>CM060913.1:69062309-70357309 GCA_030737875.1 Allium sativum
TGATTGATCTCTATTAAATATACATCTGCCTGGTGAAGGGGAATTCATTCCCTTACTTCACCCTTCTCTAAGACGTACGGGATCAGAGGTTGTATATCGATAGACATCAGTCGCATGGTGCAAATTGCCTGTGTGGCATGCCTAAGTGGCAAATGATCAAGGCTTTTGTTGAAAAGCAAAGTCTTGTGGTTGATGATCAAAGCACCGCCTGTGTGGCATAGCTTTGTGTAGCATTAATTCGCTAGCCTCACACCCCGGTTGTGAACCCAAAACGGGAGTGGACCTCAGGGAGGGTATGCGTTTCCTTCTAGCTAGGGTGGTGTCAGTGACCTACCAGCCCTGATATTTATATTATTTTCACCTGTGTGGTTGTTCCTGTTGCGAGGCGCCTCAGATATATCATTGACTATGTGGAGCTGATGGAGTCATTTGGCTCATTTACACCCCAATGGGCGGGGAAACGCAGTGTTCAGGCGTTTTAATGCACATCGGTGGACCGGCCCTGACGATCCAAGGGCTCACCTGTGTCTGGGTCCTGAGGGTCGGGCTAGAGGCTCTCGAATTTGGTGAGGACTATCTTTTGCCTCGGTTCACAGATGGAAATCCAGCTTCCAATACGTGACTTTGCGGTTTTAATTGTAGAACCTATATATGGCGACATAGTGGTATGGGGGCACTTATGTCGTCTATGATTGATATGTAACACCCCACCTCCGCCAGGGTGTCTCTTGCAAGCACTCTGACTTTGGAGGGGCGTTTGAATCGGGTAAACATGCATAATGATATATCAAGGCAGAACAAGAACATATGTATATATGTAAACAGAGTAAATAACATAGATAAAACAGCGGAAGATTTCAAACCATTTCAAAACAAATCTGGTACAACATAATGTCAATTTTCCAAATAAACAAGTCTAGATAAAAACAACATCACTGAAAAACTGAAATACATAAGTACTATCCCCAAAATAAGTGATAACCATAGCTAGCTTCATGTCAAGACCGTACATGAGCTAAAATCCCACAAGCAAGCGATCAGAAATCCAAGCTAAGCTCCAATATTCCCACCTTGAGAACCTGGGGGGGGGGGGGGAACGGAAGAAAAGAGGCGAAAGAAAAACAGGCCAGTCAAAAAGACTGAGTAAGCCCTACTACAATCAATGTAAACTGATAAAGTTAACTGGCATGATGAAAACTGAGATGAACATAAAGATAACAACATACTAGCATGATGATTAACTAACAAGGTAGATAAAGGTGTCATCGCATAATCAGGATTAAGGTTTTGCACCACAGGTGTACTAGCAAACTATCATGACTTGAATAAACAAGTATTGATCCCTTGGCCCAAGCTTTGGCCCAATAACATGAAGTGACTCTAATACGCGGTCCAACCAAACGGTCTAGTCGATCGGCTCCCTATAAGCCTAACTCGTCACGTGTTGGTGTCAATACGGCCCAAACATAATTGTAGTCAGACTGTGCAGGGTCTCCCGTCGGGTGTATCAAGCCCTAGGGTGTCAACCCCTGGACACCATAAACATAAGTGCACAGTCTCGATCTACTGGTACCCGTGCATGTTTTCCCCGGCTTCGGACTCTGTGCACGACCATAGTCCGCCCGGAACTACACCGGCGTACCACTCTGCCGTCGTTTTTGGTCACTTACCTCAAGTCCAGTAATCGTGCCCCCACCCTAGCCTAGTCCCTAGGGTCATAATGATACAAACTTGGGATTACTGCTGGAGTGGACCCCCATTGCTAGGATTTTCTAGTGGGTTAAGTATGGTTTAACCCTCTTGTTAATCATGGATTAACTTGGTTAAGTGTAACGATGAGTTCATGACTTAACCCTGATTAATCTACCAAGCCCAAATTGGTTAAGTATTAAGTGGACCATGACTTAACCCTAATCATGAGGCATTAATTAATTAACGTGCCTTAACCTCTCACATTAGACTTCGTTGCGGTTACTAGTTAAGCCGGTCGGTTCCGGGTAGCTTTATACCACAACTTGGTCTAACCTCGGATTCAAGGTACAACATGACCAACTTCTCACATTGGGTCCTATTGTTTGTAGCAACTAGTTAAGCCGGTCGGTTCCGGGTAGGTTTACGCTACAAACTCAACCCAACCTCGAGTTGGTCACACTTATATTTTCTAAGTGTCATGTCCATCATGTTTCCAAAACATGTCACAAGTTTTCAAGAATTTGGGTAGACCTAACTTAATAGGTAAATTCCCAATCTTATGTTTTTATGTCTTTTAAGTTTACCCAACCCCAAACGCAATCCCATTGCTTACATATCGCAATAGCGCATAAAGGATAGAAAGAGGGAACTTGGCATAATCATGACATAAAAGTGTTGAAGCCACAAGTTTAACATGGTGGCATATGAAATGTACATATGTTCTTATACTTGCATATTACATTTTTAGGCCTCAAAAGCATGCATAAAACCAAACTTAGCATATTGGTGATACATGGTGATAAATGACATGTAGAAATGGCCATAAGTTCGCATTTAGCCTCACATGCAAGTTATCATAAGAGATATGATAACTTACATGTTGCCAAAATGCAACCTTTAGCATAAAGCTTGAAGCTTTAAGCTCATAAACCCAAGATAAGCTTGCATAACATGATAACATGAGTAAGATGATCAACCCAAACTTGCATACATAACATGGCAACTTGCATATCATAACAAAGCAAACTTGCATAACATAACATGGCAACTTGCATATCATAACATAGCAAACTTGCATACATAACATGATAGACTTGCATATCATAACATAGCAAACTTGCATAACATAACATGGCAACTTGCATATCATAACATAGCAAACTTGCATACATAACATGATAGACTTGCATAACACATCATAGTAAACTTGCATATCATAATGATCAAACACAACTTGCATTATTCATTAACTTTAGAGTTTAAATATGAAAGTAGAAAAGGGCTTACAATGCTTATGAAGACACAAAAATATGACAAAGCCCTTATGCAATCAAATAGACCCAAAATGCAAGCTCTAATAGAAAATCCCTTGAGCCAAAATGATCAAAACCCTTGCTTTATGATGTAAATATGGAAACTTGACTTGAATGCAAGCTAATGACACTCATACAAGCTTGAAAACACTTGTATGCATGGAAAATCTTTCATAGAAATAACTTAGGAATTTTATGAAGAGAGTGGAGGCCATGAGAGGAATGATTTTGCCATAGTTTAGTTGTATGAGTGAATAATGTTGATTTAGGCTTAGGTTAGGGTCTTATTTATAGAGATTAGGATTAGTTCTAGCCTTAGGATTAAACCCTAGTTCCAATCTCAGCCCTCAAAACCGAATCTGGCCCCCAAACTCAACACAACTCCAAAATGGTGCACCAGGCAAAACTGCCCGGCTGAACCAAGTCGACAGGGCTGTCGACTTGGGTCCAACCAAGTCGACTCCCAAGTCGACAGGGCTGTCAACTTGGGTGCTCTGGCGGGAATTTTCCCGCCTGGCCCAATCTGACCTAATTTCCAAATTCAAACTTGAATTTGAAATCTGTTTTTACTTTGAATTTTTCTGAAAACTTCGTTGGGCCTTAATCGGGTCATACGGACTCCGATTTTCGAAAACTCGGACTCTATTTCGCGTATTTTTCCGAGACGAACGCAATGGCATAGCCCGTTTCCCTTGATTCAGATTTATAAATTAAATTCTGTCTCGATTTATGTTATAATAGGTTATTGAAAATACGGGTTGTTACATTCTCTCCTCCTTAAAGGATTTCGTCCCCGAAATCTCTAAGTTAGGAAGAACATATCCTACCATCCAACATCCATCTACTCAAAACGTCATCCATGAGCAATCATTGTCCTTACAAGATCCTAAATGTTGTATGAACATATGCAAAGGTGTGTGTATATGTACTTATCTAATGCAAATATCATCAATGCAAATTATGTTAGTGAAATGAATCCATATGTATGTAATTCCTAACATAATGTATAACATCTATATGTGTGCACATAATATACATCCATATGCAACATCCATGTGATAACACAAAAATTTTCATCCATGAATAAGCGTAAACACTCATGCATATGCAATATGAGGAGTGTGTGAGCCGATCTAGTGCCTAATGTGTATAATGCATCCACGAGTAACCACTTGCAAACACTTGCAACCACTTGCAAACATCAAGCATAACATGTTTCAAACATATGTTTCATCCAAAGGGTTTCTACCTAAGGTTCTCATGACAAGATTAACACGATAAACTAGATAAACATGGATAGCAAAGAGAAAGATATGCTAACAAAGAAAAGAGATTGAGAGTGTACCCTCAAAAAGGAATGGATAAAGCCCACGCATCTTCTCCTCGGTTTCCCAAGTTGCGTCTTCTTCGGCTTCACCCCATTGAACCTTCACCAACTTGACCTCTCGATTCCTTAGCTTCTTGGTCACCGTCCCCAAGATACGAATCAGAGCTCTCCTCAAGGTAGCCTCTTTCTCCACTTCCACATCTTTCAGAACACTTGGCTCAACAACCTCTGCTGATTCATGTAAACACTTCCGGAGATGCGAGACATGAAAAACATCGTGTACTCCGGCAAGCTTCTCGGGCAACTCCACTCTATAAGCCATCTGCCCGATCCTCTCTATAATAGGGAATGGTCCAACAAACCTCGGTGCTAACTTCCCAACGGCTCCAAATCGGACCACATTCCGCAAAGGAGAAACCTTCACGAAAACCATATCCCCAACATCAAACTCCAAATCAGTTCTTCGCTTATCAGCATAGGATTTCTGTCGGTCTTGGGCCACTTTCATCCGTCTCCGAATCAACTCGACCTTCTCGGATGTATCTCTGATCATATCAGGCCCAAGTATAAGCTCATCTGTAGTCTCCCACCAACATGTAGGCGACTTGCACGGCCTCCCATATAAAGCTTCAAATGGTGCCATCCCTATGCTTGCCTGATAACTGTTATTATATGCAAACTCAACAAGAGGAAGATGGTCTTCCCAAGTACCACCAAAATCCAGAATACAAAGCCTCAACAGATCCTCGAGTACCCTATTCACCCTTTCGGTTTGACCGTCCGTCTGTGGGTGATAAGCCGTACTTAGATTCAACCTCGTGCCCATAGCTTCTTGCAAGCTATTCCAGAATTGACTTGTAAAGATTGGGTCACGGTCACTGACTATACTAGAAGGGACTCCATGTAGTCTCACAATCTCACGAAGATATACAGACGCTAGCCAAGATGCGGTCCTCTTGTTCTTCACCGGAATGAAATGAGCACTCTTCGTAAGTCTATCCACAATAACCCAAATGCTCGTATTCCCTTTCCTTGACCTTGGTAGCCCATCGATAAAATCCATGGAAATACTCTCCCACTTCCATAGTGGAACGTCTAGAGGATGCAATAGCCCACCAGGCTTCTTCGACTCGACCTTAACTTGCTGGCAAATGATACATCTAGAGACAAACTCTGCCACATCCTTCTTCATCCCAGGCCAAAAGAAAATGAGCTTCATATCTTTATACATCTTATCTCCGCCCGGATGTATAGTCAACTTAGAGCGATGCGCTTCCTCAAGAACTTTTCTTACTAAATCTTCTACCATTGGAACACATAACCTTCCGTCTCTCCTCAGCCAACCCTTGTCATCAATAGAATATCGAGCGAGATGGCTAGACGCCTCCCCTCGAATCAGCTTATCCATAATCTCAACTATCTGAGGGTCTTCTCTCTGCGAAGCCCCAACTTGATCAAGAAGGGTAGGTCTGAGTTCCAGTGATGCTAAAGAACCGGTCAACGACTCAATCGCCAAAGAGAAATCAAAGGTTGCCACATACTCTAAATTCTTCATCTCAACGAATAGAGGACTCAGAGTCAACCTTTTTCTACTCAATGAATCTGCTACCACATTCCCTTTGCCAGGGGTATAAGCTATCTCAAAATCGTAGGACGCCAAGAATTCCATCCATCTTTGTTGCCTCAGATTCAGATCCTTCTGAGAAAAGAGATACTTCAATGACTTGTGATCGGTATAAAGCTCAAATCTTTCTCCCAGAAGATAATGGCGCCAAGCCTTGAGTGCATATACTATTGCTGCCAACTCTAAGTCATGAGTGGGATAATTCTTCTCATGCACTTTGAGTTGTCTACCGCCAAAGCATATCACTCTTCCTTCTTGCATCAGAACAGCTCCTAACCCCATGCCACATGCATCGGTGTATACTGTAAATAACTTCCCTCCATCGGGCAAAGCTAGAACAGGTGCTGATGTGAGAGCTCTCTTGAGCCTCTGAAAAGCAAGCTCGCATTCTATGCTCCAAGCAAAAACTAAATTCTTCTTCGTCAATTTAGTGAGAGGAGCGGAAATCTTCGCGAAGTCTTTGATGAACTTCCGGTAAAAGCCTGCAAGACCTAGAAAACTTCTCACTTCGGTTGCATTCCTTGGAGTCTTCCAATCCTGAACTGCAACTATCTTAGCGGGATCCACCGCTAAGCCTTGCTTAGATACTATATGCCCAAGGAATCTAACTTCCCTTCTCCAAAAGTGACACTTGGAGAACTTGGCCTTCAACTGATGCGCTCTAAGCGTATCCATCACCTCCACGAGATGCCTTGCGTGCTCTTCCTCATCCTTAGAGAAGATCAGAATATCATCTACAAAGACCACGACAAACTTGTTCAAGAACTCCCTGAACACCCTACTCATCAAGTCCACGAAATATGCGGGTGCATTAGTCAAGCCGAACGGCATGACAAGCCATTCGAAGAATCCATCTGGAGTTCTGAACGCAGTCTTGTCTATACTATCTTCAGCTACCCTGAGCTGATGGAATCCAGTAGCAAGATCAAGCTGAGAGAAAACAGAAGCACCGATAAGCTGGTCAAAGAGATCATCAATCCTCGGTAACGGGTGTCTGTTCTTCTTAGTCAGCTTATTCAACTCTCGATAGTCAACACAAAGTCGGAGAGAACCATCTGCCTTGGTAGCAAATACCACAGGCGCTCCCCATTTAGATATACTTCGTCTAATGAAGTTCTTCTCAAGCAACTCCTTCACTTGCTTACTTAGCTCCCGCCTTTCACGCGGAGCCATGCGCCGAACGGGCAAAGAAACCGGCTTTGCATTATCCATCAGATAAATGCGGAAATCAATCTCTCACTTAGGGGGCAACCCCCTAACTTCATCGAAAACATCCGGATACTCTCGAACCACTCTCATAGACTGAAGAGTTTCCATTGACGAGTCGAGTGATTCAAGATAGCACAACATGACGGGACCTCTCGGATTACAAGAAATCTCTAGGGTGTTTCCGAGGCGAGTCACGAGCCTCACAACCCTATGCTCACAATCAAGGATGGCCCAATATCTGGACAACCAATCCATGCCCAATATCAATCCGTATCCCCTAAAACCAAGAACATAAGCACTACACAAGAACTCTACACTCAGTATAGAGATCCTCAAATCCCCACATATCATAGATAGATGGGCGGAACCCCCAATAGGATTTTAGACACAGACGGGATCATCTACCAAGCTAGTACTAAGGTGCAAACTATCAACAAGATCAGATGAGATAAAGCTATGCGATGCACCAGAATCAAACAAGGTACGAACTGGAAAATCAGAAATATATACAAGGCTCTCAACAGAAATACTACCTCGATCGGGAACTGGAGCGACATTGAGAGCATGAACTTGCCCTCCTGAAGGTCCAGCACGCTGAGTCTGACCCTGGCCTTGCCCTTGCTTCTTCGGGCAATCCTTACTGAAATGTCCAGTCTCACCGCAGAAAAAGCATTCACCATTCTTCCTTTTCCTCTTCTTACAATCCTTAATAAGATGCCCAACTGAACCGCAATAATGGCACTTCCCCTTGTTGTTCTTGCCCTTGTTGTTGTTCCCCTTGTTGCCTTGACTCTTGTTCTTGTTCTTGTTCTGATTGCCTTGACTGCTCTGACCACTTGGATTACCCTGATTTCCTTTCCACTGGGAATCAGTCTTCTTGGCTTGAGTATCATTCATCTTGATCTCTTTCTTGACATCTCCCTGAAGTAACGCCATATCAACCAAGCTCTCAAACGTGGCCCCATGGGGAATATGTGACATAGCCAATCCCTGCAACGGCTCATTCAATCCTCTAGCAAAACGAAGAGCCTTCTTCTGAGGAGTATTCACCATATCCAAGCCAAAACGAGCTAACTGATTGAACTTGTTCACATATTCTTTGACAGACATATCTCCTTGTTTCAAAGTTATGAACCTCTCCATTTGCAGATTCTCCTCAGCAGAAGATAGAAACTTAAGCACGAACCTTGCCCTGAAATCGGCCCAAGTCTCAACAGGCCTAGTACCATTGGTGACTTCCCACCAATAAGCGGCTTCATCCTTCATAAGCCAAACCGCCAACAAGATCTTCCTCTGATCGTCTAACCCATGGATAGCAAATAAATCCTCGGTCTCTTTCAACCAATTTCTGGCCTCTACAAAAGTCTCAGTGCCTTGAAAGTTCTTGCCACCCATTGCTTTGAAATCTTTGCAAGTCTTTGCGAAGTCAGCTTGAGGATGCTGAGGGGGAGGAGGAAGAGGAACCTCAGCGACAGGAGGAGGAGGAACATTAACTACCGGAGGAGGAGGAACATTAACTACCGGAGGAGGAGGAGGAGGAGGAACATCTGCGGGGCCGGCTTCGGTCGCCCTAGCCTCCAAAAGTCTCCTATACCAAACAGGTACGTGTACTCCCTCCGGAATAGCAAAGTTATCGGCCATACTGAAAACGAAGAAAAAGACAGATTCAGAATGGAGAAAAACGAAGGAATTTTGCTAATGGCTTTTTGGGGAATAGCCTTTAAAATAAACTAGACTTTTCTTTGGAAAATACTTTATACTTGGTTTTGAAAATAGTTTTCCAAAAGTTTTAAAAACCTTTTTGTTCCTTCTCGTAAACCATATGCTCTGATACCAAATGTAACACCCCACCTCCGCCAGGGTGTCTCTTGCAAGCACTCTGACTTTGGAGGGGCGTTTGAATCGAGTAAACATGCATAATGATATATCAAGGCAGAACAAGAACATATGTATATATGTAAACAGAGTAAATAACATAGATAAAACAGCGGAAGATTTCAAACCATTTCAAAACAAATCTGGTACAACATAATGTCAATTTTCCAAATAAACAAGTCTAGATAAAAATAACATCACTGAAAAACTGAAATACATAAGTACTATCCCCAAAATAAGTGATAACCATAGCTACCTTCATGTCAAGACCGTACATGAGCTAAAATCCCACAAGCAAGCGATCAGAAATCCAAGCTAAGCTCCAATATTCCCACCCTAAGAACCTGGGGGGGGGGGGAACGGAAGAAAAGAGGCGAAAGAAAAACAGGTCAGTCAAAAAGACTGAGTAAGCCCTACTACAATCAATGTAAACTGATAAAGTTAACTGGCATGATGAAAACTGAGATGAACATAAGGATAACAACATACTAGCATGATGATTAACTAACAAGATAGATAAAGGTGTCATCGCATAATCAGGATTAAGGTTTTGCACCACAGGTGTACTAGCAAACTATCATGACTTGAATAAACAAGTATTGATCCCTTGGCCCAAGCTTTGGCCCAATAACATGAAGTGACCCTAATACGCGGTCCAACCAAACGGTCTAGTCGATCGGCTCCCTATAAGCCTAACTCGTCACGTGTTGATGTCAATACGGCCCAAACATAATTGTAGTCAGACTGTGCAGGGTCTCCCGTCGGGTGTATCAAGCCCTATGGTGTCAACCCCTGGACACCATAAACATAAGTGCACAGTCTTGATCTACTGGTACCCGTGCATGTTTTCCCCGGCTTCGGACTATGTGCACGACCATAGTCCGCCCGGAACTACACCGGCGTACCACTCTGCCATCGTTTTTGGTCACTTACCTCAAGTCTAGTAATCGTGCCCCCACCCTAGCCTAGTCCCTAGGGTCATAATGATACAAACTTGGGATTACTGCTGGAGTGGACCCCCATTGCTAGGATTTTCTAGTGGGTTAAGTACGGTTTAACCCTCTTGCTAATCATGGATTAACTTGGTTAAGTGTAACGATGAGTTCACGACTTATCCCTGATTAATCTACCAAGCCCAAATTGGTTAAGTATTAAGTGGACCATGACTTAACCCTAATCATGAGGCATTAATTAATTAACGTGCCTTAACCTCTCACATTAGACTTCGTTGCGGTTACTAGTTAAGCCGGTCGGTTCCGGGTAGCTTTATACCACAACTTGGTCTAACCTCGGGTTCAAGGTACAACATGACCAACTTCTCACATTGGGTCCTATTGTTTGTAGCAACTAGTTAAGCCGGTCGGTTCCGGGTAGGTTTACGCTACAAACTCAACCCTACCTCGAGTTGGTCACACTTATATTTTCTAAGTGCCATGTCCATCATGTTTCCAAAACATGTTACAAGTTTTCAAGAATTTGGGTAGACCTAACTTAATAGGTAAATTCCCAATGGGTAGACCTAACTTAATAGGTAAATTCCCAATCTTATGTTTTTATGTCTTTTAAGTTTACCCAACCCCAAACGCAATCCCATCGCTTACATATCGCAATAGCGCATAAAGGATAGAAAGAGGGAACTTGGCATAATCATGACATAAAAGTGTTGAAGCCACAAGTTTAACATGGTGGCATATGAAATGTACATATGTTCATATACTTGCATATTACATTTTTAGGCCTCAAAAGCATGCATAAAACCAAACTTAGCATATTGGTGATACATGGTGATAAATGACATGTAGAAATGGCCATAAGTTCGCATTTAGCCTCACATGCAAGTTATCATAAGAGATATGATAACTTGCATGTTGCCAAAATGCAACCTTTAGCATAAAGCTTGAAGCTTTAAGCTCATAAACCCAAGATAAGCTTGCATAACATGATAACATGAGTAAGATGATCAACCCAAACTTGCATACATAACATGGCAACTTGCATATCATAACATAGCAAACTTGCATAACATAACATGGCAACTTGCATATCATAACATAGCAAACTTGCATACATAACATGATAGACTTGCATATCATAACATAGCAAACTTGCATAACATAACATGGCAACTTGCATATCATAACATAGCAAACTTGCATACATAACATGATAGACTTGCATAACACATCATAGTAAACTTGCATATCATAATGATCAAACACAACTTGCATCATTCATTAACTTTAGAGTTTAAATATGAAATTAGAAAAGGGCTTACAATGCTTATGAAGACACAAAAATATGACAAAGCCCTTATGCAATCAAATAGACCCAAAATGCAAGCTCTAATAGAAAATCCCTTGAGCCAAAATGATCAAAACCCTTGCTTTATGATGTAAATATGGAAACTTGACTTGAATGCAAGCTAATGACACTCATACAAGCTTGAAAACACTTGTATGAATGGAAAATCTCTCATACAAATAACTTAGGAATTTTATGAAGAGAGTGGAGGCCATGAGAGGAATGATTTTGCCATAGTTTAGTTGTATGAGTGAATAATGTAGATTTAGGCTTAGGTTAGGGTCTTATTTATAGAGATTAGGATTAGTTCTAGCCTTAGGATTAAACCCTAGTTCCAATCTCAGCCCTCAAAACCGAATCTGGCCCCCAAACTCAACACAACTCCAAAATGGTGCACCAGGCAAAACTGCCCGGCTGAACCAAGTCGACAGCCAAGTCGACAGGGCTGTCGACTTGGGTCCAACCAAGTCGACTCCCAAGTCGACAGGGCTGTCGACTTGGGTGCTCTGGCGGGAATTTTCCCGCCTGGCCCAATCTGACCTAATTTCCAAATTCAAACTTGAATTTGAAATCTGTTTTTACTTTGAATTTTTCTGAAAACTTCGTTGGGCCTTAATCAGGTCATACGGACTCCGATTTTCGAAAACTCAGACTCTATTTCGCGTATTTTTCCGAGACGAACGCAATGGCATAGCCCGTTTCCCTTGATTCAGATTTATAAATTAAATTCTGCCTCGATTTATGTTATAACAGGTTATTGAAAATACGGTTTGATACTTATGATTTGAAGTTGTTTTATACACTATGCACTTATAATAGTATCAAATGAAATTTTACGTACCAAGCATTCTTGGCTATTATAAGGTAAAAACCCTATCCTCCGGCTTGCGTTGCATTGTGTGATGGGACCTGGGTCTTATAATAGCTTCATTGTTCTTTATTTTAGCATTGCGCTGTTGTTTTATGCACTGGCATTCTTTGGAGGAAACCCGTTCCGTGTTATACGGCGTGGTCCCTTGATTTACCTAACTTTAAAATAAAGATTATTAACTGTTTTAGTTCTCACACTAGTCACATGACTGACCTGGAGTTCATTATTTTAACCTAAACTCTGGGTGCCCTTATTTTCGATACGGGCAGCTAGTAGTTTTGGTTTTGCAGATTTATATTCACAGGAACCTGGTTTACAGCTGGAATGATATCCGGAAAGCTCTGTATCCGTATATCTCTTTCAGTTGTGTATTGTATTATTTTCCGCTGCTATGTAATGTATTGTAACCTCTGATATTTATCAAATGTATATTATTTGTTTATACTCTGTATATTCTTGTATTCTGATGAATTGTTGTAATAAACAATGAAATGTTCTTCTGTTTGTGTTCCAATTTGTCGTGTTCTCAAAACAATCAGGGGTTTCGAACGATTTTGGTCGGTTTAGCGATCGATTCAGATCGAGCGAAATTATCAATTGTCACATTTCAGGCTTTCTGAATTGTCCAGATTCATAGAATTCAGATAATTCGTTCAAAAGTTAGGACTATTTTAGCAAAAGCGAACGCTTAAACCCACACAATGAAAAATGCAGACCTGAGTTGTTCAACCTAGTTTTTAACCCTTTAAACAGCAAAATTTTACCCAAAAAATTAAGAAAAATTTTAGTTTACATCTTGGGCTTTCCGAAATGCACAAGCACATCAAAATGTGACGCTCCATTAGGAAGTTATGGTCAAAACAATATTGATATACGCTTCAGTTTTTGATTTTCTGCGCATGGTATTATGACTAAAACTTGAATTTCAGCCTAGTAAACATGAAAATTTAGACATGGCCCTATTAATGAAAGTTTTAGCTCAGTTTCTAAGGTTTCAAAAAATTCTGGAATCATCGAATTTCGATCCTCCGTTCGAAAGTTATGGTCATTTTAGCTTCAGCTTATCGAATAGTTCAGCTTTTCGCATAAACGTTGCTTTATTTTATTTTCAAGTTCAAACTTTTCGATTCCAAAATCTTTGTAAACCTTTAACACTTTAAAATTTCTTATCACTTCATTGTTCAAGAAACAGATTCACATTCAATTGCTTTCTCCGTTCCGACATACTTTCTATTCATTTTCTCATTTCATTCTAGGCATTAATTCTAGTTAAAGCTTAAATTCATTTTACTTTTCCAACTAACTTGATTTATATTAAATTCTTAATTCACTAATATGCGTCAATTTTGTCAAATTTCATTACTTCTTCTTATTTACCTCATCTATATTACATTGAGTGTTGTTCCATTTATCCTATTCGATTAGCCATTCATTCGAATTAATTCTGACTTTATTTATCCTAATTATTTAAGTTCATCCTCACCTCATTTCCATTCCATTATATTTGGTTCAAGACCGACCAATTTAAATTTTCTCAAGTTTACTTCCACTTATTCTAATTCATTTGACTTAATCGAATCCATTTGGTTCCAAATTCTTTCGATATTCTAATTTAATAAATTAGACCTCGGTTGAATATCTCCAATTCCCATTTTATTTCATTTCCTCATTATATTTAATTAACTTTGAATCTATAACCATGGGTTAAGTTAAGTTACAGTTTTTATACAAACCATCCCATTTTATCTTGTTTATTAAATTTTCATTTACTTACTTTCCATTAATCGTTGGCATGATTCAAATTTTTACTTACTCAACCCAACCTTCTATACAATTTCTAAATCGACTTATTAAATTTCCTAAGTTGATTTCATTTTATTAAATCCATCCAACTCAGAATAAGTCTTGCCTTTATATCACATTTCAATATCTCCAATTCTCAAATTAGAATTCGTTTAACTACTATCCTATTGCAAATAATCCAAATTTTATATTTGCATCACATTTATCTTGTTTTGGCACTTCTATTCAATCATTTAACCATTTTATTATTGTTTATTCCCATTTCATTTTAAATTAATATTATTCCATTAACTCAACTTATTTATTCGACTCACAAGTCATGGTTTGAATTAAGGACTATTCATAACTCTAATTTATACTTAGTTCTCAAACCATTATAATTTGATTTCTAAGTTAAACTTTATTTAACTCAATTCCTCTACTTAAATCAAGTTATGTTTCATTCAACAAAATGATTTGCATTCCATTCATTTCTTTTATTGATACCTATATTTACATGCAACATATTGTCTTAATTTAGTTTTTTTTTCTTTTTAAATTTTTTATGCCTTCATTTCACCTATACATTAATTCGCCATTTCATTTCTTCATTTTTAATTTATCTACAATTCACACTTTATTAAAAAACACGAATTCCCTTCAACTCCTTCTCGACTAACTTAATATACTTATTAATTACCCAAATCATGATTGGTCACTTTTATTACACAACCAACTCTTTCTATTCATTTTAGTTGACTTTAGTTGAATTTTATTTCGTGGTTAATTTCAACTTTCCCTAAAACTTCTATCGACCTAATTTGGAATTTATTTAAACTTTATTATCGCTCATGCTTAAGCATGTCAATGACCATATCTCTCCTCTTAATACTTAAGTCCATTTCATGGTCTCATAACCTAAAATTCTAATGAATCCAGTTAATTTAGTACTTAAATCAATATCATTAATTAAGGTGAACTTAAATACTTAGATTCTGGGTTCATAAACTAAGTTTTTAAAAAAAATATGTACTTATTCTATTTGTAGAAAATCATGCCATATAAATATTAAATCCAATCCTTAATTAATAAAGAACATAGAAATTTCAATTCTGGTTTAATTTAATTTCAACTTTAAATAACATATTAATACCTTTATATAAAATTTATACCATATGGAATTAATTCCAAAATCCTATGTCAAACAAGTTATAATAATCATTGAGTGGTCTCTCCCTCACTCAGACTCTTCAAAATAACATCGATAATGCGTGCACTCATTACCGAAGTCATCCTAAGGTCCAAGAAGGGATTACACTTATTTCGCTTGAAATCCTTTGAAAACCATTTCCAGAACTATTTCTTATAATACAGTATTATTTCAAAACTTTGGCAAAACAATTTTCAAAAACACCAAAAGATCAAGTTCATTTTTATTTTATATACAAAATATATTTACACACAATTGTATTCACTAGATTTCATTTTTAGATTTCTCTAAGCCATTTAAAATTTCCCATCAGATTTATTATTTAATCAATCATAATAGGTAATAACTTAATATTACTACCTACTAATAACGAATGCATATACACTTAAAACCAATAATAATATATTTGATATATATAAAATATAATCGGAAACCATATTATGTCAATCCATTCTATTCTATTATTTAGAAATTCCTATCGATTGTATGATGTCCCATATATCGACCAGAATCCATAATTATTAAACATAACAAGTCAATACAATATAAAGCCATTTTTATATCCAAAATACAAGTACGCTCTCTCATATATCACTCAAACTCATTCTAGGATACTACTAATCCTATCTCTAATGAGTTAATTCCTAAACAGAGACAAGGTTATCGCTAACCAGAGCTCTGATACCAACTTGTAACGACCAAGATTTTTTACCGTTTAAATCGACAATAATCCACACATGTCGACCCAAACGAATCACAAATACAAGTAGTTATTGGGAAAAATAGAAAAAGGAGAAAGAAGAGAAAAACAATTATAGAATCTCACAGCGGAAGGACAACATATAATAAACAAATAATGGGTCAAAAGCATTTTAAAACATATACATTTGAGTTACACTTCTTCCAATCATCAGAGATACACTAGTACAAGAATGTACAGTAATGCAGAGGAAACAAAATGCAGCGGAAAATATATATACAGTAGATATGTATATCCAATCTTCGTCTTCGATCTCCAAGGCAAAGTAATCTTCACTAACTGCAAACTTCTGCTAACACGAGCGTATTGCATGAAAAAAACAGAAAAAACACTCGGATCAGCCCTAAATCATTCTCATATTAGTCAAATTAAAATACGAAATAACATGAGTGTCATGGGTGCAATAACTCAAGAAATGTTACGGGATTTTTCCATCTCTCAAGGACCCGTTAAACTAATACATACATAGTATAATAAACTATTATGAGAGTGTTTATCCAGTAAAGTAAATATAATAAAAATAGCGTAAGCGTGATTACCATGTTATCCTTGCGTCGTTTATAGGCATCACAGTCTATACAGTACCGTAAATTCACCGTATTGGTGTTATTTGAGGGCACTCAATAAAAAGCAACACCAAATCAAAATTGTATGGCTCGATAAGGATACATATGAAAAGGCACTCTAGGCAATACCCTGGGTAGGATTCTACCATTTGAACTCCCAGACCGGTGGTAACGCATAGCAGCCACTACCGCCCAACTCGGAATACACTCCGAAATCAAAAAGGGCCCAAATCATCATCATAATCATAGAAATAGTATCGGAGAAGTGTGTCCGACAAGAGGTGCTACCTCAGTTAGTCACAATATAGCTCCTATTTTAGTCATTTCAAGTATAACCCGAAGGTCAAGGCCATTTCGTCATCATTCGCTTTCTCAGTCCAGTCATCGCCTCCAAGTCATTATGCTTCGTACCAGATACTTCATCATGTGCACAATTGTTAAAGTGGTATCAGCACTGACAGAGAGTATTCCACTTACTGACTGTGATCTCTTTAACAACCAACGCTTACATTTTTCACATCGGTTGGTTCTTTTACTTTTCACAAAGGTTTGCTTCCATACCCAAAATATAATGCTTGTTCCGAACCCAATATATATTCAAAATAGAATATAGTTTCAAGTCAACATATTGCCATCATTCCAAACCGATTATATTCCAAACTAGAATATAAGTCCACATCAATATATTATAATCATATAATATTTCAAAATCGATTTATATCAAGTAGAATATACTTCATCTCAAAAGATTATAATTATTTCAAATCGATTTATGTTTGAAATCCATTCATATTCAAATTGAATATATTTTCTTAACAACTCATTTCAATCGTTTAGGAGATCCATTTTTATTCAAGAAAAATAAAACTTCCAATTCCATATTACAATCACTTTACAATCGATTCATATTCAATAGAATGTAACTTTATCTCAACTCCATTGAACCAATGGTTTAAATCCAAACACTTTCCATTCAGAAAAAATTTACAATTCATAAACTATAATTATGAAAAATAGATATTTCTAAAGAAAATCTTTATATAAAAAATATATATAGAATATAATTGTTAGAATAAAATAAGATAATTTAAATAGCTATGTATATACATAAATTAAAGGTTTACTAATTAGTTTTAAGTAATAAATTATAAGGGAAATTTATTTATAACAAAAAAGTGTATAGGTTAAAAAGTTGTAATAAATAATTATATGAAAAGGGATAGTTTATTTGTTAGCAAATGATGTATGTATAATCTTGTAAATAAAAAATTTAAACCATAATTGTTCTTTTCTTCCATATTTCAAATACTTGAATCTATGTTCCAATTTTAATGGAGTTACATAGTTTTAATGTCTTGTTTCAAACACCATCCAAACCGACCACTCGATTTAAAGGATTCAAATTCATATTCATGCCAAACTCGAAATAAACCCGAGTATCATCAAACCTTTATTCCATAACTTAATTCATTGAGAGTAATTAAATTCACAATTTACCGTAAATTTGAAAACCCAAGCCATAACTAAAATCCCATCTTTGAAATTGTAAATTTTGTCTTAGAAAATTTCCTTGATAAATTCATTAACATTCAAGGTTCATGTTTAAAGGAAAATAGAATTTATCGAAAATTGGCACATTTCCTTTAAATAGAATTTCTATCGAATAGAATTCAAATATTTAAAATCATTTAACCAACCGATGTCTGTATATAATTATCTATCCTATAGCCAAGTGATTTTAAATTTTCTGATATTTCAGGGATGGATGTATATCATTTCAATCCAAATAAGGGTCACAGATATTTATCGTTTCAACCTGTGTTCTTAATTTATTTTTAATCGATTAATCCCGGGTTTATTTGATGCCCATGACATCTAAGGTGAAAATGGGATTAATCGTCACAATAAGCATACAACATCCATATACTGAATAACGGAACATTTCAGTATCAATATCAATTCATCAATCAAATCAAACCAAGGCATCCATCACAACCATTTAATTTAAATGGTAAGTATTAAATCATTCCACTGATTAACAAGGGTCCGGATTTCTAACTAGAATTTTTATTAAACTAAAATAACTAGTTATCAACTTAGATTTTCACATTAACACATTACATGTCAGTTTAAGCAACAAAACAACAATCAATCACAACCATGTAATCAAACTTATTTCATACTTTAATCCAATAAACATGGGAAAAATACAGTTAATCGTGAGCGAGAAAATCCCTCACCTTTGGGTCTTTAGTGGATCGAACATCCAACCAAAGCCAAAAAAATTATTGCCCTCAAATACAGCCAAACGAATCTCAGATCATCCGCAATTTCGCCACGATTCCAATGCACCCAACCGTGTCCAAATCCGAGTTCATACGCAAAAGTTATTAGCGATTAATCATTTGAATTTTAAATTATAAATAAAATTAATAAAATAATTTCTCACCAATAGAATTCCGCCACGTCACCTCCTATTTCCCGCTCTTCCTTCGTTCTTCTATAGTGACTACGCGAGACAAAGAACCCAACCGAGACCGCACCTTTGACCATCGATTTCATTCATCTCCGGCCATCTGAGAACCTCCGACTAACCCCAATGGAATCCCCACCTCGAGGTGTGTCCGCCAGCTCCAGTGCGGTCAACTCCGGTGGCCCCTCCTGTGTCTCCGACGTGATAAACGGAATTGGGTTTTAACCCTTCAACGATAAAATTCCGGCGATACATACGACTATACAACCTCCAACTACCACCAATAAACTCGTGTGAAGCTCCTCTACAATACCCAGAAGCCTAAATCTCCGATTAACTAGCGGATTGAAAACCCCTAAATCGAAAACCCCCAATTTCTAGCTTAGGGTTTCGAAAACAGCTACCTTTGACTGTCAATTTCTGCCGATATACATCACTACATGTGCCGATAAATTGCAGATCTAGATTCTACTCATCAAGAGCTTCGATTTGGTATATAATATGTTGATATTTGGAGGAGATTTGATTTTCAATTTGAATTTGAATCAAACTAAGGTTTTGAATTTTACTTCAGCCGTTGGAGAAAGAATTGATTGAGGAAATACACGTATAGGTCAAAAATGAGCTAATGAGTCGGAAGGAAATATATATATATAGGTGGTCCAATATGAGAAATACCAATTATCATATTACATTGATTATATTCACGTTTTATTCATTACGATCAAAAGACAAGCCCGATTTCGACGAAATTTGAAATTCTACAACAATTTACTATTCCCGATTCGATGAAACTGATTTCGTTGAATTTTGAGACAGTCGCCAAAACAGTAAATTTCACCGTTAATTGGTTAATAAATATTCAATTATTAGCTTTTTTAATTTAAGTCGAATATTTATTAAATCCCATTCCAATCAAATTTCAACTTAAACAAATTTTATAAATTGACTTCACATTTTCTAATTTCCCAAATTTAATTATTTCGAATACTTAAATTTGAATTGCAATTGCAGATGGATGAATTTCATTTATTTTCAATTATTTTAATATTAAATTCAGAATTCCAACACTTACCAAATTAAATTTAAATTCCAAATTTAAATTAGACACCTCAAATTTATTTAAATTCCAAATTACAGCATTTCTAAATGTAAGCTAAATTTAAAATCTGTTTACACTCATTTCAACTATCATCATTATTAAAATCAACAAAATATTTATTTTAATCAACATTATTCAATTTATTAATATAAATTTAAATTTAAATATATGGAAAAATTATGGGGCGTTACAACCGTTGTCGAGTACCCGATTAGGCCTTGCACCCGGATGTATTTTACATGTCGTAGGTACACGATTAGGTCTTGCGTTCGAATTTCTTTTGCGTGTCATAGGTAACCACTAGGTTAAACAATTCCTACTGGGTACAGAATTATTGCTGAAGTATCCGATTAGGCCTTGCATCCAGATGTCTTTTATGTGTCATAGTTACCCGATTAGGCCTTGCGACCGGATGTTTTGTTCGTGTCCTAAGTACCCGCTCGGTTAATTAACCCTTACCAGGTGCAAAATCGTTGCTGAAGCACCCGATTAGGCCTTGCGTCCGGATGTCTTTTACGTGTCCTAGGTACCCAATTAGGCCTTGCGTCCAAATGTCTTTTGCGTGTCACGGGTACCCGCTCGATTAATTAATTCCTATCAGATGCAGAATCGTTGCTAAAGTATCCAATTTGGCCTTGCGTCCATATGTTTTTCACATTTCATAGGTACCCAATTAGGCCTTGCTTCTGAATGTATTTTACGTGTCATATGCACCCGCTCGGTTAATCAATCCCTACCGGGTACGAAATCATTATTGAAGTACCCAATAACGCTTTGCATCCGAATGAATTTTACATGCCATAAGTACCTGATTAGGCCTTACGCCCGAATATCTTTTGTATGTCACAGGTTCCTGCTCGGTTAATTAAGACTTACTGGGTGCAGAATTGTTGCAGAAGTACCCGATTAGGCCTTGCGCCCAGATGTCTTTTATATTTCGTAGGTACCCGTTTAGGCCTTGCGTCCGAATGTCTTTTACATATCATAGGCACCCACTCGGTTAGTTAATCCCTACTGGGTGCAGAATCGTTGTTGAAGTACCCGATTAGGCGTTCTGTCCGGATGTCTTTTACATGCCATAATTACCCGATCAGGCCATGTCACCGGATGTCTTTTACGTGTCATAGGTACCCGCTCGGTTAAATAATCCCTACTATGTGCAGAATCGTTGTTGAAGTACCCGATTTGTTCATGCGTCCGGATGTCTTTTACGTGTAGTAGGTACCCGATTAGGCCTTGCGACCGAATTTCTTTTACATGTCATAGGTACCCACTCGGTTAAACAATCCCTACTGGGTGCAGAATCATTGCTAAAGTACCCGATTAGGACTTGCGTCTGAATGTCATGTACGTGTCATATGCACCCGCTCGGTTAATTAATCCCTATGGGGTGCATAATAGTTGTTGAAGTACCCGATTAGGCTTTGCATTCGGATGACTTTTACATGCCACAAGTACCCGATTAGGCCTTGCGTCCAAATGTCTTTTGTGTTCCCGCTCAGTTAATTAAGCCCTACTCGGTGCAGAATTGTTGCTGGAGTACCCGATGAGGCCTTGTGCCGAGATGTCTTTTATGTTTCGTAGGCACCCGTTTAGGCCTTGCGTCCGAATGTCTTTTACGTGTCATAGGCACCCGCTCAGTTAATTAATCCCTACTGGATGCAAAATCATTGCTGAAGTACCTAATTAGGCATTGCGTCCGGATGTCTTTTACGTGCCATAGGTACCCGATCAGGCCTTGTAACCGGATGTCTTTTACGTATCATTGGTACCCGCTCGGCTAAATAATTCCTACTGGGTGCAGAATCGTTACTGAAGTACCTGATTTGGTCATGCATTCGGATGCCTTTTACCTGTCGTATGTGCCCGATTAGGCCTTGCGACCGGATGTCTTTTACATGTCATAGGTACCCCGCTCGGTTAAACAATCGCTACAGATCATAGAATCGTTGCTAAAGTATCCGATTAAGCCTTACGTCCAAATATCCTTTACGTTTCATGGGTGCCCGATTAGGCCTTGCGTCTGGATATCTTTTACATGTCACAGATACTTGCTCGGTTAATTAATCCCTACTGGGTGCAGAATCATTGCTAAAGTACCCGATTAGGCCTTGGATCCGGATGTGTTTTATGTGTCATAGGTCCCGATTAGGCCTCGCGTAGTGTATCAGTTTGCAAAAGTAATGGTATCAGTTTATTTTTGATATTATGTTTACATGAGCATGGTTTCAGTTTTACAAGCATTCTAGTATCAGTTTTGTAATAAAAATGTAAATATATCAGTCTTGGTAGCACACTGGTATTAGTTTTTTTTATTTAGACTATATTTCTATGAATAGCGTATCAGTTTATTTATAATATTATGTTTACATGAGTAAGGTATCGGTTTTACTAGTGTTCTAGCATCAGTTTTCTTACAGAGATTATGTTTATATAACAAAGCCCATGACCGAGCACATGACCGAGCCCATAACTGGGCACAAAACCGGGCCCATGACCGAGCCCATGACCAATCCTAGGTACGAGCTCATAACTGAGCACATAACCGAGTACTTAACTAGGCCCATAATCGACCCCTTAACTGGGTACATAACCAAGCCCATAACAGAACCCATGACCGAGCCCATGACAAAGCATGTAACCGAGTACATAACCAAGCCCATAACAAAGAACATAACCGAGCCCATGACCGAGCACATAACCAAGCGCATAACCCGAGCACATAACCAAGTACATGACCGAGCCCATGATCAAGCTCATAACCGAGCCCATAACCGAGCACATAACCGAGCACATAACTGAGCACATAACTCGAGCACATGACCAAGCACATGACCGAGCTCATACCGATCACATGATGGAGCATATAACGAAGCACATAACCAAGTCCATAAATGGACACAAAAGTGGACACATAACGAGTCACTTAGTCTAATCCTTAACTGAGTACATAATAGAATCTATAACTAGGAACATAACCAAGCCCATCATCACTGCGTACTGCGGAATAAGTTTTGAAGTAAAATTGATATCATTTTTTTTCATAAAGATTTTATACATAAAGAAAGTGCCTCCACAACCAAATCTCCCTCGATCAGATTGCTCTCACATGGTGGTGGAAGTCATGGTATGATCTGCTCTCACATGTTGACTGCTCTCATATGTTTTTTGTTTTTGTATAGTTAGCAGTTTTCTAGTATCAGTTTTTAATTCACACTGGTATCAGTTTCGGAACTTTTTTTAACAGCACCAGGGTATCTGTTTTGAACCAAATTTGGCATCAGTTTTTCACTTTTTCTCATGTTTTGTTAAAATTTCTGTTAGTGGGTATCAGTTTTGTGTCAACGTAGGTATCATTTTTTTTAAAAAAAAATTTATAATATTTGTTTTGAAAAAAATGATATATCAGTTTCATAGACATAACTATAAAACAATCAAAACACATGATACTATACATTTTGACAGCATAAAACTCATTTGTAATAGCCTAGCAATTTTAAACTAATATCATATCATCATATAAAAAAATAGTTTTTATGACAAGAAATGTTGAAACTAATATCATATCATCATATAAAAAAGTATTTTTCACCACAAGAAATGTTGTATATTTGTAATAGCCCAACAATTTCAATCTAATATCAAATCATCATATTAAAAAAAACAGTTTTCACCATAAGAAATGTGGAACACTTGCAACATTTAACATCATATATAGCAGCTAAAAACAATTAGTTTTGAAACTAATATCATCATATTTACATTCGTAATAGCTAAGCAATTTCAACTACTGAGTCTAATCAATTTCCCTCCAAATAAAGATTAAACATAAAGTCTCCTAAATCCCAACAATATCCCTTGTTTGCAAAAATTTCGTTGCACTAGATTCGCTCTACATTACAATGTGTTAATTTTTGCGACCTTTAGGGGTATCCCTTTCTTGTTCATTGACATTACAAATATCATGCATACTGCAGAGTAAGTTTTGAAGTAAATTTGATATCATTTTTTTTCATAAAGTTTTTGTACACAAAGCAAGTACCTCCACAACCAAATCTGCCTTGATTAGATTGCTCTTACATGGTAGTGGAAGTCATGGTATGATCTGCTCTCACATGTTTATTGCTCTCACATGTTTTTTATTTTTGTATAGTTAGCAGTTTTCTAGTATCGGTTTTTAATTCACACTGGTATCGGTTTTGGAACTTTTTTTTAACAGCACTAGGGTATCGGTTTTGAACCAAAGTTGGCATCATTTTTTCACTTTTTCTCATGTTTTGTTAAAATTGCAGTTAGTGGGTATCGGTTTGTGTTAATGTAGATATCAGTTTTTTTTTAAAAATTATGATATCTATTTTGAAAAAATGAGATATCAGATTCATAGACACAACTATAAACAATCACAACACATGATACTATACATTTTGACAGCGTAAAACTCATTGGTAACTGCCCACCAATTTCAAATTAATATCACGTCATCATATAAAAAAACAGTTTTCATGACAAGAAATGTTGAACATTTGAAACAACACAGCTATTTCAAACTAATATCATATCATCATATAAAAAAATATTTTTCGCTATAAGAAATGTTGAATATTTGCAGCAGCCCAACAATTTGAATCTAATATCGTATCATCATATAAAAAAGAAGTTTTCACCATAAGAAATGTTGAACATTTGCAACATTTAACATCATATACAACAGCTAAAAACAAGTAGTTTTGAAACTAATATCATCATATTTACATTTGTGACAGCCAAGCACTTTCAACTACCAAGTCTAATCAGTTTCCCTCCAAATAAATATTAAACATAAAGTCTCCTAAATCCCATCAATATCCCTTATTTGCAAAAATTTCGTAGACTAGATTCGCTTTACATTACAATGTATTAATTTTTTCAACCTTTAGGGGTATCTCTTTCCTGTTCATTGATATTACAAATATCATTACATAAATCCCGCAATCGAGCCTGTATAAAGGAAATGAAGTTGTTAGTGGTATCAATAGTCATGCATGTTGGGTATCAAAATTAATATATGATAAAGAATTATGTATTACAACCTTATTGTGCACACTCTTCTTGACACATTTCATATGTGCTGAGCTGCATATTTGTAACATTATTTTTCCCATAATTGCAGCAGTAGTTGCTCAACTTCAGTTCTATGTAATAAAAAATAGTATACAAGTAGTGACTTCGTATTTATAAATATAAGAGTTACTGCAATTATATTGTTTCGTTTTTTAGAAGTATTTCATAGCAATGTCATTGCAACTTTCAGACTATTATTATTGTTTGGGTTTGATCTTCTAGGCCAATTGAAGTCAAAATGTTACCACTGCATATTTGCATATGTTAAAGTCACTAGTGTCCAGTGACTTCAACAATGTCGTGGGAAGTAAATATCCTCTATGTACGCATTTTTCATAGGATTTTCTAATATAGAGGAGTTATTGTCTTTGTATCTGATTCCATTTTGTCAACTAGTGATTTCTGATCATAAATAATATTGTTATTATTATTTACTAATTGTAAAACAAATACCGCACGCAAAATATCTAAAATCTTACTTACCGTTCTCATTGTTGGCATTGCATAATTGTTCTCAATTGATGCACAATATTTTGTGAACCAATCAATAATCTGTAATAACAATACCCATGTATATAAGAAGGTATATTATATTGTGAAATAAAAATGATACAAGAAAATGGAAAATTTCATTTTAAACCAGAAATCAAAAAGTTGGTACTAACAGGCACGTAAAACTGATACCTAAAATCTAGAAAAATAATTTTTAACCAAAAATCATTAAAGCTGATACTACCAGGCTCTCAAACTAATACTAACAAACTGGGAAAATAAATTTTAACTAGAATTCATAAAAACTGATACTACGAAGCTCCTAAAAGAGATACCTAGAAACTGAAAAAATAAATTTTAACCATGAGTCATAAAAACTGATACTATCAGGCTCCTAAAACTGATACTTACATACTAAAAAAATAGTTTTAACAATAAATAATTTAAATTGATACTAACGGGCACCTAAAATTGATACCTACAAACTGGGAAAGTTAATTTTAACAATAAATCATAAAAGGTGATAGTACCAGGATTTTAAAACTGATATTGCTGCATTATAATTGATACCAGTTAAATAATTTGTCATGCAAAACATCAACATAATGAACATTTCATTCATTAGCATATATATGAGCAACATTACTACCTATATACATACAATATTTAATTAGCAAAGCTGATTTGCAAAACTAGCAACATTAGCAATATATATATATATGGTACCTGTCCATCCGTGAAGTCTCCTTCCAGAACATGAACAAGCATTTGTTTCGTTATGACACAGCCACCTAAAATTGTGTCATCAGTTTTCACAACATCCCTATTTTGTAGAAATGAAAAATATAGTTAATTTTTGAACGAATCTCTATTAATATTGATAATAAAATGTGTGCTTGCGGATTACATGCTTTTCATTATAGGACGAACACAGAACAGAAGAAACAAAGGAGAGAGGACATTTTTGTTCATTCAGATGTGTGTTTATTTCTATTACATTGGTTCCTTATATATATAGGCTTTGGAGCTGATGTTTAACTTATTCCCATGATGTGAGACTAAACAGAAAACTAATAAAAGCATATTCACTCTTATATATTACAATATTTATATATATAGTACAATACTCCTCCTTGAGTATGCGTCTTCACAATCTTGAATGCTCTGCTAACTTGAAGTTGTCCCTTTTAAAACATATATGATGATTGCTCTCCCTTATTATTATCTTGCTTGCATATATCCGTTCAGTCGATGCAACTATTGTCTATTGCCTTCAAAACTCTATCAGGAAAACCCAATAGGAAAAAACTTGAACGAGAAGAGAGTACAACGTCTAACATTATGAATATCATATTAAAATGATATTCCTTAAAAGAATTTAATGCTTCAGGATCAAAACAATGCCTCATTTAAAACCTTTTTATGAAAAACCCTGTGGGAAAAATCATAAACAAGGAAAAGAGTGCGAATTTATTTCATCATTAGGTAACATGTTTTACAATATTACCGTAAGGGTTGATACTTTAGGTTCAAGATAATGCCTCATTAAAAACCTTACTTACAAAAACCCAGTGGGAAAAATATTAGTGAAGGAAAAGAGTACTTTATAGCATATTTTTATATGCTCCACCTTATTTATAGCTGATTATTCAATTAGTCTATTGATGTAGTTGGCGCATGCCAATTTTGTACATCATCGTCTGGAATGTTGATTTGGAAGTTGCCTTTGAGAACAGATCTACTCGCTTTTCTTGAACTGAAAATGTTTCTCCTCTTTGTTGTTATCCTTTCATTCATGTGTGAAGAGAAACTTAGAAGAAATGTGCTTCATCCTATCAACCTTGATATAATTCACTTGAATCTGAGCCATACAAACTGCCTTGTCTTCTTCACAAATAATAGTTTACTGCATCAAAAGATGTTTGATACCACCGGATCAAAATGTTGCCACGTCAAAGTCTTACTAAGAAAAACCCGATGGGAAAAATTTTAGTGAAGGAAAAAGAGCACAATATACAATGTCATATTTACTACGTCAAAAGTAGTATGCTACTTCTGGATCAATGTAATGCCTTGTTACAACCTTAATAAGAAAAACCCTGTGGGAAAATCTTAAATAAGGAAAAAGAGTGCATTATAACTTATTTTTGTATGTTACTTTTGGGTTGGTACTTGTGGATCATGACAATGCTTTATTAAAACCTTACTAAGAAAACCTAGTAGGGAAAAACTTAGTTAAGGAAAAAGAGTGCATTATAACATACTTATGGATGCTCCCCGTGATTTAATACTTTCCTCTGAATTCATTTTCTTCTTTCAATAACTCAAATTGCTTACGAATACTTCTTAATGAAGTTTTTTTAAACACTTGATGTGCATTTCCATACTTTAGGCATGTTTTCTTATTTAAAATGCCTTCCATTTGTGATTTTATGTTACTAATATTCATTTATGAATACACTTCAGGTGCTTATAATTTTCTGTTTCAAACGGACTTATATATTGCAATACATATTTGATGAATAAGACAACTTTCAATACAAAGTTGGAAGTAATATACTCATCTTGAAGTATATTAAGATTTTCACTTAGAAGAATGAAGTATATCAAGATTTTCATTACAACAACACTAAGCAGGAAGTAATTTACTCACCTTAAAGTATATCAAGATTTTCATTATAACAATACTTAGAAGAATGTTGTAATCTATCATTCATGTTCTTGGTATTCTTTATAATAATGTTATTTATGTTCTTCAGGAACTTATATATTATAATAAGTTTTGCATATCGCAACTACCACTTCAATGGATATTAAGAGTTTCATTACAACAATTCTTGAAAGCAGGAAGTGATCTACTCATCATGAAATAATCAAAATTTATATCACAACAATACTTAAAAGAATGTTGTAATCTACATTTCTTGCTCTTTGCATTATTTATCACTAGCGATGTAATTAAAATTCTTCTGGAATTTGTATACTTTCATCGTTTATGACTTCAGCGTATTGTAAGTGTTTTAAACACTTTCACCACTTTAATCAATTCAGTTATCTCTGAAAAATACAATGCTCATTGCACTTGACACTCTATTGAGCTTCAGTAACTTCCATGTGCTTTTGTCATTATACATATTTCTATTTTTAACTTATGAACTACAGGTTCATATCTTATGGACTACAGGTCCATATATCTTATTTAGGAGAATTTCATGATGGCCAATCATGTTTCTCTCTAATATGGGATTTTTAATCCATTTATAAATAAGCGCTTCATTGTTTATTAATTTATCATCGATGATTATTTCTTATCAGTTCTATACATGATGTATTGAGATCTCAAAAATTATTATGCTTTAGGTACCTAAATCACTTCTGGGGTTATTTTGACAATCATGTCATGGGTTTCTTTCAAAGCACCCTTAAGTGTTTCTTCAGGAACACTCACCTCCGTTATTTTGCATCTTTATGACTTACTCCAAAATATCTTGAACTGACTTTTATACCACATTTTCAGCTGTGATTTACACCTTTTGATCCTTCGGGGATTCAAATCTATATTGGGGAAAGTCTATTAGGGACATAATTGATAACTTATGCAAGTTACTTAATACTTTGCATCATTTTATATGTTAGCGTCAATGATCAACATGAACTTATATCCCTTTATCCTTCCCCTCAATGTTGACAAACATTTCCTTATTAAATAATATACCTTCTTTGGATTCTCATTTTTGGTCCATTATCACTTTGCTAGCAAATACATTATAAATACATTATATATATCTCAATTGTAGGAGGATAATGCTCTTATTAATTGATAAGATGCATTCATATTATATTGTTTATTCCCTTTCATTGATCTAGTAATTTGGAGGAATTTTCTAATTATATAAATCATTTGAATACGCATATGACTTCAGATCATTTAATATTGATGACAATCGACTTTTTGAATTACTAAATAATACGAGCTCATAACAGCTTCAGGTTGTTAATTAAATATTCGCATATATGTGTACATACATATGTCCACGTATTACATATGTAACTATTGTACATATTCTTTCTCATTTGAGTTATCGACTTTAGAACAAATTGTTTATAAAATTCCAAACCGTTAATTTTTCTTATCAAGCAATATCAATGCGAATCTTAAAGATTGTATTATAACATCCAAAACATTTGGTTTGGAACTGTATTGAACTTCTAGTTCAAATAATATATATAAACAACTTCAAGTTGTTAAACTATATTGAAATTCTGATTCAAATAAAATATATAAACAACTTCAAGTTGCTAAAAATGTATTGAACTTTTGGTTCGAATAAAATATATAAACAACTTCAAGTTGTTAAAATGTACTGAACTTCTAGTTCGAATAAAATATATAAACAACTTCAAGTTGTTAAAAATTATTTCTCTATTATACCTGAAATGTTACTATCGAACAATAATTATAATAACATTAATTATTTATCTTTTCAAGAACATATTTAAAACTTCCACAAAAATATGATATGACATATTCTTAATCTCTTCGGGAGAACGTCTAAGATATTTCTTCGAGAAATAGTTGCGCATTTGATATGCAGTTGACAGAATATTTTCAAAATAATAAAAATAATAACAACAACATAGTATAACTAAATTGTCGGTCTGCTAAAGCCAACTTAAAATTTGGTGTAAGCCAAGTATATGTGAATAAATTAGGTGCTCCAATAGAATCATTTTTAGCTTTAGTAAGCAGCTTATTACTTAAAAGTATTTCATGATTTGCTATCCATTAATCCTAATACAGGAGCATTTTACATAAACTTGAGCATAAGCTTATTTGACATATACTAAGTTATATAAAATGACCATAGCTCGAGTTTTATATAAATGAGCATATACAGTTATGCTAGGTCCACATAAGCTCATTATTACTTAGATATAAATTTTATGTTAAATTAAACCGAGCATGTTATCATCCATATATACTATGCTGATCATATAGAAGTCACGTGGTACCCCATATTCAAAATAATCATTGCAATCTAAGTATGTCAATATCGGTGCATACTGATAAGTACCGATGTGCAATATTTGAAACTATATCGTATTGGAAAATATTAAACAATTATCAACCAAACTGAGATATGGATATTTATCATGCAAATATTACCAAGAACTGATTGCATAACAGCTAGTTTATAGACTGCAGCCTGACTTACTTAAATATTCTGCAAGACAACATACTATATAACAACTAATTTACAAACCAATGAAAATAATCTATGACTTCAGTACTTCTCCACCTTTTCGACCTTTTTTTATAGAAATAAGATATAGATCTGCAAGTCTACAAAAGTGATTCCAGACAATTTACGAACGTAAAAGTCCTTATGGAAAGAAAAAATAAAAATGTTTAAAGTTGCATGTTTTAGTTGTCTAATTTAATATGGGATCATGTGAACATAGCAAATTGTGTTCATATAGGAACCACGTAATATGATGTTATCATATAACAACATTTAATATCTATTCACATAAACAGCTGTGATGTAAGTGGATTATTATGCAAGCTTTATAATTGAATTTGACCAAATACATTGACAATGTCTTTTGTGGCCTTAAACTATGCATTACATATATATAAAATTTTGAACAAATCAAAAAAATTGACCAAATCAACAAATTTGCCAGACGGCTTTACAAAAGTTTCTCCATCCCTAGATCCTTTTATAATCATCAAATTGTTTCTTTGAATGACTTAATAATGAATAAAAACATGAATGACCAACTAGTTGAGTACAACATGAATGACGAGTTTGGAATGTAATCAATAGTGAGGTATTCTACTTAAATCTAAAATAATAGGTAGAGCAATATTATTTGTTTCATGCCATACCATTAAAACCTACTGTTAAATCTTAAATCACATGCAAACTTTAGAACAGTCGGATTAAATTTAAATATATGCAATAGCCAAAATATTATAAAAAACTAAAAAGGGATGACATACAAGCTAAGCGAGTATAATTAGCCGAATGCATATTTATGAAAATATTTATGAAAGATAGATGTTATCACAAACTAAACGTTTTCTCAATAAGACTAATCATGGTTTCATGGCTACAATAGTTCATAGCTTTCACTCTCAGTAATAAGTGAAAGAAAAACCAAACTTTCGGCAAAGATTATGTTCACAATTTATAGATTTGTGGAGTATGAAGGCTATATCTAATGCATTACCAACTGAACTAATGAACATACATGTTATGCGTTGCAAATTAAAGATATATGTGTAGCTTTCTCCATATGAATTGTTATTTATATTCATAAGAATATTACGCTTATTTTCAATGCATTCACACATCTTATATTAAATGTTTGGCGTGCCATTTACCTTCTTTGACTCTTCAGGTTTATGGGTTAGACAAAGGTTTCAACTTAGATAATGTCAGCTAGATGTTAGTTTATGATGAATACTAGGTGCAGGTTTGTTGTAGTTATGTTCAGCATAAAAAAATTACTCAAACGAAATCTAAGCTTTCTGCAAAAGCCATGGAATTTCTAAAATAAAATAAAAGGTTAAACATATGGATATAAATGAATCTCTGCAAGTAATATAGTAACTACGATATGCAGTTCAAAAACAAAAATATAAATCTAAAACTACATCAATATAGGATCTGCTCGCCTACTAAAGTGGCCCCACTAAATACATGCTACTTATCTTAGAATCTGTAAGTAATAATAATAATATCTTTAATCAAACTTAAATAATAATATCTTTAATCAAACTTAATACATAAAAGTATACGGATCTAAAAAGAAATGTTCAAAGTTATGAGCATATTGAAGATGGTTTCTACGGGCTCTCTCACACCTCTATTTCTAATTTTAATCAAAGTTTCATGGAAAAGAAAAATAATAAGCAGAACACAAGATAGAGGCTGAATCCATTGTTGTATTTTAAAGTAAATTGAAATATAATATCATACATGGCATGCTAACAAAACCAGAAACATGTAGATCAAACAAATCTGTAGATTTAATCTAAAACGAAATAGGAAATTCTTAACAATATCAAAGGAATCATGCCTGAATTCTAACGAAGAACAAAAAAAATTCAGCTTGATCTTCCAAATTAACACAAACATTAGATATGATTTATATCTAGAGCATCGTGCTGATAACATGTTATAAAACGAACACAGAACAGAAGAAACAAGGGAGAGAGGACATTTCTATTCATTCAGAAGTGTGTTTATTTCTATTACATTGGCTCCTTTATATATAGGCTTTGGAGATGATGTTTAACTTATTCCCATGATGTGGGACTAAACAGAAAACTAATGTACTGTCCCATACTTTTATACTGTATAATAATTAATTTTATTTAATTATTTAAAATATGGTTTGGTAATTTAAATGGTTTAAATTAAAATAACTATTGAATATTTAATTAAGGTAATAATTAAATAATATATTTAATTCTGAAATAATCAGAAATAGCTGAATTCACAATATTGTGTGAACTGGAATATTTATAATATATAATTCAGTTTGGAATTGAATTCGAATAGCGAATATATTATTTGAATGACCGTTGAACATATAATTATATTATAATTAAAATCTTGCTCGAAATGGCGCTGCAATTCGTTATTTGGCGATTTGAACTTCAACTGGATGTACAGGATCTGTTTTAAATTGGATTTCCGTGAAACAAGAAACGTTCGGAACTAGTGAAGTATATTTTTCTAATGAAAGAGAAAAATCGGGATTTCGTCATGTAGATTTTGAGTTATGTCCAAATCAAATTTTTGAAAAGTCGCTATGGAATATCGATGTATTTATATATTTAAATGGATTTTAAATATAAATCGAATATCGATGTAACACAGGGTTCGGAATATCGAGTTATAAATCGAATTGGAGCTGTATGACATTCTATTGTGAATATATACGATAATATTTATTTATAAATATTAAATTTAATTATATTTAAATACATTTATATTTTTAAATGGGTTATTTAGAGCTTTAAAAATAGTCAGTTTTGCAAACGACCTCTGTTTTTGCCGAAACTAATTTTGTTGGATCCACGGTATTAAATTATTGCTAGATTTCAATTTTCGTGATTTTTGAAGTAAGTATGTGGCCGTACGGGATTTTAATGCGAAATACTGTCAGTATTGTGACGGTTAAAAATATGTTGTGCGAGCAAACGAAGTCGGAATTCGACGAAACCAGTTTTGTTGGGTCCGCAATGTCGAACCATAGCTGTGTATCAATTTTCATCAAATTTGAATATTGTATGAGATCATAGGAATTTTTAATAGTAAATACAAATAGCATTTGATTAAAAATGGATAAAATAATCTAATATAAAAATAATAAAATTTTCCTATATAAATACCTCAACATCCTAAAACCTAATTTCATTTTTTTCTCTTTGGTCAAAAGCTAAACTGTCGTCATATTTTCTTGCCATAAAATACCTTTGATCTTCAAAATTCAAATACAAATCAAATAAATTCCTATAAAATAGAAACTCTATATGTATGGAATCCTCATCGATTGCTCTTCAATTGGATGCTCGTTTTGTGGTGTGCGATGGCAATTTCTAGGATTCGATTTTCACTTAGTGAAGTTAGGGTTGAACGAAACTTGGATGAGAAGCATCAATTTGGATTTTCGGGTGTATATTCGAACTTATGGCGAGAAGTAGCATCACTTGTGAATTTTTGGGGGTTTTTGGGATAAAAAGGTGTCGATCTGCGTTGACAGGAGCTGTAGAACGGAAATCGTATGCTGAGTGCGAGTTGAACGTTGACAGGAGCTGTAGAACGGAAATCGCATGCTGAGTGCGAGTTGAATGTTGTTAGTATGGGTAGAAAGAGATTTTGATGGAGGATCGAATGATATATTTCATTTTGGTATTTCTTGAAGAAGAGAGGATGCGGTGGAAGGTTGGAATCACGGAAATGATGAGGAAGAACTTCGGTTACTATTTTGTGCATAGAAGAAGGATAGAGATAGTAATTTCGCGGCTAACAATGTAGTTAAGGTATTAACTAATAATTTATTTAAGCTATGGTTAGTACATTTTAATTGGTCCTTATTTGCTTAAGGAAAGAAGAGACGCAAGTTGTTTCCAGGGAAGGGGGACTTGAAATTAACAGGAGAAAAGGAGCAGTGATCGATTTAGTACTTGGGAAAGAAATGGTGCGGGCCTGGTGTTAAGAAATTTAGATGGGCCGAGCAAAAGATTGGTAAAGCCCAATGGAATGAACCTAGTTTAATTTAATTTAAAATAGTGCATTATCTTATAAAATCATACCTTTATCATATGGTATCAGAATTGGAAAAAACAAGATTTGTCGGGATCGCATGGACGGTGCTGCACCATGGAACTGACCAGGAGTGAATTGGAGCTCGTTTGCATTTATGGTGAAATTAAACGCCTAAATCAAACCAATGACCAATTATCATTATTTAACGATCGCCGTCCAATGTGAGTAAATCTCACTAACTCTACTCAATTTATATTTTTATAAAATATTTTTTGGAATTTATAAATGATGGTTGTTTGCTGTGTGTTGGCTGTTTGGTTGAACTGCTAGTTAATTGGTTGAAATATATAGATAACGATATAGATATAAATCGTTAATCGGATATTAATTCTGTTTATCAAAATATTTCATATTCGTGTTATTCATGTGATTAACATATGTGGATACAGGGAAACAGATCAGAGGAATACAACTAGATTCCTCAATATTTATTTTACTGTTTTTCATATATTTGATATATGATGTGATTTATAATCTGTTGTTGATTATGTGTGTTTGATTAGTGTTATTTGGTACTTTTAAATACCAAGGAAATACTGGAATGTGAAAAGGGAAATTTCAAACTATAATTTGAAATAAAATATTTATATAAAATCAAGGATTTGATATAAAAAGGAATTTTGAAGTGGATATTAAATTTTGAAAGTTTATAAAATCAAAGGGTTTTTAAAAAAGTAATTTGTGAAGTGTATATTGAAATAAGAATTTTTATGAAATCAAAAAGGTTTTATAAGAAGAAGGGATAGGTGAAAATTAAATAAGAGACTTCTATATAAAATTATTAACTATTATATGGAAGTTTAAAAGACCATTTTTGGGGAAATTACCTAATAGAAGTAATAAGAAGTAAGTAAGGGAAGATATAAAACAAATTATTTGGGAAATAAATAAAATTATAAAAGAGAATTAAGAAGAAATAAAAGACCAACGAGGAGATGGTTTCAAAGTAAATTTTTAAATAGAAATCTGTTTTAATAGATAAATTGAGCAAATAAATTTATAAACGGTGTTTATAAATTAAAAGAATATTTATCTTTTGATAAATGGAATATATAAGTTTGAACTTCTATAGAGAAGTAGAGATCGGTTTTTAACACTGATGTTTTAAATAGAATGTGAACTCAGCATTTATAAAGGGAATTTTAAATGAGATTTAATCGTTAGAAATAAAAAGAAGGTTTCGTATAAATAAATCTATAAATAGAAGTTGGAATTGGGATATTGTTTTAAAATACGAAGTCAAACTAAAGGGATTGTATAAAAGGGATATTATTCACATTCAACGTGAAAAATGAAATTTAGTAAAGATTTTAAAAATAAAAACATTTGTAAAGGGAATTAGGTTTTTGAAATAAAAGTTAAACAAAGATGGGATTTCAAATGGTTAGAAATAAATAACTTGTTAAATAAGGAAAACAAATGTTGTGATTTATAAGAAATGTTTACAAATAAACTAAAATATAATTATCAGTGGATAATTGAGATTTCAAATTCAACGGTAAATAAAAATGGGAAATTTGGAGTTGTTTTGAAAAAGGAAATAATGAAATCCATTTCGACACTTGAAATGTAAAAAGGGAGTAAATAAAATCCGTAAAGATTTGTAGTTCGAATTCAACTAAGCCAATGTTTTTAAACAATGATTTATTTGAAGAAATTATATATTGAATAAATCAGGGTTTTACAAGGAAATTATTATTCGGTTGGAAACCGATATTTGATTATCAAATATAAGTTATTCGAGAGAGAGTATCGAATATAAGTTATTTGAGAGAGATTATCGAATATAAGTTATTCGAGGAAGAGAGTTAATCGAATATAAGCTATCCGAAAGGAAGAGTTATCGAATACAGTTATTCGAAGGGAGATAATCGAATATAGTTATTCGAAAGGGGAGTTATCGAATAGAGATTATTCGAGGGAGAATTGTAAGTTAAATTTGATTATATTGAATTAGGGAAAGTACCAATTACTTTCTGTTTTAAAACCAAGATTTATTTATTCATTAATAAATTAGTTATTTGTTTATTTATCCAAATTAATAAGGAAGAGCTATATTTAAGTTATTTTATTTCGGAAGTATGGGATTATAACACCATCGTTGTAATCAAAAGATTTTTGTGAAAGAAGTGGATTCGTAAATAGAATCTGAGTTACGTAAGGAAGTTCGTTAAAGATTTGAAAGGTGATTTTTGTCTATTTCGAGGTTAGAAATGTGGTTCAGTTAAGGTCTGAGAGGTAATTATACCCCAACTTGATTGACTTCGTTTTTAACTAAGGATTGGCTAAGTGAATTTAGTTAATGAGTGTAATGGTTTGGATTGGCTTAGTGATGTTTTACTTAAACATCTATTTAAATCAAATAAAGGAGTTTTGGAAATGTTTTCCAAATAAAAGAATCAAGAATGTTTTCTAATATAGAAAACAAGAAATGGGAGTAAATATGGAGATGTTTTCAAATAATTAATAAAGTACATTTTCTAGATTTATAAAATAAGAATTTACAAATATATAAAAATGGGAAATGAATAAATTAATGATAAATTGAATTAAAAGAGATAAATGTTGACTGATGATTGATCGATCGAATTTCTATCTGGAAATAAGATCGTTGGTTGTACACCTATTTATCTTTGATAGTTAAATCACCGACTATCGAAGTTTTTGACCATTTCTCCGTCGTAAAAACGGAGAGACCGGGATCAGATTCATTATCTGAAAACTACTCTGTATGGACGTTAGCGTTACGATCAAACAGGATGAACATAATTGAAGACGGAGTTATGAAAGGGCTATCTTGTTTACAGAATAGTGCCTTCGGTTTGTCCAGTCCCAGGACAACATGAATGGACGAATGTCTGACAGAGTATATCTAACGGATCGCGTAAGTTGATATCTTCAAATGTACTTATGTTTGGTGGCGGAGGAATTCATTTCTCTTAGCTTTATACCCGTGGCATTTTTGGGGAAATCAATTTGTGATTTGACGGGTATGACGATGTGGCATTCAAAGTGAATGGTGGTCAGGTGTTCCAAAAGATATGAATGACCTCAAGCCTCATCAACCGAAAAATGACAGAAATCAGGTAGGCAGCATGGCTAGGTGGGTCGCTCCTATTAGGGTGTATATCACCTATCTAGAGAAAATCTATTTCATTCTTTTTTCTATTTTCGATGTTGTCCCTTTTCGGGAAACGGTGGGTAGCTCCCAACCGTTGGTGATATACATTCGATACACTCAAGCGAAATGAGTCGTCGGTTATGTGTGGGCCGGGTTGCAAGATGTTCTTGTTGAACCCAGTGTATTCGCCTCTAGAGATACACTATCGGTAGGTGGTCCCATACTTTGTCATAGTCGGAATCCAATCTCCAATAAGTGCCCGTGGTTTTGTTTGTATACTACATATGTGGAACGTGAGATGCAAGCGTTCTGCTAGATTGTTAATTACTTGTGATTAGACATTATTATAATATCAGAGAAGTATTGCTTTCCCAAAATGTTTTTGTTATCATAAGGTAAAAACCGTCCGTGTTTATGTGTGGATTGATCTTACGATTACCTTTTCTTTTGAAAAGGATTTTGAAAAGTTAAACCAAATGATTCGAGTTTACTCATACCAGTCTCGCGACTGACCCAGGGTTTTTTTTATTTTGTTTTCCCTAAACTCTTGGGTGTCCAAATTTGGGAAGTCAAGTAGTTCAGGTATTTACAGAAATACTTGGAGGAGCTTGAAGCAGGAGGCTTCAGGATTATATAGTTGTTGTTATTTCCGCTATGTGTAAGTGTTGTACTCTGATAATGTTATTCTATATATATATACACACTGTTTTATTGCAAAGTTATGTTATATATATTATGTTTTATTCGTTCCGCTGTGAGATTCGTATTACTTTGATTTTGTTCTGTGGTGATCTTCTTCTTCTTCTATTCTAATTTTCTATTTTATCTATTCTCACCTTCTAATTTCTTTCTATTAATGATCAGGTATTTCCGATGTCTGAGTAGTCAACATGGTAGTTTTGTGTTGATTTTCGGAGTCAAAAATCCCAGTTTGTTATAGTGGTATCAGAGCTGATGGTTAAGTGATTACCTTGGCTCTATGGCGTGACTCAGTAGAGATGGAGTTAGTAATATCCTAGATTGAGTTTGAGTGTATATATATGAGTGAACGTATTTGTAGATTTTATAAAAACTGTTTTATATTGTGGAGATTTATTGGTTGGGTAGTTTGTGAATTCTGGTTGATCAGTTTGATCCACTGTATCGATAGGAGTTTCTAAACACTTGAATACGATAAACCAACACAGTATGTTTTGAAAAAAAGGGAAAATAAAAATAATTTTACCCAAAGTATATGTTGATATAGATAATATATATATATATATTGGAATTATAATATATTGGATATATTAGTTGTTATTATAATCGAGTAAGATTATAAAATAAATGGTTATATATATAACCAAGTAGAATTCATATAAGTGTTACGAAGTGAATTAAAGCTGAATTTAAATCAGAATTGAAATTAAAACTCTGGAAATTTGAATAAGTGGTTATAAATGAATATAGATTGGATATAAGAGAATTTTAAAATCTTGGGAGATTTTAAATTGTTTTAAAGCATTGTAAATGGTATTTTGAAATGAATTTCAAAATGGAAGTGTTTAGATATGGTTTTGAAAGGGATATAGTATTGAAATCACTTTAGTAGCTGGAAATAGATTCCGTTGATGTTCATGACATAATCGGTGTGCATTTTCGAGTTGTAAGTGATGGATTACTACCAAAGTTTTTGTTTTTGAATTGTTTTGAGAAAACAAGTTGTTTTGATATTTCAAATGAATATTTGGATTTTTGGAAAAAGCTAAGCTGTTTAAAACTCCCAGGAAGAGACTGTTTGAATTAAAAACAAATTTAAATAGAAATTTGTGAAATCGAGCTGGAATTGAATTGAAACCAATTAACTGGAAATTGAATTGGATATGACATATCAAGTAGAATCATATTTTGAATGGTGAGATAGAATCTGAAATGGTATTGGATTGGTGAGTTAGGAGTTTGGAATCGAGAATGGAATTCGAGTTTGAAATGAAATTTTGCTTTGGATAAGCGAGTAATCGTGATTGAGATTTGATTGATTGAAATTGATTGGAAATCGATTCGTATAGATGGATATATGATCAACATGTATTGAGTAGAAGCAAGTGCAAGAATATAATGATATGCTCGACAAAAAGGTACATGTTTATATTTCCATATGAGGTTTTATACGCCGAATCGGCAAGCCGCTTGGCTTTTTGATTTTCTTTTTGGTTGGAGAAGGCCCAGAGAGGCGAGTTGTAGTTTTACCGATTGAGTCATACAAAGGACGTGCTGGCGAAATTTTTTGAAAATTTCGAGTGTTAGAAAATTTTCAGGATTTTTGAAAATTTTGGTTGATAAGAATTAATTAATATTTTAATTGAAATTATTTGGTTCAGTTGAAACTGAAGATAATAAGTAAACAAATAAGTTCTAACCAGTCAGTAGGGTTTGTTTTCTACCATAGCAATTTTGAGAACGAAATTATTTTAAGGGGGAAGAATGTAATGTTCCGTATTTTTATACGGTATAATAATTAATTTTATTTAATTATTTAAAATATGGTGTGGTAATTTAAATGGTTTAGTTAAAATAACTATTGAATATTTAATCAAGGTAATAATTAAATAATATATTTAATTCTGAAATAATCAGAAATAGCTGAATTCACAATATTGTGTGAATTGGATTATTTATAATATATAATTCAGTTTGGAATTGAATTCGAATAACGAATATATTATTTGAATGATCGTTGAATGTATAATTATATTATAATTAAAATCGTGCTCGAAATGGCGCTGCAGTTCGTAATTTGGCGATTTGAACTTCAACTGAACGTACAGGATCCGTTTTAAATCGGATTTCCGTGAAACTAGAAATGTTCGGAGCTGGTGAAGTATATTTTTCTAATGAAAGAGAAAAATCGGGATTTCGTCGTGCAGATTTTGAGTTATGTCCAAATCAAATTTTCGAAAAGTCACTATGGAATATCGTTTTATTTATATATATAAATGGATTTTAAATATAAATCAGATATCGATGTAACACTGTGTTTGGAATATCGAGTTATAAATCCAATTAGAGCTGTATGATATTCTATTGTGAATATGTACGATAATACTTATTTATAAATATTAAATTTAATTATTTTTAAATATATTCATATATTTAAATGGGTTATTTAGAGCTTTAAAAATAGCCAGTTTGCAAATGACCTCTATTTTCGACGAAACTAATTTTGTTGGATCCATAGTATTAAATTATTGCTAGATTTCAATTTTCGTGATTTTTGAAGTCAGTATGTAGCCGTACGGGATTTTAATGTGAAATACAATCAATATTGTGACGGTTAAAAATATGGTGTGTGAGCAAACGAAGTGTTTCGTTGGGTCCGCAATGTCGAACCATAGCTGCGTGCCAATTTTCATCAAATTTGAATATTGTATGAGATATAGGAATTTTTAACTGTAGATAGAAACAACGTTTCATTAAAAATGGGTAAAATAATCTAATGTAAAAATAATAAAATTTTCCTATATAAACATCTCAACATCCTAAAACCTAATTTCATTTTTTCTCTTTGGTCAAAAGCTAAAACCGCAGTCATATTTTCTTCCCGTAAAATATCTTGGTCTTCAAAATTCAAATACAAATCAAATAAATTCCTACAAAATAGAAACTCTATATGTATGGAATCCTCATCCATTGCTCTTCAATTCGATGCTCGTTTTGAGGTGTGCGATGGTAATTTCTGGGATTCGATTTTCACCCTGTGAAGTTAGGGTTGAACGAAACTTGGATGAGAAGCATCGATTTGGATTTTTAGGTATATATTCGAACTTGTGACGAGAAGTAGCATCACTTGTAAATTTTTGGGGGTTTTTGGGATAAAAAGGTGTCGATCTGTGTCGACATGAGCTGTAGAACGGAAATCGAATGCTGAGTGCGAGTTGAATGTTGTTAGTATGGGTAGAAAGAGATTTTGATGGAGGATTGAACGGTATATTTTTTTTTGGTATTTCTTGAAGAAGAGAGGATGCGTTGGAAGGTTGGAATCATGGAAATGATGAGGAAGAAGTTCGGTTACTGTTTTGTGCGTAGAAGAAGGATACAGATGGTGATTTGGCGGCTAAAAATTTGGTTAAGGTATTAACTAATAATTTATTTAAGCTATGGGTAGTACGTTTTAATTGGTCCTTATTTGCTTAAGGAAAGAAGAGATGCAAGTTGCTTCCAGGGAAGGGGGACTTGAAATTAACAAGAGAAAAGGAGTAGTGATCGATTTAGTACTTGGGAAAGAAATGGTGCGGGCCTGGTGTTAAGAAATGTAGATGGGCCTAGCAAAGGATTGGTAAAGCCCAATGGAATGAACCTAGTTTAATTTAATTTAAAATAGTGTATTATCTTATAAAATCAGACCTTTATCATACGACACCAGAATTGGACAAAACAAGATCCCTCGGGATCGTATGGACGGTGGCTACACCATGAAACTAACTGGGAGTGAATTGGAGCTCGTTTGGATTTATGGCGAAATTAAACGCCTGAATCAAATTAATGACCAATTATCGTTATTTAACGATAACCGTCCAATGTGAGTAAATCTCACTAACTCTACTCAATTTATATTTTTATAAAATATTTTTTGGAATTTATAAATGATTGTTTTTTGCTGTGTGTTGGCTGTTTGGTTGAACTTCTAGATAATTGGTTAAAATATATAGATAACGATATAGATATAAATCGTTAATCAAATATTAATTCTGTTTATCAGAATATTTCATATTCGTGTTATTCATGTGATTAACATTTGTGGATGCTAGGAAACTGGTCGGAGGAATCCAACTGGATTTCTTAACATTTATTTTACTATTTTTCATATATTTGATATATGATGTGATTTATAATCTGTTGTTGATTATGTGTGTTTGATCAGCGTTATTTGGTACTTTTAAATACCAAGGAAATACTGGAATGTGAAAAGGGAAATTTCAAACTATAATTTGAAATAAAATATTTATATAAAATCAAGGATTTTATATAAAAAGGAAATTTGAAGTGGATATTAAATTTTGAAAGTTTATAAAATCAAAGGGTTTTTAAAAAAGGAATTTGTGAAGTGTATATTGAAATAAAAATTTTTATGAAATCAAAATGGTTTTATAAAAAGAAGGGATAGGTGAAAATTAAATAAGAAACTTCTATATAAAATTATTAATTGTTATATGCAAGTTTAAAAGACCGTTTTTGGGGAAATTACCTGATAGAAGTAGTAAGAAGTAAGTAAGGGAAGATATAAAAGAAATTATTTGGGAAATAAATAGAATTATAAAAGAGAATTGAGAAGATATAAAAGACCAACGAGGAGATGGTTTCAAAGTAGATTTTTAAATAGAAATCTGTTTTAACAGATAAATTGAGCAAATAAATTTATAAATGATGTTTATAAATTAAAAGAATATTTATCTTTTGATAAATGGGATATATAAGTCTGAACTTCTATAGAGAAGTAGAGATCGGTTTTTAACACCGATATTTTAAATAGAATGTGAACTTAGCATTTATAAAGGGAATTTTAAATGAGATTTAAGCGTTAGAAATAAAAAGAAGGTTTCGTATAAATAAATCTATAAATAAAGTTGGAATTGTGATATTATTTTAAAATACGAAGTCAAACTAAAGGGATTGTATAAAAGGGATATTATCCACATTCAAGGTGAAAAATGGAATTTAGTAAAGATTTTAGAAATGAAAACATTTGAAAAGGGAATTGGGTTTTTGAAATAAAAGTTAAACAGAGATGGGATTTCAAATGGTTAGAAATAAATAACTTGTTAAATAAGGAAAACAAATGTTGCGATTTATAAGCAATGTTTATAAATGAACTAAAATATAATTATCAGTGGATAATTGAGATTTCAAATTCAACGGTAAATAAAAATGGGAAATTTGGAGTTGTTTTGAAAAGGGAATGATGAAATCCATTTCGACACTTGAAATGTAAAAAGGGGTTAAATAAAATCCGTAAAGATTTGTAGTTCGAATTCAACTAAGCCAATGTTTTAAAAAAATGATTTATTTGATGAAATTATATATTTAATAAATCAGGGTTTTACAAGGAAATTAGTATTCGGTTGGAAACCGATATTTGATTATCAAATATAAGTTATTCGAGAGAGAGTATCGAATATAAGTTATTCGAGAGAGATTATCGAATATAAGTTATTCGAGGAAGAGAGTTAATCGAATATAAGCTATCCGAAAGGAAGAGTTATCGAATATAGTTATTCGAAGAGAAATAATCAAATATAGTTATTCGAAAGGGGAGTTATCGAATAGAGATTATTCGAAAGAGAATTGTAAGTTGAAATTCGATTATATCGAATTAGGAAAGTACCAATTACTTTTGTTTTAAAACCAAGATTTATTTATTCATTAATTAATTAGTTATTTGTTTATTTATCCAAATTAATAAGGAAGAGTTATATTTAAGTTATTTTATTTCGGAAGTATGGGATTATAACATCATCGTTGTAATCAAATGATTTTTGTAAAAGAAGTGGATTCGTAAATAGAATCTGAGTTACGTAAGTAAGTTTGTTAAAGATTTGAAATGTGAATTTTGTCTATTTCGAGGTTAGAAATGTGGTTCAGTTAAGGTCTGAGAGGTAATTATACCCCAACTTGATTGACTTTTTTTTTAACTAAGGGATGGGTAAGGTTCGATAGTGAAGGTTGGTTGAGTGTATTTAGTTAATGAGTGTAATGGTTTGGATTGGCTTAGTGATGTTTTATCTAAACATCTGTTTAAATCAAATAAAGGAATTTTGGAAATGTTTTCCAAATAAAAGAGTCAGGAATGTTTTCTAATATAGAAAACAAGAAATGGGAGTAAATATGGAGATGTTTTCAACTAATTAATAAAGTACATTTTCTAGATTTAGAAAATAAGAATTTACAAATATATAGAAATGGGAGTGAATAAATTAATGATAAATTAAATTAAAAGAGATAAATGTTGATTGATGATTGATCGATCGAATTTCTATCTGGAAATAAGATCGTTGGTTGTACACCTATTTTTCTTTGATAGTTAAATCACCGAGTATCGAAGTTTTTGACCCTTTTTCCATCGTCAGTACGGGGAGATCGGGATCAGATTGATTATCTGAAAACCACCCTGTATGGACGTTAGCATTGCGATCAAATATGATGAATATAATTGAAGATGAAGTTATGCAAGGGCTATCTTGTTTACAGAATAGTGCCTTCGGTTTGTTAAGTCCCAGGACAACGTGAATGGACGAATGTCTGACACAGTATATCTAACGGATCGCGCAAGTTGATCTCTTCAAACGTACTTACGCTTGGTAGTGGAGGAATTCGTTTCTCTTAGCTTTATACCCATGGTATTTTTGGGGTAATCAATTTGTGATTTGATGGGTATGACGATGTGGCGTTCAAAGTGAATGGTGGTCAGATGTTCCAAAAGATACGTAATGACCTCAAGCCTCATCAACCGGGAAATGACAGAAATCGGGCAGGCAGCATGGCTAGGTGGATCGCTCCCATTAGAGTGTATATCACCTATCTAGAGAAAATCCATTTCATTCTTTTATCTATTTTTGATGTTGTCCCTTTTCGGGAAACGGTGGGTAGCTCCCAACCGTTGGTGATATACATTCGTTAAACTCAAGCGAAATGAGTGGTCGATCATGTGTGGGCCGGGTTGCAAGACGTTCTTGTTGAACCCAGTGTATTCGCCTCTAGAGATACACTATCGGTAGGTGGTCCCATACTTTGTCATAGTCGGAATCCAATCTCCAATAAGCGCCCGCTATTTTGTTTGTATACTATATATATAGAACGTGAGATGCAAGCGTTTTGCTAGATTGTTAATTACTTGTGATTAGACATTATTATAATATCAGAGAAGTATTGATTTCCAAAAGTGCTTTGGTTATCGGAAGGTAAAAACCGTCCGTGTTTATGTATGGATCGATCTTACGATTACCTTTTCTTTTGAAAAGGATTTTGAAAAGTTAAACCAAATGATTTGAGTTTACTCACACCAGTCCCATGACTGACCCAGAGTTTATTTTGTTTTGTTTTCCCTAAACTCTTGGGAGCCCAAATTTGTACGGGCAGTCAAGTATTTCATGTATTTACAGATATACTTGGAGGAGCTTGAAGTAGGAGGCTTCAGGATTATATAGCTATTGTTTTTCCTCTGTGTGTAAGTGTTGTACTCTGATAATGTTATTATATATATACACACACATTGTTTTATTGCAAAGTTATGTTATATATATTATGTTTTATTCGTTCCGCTGGGAGATTCGTATTACTCTGATTTTGATCTGTGGTGATCTTCTTCTTCTTCTTCTATTCTAATTTTCTATCTTATCTATTCTCACCTACTAACTTCTTTCTGTTAATGATCAGGTATTTCCGATGTCTGAATAGTCAACATGGTAGTTTTGTGTTGATTTTCGGAGTCGAAAATCCTGGTTCGTTACAACTAATAAAATCATATTCACTCTTACATATATTACAACATTTATATATACATATATATATATATTACCACACTTTTGTAGCAGAGATTTTTTTTAACCATTTGTTGTTCTTTATTCAGATATTTAACACTTTCGCAACGCAATAGTTTCATATCTGCCCATGATGGTTCCAAAATAGCTAGTGGCTTTTGAACTAAAATTGATTCTTGCTCTGGATTTTCTTTTGTTTTTGCGCTTTCTTTTTCTTCTTGTTGCTCTTGCTTTTTTTATTTTCTGATTCTACTCAAGGCTGATCTTTGCTATTTTTTCTGCTTCAACATTTGTTTTCTTTCCCTTTTTTCGAAATTGTTGGATAATCAAAAGAATCTCTACTTCCTTTCTTTTTCCTTTGTCTCTCTTTTAATATCTGTACATACGAAGGGGGTTCATCTTTTGTTGGTTCCTTTTTTTCTTCTTGCTGAGTTGCCTTTTTACGTAGCTCCTCAATAATTTGTGTAAGTTTCAGGTCAAAGCTCGGTGGAGTTAGGTCAAATGGTATATTTCTGTTGACTGTTCGTTCATTAGCAGGTGTGATTTTTTCTGCCACGGTTTCCTTTTTTATTTTCTTCACATTCACCTTCTTCAACTTGAATACTTCCTTGAGTTTCGTTCTATATATCTTCGTTTTCGTTTTTTCTTCTTCTTCTTCATTATGTCGAGGAGGTGAATCACTTTCAGTTTCTTCCGAATCAGATTTCAGAAGTTATATCTCTTCAAAATATGTATTCTTTCCTTTGAACTATTATCTCAAAATATAAAGCTCTTTCTCTACTTCTCTTCTAAAAAATGTTTCATTTTTCAGTTTTTTTCAACTTTCTGTTTTCTGCTTCTATACCTTGAATATGAATCTTCAAAACTCTCATAGTCGCGGCTTCCTCGAAAGATCCCACTGGTGTTTGTTGTTCTTGACGTCTTCTTTTTCTTGTTGCTCGACATTTTTTTTCTTTCTTTGATCTAGAAAAATTTCAGCTGTTGTTTCTAATACTTTTGATTCATATCGACGTATGTTTGAAATTTCTTGCATCCTCAAAAAGAAATTTGTTTTCAATCAAAATTATTTTTAAATAATAGAATATCAATTTTGATATCGGGGTTGTATAAGTTCTAATACTACCAGGCGCTTAAAAATGATACCTAAAAAGTGGAAAATTAAATTTTAATAAGAAATCATAAAAATTGATACTACCAGGCTCTTTAAACCGATACCAAGAAACTAGAAAATAAATTTTTAACTAGAACTCATATAAATTGATACTACCAGGCTCATAAAACTGATACCAAGAAATTGGAAAAATAATTTTTAACTAGAACTTATAAAAAATGATACTACCAAGCTCCTAAAACTGATACCTTGTAACACCCCACCTCCGCTAGGGTCACTCACAAAAGGGAATGCACTAGTTTTGGAGGAACGTTATCGAGGTAAACAATCATAGAAATATTACAAGACAGACATAAAGAAAACAGCGGAAGAAGATAAATTTCATTACTTTCAAAATAGTCAAAGCCTTTTTCATCCAAAGTACCAAATAGCCAAAGTCATCATTTTCCATTACAACAAATTCTGTCTTGCATAAATAAAGAAGCATAAAAGCTTAAAACAGCAAAAATAGCATAATTCCCCAAGATAGCAAAAATGCAGCCATAGCAGAGCTCAAGATCAAGCCGTACATGAGCTGAACCGAAAGCAAGAGAAATCCAAGCTAAGTGCTAGAGTTTCCTCCCTGAGAACCTGGGGGGAGGGGGAAACGAAAGAAAAAGAGGCAAAAGAAAACGGGTCAGTCATAAAGACTGGTAAGTCCTAGTGACTTTCAGCATAAAAACAGGTAAACGTAAATAACATGTATAAACAGAAAGTAAACATAAGGATGCTGTCAAGATGGGCAAGATAGACTAAGATAACATGATAAATCAAGTATAGCATCGCATGTTCAAGATTCGCTGCACCAACTGTAATAGTATCCCAAACCCATGTCATATATTAACCATGAAATGATCCCTTGGCCCAATATCATGAAATGACCCATTTTGGGGTCCTACGGAACGATCCATTAATCGATCGGCTCCCTACAAGTTCTAGCTCGTCGTGTGTCTGTGTCATACGGCCCTATCACGAATGTAGTCACCTGTGCTAGGTCCACCATAGGGTGTATCAAGCCCTAGGGTGCCAAACACCGACACAAATCAAGCATGCATAGTGTAAACCTACCAATGCCCAATGCCTGCTTTTTCAACTCCGGACTACGTGCACGACCATAGTCCGCCTGAACCTACACTAGCGCACCAACTCAACCGTCGTTCTGGTTGCTTACAATCAGCCTAGTAATTTTGCCTCACCCTGCCTAGTTCCAGGGTACCATGATACATCTAAGTGGGTTACTGCTGAAATGGACTGCGTGACAAGGGTTTTCGTCCAACAGGTTAAGTGTTGTCATTTAAATTCGTGACTTAACCCTTATCAGTCTAGCATGTCAAGTTGGTTAAGTGTTGTCTTTCAATTTCATGACTTAACCCTACTAATTATGTGTCAAGTTGGTTAAGTGTTGTCTATCATGTTCATTACTTAACCCTATCATGTGGCATTAATTCATTAATGCACCCCAACCTCTCACATCAGACCTGTTGTTGTGGTCACTGGATATTCCGGGCAGCTCCGGGCAGATTTGCACCACAACTCAGTCTGACCTCGGGTTTCAAGCGCGATATGACCAACTACCCACATTGGATCCTATTGTTTGCCGTCACTGGATTTGCCGGGCGGTTCCGGGCAGAATTACACTGCAAACTAAACCCAACCTCGAGTTGGCCATTTTCAAGTTCATTCTAGTGTCATGTCCATGTTCAAGTTTCATGTCAAGTTCGTGTCAAGTTTCATGTCAAGTTTCATGATTCATGTTCATAACCAATCCATGTTTTGCCTAATCTACCCAAATTGTATTCCCCATCGCATGTAAACGTGAATCGATCTACATTACAAGTAAATCCAAATCCAAAATAAAAGGGAATAACATCAAAACTACGATAGGCAAAAGAACGAGCACAAAGTGATAAATCTAGCATGATATAGCTTGAGATAATTGGTCATAACATCACTGGCATATAGAATAGTAGTCCCAAAACATTAGGATTAAAGATCGAGCATAACAAGGTGATAGTCATGAAAAAGGTGATAATCTAAACTGGTGAAAAGTAGATTGATTCAACATCACGGGCATGATAATACTATGGACATGAAGGTGTTTGATTTACAACATGAATAGGTCCAAACTGATTTCATAGAAATATTCCCAAATGTCAAGATCCAAGATGGAAACTAGAAAAGATGTGAATCGATTATCATACTTAAGTCCAATTTCACTTAATCTCATGTCCAAATTACAATTAACAAGTTTAAATTTCAAAGTAACTAGAACTTACAGTGCGCGGATCGAGAATTTAGAAAGAAGAAAATCGAAGCTCTAGTCGAACAACCCCAATATGCAATTCCTAGCAGTAGTCTTCAAGAAATAGTCTTCATGTTTTATTTTAATTTACTTATTTCAATTATTTTAGAGGCAGCATAAGGAGAGAATAAAATGGTGTAAATAGAATGGGGTTAGGGGGCTGTTTATATAGGTTTAGGATTACGAATATAGACAGAAAATATGTCTAGATACATCGCAACGCACCAGACTTGAAATCTGGAATTCGACACCAGGTCGACCCCAAGGTCGACACTATGGTCGACCTGGTCCCTGGGAGGTCGACCATAGTGTCGACCCCCAGGTCGACCTGGTCCTAGGCAGGAATTTTCCCACCCAGCCCGCTTTGGGGTTTGAATTTGAATTTTCGAATTCGAATTTCGAGCTGTTTTCGATTCTGAAAATCTCTGAAACTTCGGAGTGTCATAACTTGGTTATACGGACTCCGTTTTTCGAAAACTTGGATTCTATTCCTAGCAGAATTTCGAGACAAACGCAATGGCGCAACCCATTTTACCTGATTCTTATTTAAAATTTAATTCTTCCTTGATTTATGATTTTAGTATGTTATTAAAATACAGGGTATTACATTCTCCCCTCCTTAAAGGATTTCGTCCCTGAAATCTTCAAGTTAAGAAGAATGTATCCTACCATCCAACATCCATCTACTCAAAACATCATCCACAAGCAGTCATTGTCCTTAAAAGATTTCTAACACTGTATGTACATTTGTAGAAAGTGTGTGTATATGTACTTATCTAATGCAAAAGATCAGGCGGTTACTGATTCAGTAGACCTCCTTAAGGCAAAATATGTTAGTGTAATGAGTCCAACATGTATGCAAATTCCTAACATACTTTATAATCTCTACATGGGTGCACAAACATTCATTCATATGCAACATCCAAATGATAGCATATCAAGTTTCCATCTATGTACAAGTATAAGCACTCATGCATATGCAACATGAAAAATGTGACTGAGCCGATCTAGTGCCTGATGTGTGTTATGAAACCACGAGCAACCACTTGCAATCATCAACCATAACATGTTTCAATCGCATGTTTACATCCAAAAGGGTTCTACCTAAGGTTCTCAAGATAGGATCGAGAAGATAACAAGACAAACATGGATAGCAAAAGCATGTACATGATATGAAGGTATGTAAACTTATAGGAAAAAGAGATCGAGAATGTACCCTAAAAAAGAATTGGGTATAACGCACGTATCTTCTTTTCGGTTTCCCAAGTTGCGTCTTCTTGGGCTTCACTCCACTGTACTTTAACTAGCTTGACTTCTCGATTCCTTACTTCTTGATCTCCGTTCCTAAGATACGAATCGGACCTCACCTCAATGTTGCTTCTCTTTCCACTTCTACGCCTTCAAGGATTCTTGGCTCAACCACTTCGGCAGACTCATGTAAGCACTTTCGGAGATGCGAAACGTGAAAGACATTGTGTACTCCGGCCACCTTCTCGGGTAACTCTACCTTATAGCCCATCTGTCCAATCCTCTCGATGATAGGGAACGGTCCTACGAACCTCGGTGCTAACTTTCCAACCGCTCCAAAGCAAACCACATTGCATAAAGAAGAAACTTTTATAAAGACCATATCTCCGACTTCGAACTTTGGGTATGTCCTTCTCTTGTCTGCGTAGGATTTCTGTCTATCTTGGGCTGTTTTCATCCGTCTTCGTATCAACTCAACCCCCTCGGAAGTATCCCTTATCATGTCGGGTCCAAGTATGAGCTTGTCTGTCGACTCCCACCAACAAGTTGGTGACTTGCACGGTCTTCCGTATAAAGCTTCGAATGGTGCCATTCCTATGCTAACTTGGTAACTATTATTATACGCGAACTCAACGAGAGGTAGGTGATCTTCCCAAGTACCACCAAAGTCAAGAATGCATAGTCTCAAAAGATCCTCTAGTACCCTATTTATCCTTTCAGTTTGTCCATCCGTCTGTGGGTGATAGGCCGTGCTAAAACTTAGTCGTGTATCCATTGCTTCTTGTAAACTATTCCAAAATTCGCTAGTGAAAATCGGGTCACGATCTCTAATTATACTAGAAGGAACTCCGTGCAACCGTACTATTTCTCGAAGGTATATAGATGCTAGCCATGATGCAGTCCTCTTGCCCTTCACAGGAATGAAGTGAGCGCTCTTCATGAGTCTATCTACTATAACCCATATGCTAGTATTTCCCTTCCTTGACCTAGGCAATCCATCCACGAAATCCATCGAGACACTTTCTCATTTCCACTGCGGAACCTCCAAAGGTTGCAATATCCCACCGGGCTTTTTCGACTCGGCCTTTACTTGTTGGCACACCATGCACTTAGAAACAAATTTCGCCACGTCCTTTTTCATCCCGTTCCAAAAGAAAATGCGCTTCATATCCTTGTACATTTTATCCCTTCCGGGATGTATAGTCATCGTCGAGTGATGCGCCTCTTTGAGAACTCTCTTTACTAAGTCTCCCACTTGTGGGACACATAGTCTACCATCACGCCTTAGCCATCCCTTGTCATCTATGGCATACCTACTGAGGTGACTTGACATCTCACCTCTAATCAACTTGTCCATGATCTCGACTGTCTGTGGGTCTTCCTTCTGTGAAGTCCCTACTTGGTCTAGAAGTGTAGGCCTTAACTCAAGAAATGCTAACGTGCTAGCCAACGACTCAACAACAGGTGTGAAATTAAAGGTTAATATAAACTCTAGACTTTTCCTTTCAACAAACAAAGGACTCAAAGTCAACCTTTTCCTACTTAGCGCATCCGCCACTACGTTACCATTGCCAGGGGTATAAGCTATATCGAAGTCATACGATGCCAAGAATTCCATCCACCTCTGTTGCCTTAGATTCAAATCTTTTTGCGAAAAGAGGTACTATAGTGATTTGTGATCGGTATACAACCTAGAAGATAGTGGCGCCAAGACTTAAGCGCAAAAACAATCGCGGCCAATTCCAAGTCATGTGTGGGATAGTTTTTCTCATGAACTTTAAGTTGTCCACCCCCGTAGCATATCACTTTCCCTTCTTGCATCAGGACAGCACCTAATCCTGTGCCGCACGCGTCTGTGTACACCGTAAACATCTTACCTCCGTCGGGTAATGCCAAAACTAGAGCTGTGGTAAAGGCTCTCTTAAGCCTTTGAAAAGCAATGTCACACTCAATGTCCCATGCAAAAGGTAGGTTCTTCTTCGTTAACCTAGTAAGAGGGGCTGAAATTTTAGCGAAGTCCTTAATGAACTTCCTATAGTAGCCCGCCAAACCGAGAAAGCTTCTCACTTCCGTTGCGTTCTTAGAAACTTTCCAGTCTTGCACCGTAACTACCTTTGCAGGGTCCACAGCTATACCTTGCTTAGAAACTACGTTTCCAAGAAACCGAACTTCTTTTCTCCAAAAATGACACATGGAGAACTTAGCCTTTAACTCGTGTGCTCTAAGCGTATCCTTGACTTCCTTGAGATGTCTAACATGTTCTTCCTCATCCTTTGAGAAGATCAAAATATCGTCCACGAAGACCACCACAAACTTGTTAAGGAACTCCCTAAAGACCCTACTCATCAAGGCTACGAAGTATGCAGGTGCATTCGTCAAACCAAACGGCATGACGAGCCATTCGAAGGAACTATTCGGAGTCCTAAACGCAGTCTTGTCAATGCTATCCTCAGCCACTCTAAGTTGATGGAATCCTGTAGCTAGATCGAGTTGAGAGAAAACATACGCTCCTACAAGCTGGTCGAACAAGTCGTCGATTCTCGGTAGTGGGAGCCTATTCTTCTTAGTCGGCTTTGTTTAACTCACGATAATCTACGCATAGACGAAGCGAACAATCCGCCTTAGTATCGAATACCACCGGAGCACCCCATTCAGAAATGCTTCGCCTAATGAAATTTTTCTCAAGCAACTCCTTTACTTGCTTACTAAGCTCTTTTCTCTCGTGGGGCCATGTGTCTAACAGGCAATGCAACTGGCTTAGCATTATCAACAAGATATATATCGAAATCTATCTCGCGTTTAGGGGGTAACCCCTTAACCTCATCAAAGACATCGGGATATTCTCGGACTACCCTTATTGGTTACAAATCATCGATAGACGGGTCAAGAGATTCTAGATAACATAACATGACAAGACCCATAGGGTTACAAGAAATTTCAAGGGTATTACAAAGGTGAGTCACGAGTCTAACTACCCTTCGTTCACAATCGAGAATGGCTCCATTATTGGACAACCAATCCATGCCTAGAATCAAACCGTATCCCATAAATCTGAGAACATAAGCATTACACGTGAATTATATGCTTAAGATAGAAATCCTCAAACCCACACAAATCATAGATAAATGAGCAAATCCACCAATTGGATTTGAAACAATAACAGGATCCTCAACTAGACTAGTACTTAGGTGCAGAGTTTCAACAATATCAAAAGAAATAAAAGTATGCGATGCGCAAGAATCAAACAAGGTTCGAACAGGATGATCAAAAAGAAAGACTAAACTTTTGACAGAAATATTTCTACCTCGTTCTTACGGAGGTACCGTGAGAGCGTGGACTTGTCCTCCAGAAGAAGGTCCAGCTTCCTGCCCTTGCTTCCTTGGGCAGGCCCTAGCCATGTGTCATGTCTCACCATAGTGGAAACAGCCACCCATCTTCCTTTTCTTCTTTCTGCAGTCTTTGACCAGATGTCCAGGAATGCCACAGAAATTACACTTTCTCTTTTCATGGGGTTTGTTGTTCTTCCCGCCTTTCTTTGGATCAGCCTTCTTGTTCTGTGACCCTTCCCCCTTCTTATCTTGAGGCACTTCTGCTTTTGCCTCGTTCTTGCCCTTGTCTTCCTCATTTAAGAATGCCATGTCTACTAACCTTTTGTAAGCAGCCCCCATAGGTATGTGGGTCATAGCCAAGCTGTGAAGTGGCTCATTCAATCCCTTGACAAAACGGAGAGCTTTCTTATGAGGAGTATTCACTAAGTCCAGTCCAAACCGGGCCAGCAGATTGAATTGATTGACGTACTCCTTGACCGTCATAATTCCTTGCTTAAGAGATAAGAACTTTTCCAGCTGTAGACATCGTTCAGCTTGTGAGAGCAATTTCATCTCAAACCTTATCCTAAAATCCATCCATGTGTCAACAGGACTTTCAGCGTTAGTGACTTCCCACCAATAGGAAGCTTCGTCTTTGAGCAACCATACTGCCAACTGTACCTTCTGCCTATCGTCCACCTCGAAGATAACGAACAGATCCTTAGTTTCTTTGAGCCAATTCCTCGCTTCTACGAATGATTCAGTTCCCTTGAAATCCTTTCCACCCATAGCCCTAAAATCTCTACAGATCTTTGAGAAAGCATTTGCACGAGGAGGAGGAGGAGGAGGAGGAGGAACCGCTGCAGCTGGAGGAGGAATATCTGCTGGGCCTGCATCGTTGGCCCTAGCTTCTAAGTACCTCCTGAACCAGCCAGGTATTGGCACACCCTCTGGAAGGTTAGGATTCCCAGACATGCTGAAATGAAAAAGAAAAAGATTCAAATGAGGAAACAAAGGATAGTGCTAATGGCTTTTGGGGAATAGCCTTTAAATAAAACAAAATTTTTCTTGAAAAATCCTTCTTTGTAAACGGTTTTGAAAATAGTTTTAGAAGGTTCTAAAACTTTTGCCCAGTCTGGTAACCTTCTGCTCTAATACCAAGTGTAACACCCCACCTCCGCTAAGGTCACTCACAAAGGGAATGCACTAGTTTTGGAGGAGCGTTATCGAGGTAAACAATCACAAAAATATTACAAGACAGACATAAAGAAAACAGCGGAAGAAGATAAATTTAATTACTTTCAAAATAGTCAAAGCCTTTTTCATCCAAAGTACCAAATAGCCAAAGTCATCATTTTCCATTACAACAAATTCTGTCTTGCATAAATAAAGAAGCATAAAAGCTTAAAACAACAAAAATAGCATAATTCCCCAAGATAACAGAAATGTAGCCATAGCAGAGCTCAAGATCAAGCCGTACATGAGCTGAACCGAAAGCAAGAGAAATCCAAGCTAAGTGCTAGAGTTTCCTCCCTGAGAACCTGGGGGGAAACGAAAGAAAAGAGGCAAAAAAAAAAAAAAAACGGGTCAGTCATAAAGACTGGTAAGTCCTAGTGACTTTCAGCATAAAAACAGGTAAAGGTAACATGACATGTATAAACTGAAAGTAAACATAAGGATGATGTCAAGATGGGAAAGATAGACTAAGATAACATGATAAATCAAGTATAAATCAAGCATAGCATCGCATGTTCAAGATTTGCTGCATCAACCGTACTAGTATCCCAAACCCATATCATATATTAACCATGAAATGATCCCTTGGCCCAATATAATGAAATGACCCATTTCGGGGTCCTATGGAATGATCCATTAATCGATCGGCTCCCTACAAGTTCTAGCTTGTCGTGTGTCTGTGTCATACAGCCATATCACGAATGTAGTCACATGTGCTAGGTCCACCATAGGGTGTATCAAGCCCTAGGGTGCCAACCACCGACACGAATCAAGCATGCACAGTGTAAACCTACTGATGCCCAATGCCTGCTTTTTTAACTCCAGACTACGTGCACGACCATAGTCCGCCTGAACCTACACTGGCGCACCAACTCAGTCGTCGTTCTGGTCACTTACAATCAGCCCAGTAATCGTTCCCCACCCTGCCTAGTTCCAGGGTACCATGATACATCAAAGTGGGTTACTGCTGAAATGGACCGCATTACTAGGGTTTCCGCCCAACAGGTTAAGTGTTGTCATTTAAATTCGTGACTTAACCCTTATCAGTCTAGCATGTCAAGTTGGTTAAGTGTTGTTTTTCAATTTCATGACTTAACCCCACTAATCATGTGTCAAGTTGGTTAAGTGTTGTCTTTCATGTTCATGACTTAACCCTATCATGTGGCATTAATTCATTAATGCACCCCATCCTCTCACATCAGACCTGTTGTTGTGGTCACTGGATATACCGGGCGGTTCCGGGTAGATTTACACCACAACTCAGTCTGACCTTGGGTTTCAAGCGCGATATGACCAACTACCCACATTGGATCCTATTGTTTGCAGTCACTGGATTTGCCGGGTGGTTCCGAGCAGAATTACACTGCAAACTCAACCCAAACTTGAGTTGACCATTTTCAAGTTCATTCTAGTATCATGTCCATGTTCGAGTTTCATGTCAAGTTCGTGTCAAGTTTCATGATTCATGTTCATAACCAATTCATGTTTTGCCTAATCTACCCAAATCGTATTCCCATCGCACGTAAACGTGAATCGATCTAGATTACAAGTAAATCCAAAATAATAGGGAATAACATCAAAAGTACGATAGGCAAAAGAACGAGCACAAAGTGATAAATCTAGCATGATATAGCTTGAGATAATAGGTCATAACATCACTGGCATATAGAATAGTAGTCCCAAAACATTAGGATTAAAGATCGAGCATAACAAGGTGATAGTCATGAAAAAGGTGATAATCTAAACTGGTGAAAAATAGATTGATTCAACATCACAGGCATGATAATACTATGGACATGAAGGTGTTTGATTTACAACATGAATAGGTCCAAACTGATTTCATAGAAATATTCCCAAATGTCAAGATCCAAGATGGAAACTAGAAAAGATGTGAATCGATTATCATACTTAAGTCCAATTTCACTTTATCTCATGTCCAAATTACAATTAACAAGTTTAAATTTCAAAGTAACTAGAACTTACAGTGCGCGGATCGAGAATTTAGAAAGAAGAAAATCGAAGCTCTAGTCGAACAACCCCAATATGCAATTCCTAGCAGTAGTCTTCAAGAAATAGTCTTCATGTTTTATTTTAATTTACTTATTTCAATTATTTCAGAGGCAGCATAAGGAGAGAATAAAATGGTGTAAATAGAATGGGGTTAGGGGGCTGTTTACATAGGTTTAGGATTACGAACATAGACAGAAAATAGGTCTAGATACATCGCAACGCACCAGACTTAAAATCTGGATTCGATAACAGGTCGCCCCCCAGGTCGACACTATGGTCGACCTGGTCCCTGGGAGCTTGACCATAGTGTCGACCCCCAGGTCGACCTGGTCCTGGGCGGGAATTTTCCCGCCTAGCCCGCTTTGGGGTTTTAATTCGAATTTTCGAATTCGAATTTCGAGCTGTTTTCAATTCTGAAAATCTCTGAAACTTCGGAGGGTCATAACTTGGTCATACGGACTCCATTTTTCGAAAACTTGAACACTATTCCAAGCAGAATTTCAAGATGAATGCAATGGCGCAACCCGTTTTCCCTGATTCTTATTTTAAAATTTAATTCTACCTTGATTTATGATTTTAATATGTTATTAAAATACAGGGTATTACATACCTAGAAACTAGAAAAATAAATTTTACCTAGAACTCATAAAAAATGATACTACCAGGCTCCTAAAACTAACACTATATAAAGACTTGAAAAATTAATTTTAACAAGAAACCATAAAAACTGATACTACCAGGCATGTACAACTAATACCTTTAACTACAAAAAATAAAACATATACCTCTCCTTCTAAGATGTCATCCTGATTTTTTGGAAACATTTGACTTAAAGCCTCTTAAATCCCACCTAGCAAATCTTGGGTATGTCTCGCTAACATTGCCTCTTGGCTTTGTTAGCTTCATCTTTTCGCACATGCAATACTATGTCAAAAAAATGAGTAAAAACTGTAATAAGTTCACAAATGTTAGTAACAAAATTGAACGAAGTCAAATAAATTACCAGCGGAAGCATTGCACATCCAGATATATTTCTTGGATTATGAAAGAACTTTTTTACAAATTTGTTAAAATTCTTTTCTATGGTCAACAGCCAAGAAACTATCCTTATTTTTTCAAAATCGCATAAGTATTCCAAAAGTCCCCATCTCAATTTTTGTAGCTATTGAGGAAGAAAAATGTTAGTAGAATATCCATGATAAGAAGAATAGGCAAGTCTTCCTCATTTTGCTTCTTCTTTTTATTCGCTTCTTCCTTAATTCTTTTTTCTTTTAGAACTCTAGTCATATAAGCTGATGATCCAAAATTTTGTAAAGCAAAATTTTTATAATCCGATAATATTGTTTTGCTAGTCATCATTTTGATAGGCTCTATATTATTTCCAAGAATTGGCATCCCAAATAGTCAGCTAATATCCTTAGCCGTTACTGTCATTTTTTCTTTGCCAAAGATAAAAGCTTCTTTTTCCGCTAAATAGCACTTGTATACTACATCCAGATTTTCTATATGTTTCTTGTATTCCTTTAAATCTATTTTTCCTTCATAGAAAACATTGAAAAGGTTGAAGAATGGGGATCTTTTCAATAAATCTAGTTGTTTTTTGCTTAACGCTTTCTTCTCCTTCACAAGTGTTATCATTTTAAATACTGCTTGCAGCCCACATCCAAATGCAGTTTCCTTTTTGACTTTTGCAGTTGTTTAATCTTTTGTTTCTTGTGGCCAGGGATTAACAAAATCATCATCCTAATGTGTATGTGTGTGTGTCTATATATATAAGGTGGTAAGCACTTTTTAAATAGTGTGTCAATATGAATTGCAACAACACAATTTTTTTTTAACATTCCTAATTATTAGTTTAAAAGGCATTCAATATGGAAAAGTGACACGTACCTATTTAGGTACCAATGGATTTCAAAACATTATTGAAAACTGATGCATTCTTATTTAAATACCAAAATGACACCATATTCATGTAAATAGAAACTTAGTAAAAAAAACTGATTCAAAACTGATACCAAAATGCTTTCAAAAATTTTACCATTAATCTTAGTATCAAAACTGATACCAGTTAACTTGCGTAACTGATACCATATTCCCATAAACAAAATTTCATTATCAAAACCGATACTAGTGTACTTCGATAACAGATACCAATTTCATACAAACAGAATTTTATTATCAAACTAATACCATTGTGCGTCTAAAACTGATACCATGATAACGTATATTACAATATTTAAGATATAAATAATACCAATACAATTAATAACTGATATCTACAAATCATTAACTATCAGTTTTCATAGATATTTCTATATGAATTTAACATAGTATAGGTTTTTAGCCTAAACAAAATTTGGTTGTTAAAGCTCATTTTTATACAAATTACAACATAGTATTAGTTTTTAACATTCCAAACTATTAGTTTTTATACAATATTTCAAAATGAATTGCAACTGTTAATATTTTTCACTATAGATAATGTAAATAAAAAATATTTTTCCTCTCATCTCCTCTAGGGTTTCTTTAGATTCAGGTTATTGTACAGCTGAATCGTCTACTGTAACGGCTGGAAATTTCCGACTCCTCGAGAGTCGGAAATTCAAAGACGTTAGTGAAAGAATTTAGAAGGTGAGAAAGAAAAGATAGAACTAATAGAACAGAAGAAGAAGAAGAACATCAGAATCATCAGAGTAACACGAATCTCGCAGCGGAACGAATAACATATAATATATAACATAGCTTTGAAGTAAACAGTTATATATATACAATAGCACTTATCAGAGTACAACACTTACAACACAGCGGAAATAACTATAGCTATAGAATCTTGAAGTCTCCTGCTCCAAGCTCTCCAATTATATCTGTAAATCCCGACTACTTGACTGCCCGTACAAATTTAGGCACCCAAGAGTTTAGGGAAAACAACAAAGTAAACTCCGGGTCAGTCATGGGACTGGTATGAGTAAAATAGTTTAAAACAGGTATAGGATATCTCATAAGACCACGCCATGAATACGGAATGGGTTTTTCCCTTATGAGTATCTGAACAACTTTGACAAGCAATATCATTGTGATATTATAATAATGTCTAAGTACAAATAGGTATCAATCTAGCAGAAACGCTTGCATCTCACGTTCTACATACATAGCATAAAATCATAAACCGCAGGGCGCTTATCGGAGAATGGATTCCAACAGACAAGGTATGGGAGCACCTTCTGAATAGTGTACTCTAGAGGTGATACACTCAGGGTTCAACAAGAACGTCTTGCAACCCGGCCACACATGACCGCTCACTCATTTAGCTTGAGTGTCGCGAATATATTGCCACCACGGTTATAGGCCATCAAACCGTCATCCGAAGATACAGAATCAAAAAGAAGTATAAATATGAATATTCTCTAGATCGGTGACAATACACCCTGCTTGGGGATGACCCAACTAGCCGTGCTGCCTAGCCCAACTTTTGTTACTTCCCGGTGTGAGGCTAGAAGCTACGTCTATCTTCAGAACATCTGATCACCATTCACTTTGAATGCCACATCGTCATACCCGCCAAATCACAAATTGACTTATCCAAAAATAACATGGGTATATAGCTAAGAGAAACGAATTCCTCCGCCACTAAACGTGAATACGTTTGAACAGATCAACTTACGCGATCCATTGGATATACTCTGTCAGACCTTCTTCCATATACGTTGTCCTGGGACTGGACAAACCGAAGGCACTATTCAGTATATCCATCTTAGTCACTGTTATCTAAGACTTATACAACAGCCCTTGCACTTTACTCCGTCTTCAATTTATCTTTGGCATTATTTCTCGCAACGCTTATGCCAATACAGAGTGGTTCTTTGGATAATAATCCAACCGGTCTCTCCATATTAACAACGTTAAAATGGTCAAAACTTTGATAGTCTGTGATCTAACTATCAAATGAAAACATGTCGGTGTACAAACAACGATCTTATTTCCAAATGGGAATTCGATCGATCAATCATCATATGTTCATATTTCCTTATTTCATATATTTAGAAAATATATGTTATTAATCATTGGAAAACATTTCCATGGCTTATTTTCACATCACTATTATTTCGCAACTATCAGTCCCTAACTGTAACTAGTATGAGAACAATTCTCTAAGTATCAATTCGGAAGGTCGAAACCAACATCAGATCGTCACTTAGAAAACCATTCAACTTACCCTCTCCAGTCAGTTTCTGAATTTGCTTAACTCTATTTCTTAAATTATTATCATGAAAACATTTCATTTTCTATGTTTAGAAAACATATCTGACTATATTTGGAAAACGTTTCCAAAACTCATTTACGGATTTCCAATGAACGTTGTATAAAACATCGTTACGCTTAATCCATAAATCGCTTGTTACTTAACTATATTTCAAATCAACCTTTTCTATCGAACCACAACTATTCCTTTGTCAATTCTGAAGTCAATCAAGTTGGGGTATAATTACCTCTCAGACCTTAATTGAACAACGTCCTTTACTGTGAAATAGATGAAGCTCGTCACTCACTTTTTCCAATCATCTGTTTACGCAAATTCTCGGATTCAGGTTACGAAACTACTTCTTATATGAAAACGTTTGATTATAACTATACCGTTATAATTCCTACTTCTGCAATATCTAACCTAAATTATAACTTTATCTCCTAACTCGAATAATTTAACAGACACCTAATTCCTAAATCAATAACTAAATCTTGATTTAAACCCTGGAAAGTAAATAGTACTTTCCCGAATTCGCTATAATTGAATTCGACGTATAACTCTCTTTCGAGCAATCTCTATTTGATTAACTCTTCTTCGAATAACCTATATTCGATTATCTCTCTTCGAATAACTCATATTCGAAATCTCTCTCTTTCGAATAAACAATATTCGATCTCTTTCTTTCGAATATGCTATATTCGAAAATCTCCTTTCGATTTACTAATCGATAACTCCTTTCGATCAAACTAAAATCGATAACTCCTTTCTCTATTCGAATAACTAATATTCGACTAACTCCTTTGGATCAACTCATTTGATTAACTCCTTCGAATAACTAATTCGAATAACCAATATTCGATTTACTCTAACTCGATTAACTTAATTCTAATCGATTTACTCCATTTCGATTCAACTTAATTCAAATCGATTAACTTAACTCAAATTGATTAACTCCTTTCGAATATCTAAATTCGATTTAACCCTAATTGAATAACTAATATTCAATTAATTCTTACGTGTTTAACTCTATTTGAATAAGTAATTCGAATCACTCTAATGTGTTTAACTCTATTCAAATATCCAATTCGAATAACTCATTTTGAATAACTAAATTCGATTAACTCTTTTAACTTTACTCGAATAACTATATTCGATTAACACCTTCTTTCGAATAACTATATTCGATTAACTCTTCGACTAACTCCTTTGGATTAACTAACTTCGAATAACTCCTTTGGATTAGCTAACTTCGAATAACTCCTTTGGATTAACTAACTTCGAATAACTCCTTTGGATTAACTAACTTCGAATAACTCCTTTGGATTAACTGACTTCGAATAACTCCTTTGGATTAACTAACTTCGAATAACTCCTTTGGATTAACTAACTTCGAATAACTCCTTTGGATTAACTAACTTCGAATAACTCCTTTGGATTAACTAACTTCGAATAACCAATATTCGATAACTACTCTTCGAATAAATAATATTCGGTAACTCTTCTCAAATGAATAACATTTGATTTCTCCACTCGAATAAACTATATTCGATTACTCTTCCCTCGAATACACTATATTCGATAACTCTACTTCGGATAAGTGATATTCGACAACTCTACTCGATTAACTCTACTTGGATAACTCTAACCGGTCAACTCAACTGGTTTAACCTAACTGGTTAACTCTAACTGGTTAACTCTAACTGGTCAATTCTAACTGATTAACTCAAATGGTTTAACCTAACTGGTTAACTCGTCTCGATTAACTGAACTAATCCACTTAGTTTAACTTAGCTAATTCACGTTGATTAACTCTAACTGATTCACTTAGTTTAACTCAACTAATTCACTTCGATTAACCACTTAGTTAACTTAACTAATTCACTTCGATTAACCACTTAGTTTAACTTAACTAATTCACATCGATTAACCACTTAGTTTAACTTAACTAATTCACATTGATTAACCACTTAGTTTAACTTAACTAATACACATTGATTAACTCTAACCGATTCACTTAGTTTAACTCAACTAATTCACATTGATTAACTCTAACCGATTCACTTAGTTTAACTCAACTAATTCACTTCGATTAACCGCTTAGTTTAACTTAACTAATTCACATCGATTAACCACTTAGTTTAACAAATAAATATCTCCTTTAGTTTAATTCTATTTATTTAATCTCTAAATAAATATCCTTTATATTTCTTTTAACGAATATAATTCCTTTATATTTTGATTAACAAATATATCCCCTTATATTCGATTAACATATATATCCCCTTGCATTTGATTTACAAATATAATTCTTTTATATTTGTTTTACCAACTATATTCCTTTATATTCAGAATCCTTTTTCTTATATATATATATATATATATATATATATAATCCCTTGATTTTATATAAATAAACTATTTTCAAAATATACTTTGAAAAACCCTCTCCTACATTCTGGTATTTCTCATGGTATTTAACACACCATATAACAACGATAAATATCGTCCCACCACACATAATCACACAGATTATATACATCACAATATATATCACAATATAAAAATCACAGTAAAATAACTGTTGAGGAATCCAGTTGGATTCCTCCAACCTGTTTCCCTGCACCATAGATGTTAGACAATACAACAACATCGATTTCACTTCACTGTGAAATATTCTGATAGCAGAATCAACATATGACTATTTAACGGTTTATATATATACGTAAATATATATATAAAATCTCTACTAACTGACTAGCAGTTTAATCAAACAGTCAACACACAGTCAACCAGTCAAACAGATAATATTTTAACAGTTCTAAGAATACAACGTGAAAATAAAACTGTTTAGAGTTTGTGAGATTTACTCACATTGGCGCGTTAACCGTTAATTAACGATTTGCGTTGGTTGGTTAACCAGGCGGTTTATTTCCTGAATTCGTAATGAGCTCCAAACCGCTTCAACCCAAACTCAAACCGCACGTCCCCTTCTAGTTTCTTCACGAAAACATTCTACTCTAGTTTTGCATCGTGCACATTCCTCTCTGGTTTTCGACATCCCCTTTACCGTGTTTACAAACCAGAAATCACGTTCCTCAATATAACTCCATCTCATACTTACGCAACACCACTTCTTTGCACACTCCTCTAAATTTCGACGCAAGCATTTAGTAACTTTGCCATGAACATTTGATGACTGTTTTTCTCCAACGCACTCCTGCATTCCTCCGTATTTTAACTGCACTGCTCCTGTCAAACATCACGAAGCAATGCCGACGTTAACCTCCTCATTCCCTCTCGTTTGCCAAAACCGAACTTAGCGTCCAACTCCGCTTCTCTTCCTCTTGCGAACTAGTGTATTAAAGAAACCATCGTCACTTTAAATCCCAGTATGACCCCCCATGTAGTTCATGTTTAAATACTACAGAGACCTATACACTATGTTCCTTATCCCACTCACGCCTTAATCCCCTGCTGTGAACAATGCATCACCAATGTCACACTTCTGAACACAGTAACTCCTTCTACTTCTCACATAAATGGAAACACGACAGTCCCGACCAGTCCTCAGCAAAACCGCCTCCTTCCCTTTCCCACAGTTTCACCGCACTCCTCAAACATAAAACAGAAACTTTGACTTCCTGTTCGAAATTCATGGTACAGCGAAAACCAATGTTTTATCACCAACCCCCATCACCGAATGCTTCAGTACTCTGAAACCAAAACTCACCCATTTCCCGATCTTCCTTCCATCAATCCGTGATCATCTCTCCACAGAAATTTAAAACTAAGAGCACCCATACACTCCTCATTTCACAAACTTCCTTCCCATACCAACAGAATCTAACTCGTCCTCCTCTCCCGACTTGCGATCAACAACAGCTCCACGTCAGTGCAGAAGAACATCGAACAAAAACTACTATCGGATTCCCTTAAAATATCACAACTCCTTCGATTTCTTCCCACGATTTCATAAATGAACTCGATTTGATTTACAACTCCTTAAATCTCGCTCACGACCCAACCCTACAACACGCTGGGTGAAAACCATCGACTATTTCTTGCGTCGAGTTTAACAATACCTATATGGGATTGAAGAGCACAAGATGAGGGTTTCAAATATATTACTTTGGAGATTTATAGATATATGTTTGTATTTCTTTGTTCGCCATTTTCCTTTGTTGAAAACAACACAGCGGCGGAATTTCGTTTTACTGGAGAAAAGGAAAATGAGTTAGGTTTAGATTTTAAGGATATTATATAAGGATTTTCTCGTGGACATTCTAAGGACCACGTCCCCCTTTTGTTTTGTGGCTGAGAAACTAAACCGTGGCCTCTTTTCTAATCAGAGAAATAATTAGGGTAAAGATATCTATATTGTTTGGGATGATTATTTAAACAAAAGGTGAGGTTCAATTTGTACAGTTATAGACGGATTTGCTTGGGTTATAAATTCCGTCCACGTACGGACAGAAATAAAAATACCGTAGTGTCGAGCTCGGTGCCACGATCCCAGAAATATGATAATACCGGTAGGTTGACTCATATTTTGAAACCTCAAAATGTTGATTACAGGGTGCGAAATACTTTAAATAAAAAGTCGCTTATTAAATTAATTAAAAATTACAGTAAAATTCTAAAAATTAAATTATCGTTATGTCTCAAAAGAACCTCGTCTAAATTCAAACCCGATCTCTAGTTATATCGAATAAACCGTTACGGTCGATAAACGATTCTATAGCGACTATTTTAAAATTTGATTTGGACACACATCAAAATCTACACGACGAAATCTCGATTTCTCTCTTTCACTAGAAAGATATACTCCACCAGCTCCACACGTTTCTTGTTTCACAGAAATCCGGCTTAAAACGAATTCTGTATATTCAGTTGAAGTTCGAATCGCCAAATTGCGAACTGCCACAGCGTTTCAGGTTCATTTTAATTATAATTATAAATTATAAGTTCGAATGTTGTACTTTAAGTTATCGATATCGCCAAATCGATATATAAATAATTAAATAAATTAATTATTCGACAGCTAACAAAACGCGCCGTTACATCTACCGTTTCTATAAGCGTTTCTCCAGACGTTTCAATAAATGGTTTTTGTAAATACGCTTCTTGATTGGCCTATCCTTGTTGCTCGTCAATTTTTAGGGTTTTATCATTCAAATCAACTTGATTTTTTTTTATTTCAAGGGTTTCGGCATGTGTCTGAACTTAATCAAATGGCATTTGGGGTTCATTTTCTACCGATTTAGTTTGTGCTTGTTCTGCAAGAAGATTCTCAAATGATACAATTGGGTTTTTAGATGACATTTTTTACTGTTTTCGAGAGTACGAGTGATCGACTTTTCCGAAAACAAATGGAATGAAAATGAAGAGACGAAAGTGTTTTTTGAGTGAACCAGTTAGTGACTGGCTTTTGTCCTTGACGTAACTTTTTTGAAGGCTTGTCCTTTTGGATAAATAATTTTAAATTTTTGTCCTTGTCAATTTTTCCCCTTTTTAATTTCTTAAGGTCTTATTGAGATGTAAGTGGATTTCTCAATGTTTAAGTTGCTTATCGAATTTGATGACTATTAGCCTGTCATGTGACCAGGCTATCCAAAGCTCAAGTGATTGGCATTGATCGGCAATTGCATGGATCAAGTGACAAAGCATAGATAAGATTGGATCACGTCACTCGGGTCTGACAGCTTCATCACTTCGTCACTGGATCGGATCGCATCACACAGAACAGGTCCCCTGGGTCGAACTCGACCCGACCACGCATAACCATACACCAAATAACTTCAATAAGCGCACATCACATCGGATCGTGTAGAGCATAGGACATCGGGTTGGATATGAAGCATGTGCTTCGATTCTAGCAAAGCAAAGGAATCAGATCGAATGGATGGGGTCGGGTCCGTCCCGACCCCGCATCACTTTAGCCACACACAAAGACTTCATTCAACATCTCTATTTCTGATCTAAGACACCCAATCTGATCTGCTTGGAAATACAGCCGCTACATATCAACACGTTCCTATTCTCACGCCTACAATTGTGGATCGGAGCCCAGCTATTAAGACCCAGTCTGAACATATCCTCCACGTTCTCCACTACTTTCGAGATGTCCTCTGATGCTGCCACGTGGCAACTTACCCACACCCCTTCCATGCCTATAAATACAACATATAAAGACATTTTAAGGGGACTTTATAGCTACATGAAGCTCCACATTCCTTAGCCATGGCTGCCAACCATCTTTTATTTCAAAATACGAGAGAATTCCTCGTTGAGTGTAAATGATTGAGTGTCTATACTCCTCGTAATTGTAATTTCTTAATGAATCAAAGAACTATAAAGTGGATGCTGGCTCTTTACACCGAACCACTATAAATCTCGTGTGTCGATTGCTTTTTCTCTTTTTTTAGATTATTATTCTTTCATATTCTCTACAAAATATAGTCAACTGGGTGTTAGTGCCATTTTTTGGTCTAACATTTTGTTGCTTTCATTGGGAAATGAAGATTCTCAGAATATCAGGATTATCCAGTCTACTTTTTGGATTGCCAAGTCTGAAGAGGAAATCTTGCAAACTCCATATATTCCAATTATTTTGTTAGAATGGTGACTTCCAGATGTGAAGCCATCTACTTGCCTTATAGTAGCGATGAATAACAAAGATTAGAAATGGTAGCTCTAGCGTGCTCCAGCCTTCAGATCGAATGGGTCAATATCGTCGGTGCAGACCTTCATTCGGTTCCTATGGTTTTGGGTCGAAAGTACTTGACCTGACCAGAGATTCACTCCAACAAAGACGTGCCTCCAACAAGACTGAAGCCTTACTCAGATCGAGTTGACTGGGTCGGATCCAACTCGAACCGAAGAATGTCCTCTGACTTGATCCGACAATGGTGTTAAAGTGGTGGATGATGAAGAATGCGTTAGCACCCAAACTCGAACTGCAGTGGAAGACCCGAACTGACCAGCTAATGATAACCCAATCCGAACCGAAAAGGGCGATCCAATCACACTCGACTTGCGACCCAAGACAAATATTTTTGGAAAAAATACAATTTTCTGATCGTTTCAAAGAAATCTACGTCTTCCAAAATCGAATGAATAGGGCGATGCCTCGGACCTCCACCGGTGCTACGCCCAGACCTGCTGATGGCTCGCCTTCTGCTTGGCATACACTTTGGCCAGTAACAGTCATTTAGGCTTACCAATCAAGATTTGGTAGATAGTCTGAGGATATCAACAACAAAATGGCAACGACTGGGATTCTTCCAAGAGCCATGACCCATGTTTACTGATGTTATTCAATGTGAGGAGTCCTTGAGAAGATTCAGCATGCTAACAATGAAAGTATACGAGGAAAAGATTTTTTTCCTAACAACCTCCTCTTCAAGGGTCCTGATGGTGTGTAGGATTCACCAATGCTACTTATGTTGTTCCTAAACGTGTGTTAACCACTTGGTTTCCATGACTTAAACCTGTCCAACCAGTGGAGTCTTGCATGACTTGATATGGAGCAGTCCAGGCACTATTCTGAAGATGACTCGGATGACCCTAATGATGATGATTCTCAATGACGGGATACCAGGAAGTGACTAAGGATACTAAAACGACAAAGTTACACTTCACTTGTATGACGTAATGAAAGGCATATGTCATTCAGTTTCCTCCCCTATAGAACTTAACTAACCTTTGCAGTGCCTATTTACTATTAACCGCATTGGTGATGATTGATTTCCACTAGATAAGGGTTAAATCAAATTAATTTGGTGCCCAGAGTCAGATACCAGTTGAACCACCGCAGGCCATGATTAGACTTATGGATCCTTACCCAGATGATAACAACTTGACTGCTCATCAGCCACCACGCGACCTCGGCCTATAGATGATAGCTCGAGATCAAAGAAAATATGAATCAACGTTTCGCTCTCTATTTAATGCTTCCATTGTGACAGGATGCATGAACATTACCTGGAGCCATGCACTGAAGGGATATTGGCTTTAATGGCTCGACAAAATCACCAATTGAAGTAGTAGCTTTATCCGTGGAACTTGCAGAAGGAGAATGTAATGCATTCTTTGATCGACCGGCTATATCAGAATCCAGAGCTTGTATTGCACCTTGGTGCCTATTACTGAATTTCCCAACCGAAGCTAGGGTGGGAATTGTAACACCCTGCATTTTAAATGCAAATAAAAATAAAAATATGCATATACGTGTATATATATATTATATGCATAAATATATTTAAAGGGAAAATTAAATAACAATATATTATATGTAATAAGTCCATGCATTGAGATGAAGAAGAAGATTAATAAAAGAAACCACATGCAATGTATAAAATGAGAATAAATGCATGCAATGTAATTGAATGCAAACATTTAAAAGAAAAAGGGAAATTTGAAGAGCTTCCAGAATTTGATCACGGGATTAGCGTCATGGCGTTCGTGGTGATTTTCTGGTCAATTTATACCTATGGGTTGTAGAAAACTGATTTAAAATGAAAGAGATATTTATTGTAACAAAACATGAAAAAGAGGAATGAGAAAAGAATAATGTCGAGCACTGTTCTAAGCCGTGTTAACAATAGCCTAAGTAGCTCAGTTGGTTAGAGCATTGACTTGCATACAAAAGATACAGAGTTCGATCCCCCCTAGCACCATATTTTTGTTTTAAGGGAGTGATTAAAAAGTGGCTTAGTGTGGAAGTAGTTTAATTAAAAAGTGGCTTAAGGTGAAAAGGGTTAATAAGAGGTCTAGTGCTTATATATATGTATGTATGTATGCATGCATGCATGCATGTATGTATATAACAAGATAAAACAGGAACATAATAAATAATTCTTCGCGTACAAAAGCTTAGCATACGCATAAGAGTTGAATATAAATGAACATAATTCAAATGGAGGGTTCCACGCGAACAAAAGGGATGTTTGAAATTTGAGTTATGTGCAAGAATTATACGTATTATAAATAAATCAAATTTCAAATCAAAAGAAAAAAAATATAAATACGGCGGGGGTATCGATACCATCATAGGGGTGTTGACACATATCCCTGCTTGGGTGTCGACACATGTGTCGACACCCAAGCAAGGGTGTCTACCCCTGCGCATCATTCAGCATACGCGGCGCGTTTTGATTGGTGAACATTTTTTTTTGTTGCGACGTAGCCATTTCTTGTTGGTCGTATGATGTAGTTAGCTATGATGGAGTTTTATTTAAATCTAAATGACCAAATTCATTTAGCACGCCTATAAATAATATGGTTAGGTTTACTCCATCCCCATAATTTCCGAGGCGACGCCAAAACTCTGCCATGGCTCTCTCTCTTCTCAAATCTATTCTGAAATTAAAATGTTAGCCTAGGAAGATTATGAATCCATATCTGGAGGAGAGAGTCAATGTTAATAAAAGATTATTGAAAGCAAGGTAAACTTCTAAGACCAATCTATTTAAAATATTTCACTTTACCTTCTCTTTTCATGAAAATAATAAATACATGGTCAATAGATTGTAAATCCGATTAAAAGGGAAACCATGGATGATAGAGCGGATCAGATCCAAAATTTGGGGAAAGCATGAAGGTGAGTGGGTTTAAAATATACTTTTTGAATAATAGTACATCGATCATTTGGCGTTCCCCATAATAAACATATTGGAAGGTTTGGTTTGATGAAGTACATTATTGTGCTAAAATAGATAATATGTTCAATTAGTTAATATGTTAAGATGCCAAAACATATGCTAATAACGATTAAAGTGGTGTAAATGACATGTGGGAATGGTTAGCATGATATAACTTCAAATTGTTAATATTAATAATTCATATATTGAATCAGTTGAAATGTTTACATGTTATAATTCATATATTGGATTTGTTAGAGGGCTAAAAAGTTTACATGTAAATTTGTCCCAATTATATACGGGAAATAATTGGAGTAAGTATATGATTATATGGATTCATATTAACATAGAATTTAATAAATAAATATGGGTTTGGGGCATCGATCAAATTATGTTGAAAGATCTTAAATTGGATCATAAGTACAGAAAAATGATTTGGGTGCAAATGGGATCATATGTAAAACATGAATTGGCAAATTTGAATAATAGGAATTTAGACGTATAATCCATCATGAATATAATTGGGTAAATGGGCATTAACACCTATAAATGCATAGGTTTAAATAATTGATTAATAATGAATGCCTAGGATTACAATTAAAAATTGTAATTGCACTTATGACACGAGGTTAGGTTGCATTAGTGGTGGAAGTCTGTCGGGACCCGACCGTCATATCCAGCATCCACTAATGTTGAACCTAATGTGAAAGGTCTAAGTGCGCAAATATGAGACGGGCTATGACACGAGGTTAGGCCCAACTAGTGGAAGAAGTCCGCCCGGACCCGACCGGCATATCCAACATCCACAAGTTGTAGGCTTAATGCAGAAGGTCTAGCCAATTGTAAACCATAAATGGACATGGTAATGAACTGGACTACTTAACTTAATCTAATCCATAGGGATTATATGAATATGAACTAAAGTTAGGGTTAAGCAAAATTGGTTGGACAGTGGGTGGGCTAAGCAAATCTAAGGGGCTAGGTAATATTTACATATAGGCCAGCAAACTTAGCCCGATAAGGTTATGTAATTAAAGGTACCTAGTGGTATACATAACCGGTAGAAATAATAAAAGTTATGTAATTAAAGGCACCTTTAGGATAAGCATAACTTGTAGAAATGATAATCACCTATTATAAATATGAAAATGTTGTATAATAGGTAAACTTGTCCTAGGGACAAGTGGGGATTATAACTTAGGTTATAATAAGTTAGTAAGAGAATGTGATAACTGGTAAATTGAGTTAAGGGACACTTAATTGTACATTAAGTAATCATTAAAGGGGAAAACCTGGAATCAGTTATGAAAAGTGGGGAAATATATTGTACTTAATTATAAATTAAGTAATTTGTAAGCTTAGAAGTTTGGAACCCATTGGTAAGAATGTTTAGATTTGTCCTAAGGACAAGGGGAAATTATAACATAGGTTATAATAAATGGGTAGAGAAACTTATTAATGGGCCTTAGTTAGTGGAACTAAGTTAATAAGTAAACAACGATAAGTTGTATTGACGATGTAAAATGGAATTATGATTAAATGAGAAGAGACGAGGAAATCTTGTGAAATAAAATAAGTTATATTTAATCATAAATGGTGAGTGACATGTTACTTAGAAAACATGTGAATTGGGTTATACTTAATTACATATTAAGTAAAACATGTTATTTTAAAGATGAAACCAAACAAGAATATAAGGGGATTGTGGATCACAGACCTTGGACCATAATCTAAAGAATAACATTTTGTGGGCTTATTAATGAACTTAAATGGGTTAAGATATATGACTGAAATTAATAAGCAAAAGAAACCTGATAATTAGAGTAAGAATTCAATATGAATTGGAATAACCAAGTTAACTGGAAACCTGATGAGGTGAGGCAAGCGCATAAAAGAATGTTTAGACATAGGGTCTAACAACATGCTAAAGTAATGTGCTTAAACTAGTCCGTGCAGTTGAGGGCGAATAACCCAACAGGGTAGATCATCGAGGTGTTATAAGGCAAACGGGGGGAGCGCACATTCATCTGATTGTTCTGACGGATCCGAAGGACTAGAAGGGGAAGCACACGGCATCCTGAGGTACGTAAGCTACTCCTAGTATTCCTCTGTGTGGCGGCAGATGTCTTCGGCTATGTCTACAGAGGTTGGGTCAGCGCATAAGTATTAGGTGGGTGGGCCTTGACTGTAGATGTAGCTACACAGTCAAAATGCTATGACGAGGTGACACCAGGGTGGTTCGGCGGTTGCCTCACAAGGAGGCAGAGGGTCACGACCAATAAGGATAGTAGACCATCGGATACCCATCATCGGCAGCCAGTGGGATGCGGAAAGACTAGAGCTAAAACCAAGATACCATTTCACCCTTCACAATCAAGGTAAGGGGTTAAGGGGAGACGCCACATGAATGTTTAGATTGTTTGCGTAGGGGAGGTCGCTTAGCTCTGGTAGTCTTTACTAGTTGAGCGAGGGGATGAGGTAGGGCCATAGCCACCATGAGGACAGACCCTAGGCACATCTATAGAGGCTCTTTAAAGACGGGCCTGTACAGATATGGAAAAACTCCCGAACGAGTTCCGTGTTTCTTGTATTGCCCTGCCATGGAAATCGGTGCACATTAGAGAACATGCGATTGAGGCATCGAGCTGCAAATGAAGATATGTATGGTGGACAGTCTAGATACATGCATACCGGCTCTGGGTGGTGTATCGTAGACTTGAGGGAATTACTCCGTTATGGAGTCTGGTTGGAACAAAGATGGCAGTCCGTATGTTTGCGTAGCATAGTAATGATAGATATATGTGGAATGTAATATTGTTGTCTATACGTCACTACGGCGTAGAATAAGGGACTGCGTATATTGCGATTGTAACACCCCACACCCGCTAAGGTCACTCACTAAGGGAATGCCTTAACTTCGGTGGAGTATTTTAAGTGAATATAGAACAGAAAAATTACAACAAGACAGATATAAATAATACTTGTTAACTAAAACATCATTTCATTGCAGCAGAAGGTAAACATGTTTGGTTACAAAACCATAAAACAAGAGTCAAGTACTAAATGTCCATCCTGATAAAAACATAAGTACATAAACCCACTACATAACTAATAGCCATAATAGAAAAGATAAGCTGAGCTTTACATCAATGGTCCAAGCTCCAAAAGATAGATAAAGCAATCTGATCAAAGCCCACTAGTGCTAGGCCAACTCTGAGAACCTGAGGGGGGGAAAAGATAAAAACAATGGGGTCAGACATAAGTCTGAGCGAGTCCTATAACTTTAACAATACAATTATTAAAGTAATTAGGGTATGATATAAACTTGGTACGGTAACGACTGGGGATAAATGACTACACTAAGCAGCCAACTAGACATAGGAAGAACGAAGATAACGGTAAAGACGCATCTACCCACCCAAGGGTAATTACTACACTGCACCACACCAGTCATTCCTACTTAAAGGTTGATCCCACCCAAGGACTTAGAAAATTTAACTAGTAGTTTCGTGTACCCCTAGCTGACCACATAGGTGCCGTCTGCCCCTATCTCCACTAGGTGTACCCACTACTCCCCAAGCGATCGGCTCCCTAACATAGATACCCGTGCTGGCCCCACAGTGGGGTGTATCACTCCCCAAAGTGGCAACCCGATACAACCAACGGTGCACGGTTTATACCTACACGATGCAACAACGTCTTACCTACCAGCCCGGGCCCACACACGCATATGAAACCTGTTGGACTTGCGTTGCCACCGCTAACCCGTTTTGGCCTCTTATAGTCAAGCCCAGTACGCGTGTCCCGTCCTCGACATGGGTCGAGCCCACAAAGATACGTTTTGGGTTACTGGTTGAAATGGGCCCCCACAAGCTACCCACCTAAGCTTGTCTCTTTTCTAGTGCATCCCACTTAACCCTTTAATCATGTTTAATTACATGTTTCCACTTGGTTAAGTATTCTAATCGTATTTTCTATTGCCACCCAGGGCAACCCACTAGATTTCCACATGCCACCCAAGGCACTTACTTGATTTCCACATGCCACCCAAGGCACCCACTTAACCCCTCATGCCCCACTACATGCTTATCTGGTTAAGTGTTTCTTAATTGATTAAGACCGTAACCTTTGTAAAGACCTCTCACATTAGACTGTCTTTTATGGCAGCTGGATTTGTCGGTCGGGTCCGGGCAGCCTTACGCCATAACTGAGTCTAACATCGTGTCTTTACACTTGTCACGTATTTAGTTTATGCCTAAGACCTCTCACATTGGGCCAATCATTTGTAGCCGCTGGATTTGCCAGTCGGGTCCGGGCAGTCTTATGCTACAAAAGGGTCCAACCTCGTGTCTTAGTTGATTAATTACACCTAATTAATCACCCCCATATTTTGAATTAATTTTCCCTAATTAATTCCAATTTAATCATGTACATAATTGACTCAATTATGTCCATCCACTTATGGTATGCAACATCATACCCATTTCACCACAATTTTGTTAACATGAATATTAACCCCATCGTTCCCTACGTAATACGCTAACATGACATACTTAAAAGGGAAGATTCATCACAAATACAATGGGTTCAACTTAGCATAACATTAGCATCAACATGGGTTTTAAAGGTGTCAACTTGCATATATGACCATAATATCAAACCCAACTAGCATAAATAATCAACCCAACTTGCATGAATCACATATGTCATAAAGAGGGTAACTTGCATAGATGTTCATGTCATAAACCTATCATAAAGGGATAAACTTGCATACATGTCATAGGTTTAAAAAGGGATGAACTTGCATATGTTACTCATATCATAAAAAGGGGTAAACATGCATATATATGCATGACATACAAAGGGGTAAACTTGCATATGTATGCATATCATACAAAGGTGTAAACTTGCACATGTTACTTGCATATAATCAAACACCAAACTTGCATAACATGTCATATATGAACTTGCATATAGTCAAACACCAAACTTGCATAACATGTCATATATGAACTTGCATATAATCAAACACCAAACTTGCATAACATGTCATATATGAACTTGCATATAATCAAACACCAAACTTGCATAACATGTCATATATGAACTTGCATAACATGGTGTCATAATGGATCAATGTTTATCATAGTGATTTGTATAACTAGCATCATGAACATATAGCATAAAACTTGCATAACTAGCATCATGAACATATAGCATAAAACTTGCATAACTAGCATCATGAACACATAGCATATGATAACATAACTTGCATTGATCCACATACATAACCATAACCTCATTATATCCTATCATAATTAGTTTAGCAATTGCTTGCTAAAGGCATGGAAACTCACAACTTGTTGATTAGCACTCCTATGAAGAAGATTTAGTTGCTAGAGTTGATTAGAAGTTGATTTGAGAAGCTATCTTTCTCTTTAATTTGATGGAGGCTCCTTCAAGTTGCATTTTGACGGCATGATGACGTTGTATCTATTTTTAGTATGGATTAGGGTAGTCTTAGGGTGTATTTATAGATTTAGGATGTAGTTTAGGCCCTTAGATTAACCCTAGATTAGTTTAGAGCCATCAGATTTCGTCACCAGCCACCAAACACAGCCCAAAACCTGACCAATTCACTCAAATGGTGCACCAGGCAAAACTGTCCGGCCACCTGTGTCGACTCCCAAGTCGACAGGGCAGTCGACTTGGGTTCAGTCGTGTCGACTCCCAAGTCGACTACCCAGTCGACTTGAGGTGTGGCGGGAATTTTCCCACCTAGCTTCATTTCTGCATTTGAAATCTGTTTTCGAAATTTGAATTTTCTGAAAACTTCTTCGGGCCTTAACTGGGTCATACGGACTCCGATTTTCGAAAACTCGGACTCTATTTCGCGTATTTTTCCGAGACGAACGCAATGGCATAGCCCATTTCCCCTGATTCAGATTTTAAAATTTAATTCTACCCTGATTTATATTATAACAAGTTATTCAACATACGGGGTGTTACATTCTCCCCTACTTAAAGGATTTCGTCCCCGAAATCTCTAAGTCAAGAAGAATGTATCCTACCAACCAATCAACCATCTACTAAACCATCAAACACTGGCATCCATTGTCCTTAAAATTTCTAATGACGTATGAACATATGCAAAAAGCCTTTGTATATGTTCCCTGTCTAATGCAAAATCAGGCGGTCTACTGATTCAGTTGACCTCCTTAATGCAAACCATGATAGTGCCATGCATCCAATATGTATGCGAAAGGACCCTATCGACACATACTATATCTACATGAGTGCACAATCATTCACAATAAAAATGCATCATCCATATGATAACGCAACCATTATACATCCATCAACTAGCTACATACATACAATTATATGCAATATGAAGTGACTGAGCCGATCTAGTGTCTAAAGTGTGTGTATATGCATCCACGAGCAACCACTAGCAAAAACTTGCATCCACACGCATCCATCATACATAACATGTCTCAAACACATGTTTCAACCATAGGTTTACCCTATCTAAAGGTCAAAGGTACTAATGAGAGGACATACTAAAGATAAGATAAGCACAAGATAAGCGATAAATGAGAAGTTAAAAGACATACCCTCAAAAAGAAATGGGTACAGTGAACGCATCTTCGCTTCTGTCTCCCAAGTAGCGTTGCTCTCATCATCTCCCCATTGCACTTTGACTAGTTGAACCTCTCTGTTTCTCAACTTCCTAATCTCTGACCCAAGGATGCGAGTAGGAGCTCGTCGAATCGTCGCATCACGCTCTACCTCTACTTCTCTAAGCAAGCTCGGCTCTACCACCTTTGCGGTCTCATGTAGGCACTTCCTCAAATGTGACACATGGAATACGTCATGTACACCACTAAGTCTCTCTGGTAAATCCACTCTATATGCCATCTGTCCAATCCTTTCCTTAATAGGAAACGGTCCTACAAACCTTGGTGCTAACTTTCCAACGGACCCAAAGCGAACAACATTCCGTAATGGAGATACTTTAACAAAGACCATGTCCCCAACATCAAACTCAAGATCCGTCCTCCTCTTATCCGCGTAAGATTTCTGCCTATCTTGCGCTGCTTTCATCCTTCTTCGAATCAAATCAATCTTTTCCGAAGTCTCTCTAACCATATCAGGCCCAAGCAAGATCTTATCCGTAGATTCCCACCAACATGTAGGTGACCGACAAGGCCTTCCATAAAGAGCTTCGAATGGAGCCATACCAATACTAGACTGAAAGCTGTTATTATACGCGAACTCCACCAATGGAAGATGCTCTTCCCATGTACCTCCAAAATCTAAGATACATAGCCTCAAAAGGTCTTCTAGAACATGATTCACCCTCTCGGTCTGGCCGTCCGTCTGAGGATGATATGCGGTGCTCAAACACAACTGAGTCCCTACCGCCTCTTGCAAACTCTTCCCAAACTCGCTAGTGAAGATAGGATCTCGATCGCTCACTATGCTAGAAGGTACACCATGCAACCGAACTATCTCTCGAAGGTAAACTGAAGCTAGCCATGGAGCAGTCCTCTTACTCTTCACGGGTATGAAATGGGCGCTCTTAGTAAGTCTGTCTACCACAACCCAAATTCCCGTATTCCCCTTCCTCGATCTCGGTAATCCATCGATAAAATCCATCGAGACGCTATCCCACTTCCATTGCGGAACCTCCAATGGGTGAAGCAACCCACCGGGTTTCTTTTGCTCTGCCTTCACTTGTTGGCACACCAAGCATCTAGCGACATACACGGCCATATCTTTTTTCATACCGGCCCAAAAGAAAACTCGCTTCATGTCTTGGTACATCTTGTCCCCACCGGGATGAATGGTCATCTTCGAACGATGCGCATCATCAAGAATAGCCTTCCTCAAACCCTCGTCTTGCGGTACACAAAGTCTACCGTCTCTACGCAACCACCCATTATCATCTAGGGTGTACCTACTCAAATAGCTGGACGACTCCCCCCTTATGAGCCTCTCTACCAACTCAACCAACTGTGGGTCGTCCCGCTGTGCCTCGCCAATCCGTCCCAAAAGAGTAGGTCTGACCTCTAAGGATGCTAGCAAACCGGGTACAAAGTCAACGGAAGGTCTGAAGTCAAACATCGAGATAAATTCCAAGCTTCGTCGTTCCACGAACAATGGACTCAAGGACAACCTTTTTCTGCTTAAGGCGTCTGCCACCACGTTACCCTTGCTAGGGGTATACGCTATCTCGGAATCATAGGATGCTAAGAACTCCATCCACCTTTGCTATCTTAAGTTCAAATCCTTCTGAGAAAACAAGTACTTCAATGATTTGTGGTCAGTGAACAATTCGAACCTCTCGCCAAGAAGATAATGGTGCCAAGTCTTAAGCGCAAAAACAATAGCGGCCAACTCTAGATCATGTGTAGGGTAATTTTTCTCATGTACTCTCAACTGCCTTCCCCCATAGGCTATTACCCTTCCCTCTTGCATTAAGACTGCGCCTAGTCCTGTCTCACAAGCATCGGTATAAACAACAAATGGCTTACTCCCATCTGGCAACACTAAGACTGGAGCTGTGGTTAAAGCTCTCTTTAACCGTTGGAACGCATCATCACAATCTACGTCCCATGTGAAGACTAGATTCTTCTTTGTCAAGCGAGTTAATGGGGCTGATATCTTCACGAAGTCCTTGATAAACTTCCTATAGTAGCCAGCCAACCCCAAGAAACTCCTCACCTCGGTAGCATTCTTCGGAACCTTCCAATCTTGGATGGACACTACCTTCGTGGGATCCACAGCTATCCCTTCCTTAGAGACCACGTGCCCTAAGAACCGCACTTCCTTCCTCCAAAAGTGACATTTAGAGAATTTAGCCTTAAGGCTATGCACTCGAAGAGTCTCCAACACTTTCCTAAGATGTAGGGCATGCTCTTCTTCACTTTTAGAAAAGACTAAGATGTCATCCACAAAGGCCACCACGAACTTATTAAGGTACTCCCTGAACACCCTACTCATCAAATCAACAAAGTATGCAGGGGCGTTCGTCAAACCAAAGGGCATCACCAGCCACTCATAGAAACCATCCGGAGTCCTAAAGGCAGTCTTCTCTATACTATCCTCAGCCACTCTCAACTGATGAAACCCCGTGGCTAAGTCCAATTGCGAAAACACTGAGGCGCCAACCAACTGATCAAAGAGATCATCAATCCTCGGCAATGGGTGTCTATTCTTCTTTGTAAGTTTGTTGAGTTCTCTATAGTCTACACAAAGTATGAGAGACCCATTCGCCTTCGTGGCAAAAACTACTGGAGCACCCCACTCCGATATACTTCGTCTTATGAACCCCTTCTCAAGCAACTCCCCTGCTTGCTTACGGAGTTCCCTCCTCTCACGAGGAGCCATGTGGCGCACTGGCAAAGATACTGGCTTAGCATTGTCCACCAGATATATTCGGAAGTCTATCTCCCGCTTTGGAGGTAAACCCTTCACCTCCTCAAACACATCCGAGTATTCCCGGACCACTCTAACAGATCGTAAACTCTCGACCGAAGCGTCAAGAGATTCAAGATAACTTAGCATAACAGAATTCATGGGATTACAAGAGATCTCGAGAGTGTTCCCCAAGCGGGTCATGAGCCTAACAACTCTTCTTTCGCAAACAAGAACGGCACCATTACTGGATAACCAGTCCATGCCCAAAATTAACCCATAGCCCGTGAAGCCCAAAACAAAAGCATCACATCTAAACTCAACGCTAAGTATGGAAATCTTCAAACCCAAACATATCATGGACAAATAAGTGGAGCCCCCAATTGGGTTTGAAACAACTAAGGGATCATCTACTAGACTGGTGTCTAAGTGCAGTGACTCAACTAATGATGATGAGATAAACGAATGCGATGCGCCAGAGTCGAATAAAGTACGGGCCGGATGATCAAACAGAAAAACCAGACTTTCAACGGAAATAGTTCTACCTCTTTCCTGAATCGGTGGAACCGCGAGAGCCTGAACTTGCCACCTTGCCTGACCTGGTGCCATAAGAGCTTGCACCTGTCCTCCTGAGGTAGATTCTGTCCTCTGCCCCTTCTTAGGGCAGTCCTTCACTAGAAGCCCTGCTTCGCCACAGTGGAAGCAGCCAGTCTTCTTCTTCTTCCGACAATCTTTGCTTAGGTGGCCTGGAGTCCCGCAATTGAAGCACTTCTTCTTTCCCTTGCCACCATTGCCTTTCCCACCCTTGTTTTGCTATTGCTGTTGAGGTCTCTTCTGATTTCCTTTCTTCTCGGGTGCCTTATTAGCATTGGGACCCTTATCTTCCTCATGCATGAGTGCCATATCTACTACCTTCTCAAAGGTGGCCCCGATAGGGATGTGAGTCATAGCCAACCCATGCATCGGTTCATTCAAGCCTTTAACGAACCTCAAAGCCTTCTTCTCCGGTGTATTCACCATGTCTATGCCAAACCTTGCCAACTGATTAAACTTGTTGACATATTCCTTCACTGATAGGTTTCCTTGCTTTAGAGTCAAGAACCTTTCCATATACAGATTTTCTTCCGCCCTTGAGAGAAACTTTGCCACAAACCTTTGTCTGAAATCCTCCAAAGAGTCAACAGGGCGCTCTCCATTAGTGACCTCCCACCAGAACGAGGCCTCTCCCTTCATTAACCAAGCAGCTAACTTGACTTTCTTTCCTTCTTCCATCTCAAAGATATCTATCAATTCTTCCACCTCCTTAAGCCAATCCCTAGCTTCCACAAAAGTTTCTGATCCTTGAAAAGGTTTCCCTCCCATAGCCTTAAATTCCTTGCAAGTCTTAGCAAAAGTATCCGCGCAAGGAGGAGGAGGGGGAGGAAGATCGGGTGCAACTGGTGGTGGAGGAACATTTGCTGGACCCGCAGCGGCGGCCCTAGCCTCCATCAATCTCCTATACCATACTGGTATCACTACACCCTCCGGAAAGTTAAGATCTTCAGCCATGCTGAAACGAAAAAGGAAAGATTCAAAACGGAGAATTCGAAAGATAAATATATGGCTATTGGGGATTATGCTTTTCTTTCAAAAACTTTTCTCTTAAAAGACATGTTTTTGAAGATACTTCTTCCAAAAATGTTTTTAGAAAAATAGTTTTACTAAAAAAAATATCTGTTCTGGTAACCTTCAGCTCTGATACCACGTGTAACACACCGCACCCGCTAAGGTCACTCACTAAGGGAATGCCTTAACTTCGGTGGAGTATTTTAAGTGAATATAGAACAGAAAAATTACAACAAGACAGATATAAATAATACTTGTTAACTAAAACATCATTTCATTGCAGCAGAAGGTAAACATGTTTGGTTACAAAACCATAAAATAAGAGTCAAGTAATAAATATCCATCCCGATAAAAACATAAGTACATAATCCCACTACATAACTAATAGCCATAATAGAAAAGATAAGCTGAGCTTTACATCAATGATCCAAGCTCCAAAAGATACATAAAGCAATCTGATCAAAGCTCACTAGTGCTAGGCCCACTCTGAGAACTTGAGGGGGGGAAGATAAAAACAACGGGGTCAGACATAAGTCTGAGCGAGTCCTATAATTTTAACGATACAATCATTAAAGTAATTAGGGTATGATATAAACTTGGTACGGTAACGACTGGGGATAAATGACTACACTAAGCAGCCAACTAGACATAGGAAGAACGAAAATAACGGTAAAGACGCATCTACCCACCCAAGGGTAATTACTACACTGCACCACACCAGTCATTCCTACTTAAGGGTTTATCCCACCCAAGGACTTAGAAAATTTAACTAGTAGTTTCGTGTACCCCTAGCTGACCACATAGGTGTCGTCTGCCCCTATCTCCACTAGGTGTACCCACTACTCCCCAAGCGATCGGCTCCCTAACGTAAATACCCGTGCTGGCCCCACAGTGGGGTGTATCACTCCCCAAAGTGGCAACCCGATACAACCAACGGTGCACGGCTTATACCTACACGATGCAACAACGTCTTACCTACCAGCCCGGGCCCACACACGCATATGAAACCCGTTGGACTTGCGTTGCCACCGCTAACTCGTTTTGGCCTCTTATAGTCAAGCCCAGTACGCGTGTCCCGTCCTCGACATGGGTCGAGCCCACAAAGATACGTTTTGGGTTACTGGTTGAAATGGGCCCCCACAAGCTACCCACCTAAGCTTGTCTCTTTTCTAGTGCATCCCACTTAACCCTTTAATCATGTTTAATTACATGTTTCCACTTGATTAAGTATTCTAATCGTATTTTCTATTGCCACCCAAGGCAACCCACTAGATTTCCACATGCCACCCAAGGCACTTACTTGATTTCCACATGCCACCCAAGGCACCCACTTAACCCCTCATGCCCCACTATGCTTATCTGGTTAAGTGTTTCTTAATTGATTAAGACCGTAACCTTTGTAAAGACCTCTCACATTAGGCTGTCTTTTATGGCAGCTGGATTTGCCGGTCGGGTCCGGGCAGCCTTACGCCATAACTTAGTCTAACCTCGTGTCTTTACACTTGTCACGTATCTAGTTTATGCCTAAGACCTCTCACATTAGGCCAATCATTTGTAGCCGCTGGATTTGCCGGTCGGGTCCGGGCAGTCTTATGCTACAAAAGGGTCCAACCTCGTGTCTTAGTCGATTAATTACACCTAATTAATCACCACCATATTTTGAATTAATTTTCCCTAATTAATTCCAATTTAATGATGTACATAATTGACTCAATTATGTCCATCCACTTATGGTATGCAACATCATACCCATTTCACCACAATTTTGTTAACATGAATTTTAACCCCATCGTTCCCCACGTAATACGCTAACATGACATACTTAAAAGGGAAGATTCATCACAAATACAATGGGTTCAACTTAGCGTAACATTAGCATCAACATGGGTTTTAAAGGTGTCAACTTGCATATATGACCATAACATCAAACCCAACTAGCATAAATAATCAACCCAACTTGCATGAATCACATATGTCATAAAGAGGGTAACTTGCATAGATGTTCATGTCATAGACCTATCATAAAGGGATAAACTTGCATACATGTCATAGGTCTAAAAAGGGATGAACTTGCATATGTTACTCATATCATAAAAAGGGGTAAACATGCATATATATGCATGACATACAAAGGGGTAAACTTGCATATGTATGCATATCATACAAAGGTGTAAACTTGCACATGTTACTTGCATATAATCAAACACCAAACTTGCATAACATGTCATATATGAACTTGCATATAGTCAAACACCAAACTTGCATAACATGTCATATATTAACTTGCATTTAATCAAACACCAAACTTGCATAACATGTCATATATGAACTTGCATATAATCAAACACCAAACTTGCATAACATGTCATATATGAACTTGCATAACATGGTGTCATAATGGATCAATGTTTATCATAGTGATTTGCATAACTAGCATCATGAACATATAGCATAAAACTTGCATAACTAGCATCATGAACATATAGCATAAAACTTGCATAACTAGCATCATGAACACATAGCATATGATAACATAACTTGCATTGATCCACATACATAACCATAACCTCATTATATCCTATCATAATTAGTTTAGCAATTGCTTGCTAAAGGCATAGAAACTCACAACTTGTTGATTAGCACTCCTATGAAGAAGATTTAGTTGCTAGAGTTGATTAGAAGTTGATTTGAGAAGCTATTTTCCTCTTTAATTTGATGGAGGTTCCTTCAAGTTGCATTTTGACGGCATGATGACGTTGTATCTATTTTTCGTATGGATTAGGGTAGTCTTAGGGTGTATTTATAGATTTAGGATGTAGTTTAGGCTCTTTGATTAACCCTAGATTAGTTTAGAGCCATCAAATTTCGTCACCAGCCACCAAACACAGCCCAAAACCTGACCAATTCACTCAAATGGTGCACCAGGCAAAACTGCCCAGCCACCTGTGTCGACTCCCAAGTCGACAGGGCAGTCGACTTGGGTTCAGTCGTGTCGACTCCCAAGTCGACTCCCCAGTCGACTTGGGGTGTGGCGGGAATTTTCCCGCCTAGCTCCATTTCTGCATTTGAAATCTATTTTCGAAATTTGAATTTTCTGAAAACTTCTTCGGGCCTTAACTGGGTCATATGGACTCCGATTTTCGAAAACTCGGACTCTATTTCGCATATTTTTCTGAGACGAACGCAATGGCATAGCCCGTTTCCCCTGATTCAGATTTTAAAATTTAATTCTGCCCTGATTTATATTATAACAAGTTATTCAACATACGGGGTGTTACAGCGATAGTGTTACGGTGGAGACCATGCACGTGGGGTTCCATGGGGTGTACCTCGATATTGGGGGTAGCTACACATATACTGTATTAGGTTAATTCACTGGGTAGTAAATGGGTATGACGTGTGTGTAAGCCTTGAATGTTGTTAACCCTAGTAACCTAATAAATAATATAATATGATTAAACGGTATATGTAGGATTATCCAGAGTGTATAGTTTTAATTCAGTCACCAGAACTTGTGTTCTGACCCCCTCCTCATAACATACTCGCAGGTTAGATTTGTGGCAGGGACATGAGACATAATAGCTTTGGATACTGGTTAGGCAGTATTATTAATACGGTAAGGCTGTACTTTGATTTATATTATATTTTATCCATTCTATGTGAGATGTTTTCTGAGCTCTGACATATTTTATGTCTCTGTCTTTTCTGCAGGTTGCCAGAGCAAACCAATCCTAGTTTCGATAGATTGGATTTTTTTATAATAAAAAAATCGGTCTTTTGAAATTGGGTTTGTCACATCTGGTATCAGAGCTTAGGTTTAGGATTCCTTTATAAATAATGAGTGAACGTATTTGTTCTTTTTTTTAAAATATAGATATATTATATATATACCTAGATCCATAGAGGAACCCACTAAATAGGAAGATTATAATATGGTAAGAAATGGGATGTTTGTTTTGTACACTAAAGAAATGAATATGGAAATCTGAGACCCATAGGTAATTTGGGTGGAAAGTTTACAATGTATAGAAGGAAATTGAATCCCATATGATTAGTATTTTGGGTTAGTGGGCTTGAAAATATTATAAATTGGAAAAGGTTAAAAAGAGAAAAATGGATTTGGAATATATATAGTTGAGAGAATTGACCTTGAGGGGGGGGGGGGGGAAGGGGTGTCTAGCGAAGCCTAGAAAAAAATTGGAAACCCGCTTTGAGTCTAACCCCATTTTTAACTTTTAAGAACTTGAAATTATAAAAGTTTTGGGCAAAAGATTTATGATGTTTTCAAGTTTTAATCTTAAAAGTCATAGTTTAAAATATGTAAATAAGTACATATTGAGTTTTAAATTAAAATTCTCTCAGTAAAAAGGTGCATATTATAGAGCATGTATAGCTCGCTAGTTTTCTTGTTACATTTCATACAAGAATTTTTAATAAAGAAAGATTTGAAATCTCTATTCTTATGACAACCCTTTTTGATAAATTATTTTAAGATAATTCTGTAGGTGGACAAAATAAGTTGTAGAAAATAAGAATAGAGTGAATGGTGGCACATTGCAGTAAGAGACTGAACCGACCTTATAGGTAAGAACAAGTCATAAACCCGATTGAGAAAAGATGAATAAGAATGGAAAATTTCCAAGATAAGATGAAGAGAAGATCAGTAACAAAAGAAAATTTTCTTATGTGGACTGTGCTTGGATAGGAAAAGGGAATCTTTATAAATAGTTACATAAAAACTGAAGTACGGTTAGAAAAAGGTTGGAAAAGAAAAACGGAGGATGCATAGTTTTCCGTTTTCCACCTTTCTGTAACATAAGAAATCGAATTTAGAAAATTAGATTTTTCTGAAATTCGAAAAATAAAGTTGGTTGGTAGGATTATGCATGCAACAATTGGATGAACTATACTCTTACTCAGTAAGAGTGTGGGAAAATTTGGATTAAAAAAAAGATTTTGATTTTCAAAATATTGCATTCATATAGAACTGCCAGTATATTTAGGATGTGAGCATCATGTTTGAAAAGGATTTTTGAAAAAACTTGCATACACATAGGAGATACCGCTTAGGCATACATGCATTACTATGATATATTTCACTTTTCACATGTGCACTATGTTTGCAAAAATTGGATGCACACATGATGGGTGGATATTATGCGAGCGATTATTTATTTTACCCTTATTAAATTTTGGGGGACGAAATTTCCTAAGGGTGGGAAAATGTAACGCCCCGCATTTTAAATGCAAATAAAAATAAAAATATGCATATATGTATAAATATTATATGCATAGATATATTTAACGGAAAAATTAAATAATAATATAATTGCATGCAATAAGTCCATGCGTTGATATGAAGAAGAAGATTAATAAAAGAACTTGCATGCAATATATAAAATGAGAAGAAATGCGTGCAATGTAATTGAAACTACATGAGTAAATTTAAAAGAAAAAGGAAAATTTGAAGAGCTTACAGAATTTGGTCACGGGATTAGCGTCTTGGCGATTTTTTGGTCAATTTAGACCTATGGGTTGTAGAAAACTGATTTAAAATGAAAGAGATATCTATTATAACAAAACATGAAAAAGAGGATTGAGAAAAGAATAATGCCTAGCACTGTTCTAAGCCTTGTTAGCAATAGCCTAAGTAGATTAGTTGGTTAGAGCATGTGACTTTCATACAAGAGATACAGAGTTCGATCCCCGCCAGTGCTATAATTTTGTTTTAAGGGAATAGCTAAAAGTGGCTTAGTGTGAAAGCAGTATAATTAGAAAGTGGCTTAGTGTGAAAAGGGTTAATAAGAGGTCTAGTGCGCATATATATATGTATGTATAACAAGATAAAATGGAAACAAAATAAACAATTGTTCGCGTACAAAAGCTTAGCATACGCATAAGAGTTGAATATAAATGAACATAATTCAAATGGAGGGTTGCACGTGAACAAACGGGGTATTTGAAATTTGCTTTATGTGCAAGAATTATATGTAGTATAAATAAATCAAATTTCAAATCAAAAGAAAAAAAAGTATATAAATACAGCGGGGTGTCAACACCACCATAGGTGTGTCAATATGTGTCGACACCCAAGCAGGGGTGTCTACCCCTGCGCATCATTCAGCATACGTGGCTCGTTATGATTGGTAAACATTTGTTTTTGTTGCGATGTGGCGATTTCTTATTGGTCGTATGACATAGTTAGCTCTGATGGAGTTTTATTTATATTTGAAGGACCAAATTCATTTAGCATGCCTATAAATAAGATTGTTAGGTTTACTTCATCTTTATAATTTCTGAGGCGACGCCAATACTCTGCCATGGCTCTCTCTACCTCTTCTCAAATCTATTCTGAAATTAAAATGTTAGCCTAGGAAGATTTTGAATCCATATTTGGAGGAGAGATTCAATGTTAATAAAAGATTATTGTAAGCAAGGTAAACTTCTAAGACCAATCTATTTAAACTATTTCTCTTTCCCTTCTCTTTTCATGAAAATAATAAATCCATGGTCGATAGGTTGTAAATCCGATTAAAAGGGAAACCATGGATGATAGAGCGGATCAGATCCAAAATTTGGGAAAAGCATTAAGGTAAGTGGGTTTAAAATATACTTGTTGAATAATAGTACATCGATCGTTTGGCATTCCCCATAATGGACATATTGGAAGGTTTGGTTTGATGAAGTAAATTATTGTGCTAAAATGGATAATATGTTTAATTAATTAATATGTTGAGATGCCTAAACATATGCTAATAATGATTAAACTGGTGTAAATGACATATGGGAATGATTAGCATGATATAACTTCAAATTGTTAATATGAATAATTCATATATTGAATCAGTTGAAATGTTGGAATGTTTACATGTTATAATTCATATATTGGATTTTTTGGAGTGCTAAAAAGTTTACATGTAAATTTGTCCCAATTATATACAGGAAATAATTGGAGTAAGTATACAATTATATGGATTCATGATAACATAGAACTAAATAAATAAATATGGGTTTGGGGCATCGACCAAATTATGTTAAAAGATCTGAAATTGGATCATAAGTATAGAAAAATTATTTGGACGCAAATAGGATCATATGTAAAATATGAATTGGCATAACTTGAATAATAGGAATTTAGACGTATAATCCATCATGAATATAATTGGGTAAATGGGCATTAACACCTATAAAGGCATGGGTTTAAATAATTGATTAATAATGAATGCCTAGGATTACAATTAAAAATTGTAATTGTACTTATGACACGAGGATAGGTTGCATTAGTGGTGGAAGTCTGCCCGGACCCAACCAGCATATCCAACAGCCACTAATGTTGAACCTAATGTGAGAGGTCTAAGTGCGCAAATACGAGACCGGCTATGACACGTGGTTAGGCCCAACTTATGGAAGAAGTCTGCCCGGACCCAACCGGCATATCCAGCATTCGCAAGTTGTAGGCCTAATGTGGGAGGTCTAGCCCATTGAAAACCATAAATGGACATTGTAATGAATTGGACTACTTAACCTAATTTAATCCATAGGGATTGTATGAATATGAACTAAAGTTAGGGTTAAGTAAAATTGGTTGGATAGTGTGTGGGCTAAGCAAATCTGAAGGGGTGGGTAATATTTACATATAGGCCAGCAAACTTAGCCCGATAAGGTTATGTAATTAAAGATACCTAGTGGTATACATAACCGGTAGAAATAATGAAGTTATGCAATTAAAGACACCTTTAGAGTAAGCATAACTTGTAGAAATGATAATCACCGATTATAAATAAGTAACATTAATGAAAATGTTGTATAATGGGTAAACTTGTCCTAGGGACAAGTGGGGATTATAACTTAGGTTATAATAAGTTAGTAAGAGAATGGGATAACTGGTGAATTGAGTTAAGGGATACTTAATTAAGTTATCAGTAAAAGGGAAAACCTGAAACCAGTTAAGAAAAGGGGGAAAATATATTGTACTTAATTATAAATTAAGTAATTTGTAAGCTTGGAAGTCTGAAACCCATTGATAAGAATGTTTAGATTTGTCCTAGGGACAAGAGGAAATTATAACATAGGTTATAATAAACAGGAAGAGAAACTTATTAATGGGCCTTAGTTAGTGGAACTAAGTTAATAAGTAAACAATAATAAATTGTATTGACGATGTAAAATGGAATCATGATTAAATGAGAATAGACGAGGAAAACTTGTGAAGTAAAATAAGTTATATTTAATCATAAATGGTAAGTGACATGTCAATTATAAAACATGTGAATTGGGATATACTTAATTACATATTAAGTAAAACATGTTATTTTAATGATGAAACCAAACAAGAATATAAGGGGATTGTGGATCACAGACCTTGGACCACAATCTAGAGAATAACATGTTGTGGGCTTACTAATGAGCTTAAATGGGTTGAGCTATATGACTGAAATTAATAAGCAAGAAAAACTTGATAATTTGAATAAGAATTCAATACGAATTGGAATAACCAAGTTAACTAGAAACCTGATGAGGTGAGGCAAGCGCATAAAAGAATGTTTAGACATAGTGTCTAACAACATGCTAAAGTAAGGCGCTTAGACCAGTCCGTGCGGTTGAGGGTGAATAAGCCAACGGGTTAGATCATCGAGTTGTTATAAGGCACGAGGGGGAGCGCACATTCATTTGATTGTTCTGGCGGCTATGAAGGACTGGAAGGGGAAGCACGTGGCTTCCTGAGGTTCGTAAGGTGCTCCTAGTAGTCCTCTGTGTGGCGGCAGATGTCTTAGGCTGTGTCCGTAGAGGTTGGGTCTGCGCGTAACTACTAAGTGGGTGGGCCTTGACTACAAATGTAGCTATGCATTCAGAATGCTATGACGAGGTGACACCAGGGTGGTTCGGCGGTTGCTTCACAAGGAGGAAGAGGGAGGCAGAGGGTCATGACCAACAAGGATAGTAGACCGTCGGATACCCATCATCGACAGCCAGTGGGATGCGAAAAGACGAGCTAAACCCAAGATAACATTTCACCATTCACTGTCGGGGTAAGGGGTTGAGGGGAGATGTCGCATGGATGTTTAGATTGTTTGCGTAGGGGCGGTCGCTTAGTATTGTAGTCTTTTACTCGTTGAGGGAGGGGCCGAGGTGGAGCCATAGCCACCATGAAAACAAACCCTAAGTATATCTGTAGAGGCACTTTAAAGACGAGCTTGTACAGATATGGAAAAGCTCCCGACCGAGTTCCGTGCTTCTTGTATCGCCCTGCCATGGAACTCGATGCACATTAGAGAACGTGCAATTGAGGCATCAAGCTACAAATGAAGATACGTATGGTGGACAGTCTAGATACATGCATATCGGCTCTAGGTGTTGTATCGTAGACTTGAGTTTATTACTCCATTATGGAGTCTGATTGGAAAAAAGGTGGCAGTCCGTACATTTGCATAGCATAGTAATGATAAATATATGCGGAACCGAATATTGTTGTCCGTACGTCACTATGGCGTAGGATAAGGGACTGCGTATATTGCGATAGTGTTACGGTGGAGACCGTGCGCGTGGGGTTCTATGGGGTGTACCTCGATATTGGGGGTAGCTACACATATATTTTATTAGGTTAATTCACTGGGAAGTAAATGGATACGACGTGTGTGTAAGCCTTGAGTGTTGTTAACCCAAGTAACCTAATAAATAAGATAATATGATTGAATGGTGTATGTTGGATTATCCAAAGTTTATATTTTAAATCTAGTCACCAGAACTTGTTTTCTGACCCTCTCCTCATAACTTACTCGCAGGTTAGATTTGTGGTAGGGACATGGGACATTAGAGCTTTAGATACTGGTTAGGCAGTGTTATTAATACGGTAAGGCTATACTTTGATTTATATTATATTTTATCCATTCCGCTATTAGATATTTTTTGAGCTCTGACATATTTTATGTCTCTGTCTTTTCTGCAGGATACCAGAGCAAACCAATCCGAGTTTCGATAGACTGGAATTTTTTTAAAAAAAATCGGTCTATTGAAATTGGGGTTGTCACAGGAATGGTCCGTGGTGACCAAGTTACCCGAAGAGGCTGCTATTTGGTTGAATGGAAGATTCTACGCAACTGAGATGGAGTGGATCCCAAAAGTGCTTCCCCTTCCCTAAAGGAGGTGTCAGCATAGCAAATAAAAGGAGCATCGTAGAAGGAGTCGCCCAATTACCTGTCCAAAAACATAGATCCTAGAGAGGATGAAGATTCGGGATGCGGAAGGGTGATACCCAATGAAGCAAATATTGATATTCCGACTGATAATGACGACCTGGCAAAGGTCTTAAAGATCGGATCGCATTTGGACCCCCTCCGAACGAGAGAGCTGATAGGCTTTCTACGGGCCAATCTAGATGTATTCACCTGGACACATGCTGACATGCGTGGGATTTCGTCGTCACTTATGAGTCATGCACTAAACATAAACCCTAAGTATCCTTCCGTCTAGCAAAAGAGACGCATGCTAGGCCCAAAGAGGTCAACTGCCTTGAAAGAAGCAGTTGAGAAGCTAAGAGGCAATGGCTTTAGACTAGATGCTACATATCCCGACTAAATATCGAGCCCCATCCATATTAAGAAGGCTAGTGGAAAATGGCGTACATGCACCGATTTTTCATATATGAACAAGGCTTGCCCGAAAGACAACTTTCTGTTTCCCAGAATTGATCAACTAGTGGATTCGATGGTTGGACATGAACTCACCTCTATTATGGATGCATACTCGGGTTACAATTAGATTCCTATGCATGTGCCTAATAAAAAACATACCAGATTTATCACAGACCTTGGACTATATTGTTATGCGATGATGCATTTCGAGTTGAAGAATGCTAGAGCACACTACAAGAAAATGATACATTGATAGCAACAAGGATTACACAAAAATTTGACTTGCTATAATTACACAGTTAATGGTGGTTTAGGTTGAATGACAACTTGTTAACGCGCTATAATTAAGAAAAAGGAGAATTTGGCGGTGCAACATTAACGTTAACCTTCCCTCCCTTAGTTTTCGTAAGCCGCCAATAATACTTCATTTTACCTTCGCTCCCGAAATCCCTAACTTGCTAAATTATTAACTTCAATTTCATGCCCTTCTCCACTCACGAATCTCCACTTCAGTCAAGACTCCCTTCTCACTCTGAAACTCTCTACCTTAACCCGCAAGCCCGACCCTTTGCAAAAGGGAGTGAAGCAACTACTTAGGGCCCCAAATAACGTCGATATAGTGCCAGAGGAAAAATCGCAATTTGCAGGCTCTCTACCAACGGATTAGCGGCGGTGAACCAATTCCAGACGCTGGCTTCCAAATCGCGATTCTATAGGCAGGCAGAGACAGGCACGACAGTCGACACGGTAGCACTACAAAAGCTAGGGTACGACCACAACCAAATACGCATAAATTCAATTGATTCAACTTGTTCGAAGGTAAGTAATTTGGATTTTATGTTTTAAATATTTAATTGTTGAGTTGGTTTACTTGCTGCGTAATTATCAGGCTTCAATTACTCAAATTCGTACAATGAGATTGATGCGCACTCAATTCCATACCTTGCCATCTATGTTTCGTGATTCTCTTACTCCTTACTTGTCAAAAAAAGAGAAAGTAAAGGATTGAAAATCATTTTGTTTGAGGTAATATAATCATGGTTTCAATCCTCTGCATATTTGTCAATTCTTTAGGTTTGGAAAGTTACCTCCAACTTTATTATGTGTGTGTAGTGTTGTTCCAAGTTTCAGAATTATTACCAGACTGTATAAATACTGAAGTTTGACCGCTATGAAAATTATGCAACCTACAAAATTGTATTTGAATATATTGGCATGGATTTGGTTAATTGATTCAGTGTTCATTGTTCAGGATTTGGTTAATTGATTCATTGTTCAATTTTGTACCCTTTGTTTTTGATTTGTACTTTCGTTCTCATTATGCTCTATTAGACACTGACTATTCACTTAATCAGCTTGCCACATGATTAGTTGGGTAAATGTACATATATAAATTTATTGATGTATCGGTTTGGTTGGTTCTGAGCTGTAGTAACCCTGAATTTTTGTTATCCACCTTATGCCAAATCTACTGTCTAAGTAAGGTTAACAGAAGAGTTTGGCGAATTAACTATTATGTAATGTTTGGTTAATCTGTCATTTTCTCTTTACGTACTATCATTGTCTTTGCTTCTGTAGTCAGATAGGTTTCATTTATCTATTATTGGCAGAACAATATAGATGTAAATGATCTCTACTTTTAGTAAGTACACATAATTAAATTTCCATTACGTTCTTTGTGATATAAACTATTCACCTAATTAGCTTACTACATCATTATATGGTTAAATATGCATATAGAAATACAGGTTGGTTGGTTCTTATGAGTGATGATCATGAATTTTTTTTTCCTCTATCTGATACTAAAACTAAAATATGACTTATTGTGGGTTATATTCTTACATTGCTGGAATTATAGATGTTAGCACTTGATTTTTTTATTTTTTATTTTGAAGGAAAAAAACAATTATTTGAGAATTGGCTTTTATTGAATTAGTAGCATGCGTTAATATATTTTATTTTAATAATAAACCATCTTCTCTTTTATTGTTGGGCCTTGGCCAAGCTTTTATTTATTTCTCAAACTACCATGAACTTAGTGTAGTAAATTTGACTCATATTATTTGTTTATATGTTTTAACAGATTCTTTGTTTACCCAGCATCTTTTCACTGTTCAAAAAATGTTGCTTTTGATCTACGATTTACATTTCTGATGTCACGGTTTTGTTTCACTTTTATTTACCTAGAATATTTTTTAAATACGCGTTACATTTCCGCTGATTTAAACACTGCTGGAGATGCTGTAATGCATTTGTACTTTATACAGACATTGGCTGTCACATTTTTTTTCTTCCCAATTTAACTGTTAACTTTTCAACAAACATATCTACATTGTTTAAAATGCTGGTAGGTTCAATATTGTGTGAAGTATTATCTAACATGAGCAATCCTTTTTCCATAATCACCCTCCCCCTCCCAATAAGAGTCCTGGAAGATGCAAATAGGATGAACCATTCATGGTCAGGTAATATTGCTTATTTGTTCTCCTACCACATATTAGCCGTATTTTAAAAAATGACCACATAAATCAACTTAGATAACGCACAAATAATGTCACCTACCCACAGGGCCACAGTCTATAATTATACGAGGTAACTAAGACAAAGGTAAAGCATTTGCTTATCATTGTGTGTCACATCCACTTAAAGGTTACGCTTCCAGGGTAACATTAGTGTATTATTGCATGATTCAATCATAGAATTCCACGTGCCTGAAGTGTCTATGTGTGTGTATGTTTATATCCATGTGTGTAGTCCAATGAAATTTTGAACTTCAACCAAAAACTGGATCCTTTCCGCTAAAGTCCTAGGTTCTGCCTACGCATCCCTTCATTAGGACAACGTTTGAGTTTTATCAACATCTTTTAACAAACCGTATTATTTGTTGTTACATGCGACCAATGATACCATCTTTATTATTTTTCACTATGTGTGACTATTATTCTTTTAATGTGCGCACATCACCCACACACAATGCAATTCACCTCAACAATATCTATCATCATGCAAGGATAATGAATCAGAATTACTTGCACCTCTAGGTTTGGTTTCAAGCAGGTGGACCAGGGTTATAGTATGAGTGAGACAATTGCAGATCTTAGTCAGTCAGAGTATGAGAGGGACAGTTCCATGTGACTGCTGAATTTTGAAGTAAGTTCTGAAATGCAAGATTCTAACTATTTATACTTAAAGAATAACTGTATTATTTTCTATTTTCTCTATCCCATGTATTAATTGTGTGGTATTTATTTATATATACAGTCATTTCCATGGTAAATAATATTAATGGTTGTACTTCGACCAAAATCACCATTCATGTGGCTGCTTTCTTGGTATGATAACTGACATTTATAGGGTATTTATGCACTACTTTTAGTAAAATGACTATTTATGATAAAATGTCAAAAATAAAGGTTATAAAGCCTGGCCCAAACAAAGCCCTCCTTTTAGAACCAGCATTGCATGGGGGCCATACCAACAACAACTGCTTCAGACTTCAGTTACCCCTTCAATACACATTGATAGTAGATATCACATTTCTATCATTTCCAATAATCTATTCAGTTTGTTCAGTTATATAGCCCAATATTAACCTGCCTTTTTTATAATGAAATCATTTTAACTTGGTCCCAATTCAGCCCAATAATTGGTCGCATTCTTTGATTCTGGATACCTTCTTCTTATACAACCAATTACCGTGACTGCTATCTCAAACCATTCGCAAAAACCAAGGCACATCATCTGCCACGTCTTCCTGTACTGCTTTCTACATGATCAATAAAAGGAATGCGCTTTCTCAAACGGTACAAATCATCCATCCTACCTTCGTTCAATCTTTAAATTCTTGCCTTGGGAATAAGTCAAAAAATGTATACATGAGCACTTCCATATCAGCAAAATTAGGCATCTAAAATTTCTGTAGAAGATCAAACTTCATGATAGGTAAGCAAGGTTGTTTCTTTAACCTTCAGAAAGAGCACAAGTTATATAAAATGCATTATTTATTTCCAGTTTAGTTAATAAAAGATTTAAAAGTTAATATCAATTTATTTACAAAATTTGATAATATATTGTTTTATAACTTTTAATTACGGGCGTGTAGTTCACATGCTTCCCTCTTATTATTAATCAGTTTAAACTTTGAACACTTTCCAACTAGCCATTTATCTCTTTCTTTGAACTCTTGATGAAAAGTCCAATACAATATTTGATTTTCTGCATTTACAGGATATACTTATGCTCAGTCTACCAGTGCTATTTGAGATGGGGACATCCCATATCTAAAATTTGTACTTTAGGTAAAATTTTTTGTCAAACTACACGATAAATTTAAATAGTTTATCGAGATTCTGGTAATTGAAAAGGAATTCCCCAATTTAAAAAGTTTAGTCTCAGCTTACAAAGACAGGCAATTGTTTAATTTCACTGATGTTTTATCCTGCTTGAATGGGCTGATATTCCATATAATACACTTGTAGTGGACATGTGGATCAGGCTATAGTAGGTTATCAGCATGCATTGCTTCTTCGTTCTGATTTTCCAGAAGCTGCATGTAATATGTTACACACATCACAGGTAATGAGGGGCATCATTGTTATTTCACAACAATTCAATTACGAATTTTTCTGACCACTCGTTTGTTATGCACAATTATTTCCAAATTCCCAGCGTTTATTTGATATCGATGCATCATTTGTGTTTATTCAGTTTGTTAATGACTGGAATAATCATGAGAAAATGTTTGCTGAAGTCGGGGAATAATTAAGAGGCAGATAAAGGTATGTGTTATATTTATTTTCGTTTAAAGGTTTTACAAACTAGCAAAAAATTAAGAGCGATTGTCATATTTGTCGAAGTTTAGAAATTCCTATGTTGCATTCCTTATACTTTCATCATATGTTTTGGATACTACAAGCGCTTCCAATATGTTTACTGTTCAAACTCCTGAATAATAGAAACCAACAAAATTAATCATGTCGGTGTTCATACTGTCAGTGTTTATTTACTTTTTGGGTTTCATTGATTTGTTTCATTGGTGGCTTATTCATTTGGCCTGTTTTCATTTGCAACTAGAGGAGAGTGTTTTGAACTTGGCCATTTTGAGTTTAATGCCATTGTCTAGCTTTGCCGATCTCTGTTCTTTGCTAAACAATAGTTTGTGCCTTAGTTTTTTTATCTCATTTGAGTTCAATCTATAAAAGAAAAACTGCTCACTGATCGACTACATGGTTAATTTCCAGAAATAAAATCGATAAATAATGACATTTTGACTGAGAGAAAATAAGCTATTCAATTTTCATATTATTTCGTGGAATTCAAAATGATATTCTAATGCAATTCTGGCCTGATGGCCGCTGAAATCAGAAAGGATTGGCTAAAGTTTCGGCTTGCAGACCGGGATTTAGAGCCTTGCTTACATTTTTCTATTTTAGGTTATTCTATTTTACCTTAGCGAGATGTCTATTTTAATTATCCTAATTTACTAAACTATATCGACCACCCCCAGAGCCCGGAAAGCCGTGAGAATAGTACCAGATGGGAGACTGTCTAGGAAGTCCTCATGCTTGAGTATGGGAGCCTTCGGCACTGGGTATCCACCTAATTTACTAAACTATATATCATGCTTCTATTATTAATAAAAATGCTTATGTATATCTCTTCCTACCGAAAACAGTGCAAGTTTCTCAAGTACATTGGCTACCAATAGCCAGCAAGCATTGTCTGCCGCTGACTTTAAGGGGAAATTGGTTGTGTACCAGGTACAATATTCATATTCATTTGTACAGTTACCATTGATCACACTTGTTTTAGCCATAGTACATTGTGTGCTCTGTTTTTAGGGAGATGGTGACCATATGGCTAGCGAAAATGCTGGAATACAAACCATGCTTCCAACTACTCGAACATCTGGTTGGAGAGGAGTCGCCATTAACGTAAGTATGCATATAACTACTATTTACTATTGCTTGATTCTCACTAACTGATCAAATCATTATATATTGTGTGACCAATTCACTTATTTCTATTCTTATCTGGATGATTGCTTATTTACAGTATTTTAATATATGCATTCCAACTTCTTGCATGATGTTAATCTCTAATGCATTTTGGTTAACACTTGTATACATGTTAACTTACATCCATACAGTAGGCTTTAACAGAATTCACAATCATTTTTACAGTAGGCTCCAAGGTTGTAGAAAATTGTAGCCTAAAAAGGATCTTCTTCTCTCATAGTATTAAACAAATTTTGATCATAATGTCATATGATATCTTGAAAATTATTAATGACCTAAACTTTAAATTTCTACATAAAATGACCTTTTTATGTTTATGTACAGTGGAACACCTTACTGGCCTGCATTTTTAAAAGTTCAATAACTTGTTTCTTCATTTGGATAGTTCAGTGCCTTTTTCCATCATTGATTCACTGACACTACTTTCTTCCCAAAAGCCCAGTTTTTTACTTACCCCTATCTTTCTTCTAGAAAAAAACAGAGACTGTAAATGCCATGGTAAAATAAGTCATGCAGTATATTGACCATGCGCTGGGTATTGAAACATGCGTGGAGCTAATCAAAACATTAAACAATGTGACTGATGGGAAGGTTAGTTGACCTAATTTTTCTTTTCTTTTAAGTACTTTTATTTTTAATGTAGGTGTCCTTTCCTTTTAAATATATGTTGAAATAAAGAGCACGCTTGATAAAGAAACTTGCAAAGATAAAAGTAAGTTAGTCAAGGCCTTATTGCTGAAGCTGTAGATTTGATGCGAGAAGTTGCTGTAAGTTTGTCAAAACGTGCAAGGCTTTAATTTTATACCCTTCTTCTTAACAGCAAATCACTGCCACTAATTTAACTTTATTTTAATTCATTGATTTTGTTGTTCTTTAGGTTGAAACTTTCGGTGCTGCAATTTGTAGGCCTGCATAGCATGATTTTTGTTGGAACATAGTCAAATGAAGCTTGTTATCTATTCATTAGCGACCAGTGCAAATTGGTAACATTCTTTTTAGCTTGTGTACTATTTTCTTGGTTCTGCCATTTAATTGTAAGGGGGTTTTACCCTCAAGGACAAAAGGAACAATAAATTTTTCCATAAGGACAAGGGGGCAAAATTTTATCCTTAAGGACAAAATTTAGTGTAAAGGGAGGAATTCAGGGGCCCACTATAATTCATCCCTTTATACTAAAACTTGTCCTTATGGACAAAACTTTTCCCCCTTGTCCTTATGGAACAATTTATTGTTCATTTATTAGAAAAATTCCTAGCCAACAAAGTTGCTAGTAGCTTGAAATACCATTTAGTTTATAAATTTCTTCTTTCTGACTTGCAGTTTTAGTTTCTAAACCAAGTTAATTAAGCATTGATTGCACATAGGTATTAACTTGCAGTTTTCCTATTATTGAGCAAATATCCATGCTAGTCATGAATCACGACATCTTACACACACACACACACAAATATATATATATATATATACACACACACACACACACACACACATGTACTTAAAAAAAGGGAATCATGGTATGGCATGTCCATGAGGAAGCACACAGATTATTCATCCATATGACAATAAGACTACTGTTGTTCATGCATTCTAATTTTGTACATTAATCTGCCGGTTTAATACTATTCCAAAATGTAATAGTATATGAGGCTTCTATATGAGCATGTTGATAATGAATTTAGAACAATGGCTTCGTGATGAATTTGGAACAAAGTAGTTAATTATTTCCTAACCCCTACTCCTAAAATACGTGCCAGTAAGCATGTTATTTGCATTAATTTTTATATTCATTTTATTTATGGCTTGCTGATGTGAATTATAGGCACTTTTCATGTGAATGACAAGTTACGACAATAGTTAAACCAAAATGGAGTGGAAATGCATATAGATTTCTTTACCTACTGCTTGTATTTAGGATATGTGTGGCATCCTAGTTCAGGATGATGTTTCATGAAGCAAATTTAGTTTTTAGTGCAAATTTGAATTAGTACAAATGATTGATGGTTTTATTTGTTTGGGTCTTGAGGGAGGAGGGTTGATGATGAAACAGAGCTGAAGAAGGGTATAAGAGCCAGGTAATTCACAATTAATTTTTGCTGTTTTATTTATTGTTTTGTTATATGATTTTGACTTTAGAATTTCATGCCTAATCAGCGAGTATTAATTATGAGCCATGAGCTATGATTATTTAAGCCTTCTCCTGTGTGCACCTTCTATTTTTCCAGTTTGACTTTGTTATTTATGTTGTATGTTAAAGTTTGGGCTAATAAATTCATGTTTTGTACCTGGTTTCATCTTTACTAATTTGCATGCTTGCACCCTACTGATTTATACCAAGAGAAGTAAAAACAGGCAGTTGAGTTTAACTTGAGCCGATCATATGTAATGTCCAATGTATGTTTTGTTTTAAGGACAATTTTTTTTAGCCTTCATTAAATTCTTGGAGCATGATAGTGAACATGGTATGAGTTCAAGAACTATTTTTATGGCCATACTCCCTTTCCATTGTGATTTAATGAAGCAATTCTCCAGTTTGTTCTACGCATGGCTTGTAGCTTGCGAAGTACGGCCTTAGGCTCCTAAAATGGCAATGAGTTTTTCGTATTTCTGTTTACCGTGGAGGCAATTTGCTTTGCATCAACTAACATATGCATCGTTATGTGAAAATTCATACAAAAACTGTTCACTAATTAGTATCAATCATGGAAGTCAATTTGAACCAACTGATCCTTGCCTTTTGCTACCATGTTTTGTGATTTTAGCCTTAATTTTTTCCCGTTTAGTTATTAGGTATTTTGGATTTCTATTTGTGCTACTAGTTTACTTTTTTATGCAGTGCAAAATTTGAAATTTTATCATATCACCATGAAAGTTTTTAAGTTAGTGTACATGTCTACTATTTTACTTAAAAGGGTTGTTTCACTGCTTCATGAGATATACGAATGAAGAACCATTTTAATTATAATTATTTTCCACCAAAGCTTCAGTCAGGGTAAAGACATGGCTCGATTGAGTCATGATACTTCGTTTATACTTTGTTTAACATCCTCAACGTTTCACTTGTCTTTTGACATTACTAGTTAAAATCTGAATAATGCTCAGCTTTATGCTTGGTATTGACTGACTATGATGTGCTACCACAGTGTACTTGTGGCTTTATTGCGTAAAACCTTTAATCGTCAGGGTGCAATAACTTTCATCAACCAGCAGTGAAGTGTGGGAAGTTTTTTAGCATTTTAAGTTTCTATACTGTGTTTTTTTTCTTTTCTTTTTCGTTTTTTTCTTGAGGTTACCAATAATTTATGTTGTTCTTGTGGTTCTTTTGACAGGGTGAATAAATAAGTATACTGGATACTATGCTTCATGTTTTAGTTGTATTTTGGCATCAGTAATTTATGCTGCACATGCTATGCATCCTTTTCAGCCTCGTTCACTCCATGTTAAAGCTTCCGTGTGTCTAACGAATGCTTCCTCTCAGGTAACAGCTCTTGGACCTAATGTTTATTTTGTCTAATATAAAAACAAGTTGAAATGGGACATATCTATATAAAAATAAGTTCTGAAAATGGTTGCATTGTTCTTGTTGTTGCTGAGGGTGCAGGTCAGGAACTCATAGATGAACTTAAGAAATTTACAGCGATCAAGATCCATCTGGAAATAAGCTACTCCATGATATTGGTATGTGGTTGTCTTAGAAAATAAAGAATTACTTAGCTGAAAGTCAAAAAATGCAAATAACTCAAATACATGGTTCGTGCAAGTCCGAGTATTGCATCAGACAATGTGTACTGCACGCTATTGGCCCAAAGTGCCATTCATGGAGCAGTGGCAGGATATGCTGCCTTTTTACAGAGTGAAAGATATACATATATTCCTTTTTACAGAGTGAAAGAAACACGGAACAAAGTGGTGATATTGGTCTGTGGTTATTCTCCTTCAAATGCATTTTACAGCGATGTTCATACATCTATACTTTCACTATGTATTGTTTTGAATAGCTGCGGTTGTATGGATTGTTCTTTTTAGTATGTATTGTTTTGGTTAGCAATGATTGTAAGAATTGTTACTTTTGATAACAAATATTTATATGCTTTGAACGCTGTATGACATACTCTTGACTACAAATAATTATATGTTTAGTACTGCATGAAATACTTTTTATAATGGCTATACATACAATTGCATTATGCTAGTGCATAAAAATATTCTATGACTATTATATAGCTTTCATGGCAAGTAAATAATGCTATAAAATACTAAATTAAACTTTCTATAACGTTTATTGTTGATATAATAATCAGGTTATGAAATTTCTACAGCATCTGTAGTTGCTATAATAATCAAGCAATGCTTGTCTACTGCGTTTATAGTTGCTATAAATAGCAATTAGATGATGTCATAAATACTAGTAGCATAAACTAAAACTCTACGTAATTTTTTTTATAGCAAGCAACGAATGCTATAAATAGGAATTTATATGTTATAAATCGTCCATTTAATACAATTCTGAAACGCTATGAGTAACATCATTTATAGCATGTTCTTTTATGGCGATTAATAGGATGCTATTGTAGACATCTGACATATTACAACATGTTGATATACAGCGTTTGTAAAAACGCCATCATATCCTTTAATAGCGTTTTTTAAACGCTATAAAAAGGTCTTTTTCTTGTAGTGGCAATGTACCAGCGCTTGGTGAATCGTATGTTCCACAACCAAGGTTGAAAGTCCATGGAAGTCTAAGTAGATGATATGCTTGTAAAGTCCAAGCGATCAACCGACTACATTTTCAGATTTGGTAGAGAATTAAAGATGTTCAAAGCTTGATAAGGGAAAGTGGCAGCACTGAGTAGATTTATTTCCAGGGCTACTAATAAATGCATTCCCTTCTTCGATGTGATAAAGCGAGGGAAGCGCAACTTTGAATGACCCCAGATTTCATTGAAGCTTTCCAGAACCTGCTAAGTCACCTAGGATGACCCCGATATTGTCTAAGACGGTGGATCATGAAGATTTATTCATACACTTAGCAGTATCATCGCTTGCAATCAGTTTAGTGCTTGTACGTGAGGAGGATGGAACCAAGAGACCAGTTTATTATGTGAGTAAGAAGTTAGCGGCGATAAAGTGCAACTACCCAAAAATTGAGAAGCTCGTTTACAACCTACTGATCACTTCGAGTAAACTTCGACGCTGTTTCCAGGCTCATACGATTGTGATATACATTGATCAACCACTACGACAGGTCCGTAGTGAACTGAGGCATCTAAAAGAGTGCTCAAGTGGAACATCAAGCCGAGCCAACTTGATCTCAACTTCTTCCCTAGGAAGTCCGTACGAAGGCAAATGTTAACCGATTTTGTCACTAAGTTCACCATTCCTAAAGAGGATGTGTTAGGTGAAGAAGATTCCCCTCAAAATGGAAAATGAAATCAAGCACTTGGAAGCTGTACACAGACGGTGCTAAAGATGGTCGATGGTCCGCCACTGGAGTCATGCTGATAACTCCTGAAGGATGGTTCGGAAGAAGGTTCAAACAAAGGGACCATGACTTGTGACTTGCTCGGAAAGGGTCGAAGAGTAATTGGATAGCATGCCTCACGTTCCATGAACTTAAATTCAGAAGGCAGACAAGCTAACCAAGTTCGCAAACTTTGACAATCCAGAAGAAATGGAAATAGTCCCAATCAAGACACTACAAACTCCGATTATTGGTCAAATGGAAGTTGATCTACTGTAGGAGGTCGAACCCGAGAAAAAGTCATGGATGACCCCCATTAAGAACTTCCTACAGCATGGGACACTTCCGACAAGAAAAAGTGAAAGGCGTACCTTCGTCCGTAAAGATCCAAGATATGACATGAAAGGCGACATTTCTTATTCCCCTCAAAACGTCATCCCAAGATAAATGTCAAAGAAACTCCTTGCTGGATTCGCTACCTTGAAAGATTCGTAAATAGCACTTGCTAGCTTCCCGCTTGATGGATGACATACACGAATGGGTCTCCAAGCAACGTAAGGAGAAACTCGGACATCTTAGTATGGATTACTCATGATTCCACTATCCAGTCCAAAGCTGATGCAACATTACCTTGCATGATCGACTGCCTCAATCTCGCCCAAAGATTGGTGAGTTAAAGGTTTGGAACACTTAGACTTGGATGTTGATTGATTGTCCACACATCAGGCCTTATTCCCGATGTGGGATCGAAGATAGATGCGGATGGATGAGGCATGTCTATCTTTATAGCTCCTGCATACACTTTCTGACATGGAAATGGATAAGCTTCTACAAGCATGGATCCATTTTTATCCATATCCTACCTCTTAGAATGGAAAGTACGAAGTTTCTATAAACATGAAGTCCTTACTATCCTGTTGATTTCCATTATAGCACCGGCAAGATGAGATGCTACCGTTAGCGGTTTTGATCTGATTACCTAACCCTCGTTCCTTTCCCTTGACGTGGGTGCAAGAAGGCAATTCAAAGGAGAGGCGACCACGTTATTATCTCACCATAATCCACCTAATTGCCTTTGTCATTCCAAGACCCTGATCAAGGTCTATTTATCCTCGGGATAGCCATCCCACAATAATTTGAAAAGATATTTGTCATAAGCTAAAGACTTTGGCCGTCATCTCCTGGTAGAGACAGGACGAGGCAAAATGGACCTGCAAAGAACATGCAATGCTATTTTCGCTTAGAATTATATTCATTCCTTTAATTATTCTTTAACCAATTCTTTTATTTTTGCATACTTTATGAGTTATTGATGTAATTAACTCAGATGAATTTATATGTGGATGGTGTAGGTACCCTGGATCTAGTACCGATCAGACTTCTAACACCAATGTGCAGAATTATAGAGCACTACTATAACAAGTTGGACTGAACTGCTCGTTTACGAAGCCTTGCCCTCCGTTTGAGAAAAATTGTATATCTCAAGGTGGACCTGATATTACTATCCACTCCTTGAACCATGCGTGTCAGACCCCAAGATAATTGTGCAATGATTTGTACATGTCATATTCGGAATTCGACTCTAGATGGACATCGTTAGACCATTTATATGGCTCGATCCTATTTTCAAAGCCACCGTATTACATGAATCCAAATAATGGAGGTACCCGAAATTTGGTTCCAATCAATCCTCCATAAAATGATCGGAGGAACGCAAAGATTTGGCAAATGTAACCCGACTGTTTTTCCCACTAACTCTAATCCTTATAGCTTGGATATGAGTATAAATTTCGAATGAGTATGATGTGCGCACAAGGATTTAAAGACTACTCGATCCATAACTCTAACTTCTATGACTTGAGAGAGAGTATAAAGGACGATATTACGGCGTCCGCGCGCACCAAGATTTAAAGACTACTCGATCCATAACTCTAACTTCTATGACTTGAGAGAGAGTATAAAGGACGATATTGCGGCATCCGCATGAACTTCATCCCACGAGTCGACGAGACAAGAGAGACATTATTATTGCAAATGGCCACCTCTGCCCGTGAATCGGAGATTAATAGGTAGTTCCTCGGTAAGTGTGAAGCGATCACTTTCCTGACAAGCTCCATCCGCTAGAGCAAAGCACGGAGTACAAATAAAATCAAGTTCCAGAACGACACTTAAGCCGGCAGAATCCCACTCTTGGAAATAGAGTGCAGAAAGAGAAATGGGGTGAATAACAAGACCGTTTGCCCGATCAACTCAAACTCTCTTGATTCGAGAGTGAGTATAAAGGTAGGCGTGATTGATGCACCACGATTAAAGACCACCTTAACCGAACTCTAACATGGGAATATGATAGAAGAGTAAAAAGGCGCTGAGACCAAGCATCGAAGGAAATGGGTTCCTACCTCATTGAAGGATTGGGGGAAAGATTGAAAGATGAGCCCTCACTCCTCACTGAAGGATTGAGGGCAATAGAATGTTGCTTCTAGTTAATCCCGAAAAATCCCTGGTCAGGCAGTTTATTCAAGATTGATTTGGGGACATACACACACACACATCACACTCTATGATAGTTCCAATATGATATGCTGTTTATTTGCAGGAATTTTGATTTGTGCAGTTGCCGGATTGAAACCTTTATTTGATTATGATGTGATTTATTATATGTTACTTAGTGTAGTAATAGTTAGATTACGAGTACATTTGATTGAAATATGTAATAAACTTGCAATTTGTGACATTGCAGAAATATTGCTTTATTTCCAGAGTGTAGGCTTGTACAAGATAACATGACAAGAAGAGTGATATATCAAATCAACTTACGCACCCACGCGTGATTGACCATAGCCCAAGTGCAACGACAAGTGTCACCTTGCAAGTACATTGAATGGAAAATGCAATGGCTCGGGCACTCAGATAATGCAATCATTGAAGTTTTTTTGAAAGAAATGTATCTTTTCCATGTATACATGTCCAGATTTGAAAGGCTGCTTGAGGACCATGAAATGGATGTAGAGTGAACGTCCATTTGCTAGTCCCAACTAACTTCCCGACTGGATACCTCACATAAGGCCGGACATGGATAAACTATCCTATCTCGCACACTTATGGGATGTGATACAACCGATTTGTCGATGGCCTCTCGCTTGATGCAGGGGGCAAGCAAGAGCACTCGAAGCAACTACGGTTTGACGACTAGCCACTGACTCAAATCCCCAGAGCTTGGATAGGAGACTAGAGAGTAGCATAGGTTGAGTACCAACAAATCATTTTGCATCCAACTCTAACTCACGACTTGATGAGCGTGTATGAATTTAGAGAAGACACGGATTTGATGCTCACCACCCAGCAAAACCCCAGTGGATAGGGGACACGTGATACGAGCTTCGAGCGGGATGGTTTGACTCCCCGATGACTCTAAGCACATTAACTATCATCATAGTTCCGCTAGATCCCAGACTATAACCAAAAGAATGACTTCTTAAGATTAACTCGCATACATCTGAGTAACATATCATCATCCAAAATTAAATGACATAAGCTTGATTGATGGCTATTGCACATGCAGAACGGAGAAGCCCGAGACTGGCTTCCACCTACCTCAGGACTCCATGCTAGGGGTACCAACGCTAGTTGGGACAATTGGCAACAACTTTTCAGAGACGGAGGTCAGATTGCCAATGTTATTCGATGCTTCATCGGAGGTGGCACATCTCAAGACGACGTGGATAACGTCAATTATAACCATTTCACATGGGACATCAGGGATTTCCGCAATCCCCCGGATATCAAACTACCATATCTGTAGGTTTACAATGGCAGGACCCAATTCATTGAACAGTCAAAGGCCCACATCTCTCAAACTAAGCACGTCATGTTGCTCACTTCAATCAAACAGAGGTCCAGCGAGACCCTGCATTAATTCCTGGGAAGATTGAATGCCATAGTGGCATCGATAGATCGACCTGATTCATCTATGTTGTTAATAGCAGCAGTATCTGGTATTCTGGATAACTCGGACTTCAAATACCTCTCTACAATGAGATTCACCCGGAAATCTTGATGGATTCACCCCTGATGCAGACAGATTCCTACAACAAGAGGATACTAATGTTAAAATGGATGATCTCAATGTTTTCATGACAAAGGATAGAGGATTGTCCGACTCTTGAAATGATAAGGGCATGGGCAGAGCTCCTGAAAAGAATAATAGGATTGTGTGATTCTGGAGAGTGCCAATTTTATTGATCAAGTCAACAATCTTGTTTGTTAAGCTCAATGGACTGAGTAAGAGAAATGGACTCAACAAGAATTTGATAGCTATTCCAGATTATGCTGAAACATGAACGAAGGTACTCAACTAACTCCTTAACAACATTCATTCGCTTGCATTTTGATGAACTTACCCAACTCCAGGAATGATCCGATGAGAGTAGCTATATTCGCTGACATACGATGAGGCAATCCTCGTTTTTGGACTAAAGTTAAGGGACGACATTAAAGCGAATGTGATTCGACCATTCGCATATACAACTCCAACTCTTACTAACTTGAGAAAGAGTATAGAAAGGCATGGGTCAACTAAGATTGCTGAACCTACAGCTCTAATTGATGCGACAATAGGAAGTATAAAGGCTAGAAGACTGGATGTCCGATTGACTTGGCCCAACCCCCACTAATGCTGAGGGAATAAGCACTGGCTTCGCTTGTCCCCCACCGATGCTAGGAGCACGAGCTTCAATTCACAGACTGACTTCGAACATGACCCTGACTTGATGCGTGATTCAGAACATATACACTGTATCTCCGGAATATGACATGAATCATCTTGACAGTCCAAGGGAGCCAACTAAGGGTCAAGCATGACTTTTAAAACTTGACCCGCAACTGCATCAAATGGAGAGTGTGATAAACTCCTCTACTGCCTTACAATTTAGATGATCATACCATCCACTGGCTTGAATGTTTTCAACAATATATCATACTGACTTGTATGTGATCACGGGACTATAAAACGATCCGGAGCGGTCATGGATTTCTTTCATTATGATTTGGTGCGATCGTGGAGCCTTAGGTTAATATTTTAATATCTAGATACTCCAAGGCCAAGTACAAATGATAGATTCATATGACAATTCCGATGTGATTGATCCCAACGGCCCAGATACTAGCTCAAGGCCTGAAGATTCTTATACTATCTCATGGCTTGGATGACTACTTCACACATTGACTCGTGTATGAAGGAAAGTATGACTCGGTAATACGCTTGACAAACAACGTCGTTTGGCAAGGACCTGTGTGTGTATGATCGCATTCAGGAGCCAACAACACAGCATGACTTATGATGAAAGAATTTGACCTCTTGATTCGACGAGGTTTAAATGATTATTTGATCATTTCAACTACTCTTCCTATAAGATTTGGCCTAAAGAGCACCCATAGAAGCGGTGTGATATACGACAAACTGTCCATACAATGAAGAGTCAAAATACCAGAACTACTCAAGAGGGAACAACAATCTGATAAAGCATTCTCAAGGATGGATGACGTTCTAGAAAGATTCAGCTCGATTATTTAAAGTACATCTTATCTATGATAAGATGTACTTTGTGGGGCAAAATGTAAGACTGCTTTGTGACCAGGCTACCCAAAGCTCAAGTTATTGGAATTGATCGGCAATCGCTTGGATGAAGTGATAAAGCATAGATAAGATCGGACCACATCACTCGGGTCAGATGGCTTCATCACTTCGCCACCAGATCGGATCATATCACACAGATCGGGTCCCCAGGGTTGAACTCGAATCTGCATCAACCATACACCAAATAGCTTCAGCAAGCCAACATCACATTGGATCGGGTGGAGCATAGGACATCAGGACAGATATGAAGCATATGCTTTGATTCTAGCTGAGCAAAGGAATCAGTTCGAATGGCTCGGGTCGGGGCCGACCCAACCCCGCGTCACCAGCCACATACAAAGACTTCGTTCAGCATCTCTGGTTCGGATCTAAAATACCCAACCTGATCCACTTGGAAATGCAGTTACTGCTTATCAGCATGTCCCTGTTCTCATGCCTACAATTGCGGATCGGAGCCCAGCTGTTAAGACCCGGTCTGAAGCCACATCCTCCACGTTCTCCACTACTTTCGAGACCTGCTCTGATGCTTCCACGTGGCATCCGACCCGCACCCCCATCCATGCCTATAAATACAACATATGAAGACATTTTAAGGGGACTTTTTGGTTACATGAAGCTCCACGTTCTACAACCATGGCTTCCCACCATCTTTCATTTCGAAATATGAGAGAATTATTCATTGAATTCAAGTGACTAAGTGTCTATACTCCTTGTAATTGTAATTTCTTTATGAATCAAAGAACTATAAGGTGGATGTATGCTCGTCAACGCTGGACCGCTATAAATCTCGTGTGTCGGTTGTTTTTTCTCTATTTTTATATTATTATTCTTCGTTATTCTCTACAAAATCTATTCAATTGGGTGTTAGTGCCATTCTTTGGTCTAACAATGACTATCTCCGTTACAGTTGCTTTGACGGAAAGGAGTTTTCAGAATTGAAACCGATAAAAACATACCTTCAGACTACTATGTCACATGAAAGACTAAGTGAACTTGTTATGATTTCGACCGAAATTGAATACTTAAATTTGCTTAATTATGAAGAGATTATAGAGGTGTTTGCTTCTAAAAATGTAAGAAGAAGTTGTTTTGATGATATTTATTACTATAGTATACTAATTTAACATTTAGATTTTTTTTATACGTAATCTAAATGATTTTGTTAATATATATTTTGTAACTGACATTAACTTTTATAATGAAATTTTCATTTCATTTTATTCACTTAAATTTATTATTGTTATTGTATAGTGAGACAACAATTTTTTTTTATATTGGACTAGGGCAACCAATATGCTCGGACTGACGTTGTGTGTGTGTGTGTGTGTGTGTGTCTATATATATACATGATCGTGACACGCGCTTCACGCGTTGATTGTTATTGACCAATTATTCAAGGACTAATGCATACATAAATAAAGTTTTGAAAAGAAAAAAATCAACCGTATAGATACCACTTTTATGGGATAGTTTTTAATTTAAATAAAGGGCAACTTTGGCACTTCATGGTTGGACAAAAAATATGTGTTTCAAACATAATTATTAATAAAGATATATACACACACACATATAATGTTTGTATGAATCTCTGAAATACATGATATGCTAAAACATATGGTGTGTGCATAAGCTTTTTTATGCATGGTTTTAATTAGTTTTAAATTTGTGAGACTTTTTGGTATAGTGATTTCTAGAATACCCAAGCTTGATTTCAATGCCTGGAATGAATTGTTCCATATATCAAGTCAATATAAGTTTCTGTAATGAGTATTTTAGACTTGTACATTAGATTCATAATAAATATATCTATGTGAATACGAATTTCAATAGCATTTGAAGTATATTCATGAATTTCTAAGATGTATAACAGTTTTATTGATGCATGGAATTTCAAAACCAGGTTTTCAAGAATATAATGAATTCAAGATAAACGGTTGTGCCAATTCATTGTATTCACAACAGTCAAAATGTAAGCTAGTTTCAAATGCTAAACAAACATCATATACATAGAACTTTAATTTTGAATATGTTCATTGTACATATTTAATTTGCCAAAACCTCAAAAAGTGCTAGCTTCCCGAATGCGTCTACTTTTAGAGATGTATTTGGATACAAAATCTGTTTTGGGTATATAAGAGCATTTCCAACAGTGGGAATACTCATCTAAGTGGGGGGATATCCCTACTCTAAAATGCGAACTTGCGCTGTATCAATATTACAAGCAGCGTGAGTTCAACGTTCAATTGGGATTCCTCCCACTTTTTTTAGGGGGTATTTTAATCAGAAGGATAATCGGCCTTAATAATTTATTCATAAGGACACGCGCTTAAAAATTTATCCGAAAAGGTCATAACCCTAAAAATTTCCATCGCTCATTCCTCTCTTTCAATTTCGTAAAACGAAATCAGCGAATCAAAATTAACGAAATCATCTTATATGGCAATCGAATGAAATCAAATTCGCGGCGTCTCATACAGTCGATCATCAAAATCAAGCGAACAGGCAAATTCAGCACCAAATCAATCTCAAAAATCAACCTCGATTGATTTTTTTTGTTGTTGCTATAATCGTTATAATTTAATGTTCAGTTTTGCCGATTAGGTTTTTTTTATTTCTCAAGGTGATTCACGGTTTTTGTTGGTTCTCCAATTTTAATGATCGGCTATTTAGCAGTTGGGTATCAGTTTTATATTTTTTTAGGTATTATTTTTGTTTATTTAACACTATTTTATATTCGTTTGTTATGTTTTTTATGTTGAATCTATTGTGTAGTTGTATCGTAGCGTTAACTCTGTATTACAATCCATCTTGTCTTGCTTTAATCATTCAAACTGTGATGTAAGTAATTTTTATGTTACTTTTAATTTAAAACATTACAACAACTTTTAGGTATCATTTTTACATTTTTCTGGGTATCATTTTTACTGTATTCACTACGCTATGTTTTTTTAGTTACTTTTTGTTGCTGTATTAATTTTGTTGTTGTACTGTTGCACTAGCTTTATAATTCGATTGAACTTATTTCATTTTAATCAATCATATTATGATGTAAACATTTTCTGCATTAGTTTTTCATTAAAATATTATAGTAATTTTTAGTATCAGTTTTATGGTTTAGTGTATGAGAACTATGGCAAGTAGGTAGATTTGAGTTGTTTGCTTTGGTAAGTGACTTTTTTTGATCATACACAACATTAATTCTAACTGGTACCCAAAATAAAACCCACTTACTCAATTCAAATCTCACAAAAATAATATTTATTCTGAATAATACCTACTGATTAAAATAATAATAACAATCACTTCAATTCAGTTATCACAAAAATGAGATTATTCTCAATAATACCCACTTGTATCACATGATACCTACAATGGTACATAACTGATATGCTAGGATACATTGTTTTCCTAGACAATCTAAGTACATACAACCCTGCTCCCACTTCCGGGCATGCATTCATGCATTTACTTCTACTTGTACGCAATCCGGTCTTTAATTCAAGTAAATTCCAACAGCATGCAGTATCTGCAAGTATTTCATACACAATCAAACCTGATACCAACATAATAATGTAGATTCAACTAGAAATATAAAACTGATACCTAAAAAAATACAAAACTGATACCTAGAAACTACTATGATGTAAATTCACCTAGAAAATATAAAACTGATACCTAAAAAAAAAAAAAAAAAACTGATACCTAAAAACCGTTATGATGTAAATTCAACTAGAAAATAGAAAACTGGTACTAAAAAAAATATAAAACTAATACCTAAAAACTGCTATGATGTAAATTCAACTAGAAAATATAAAACTAATAAAGAACTGATACCTAAAAACTGCTATGATATTTTAAAGAAAAACTAATACAAAAAATGTTTACATCACAGTTTGATTGATTAAAATGACATAATTTCGATTGAGTTGTAAAGCTAATGCAACAGTACAAGTACAAAACTAATATAACACCAAAATTATTAAAACAAAAGCATAACACTGTTATTACAAGAAAACTGATACCTTCAAAATGGCAAACATATACCTAAAAACTGCTACAAAATTCACCGTCCAAAAAATTAATTTCCGTCATTCATCTCTCTGGTTCGATTTTCTATGACGAATACACGAAATCAAAAATCACGAAATTATCTTGACTGCCTATCGAATCAAAATCCGTGGCACCTTCATGAATCGACGAAGCCAATTAAGACGATAAAATTAGGCAAATCGAATAAATTGAGGAGCTCGAACAATTCTGAAGATGATCGAACGAGAGAGATGTTTGTAGATCAAATCATGGAGAAAAAACCGCGCTGGAGAAAAATTGAACAAGAAAAAAATCACGCGAGATAGAAATGATGAAGAAGAAACAGGGCACGTGATTTAGGGAATTAAAATATAATTTGTGTATTGTCCTTTTGATTAAATTTTTAATGGGCTGTCCTTATGAATAAACAAGCCCTTAATTTTGTTCTTGTGATTATTTCCCTGTTTTTTAGGTGGCGATCGCTAAACGGCAAATTGATTGCCGTTTAGGGATAAAACAACAATTAGTTTGCTGTTTACGGTAAAAATATAAAAAAGCTAAACGATAAACTGTTTGTCGTTTAGCTTTTTTTTAAAACTGGCGAAGCCCCACTCGCTGCTGGAAGAGGGGGTGTGGCCACGCTTTATTTTTCTTCTCCCCACACTTAAATTGGCTTATTGCTGTGAGTGCTATTATACAAACAACCTCCAATGTATGGATATGCATCAGACCGCACATATTTATACTACTGATAAGTCCTATGATAATAATATATAAAAAGTAGTTACGAGTGAAACATACATTGAATCTTCAAGACATGATATTTTATATTAGAATTCATAGATAGGTTGTGTTGTTTAATATTTGTATGTAAGCACCTCCTATTATATTTACATGCTACATTTTTTATTTTTACAAGAAAATAGTGTGAATGACAAAATTAGAGAAAAATTTTGGTATAAGGACAAGAGGCCAAAAATTTATGTATAAGGACACTTTTTAGTATAAAATAGGAAATGATGATGTGCCCCTGAATTTCTTGATTTACACTAAAAAGTGTCCTTGTGACTAAATTTTTGTCCTCTTGTCCTTATGCATAAATTTTTTACAAATTTTTTCATTGTGCCTAAAAACCGTTTTATTTATTATATCTTTGAAAATAAGAATCCAAAGAGTTCCCAATTATAAAGATGACTTTAATTTCAATAAACCATATAACAACCAATTTTGATTTTCATCTGCATATGCTTCTGTTTTTGGTAGAGCTGTATAACAAACTGAATAATCCGTTGTTTGGCTCGATCCGAGGCTATAAGGTGTCTGATCCATATTCGTACGATACTCTGATAGGACAGGACTTGAACACACTACCATCCAGTCTGATCCAAATTGTTCAATGTTTTTCTATTGTCCGACCATTGTCCGCTCGTTGTCCGGCTCGTACGATCAGTGTCCGAACTTAATACTTGTCTGGTCCGTGTCCATCCGAATCTCTTATAAGACATGATTAGGACACACTTCCGTCCGGTTGAGTCTGACCCATTTGCATCCCTAATTTTTGGTGGCATCACAATTCACTTAAACAAATCCTTGAAATATTTCCAGGTTCTGAAAAAAAAAAGTTCTGAGATTCATGAATATATTATGGTTTTTAAGTAATTCATACCTGCTTTCTGGCCTTTGTGAGACCTTCAGCAAGTCGTTCCATGCACATTGATTTTGAGAATCATAAGTTATGGATCCTTAAAAATATATCTCACTTGTTTAGGACACACATTGTATTCTAACCCATTTATACACACGGGTCATATTCTTGTATTGGGCTATGTGGGCAAATAGGCCTATACAAAACTGTATAAATATGTTAAAGTTCATACAATCTCATCATAGAATCAAAAATCATCAATTTCAATTATCAAATGCTCTCAACAACTCAATATCACAAATATAAATCAAATTACAATGTTCCCAACATGATATCAGTGCCATTTCAGATTATTTAACAGTAGTAGTGCCTCATCAGAATATTCAATTATCAATTGGGACAACTTCTTTCATCCAACCATTTAGCTAATCTTGATCAACAAGATCAGTTGTCATCATCTGATTGAGTGCCATCCGAAAGAAGAGGATCAGAAAATCTTCATCATCTCCCTCTCCTTTGGTTGCATCTTCAAGCATCAGGCCTTTTTATTTTAGTACAATCGAAGTTCTGACTGTGCCATCCAAGAATCTGCAGATCATAGAAACTTGTTGGAAATATTTTGTGAATTATTAAAAATGTTGAAATAAGTGTATGAATGGCTCTTATATGTGAATAGTCCCACATCATGGGATTATAAGAAAGATGCAAGTATTTATACTTATTTCTAAGAAGTCATGTTGGGGCCTTGGGCTCCCAATGTATGCTTTGTTGTGAGGAGGGAGACCATGCATCATGACCACCACACATGCGCGCGACCGACCTACTCGACTCGACCCGACCCGGCCCTGCCCGGCTCGGTTCGGGTCAGGCTCGGGCTTTGTGGTGTAAACACTTATATTTTTGGACTAGAAAAAAAATGCTTTTTTCGAACTGTGTTTTTAAATACGAGAAATATTTCTGAGCTGACTTTTATTTGAAGCGGTAAACTATTGACCCGGTATTTTAGCAGATTTATCTACTGCCCAGTATTTTCGTTCAGCCCTAATAACCATCTATATATTATCCTCAGTTGTAGACGAAAAAAATAACAAAAAAACATAGTTTTTACCTCCGCTATTAAAATATTCTTCCTGAAATTTTCGAGCAGCAATTTTATTTTCAAAAGTGCAAATCTGCACTAATTTGTTGTGCAAAGCAAATCAGTTATTATTTCAGAGGCTGTTTTACCCTAGAGGCGGCGGCGAAAGTACGAAATAGTTTTGCACCACCGGCCAGATCGCCGAATCATCTTCAAGAAAGCGACCAAGTACGTGACTCAGCCATTGTTTCCCGATAATTTGAAGACGATCTGAAACAATGGCTTTGACATCAACCCAAGATTATACTGCTCCTCCCTCTGCTTTCCAAAACCCATTGGTGACTGCTTCCCCATTCCGTTTCGAAGGACTGCATTTCAAATGATGGCATCAGAAGATGGAGTTCTACCCGACGATGAGAAAGGTCGTTGTTGCTCTGACCACCGACAAACCGCAGTTACCAGACAAACCTGACGGAACTGATGAAGCGCAAATCGCTTCCTGGACTGAACAATCAAAACAACAACAGAACAGGATTGAGCAGGACTATCTATGCTGAAATTTCATTTTCAATGGCCTCAGCGATGATCTGTATGATTACTACAACTCGGACGACAAGACAACCGAGGAGGTCTGGGAAGCGCTGAAGAAGAAATACGATATAGAGGAGGCAGGGGCAAAGAAGAATGATGTGAGCCGCTATCTCAAATATCATATGATAGACGACAGGTCAGTAGAGATGCAGTCTCATGAGCTTCAGAAAATAGCCCATGAGATCATCTCTGAAGGTATGGTTTTGGACGAACAGTTTCAAGTTGCTGTTATTATTGACAAACTGCCCCTAGGTTGGAAAGACTTTAAGAATTACCTACGACATAAAACTAATGAATTTTCCTTAGAGAGCTTGATCACTTGCCTCCGCATTTAGGAGGAGGCATGCAAACAGGACCAGAAAGAGGAAGTGCTGGTTTTCTTAAACAACAACACTAAAAAGACCAAACCCGCAGTTCTAAAACCGAACCAGAAGTCATTTAAGAATCAGAACTAGCGCAACAAACAGAATGGGAATCCACAAGGAAACTCGAAAGGACAGCAAAAACCGCCCAAAAGAATGATTCTGAACGGTTGTTTCTATGTTACAACTGTGGAAAACCAGGTCATATGGCACGAAAGTGTCGGAACAGGCCTAGTTTTGCACCACAGGTTAACCTGACTGAGGAGGAGCCTCTTATGGCTATGATCACTGAGATTCGCCTTGTTGGTGGATCAGAGGGTTGGTGGGTAGACACTGGTGCTTCTCGCCATGTCTGCTATGATCGTGATTTGTTCACCACATACACGGCTGTTGATGATCAGAAAGTGTTGTTGGGAGATTCTCATACCAATAAAGTTGCAGGGGTTGGAAATGTGGATATCAAGTTTACCTCTGGAAAGACTGTGATTCTTAAAGATGTTTTGCATACTCCAGAGATGAGAAAGAATCTGGTTTCTGGCTTTCTCCGTAATAAGGCAGGCTATACTCAATTTATTGGAGCTGATGTATATACCATAGGGTATAAGGGAACTTTTGTCAGAAAGGGTTATGCTTGTGAGGGAATGTTTAAATTAAATGTTGAATCTTATAAAGTGAATAATTCTGCTTATATGTTGTGTGATTTTAATATTTGGCACTCCAGATTATGTCATGTCAATAAACGAATAATTCATAACATGAGCACCCTAGATATGATACCTAAGATGTCAGAATCTGAACCTGATAAATGTGAATTCAGTACGCAAGGAAAATCACTAAGAAGTCTCATAAATCTATTGATAGAGAATCTGAACCCTTAGATTTGATTCATTCTGACATATGTGAACTTGATGGCACTTTGACTAGACATGGACATCAGTATTTTATTATTTTAATTGATGACTGTTCTGATTTCACATATGTTTACTTTATGAAAAATAAAAGTGCTGCTTTTGAAATGTTTAAAGCGTTCAAAACTGAAATTGAGAATCAAACAAACAGGAAAATTAAGAGATTTCATAGTGATAGAGGAACATAATATGAATCTAATTCAATTCTGGACTTCTGTAAATTTCATGGTATTGTACATGAGAGAACTGCACCCTATTCACCTGAAATGAACGGTAAAGCTGAAAGAAAAAATAGGACTTTTACCAAATTAGTAGTTGCCATCCTATTAAATTCTGGTGCAGCAAAACATTGGTGGGGGGAATTTTATTGACTGTATGCTATGTTCTAAATATAATCCCCAAATCTAAGAATAAAATTTCACATTATGAAATTTTAACGAACCATAAATCCAATGTGTCATACTTTAGAACGTGAGGTTGTTTAGCATATGTTCGCATTCCAGACCCAAAGAGAATAAAATTGGCAAGTAGAGCATATGAATGTGTATTGATAGGCTATGCTATTAATAGCAAAGCATATCGATTTTATGATATAAATGCACATAACATAATTGAATCAAATGATGCCGATTTTTATGAAACAAAATTTCCTTTTAAATTAAGGAATAGTGTGGAATAGAACTTAATAAAAGTTCTGAAGCTGAACCTAGAAGAAGTAAAAGAACAAGAACCGTAAAAGATTTTGGTTCAGATTTTTGTACTTTTAATCAAACCGAGGTTTGCCTAATGTGGGTCGTAATGAAAAAACGTCTGAAGCCAAAATAATGTGGCCGCTTTCTCTCTCGTGTTTCACGCTCCCATTTCTCTGTATTTTTCTCCTTCCTCTTTCTTCTCCGACTTTTATTCTTCATCTGATTCCCTTTTTTCCTGATAATTTGACAATTTCTAAGTCATACTCGCTCTTAGTCTCACTCCGTATCCGGCTCAGGCCTAACGCTGCTGCATATTCCCCTCGACCTCGGATCCGACGGCGCATCTCAGACCCGACCGCGCGTCATCTCCTCCGCTCCTACCTCGAATCTGACATCGCGTCTTAGATCCATTGATGTCGCATATCAGGTGCTTTAGCAAATTGATTTTAGGCTATTTAATTATTTGAAAGTTATTTTGTGGTGATTCATAGCATAGTTCCTTCCACTCTGTACCAACTCTCACAATAGAGTCGGTGGGATACTTCATCGAGCGCTACACCCTTATTTCTATTTTAAATCCACATCTCAACATACATGTTTCAACTGTAAATCTCCTAAATTGGGCCATTCCTAGAATTACCGAGCCAATCAGTAATTTTGCTAAAACAAGTCAATAAGACGTTAATTCTTTCTTAAAATTCTAAATAATTATAAACACAATAAATTGGAAGAAGATAGGATGCTTCAGACACTTTTCGGATCCTGGAACAACACTTTAACTATAAATAATATTAAATACTATAGAACTTCTCATAATTTGATACTAAGATCTAATAATTTATGTATATTCTCTGAAAATCTATAGTTATTTTATTAATGAGATGTTTTGGGCTAGTTTTGTAATTTTTATTTTTTGATTTTCTTTCCATAAAATTTATTGGATATCCCAAAACAATCTATAAAATGATTATAATGTATAAAGTTAAAATGATTTTTCTTGTTTTCTCCCTTTTTTCCTTCCTTGTTCTATTATGCCCTTCGATCACTAATAAAATAACCAATAGGCATAGATCGATTTAGAGAAACTCACTATAAATTGTATTAATATGCGTATCCCTATGTCAAGTTATAAATTAAACGCATGCCGAAGATGCTTACTCAGTTGGGCCCGACATGTAGAACAGAAGTCATTTTATGATTTTGTCAACAATAGTATGACTGACATATGTATTGCTAATTTGGGAAACTAAAACTGAAGTATTTTTCACTGTGTACGCGAAGTATAAATAGGTTCAGTATTACCTATTTCTTCATCTTCTTGTTTTGCATATGAGAACTTCTTTAAACTACTAGCCTTTATTATGAATTTTTTTAATTATTGTACTGTTAATGTTAGTTCAACCATTCTCACATAGTATAAAAGTAGTTTGTTACAACTAAAATGCTATCACTAGCAATGAAAGTATCTCTCTATTCCTTGAAATGCAGTAAACCATTTTATCCCTTCAGTGTCAATGTCAAAATGTTGATTGTCGAGATCTGCTCTAATTCATATGGTAGCATCATAGAAATTTTGATAGGAATTAAGGTGTTAAACATGTTCTTCCACTATTTATTGTTTTCTGCAGCAAGATATTCTTATGTTTATGCTCTTTATTCTACACTTTTCGGTCAACACATACTGCTATAATATCATTTTTTAACCAATTATATTTGTCAGATCTTTCTATTTGCACTGATCAAACAACTCATTTGCCACTGTAGTATTGATCGTGCCCTGTATTCGTTGCTTAGTTCGAGTTGCGGGATCAACCAGTGATCATTATTTCTAGGTATGACTTCATTTAAGCTTTTACTGATGCATAGGGAAAAAAGTACCGACTGAAGAAAGTGTTGCTGATTCTGACCATTTTTGCACTGTCGTGTTGGCTGTTTATTTCAAATATTTCTAGGCTACCTCACTGTTTGTACAGACCTATGTCTGGATTAGGCTGAAGTTGTATTCTCCTAGGAAAATAGCAACACTTGTGTATCTGTAATAAATAATAGATTAACCAGTGGATTATGCATTCCTATCTAGACTTTATTGTTATACACAATTAAACGGATTTAGTGTTAGGATAGATAAAAGGCATTACTGGGCTAACAGTTGGGTACGTTGTTTGCCATAGGTACACTATGCCGAATGGGAAAAAAATATTTATCTACTAAATCTTTAATTACTTATCCTATAAATTTGGTGGTGATCTCCTGTTCACCCAACTTTCTTGCTTAAACGCTCTATTTGGATTTCCTGTTTTTGTTTGTTACTTACGCATCCATACTATAAGCAAATATGAATTTTTGTTTATTTTTCTTTGAAAATGTCATTTAATTTGACATACAAATAAGATATATTTTAGTTCACTTTGAGCTTACAATCAGTTTAGGTTTACATACCAATAAAGAATATGATATGCACAAAAGTTAATTTGGTGCAACCTATTAACACTAATAAAATAAATCACCACACGATACTTTTTTTTATATACATGTTGTGCTACTGGAAAACATAGACACTGGACAGTTTGCATGTTCTTTTAAGCTTTAACTGAGCACCATTGCGCACTGGCTTTGTTGTCCTAATCTATCTGTATGACTTCATGCACACAAAAGGGGAAAAGCAGCAGATATAATAAAATTTTCTGTACCAAAAGAATAGCATCCTCCATGGATGGATGGGGTCCTTCGAAAAATTGAGTCAAAATGTGAAATGTTAGTGTTATCGTTTAGCCTTATTGTTATTTATGTTGTGGTCCTTCGCTAACGAATTGAATAATGATGCACAATCCTTCATTCTTACAAATATCAAAATAAAGATTGTTTCTCTTTTTCGAAACTATCCATTAAAAGTATGACTGAGGTACAAAGATTTCCAAGAAAGTAATATTGTACTAATCACATCTTTTCCCACCACATTTCAGACTACTCAGTTTTTGTGTAACACGAAAATTACGTATCCGAAAACTATACTATATGGAATGCGTATATGCTTTCAGTTTAGCATGTTAATTAAAACAATAATTGGTGTTCTCATACCTGCACACTTAAATACAATTAGACTAGAAAGCCCGTTTATAATAAAACTTTACAATCATAACATACGAATAAATTAAAGGGCCAATGTTGACTTAGTACGAAAACAATCACTCATTTCACCTTTTTATTCTTCAAAATACAAGTAATTGGAAACTTTGGTGATTGAATATTTACCATTTCAAAATCTCTTCCAGTTAATCCAGCTATTTGAAAACATTGTCACTGATACTGTTTCCACTTGTAGAGAAGAAAAGATATTGTGAAAGATTTCATTCATACAGTACTGACAAATACAAAGCAATAAATAGGCAAAAGAACAAAAATATCTTTGAGCAATTATTCCTAGCCTTATTATCTCATGCAGTAAAAACAAGAAATATGCATGAGCAATTATTCCTGGCTTTATTATCTCATGCAGTGAAAACAGGAAATATGCATGAGCAATTATTCCTGGCTTTATTATCTCATGCAGTGAAAACAGGAAATATGCATGAGCAATTATTCCTAACTTTATTGTCTCATGCAGTGAAAACAGGAAATATGCATGAGCAATTATTCCTGGCTTTATTGTCTCATGCAGTGAAAACAGGAAATATGCATGAGCAATTATTCCTGGCTTTATTATCTCATGCAGTGAAAACAGGAAATATGCATGAGCAATTATTCCTGGTCTTATTACCACTTGAACTATCTTTCTGACAGTACCCACATATAATTATGAATTTATTACTTTCATTCACATATTCGTTGTGTTACTTAATTTCTAGAGTTTTTCTGTTAATAATTAAATAAAACAAAATAACATAAACAAAGAAGGATTATTAAAGAAGAATAAGTCACACGTATAATTTAGGGACTACGTCTTTATTGAATTTTTTGAATCGAATCGTAGTACATGAATTTTATTCATATGTTCAATTACAATATATAAAAAAAACAATGAAATATTAAATTCAAACAGCAACAAATAATAGAAAAAGGTGGCATTTTTATTCCTCCCTCAAGGTTAAGATGTGAAGCATTGTGAGTTCTCCAAAATGAAAGCGAGCACAAAGATATCGGAAGTCAAAATCAAATTGTTTGAGTCAAAATCAGGAACATCGATTAAATAATTTAAAGATAAATGAATCAGTTAAATGCTTCTATAAGGTAACATTAAATACCATCTCCAATATGATTGGTAGTTTGCGGACTAAAACAAAGACAACCACAAATCTGACTTTTCAAAGTCGAACACGAAAATTGTAATATATTACCTTTTTATAAGTGAATTACAACATCAAAAACAGTAGAAAAGAACAAAAAAAAAAAAAAAAAAAAAAAAAAAGCCATGATGTTTCCAACAAGAAATTACTAAAATAAGTTATTTCCTTTGATAGCTACTACATAAACTATAAGCTAAGAACTATTTTCTTAGTTCTGCGCATGAACATATATTTGATAATATTTTTCTTATTTTTTTGCTCTTGGATATTACATTTTCTTTCAAATTAGTGACATTTTCATATATTTTTCCTTCTATAAGCAAGTGGTACTCAAAATTACGTACAGTATCAAAGTTTGATATTTCGTTTATGTTACTATAATTATTCTATTGCCTACCAATTAGTTTGTATCCATACAGCGTTGCATTTATTATTTTACTTTTCATTAAGTGGTTACTAACATTTAATTTATTTACAAATGAAGCTAGATGCCACCACGTTCATAGGAGTAGATTTAGATTATTGGTTTCACACATAATTATATGTTTTGAAACTTAAATTCCAAATATTGATTTATAACCTGCTAATGAAAATACATTGGTTCTATATGTGTGTGTTTATATATCTACAGACACACCCCTATATACTTAAACATATACACACGCAAACATATATTTATCAAATATTCTAACATCTCCTTTACATTGTATTTATCGCTGATTATAACTTTGAAAACTGGGATGTGTATATTTTTCAGCTTATTGCAGAATGAATTGTCAAAGTAGACATTCTGCTAATGGATTAATATTATATATGATTTTACAACTGCTATATATAATTTACAGCTGATCTCAAAAGCACAATCATTAGGAGCACAAGGTTTTAGCCCATTTGCAGGTAGTCATTTTAGTCCAACATATGCTTAAAAGTTAAGTATATATACATTTAACTGTTATTTCGCTTGGGTTTCCCAAGCAGTGCTGACAAGAACGTACTTAAAAATGCAGATCTGAAGAAACCACAGTTCAAGTGATGCTTTCTATTGATCAGTACAATCCATATCCCATTACTATTTAGGTAGTCATCTCATTACAGTTGAAAGAGAAGCTGATGCATCAGCTTTTAAGATTGGTCTAGATTGAATTGAAAGAACCATTTTGATATGCTGACCTTTTTTTTTGCAGGTTACAGTTTTTCCATCCTTCTGGCCGCAATGTTAGATTTATGCTTGCCCACATCCAGTTGGATATGAAGTGCTGGTACAGTGTGCACAAATACATGCATGTATGTACGGGCACACATTCTTATGCGTGCATGTGCACTTGTGGGAATTTTTAGTCCTATGAATTTATTTACTTTCACTTTGTATTCATGTTGGAGTGGAAGGGAAAGAGTGACATCACTACATCAGCGTGCTGTTCCTGGGCTAGGCTGCAATGATGTTGTATAATCAATGTACTGTATTGTATTTTTTTTGGTGAAAATGTCTTATCTTGTAGTTTTTTTTAAAACAACTATCTTGTAGTTTCTTTTCAGCTGGCATTATTTTTTTCAGCAATATGTAGTGACTTTGATATGAGCTTGAACTTTGCCCATGCAAAGAGTTTCGTGTTAACTTCTTTTCTAAATAGGACAAATTTTTGAACTAAGCCCTTCGGGGTAACTTATTGTAAAAATAGGCATGTTTCATAATTTATTATGAAACTAGTCATGTTTTCCTTAGGATTAATAACTATGCTATTTTGAAAATGCGCATGAACAAATGTGTTCATGTGCATTTTGCGCATTTTTTTTGTTCTTGCGCGTTCTGAAAATGCTCATGAACAAATTTGTTTATGCGCATTTTCAGAATGCTCATGAATAAAAAAAAAGTTGCATATTCTGAAAAAGCGCATGAACAAATTTGTTAATGCTCGTTTTCAGAATGCGCAAGGCTAATTCAGAACTGGCCAAAACATGCTTAGTTTCATAATAAGTTATGAAACAAGCTTATTTTCACAATAAGTTATTTTGAGGGGCTTAGTTCAAAAATTTGTCCTTCTAAATATTGTTTATTATTAAAAATTTGTACTGGCTATGAAAGCCAATGACATTTCTCTTTGATATGTTATTTTTTGCTATAAAGAAAATTGCACAAGGATTTCCATACTGTGTTAATGATCAAGCACACTTATCCAGTACTTCATTTTGTTGCATGTGTAGCTTAAGAGAGTAATGCATAAATTTGTTTAATCAGTTAGATGGCAAAATTATGGAGGATTTTATCTCTAACTTATGAAACTCTACATATATTGCCATATTGATATATTACAAGATGTTTTCCAATGAAATAGTGTAGCTGCATATGAGTTTCCATTGTAATATTGTTTTAAAAAGCTTGTTTAATAATGTAGGATTTATTTATTACATCATACTCTCGTATTTTTTTAATTTAAATTAAATACTGACTAATATGATGATATGTTCTGAACTTATATTTGTTTTGTTTCTCCTTCTATTTCTTCAAACTATTAATGGGTTAAGGTTGCAAAATAATTAAGCATTAAGATTACATTAATCCTAGATGTATAATAAAAATGTAAGTATGTGTTTGTGATTGATTCGAATCAATATATTAATAGCATATTTTTAGTCTCAAATTAGTTTACATGTAAAATTTAGTTTATTTGAATTTCTATTTTATTAATTACTTTCAATTTTTGTTAAAATATTCTATAGTTTTACGAATAAAATCTTAATTGAGATATATTTTAACAAATAATTTTATATTTCATATTGAGTACTTTAACGGTCAGTTTTCCCACTATTGTACAGTAATACTAGTACAAGGAAATTTGAGGCATCAGCAGGTAACTGCAGGTTTACGCATTTGACATTCACAGATGGATCACGTTCTGCGTATTAAAAAGCGCCATACTCTGAAACAATAATTCAAATTCAGAATAGTTGACCATATGTTCATCACTTATAAGAACATAGAAAAAAAATATAAGAACTGCATAAACTTATACACATTTGAAACCTTGTAGATGGAGGGAGTATGCTAACCTTGTGCAAACAAGCAAAGCATTAAACCAAAATCCTCAATTCCTTGTCTATAAACTCTACTCAAGCAACGGAATTAAAGTTATAGCCTGCATGGCTAAAAATGCAGACTAATAGAATTCTCTAAACACTAGTTTGAATAAAATTCAACATTCAAAATATAATCATATGCTTTAAAATGAATTACCAATAAAATTCATAATGCAACCAAGCTTGCCAGTCGTTGCACTCACCACTTTGTCAAAATGAATTTACATTGTATCAATCTGCTGATTCCAAATGAAATGAAAATCTCTAAAGGGATTGTTGGAAGTGTTTTGATAAACATTAGGTGAATTATTAAAAAATGTTAGAATAAGTGTATGAATGGCTCATATATGTGAATAGTCCCACATCATGAGACTATATGGAAGAAGCAAATATTTATACTTGCTTCTAAGAAACCATGTTGGGGCCTTGGGCCCCCCTATGCATGCTTTGTTGTGGGGAGGGAGACCATGCATCATGACCACTACACGCACGCGCGATCGACCGACCCGATCCGGGTCGGGCTTGGGCTTTATGGTGTAGACACTTATATTTTTTGGACAATAAAACATTGCAATTTTCGAACCCTTTTTTTATGGAAAATTATTTATGCACCGATAATTTTTTATGCAATGGTAATGTTTTTGCAACGGTAAACTTTGTTCTGTGATTTCAGCAGATTTGACTTTTTCTTCCAAATCCTAATTCTCGTTCTATATATACTCTTCAGCTACAGACGAGAAAAACACACTGAATTACATATTCTCTTCTTGCCTCCGCCATTAAAATTTTCTTTCACAAATTTTCGATCCGTACTTATTTTCGAAAGTGCAAATCTGCACTGATTTGTTGTGCAAGCAAATCAGTTATTGCTTTCCAGAGGCTGTTTTATCCTAGAGGCGGCGGCGAAGGTACAAACTGGTTTGCACCTCTGACCAGATCGCCGAATCGTCTTCAAAAAAGCGACGAAGTACATGACTCAGCCATTGTTAACCAACAATTTTGAAGACTATTTCTGAAACAATGGCTTCCAACTCAACCCTAGACGATGCTGCTCCACCCTCTGCCTTCCGGATCCCTCTCATGACTGCTGCTCCATTCAGATTCAAAGGCTTGCATTTCAAACGATGGCGTCATAAAGTGGAGTTCTTCCCGACGATGAGGAAGGTCGTGGCTACGCTGACTACTGACAAACTGCAGCTATCAGACAGACCTGACGAGGCTGATGCAGCAAAGATTGCATCATGGACTAAACAGTCAAAGCAACTGCAGACCTGGACTGAACAGGATTACCTATGCAAGAACTTTATTCTAAATGGGCTGAACGATGACCTATATGATTACTACAGCTGAGAGGAAAAGTATGCAAAGAAGATCTAGGAAGCACTGAAGAAGAAGTATGATACAGAGGAGGCAGGGGCAAAGAAATACGCTGTAAGCCGATACCTAAAGTACCAGATGACTGATGACAGGTCGGTAGAGATGCAGTCTCATGAGCTTCAGAAAATAGCTCATGAGATGATCTCTGAAGGTATGCCATTGGATGAACAATTTCAAATTGCTGTTATTATTGACAAATTACCCCCAGGCTGGAAAGATTTTAAGAATGTCTTACGACATAAGACTAAGGAATTTTACTTAGAAAGCTTGATCACACGCCTCCGTATTGAGGAGGAGGCACGCAAACAGGACCAGAAAGAAAAGGTGTTGATTGTCAATAACAACAACACTAAAAAGACCAAACCCACTGTTCTGAAACCGAAACCATTTAAAAATCAGAACAGGCGCAACAAACAGAATGGGAATTCGTAAGGAAACTCAAAAGGACAGCAGAAACCAGCCCAAATGAATGATTCTGGACAGTCGTTTCTATGTTACAACTGTGGAAAACCAGGTCATATGGCACGAAAGTGTCGGAATAAGCCAAGCTCTGCACCGCAGGCTAACCTGACTAAGGAGCCTCTTACGGCTATGATTACTGAGATTCACCTTGTTAGTGGATCAGAGGGTTGGTGGGTAGACACTGGTGCTTCTCGCCATATCTGTTATGATCGTGGATTGTTCTCTACATACACGGCTGCTGAAAATCAGAAAGTGTTGTTGGGAGAATCTCACACTACTAAAGTTGCAGGGATTGGCAATGTGGAAATTAAGTTTTCCTCTGAAAAGACTGTAATTCTAAAAGATGTTATGCATACTTCAGAGATAAAGAAGAATCTGGTTTCTGGCTTTCACCTTAATAAGGCTGGCTTTACTCAAGTTATTGGGGCTGATTTGTATACCCTAACTTATAAGAGAACTTTTGTGGGAAAGGGTTATGCTTGTGAGGGTATGTTTAAATTGAATGTTGAAACTAATAAAGTGACCACTTCTGCTTATATGTTGTGTGATTTTAATGTTTGGCACTCTAGATTATGTCATGTTAATAATCGGATAATTCAAAACATGAGCACCCTAGATATGATACCTAAAATGATAGAATCTGAACCTGATAAATGTGAATTATGTACACAAGCTAAAATCACAAAGAAACCTCATAAATATGTTGATAGAGTTTCTGAACACTTAGACTTGATTCAGTCTGACATATGTGAACTTGATGGTACTTTGACTAGGCAAGGACATCGTTATTTTATCACTTTTATTGATTACTGCTCTGATTTCACATATGCATACCTTACGAAAAATAAAAGTGATACTTTTGACATGTTTAAAACATTCAAAACTGAGATTGAGACTCAAGCAAATGGGAAAATTAAGAGACTTCATAGTGATAGAGGAACATGATATGAATCTAATTCAATTCTGGATTTCTATAAACTACACGGTATAGTACATGAGAGAACTGCACCCTATTCTCCTGAAATGAACGGTAAAGTAGAAAGAAAAAATAGGACCTTTACCAAACTAGTAGTTGCCATATTACTAAATTCTGGTGCAGCAAAACATTGGTGGGGGGATATTTTATTGACTGTATGCTATGTTCTGAATAGAATCCCCAAATCTAAGAATAAAATTTCACCTTATGAAATTTTAAATAATCATAAACTCAATGTCTCATACTTTTGAACTTGGGGTTGTTTAGCATATGTTCGCATTCCAGACCCTAGGAGAATAAAATTGGCAAGTAGAGCATATGAATGTGCATTTATAGGTTATTCTATTAATAGAAAAGTATACAGATTTTATGACATAAATGCAAATAATATAATTGAATCAAATGATGTCGATTTTTATGAAACAAAATTTTCTTTATAATTAAGGAATAGTGGGGCACTTCAAGTATGCCTATTAGAACAGAACTTAATGAAAACTCTGAAGCTGAACCTAGAAGAAGTAAAAGAGCAAGAACAATAAAAGATTTCGGTTCAGATTTTTGTGCTTTTACTATTGAAGAGGATCCTTTAAACCTCCAAGAGACCTTATCTTCCTTAGATGCCGATTTTTGGCAAGAGGCTATAAATGACGAGATGGATTCTTTAGAATCCAATAAGACTTGGCACTTTGTAGATTTACCCCCAGGTTGTAAGTCTATAGGTTGTAAATGGGTAATTGAAAAGAAATTAAAACCTAATGGTACTATTGATGAATATAAAGCACGACTAGTAGCCAAAGGTTTTAAACGAAAAGAAAATATAGATTTCTTCGACACTTTTTCACCTGTAACTAGAATAACATCCATTCGGGTATTAATCTCACTTGCTTCCATTCATAATTTACTTATACACCAAATGGATGTTAAAACTGCCTTTTTAAACGGTGAATTTGACGAAGAAATTTATATGGACCAGCCTGAAGGATTTGTAATACATGGTCAAGTACATAAAGTATGCAAATTAGATAAATCATTATATGGTTTAAAACAAGCACCTAAACAATGGCATGAAAAATTTGATAACTTAATCAATTCACATGGTTTTAAAGTTAATGAAAGTGACAAATGCATTTATTACAAATCTGAGAATGGCATTTGCACTATTATATGCCTTTATGTTGATGACCTACTCATTTTGGGGTCAAATATTCATGCCATAAACTCAGTCAAATCCTTATTAAGTGCCAATTTTGATATGAAAGATCTAGGTGAGGCGAGTGTAATCCTTGGTATTAAGATTACTAGGTCAGAAAAGGGAATTTCTTTGGATCAATCTCATTACATTGAGAAGATACTAAAGAAATACAATTACTTTGACTGTAAACCTGCATGTACACCATATGATCCAAGTAAAAAATTATTTAAGAACACTGGTGAAGGTGTAAGATAGTCTGATTCTGCGAGCATCATTGGCAGCCTTCGGAATGCCACTGATTGTACTAGACCCGATATTGCCTATGTCGTGGGATTATTGTGCAGGTTTACCAGTGGACCTAGTATAGAGCACTGGCAAGCTATTGAAGGGGTTATGAGATACCTTAAACGAACTATGAACCTTGGATTACATTATGAAAGGTTTCCAGCTGTACTTGAAGGATATTCTGATGCAGACTGGAATACCTTATCTGATGATTCTAAAGCGACCAGTGGCTATATATTTAGCATCGCTGGAGGAGGAGTTTCTTGGAAATCCAAGAAACAGACTATTTTGGCTCAGCCTACTATGGAGTCTGAGATGATAGCACTAGCTACAGCTAGTGAAGAGGCAGAATATTTGAGAAATCTGCTAGTTGAGATTCCCTTATGGGAAAAACCGATATCAGCTATGTTGATACATTGCGATAGTACCGCGGCTATTGCAAAAGTTCAGAACTGTTATTATAACGGTAAGAGACGACAAATACGTCGTAAGAATAGCATGGTTAGAGAACTACTTTCCATAGGTATCGTTAGAGGGGATTACGTACGTAGTGATGAAAATTTGGCAGATCCTTTGACGAAAGGACTCGAGAGAGAAAGTCTTTAATTCTTCTAAAAGAATAGGACTATTGCCCTTAGATTGTTGAGTCACGCACAATGGTAACCCGGCCTAAATGACTGGAGATCCCAAGAACTAGGTTCAATGGGTAAAAACAAGTTGTGTAGTGATAGGAGTTAAACATGCTATTTAATAAACCAAGAAGCATGTATTTCTGAAGTGATTAGAGGATGAGTTAATAGAAACTCTTAATGAGATCTATACTCTATTTAGAGTGGAGTACCTACCTTCAGGAGTGCTCTTGATAGACTCACCTTTGTGAACGTGGAAATGTGGCTGTTTCCTATGGAGTTTTGGGCAAAACTTCTAGGGCATTCACTAAACTAGGATAGACATGCATGGCCATAAATGCATGGGCTTATTTTTGATTGCACTATAGAAAAGGTTTTGTGTGGTTTGATGTCAGGTATAAAGTTCAAGACTACGTGTTACTCCAGTAAAAACTGAATCTTATTCACTATGCAAAGGTTCAAGTCGGATGACACCTTTGTTTATGCACAATTTATGTTTCCAGAAACTGCTCGAAAATGTTTTTAAAAATTCATGTGGGGAATTGTTGGAAATGTTTTGATAAGCATTAGGTGAATTATTAAAAATCTTAGAATAAGTGTATGAATGGCTCTTATATGTGAATAGTCCCACATCATGGGACTATATGGAAGAAGCAAGTATTTATACTTATTTCTAAGAAATCATGTTAGGGCCTTGGGCTCCCAATACATGCTTTGTTGTGAGGAGGGACACCATGCATCATGACCACCACATACGCGCGCGCGACCGACCGACCAGGCCCGGTCCGGTTCGGGCTCAGGCCTTGGCTTGGGCTTTGTGGTGTAGACACTTATGTTTTTTGGACCGTAAAACATTGCAATTTTCAAACACTTTTTTTATGGAAAATTATTTATGCACCGATAATTTCTTATGTAATAGTAATGTTTTTGCAAAGGTAAACTTTGTTCCGTGATTTCAGCAGATCCGACTTTTTCTCCCAAACCCTAATTCAAATTCTATATATACTTTTCAGCTATAGACGTGAAAAATACACCAAATTACATATTCTCTTCTTGCCTCCGCCATTAAAATTTTCTTTCACAAATTTTCGAGCAGTACTTATTTTCGAAAGTGCAAATCTGCACTAATTTCCAAAGGCTGTTTTAGAGGCGGTGGCGAAGGCACGAATTAGTTTGCACCTCTGACCAGATTGCTGAATCGTCTTCAAGAAAGCGACGAAGTACGTGACTCAGCTATTGTTAACCAACAGGGATATCTCCTGGCTTTGAAAACATGTACTAATTACTTTTTAGCGATCTGTGACTTTGTATGCATACAATCTTCAAATTTAGTTACTTGAATATGGACTAATCGAATGAATCAATATATCAATTTATCATACAACAATTTTATATCGTGATGAGAATTGGGAATTTTATACAACAATTTTGGAACTGTATAGAGTGTTAAATACCATATCTAAGTAATGTTAGCATGAATTCAAATTCTTCAGGCAACATGTCCTATAAGGGAACATATTTTGAACACAATAAGTGCCTAGTGTGCTACTGTAGCTACCAGAGTAAATGAGCACATTTTGTATAATATAATGACGTAGTGGCAAAGGTTTAAAAAAGTGGACAAGTCACTGATGTTTACCCCAAAGTTCAACCGAGTCTAATTTCTAGAGTACAAACCTCTGTGGATACACAATTTCCCAAATTAATAATAGGAAACGGTTTAGAAATCCAGTTATGGTAATATTTAATTTGCCTCATTAAACATAAGGGGGCGTGTGATGGATGATATAGGAAAATGCCCAAAAATTATGGTAGACACTTTGGTGAACCAGGCTGATGTTTGTATATTTCAGGTTGTAAAAGTATGTATTGGGTTCAGTGCATTCGTCCAAACAAGCAGTTCGAAGTACTGAACCGGAGACTCGTCTTTTACCATCCAACATGCGCGACTCATGGTGGGAGGGTTGAGTGTGGAAGCATGCAACGAGTTGAATAATTGAAATAATTAGTGTGGAAATGACGTACCTGCGTTGAAGACATTTAAGTGATAGAGGTAACCCTTGATGAATATGAACAGAAGTTGGAAGGTAAAGGTCGAGTGAGCAACGAAGATAGATTGCCTAACTAGAAAAATGGTTCCCGATGAGGGCTCAGACATTGCTTGAAGAAAAGTTGTGGAATGGTGGAAGCGTGTACCAAACAAATTGAAGAGCATGTATTAATCGAGCGTAAGAGAGGTAGTTGGAATTAGGAATTCTGTTAAAGAGGGGAGAGAGGGGAAAGGAGTGGTAGTTGGAATTGGGAAGCAAAAGTGGAGATGAGCGCAACATGGAACCCTAATCTTCGGATAAAAGCAGAATCGAACAGGAAAGAAACATAAACTTTCTGGGTTAAATGAGCATACGGACCACAACCATTAGCCCAGCTATTTTAAATGGGTTAGGTGGGTCAATCCAATAATTTTCCCATACATAAACGGGTCTGACCATTTATACTTGGGTAATTAGATTGGGTATGTTTTCACATTCCTATATGTAACTCATCAAAGACAAGATAATCTTATCAGTCTTGGCTGATTTTATCTGTTGGTGCAACGCTCATTCCCCAACTAATACGATGTAAGACATCACATGAAGTGTTGTCAACACTTGAGAGAATTTTCACATTTCAATCTACAGCAAGAATATTGCACTACAAAAGACAACTGCAGAGTATAAGAAAAGAAAACCAAACCATGAATGAATATCTTATGAAGGTAACGAGATTGTGTGATCAAGTTTCATGTGCTAGGCACAAAATTCTGATAATGAGCAAGTGCTCTACATAATCAGTGGTCTAGACGATGAATACAAGGCAGTGGTTGCCATCATATAATCAACAGAACCAACTTGCTCTCTACAACTTATATACTCAACTCTCTTTGCTCATGGAGGGAGATTACAATGAAAGAAAGAAAATAACACTTCCTCAAGCAGATTTGTCTTAACATATAAGGTCGCTAACACATTCCCAAGCAGTTTTGTCTTAACAAATAAGGTCGCTAACACCTCCCCAAGCAGTTTTTCCATCATTACAAGGTCGCATACACCTTCCTTGAGCAGTTTGTCTTAAGAGACAAGGTGGGTGACATATCTTGTGAATGTATCACAAACTTCAGATGGTAACCTGGATATTGGTAATAGTGCATCCCATGTCATACGTTCTCACATATCGATTCTAACTGATAGTAAATTTCACACTAGAAAACACAAGGAAACATTTGAAAACAATGGCTTTAATTAGGAGAGTTCGGAATCAATCGATATATACATATATACCTTCATGTCCCATACCACGAGGTCTACTAATTCGTTTAATCAGACATTCCTTGAGACGCTTTTATATATAAAAAAGGCAAATCCTAGAAATTCATCTATCTCAAAGCGATATATATACATTTACAAAGAAAAATCCTTTTTGAAAATGTTTTATAAATCGTGCACGGTGTAGAAATCTACATGGAAAAGAACCAACAAAATGTACATAAATTTGTGCAATCCGAATTATGGATACACAAAAGATGGGCGTTTGAATAGCCAAACTATAATCAAAACAAGGAGGCACATAAACAAGCTAAAACTTGGTAGAAAGATGAGATAATTAGTGCTCAAACGTATAGGCAAGAACATCAGAAGCAAGCAAATAATAGAGAAAAATCACCACAGGAAATTCGTAGCATGTGTCGACATAGCTCTTGCATATGTCGACACGAGCAGAGGCTGTGTCAACATAGGTCCACGTGATTTACAAGCGTAGTTCGCCTATGACGAGCTCAACTTCAGGCCATGTTTTCCCTACCCTACAATGACAGGATTTAGTTCATACTTGACATGCACAAAGGTGGATATCCCTGCTGTGGACTAAAACAAAAGTCACACGAAACCAACATGAAATGAGTGATCTATAAGGGCTTAAAGGCGGAAGCAGACAAGGTTTGGAGACTAGCATGTTCCTGAAAACAAATCAAGCTATTATCAAAAAGCACAAACCCAAGCAAATTCAATCAAAAAAAAAAAAGGAGAAAGGTTTAAGCTAGAAGCAGGGAGTGTAACAACTCACCCTGGCCGTATTTTTGACGATTTTTTACTTAGAACACTAAGATTCCAAGCTAACGACCATCTCTGAAACATATAGAAAGCCTGAGATAAAGATGCAACCTCTTCTAACTTTCAATGATCCTCTTCTTTAGATTTTTTAAATGGGTAATCGCTTGGATTTGTGGCTGAGATTGAGTCTAGTTTAGTAAAGGAGAGATTTAGACCTTCGTTATATTTACTTTGGAAGAGAGGCTAGCTTTTGAGGCATAAGGAAAGAGGGAGATCATGGTTACTCTGTAATTTTCTCTTCCAAGGAAAAGAAGATAACAAAGACCCCGAAAATGATATGTGAATCCCCTTTTCCTCTATTTTTAGAAAATTCTTTGTTTAGGAAATGGGCTAATATCCATTTCTAAGCCCAATACAACTCAGTTATGTTAAATAGGCTCAATTACACAACGTAAAGCACTCCGAGCACATCTTTAGCCCATTTATCCACACCCCCCCCCCCCCCAAACTAAGTTAAGTTAAACTCGAACACACTAATTTAAAAATATTTTAAAACATTTGAAGTATAATTTTTAATTAACTTTCGGTGAAAATTCACATTTATACAAAACACACTTTTGTACTTTTAATTAATCGAAGCTTACATTTCTTAAGTTTAAATTCATATGAATTTCACTTTCTTGACAAAATAGAAATTAACCATTAAAAAAATATTCCAAAACACTTAAATATTGATTTCTAGTCAGTATTTGCACTTTTATATTTTTACACAACATACTTAGATTTAAAGATATATACATTTTTTTAATAGAATACACCATTTGAAAAAATTCATCATTTTATTGCATCAACACTATTAAAATATTCTAACACATAACTTACACATAAACATATAAAATAAGACTTTCAAACGTGGCTTTGAGCACAATTCCATTTTTTTATATCATCAAGAAATACAACTTAAATTTCCATACACAACTTACAAATTATTAATTATCCTATAAAAACAAATTTGTATTTCATATTTTCCATTTAAATATTGATTACTAATCAATATCCTATACTTCAATATTCATTTAAACCAACAAAATATATTTTACAAACATGAATTGAAATAAATTTTCATATAATTCTTAATGAATTTAATTTATTTCGATACACACAAATTTCCTTGTTAACCACAAATTCTTTATTTCTCATCTAGAATTATTATACGAGTTACGCTCATGAACTTGTATTTATACTTCTCAAGTTTAAAATTACAAAAGTCGTTAAAGTCTGTTTCCCTCAAATATCCCAAAATCCAGGTTATTATAGTTTTTTTGTTTATTTTTTTATAGTAAAAGTTTTTAGAAATTTCTTTTTTTCCTTTTTTTCTTTTTTTTTTGAAATCATTAATTTTGTACGGACTAAGTTCGTCAGCTTTCGGGTAAAGTAAGAAAATAAATAATCTGTAATATTGTATGCCTTTTTGTAATCTTTTCCTCTATGATTTTGCATTTATCAAAATTTTGAGCGTGCATTTGCACTCCTAAACGTCTATTATAAAAGTGGATTGTTTTTGCAGTCATGTTTTTTATTTATACAAAGCATCTGTGCATAAATTTCATACCTTCCAGGAGCTTTGATCCAAATGAGGTCTATATATGTTTTTACCATAAGAATTGTCATGAGAACATACTATATAGGTTCAAGTATCAAAGATTCTTCTGACATGCTTTTGTATCCAAAGCTAACCCGTTTGAGTGTGTTTTTTAGGGTCGTACAAGGGTCAAGCAAAATTTGACCCAACCCTTTTGCAATCCATTTATTTTGACCCTTTTATCAAAATGTTTTACCTGACTCAACCCACATATTATGTGGGTTACCCATTTAACCCACACATTAAAAAGTATTACTTTAAAATAACGATTTTTAAATCTAAAAATGTCAAAATTACGAAAATATTCTTTATCTTGGAAAAAGAGAAAAAAATTCAAACAATCCAGAAAATTATGAAATAAAAAGTAATATAAGAATTATTCAAAAAGAATGATTTTTAAAGCTAGAAGGACCAAAATCACGAAAATGCCCTTCATATTGAAAAAAGTTAAAAAAATGAAAAAAATTCAGAAAATCCAGAAAATTACAAAATGAAAAGTTAAAAAGGAATTATTTTAAAATAACGATTTTTAAAGATAAAAATGCTAAAATTACGAAAATGCCCTTCATATTGGAAAAAGTGAAAAAAATCAAAAAAAAAAATCAGAAAATCCAGGAAACTATGAAATGAAAAGTAAAAAAAGAATTGTTGGGAAACAATGGCTGACTCGCGGATTAGGTCGCTTTCTTGAAGACGATTCGGCGATTTGGTTGGTGGTGCAAACCAGTTCGTACTTGTCGCCGCCGCCTCTGGAATAAAACAGCCTTCTGAGAAAAATAATTGATTTGCTTGCACAACAAACCAATTCAGATTTGCACTTTCGATTTAAATTTAACTGCTCGTTCTGATTTTGTTTTTGAAGAACTTTTAATGGTGGAGGAAGAAGAAGAGAGATAAGAAAAAAATTGTTTTTTTTTTCTGAGTAGTTCGGCAATAAATAAACATGGTAACACATACAGAGGAAGTCGGTTCAGATCTAAAAAATTGAATCTCAATTTTTTACCAAGTCAAAATAAAAAACCTGTTTTTTTCTTTTCATATAGTCTCATGATGTGAGACTATTCATATATGAGTCGCCTCACACTTATCCAATTTTTTAAATAATTCATCTTTATAAAAAATGAATCATTTTTCCAACATGTATATTAACTTTATTTACGAAAATGGTTGTTTCCGTAATATACATACATCGTGCACATTTTTGTATGGATGAAAACCCAAAACTTAAAATGGTAAACCAAACACTACCTATATTCTCCTTCAAAGTGGCTTTTAGAGGAATGAAAGTGCATTTAAATCATGACACAAACACTGCATGGAAAAGAAACTTAGGACGATCATGAAGTTACCTTGTCATGAAAATTATATTTGAAATCATTCGAGTTCAAGGTCAAATTAATTTTTCATATTTTCATGACACTGCAACATCAGAATACTTCGAAATTCCAGAAGATGTTATATTCTCAAACTCACTTCCACATAGAACAATCATATGGCTCCAATGTGAAGAAAAGCATAGGACAATCAAATGTCATATTCCCTAAATTATATTATCAGCCATCGTCCAACTGCTCTATATATATTTCATATTGGGTAAACTTAGTTAAGGAGAAGTTGTAGCAAATATCCAGTGGAGACTTATCCGGATTATATAAAGTACATCAAAAGGTCAGCAAACGGAAAGTCCGTGGAATCTTAAGACATTTATAGAATTTATGAATATCCTTGACCAATGTTAATGCACCACAAATAATAAATTATGTAATCCAATATTCATGGTCATAACTAATTTCATTAACTCTGACAATATCAGAGTTAATAAATATTCGGATTATAATTTATCTGATATTAAGAAATTATCAGAGCTAATAAATATCCATGTTATATAATTTAGACTATGAAGTTAGTCGTCATAAGAAATTTCTAGGATTTGTTTTCCATTTCAAGGCATACAGCCTGTGGCCTTTTGGACAATAAGCTCATGAAACAAGTTAAGAATCAGTCGCATCCAAAAGACTAAACAAGCTTTTTGCACAAAAGGAGAGCAAGTGTCACATCTAAATATTTCATCTTCTAAAAATGATCACTTCAATTCAGAAAAGAGTATTTCGAACTAAAAAGGTGTTTCAAGCATAGAAGAAAATATTACAAGTCAATAGGAAACCGTTTCGAACCAGGAAAAATGGTTTCAACCCAAAAATAAGAGCTTCGAGCCATACTGAGGAGGTTCCGAAGGAATGCATAGCATCTAGCTACAAAGAGGGGCGTCGGAGGCGTGTCAAAAAATAGAAATTTGTATCGGGCTGATTCCAGGGTATAGTGCTTTGAGATAGGAAATTTTTTGCATTAATCAAATAGCTTTTTGGCTAAGATTTTAAGTTAGTGGGAACATGACTTTGTAATATCAGACGCACAACACAGGCGCGTGCTTCAATCAACTTGAATCACACCTCATTTATGCCTGAAACAGCCAAATACGCCTCAAAGTAAAATAAAATAGTCGAAGTAGAATGCTTCGATGCGGCTCAACATGATCAATCAATTACATAAACTATTTTGGCTCCAAAACACTCCAAAAACCAATTAGTATTAATCACATTTAAATACAATTCAAATTTTTACAGATGTCATGGTTTAATAAGCATAGTTTGCAACAAGAAGTTGGTACTTGGTTCTCTTTGAATGCAGGAAGATATTATGTTAGTTACCCTGACCTAAAAATGATTTGATAATACAGCGAAAGTAAAACTTGGATATGTAGTGTTTATCTATTTTAATAATGACATAACAGCGAAAGAAAAAAAATCAAAGTGTACATATGCATAGGACATGGCAGAGCAGTAGATATGCACAGGACATGACATGGCAGTTTTTTGGAAGCGTATTCCACGTATTCTGGAAGTCTTATTCTGGAAACTTCATTTGTGTTTTTATTGTTTGGGCATATCAATTATGCATTGAAAATGCTTGCGGTCGATTATTTGACAACAGCACGTCCCCATAAGCCAGCACAGTGCTTCGTATAAAGGAATTCAGCTATGGCATTATCACTTGTACTTAAAACCAACCATGTTCTAATTATGTCATGTAGCAAGCACAGTGCTTCATATAAAGGAATTAAGCTATGGCATTATCAATTGTACTTAAAACTAACCATGTTCAAATTATGTCCTGTAGCATCCACGATTTTGTTAAGTGAATTTCATTTAAGTATTCATGCAGGCTAACATGCATCTTACAGACATTAGTGACAAGAACTGCCCGTGCTAAGCATCCAGCAAACAGAGAGAAAAGGTGGAAAGTATGAAGCACTTGAAATCGCTAAGCATCCAGCAAACAGAGAGAAAAGGTGGAAAGTAAGAAGCACTTTAAATCTTCATGTGCATCTGCGATTTGTAGATGAATCTATAAGGGCAGAAGAATGGTTTGAAATAGCAGCAAAACAGGTGGCCTATGCAGGTCTCGAACCTGCGACCTTCGCGTTATTAGCACGACGCTCTAACCAACTGAGCTAATAGGCCTTTTGGAAAATCTGAAGAAAATAGCGTTTATATTATTCATTGCAACCTACTACATCTGCCCTCCCAGCAACTTCCAGAACTCATCTCCGTTCCACCAAAATTTTCAGACGATACTGTCAGTGTTTATCAGCAATAAGTGTATCAAACAACTACATAACTTCTATAAAATTGAACATTTTTACGTGTCTGCAACGTATTCCCTCTATAAACTAATATGCGAAGCGAACAGGTAAATAAAATAATAAGAGATCGAAAAAAGAAAGTTACTTTGAAGGAACCTGATGATGGTAGCCAGCTTTCCAGTAAACATTTGCCATGGAACGGATGTTCAGTCAACAGCAAGCTAAATAACGGATTGATCATGATGAGCAGGCTAACTGTCTTCATCGCTCCCATTTCCATCTGAAACCGCCATTTTTGGTCTTATTAAATTTATTTGCCCCTATATATCGAAAGATTTTAGGGTTAAGAATTGGGGTTTCTCGAGTACTGAGTTGAAGCGTTGGCGGGACTCTGATTTCCGTGCTGTGTTAGGCGGGAAATTTTCACCGAAGTTTTTATCGGAGATGATTTTAATAGATGGGTTCTAGATCGGTGTAGTCCACGACGGGATGAAAATAACAAAAATAGAAAAATTAGCGGGAAATGGACGGGCTACAGGAAACTATTTAATTTTACATGAGCTGATGGCCCAATTAGGCACACGTTTTTCTTTTAATTATTATAATTTTTTGGATCCAAACTTTCTTGTAACATCTCATTTGCAATAATTTCTAACTTATAACGGAAGTTGTTATATCGGTTGCAATTAATCATCCAACCATCTACTCCATTCAACATTACTGATTGTAATTATCCAGCAATAGACCTGTTTTTATCGCTTAATAGTTTATTTCAATTGCAGTGAGTTTTGTTTGTATATTTGTTTTTAATTCTTGTTCGATATTGTGATGATTTTTTCAATTGTTTTTGTTTAATTTTTGCAAGATCTTGTTTTTATGGAAGATGGAAGTCCTTATAATTTGATTTCTGCTTTTACTTACGATTGGTATATCCCTTTTTTCAGCTATTTTTTATTATATGGAAAATCCAATCTAATGCCGACTTTTTCATCGTATTTATCTTTAGTTTAAATCAATAACTTCAGACCTTTTGGCGGAAATTTTATAATCCAGCCATCACAAAAAAAATTATTTGCTCCTCGACTCCTCAAATAATAAATTGTAATTAATGGTGCTTTCAAATCTATACTTTTTGGTTCTTCCAAATTCAGTATGATAATCCTCCGTTATTTTAAACATCCTCATTTCCCTTAAAGTTCATATTATTATTACTACTACTACTTTTACTATTACTATTACCATTGATATTGTTATTATTATAATTATTGTTGTTGTTCTAATATATAATAGAACAACGTTCAATGACATCCCAAACAGTGGAGAACCATTTTGCCAATTGATTTCCAAGCTTCAAACACAAGTTTATTATAAAAAAACAATAAACTTGAAACATCTGAGGTCAACTAGCAATGAAATACATTATTATCAATAAAACACAATATTTTAAACTATTACGTAATGTATAAATGAACATGGTTTATAAATATCTCTGCAAAATTATAAATATTCCTATATATCAAAATGAATTGAACATAATGGTTCTTCATTTAGAAAGCATATAAAAATGTACTTAATTCTACGGGAAAAAGTGAACTTTAATGCAACTAAAAATTTAATTTATTTGGCGGTGTAGAACTTCGATATGAATATATTCACAAACATGCTAAAATCAAAGCAACAAGCATCCACCCAAACAGCTCTGATGTATGCAAGTACAATAAAACAACGAAACCCACGCAATCTACGATGATATTATATAGTTTTTACTACCATGAGCAAATTGGCAAAAAAAAAAAAAAAAAAAAAAAAAAAAAAACATATATTATATTTGTCAATGGATACGAACAAATGGTAAAGGAACATACAACATTCTGTTAGAATGGAAGAAAATAAAAATAGTAATTTAACAAGTGGGAACAACAATAGCGTATCATAAACGTAGCAGATCTGGGCGATTGAGACAACAATCAAAGAGAGAAGTCAAAAGCAGGCGTTAAAGAACAATATTAAAGAATTTTTCAAAAGTAAATTAGGATGGATTTCAGTAGATAAAAATTTGTGAAATTAGGTATTACACAATACCTGAAGTCGACGTGGGCATGAAGGAAAAGGCTCAAAGGGAAAAATTTCTATTACAATATATGAGGCAAAGGATGAGGAGGTTTTTAATCCGTAGAACTCTCCATCTTCGCAAGCGTCATTATTTAGGATGTTAAGGCTTGTCCAAATGGAAAGGGGATTCGTGTGGTTTGCATAAGTTAATGGATTTGTATATGTTACAAATGAGAATAAACGAGACAAAAAATAGCACAGTCACATATTTTATTATATATATATATAATATTAATAATAATAGAATAAATGTAACGATCTACTTTGTTGACAGCTTCAAGGCAATGATAAAGCCAACTCGGATTGTAATGGCCTGAAATTTTGAAACCAATTTAAATTTTATTTTTAATTGATTTTATAAGGATTTATAGCCGATTTTGAAAATTCGATGATTTAATATTATTTCCATGCCTTAAGATGAAACATTTTTCAAATGGTATCAGAATTCGACGAAATCAATTTTATCGGATCCGAAACGTTAAAAATGGTAGGATTCCAAATTTTATAATTTTTGAAGTTAGTATATGAGCGTACTAAAAATAAACGTGTACCAAGTCAACTGATCAAAATTAACTGAAAACGCAATAAAATAATAAATGAAAGGTCAAACTGACTCCAAATTTGATGAGATTTATTTCATTAAATCCGGAATTACAAAATATATTAGGGTTCAAAATTTCAAGTCAATCGGAATTACCGTTTGATCATACGAGCGATAAACACGAGGTAGAACTAAAACAAGCTTCAATCTTTAAACTAGTTTGTAAACCATATGTTTTAGTTTTAGGTGTCAACTATCCAAGCCTCCCCATTGTGCTTTCTTCCCCTCTCCATCCCGCGACACTTCAGCAATCCGTGTAACTCTCTCATTTATCAAACTGCACCTTTCTCCTCCTTTTCCATTTTCATTTTCCACTCTTTTCACCTAAGGTTCTCTTTCTTGCTCCCTTCCAACCATGGCCACCACCCCATCCAAGTCCACCTGCCCATTTCTGACACATCCCTAAACCCCCGCCCAGCCTAGACTGGACAAAAATACGGATGGCTTGAGAACACGACACATCGAAACCCAAAACAATAGAATATTTCATTGCTACAACAAAAAATTATAGTAGAGTACAAAATAACAGTGTGTGGAAATAAATATACAATGAAAAAACAATTATCAGAGAATAAATAAATTATATAGCAGAGGAAAAAAAGTAGAACATAAATTCAATGTGCAGCAAAAAATTTAAACTAACACAGCTGAAAGCGATACGCGGATACGGAGCTTTCCAAAGCATAGCTCCAGTCGTAATCCAGGACCTGGTTAAAAGAGAATAATTTGCAAGACCAAAATTACTGACTACCCTTGTGGAAAATATGGGCATCCTGAGTTTAGGTAGAAACAATAAACTCCGAGTCAGTCATGGGACTGGTATGACAGCTAAAACAGTTATTAAAATGTTACTTTAAAATAGGGTAAATCACGGGACCACGCCGTATATCACGGAACGGGTTTACCCCCATGAATACCTTGAAATAAAATAATTAATCAACAACACAATGATTTTTGGAGAAATGAAGCTATTATAAGACTCAGGTTCCATCACACAATGCAACGCAAGCCGGAGGATTGATTTTTACCTTATAATAGCCAAATATACTTGATACATTTTAAAACAAACATTTTTGATATTATTATAAGTGCATTGTATGGGAAACAACTTCGAATATAAATGTGTCAATCATAGACGGCATAGTACCTTATCATACTATGTCGCCATATAGGTTTACAATTAAAACTGAAAAGTCGCATATTGCAAATTGGATTCCATCTATAAGTCGAGGCAAAGAATATTCCGCACCGATTCGGGCCATCTCTAGGAAGATGCCAGGATCACACACTTAGGCGAGCTTGGATCGATAGGGCCCGTCTGTCACTACGTTGCTGATTATTTATGTATGAATCATATGTTTTCCAGTCCTATCGAACCTACTATCTGGTCAATGCATTGGCCATCATGGCCATGTGCGGCCATATCCGAGGGCCCTCGATATCCATCATCCACATAAGCAAAATGTTTGGGCTCCATACCATGACATTACCTCTAGCTAGAAGGAAACACATATTCTCCCTGTTGTCCCTAATCTCGTTTTTGTCTCATACTGGGTTGTGAAGCTCGCGAATTGACGCTATACACAAAGTTGTACTATTTTAAAGTCATGCTTTGATCATCATCCTCAAGGCCCTGCTTTCAACAAAAGCTTTGATCATTGCATCTCAGCATGCCTCATCATCAATCCATACCATATCACCAATATGTAACCTCTAATCTCATATGTCTCAAATAAGGGTGTTAAGCTAAGAGAATAAATTCTTCGCCACCAAACAGATGTATATTTAGCAGAGATCACTAAGTACAATACAAAGTACAATGTCAGACATGCAATCCATTTACAAGTCCGTTCTAGGTCTAAACAAAACCGGATGCACCTTGTTCCTCATCCCATATGTCCAATACATGAGAGATGTCCTCTCATATCTAGTTGATTTCCAAGTACGTTTTAGAACACCACCACTTATTACTTTGTCTTGGGTGTACAGCCCAATCAAGACATCAGTAATAACCCAAACGATGTGAAGATCTCTGATCTTCATCCACCGTATGCATATCTTTAACTTGTAATCATCGTAATTATTATTCAGAATGGATTAAATCCGGTCTTTCCGAATAACTTGTGTATCTTTATAATCGTGTGATAAATACACAAAGTTAACACTCATCTCATTCCAATCCAGGATATTCTTTTTAGTTAAATATTCATATATTTTGGGGAAAGGTTCCCATTAACTTTATCAAAGATAAATACTTTTAAACTTATTGTTTAATCCATTCCTCGGAAATTATTTTAAAAGATTTTATAATATCTCTTCACTTCAAAAATCCTTACTCAATGATTATTCATTTTTGAAAATTAATCCCATCTTTACTTGGTTAAAGAACAAATGTCCTTTAAAAACATCATTCATAATAAGCCCCAAATCAATGTGATATTAAATATATGATCACGAATGGAAATCATGTCGGCTTCTATTCAATACCAAATTCTGTAACCAACAGATATCGTATTGGAATAACGATATCAATATCTTCCAAGCCCCTTTAAAATATCTGTATGATTACAGAATCCAATACCGAAATATCTGAAGATTATTTCTCATTCAAATTCTACCCAAATTATACGTCGGAAATCTTTGATTATATCAAAACCCCTTTTTAATCCCATTTGTTATATTCAAACATTGAATTTTCCTTGTATTTATAAAACAACATTTTTAGATAAAAATAACATTCATCTTTCCATACGTGGAATAATTAATCTAAACTTTTTCCAAATCATTTATTATAATTTTACATAATTTCTTTATATTTTAAATAATTTTATTAAGGCCATTTATAGTCGGTTTCCAATATCGGCCACCGAACTACATTCATAACAACCTCTTTCAAAACTAGTTTGGATATATTTAAAAATCTAACCATTCAAATTTAAACCATTTATATTCATTTAAAAGATATTTTCGATACGAAATCAACGGTTTCGGTTCTAGAAGAATCCGACGGTCGGATCTTCCGATACGTCAGTTCGAAGTTACGGGTTGACTTTCGCAAACGGTTGCTGCATGAACGCGTTCTATTCAAGCCTAAATCGATTTATAAATTATACATGAATCGAATCGCTTCTAAACTTCCTTTATTAGTTGTATAAACTATATATATAATTACCTTTGAAAATTTGTTTCAATCATTTATCTTTGAAATCAAATATCTCCCCGTTTGGTCTATCTTTCTATTATTTTAATGAATAAAATAATATTATTTTTTGAAAGTCGTCATTTTACGCTCAAAATTTCCTGACGGTTGTAACAAAAATAAGCGAAGAACTTTCGAAAGAAAATTTCTTTTAAAACGTTTGCTACATATCCTAACCGAACTTCACTTTGAAAAATTACTATTCATTTTAAATTAAAACTTCAACTAGCCATAAGTATATTAAAAATACTTCGAAATCATTCGCTACTGTTACGAATATTCATCGATATTTTGATATAAATGCATCCATCCAAAAGCTGACATCGAAATCAAACTTTGGTTTTCACCACATATTATTTTATTAAAATATTCATTTTTATTTTGGATTGGAATAAAATTCAACCAAATATCATGCAATTCCATTCATATGAATTCCATACATCCAATGATAGTTACGAACCACTGTTAGACATTCAATGACATCCAATGTGCATTTATTTAATATAAGCTCCAATCGAATAATTGATGCTTATCTCGCTTTGTTAATCAATCGATTAACGCACGAGCTACATACAAGGGAGATGTGTAAATCAAATATCTTTCCGAGACCCGTGTGGGGTTTTCAACCAACACCACCTATCAATTTAAATCCATTACTAATTTATGAATTTAAGCATACTAATTTAATTCGAATTATTTTCCAAACTATCTAATTTTACTTAAACGTGTAATAATAAATCCACCATTCGAGTTATAAATGGATATTTATATCCAATTTCGACCACCACAAATATACTAACAATGTTTAACATGCTAATCACCCCAAAATCACAATCAGAACATAACCAAACAATTCAACAATTCATCCATCGGGTTTGCAAACAATAGTAATGTGAGCTACCATATACCGTATATATTTTTTTCCAGGTATTAAAGAACTTGTAATGGTACAAATTTTTAAATGTTTTATTTAATATTTAAAATGGTTTTAAATGTTGTTTTGGAATTTAATTTAATAATTTTGAATATTTTATTAATGTAATATAATAATAATTTAATTCCGAAATAGTCGGCATTAGTTTTGATGTATAAGGTAAACTGGATGATATAGAAATATTTATTTTAGCTTGTTTTGAATTATATTAACGTATTCATTTATTAAACGATGTTTGAATGTTTAAGTTATTATTTTTATTATAAAACGAACTACAGCGGCGCGGTACTTCGTAATATAACGTTTTGAATTTTAATTGGACTTACATGATACAATATAAGTTGGATTTCTTTGAAACAAGAAATGTCCGAATTTATTGGATAATATTTTTCTAATGGAAGAGAAAATTCGAGTTTTCATATTATAGATTATTTTTATGTCCAAATCAAATTTTTCGAACGGCTGCTATGGAATTCATTTATAAATTATAACGATTATTTATATGAAATTCTACTCAAGTATTGTCAGTTATAATATTTTAATATTATTATATTAAGTATTTTTAAATTAATTTTATTTGGTCCCTTAAAAAGGGACTTTATTCAAACGATCTCCGTTTTCAACGAAACAAATTTTATTAAGTTCGTAACAGCTAATTATTGCTAGATTTCAACTTTCACATCAACTAGAGTTATTTTGTGAGTGTAGCAAAATTAAATGCAAATAAATCAACCATTTGGACTCGAACGAGCGTCACTTGAGAAAATGGACTCGGAATTCGACCAAACAAGTTTCATTATGACTGTAACATCAAATTATACTGTGGCGTCCATTTTCGTCGCGAACGGAGTTTGTTTGTGATCACAGGAATGAATAAACAGCGTTCAGAAATGGCGACAGGCACAAATAAAAATCGTTAGTCATCATCGCTTGTCATGTCGAGTCAAAATATTATTTTACAATTATATATACCCTAAAATTTCAGCCTACCGAAACCAATTCCTTCACCAACGTTCTGAAATTTCAGAAAAGTCCTCATATGAAAATCAATTTATAACTCAAATTCTAGTTTGAATTGATTGGCCAACACAAAAAGTGGAGATCTGAGTGAAGGCTAGCTACGTACAAAATTTGGGGACCTACCGATCACAGTGGTGGCCAGAATTGGCCATAAACTAAGCGTTTCCAATTTTGTTTTTCCTCGATTTTTGGGCAAAGGAGGCATTGTTAGGTTGAGGGGTCTAAAGAGATGTTGTAGAGGGGGAAGTGGGCTACAATTCTTCTTTTGGGTCGGTCGCCTGAAATTGTGTGTGGACGGAGTAAAGGTGAGTTGATTGGAGTTACCTTATTCTTGGTATTTAAACAAGTTTTAGTCGAAAACTACAATTTTAACGGTGATAAGGGGGCTAACGAGTAAAGATGTCCGAAGGTCGAAGTTGCGCAGCGGTGTGGTCGTCCTGTCGTCAGTGGTGGTGAGGACGCTGGTAGTCTGTATGTGGTGATTTTTCTTTTTGAACGAAATCAGGTCAAAGGGTAAATCATGGCGATCAGAGGCTCAATGGAGGTCGGCATCGTCGGCGAGTGAACATGGTGGATAGGCGGTGTGGGTGAGGACGGGGTTGGGGTCTCCATAACCGCCAATTGTCGACAATGGTCAATTGTTAAGGACGTGGTGATGTCAAAGGAAGGACCAGATATTGCCTATGAACGTAAAATTAGGTTTAAGGAAAGCATTTGGGAGAAAACCCGTACAGGTACAATAGGTAATGATGTGGATAGTAATTTAATTAATTAATAATTAGGTTTGATTTTAACTATCATATGTATATGTATAACTTGTAATCGATATAACTTCTGCAAACGTGCACGGAAGTCAATGAAACAGAATCCATTGGGTTCGTGGAGACGGAGGCTACGCGTACAAGTTGGTTTAGTCATAAACGAAGGCAGTTGGAATTTCGTGTAATTTTAAACATCTGTTTAAAATTAAATGAATAACGCGCAAATCGATCATCGAAATAAATGTGAGTTGACTCTCACACATTTCCAGAATCCTATGATGTGGTTAAATTCATATAATTTAATTGTTGATAGTATATATTGCTTGATTGGATGCCTATTGTTGATTAAATTGTAACAACCGTGAATTTTGGGGGTAAATTTTAAAATTGTTTTAAGTAATTTTAATGAGTTTTTGATATTTAAAATAATTTATTTTAAATGATCACGATTAAAAATTTATGTGATTTGTAAGTATAATTTTCACAAGAATAAACTAAACACAATTGTTGACATTAATTAATTTAATGGTATATTGTATATTGGAATTTACATTCCAATATAAGTGGCTAGAACAATAATAGAAACCATATAAAGGACATTTATTAGTGGTTCACAATATTTAGTCTAAGCGTTGCACGTAAGGTAAATTCTTAGTTTGTATTACTTAATTTCTTTCCCTATTCAAGTTCTTTTCTAGATCTACAAATTTTTATTATGTAAACATATTCCCTTTTGTACATATCATATATCTATTGGGATTTTAAATCATAGCAACTCGAAATATAGAAAGGTTGTCCTTGTCACCTGTTTGGACTAACATGCAAATTATTTAGAATTAAGAAATTTTGTAAATAAATAAATATGAAAATAAAAATATACGCCAAACAAAATACATATTAATACTATATCCATCCAAAAACATACGTAATTAATGCTAGTTATTATTATTTTTAATAGGTAGACTTTAAAATAGGTTTGAATTTGAATGTTCTCCATTAATGACATGTATATGGTAGCATTTCCAATAATAAAATATGTATAAATAGTTGTAACCTTGGGATTCTAGGCAACAAATGTCGAATTTATTATAGAATTTGAAAAGGTTCCAATTAGTGTAAATATGAACTAAAGATTGTAACCATGCAACATTGTTGGAAATGGACGTGTTAATAAATTTTAGAAGTTGAAGAAGATTACAATAAATGTGATAAATGGGAAATAAATATTGTAATTCCAATTTAGGAGTAATTAATGTAGTAAACATAATTATATACACACACACGCGCGCACACACTCACATAAATAACAGTTAATATGATGAATTGTAATTAACGTGTTTAATAATAATTAATGCAATTAATAAAATTAATTTGAATGTCTATCGTGTTTGGGAAAAATACCTTATGTTTCTCCCTAACATGGTTCAAACCATGTGACACGGTTATTTAATAGTAGGTTTTTGAATGTTAATTCGGTGTTAATTTTAAGCAAGTGTGTGTATATATCTATGTGCATGTGATTATTTTTCCATGTAAAGTTTAAAATCATTATTTTCTTTAGCAAAAGAAATATTATGATAAGACATTATCTAATAAATTTTTTTGAATAGTTTAATCATGACATGGAAAATGGACCTATATGTGAATAAAAGAATTGAAGGGCTAAATTAAAAACACAACACCCCTATATAATATCTCATAGCCTAACCCTAACCATTTTCTAAAACCTAATATGTTATCCTCCTTCTTCATCTGGCCATGGCGGCTACTCTCACTTCCTCTAAAAATTTCTTTCGACCTACGTCAATCTCCTCTTCCACCTCCAACAAGTTTCATGCTCTGTATAATCAACGGCTATGATGGAGTTTAGCGACCGGGATTTCACGAAATTGGCATCCAAACCTTCGGACTTTGGGCGCAGATTGGGAGATGATGGCCCCACCGAGTTGACCAGACTTGGGGCGGTGATGGAGCATGGTGACGGCGTCGTCATAGTGAAGTCTGATTGGGTTCTGGTGCTCTGAGGTGCGTGCGACGTGGTGCTTTCCTTTGGAGCAGTTGGGTTCGGTTATAACTGATAAGAACGAAGAAGAAAGAAGATGAGTACAACGGCCTAGTTCTTAACCAATGTAATTATTTATTTAAATTATTATAATAGAATTAGTTAATAATTTGTTTAAAGGTCTAATGTTTAAAATAACGTAAATCGTTCATTTCTAATCAGAAATTCGCAAATCAAATTGTCTTGTACTCGGATTGACGAGATCTATGCCATGATGACCAACCGAATCTGAAATAGAGCAAATCAATTTAAGGAAAATTTAGATCTGAACTATACGGAATATAAAAAAAACCAAGGTGAGAAATCATTTCTTTTTCTTTGTATTATTATAATTAAAAATTGTTAATTCTAAATGTGGTAATTACTCATATGTTGTATTTTCTTGTGACTGCCATACTTGATTTGATGTGTGATTATTATGTGATGTGGACCTATTGAAAATGGAAGATTGTGTTGACACCAAAATCATATGTTTGTTAAATAGGAATTGTTAACAAATAAAATTGTCATTTTATTTGTTAAGTTAAATTAAAAGTTGTAAACTAACAAATATACTTTTATATGTTATTTAGAATTCATAAAAAATGTAGATATATAAAATATACTTTTATATGTTATTTAGTAAACATAGAAAATCGACTGCAGATAAATGACCATTTATTTGTCATCTGTACAACTTAGAAAATTGTTTACAAGTAAATGACCTTTTATGTGTCATTAGAATTCATAGGAAAAAAATATTTACGTGTAAAATATCATTTTATGTGATATTAGGAATAGAAATTACATTTTTTTTATGTAACTTGTATATTAGATCAGAAATTACATATTTTGTAGTCACTTTCTTTTTAGATAATTAGAATACATAGAAGATGTAAACAAATAGAAATATTCTTTTATATGTCATAGGTATTCATAGAAAAGGTGAACATGTAAAATTTACTTTTATATGTCATGTATGTTAGCACAAAAATTGTCAATTATGTTAGAAGTTAAATTATACCATAACATAAATTTATCATTGATGTTATACATGTTGTATTAGTATAAAATTCATCAAGTATGTTATACATGTTATATTAGTGTAAATTTGCCATGTAATTAGAATGGATAAATCATGTATGCCATATATGTTTAATTATAATTGATAAGTTATAAATGTCAGGTATGTTGGAGTAGAATTGACAAATCATAAATGTCATATGTGTTAAATTGGAAGCGACAAATTATAATTTTCATGTGTGCTAAATTAGAGGTGAAATAATATAATTGTCATTTATGCCAAATTTGAATTGACAAAATATAATTGTCATTCTCGACAAACTTAAATAGTTAAAACATAAAATGTTATGATGAATAAATTGACATTTTTGTCATAAAATGTTAAGGATGAAAAGAAAACAAATTATTCATTTGTTTTGTTAAGAATGAAAAGAATGGAAATTTACACATTTTTGTTATGTAAATAAAGATGAGAATTTACATTGTAAATTAAAAGTACATTTTTTTTATTATGTAAATAAAGAGTATAATTTACATTGTAAATAGAAGTACATTCTCATTATATAAACTTTTATTTTGCAAATTAGGAATAGAATTTACATTGTAAATAGAATTACATTTTTTTAATTAAAGATTAACACTTTACACTGTTAATAAAATTACATTTTTTTAATTAAAGAAGAAGAATTTGCATTGAAAGTAAAATTACATTTTATATGTAGTGAAAGAATAAGAATTTGCATAGTCAATAAAATTTACATTGCAAATTAAAGAGCAAGATTTGACTTGTAATATAAATTACATTTTTAAAGTAATTAGGAAGATTTGTTTTCGAAACCAAACGTTTTGGAAAGATGAATTTTATTGTTATAAATCTTGAATTAAAGGAATAATTCATATTCAATTAATGGAATTAATTGACGTTGTTTAAAAAGATTATGTCTTTATTTCCTAAAAGTTACAATAAAAAGGATTCAATTAAAAAGATTCTATCTTTACTTTCAATATGTTAAGATAAGAAGATTAGATTCAGAATTAGACATTTTGAAAGGTTTATTATTATTAATATAATAATTGAGAAAGTCCCAAGTTTTATTAAGATTTTAAAAGGTAAGTTATAGTATTTGAAATCAAGTTGTTTTGGAAATATAGAATATTCCAAAATTAAGATATTTTGAAATGAGAAACAGTTTAAAATAATATTATTAGTAGAACCATTATAATGATTAATTAAAATTGTACTTGGGCCCGATGTTAGGTCACATTTGTGGTGGAAGTCTGCCCGGACCCGACCGGCATATCCAGCAGCCACAAATGTTGGGCCTAATGTGAGAGGTTCAAGTGCGCAAATACAAATTGGGCCAAGACACGAGGTTAAGCCTAACTTGTGGGATAAGTCTGCCCGGAACCGACCGGCCTATCCAGCATCCACAAGTTGCAGGCCTAATGTGAGAGGTCTGGCTCATATTGAAATATAAATGGTTAAATAGAAAATGAAATTATTTACATCGTCATGAGTTAAATTAGAAATTTACATTATTTTCACACCGTTATGTGTTAATAATGAAATGAATATTTTCACCTCCAAGTTTGTTATAAAAGGGAAGTTACATTTTTAATGTAATTATAAGATAAGAATATATTTTTAATGCAAGTCTTAAATCAAGGAAAAAGATCATACTTTTAAAATAAAAATATGCCGACATTAAAAATCTCCTTTTTTATGTATAGGAAAATGACCATATTTTTGAAATAAAATATGTTGACATTAAAATCTCATTTTTTATGAAAAATGGGAAACTAGGAAAGTGTTCATTTTTATAAAGGAGAATTTACATTTTTCTATAGTGTAAAGAATAAGAAGAAAATATTACATTTTCAATAAAACGAGAGAAAGAAATGAAATATTACATTTTCAATGTAATTAAAGAATGTAAATAAAATATGAAATAGAAATTTACATTTTCTTATGTAAATAAAAAGAATTATTTTAGATGACACTTTCATTTACATTTTCGTGTAAATAGGATATGTAGAAGTGAAAGATAACACTTATTTACATTTAGGTAAATAAATAAGAATAAGGAAAAGTTAACTTATTTACATATGGTGTAAATAAATAAGAAAAAGAAATGTTTTTAAATGACATTTTCTATGCATTAAATGAATTGAAAGTTACATTTTAGTTGTTGTTTATTAACAAATAAAATGAGGGAAGGGAATTGAACTGTTCATATAACATGATATCTTGATATAAACATGTCACATCACATCATTGTATGATAGGAACATGGTTGTGTGCTGTTTGTTTGGTTGATTCGTTGCCCTTATATGTTAATGACTACATGGAATGATTTATATCTATTTTTATCAAAATAAAAATAGTTATAAATAATAACGTTATGAAATAATTTAAATGATAATTATGGAGGATTATTTGGAAAGTCCGAGTTTACTCTCATTCCAAATAATGATACGACGTTCGAAGAATGGAAGACGGCGATTGAAGACCGACGATCTTCACATCGAATGGGTAACTAGTGTTGAGGCCCTTGATTGATTTGCTCCCAAGACGGGGCTAAGATGGTAGTTATCCGGACGTAGTGTTGATTTGTACGAATTTGGCTTTCGCTCAGACCTAGAGCATAAGATTATAAATGGAATGTGTGTCTGACGTTGAATTTTGTTCTATGTAAATTGATTTCTATTAATATACAACCGTTGGTGGCGGAAAATTTATTCTCTTGCTCAACACCCTTAGAGGTTGTGTATTAATAGTTATCAATCGCATGGCGTGAATTGTCAACGTGGCACGCTAAGATGAAGATGATCAAGGCTTTGTTGAAAAGCAGGCCTTGTGATTATAACGTTACTTCGCGAGCCTCACAACCCGGTTGAGTCTAAAGCGGGAGAAGGGAATGTAGGGAGAGCAGCACGTTTCTTTCTAGCTAGAAGTGGTGTCGGTGCTTAAACTGGCTGATATTTACTTATGTGGATGATGGAATGTGGCGCGCCTCGGATGATAGGTTCTATAGGATCGGGAAACGTGTGTTCAGGAATAGCTAATCCACGAAGTTGTATGTGTGGATCGGCTCTACAGGATCCAAGGGTTAACTGCGGGGAATCCTGAGACATTAGCTAGAGTGTCTCAAATCGGTAAGGAGCTCCTCCCTAGCCTTGACTCATGATGGAAACCCAATTTCCAATACGACCCTGCGGTTTAGATTGTAGAACTAGTATGGCGACATAGTAGGATGGGGTACTATGCCGTCTATGATTGATACATTATGATTGAAATGTATTTTGAAACATATATACACTAATAATAATATCAAATCCGTTTTTAACGTATCAAGCATTTTTGATCATTATAAGGTAAAACTCTATCCTCCGGTTTGCGTTGCATTGTGTGATGGGACTTGAGTTTTATAATGGTTTCATTTTTCCAAAAAGCATTGCGTTGTTTTACGATTTACCTTTAATTATGCACGGCAATCCATTGGAGTAAACCCATTCCGCGTTAGCGGCGTGGTCCTTGGATTTGCCCTACAATTATTAGATTAGTTAAGTTAGATTTCTCATACCAGTCCCATGACTGACCCGTTGTTTGTTTCCACCTTTGCAAACTCGGGTGCCCTCTTTTCCACATGGGCAGTCGAGTAGTTTGTCTACAGGTCCTTATCTCGAGCAAGATGCTGGATTAAAGCTTTGTCCAGAGCGTAGTTATCTTCCGCTGTATCTATTTCATTGTTTCCGCTGCAATGTATTAAAATATTGTAATTTATCTTCCGCTGTAATTTATCGATGTACTCTGATATTCTGTACTCTGATGTTACGTTACCATGATGTAATAAAAGTCTACTGGTATTGTTCTGATGTTGTTGTATTCCCAGAGTTAACGTGATCGGGTTTTGTACGATTTCAGATGATCTACCGATCGATTAAGGTCGGGCGAAACCCGTGCCGTTACATAAATGGTTGACATTAATTATATTATCATTGTTTAATATATTGATTTAAAATTATATGTTGTTATGAAATGTTATAATGATCTGTGATGCATGGAAAAACAGGTTGGAGGGATCCAACCAGATTCCTCAAATATTATGTGTGTTGTTTATTTTTATATTATTTATATATGAACTGATTGGACCCCATCGACATTGAAAACCTTTTTGGTTGTTGATGTTGAATTTAAATTCAACATTGTTCTGATATAAATCAATAAATGGTATCGACTGAGGGATTAGCAGCAAATAAGCCTAAAATACATATTTTTGTTGAAAATGTTGATTTGTCGTCTGGCGAATTGACGAAGTCAAGTTGTAAAATTTATTTTATAACTGAATATTTTATATAATATAATGAAGTTTTAAAATATAAAGCGATGTTTATAAATTAGTTTTATAAAATAAATTATGGATGGAATATTGGAAATGGAATATTGTAAAGAAGTTCATGGCGAATAGTTAATATTAAATAAAAACGGTCATACTTGACCGAGACTTTCAAAGTAAAGATACGGTTTATAAAACCATAGTTTCTATAAAATAGAGAAAAAGATTTGATTGATATTATAAGTACGATGGGTTTTTGAGTTACAGACTCCTATCTATTCCAAGATAAGAACATTTTGATCAAGGCCTGAGAAGTAAATAAAATACCCTAACTTGAACGACTTCGCTATTATCGAGGGATGATATTGGTTCGTAACGATAAAAGATGGTGAAACTAGTTTATTATTTCCAACAGGAATATTGTAGCATAAATGTGAAATTTGAATCGAATATAATATATTGCAACATTTGAAATTGAAATTATATCATCAAGGTAATGGTATATGCCGATATTTCCAAAGCAAGGGGAATAAATATGTTTATAAGGAATATAGTAATATTTTTCAAAGTGAAGAAAGAGTTAGTAAGTAAGTTTATTTTGTAATTGAGAAGAATTGTTTTCAAATAATGAAAACAAAGATTTGTCGAGGTAAGAAAGTAAAATTTATTTTCAATCAATGAAATGATTTTCAAAAATCGATATAAGTTTAAAGAATGGTTTTGAATAGAAAAGGCCCGAGCTGCCAATTTATTTGACAATACCATGAGGATTGATAGTTGAAAACCCCATTATCCATGAAATATTATTGGACCTTTTTGTCATGCTGTTTCGAAGAGTCCGGTATGAGAACTAGACCCAAAACAACTTCGAATCAACGTTGCGTACAAAACTAATCTGCATGGATATGTATAAAGATGGAGCATTGAAGACCGTAAACCTTCATGAGTGGAAGAATTACTTGTTGAATTTCTCTAGCTGATCCCTAGAGATATTTCGGCAGTGATTCTGTCGTGATTGAAATCTACGGATTTGCAAGGATTACTCGCTACTGATCCTTTAGGTGATTCCCAGGATGCGGTAGGAGAGTACCTTCGGTTCATCCTGTTCCTGGATGACTTGTATGAACGAATGTCTAACTGAGTATTTCCTGAAACTCACGTACGTTGATTTTTACAAATATACCAAGTTTAGTGGCAGAGAAATTATCTAGCTTAACACTAAAAGTATATTTGTGGACGTCAATTAATGATGTGATGGATTTGACGATGGTGCATTCAAAATGAATGGTGGCCAGATGTTCTAAAATGATAAAATGTGACCTCAAGCCTCACAACTGGGAAATGACAAAAATCCGGCGGGCAACATGGCTAGTTGGGTCGGACCCAAGCAAGATGCATTGTCACCATCTAGAGAAAATTCATTTGTTCTTGTTTCGTTTTTGTATCTCCGCAGAAGTATGGTGGGTCTATAAAACCATACGGTGACAATACATTCGATACAATCAAGCTGAATAAGTAGTCTATCAAGTGTGGTCGGGTTGCAAGCTGTTCTTGTTGAACCCTAGTGTATACCCTCTAGAGTACACTGATCGGAAGGTGGTCCTATACCTTGTCATGTTGGAAATCCAGTCTCCAATAAGTGCCTTGCGGTTTTTTACTATATGATGAATATGTAGAGCATGAGATGCAAGCGTTCTGCTAGATGGTTATTTATTTGTGATTTAACAGAAACTATTATAATATCACTGGATTTTTGTATATCAAAAATGTCTTGGGTTATCGTATGGTAAAAATCGTCCATTTTTTTGTGTGGGATGGTCTTACAATTATCCTTTTCTTTCAAAAGTATTTTCAAAGTTAAACAAGTTGTTGTGCTATGAATTTATCACTGGAAGTATTCCAGACTGATCCAGATGAATTGTGCTTTGCTTCAAATGTGCTAGGGTCAAACCGAATACATTTCCAGGTTAGGTTTCACTTGGAGTTCTAGAAAAGGATTTGAATTAGATACGATATATTTAATGGTACTAGTTATTTTCTCTATGTGTTGTATTGATATGAATGTATACTCTGATGTTATAATCATGTATATACAGTTTCTTTTTGTAAAGCATTTTGATATATTATATTTCATTCCGCTGTGAGACTCTAATCTTCTTATTCTTCCATTATAATACTTCTTTCTTCTCTCTCCCTCTAACTTCTTTCTCCTAACTATCTTCTTTTTTGTGCAATTTGGGTTGGGCATGAGTTGTAATTGTCAACTCAAAGGGTTCGAAAAAGTCGGTATGTTATAGGTGGTATTAGAGCTGAAGGTTGAGTAGTAACCTTGGCTCATTCAATAAAGATTGGGTCAGTAATACCCTAAATTGAGTTTGAGTGTATATATATACAAGAGAGCATATTCGTAGATTTGTATAAAAATGGTTTTATATTATGTTGGTTGATTTGTTGAGTGGTATATAAATTCCAGATCGTTGCATTTAGCTGACGTGGTCGATAGGGATACATAAACACTTAAACGAGACAAATTGACATAATATTGTTTTGAAAGGCGGGTAAATGAAATAATTTTGCCCAAAATTATATTTTGATATAAAGAAATAATTTTCTGAAAATTATCGATGTTATTAAATTCATAAAATCCAAATTTTGGATGAAGTTGGAATAATTTCAAATATGAAATAAGAATTTAAAATTTAACTCATGTGAGTTAAAATAAATCTTATGAATTAGAATTAAACAAGTCGGTAAGAATTTAACTTGTGAATAAATCCCAAATGAAATTCTTTGGGATTAGTTTGATTGTATGGTTGAAATATATTGGATGGGTATGGATTTGAATTGAATTAAGAACCATGGATGAATAAAACAATGTATAACGAAATTAGAATGATAGTGATTATAAATTTATAAGAATTAGAGGGTTTGTAAAATTGTAGGAATGGATGACTTGGATGGTTAAAACTAACTTGATGATTATGAAGTTAATGAATTCCATATGAGTTGAGAACAAGTGCAAAACTAAAATTGGTTGAATTATGGTGCTGATTGAATCCGGTCTGATTAGAACTGCATAATAATTAAGCAAGCTCGAGTATAGTTTAGCGCATATCGCATAATAACAATCGCAAAAAGGTACGCCTACACAAAATACAAATTTTGGGGTTTTTCATTTGGATTTTAAATTGGATTTTCCGACCGTATGGGTCGATGAATTTATTTTTGTTGTTCCTGCAATATTGCAGAAGTCCCTCCGAATAGGGGAGAATCTGCCAAAATTTTTCCAAAATTTAAAATGTTAGAAAAAATTCAAATCATTTTGGAATTTTTCGGAATTTGTTTTTATTTGAAATTAGTTGATTTTTCGATTAAAACTAATTAGTTTGGTCTAAAAAGTGGAAGTGAAGTTTTTGGTTAATTGGATTTTGGGAAAATTACTGGGTTTGTCACATTTTTTCTACCTTAGTAAAATTCAGAGACGAAATTCTTTTAAGGGGTAAAGAATGCAACGATCCAAATTTTTAACTGTTTTATTTAATATTTAAAAATAGTTCTAAATGTTGTTTTAGAATTTAATTTAATAATTTTGAATATTTTATTAACAGGTAAATAGGCACAAGGAAGAAGTTAGAGAAAAATTTAGTTTCAGGGACATGAAGTTTTCTTTTTAGGTTGAAGGACACATTTTAGTGTAAACAAAAATGATAGCATTCCTTGATTTACACTAAAAAGTGTCCTTCAGCCTAAAAAGCAAACTTCTTGTCCTTGAAACTAAATTTTTCTCTAACTTCTTCCTTATGCCTAAAAACCCCTTTTATTAATTTAATAGAATAATTATTTAATTCCGAAATAGTCGGGATTAGTTATTATTGATGTATAATGTAAATTGGATGATATAGAAATATTTATTTTAGTTTTTTTTGAATTATATTAACGTATTCGTTTATTAAACGATGTTTGAACATTTAATTTATTATTTTTAATATAAAATGAACTACAGTGGTGCGATAGTTCGTAATATAACATTTTGAACTTTAATTGGACATACATGATCAAATATAAGTCGAATTTCTTTGAAACAAGAAATGTCTGAATTTATTGGATAATATTATTCTAATGAAAAAGAAAAATCGAGTTTTCATATTGTATATTTTTTTATGTCCAAATCAAATTTTCGAATGGCCGCTATGGAATTTGTTTATAAATTATAATGATTATTTATATAAAATAAAAGGATTTTTAATATATTGAATATTTATTTAGCTTGGAATTCAACCCCGAGTATTTTATTTTGAAAGTACATGAAATTCTGTTCAAGTATAGCTGGTTATAATATTTTAATATTATTATATTGAGGTATTTTTAAATTGATTTATTTTAATTTTATTTAGACCCTTAAAAAGGGACTTTATTCAAACGATCTCCGATTTCAACGAAACAAATTTAATTAAGTCTGTAACAGCCAATTATTGCTAGATTTCAAGTTTCACGTCAATTGGAGTAATTTTGTGATCCTAGAAAAATTAAATGTAAATAAATCAATCATTTGGACTCGAACGAGCGCCATTTGAGAAAACGGACTCGGAATTCGACAAAATAAGTTTCATTAGGACTATAACATCAAATTATACTATGGTGTCCATTTTCGTCATGAACGGAGTTTGTATGTGATCATAGGAACAAATAAACTATGTTCAGAGATGGCGACGGGCACGAAATAAAAATCGTTAGTCATCATCGCTTGCCACGTTGAGCTAAAATATTATTTTTCAATTATATATACCCTAAAGTTTCAGCATACCGAAACCAATTCCTTCACCAGCGTTCTGAAATTTCAGAAAATTCCTCATATGCAAATCAATTTATAACTCAAATTCTGATTCGAATCGATTGAAGCTTCCAACATGAAAAGTGGAGATTTGAGTGAGGGGTAGCTACGTACAAAATTTGGGGACCTATCGATCACTATGGTGGCTGGAATCGGCCATAAACTGTATGTTTTCCATTTTGTTTTTCATCGATTTCTAGGTAAAGGAGGCGTTGTTAGGTTGAGGGGTCTAAAGAGATGTTGTAGAGGGGGAAGTGGGCTGCAATTCTTCTTTTGGGTTGCTCGCCTGAAATGGTGTGTTGACAGAGTAAAGGTGAGTTGATCGGAGTTACCTTGTTTAGCATATTTAAACAAGTTTCAACAGAAATCTGCAATTTTGACAGCGATGAGGGGGTTATCGAGTGAAGGTGTCTGAAGGTCGAAGTCGCCCAGTTGTGTGGTCGTCCTATCAGTGGCGGTGGTGAGGACGTTGGTGGTCTGTAGGTGGTGATTTTTCTTTTCGAACGGAATCAGGCCAAAGGGTAAATCACGGTGATTGGATGCTCAGGGGAGGTCGGCGTCGCTGGCGAGTGAACACGGTGGACAAGCGATGCGGGTGAGGATGGCATTGGGGTCTCCGGTGCTGCCAGTCATCGGCGGTTGTCAATTGTTAAGGACGTGCTAATATCGAAGGGATGATCAGATATTGCTTGTGAATGTGAAATCGAGTTCGAGGAAAGCATTTGGGAGAAAACACGTACATATACAGTAGGTAATGACGTGGATGGTAATTTAATTAATTAATAATTAGGTTTAGTTTTAATTATCATATATATATAAATTGTAATCGATATAACTTATGCAAACATGCACAAAATTCAATGAGATAAGATCCGTTGGGATCGTGGCGACGGAGACTACACATACAAGCTGGTTTGGTCAGAAACGGAGGCAGTTTGAATTTCATGTAATTTTAAACGTTTGTTTAAAATTAAATGAAATAATGCGCGAATCGATCATCAAAATAAGTGTGAGTTAAGTCTTACACATTTCTGGAATCCTTTGATGCAGTTAAATTTATATAATTAAATTAAATTGCTAATAATATATATATATATATATGCATGTATATATATATATATATATATATATATATATTACTTGATTGGATGCCTATTGTTGATTGAATGGTTGACGTTAATTATATTATTGTCGTTAAATATATTGATTTAAAATTATATGCTATTATGAAATGTTATAATGATCTGTGATGCAGGGAATAATTGGCTGGAGGCATCCGGCCGGATCCTCAAATATCATGTATGTTGTTTATTTTTATATTATTTTTATATCAACCGATTGGACCCTATCAACATTGAAAACCTATTTGGATGTTGACGCTGAATTTAAATTCAATATCGTTGTGATTTAAATCAATAAATGGTATTGATTGAGGGATTGACACCAAATAGGCCTAAAATCCATATTTTTGCTGAAAACGTTGATTTGTCGTCCAATGAATTGACGAAGTCAAGTTATAAAATTTATTTTATAACTGAAATAAGACTTCTAATTATATTTATATAATATAATGAAGCGTTAAAATATAAAGCAATGTTTATAAATTAGTTTTATAAAATAAATTTGGATGGAATATTGAAAATGGATTGTCGTTATAAAATTGTGTAACGAAGTTTAAAGCGAATAGTTAATATAAAATAAAAATGGTCAAACTTGACCGAGACTTTCAAAGTAAAGATACAGTTTATAAAACCATAGTTTATATAAAATAGAGAAATAATATTTGATTGGTATTATAAGTACGATGGGTTATTGATTTAAGAACTCCTATCTATTCTAAGATAAGAACGTTGTTGATCAAGGTCTGAGAGGTAAATAAAATACCCCAACTTGAATGACTTCGCTATTATCCAGGGATGATACTGGTTTGTAATGGTAAAATATGGTGAAACTAGTTTATTATTTTCAATAGGAATATTGCAATATTAAGTGCGAAATTTGAATTGAATATAATATACTGCGACATTTGTTGCGAAATTTGAAATTGAATTTATATGATCAAGTTAATGATATATGCCATTATTTCTGAAGCAAAGGGAATAAAAATGTTTATAAGGAATATAGTAATATTTTTCAAAGTGAAGAAAGAGTTGGTAAGTACGTTTATTTCGAAATTGAAAAGAGTTGCTTTTAAATAACGAAAACAAAGATTTGTCGAGATAAGAGAGTAAAATTTATTTTAGAAATGATTTTCAAAAAAAAATCGTTAAGAGTTTGAAAAAGGTTTTTAATAGAAAAGGCCTGAGCTGCCAATTTATTTGACAATACCATGAGGATTGGTAGTTAAAAATCCGACTATCCATGAAATATTATTGGACCTTTTTGACTTGTTGTTTTGAAGAGACCGGGATGAGAACTAAACCCAAAACCAGTTTGAATCAACGTTGCGTACGAAACTAATCTATAGGGATATGTATAAAGATGGAGCATTGAAGACCGTAAATCTTCATGAGCGGAAGAACTTCTTGTTGAATTTCTCTAGCTGAACCCTAGAGATATTTTGGCAGTGATTTTCTCATGACTGAAATCTATGGATTTGCAAGGACTACTTGCTTCAGATCCTTTAGGTGATTCTTAGGACGCTGTAGGAGGGTGCCTTCTGTTCACCCTATTCCTGGATGACTTGTATGGATGAATGTCTGACAAAGTATTTCATGAAACTCACGTACGTTGATTTTTACAAATATACCAAGTTTGGCGGCAGAGAAATTCTCTAGCTTAACACCAGACTATATTTGTGGACGTCAATTAGTGATGTGATGGATTTGACGATGTGGCATTCAAAGTGAATGATGGCTAGATGTTCTAAAAAGATAAAATGTGACCTCAAGCCTCATAACTAGGAAATGAAAAAAAAAATTGGGCAAGCAGCATGGCTAGTTGGGTCGCACCCAAGAAGGGTGTATTTTCACAATCTAGAGAAAATTCACATTTGTTCTTCTTTCATTTCTGTATCTTTGCGGAAATATGATGGGCCCATAAAACCATACGCTGACAATACATTCGATATACTCAAGCTGAATGAGTGGTCGAATTGCAAGATTTTCTTGTTGAACCCTAGTGTAACACCCCAATATATGATACACTATAACCATAATAAATCTTTAGAATTAACTGAAATCGGCATTATCATTGTGTTCATCTCAGAATTCTGGTTCAGATAGACCCCAAATTTGCATAAAACGCATAACATATGAAGAAGTTATAGGCTCTAGAAGTTTGTATACATATAAGAGGCTTATGTATAAATATAAATTAATAATAAAATTTTGGAATTTCGAACGAAGTTAGCGGGAAGTGGAAGCGAGAAATTGTCCCGTTAGGGTACGATCCACTCCTTCTCGGGTCGACCCAAGTTTGATTGGGTCGACCCATAGGTCAACCCAATTTGGGTCGACCGAGGAAGTAGGTGGATCGACCCAACCCTGATCCATTTGAATTCTTCCTACTATACCTGGACTATTTTGTGACTCTATACATGCCGACTCAACATGACTTGTACGGTTCAAATTTAAAATCTAAGATATAAGAGTTGATGTTGGCTCTGTAACTCTATAAATAGATGGCTCCCCTCATTCACAATTCACACAAATTCTTCATATCTTCATATACCTCGATGAAATTATTTTAAAAAAATTAAACATATAATGGGGAATGCTGCTAGAGATTGGATCAAGCAGAGGAAACATCAAGACTTGTATAAACACAACTTGGATTGGATTTGTACCTCCTATGGCATATAGTGTTATATAATTATCTTCACCAAGACTCACTGTGAGTTTCTGTTATTTACAGATATGATTTCTTAGGCCTTGAACATGATAGTTAAACTGGTTAGGATCTACACTGTTAACAAAATAAATATACCTATTTCGCTGTTATCACCTATGCCGTTATGATCCATTATACATATGCTTGTGATGTTGTTAAATGAACTAGTTATACATATGCATGTGATACATATGGCTGTGATGTTAATAATTGAACAAGTTATACATATGCCTGTGATGTTGATAATTGAACAAGTTATACATATTCCTGTGATGTTGATAATTGAATAAGTTATACATATGCCTGTAATGTTGGAAAGATTGACAAGTTATATGTATCTACTTCCTATTCCCATTTTTTATGTTTATTTCCAGCCTTGCCTAAATGCATACGTGATTTGATTCTAATCCTATGTTTTCCTTTTTATTTTATGCCAATCCTAGTCCTTTGGAAGCCTAGGTTACACCCGGTTATAGTATTGCATATGTTTAGGGGCAAAGATGAATAATATAAAAAGGGAATCTAGGCATGTTACTTACTTGATTATAATCTGGGAAAAAAGGTAGATATACATGTTTAGGCTTGCTGTAGATACTTACTGTAAATGGACCTTATGCAGAAACATGTAACTTGGGAATATAGTTGATGTATAATATGCATAAGAAGTGGACATGTTAAATTTGACTTAAACAAACGTTAGGTAAATTACATGTTAAGAATAGGGTTGTACACACATAATGACATTACAAGCATGCTTATTAGTAAACCTAAAACTAGTAGGTTAAGTATAAATATTAATAAGCAAAGAGGTCCCCCGTCTGTTGTTGTATCAGGTTTTGGGGACTCTTAAATCCTAGATATTTGGGGGCACAAGCTTAGGTTTTTTTTCTTTTGTCAATCTGTTGTTTGGAACTCATATCAGTTAGTATCCCTATAAGTATCTTATTAATGAGGGTCCCGCACTAGGTAGGGGCCAGGGCACGTTTTACTGAACTGAATAGTAAGAGGTTCACATGGAGGTAGTTACAGGCGCGGTCCAGCGGAGTCATGAGAGTGCATGGATCCTACCAGGGAAGATAAGATGCTGTAACGCCAGTAAATAGGTCTGTGTTATATAGTTGCTGGGTTAGGGAGTGATTCACCCTACTGTCTGTGTAACAACCCAAAATTTTAGAACCAATTTAAAAAAATTATTTTAGCTATTTTAATGGATTTTGAATATTTGAAATGATTTATTTTAATAATGACTAAAAATTTATTTTAATCGAAGTTAGAACGAATAAATTTATTTTAATTATAAAACGAGCCTGAAATAGTGTGATAGTTTGAAAATTTGATTTTAAACTTTAACTAAATGTACAAGATTCAATATAAATCGGATTTCAGTAAAATAAGAAATATTTGAATCTGTTTAATTATATCTTTCTAATGAATGTGAAAAATTGAGATTTCATAATATAAATTGAAAGTTATGTCCAGTTTAAAATTTAAAATAGTCGCTATTGAATTTAAAATAATATATAACCCTTAAAAATAGCCATTTTGCAAACGACCTCCTTTTTCGACGAAACACTTTTATTGGATCTGGAACGTCAAATTATTGCTAGATTCCAAATTTCATAAATTTTGGAATTAATATGTGAGCGTGGTAAATTAAAATGTGTTTAGTCAATTTTAGTTGAATTGGAACAATCAAAAAATGGCCATTTGTCAAACGGTCTCCAAATTCGAAAAAATTAGTTTTGTTAGGACCGTATCGTCAAAACATAGCTAGTTTTATTTTTCTGGAATTTTTGGAATCAGTATGTGGCCCTGGTAAATTAGAATGTACGTTCAAATTTAATTTTAATTTTAATTCATTTATATTTTAATTTTGATGAAAATTGATCAAAACAATCGAATTGGCTTACAAAACATATCCCATTGTGTCCGGAATAGAGGTATTAGCTAAGGGCGACAGTCGTTGGGTTCGATTTGGAGTTCGTAATGATTTTGAGTTTTAAAACAGAATAAAATAATATTATAAAATATTATATATATATATATATATATATTAATTTTCGGGAACCCTAGCCTCATAAAACCCTAGCAGCCATCATCTTCCAAAACGATGATCCTCGTCCTCCTAAAATCAACTCCACTGATCTCCCCTACCTCGCATTATTTCAGCCCGCTTCCAAAAGGAGAAATGTCGAGCTAAGTGTGCTCGATAACTTGAACGGTCGAGTTGGACTATTGCGCCTTCAGATGACCGATTTCATGCCCCAACCACCAGCCATTTGCATGCCATTTATGGCGTCTGGCAAAGGGTGAGTTCGTCAACGGTGGGCGTGTGGGGAGGTGGGAGTGACTACTTTGAAGTGGTGTGGTTTGATCATCGGTCGGAGGCCGATGGTTGCGTGCGATTTTGGTCAGGGTGGCGAGTTTTTCTTCAATCGGCCTGAAGGTGTTACAAGAGGGAATAAAGGGGGAGGGGTAATCAAGGAATAATTAATTAAGTTAATTATAATTTAATTACCTTAAATTGTAAATAAATGTTTACAATATCATTTCTTTTGCATGCGAACACGAAATTCAGCAAACTTGGGTCTGTTGGAAACCTCTTGATGAGTGCTTCACAATGGAACTGACCAAAACAGAAACGGAGCCAGTTAGAATTTCGGTAAAATTCAGATCCAAACGGAACTGAAATTCAGAAATAAAAACTGATGGAGTGGAACCCAATGTGAGAACTCCTTCTCACTCTAATTATTTTACAGTTAAATATATACTAGGACGTAGAGGGGCTAAGAATCCCCCGACACTATTTATTGTACAAACCATAGTTGTTTGTTTGGATTGTATTGTGGAAATTTGTATTGTGGTTGTAAAATTAATTGTGAATTGAATGTGAATAAAATATATATACGAAATGTGAATATAATATATATATGAAACGTGAATAAAATATTTATTCATTAGAAATATAATTTTTAACGTATATATATGATGAATAAAATAGTCATGTGTTGAAATAAATATTCATTTACAAATCGGAGGATTTGTTTATGTACACCTATTTAACTGACATTGATTGGGACGATAAATTTTACACATCGCCCAACTTCACAAATAAAATATGTGCTTGTTGATTTAAACCCCACACAGGTATTGGAATGATATTTGACATACACTAATCTCAATTGTTTAGTTGTATGCCAATCGATTGGTTGACGGACTGTATAAGCGTTATTTATTTATTTTAATGCTTATACAGTGGTAAAATTCACTCTGGATGGTGTATGAATTTTTGATGATCGTTTATCATTATCGTTGTATACATGTGATGTATGAAATCCATATGACTGAAATTATATGGTAATTGATTGAGTCTGATTCCAATTCAGAATTAACGAATATTTTTAAATAATATCGAGTGTATAATCAAAATCAGATATTTTGAAAATATTATCATTTTAATATTATAATGATAAGAAATATTCAATTTTGATTTGAAAATTTAAATGAAGTAGAAATCGTTTTTAAATGAATTTATTAAGAAATATTCAATTTTGATTTGAAAATTGAAATGAAGTTGAAATCGTTTTGAAATGAATTTAAAACGAATTTATTAAGAAATATTCAATTTTGATTTGAAAATTGAAATGAAGTAGAAATCGTTTAAAATGATTTTAAAACGAATTTATTAAGGAATATTCAATTTTGATTTGAAAATTGAAATGAAGTTGAAATCGTTTTGAAATGAATTTAAAACGAATTTATAAAAAAATAGTCAATTTTGATTTGAAAATTGAAATGAAGTTGGAATCGTTTTCAAAACAATTTATAAAATACGTTTTAAATGGAAATTGACAAAAAATATATATAATATATATACTAAATATAATTAGTGGCCTGAATAGAACGCGCCGTGTTGCGACCGTTCGCGAATTTCGACCATTGACTTCGAATTGACATTACGGGAGATCCGGCCGTCGGATTCTCCTAAAACTAGAACCATTGGGTTCGTATCGAAAAGAGATTTCCATTGAATATAAGTGATTTAAATTTAAATTTAAATGGTTGGATTTGGAGATTAGTCCAAAACAAATTTGGAAAAGGTCGCTATGGATGCAGTTCGGTGGTCATTATTGGAAACCGACTGTACAGGCCTTGATAATATTATTAAAAATATTAATAATTTGTGTAAAATCATAATAAATAATTTGGAAAGATTTTGGGTGAAAAATCCCAGTTTTGGAAAGATAAAAATACATTTTTATCGAAATGAACTAGTTGTTAACTAGAAATAATAATCCAATATTTTTAAATAAATAAATTGGATTTGTGAATGGTTTTAATCTAACCAAAATTTTCCAATGTATGAATTGGAAATGATTTGAATATAAACCATCTTCGGAATATTTCGATATCGGAATTCGTGACTATATGGATAATGTGGAGGAATTTGGAAGATAGATACTTATCATTATTCCCCATGCAATATGTGTTGGTTTAAGAATTTGATATTGAATATAAGCCGATATAATTTCTATTCAGAGCCTTGTATTTAATATCAAATTGGATTTAGGGTTTGTTGTGAATGGTATCTTAAATAATACTGTTCTTAAACCCAGTATTGAAAAGAATAAATCTTTAAATTAAGATTTATTAAAGTTTTGCAATTAATTAATATTTAATGGAATTAAATAAAAGAATTGGATTTTTGAGTTTATTGTGAGCAATGATTTAAACGACATTCGTTCTTTAACCCGATTAACATTGAAATGTGATTTGGAAGTTATAAATCTTTTTATCAAGATTTAATGGAAGTTTTTCAATTTAATAAATTAAATTGGAATGGAATGGAATTCAATTTGGTAATAATCGAAATGAGCTTATGTGGAGGAAGACGTTACTACATATGGAATTTAAAAGGCTTTACCGTTATTCCATTTATATTATTAGTCGAATACGGAAATTGATATCGACTATATATATTGATTTGTTTTCCATGAATATTCCATACTTAATGGAATGTGATTTTGGGTTTATCGTGAACTGTGTTTTAAATGACATTAGTTCTTTAACCCAGTTAAAGACATGATTTATTTCCTAAATTTGAATAATCATTATATAATGATTTTTGAAGATTAAAACTAAGTGAAGTTTTAATGAATCTTTAATTAGATTAAAATGGAAACGTGATAATTTAAATTATCAAATTTGGGAAATGATCGAGAATAGGGTACCCCCAGTTTTACTCCAGGCGATAGTTAAATCTTTAATTAGATTTGAACGTGAAATGATAATTAAATTTACCGATAACACCGTGATGTTAGATATGGAGTATTACTAGTTTTGCTCCATGGGATCAATAGGTTGGGATTAGGAAATAAAACAAATGATTACTTTGGTAAGGTGCGCTAATCCCGACTACTTTGGATAAACCTTAATTTAATTTGAATTGACCCAAAGGAACATTAAAGAATAAATTTAAAGAATTTATCTTTGATAAAATTAATGGGAACCTTTCCCTAATGATGTGAATATTTGAATAAAAGAACATTCTGGATTGAAATGAGGCGTATGTTGTGTTTTTATAGCACTTGTTTATAAGATACGCGATTTATTCGGAAAGACTGGGTTTATCCCATTCTGAATAATTGATATGACGATAAGTCGACGATGAAGACGGTAGTTGAAGACCGGAGATCTTCACATCGTTTGGATGATTACTGATTTCTTGATTGGGAGACATCCCAAGACAAGGTAATAAGTGGTGATCGTCCAGACGTACTTGGAGATCGACCAAATATGCGAGGACCTCTCTCCTGTATTGGACATATGAGACAAGGAATAAGGTGCCTTCGGTTTCGTTCAGACCAGAACGGACTTGCAAATGGATAGTATTTCTGACATTGCATTCCTTTATACTATGTTCGTTGATCTATGCTAAATATATATCTGTTTGGTGGCGGAGAATTTATTCTCTTGCCTAACATCCTTCTCTAAGACGTATGAGTAGAGGTTATATATCGATAGAAATCAGTGGTACGGTATGGAGTGACAGTGTGGCATGCTGAGTGGCATGTGATTAAGGCTTTTGTTGAAAAGCAGGGCCTTGTGGTTGATGATCAAAGCATGGCTTTAAATAGCATAGCTTTGTGTAGCGCTAATTCGCGAGCCTTACACCCTGGTATGAACCAGAAACGGGAGAGGACTGCAGGGAGAACATGCGTTTCTTTCTAGCTAGGAGTAGTGTCATGGTATGGAGCCCAGACATTTTACTCATGTGGATGTTGCATATTAATTGATGGATAGCGAGGTACCTCAGATATATCGGTCACTACGGGGCCGATGGATGATATGGTCGACATATTGACTAGACTTACGCCCCATAGGGTAGGGAAACGTATTGTTCAGGAATAACTGATCCTCAAATGTAAGAGAGGACCGACCCTGAAGATCCAAGGGCTTGACTGAGTACTCGTCCTGAGGCACGGACTAGAGTGTCTCAAATTCGGTAAGGATGATCCTTTGCCTTGGTTCATGATGGAAATCCAACTTCCAATATGACATTTCAGTTTTAATTGTAGAACTAGTATGGTGACATAGTAGCATGTGATACTATGTCGTCTATGATTGATACATTTATATTTGAAGTTGTTTGATACACTATGTGCTTATAGTAATGTCAAAATGATTTGTTTCAAACGTAACAAACACGTTTGGCTATTATAAGGGAAAACTCTATCCTTCGGCTTGCGTTGCATTGTGTGATGGGACCTGAGTCTTATAATAGCTTCATTTTTCCAAAAAAGCATTACGATGTTTGTTTTATGCACCGGTATTCTTGGGAGAAAATCTGTTCCGTGTTATATGGCATGGCCCCTTGATTTACTTTATTTTTAAAGTAAAGATTTAATAACAGTTTTAGTTCTTACAGCAGTCACATGACTGACCTGGAGTTTATTGTTTTAATCTAAACTCTGGGTGCCCCTATTTTCCACACGAGCAGCTAGTAGTTTTGGTTTTGCAGATTTCTATTTTACAGGATCCTGGATTTACAGCTAGGTAGTAACTAGGGTACACCTAATCCTGTTGTTATGTAATTAGGTTAACACCTAATTCTGTTATGTAATCAGGGTACACCTAATCCTGTTGTATATTCCTGTTCTTATGTGATCATGTTAAAGTTGTTATACTAGTATTGGTGCAAACATATATGTTCAGACATTACCTGTTTAGGATATAAATGTGAAGCATTACTCGATCATAAGTTTATTCCTGTTATTCATGTCCATCACACTATTCTGTTTAGTTATTTGTTATGACATTGTACCTTTCTTATCCAGTCTTATTTACCTATCTTAGTATTCCTATTTTATGCATATTTTAAGTCACTGGAACTCGCCAGACTTTATGTCTGGCCCTTTTTCTTTCGCCTCCTTCTTCCTTTTCCACTCGGGTCCTTAGAGTGGCAGCACTCAATAGTGATTAGGATTTCTCTTACAGCTTGGACTTGACTTGGACTCTGAGATGTATCGTTTTGGCTTTCTCTCTACTTTAGTATGGCTTATGACATGGGATATGACTTTGTGTACTATGATATTTTATTTTCTGAGATGTTTTGAAAGACAGATTTGAAACAGTTTTCTAGTTATAACTGGGTTTTGAAGTATTTCTGAAACTATGCTTTATTTCTTTTATAATAAAGTTTAAGATTTTCCGCTGCATATTTTATCTATCTTAGAAATGTTCTGTAATGATTATCTATTGCGCTTCACGGAACTTAATGCATTCTCTTAAGGATGACATTAACGGACGTGGGGTGTCACACCTAATGTATACCCTCTCTAGTACACTGATCGAAAGGTGGTCCCATACCTTGTCATGTTGCAAAATCCAATCTCCAATAAGCGCCTTGCAGTTTTTGATTATATAATGAATATGTAGAGCGTGAGATGCAAGCATTCTGCTAGATGGTTATTTATTTGTGATTTGATAGAAACTATTATAATATCACTAGATTTTTGTATATCAAAAATATGTTGGGTTATCGTAAGGTAAAAACCATCCATGTTTATGTGTGGGCTAGTCTTACGATTATCCTTTTCTTTCAAAAGGATTTTCAAAGTCAAATAAGTTCTTGTGCAAAGTATTTATCATTGAAAGTATTCCAGACCGATCTGAGTGAATTGTGCTTTTGCTTCAAATGTGCTCGGGTCAGACCAATTATATTTCTAGGTTAGGTTTCACTAGGAGCTCTAGAAAAGGAGTTGAGGTCGAGCTTATTCCATTAATTTACTGGTACTAGCTTATTTCCATTGTATGTTGTTTTTGATATGAATGTATACTCTGATGCTGCAATCATGTGTATACAGTTTCTTTTTGTAAAGCATTTTGATATATTATATTTTGTTCATTTCGTTGTGAGACTCTAATCTTCTATTCTAATATTTATTTCTTTCTTCTCTCTATCTCTTTAACTTTTCTCTCCTAGCTATCTGCTTTTCCATGCAATTTGGGTTGGACATGAGTTGTAATTGTCAACTCAATGGGTAGGAAAAGTCGGTATGTTACACAACTGAAACCTACGATCTTCACTATCATTTAATTTACTAACGAACAAATATTTCAATGTCGTGCTAACTACAAAATTAGCTAATTTCTAACTTGCATTCCACTTAACTTTTCCATATTAACTTCTAACGTTAAATCGTCAACTAAGTAATTATTTAAACTTATTCAAGCTACTCAAATTCACTAATTAAGGTGAGAATCTCTCACCCTAACCATCTTATGACAATACACTGCAACTTCGTATTTCTTTCGTGTGCACTAAGGCTTAAAAATACCGCCCTTTCGCGAAATGGGTCCAAACTTCTTGGAGACTCTTGTTTACACTTAAACTAGTGTTTGAAGCTAGAAAGCAACGACTATTGGTGATTTGGAGGCTCGTGGAGCTCGGGGCTCAGCTGTCCAGCAGGGAAGAGAGCTTTAGCGGGGTCCACAAAGTGCCATGTGGCTTGTAAGGCCCACTAAAAGGTAGCTAGAGGTAGCAGAGAGGGTGTAGGAATATAAATGGGGCACCTTTGCAACATTGGAGAAGATTGGAAGAGAGAAGAGGAGAGAGGGGGACGGTTGTGCGCCAGGCCATGGGGCCCGGCTGACGTCAGTAGGTGGAAGGGCAGCGGCGGGTGGACCCAAGGGCAGCAGTAGGAGGAGCTAAGGGAAGAAGAGAGGGCACCATTTTCATTTCTTTGTAAGTTTTAGTTTAGGTTTAGAAAAGTGAATGAAAACCTTAAGCTAATTAACCTTAATTATCTTCTAATCATGTCATAGAAGAACAATTTAGGGGGAGCATGACAAGTGCAAGAGAAAGATGCTCAATTGTCTAATTTATATTGGCTCTACACTATTGATGAATTGACTTAAATGGAAGGTGTATTAATTACAACTTGCAATCTTCGTTCCAGTCTCACGACCACATGTTAAATTCAAAAATTATGAAATTTGAAATCTCACTACATTATGGAATTATGGTTCCAACGAATCTAACCGCGTTGAATTTGGAGATCGTTGGAAAAATGGCCTTTTTTCGAGTTAAAATCGAATTCAAACTGAATTTTCGACGTACGTTTATATGTCGTTCTTCTACATACGAACTCCATTAAACTTGAAATTTTAAATCCTGACATGTTTCGACTTTCCGTATCCAATAAAAGTGGTTTCGTCGAATTCTGAGACTGTCTGAAGAATGGTGTTTTTATAAGCGATCGATATAGCTTTGAAATAGCGATATCCAAATTCATAGCTTATAAATGGATTTAATTTTTTTACTGAGCTTGTTTTAAGTCAAATAAAATATTAAAACTAATTTTAAAATTATTCTTAAATTTTATCGAGGAAAAATAAGCAATTTATATTTAAATTTCATCAAAACAGATTAAATTAAAATTATAAATTGGTTCCAAAATTCTGGGTTGTTACAATTTCCTCCCCTTCTTTCCCCTCTCCTCTACCTTGCAGCAACTCCAAGGCCTCCACCCACTTGTCGTGCCTCCACTTCCACCTCAAAACCCCAAAACACCTATAAAATCCCAAATTTCTACTTCAAACCCCAAATATCCCACACCCCATATCTCCACAGCACATGCCTGAGCCTACTGACCTGCACTAATCCTCATTCAAGCCAATTTGTGGACCTCACTCCAAGGTCGAACCCTCTGGATCCCCATACCCTGTCATATTTACCCAATTAGCCTGATCCTTAAACATTTGTTCATCTGTTGAGTTAAAACCCCATCACAACGAAACTCTGCCCAATTGAATTCTTGAAATCTTTATAGATGCCGGGAGGCTTTAGTAATTGTACGCGACTATTCGCATACCTTTCGCTTTGAAGTTTGATAGAGTGGAACGCACGGTGAGGAACCGATACTCGTAAAGGGATAGTTTATAATTAACTATAGCTAGTTAATTAGTCCGAGTAATATGATGACTATTCATTGATAATACAAGTTCACTATGATATTTAATGATGGTTAGTAAGATAAAAATATCATTTTTAAGTGATATATTTGTAGTTGTTGAGTATGTGACACTTAAGAACCAATAGTATTGACTTGGAAATTGTTAGAACCTTAGATGGTCATGACAAAGTCATTTGTTAATTAATAGTTATTGGATATTGATTTGAACCTTATTTGGATATTGAATAATAATTCATTGATATTGCGGTAAATCTGTTGATTGACAAACTCATATAAGCGTTAATGGTTTAATGCTTATATGGTGTATTCCACTATATATGTGGATTGGATGTTATTTGATGGTTAATATAGTATTATGTAATAGGGTGATTGAATATGACCAATATATGTGATTATTGGTCCATTATGTCTCCATCAAATAAAATGATTTAATGGATGTTTTAATGAATATTTTATTACTATAATAATATGATAAAAATAAAAGTTTGAATTTGATGTCTGATTTTGGATGGACACAAAGTTTATAAAATTATGATAAATATTCATATCTGAACTGAATTGATTTGGATTAATTTTCATATAGTTATGGACTCTTCTAGTTTTATTTTTAAAATGAATAGTAACAGGTAAAAGTGAAGTTCGGTTAGGATATCTAGGATGAATTTCAAAGAGATTTCCTTCCAAAAAATTTCTTATTTATTTATATAACGAATGTCAGGAGAATTAGGTTTCAAAATAACAAAGTTTGAAACATAATATTATTTTAATGTTTAAATATTATTATAATACTCAAATATTATAATAATTGATTTTGAAGTTGAAAAAATAAAATTTAGCTTTTGAAAATTATTATATGTATATTAAGGGTTTTTAAGGAGAAGGAAGAACTTGGAGAAAAAATTATTTTTAGGGACACGAAGTTTCGATTTTAGCCACAAAGCCACTTTTGAGTAAAAGAGGAATTCAGGGGGCCCGCTATCATTTCCTCATTTATACTAAAAAGTTTCCATATGGCTAAAATCCAAACTTGACGTCCTTGTGACTAAAAAAATTTATAAGTTTTTCCTTCAGCCTATTTTCCTTTATATTTTATATAATAAACAAAATGTTTTTGGAGTTATTCAACATAATTATATTATACGTTGAGTTATGGTCACAAATAGAACTCGTCGCACAGTGGTAGTTCGCGAACTTCAACCTGTAACTTTAAACTAATGTACCGGGAGATCCGACCGTCGGATTTTCCTGAAATTGGAACCGTGGGGTTGATAATTAAAAGAGCTTTCAAATGATAAGAAGAATTTTAAAATCCAACGGGTAGATTTTGAGAAATATTCAAATCAAATTTGAATAAAATCAGCACCAAGACCTACAATGGTCTGTAATTGAAAAGTGTGGATAAGTACTATTTTTATATAAATAAAAATAGGGAAAAATCAATATAAATTATTATGATTTGAAAAAGGTTTGAACCAATTATTTATGGTTTGAATGATAAAAGTGGTTAAGTGGAATTTGGTTATTTTCTTTAAAGGCTTTTATAACAAATTTTGGGTAATGTTTGAAGTAAGGATTTTTTATTCGTAAATCGAATCTAATCCTTAAGTAAACCTTCAAAAGGTGATTTGTGGAAGCCAACTAACTTAACCAAGTTTAAGTATAAGATTCAAATCTTATTGAATGATACCGATCAAAGGAGATTCAATTGGTGGATTAATAATTCAATAAGGATTTTTGTATTGACGCTAGTTATTCGAAAAGACCGGGTTAAACCCATTTTGAATAATTATACGATGAATTGAAGTCGAAGACATTAAAGACTGTGGAAGACCGAGAATCATCACATCTAATGGACTGCTTGTTGATGCCTTGGATATGGGTAGCTCTTTTGAAAGGGTTAAAGAGGCAACGGTCCGGACGTACTTGTTGATTGTTTGGGTATGCAAGGGCTTCTCTCCTTAATTGGAGAAGGAATAAGGTGCCTTCGGTTTCGTTCAGACCCAGAACGAACTTGTAAATGGATGTGTGTATGACGTTGTATTTCATAACATAACTGATTAGTTGCTATTGATGATATATCTGTAGTGGCAGGAAATTTATTCTCTTAGCCTAACTCCCTTCTTTGAGGCGTATGAACTAAAAGATTATATTATTAATAGAAACTGATCATAGGTGTGAACTGACAATGTGGCATGCCAAGTGTTGTTTGCAGAAAGATCAAAGCTTTTGTTGAAAAGTAGAGCTTTGTGGGATGTTGACTCTAGGGCCTTACACCTCGGGATAAGAAAAAAACAGGATGAAAGACAACAGATTAAGGACATACATTTCCTTTTAGCTAAAAGTTATGCTATGGTATGGATCATAGGAAGATTTACTTATGCAGATGTTGGAATCGTAGGCCCTCGGATGATGGTCAATCAATAACCAGGATGATGGTGTGATAAAACCGAGGAACGTTATGGTCAGGAGTGACCCAACTCACCTGGTATTTGTAATGACCCGCATTGGCAGAGGTATTATGATTTATTTATTTAATTATATAAATGGTGATATAGTGAATTAAATGGTCCTGGGATTAAATAATGATGAATATTTAATTAAAATAATAAATTAAATAATATATTTAATTCTGAAATAATCAGAATTGGTTGAAATGGCGATATGGTGTGAACCGGATCATTTGTGATATTTAATTCATCTTGGAATTGAATTTGAATAACGAATATATTCAATCGTCGACAGTTGAACGTATAGTTTATAATATAACTATAAACAAGCTCGAAATGGCGCTTCAGTTCGTAAATTGGCGATTCGAACTTCAACTGAATATACAGGGTTCGTTTTAAATCGGATTTCTATGAAACAAGAAACGTGTAGAGCTGGTGTAACACCCCGTATTTTCAATGAACTTAAGAATTACAAATCTGAGTATAATTAAAATATAAAATCAGAATCAAGGTAAACGGGCTGTGCCATTGCGTTCGTCTTGGAAAAATACGCGAAATAGAGTCCGAAATTTCGTAAATTGGAGTCCATATGACCAAGTTATGGCCTTCCAAAGTTCAGAAAAAAATTAAACCGCACAGACCAGGTCGACTGGGGAGTCGACTCTAGAGTCGACCTGCCCCCAGGGGGTCGACCCTAGAGTCGACCCTAGAGTCGACCTACCCCCAGGGGGTCGACCCTAGAGTCGACCTGGGGGTCGACCTGCCTCCCGAATCTGCTTTTCTGCCTGGGTGCGTTCTGATGTATTTGGTCTCGTTTTCTGTCTAGATTCGTCTGCCTAAACCTATTTAAACAGCCCCAAACCAGCCTTCTCTGCACACAATTCTATTCTGCTTCTACTCTGCCTCTGTTCTAAATTAAAAATAAAAATGGCGTTGCTACTCTGCTGAAATCAAAACTAGAAGATAATCAACATCAACCTAAATTCAATTAGAGATTAGAGCTTCTGCAACGGTTCTACAACAACTAGAGTTCTTTCTTTAATCCAATTAAGGCAAGTACAGTTATTTTCCGCTATAAACGTTAATTCTGATTTTGACATGAATTGTGAATCTGAATCTGAGATTATATCTGTTCTGTTCTGATTTGATTTATCTTATTCTGTACCTCTTTCCTCTTTCTGTTCTATAGCCAGGCTACCACGAGCCTGAGCCAATCTCATAAGAGATTAACATGCGCTAAAATGTTTGGGATAGTAAAATGAATGATGCATAAATTGGGCATGACAAATAGGTGACTAATTTGAGGAAAGAACATGGACTGTAGCTAGAACATGAATCTGAGACATATGATTGGACATGTTATATTTATAACATAAAAAAAAGGTATTGAACATATGATTTGTGGACATGACATAAAAAGGTATATTGAACATAAATATAGACTGTATTGAACACATGATTTGGGATAAAGAGAATATGGCCTAGGTATAAATATTTACATGAAAGTAGGATATCTATTAATGTAAATAAACACTTAAGTAAGGGACCTTTGGGATATATGACATGCATAGTAATCTATGGCTATATTTGGTATAAATTATATGGATCTTCTGTGCTATGCAAGTTTAATAAAAATTTGGAACATATGATATATGGTAAATTTATGACCATAATCTGTGCTATGTAAATTTAAAACAAACATAGGGTATATGATAATATTGTGAATCAAGACTATTGTTTATGCACGTGAACTTAGGCAAGGTTTATAATTAGGCAAGGTATGAAACTTTAAGGAATAAGTAAATTTGTTATATTTGCCTAATTTGCTAGTTGTGTTACATTGCCTAATCTGCTAGTTCTGTTACATTGCTTAATCTGCTAGTTCTGCTCTACTGCCTAGTCTGCTAGATTTGTTCATCTGCCAAATCTGTCATTTGCTAAGTCTGTTGAAAATACTAAATCTGCTAGTTTGCTTAATCTGCTAAGTCGCCTAACCTGAGAAATCTGTTATCTGCTGAGTTGGTATAATTAGTCCGCTATTGACATAATCTGAATTGGCTATAGTTATGAATAATTGACATGTATATTAGGCGTGGGTATAAATGGTAAATCATTAATTAATTGGCTGCAAAGATAAACATGGCTAACTCGAGGTTAGAATGAGTTTGCGGCGTAATTCTGCCCGGAACCGCCCGGCATATTCCAGTGGTCGCAAACAATAGGTTCTAATGTGAGAAGTTAGTCATAATGTGCTTGAAACCCGAGGTTAGACTCAGTTTGCGACAGAAACCTGCCCGGAACCAACCGGCCTAACCAGTAGCCGCAAACTGTCAGTCTAATGTGAGAGGTTTGGGCATTAATATTTAATTAATGAAAATCTGAGATAATTATGATGTCTAAAGCGTGTTGGGTAAGGTTAAACCAATTGGACCAATGAATCTGATGAACCCGTTTCGTGAAGCCGTAGGCCCAATACAAAGTTAGATAATCTGGAACCAGTTAATCTGTAAGCCTGTTAATCCGAACATCTGATCCGTTAGTCTGAAAACCTGTTAACTTGTTTGTTTGATCTATGAACTAGTTGATCTAAACGCTGTATGTCTGAACTTCTAAACAAGTTAATCTGAAATCTGTTAGTCTGGGGACACAAGGTTAGGAGGGGAATTACTTGTGTCATCTGTTGTTTGGGACCCATATTAGTCAGTAACCCTTTCTGGTATCAAAACTTTGACCCAACAGTAGGTAGGGTCCGGGCACGCTTACTGAACTAATTATAAGCGGTTCATTCTGATAATGGCGAGGGGTGTTGATGGTGCGTTCCAACCGGGTCATGTGCGTGCATGGATCCCGGTCTGCCTCTGAGGATGTAAGACGCCGTTACATCTGTAAATAGGTCTGTGCCAATTGGTTGTCACTTTAGGGAGTGATACACCCTACTGTGGGGCCGACACAGGATATTTATGTATTAGGGAGCCGATCGCTTGGGGTAGGGTTTTTGGGTACACTTAGTTCTGTCTGTTTCTGTTGGTACCGTCTGTTTCTGTTGGGTGGTAACACCTGTCTGTTTCTGCGTGGTACCGTCTGTTCGGGTGGTAAAGGCCCATTACTAGTGTACACCTAATTCTACATTCTGTTTCCGTAGGGATTAATCTGTTTCTGATCGGGTAGTAAAGGCCCATTATTAGCATTCTGTTTCTGTTAAATTATTCTGTACCCGTTCCTGTTTCAGTTTAGACATTAGGGTGACACCTAATTCTGTTATACTAGTATTAGTGCAGAGAAGTGTAAAGCAATTGTTTATGTCATTCTGTTCTTCTGTTATATCTGCTATACCTGTTATTGTTATCCCTCATCCAGTTTTATGTTCATCTCATATTATTATTATTATCTGTTCATATGCTGAAAGTCACTGGACTTGCCAGACTTTTTGTCTGACCCTTGTTGTTTCGCCTCCTTTCTTCCGTTCCCCCCCCAGGTTATCCAAGGAGGGAATACTTTAGCTTGATCCGGATTTCTCTTTGCTTGAAGTGCTTAAAGTATGGCTTGGCTCTGTATAACTTCCGTTCTATGGGGATTATGATTTTAAACCATGCATTTTGAAGGCTTTTGTACAAGACTGATATTTTGTACTTGAATTCTGAGATTTGAAAGGATGTAACCATATTGATTTCTGTTTCCGCTGTAATAAAGTTAAAATTTTTCGAGTACTGTTTTATCTGTCTTGTAAGTTTCTGTTCTGTTTACTAAAATGCTCCACCAAAGTTAAGGCATTCCCTTTGTGGGTGACCTTAACGGAGGTGGGGTGTTACACTTGGTATCAGAGCTGAAGGTTACCAGATTTTATAAAAAGTTTTGAAAACTATTTTCAAAAAGGTTTTGAAAGGAAGTATTTTCAAAAATAAAGCTTATTTTGAAAAACATTATCCCCGAGAGCCATATATCTTTCTTTCAGTCCTTTTTGTATTGAACCTTTCCTTTTTCGTTTTAGCATGTCTGAAGCATCTGAGATACCAGAGGGTGTTCATGTACCCGGTTGGTTTTGTCAATATCTTGAGGCTAGGACCGCTGCTGCAGGTCCAGCAAATGATCCCCCTCCCCCACCCCCTCCTCGTGCAATTGCTTTCTCAAAGATCTGTAGAGATTTTAGGGCCATGGGTGGGAAGGATTTCAAAGGAACTGAATCATTCGTAGAAGCGAGGAATTGGCTCAAAGAAACTGAGGATCTATTCATTATCTTCGAGGTGGACGATAGGCAGAAGGTACAGTTGGCGGTATGGCTGCTCAAAGACGAAGCTTCCTACTGGTGGGAAGTCACTAACGTCGAGAGGCTGGTTGAGACATGGATGGATTTCAGAACAAGGATTGAGACAAAATTTCTCTCGCAAGCTGAACGGAGTTTACAACTGGAGAAGTTCTTATCTCTTAAGCAAGGAAGTATGACGGTCAAGGAATACGTCAACCAGTTCAACCAACTAGCTAGGTTCGGATTGGATTTAGTCAACACTCAGCATAAAAAGGCTCTCCGCTTTGTTAAAGGATTGAACGAGCCACTGCACAGCCTAGCCATGACCCATGTACCCATGGGAGCGACTTACGAGAAATTGGTGGACATGGCACTACTGCACGAGGAAGATAAGGGCTCGAAAGAGACAAAGAAGGAAGAACCACAGAATAAGAAAGCGGGGCCCAAAAAGGAAACACAAAAGAAGGATGAAAAGACTGAAGATAAGAAGGGGAAAAGTGCTTTACTTGTGGGAGCTCGACTCATCTGAACAAGGATTGCAGAAAAAGGAAAGGCACTTGCTTCAACTGTGGGGAGATGGGGCACTTCACTAGGGACTGCCCGAAGAGACGAGGGCAAGGAGGGCAGGCAAACACTCTCGAGGCTAGTGGCTAGGATAGAAATAGGAAAATTTCTATAGTAGGTTTAATTTCTTTATCTGATTATGGAGTTAAGACTTTTTCTGATTCTGGTATTTTGATTTTGTAATCGATACTCTGCACTTTAATACTAGTATTATTTCTGAATTCCGCTGTAGACTCAGACCCATAAGGGTTATGGCTCATCTGTTTGAGATTGGGGTTTGAGGGATATTTGTGTTAGATGTCAAGTATGACGCATACATTCTGATTTTTTGTGGGATATGATTTTTATCATTCTTAGCTTCCGAAGAATCATTAGGGAACCTGATCTGTACCAGTAGTCTGTAAATATCTGAATACTTCTGATAAGATTTCCAGTTTTGACATTGTCTAAAGAGGGTAACCCTCTGGGTGTCAATCTGATGTTGATTTCGGTCTTCGGGGTTGACACTTAGGGGAATTATTTTCTCAACCAATGTCTGATAGGAATCAAGTTTTTGTTTTATCTGTACTCGATTCCTCGACTGTATACTATCGATCGAGTGTTCAACTTATAGATAGGAATCCTAATGGGTGTAAACATGTGTTTGAGACATGTTATGTTTGATGGTTGCAAGTGGATGCAAGTGGTTGCTAGAGGTTGCTCGTGGACGCATATACACACACTAGGCACTAGATCGGCTCGAAAACACTCTCATACTGCATATGAATGTGTGAGCATTTTAAATTTTTATGGATGCAAAATGGTTGAATCAGCACATGGATGTTGCATATGAGTGGATGGTTGTGCACTCATATAGAAATGATATGTATCAAATAGGAAAATTGCATATATATTGGACTCATGGCACTGACATAATTCGCATTAAGGAGGTCAACTGAATCAGTAGACCGCCTAATCTTTGCATTAGATAAGGAACATATACACACAGTTTTGCAAATGTTCATACAGCACTAGAAATTTCTAAGGACAATGGATGCTTGTGGATGATGACTAAGTAGATGAGTGATTGGATGGTAGGACACATTCTTCTTAACTCGAAGATTTCGGGGACGAAATCCTTTAAGGAGGGGAGAATGTAATACCCCGTATTTTCTGTGTACTTAAGAATTACAAATCTGAGTATAATTAAAATATAAATTCATAATCAAGGGAAACTGGCTGTGCCATTGCGTTCATCTCGGAAAAATACGCGAAATAGAGTCCGAAATTTCGTAAATCGGAGTCCATATGACCAAGTTATGGCCTTCCAAAGTTCAAAAAAAAAATTAAACAGCACAGACCAGGTCGACTGGGGAGTCGACCCTAGAGTCGACCTGCCCCCAGGGGGTCGACCCTAGAGTCGACCTGCCCCCAGGGGGTCGACCCTAGAGTCGACCTTCCCCCAGGGGGTCGACCCTAGAGTCGACCTGGGGGTCGACCTGCCTCCCGAATCTGCTTTTCTGCCTGGGTGCGTTCTGATGTATTTGGTCTCGTTTTCTGTCTAGATTCGTCTGCCTAAACCTATTTAAACAGCCCCAAACCAGCCTTCTATGCACACAATTCTATTCTGCTTCTACTCTGCCTCTGTTCTAAATTAAAAATAAAAATAGCGTTGCTACTCTGCTGAAATCAAAACTAGAAGACAATCAGCATCAACCTAAATTCAATTAGAGATTAGAGCTTCTGCAACGGTTCTACAACAACTAGAGTTCTTTCTTTAATCCAATTAAGGCAAGTACAGTTATTTTCCGCTATAAACGTTAATTCTGATTTTGACATGAATTGTTAATCTGAATCAGAGATTATATCTGTTCTGTTCTGATTTGATTTATCTTATTCTGTACCTCTTTCCTCTTTCTGTTCTATAGCCAGGCTACCACGAGCCTGAGCCAATCTCATAAGAGATTAACATGCGCTAAAATGTTTGGGACAGTAAAATGAATGATGCATAAATTGGGCATGACCAATAGGTGACTAATTTGAGGAAAGAACATGGACTGTAGCTAGAACATGAATCTGAGACATATGATTGGACATGTTATATTTATAACATAAAAAAAAGGTATTGAACATATGATTTGTGGACATGACATAAAAAGGTATATTGAACATAAATATAGACTGTATTGAACACATGATTTGGGATAAAGAGAATATGGCCTAGGTATAAAGATTTACATGAAAGTAGGATATATATTAATGTAAATAAACACCTAAGTAAGGGACCTTTGGGATATATGACATGCATAGTAATCTATGGCTATATTTGGTATAAATTATATGGATCTTATGTACTATGCAAGTTTAATAAAAATTTGGAACATATGATATATGGTAAACTTATGACCATAATCTGTGCTATGTAAATTTAATACAAACATAGGGTATATGATAATATTGTGAATCAAGACTATTATTTATGCACATGAACTTAGGCAAGGTTTATAATTAGGCAAGGTATGAAACTTTAAGGAATAAGTAAATTTGTTATATTTGCCTAATTTGCTAGTTGTGTTACATTGCCCAATCTGCTAGTTCTGTTATATTGCTTAATCTGCTAGTTCTGCTCTACTGCCTAGTCTGCTAGATTTGTTCATCTGCCAAATCTGTCATTTGCTAAGTCTGTTGAAAATACTAAATCTGCTAGTTTGCTTAATCTGCTAAGTCGCCTAACCTGAGAAATTTGTTATCTGCTGAGTTGGTATAATTAGTCCGCTATTGACATAATCTGAATTGGCTATAGTTATGAATAATTGACATGTATATTAGGCGTGGGTATAAATGGTAAATCATTAATTAATTGGCCGCAAAGATAAACATGGCTAACTCGAGGTTAGAATGAGTTTGCGGCGTAATTCTGCCCGGAACCACCCGGCATATTCCAGTGGTCGCAAACAATAGGTTCTAATGTGAGAAGTTAGTCATAACGTGCTTGAAACCCGAGGTTAGACTCAGTTTGCGACAGAAACCTGCCCGGAACCAACCGGCCTAACCAGTAGCCACAAACTGTCAGTCTAATGTGAGAGGTTTGGGCATTAATATTTAATTAATGAAAATCTGAGATAATTATGATGTCTAAAACGTGTTGGGTAAGGTTAAACCAATTGGACCAATGAATCTGATGAACCCGTTTCGTGAAGCCGTAGGCCCAATACAAAGTTAGATAATCTGGAACCAGTTAATCTGTAAGCCTGTTAATCCGAACATCTGATCCGTTAGTCTGAAAACCTGTTAACTTGTTTGTTTGATCTATGAACTAGTTGATCTAAACGCTGTATGTCTGAACTTCTAAACAAGTTAATCTGAAATCTGTTAGTTTGGGGACACAAGGTTAGGAGGGGAATTACTTGTGTCATCTGTTGTTTGGGACCCATATTAGTCAGTAACCCTTTCTGGTATCAAAACTTTGACCCAACAGTAGGTAGGGTCCGGGCACGCTTACTGAACTAATTATAAGCGGTTCATTCTGATAATGGCGAGGGGTGTTGATGGTGCGTTCCAACCGGGTCATGTGCGTGCATGGATCCCGGTCTGCCTCTGAGGATGTAAGACGCCGTGACATCTGTAAATAGGTCTGTGCCAATTGGTTGTCACTTTAGGGAGTGATACACCCTACTGTGGGGCCGACACATGATATTTATGTATTAGGGAGCCGATCGCTTGGGGTAGGGTTTTTGGGTACACTTAGTTCTGTCTGTTTCTGTTGGTACCGTCTGTTTCTGTTGGGTGGTAACACCTGTCTGTTTCTGCGTGGTACCGTCTGTTCGGGTGGTAAAGGCCCATTACTAGTGTACACCTAATTCTACATTCTGTTTCCGTAGGGATTAATCTGTTTATGCTTCTGTCTGTTTCTGATCGGGTAGTAAAGGCCCATTATTAGCATTCTGTTTCTGTTAAATTATTCTGTACCCGTTCCTGTTTCAGTTTAGACATTAGGGTGACACCTAATTCTATTATACTAGTATTAGTGCAGAGAAGTGTAAAGCAATAGTTTATGTCATTATGTTCTTCTGTTATATCTGTTATACCTGTTACAGTTATCCCTCATCCAGTTTTATGTTCATGTCATATTATTATTATTATATGTTCATATGCTGAAAGTCACTGGACTTGCCAGACTTTTTGTCTGACCCTTGTTGTTTCGCCTCCTTTCTTCCGTTTCCCCCCAGGTTATCCAAGGAGGGAATACTTTAGCTTGATCCGGATTTCTCTTTGCTTGAAGTGCTTAAAGTATGGCTAGGCTTTGTATAGCTTCCGTTCTATGGGGATTATGATTTTAAACCATGCATTTTGAAGGCTTTTGTACAAGACTGATATTTTGTACTTGAATTCTGAGAATTGAAAGGATGTAACCATATTGATTTCTGTTTCCGCTGTAATAAAGTTAAAAAATTTCAAGTACTGTTTTATCTGTCTTGTAAGTTTCTATTCTGTTTACTAAAATGCTCCACCAAAGTTAAGGCATTCCCTTTGTGGGTGACCTTAACGGAGGTGGGGTGTTACAGCTGGTGGAGTATATCTTTCGAGTGGAAGAGGAAAATCGGGATTTCGTCGTGTAGATTTTGAGATATGTCCAAATCAAATTTTAGAAAAGTCGCTCTGGAATTCCTTTATAATTTATAAAGGAATTATTTATATTTTAAAAAGGAATTTCAATATAAATCGAATATCGGGTTGACCCAGAAGTGAATATCGAGTAGAAATCCATATAGGAATATTCTAGAGCTGTATGGTATTCCACTGTGAATATATACGATAATATTTATTTTTAAATATTTAATTTAATTATATTTATATATTTAAATGGGTCATCCAGAGCTTTAAAAATAGTCACTTTTGCAAACGAAGTCGGAATTCGACGAAACTAATTTTGTTGGATCCACAATGTCAAATAGTTGTTTGATTCCAAGTTTGGTAATTTTTAGAGCCACTGTGTGGCCGTACGGATTTTTAGAGTGAGAAACAATCAGCATTTCGACGGTTAAAAATACGCTGTGTGAGCATACGGAGTCGGAATTCGACGAAACCAGTTTCGTTGGGACCGTAATGTCGAACTCTAGCTACATGTCCAGTTTGGTGATTTTTGGGTATCGTACGTGTGACGGCCCGCCCCGCACCAACCGACACTTACTCCAAAAGCGCGCTGTACACATGTCCAGTTAGCACGGAACGGGTCGCCAGAAGGAAAAGGAAGAAGGAAATGAACATACAAAGAACCTGTAGAATGTCTCACAGCACATAGTATAAAATATAATAACAACATACTTGACATAAAACAGGAGTGACAGTGCATAAGCTGAAAATCAGAACTAAACATCATTGCAGCGGAAATTCAGAATACAGCTTATTACAACTTTCAAACTGTCTCAAAGCAAAAGTAAGATAAATGAGGTACACTACTAATGCCCAAGTAGCGACCACCAACGACACAGGGAGAATGTGTATATATATATAATACGTGGAAGCCTCCTACCCGCCTCCGAATCAGCTACTCGCGCATCACCAGCTAACCTGTCTCTAGTCTGCTCGTGTGAGCACCCAGAGTAATAAGAGGAGACATAAAACTCTGGGTCAGACATAAAGCCTGGTATGAGCGATAAGCATCTAAAGTGAACAATAACAGGTAGACTAAAACATACCTGAACCTGGACCTGCAACCAAAGAGTTAGCACTACATACTGTACAACACTCTAAGGTATCATATCAAACAGTGTAAGGATACGGAGGTGGGGGAGGTGTGCATGTCATAGGGATGGCAAACAATCAAACATAGCATCCATCCTCACATTTCTCACTCGGTGCGTAAAGCATACGATATTCACCACTTCGATCACCCAACATACCTTGCTACAATCACTTTGCCCCATGAAGTCATAAATGGCTTCACTGCACTGATAACGTAGCCACAAATCCTTCGCTATGTCCACTTTGCCCCATGGAGTCTCAAGAACCCCACTGCACTGGCTCATAGCCTTACTAATCCTTACTATGTCCACTCTGCCCCATGGAGTCACAAGAACCCCACTGCATTGGCTCATAGTCTTACTACGCATCACCTTGCCCCTCGGGTCGTAATGACCCTACTGCACAGATAACGTAGTCTTGCTACCATCACTTTGCCCCTCAGGTCGTAATGACCCTACTGCACTGATAAGTAGCCCATCATTCCTTTTTAGTGGTGAATCGAAGTTATGAACATCGACAACTCCTTAGCACACGTCCCGCAGCAAAGTCCAACCATGAAGTGAACTCATTGGTTCCCAACTGGTTCCGGGATCCTGAGCTCTAACTTCCCCTATTGGACTACCTTTGCATCTCGGGTTATTGGTCAATACTGGGTCCGGTCGGGTTCCTCCTCAAGCCATCGGTTCGGGTCGGTGTCCTTCATCCGTTCGGGTCGGGTCTCCTTCTGGTGCGGTTCGGGTCGGGTACTCCTCTGTGTTCGAGTCAGATGCTTCTCTTCGGGTCGGGTCGGGTGCTTCCCTTCGGGTCGGGTCGGGTGTCCCCTCTTGGTTCGCGTTTTCGATCCGTCTTCATGCTCCCTTCATATGCTCCTATCTGATTTGTCTTCGTGCTTCCGATCTGATCCGTCCTCCTCGATCCGATCCATCCTTCTAGATCCGATGCGTTTTCCTCTATCCGATCCAATCCCAGTTCAGCTAGCGCGGCCTTCCTTTTTGCCACTTTTCCTAAGTGTTGGGTTCCGATCCGATCAGATTCTTTGCTCAGTTCAACATATCTGATCCGAGCCCCCTTATCCGATCCGAACCCTGCACTGTTTTCTGAAACTATTCCAGCAAGTGTTTACGCCATTCGACGACGTTTTCGACCATTCTTACTATTGGAATCAATCACAAAGCATTTCATACAGTCATAGCAACATGCATAATCAACCACAAACATCATTCACATCAATATCATAGGTTAAAATGGATCAAACATACCCAAAATCCCATATTTCCCCTTAAGCATGTTTAGATGAAACTAATGATAGGATTAGCAAAACTTAACCAAATTCATATCAGAGGTCTAAAACATCATTTAAGAATTTTTGAACATTTTTCCTGAATTTTATCATGCTTAAATTCGCTAATTAGCACTAATCACCCCTAATTAGCCATAATTAGTGTAAAACTATGCATATCACTCACCTTAGCCACAAAATAAACTAAGATCTGAAATAATTCTCTGATTTGATGTGAATCTCAATGCCAACAGCAGCTCCTATGTTGATTTGGTGAAGATCTTCCTTGATTAGGTGTTGCTAAGCCAAATCCTTGACCAAAAGATGATTTGGAGGTGATTTAGAGGTTAGAGGCCATTTTTGGGGATCCTTGGTGATAAGTGGAGGCTAGAAAACTGAAATGGAATGATTCTCCATCTCATTTCAGCCCTCCCATAACCCTAATCCCGAAATGGGTTATGGGCCTACTCACTAATCACCCGATTTGGCCCGGTTAAGCAGTTTTTCACCCTCCAAACCTTGTTTCAGCCATATCTCCCAAACGGTAAGTCCGTTTGGCTATTATGACCACTCTACGGAAAGGTAAACCATCAAACGAATCAAATGGAAGTGGTTTCAGGTCAAAATTCCTTTCCAATCAAAAGTTATGGCCGAAACAGTACCAACTAGGGGCAAAATGGTCATTTAAAAATTGGAACATGGGAAATGACTCTAATAGATGTTTCCCAAAGTTACATGACCATACAACTTCACACGGGAAAGAAATAAATATTCTACGATCCCCCGATATGTAGGATACGGGTCATTACAGTACGTGGTCGTAGGGATTTTTAAGGACCAGAGAAGAGCATAAAATCGATAAAATAAAATAGAAAATCAAAATTAAAATATTCCCCCTATTTTTCTAAGGTCCAACACAGGCCACGCGACCTCTCTCCTCAGCCACAAAGCTTACCAACCCAAAACAGTGTATAAATACCGCACAAAAACCCAACATCGCAGAAAAAGAAAATCGAAATAAAATTCAAATAAAACTCCTTTAAATCTAAAACAGTTATCAGTGGATTCCTCTTCAGATCCTCGTCGCGATGGTACCCATTTCACGCATCTCGACAGTGTCCTCTGGCTTGCGGTTTTAAGCACAACGACCTAGGGTTTGAATTTGCTGTCGATTAAGGCGGAGGTAGTTGGTTTCGATTTCAGTTGTGAGTTCAGTTGGAAAAACCGCACGTACAGGTTTTGTTTCAGGCGAGTTCGGCGATAAAGGGGTCGTGACCTTTACTGTGCGAAACTGGTGTTGCGTCGGAGTCGAAGTTGGAGGGTGCAGACATGGCACGAGTTTGAATATGGGTTGATGGAGTTGGAGCATTCGCAGAAGGGAGAACGTTGTTGCTTTGCGTTGGTGGAAGAGGGATTCAAAGTGGACAAATTTCGGTTACTGGAGCGTGTAATACGATTTGGGGAAGATGATAAAAGGGAGGTGCGGGTTTGTATAGTGGGAAATGGGCCGGGTTGAGAGAGGTAAAGGCCCATATGTTTTATTTTAAAACTTAAGTCCTATTTAAACTGTGTACTAACTTCTTAACGCGATATCTTGACCATACGATGTCAGAATCACGAACGGTCAGATCCATTGGGATCGTATAGATGGGAGCAACACAATGGAACTGACCGCGAGTCAATTGAAGCTCGTTACAATTTATGGCAAAATAAATTGTTTGATTCAAATCAAACAACAATTTATCGTTCTTTAACGATGAACTGCCAATGTGAGTAAATCTCACTAACTCTGAACAGTTTATAATTTCATGTTGTATTTTTAGAACTGTTAGATATTGGCTGATTGACTGTGTGTTGACTGTTTGATTGAACTGCTAGTCAGTTAGTTGAATTTCTATATTGATTCTGTTTAATAGAATATATCATATGGAACTGAAAGTGATGTTATCTATATTGTTTAACATCTGTGATGCAGGGAAGACAGGTTGGAGGAATCCGACTGGATTCCTTAACATTTATTTTACTGTTTTTCATATATTGTGATATATGATGTGATATATAATCTGTTGTCGATTATATGTGTTTGGACGACACTGATCATCGTGATTTGATATGTTGAATACCATAACATACTGAATGTTGATAAAGGAATATTTTCAAAGTGTATTTTGAAAATGAATTATTTATATAAAATCGATGGATTTTATATAGAAAAGGAAAGGGATTTTTACAAAAGAAATATTTATAAAATCAAATGATAAGTTAGAATAAAAGGAAATCATTTGTAAAGTGAAGAATCGTTACTAAAAGTAAATCTTTATAAATGAATAGTTTATTCAAAAAGGAGTTAATCGATGTTAGTTAATCGATTAGAGAATAAAGTAAAAAGGAGTAAATCGATGTTAGTTAATCGATTAGAGAATAAAGTAAAAAGGAGTAAATCGATGTTATTTAATCGATTAGAGAATAAAGTAAAAAGGAGTAAATCGATGTTAGTTAATCGATTAGAGAATAAAGTAAAAGGAGTTAATCGATGTTAGTTAATCGATTAGAGAATAAAGTAAAAGGAGTTATCGAATATAGTTTATTCGAAAGGAGTTAAGTGAAATGAGTAAATCAATAGCGTTAGTCAAATAGAGTTAATCCAATAGTGTTAGTCCAATAGAGTTAATTGATAAGGGTTAATCGAATAGAGTTAAGTGAAAAGAGTCAATCGAATATAGTTATTCGAAGGAGGGTTAAGTAAGGAAGTTAGTAAAGGGATATAAAGTGAACTTTGTCTATTTCAAAGTTAGAAATGTTGTTCAATTAAGGTCTGAGAGGTAGTTCTACCCTAACTTGATTGGCTTCCTTTTTAACTAAGGAATAGTTAAGGTTCGGCAGTAAAAGGGAATGGTTTGAGTTGGCATCGCGATGGCTTGTTTAAACATCTGTCTAAGTCCAATGAAGAAGCTTTGGAAATGTTTTTTTCAAATAAGAAACCAGAAATGTTTTCTAATAAAGAAAACAAGAAATGGAAATGTTTTCCAATGGTAATAACAAATATTTTCTAAATTTAGAAAATAAGAAATGTTGAATATAGGGAAACAGGAGATGAAAAATGAACTAAGGAGATGAATGTTAAATGATGTTTGATCAATATAATTTCCATTTGGAAATAATATCATTGTTTGCACACTTGTTTTTATTCGATAGTTAAATCACAGACTATCGAAGTTTTGACCATTTTAACGTTGTTAATATGCAGAGACCGGTTGGATTATTATCCAAAGAACCACTCTGTATTGGCATAAGCGTGGCGAATCATATATGCCAAAGGAAATTGAAGACGGATTTATGCAAGGGCTATCCTGTTTACAGAATAGTGCCTTCGGTTCATCCTGTTCCCGGATGACTTGTATGGACGGATGTCTGACAGAGTATTTCCAGACGATCACGTATATTGATTTCTCCAACTGTACCAAGAGTGGAAGCGGAGAAGGAAACTTCTTTTAGCTAACGCGTAATGTATGGTTGAGGACGTCAATCGGTGATTTGATGGTTTTGACGATGTGGCATTCAAAGTGAATCTGGTATGATGATAAAGCATAGCTTCTAGCCTCATCATCCGGTAAATGACAGAAATCGGGCAGGCAGCATGGCTAAGTCGGTCGCACCGAAGTAGGGTGTATAATCACCTGATCTAGAGTTTCATTTACTTCTAAAAATCTATTGTTGATGCTGTTCCATTCGGGAAACGGTTGCTAATCCCAACTGTTGGTGATATACATTCGATACGCTCAAGCGAAATGAGTGGTCGGTCATGTGTGGCCGGGTTACAAGATGTTCTTGTTGAACCCAGTGTATTCCTCTCTAGAGGTACACAAGCGAAAGGTGGTTCCATACCTTGTCATAGTTGGAAATCCATTACCCAATACGTGCTTGCGGTTTTGATTGTATACTATATATGTAGAATGTGAGATGAAAGCGTTTCTGCTAGATGATTATATATACTGTGGTTGATAGACATTATTATAATATCAAAAGGTTTTTGATATAAAGATATTTTGGATTCTCATAAGGGAAAAACCCGTTCCGTTATGTGGCGTGGTCTTATGAGACATCGTTTACTTGTTCAAACTGTTTTTAAACTGTTTTACTCACACCAGTCCCATGACTGACCCGGAGTTTATTTTGTTTTGTTTTCCCTAAACTCTTGGGTGCCTAAATTTGTATGGGCAGTCAAGTAGTCGGGATTTACAGATATAGTTGAAGAGCTGGAGCAGGAGGCTTCAGGATCATATAGCTATAGTTATTTCCGCTGTGTTGTAAGTGATGTACTTTGATATTGATGTATATTCAAGTACAGATGTATATTTCAAGTTATGTTTTATATATTATATGTTATTCGTTCCGCTGTGAGATTCGTGTTACTCTGATGTTGTGTTCTTCTTCTTCTTCTTCTATTCTAAGTTTCTATCTTATCTTTCCTCACCCTCTAATTTCTTTCACTAATTACCAGGATTTTTCGATGTTTTGGTTGTTGACATCGTGTTTATGTCGATAACCAAAGTCGCTCAAAATCCGGGTCATTGCAGTTAGTATCAGAGCTTAAGTTAAGAATTACTTGGCTCTGTGGCGTGACTCGGTAGAGATAGGGTTAATAATACCCTAGATTGAGTTGAGTGTATATATACGAGTGAACGTATTTGTTATTGATATATAAATTTGTTTTATATTGTGGAGATTCATTGGTTAAGTCGTTTATGAGTTCTGGTCGATCAGTTTGATCCACTGTATCGGTAGGAGTAAATAAACGCTCGAATACGATGGGTCGACACGATATGCTTTGAAAAAAATGGTAAATTAAAATAAGTTTACCCAAGGTATATCTTGATATAGAGAAGATATATATATATATATATCGAAATTATAAATGAATATATTGGTTGCCATTATAATCGAGTAAGATTATAAATTAAATGGTTATGTAAATAACCAATTAGAATTCATATAAGTGAAATACGTGAAATCAGATGCGTTAAATCTAAAATTTAAACCGGAAATTGAGTTAAAACTCTGGAGAATTAGATAAGTGTTTGTAAATGGATTTGGATTAAAAATGAGGAAAATTTAAGATCCTGGAAGATTTTAAATTGTTTTACAAACAGTGTGAATTATATTTTGAAATGAATTTCAAAAGGGGAAATATTTAGAAATGGTTTTATAGTATTGAACTCACTTCGATCGCCGGAAAATAGATTCTTATGATGACAGCTGCATCATCAGTGTTCATTTTCGAGTTGTAAGTGACGAATTAGTACCAGAGATACTGTTTTGAATTTGTTTTGGAAAAGACAAGTGCGTTGAATTTCAAAATGGGATTTAAAATATAGAATTTGAATAATATAATTTGAAATTTTAAATAGATTTGAAATATTAACTTGTTTAAAAGAAATAAAAACGAGAAGTTCCTTTATAAACAAAGTTTATAAATAGTTCTTTTATGAACGTAGTTTATAAATGAAGTGAAAAGAATTATCATTGGATAATTCAGAAATAAAAATACAAGTGTGAAATTGAAGGGGAAATCTATTTTCAAAGGGTAGAAATATCGATTTCAAAAGGAATTGAAATCGAGACTTATTTAAAGGAATTTGAATAAAGGAAGTTCAAACTTAGAATTTAAATAAGAAAATTCAAAGGGAGTTTGAATATATGAAATTCAATGGAATTGAAATAGAAATTAAATATAGAAATTCAAATAGAGTTTGAATATGTAAATTCAAATGGAGTTCAAATATAGAATGTGAATATAGAAAATATAAAGGAATTCAAATATAGGATTTGAATATCGAAAGTGAAATGGAATTTGAATATAGAATTCAAATGGAATTTAAACTATAGAATTTGAATAAAATTTGAATAGAAATTTAATAGAATTAACTAAGTCGAAGAGGAATTAGTTAATCGAGTTTTAAATTTGAAGTTGATCTTTGAAAGGTGAATTGAATTTGTAAATGGATATTCGAAATCGAATATAGAACTTAAATTTGAAATTTGGATTCGAATTAGTTAATAAGCAAGTTAAAATATATTTGAACATGTCATGTTCAAATATAAAAGTGAAATAGACCAAAAGAGTTAATTAACGAATTGAGTTAAAACGATCAGGTGTAGTTAAAATAGATTGGGCAGGTATAAATATACATGAGATAGGTATGGATAAGGTATGAAGGTATATAAATAGAGTGCTCGACAAAAGGTATGTATTTAATTTATATATGAGATTTTATGCGCCGTATCGGCTAGCCGCTTGGCTTTTTCTTTTTCTTTTGGATTGGTGAGGGCCATGGGAGGCTATTTGAAATATCCCGATGCTCCCAGTACAAAGGAGGTTATGGCGAGTTTTTCCAGGAATTTAAGGAGTTAGAATATTTTTAAGGAAATCTGATAACTAGAAATCTATATATCAATATATATAGAAGTCGATAAGGAAACGAACTTAGTAATAGAATAGTAAAATAAAAAGGGAAGACTAAGAATAAAATCTAGTAAAAATAGAAAGAGGAAGCGTATACGTGTTTAGAAGTGAATAAGTAGTTGTATGGTATTGATTATTCGAGTAAGTAGTCATATCTGTTTTGATGTTATAAATGTTATTCAGTCAAGGTTTGAGAGGTAGTTATACCCCAACTTGATTGATTTCATTATTAACAAATAAATAGTAAGATTTCAGGCTCAAAGATCAATGTTGAATAAGGGTTAGTTGAATATAGTATTTGGGTTGTCGTAACGATGTTTTACACAACATCCTTTTTTACCCAAATAAGTGTAAGCTTGGAAATACAATAAAGAATATTTCCTAAGTATAGAAATAAATGAGATCGGAAAAGAGATAAGTAATTGGAGTATTTTCCAATTATAAATAGGATAATAAAGGTTATTGATTTAGAAAATAAAGGAAGGCAATATTCGGAAATGTTTTCCAAATAACATAAAAGGCCAATATGGTTATTGAAAATATTTGGTTAACAAATATTGATAAAGAAATAGAGGAGTGATTTAACTAATGGAATATTGATTAAGGGCTCAGTTGAATTTCAAAAAGGAAAATTTGATTTTTGAAAAGAGTAAACTATTTAAAAACTCCCAGGGAAAGACCGTTTGAATTAAAAACAAATTTAACAAAAATTTGTGAAAGCAAAATTGAATTAAAGTAAAGCCAGTAAAGTGGTAACTGAGGTTGAATTAGAATGATATCAAGACAAATTGGATTGTGAGATTCAAATTTGAAGTGTAATGGGATAATCAAGTTAAGAGTTGGGAATCGAGAAGAAACTCGACTTAAAATGATATTTGGCTCGGACATAAGCGAATAGTGGTGTTGTGGATAAAAGCACATTGGAATTTGATTGGGATAACATTGGTATATGCTGAGTTGATAGCATATGGAAGTGATAGAGTTGATATGCCGACAAAAGGTACCAGTTTATATTATATATTGGGTATGAGATTTTAATGAGCCAAATTGGCAAGCCGCTTGGCTGTTTGATTTTATTTTGGGTTGGAGATGGCCCAGAGAGGCGAGTGGGAGTTTGACCGATTGACCAGTACAAAGGAGGTGCTGGCGAAATTAAAAAAAAAAATTAAGGCGTTAGAAAATTTTAAGGATTTTTGAAAATTTTCGATAATATGAATTAATTAATAATTTAATTGAAATTAAATTGGTTCAGTTGAAACTGAAGTTAAGAAGTGAACAAATATGTTCTAACCAGTCGATAGGGTCGTTCTCTACCTATTAGCAATTTCGAGGACGAAATTATTTTAAGTGGGAAAGATTGTAATGACCCGCATTGGCAGAGGTATTATGATTTATTTATTTAATTATATAAATGGTGATATAGTGAATTAAATGGTCGTGGGATTTAATAATGATGAATATTTAATTAAAATAATAAATTAAATAATATATTTAATTCTGAAATAATCAGAATTGGTTGAAATGGCGATATGGTGTGAACCGGATCATTTGTGATATTTAATTCAGCTTGGAATTGAATTTGAATAACGAATATATTCAATCGTCGACAGTTGAACGTATAGTTTATAATATAACTATAAACAAGCTCGAAATGGCGCTGCAGTTCGTAAATTGGCGATTCGAACTTCAACTGAATATACAGGGTTCGTTTTAAATCGGATTTCTATGAAACAAGAAACGTGTGGAGCTGGTGAAGTATATCTTTCTAGTGGAAGAGAAAAATCGGGATTTCGTCGTGTAGATTTTGAGATATGTCCAAATCAAATTTTAGAAAAGTCGCTCTGGAATTCCTTTATAATTTATAGAGGAATTATTTATATTTTAAAAAGGAATTTCAATATAAATCGAATATCGGGTTAACCCAGAAGTGAATATCGAGTAGAAATTCATATAGGAATATTCTAGAGCTGTATGGTATTCCACTGTGAATATATACGATAATATTTATTTTTAAATATTTAATTTAACTATATTTATATATTTAAATGGGTCATCCAGAGCTTTAAAAATAGCCATTTTTGCAAACGAAGTCGGAATTCGACGAAACTAATTTTGTTGGATCCACAATGTCAAATAGTTGTTTGATTCCAAGTTTAGTAATTTTTAGAGTCACTGTGTGGCCGTACGGATTTTTAGAGTGAGAAACAGTCAGTATTTCGACGGTTAAAAATACGCCGTGTGAGCATACGAAGTCGGAATTCGATGAAACCAGTTTCGTTGGGACCGTAATGTCGAACTCTAGCAACATGTCCAGTTTGGTGATTTTTGGGTATCGTACGTGGTCGTAGGGATTTTTAAGGACCAGAGAAGAGCATAAAATCGATAAAATAAAATAGAAAATCAAATTTAAAATATTCCCCCTATTTTTCTAAGGTCCAATACAGGCCACGCGACCTCTCTCCTCAGCCACAAAGCTTACCAACCCAAAACAGTGTATAAATACCGCACAAAAACCCAACATCACAGAAAAAGAAAATAAATTCAAATAAAACTCCTTTAAATCTAAAACAGTTATCAGTGGATTCCTCTTCAGATCCTCGTCGCGTTGGTACCCATTTCACGCATCTCGACAGTGTCCTCTGGCTTGCGGTTTTAAGCACAACGACCTAGGGTTTGAATTTGCTGTCGATTAAGGTGGAGGTAGTTGATTTCGATTTCAGTTGTGAGTTCAGTAGGAAAAACCGCACGTACGGGTTTTGTTTCAGGCGAGTTCGGCAATAAAGGGGTCGTGACCTTTATTGTGCGAAACTGGTGTTGCGTCGGAGTCGAAGTTGGAGGGTGCAGACATGGCACGAGTTTGAATATGGGTTGATGGAGTTGGAGCATTCGCAGAAGGGAGAACGTTGTTGCTTTGCGTTGGTGGAAGAGGGATTCAAAGTGGACAAATTTCGGTTACTGGAGCGTGTAATACGATTTGGGGAAGATGATAAAAGGGAGATGCGGGTTTGTATAGAGGGAAATGGGCCGGGTTGAGAGAGGTAAAGGCCCATATGTTTTATTTTAAAACTTAAGTCCTATTTAAGTGTGTGCTAACTTCTTAATGCGATATCTTGACCATACGATGTCAGAATCACGAACGGTCAGATCCGTTAGGATCGTATAGACGGGAGCAACACAATGGAACTGACCGCGAGTCAATTGAAGCTCGTTACAATTTATGGCGAAATAAATTGTTTGATTCAAATCAAACAACAATTTATCGTTCTTTAACGATGAACTGCCAATGTGAGTAAATCTCACTAACTCTGAACAGTTTATAATTTCATGTTGTATTTTTAGAACTGTTAGATATTGGCTGATTGACTGTGTGTTGACTGTTTGATTGAACTGCTAGTCGGCTAGTTGAATTTCTATATTGATTCTGTTTAACAGAATATATCATATGGAACTGAAAGTGATGTTATCTATATTGTTTAACATCTGTGATGCAGGGAAAACAGGTTGGAGGAATCCGACTGGATTCCTCAACATTTATTTTACTGTTTTTCATATATTGTGATATATGATGTGATATATAATCTGTTGTCGATTATATGTGTTTGGACGACACTGATCATCGTGATTTGATATGTTGAATACCATAACATACCGAATGTTGATAAAGGAATATTTTCAAAGTGTATTTTGAAAATGAATTATTTATATAAAATCGATGGATTTTATATAGAAAAGGAAAGGGATTTTTACAAAATAAATATTTATAAAATCAAAGGATAAGTTAGAATAAAAGGAAATCATTTGTAAAGTGAAGAACCGTTACTAAAAGTAAATCTTTATAAATGAATAGTTTATTCGAAAAGGAGTTAATCGATGTTAGTTAATCGATTAGAGAATAAAGTAAAAAGGAGTAAATCGATGTTAGTTAATCGATTAGAGAATAAAGTAAAAAGGAGTAAATCGATGTTAGTTAATCGATTAGAGAATAAAGTAAAAAGGAGTAAATCGATGTTAGTTAATCGATTAGAGAATAAAGTAAAAGGAGTTAATCGATGTTAGTTAATCGATTAGAGGATAAAGTAAAAGGAGTTATCGAATATAGTTTATTCGAAAGGAGTTAAGTGAAATGAGTAAATCAATAGCGTTAGTCAAATAGAGTTAATCCAATAGTGTTAGTCCAATAGAGTTAATTGATAAGGGTTAATCGAATAGAGTTAAGTGAAAAGAGTCAATCGAATATAGCTATTCGAAGGAGGGTTAAGTAAGGAAGTTAGTAAAGGGATATAAAGTGAACTTTGTCTATTTCAAAGTTAGAAATGTTGTTCAGTTAAGGTCTGAGAGGTAGTTCTACCCCAACTTGATTGGCTTCGTTTTTAACTAAGGAATAGTTAAGGTTCGGCAGTAAAAGGGAATGGTTTGAGTTGGCATCGCGATGGCTTGTTTAAACATCTGTCTAAGTCCAATGAAGAAGCTTTGGAAATGTTTTTTTCAAATAAGAAACCAGAAATGTTTTCTAATAAAGAAAACAAGAAATGGAAATGTTTTCCAATGGTAATAACATATATTTTCTAAATTTAGAAAATAAGAAATGTTGAATATAGGGAAACATGAGATGAAAAATGAACTAAGGAGATGAATGTTAAATGATGTTTGATCGATATAATTTCCATTTGGAAATAATATCGTTGTTTGCACACTTGTTTTTATTCGATAGTTAAATCACAGACTATCGAAGTTTTGACCATTTTAACGTTGTTAATATGCAGAGACCGGTTGGATTATTATCCAAAGATCCACTCTGTATTGGCATAAGCGTTGTGAATCATATATGCCAAAGGAAATTGAAGACGGATTTATGCAAGGGCTATCCTGTTTACAGAATAGTGCCTTCGGTTCATCCTGTTCCTGGATGACTTGTATGGACGGATGTCTGACAGAGTATTTCCAGACGATCACGTATATTGATTTCTCCAACTGTACCAAGAGTGGAAGCGGAGAAGGAAACTTCTTTTAGCTAACGCGTAATGTATGGTTGAGGACGTCAATCGGTGATTTGATGGTTTTGACGATGTGGCATTCAAAGTGAATATGGTATGATGATAAAGCATAGCTTCTAGCCTCATCATCCGGTAAATGACAGAAATCGGGCAGGCAGCATGGCTAAGTCGGTCGCACCGAAGTAGGGTGTATAATCACCTGATCTAGAGTTTCATTTACTTCTAAAAATCTATTGTTGATGCTGTTCCATTCGGGAAACGGTTGCTAATCCCAACTGTTGGTGATATACATTCGATACGCTCAAGCGAAATGAGTGGTCGGTCATGTGTGACCGGGTTACAAGATGTTCTTGTTGAACCCAGTGTATTCCTCTCTAGAGGTACACAAGCGAAAGGTGGTTCCATACCTTGTCATAGTTGGAAATCCATTACCCAATACGTGCTTGCGGTTTTGATTGTATACTATATATGTAGAATGTGAGATGAAAGCGTTTCTGCTAGATGATTATATATACTGTGGTTGATAGACATTATTATAATATCAAAAGGTTTTTGATATAAAGATATTTTGGATTCTCATAAGGGAAAAACCCGTTCCGTTATGCGGCGTGGTCTTATGAGATATCGTTTACTTGTTCAAACTGTTTTTAAACTGTTTTACTTAAACCAGTCCTATGACTGACCCAGAGTTTTTTTTGTTTTGTTTTCCCTAAACTCTTGGGTGCCTAAATTTGTATGGGCAGTCAAGTAGTCGGGATTTACAGATATAGTTGAAGAGCTGGAGCAGGAGGCTTCAGGATCATATAGCAATAGTTATTTCCGCTGTGTTGTAAGTGATGTACTTTGATATTGATGTATATTCAAGTACATATGTATATTTCAAGTTATGTTATATATATATTATATGTTATTCGTTCCGCTGTGAGATTCGTGTTACTCTGATGTTGTGTTCTTCTTCTTCTTTTATTCTAAGTTTCTATCTTATCTTTCCTCACCCTCTAATTTCTTTCACTAATTACCAGGATTTTTCGATGTTTTGGTTATCGACATCGTGTTTATGTCAATAACCAAAGTCGCTCAAAATCCGGGTCATTACAGTATTGGTGGGCTGACTCTGCCAATCTAGGGCTCATGTGTGCCTGAGTCCTGGACATCTTGCTAGAGATTCCATGAATCGGATAAAGAAGATCATTTGCCTTGGTTCACAATGGAATCCAATTTCCAATACGAGCTTTGCGGTTTTAGTTGTAAACCTATATGGCGACATAATAGGATGGTGTATTATGTCATTTAAGATTGATACATTTATTCTCGAAATTGATTTCCATTTAAACACTAATAATATTATCAAATGATTTTCTCGTATCAAGCATGTTTGGCCATTATAAGATAAAGCTCTATCCTCTGGTTTGCGTTGCATTGTGTGATGAGACTTGAGTCTTATAATGGCTTCATTTCTCAACAAGCATTGTGTGGTTTTGTGCATTGGCATTCATGTGGAGTAAACCTGTTAAGTGTTATACGGCGTGGTCTCGTGATATGCCTTACTTTGTAATAAAGTTAAAAATAACTGTTTGATTTCTCATACCGGTCTCATGACTGACCCATAGTTTGTTTTTCTCTTGCAAACTCGGGTGTCCATATTTTCACACGGCATCCTAGTATTCAGGTCGTTAGATTAGTTCATTTTGGAGTTGTATATGGAAGATGGTTTTGAACTTAGAGCTGGAGCAAGTTTTGGATGATTCTTTTGGACCCTCTTAGACTCTATCATGTTGATTATCATTATTCCCGCTGTACACCTATTTTTTTGTTGAACCTGATATGTATAATTATGATCCTATGATGATGTATTAAACTCTGATATCAACTTATGATGTAATCTAATGTACACTATGTATTGTAATGCAATGGTTATCTTCTGCTGTTATGTTAATATGTTATGTTCCAATGATTACCTTTTCTTCCAAGGATCAGAAGAATAGGTCGTCACAATTGGTATCAGAGCTGAAAGTTAACCTTAGTTCTGGAGTATAACATATTAAATGAATCATCAGAGATAGAATCAATAGTATTCTAGGATGAGTGACTCAGTAGAGATAGGGTTAGCAATACCCTAGAATGAGTAAAGCAAAGTAACTCACACCTAGTAGACACATTTCTTTTTATATTGTCTCTATGCTCTTACAATTTCCTTAAGACATTTTTTTCTTGCGTAACTCTTTTCTTGATACTTACAGATATAGTAGAAAATAAGTGGCAGAAGAGGTAGAGGAAGGGGTAATGTTCAAGCTGAAGTTCATCAACCCAATCCTATAGGAGTAGCAAATGAGCCAGTTGTGCCTCCACAGCCAGAACCAGGTCTAGAAGTTCTAGTCAAGAAATACAAGAATCTGGGAGGGGTTCCATTCTTAGGAAAGGAATTAGTGATAGAAGCACAAGCTTGGCTACGCTCTTACGAAAGGATTTTCACTATCTTAAGACTCAATGGAGATCAAAAAAGGTATTGAGCCTCTTAGTTACTCAAAAGATGAAGCCCTGATTTGATGGGAGATGATTACTATGACCAATCCTGAAGGGAATTTTACTTGAGATCGTTTCACAGAGGTCTTGGAAGAGAGATTCATGCCTTCCGAAGCAGTAAGTCTCATGTATTATGAGTTCTCCAATATGAAACAAGGAGATATGACCATTCAGGAGTATTTGAACAAGTTCAATGAGCTTTCTCACTTTGGCCCGGAGCTAATTCAAGTTCCAATGAAGAAGAATATGAGATTTATGGATTGAATTCAAAGAAAGTATAAGAATAGAGTGACTACTCATGTGAAGCTTCCTTTTTCGAAAATGGTAGAAATGGCTTGCTATTATGAGAACATAGACAAACAAAATTCTTTGGAGGACAAAGAAAAAGGAAATTCTAGCAAGAAAAGAAGTTAGTAAATAAGAAATCCGAAGCATGTAAGGAAGGGAAAAAGCCTAGAGAGGATGGTTTAAGACTGCCACATGTTTCAACTGCAATAAGAAGGGACACTTGTCGACAGACTGTAGATCTCCAAAGAAGCAGAAGAAGAATGAATATGAATCCAGTAAGAAATTTGAAGAGAACAGGGAATGCTACAATTGTCACAAGACTGGTCATATTGCAAAGAATTTCCCATATTCGAAAAAAGTCTAAAGTGACTCGTGTCTACAACATGGAAAATGCTCCAACATCCTCAGCTAGTAAGGGAGGGCTAGATGTTTTGGAAGGTATGCATACCATTAACAATATTCCGGTTAAAGTATTGTTTGATATGAGTGCATCACGCAATTTTATCTTGAGCAGTTTGGCTAAATTAAGTCTAGAACACAACCATCTTGAAGAACCCATTTGCATTATAAATCCAATAGGAGGATCCATCGACCTTTGTTCATACTGTAGAGTGCCTATCTCTTTTTCTTATTGCCTATTTCCCGATAGATTATTTGGATTTCACTGAATTTGATATTATACTTAGGTTGGATTAGTTGACCAAATACGAAGATGATGTTAAGTGCGAGGAAAGAATCGTCAGGGTAAGAACCAAAGTTGGAAATTTTATGGAGATACCATGCGAAGGTCCAAGTTTGAATAGGAATGAATTTTGGTCTGCTCTCGATGTTTTCCACACTCCCCTAGAAACCATCCCAGTTGTTAAAGAATATGCAGATGTATTTGAAGAAGTTAATAGTCTTCCTCTATGGAAGGAGATTGACTTCAAAATTGATTTGGTTCCTAGTGCGAGGCCGATTGTGCATGCAACTTGAAGGATGTCGATAAAGGAAAAGGAAGTGCTGAGTAACCAAACTCAACAACTTTTGTGGGAATGTTCGATTAGGCCTAGTTTCTCAAGTTGGGGTGCAATAGTGGTATTCGATCCGAAACCCCATAGTACCCTCAAACTATATGTGGACTATCGAGATCTTAACAAGCAAACTCTTAAGAATAAGTACCCTCTTCTTCGCATTGATGATTTACTGGATCGCTTGAATGAAGCTCGGGTATTTTCAAAGATGGACCTAGCTACAGGGTTTCATCAGCTAAGGATTATAGAAGAGTGAGTTCCTTTAACAGTTTCAGGAGGCCGGACTTATATTATGAATGGTTAGTAATGCCCTTCGGACTGTGCAATGCCCTGATTATTTAATGGACTGATGAACCAGGTGTTTCAAAAGGTACTGAACAAGATTACTTACAGTCTTATTTACTATTGCTTATAGTTTTTATCCATTTCCTTTAAGTTATAATTTTTCTGTAAAATTCTTTATGTAAGTTATTTTCAATGTTTTTTGGTCTTTCTCTTACAGTTTTATTTACTTAATGTTAGAAATATTATAAGATGTGTTCTCGGTCTTCTTTCCCCTTTCCGTATCTAATTTTACTGTTTTAGATTAATTCCTAGTTATGCCCAAAGTAAGCCTAGGTCTCTAATATTGGCGTATGTATACGACTAATTTAAGATGGCTTATTTGTACGGCTAATTTTATGCAACTGATTATAATCCTTTTTATTTTGTGTATGTGGGAAAACACGATTCAATTGGAATTATGTGAAAGTGGAAAATGCTAATCTTTATTGATGATATCCTTTTCCTCTCTAAAACAAAGGAAGAGCATGTGAAACATTTGGGAAAGGTACCGGAGATTCTAAGAAAGAATTTATTAAAAACCAAGTATTCAAAATGTCAATTATGGAAAGAAGAATTGAAATTTCTTGGGCATGTGGCGTCGAAGGAAAGAATCTCGGTAGGTCCGAGAAAGATTGCTGTCATCCAAGATTGGAAGCAACCAAGGACCCCCACTGAAGTCAGAAGTTTTCTTGGGTTGGCTAGTTATTATCAGAAGTTCATAAAGAATTTTTAAAAGTTATCCTGTCCTTTGACGAAGCTAACCAAGAAGCATGCTAAGTTTGTTTGGACGTCTGAGTGTGAAGAAGCCTTCCAAGGATTGGAAGAAAGGCTAACCACTGCCCCAGTGTTAACAATTATAGATGGTAATCAAGATCTAACCGTTTATACAGATTCTTTTAGACAAGGAGTTGGTGTAGTATTGATGCAAAGAGGTAAAGTAATTGCTTATGCGAATAGGCAGTTGAAACCATATGAGAAGAAGTATGCCACCATGATTTGGAGTTACTTGTTGTGATATTTACCTTGAAGATTTAGAGGCACTACTTGCTGGGTGAGAAGTTTGAACACTTTACTGATCATAAATCTCTTAAGTACCTTTTCACCCAAAAGGACTTGAACATGAGACAACAACTTTGGTTGGAGTTTCTGGCGGCATACGACTTAGATATTCTTTACACTCTAGGAAAAACCAATGTTGTAGCAGACACGCTTGGTAGAAAGAATGCTATTGTTGCTAATCTGGTTGTTACACCCTTGTTGATTGAGAAGATTTCAACTTAACAAAAAGATAATGAGTTTATTCAAACGATTTGCAAAAGAATCCAAAAGGGTGAATTCTCGAACTTCCAGATCAATAATAAAGGAGTTCTGAGATTGAAGGGTCGAATTTGTGTTTCAGATATTCTAGAGCTCAAAAGAAACGTATTGGATAAGTGCTATAAATCCAAACTCAGTATCCATCCATGAGCTCATAAGATGTATCGAGATTTGAAGTGCACATTCTGGTGGAAATCAATGAAGAGTGATATCTCAATATATGTCAGCAGGTGTCTAACTCGCCAACAAGTCAAAAGTGATCGTCAGAAAGTCGTTGGGTTACTTCAACCACTTGAGATTCCTAAATGGAAGTAGGACCAGATATCAATAGATTTCATTGGTGGTTTACCTCAAACCAAGAAAGGTAATGGAAGTATCTGGGTTATAGTAGATCGTCTAACGAAGAGTGCCCATTTACTTTCGGTAAAGGCAAATAGAACAACTGAGAGCCTTGCTCAGTTATATGTGAAGGAAGTGGTTCACTGCATGGAGTACCTGACAACATTGTTAGTGATCGAGATTTGATATTCACTAATAAGTTCTCAGAAGCATTTCAGTCGGTATTAAGGACAAAATTGAACCCTAGCACTGCTTACTACCCCCAAACTGATGGACAGACTGAAAGAGTAAATCTAGTTTTGGAAGAATTGTTGCGAGCCTGTATCCTTGATTTTAGAGAATCGTGGGAAGATCACTTGCATCATGTGGAGTTCTCTTATAGCAACAACTTCTAAGCAAGTCTTAAGATGTCGCCATTTGAAGTATTGTATGGTCGACCTTGCAGATCCCTTGCATGTTGGATAGAGTTTGGAAATCGACTTGTATTGGGTCCAGACATGATCCATGAAGCAGTAGATAAAGTAGACTTCATTAAGAAGAGGTTGAAGGAAGCTCAAAGCCGAAAGAAAAGTTATGTAGATTTTGTAAGGAGAGATTTGGATTTTGCAATTGGCGATCATGTATTTTTGAAAGTTTCTCCGTTAAGAGGATTCAACCGATTCGGGAAAACAGGGAAGTTATCGCCCAAGTATATTGGTCCATTCCCATGGAAAGAGTGGGAACTTTGGCTTATAGGATCCAGTTACCAGAACGGTTATGCAGATTGCATAATATTTTTCACATATCTCATCTTCGGAAGTATGTGCATGATCCTGATTTAATTGTTGAGGAAGTAGCACAAGAAGACTTGGAAATCACACCGACTTTAGCAGCTCGAAGAGAGCCTTTAAAGATAATTGGTAAAGAGATAAAAGAACTGAGAAACAAAAGGGTGAAGTTAGTTAAACTGCAGTGGAGCAGAATCTAAGAGATTGTACATGGGAAACAGAAGACGGTTATAGAAAGGCTTATTCCAGGTGCAGAGTGGATATATATGAATAACACTTCTGAGTATTTCTTAGTTATTGTTTCTTTTTCAGCTTTACTTTCATCCAGTTTCGGGATGAAGTTCTTTTAAGTGGGGGTGATTGCAATGACCTGAAATTTTGAAACCAATTTAAATTTTATTTTTAACTAATTTTATAAGGATTTATAGCCGATTTTGAAAATTTGATGATTTAATACTATTTCCATAGCTTAAAAAGAAACATTTTTCAGACAATATCGGAATTCAATGAAACCAATTTTATCGTATCCGGAATGTTGAAAAATGTTAGGATTCCAAATTTCATATTTTTTTGGAGTTAGTATGTGAGCGAACTAAAAATAAACGCATATCAGGTTAACTGGTCAAAATTAAGTGAAAACACAATAAAATAATAAAATAAAAGGTAAAACAAACTCTAAATTCAACGATACCTATTTCATTGGATATAGAATTAAGAAATATGTTAGGGTTCAAAATTTCGTGTCAATTGGATTTACCATTTGATCATACGAGCGATAAACGCGAGATAGAACTAAAACAACCTTTTATGATGATAATAGAACTCGTCGCGCAGTGGTAGTTCGCGAACTTCGACCTGTAACTTTAAACTAATGTACCGGGAGATCTGACCGTCGGATTTTCCCGAATCTGAAACCGTTGGGTTCATAATGAAAAAAGCTTTCAAACGATAAGAAGAGTTTTAAAATCTAACGATTATATTTTGAGAAATATTCAAATCAAATTTAAATAAAAAGAATGTTAGGACAATGGCCTGTAATTGAAAACTGGGGATATGGACTATTTTTATATAAATAAAAATAGGAAAAAAATCATTATAAAATATTATAAATGGTTTGAAAAAGGTTTAAACCAATTATTTATGGTTTTGAATGATAAAACTGCTTAAGTGGAATTTGGTTATTTTCTTTAAAGGCTTTTATAACAAATTTTGGGTAATGTTTTGAAGTAAGGATTTTTAATTCGTAAATCGAATCTAATCCTTTAGTAAACCTTTTTATAAGGCTAAAAGGAATATTTTTTGAATCTAAGTAACTTAACCAATTTTAAGTATAAGATAATCTTATGGAATGATACCAATTAAAGGAGACTTAATTGGTGTATTAAGTATAAGATTCAAATCTTATTGGGCTCATGTGCACCTGAGTCCTGAACATCTTGCTAGAGATGCTCCGAATCGGATAAGGAAGATCCTTTGCCTGGGTTCATTATGGAATCCAATTTTGCGGTTTTAGTTGTAAACCTATATGGCGACATAATAGGATGAGATATTATGTCGTCTAAGATTAATACATTTATTTTTGAAATCATTTTCGACTTAGACACTAATAATAATATCAAATGATTTTCTCATATCAAGAATGCTTGTCCATTATAAGGTAAAACTTTCTCCTCTAGTTTGCGTTCATTGAGTGATGGGACTTGAGTCTTGTAATGAATTCTTTTTTCAAAAAGCATTGCATGGTTTTATGCACTGGCATTCGTACGGAGTAAACTCGTTCCGTGTGATACAGTGTGGTCTCGTGATATGCCTTACTTTATAATAAGTTAAGAATAAATGTAGGGTTTCTCATACCAGTTCCATGACTGACTCATAGTTTGTTTTTCCATTGCAAACTAGAGTGCCCATATTTTCACATGGGGAACCTAGTATTCAGGTAGTTAGCTTAGTTCATTTTGGATTTGTATATGGAAGCTGGATTTGGACTTAGAGTTAGAGTAGGATTTGGACGATTCTTTTGGACTCTTTCAAACTCTATCATGTTAATTATCATTATTTCCATTGTATACCTATTTTCTTGTTGAACCTGATATGCATAATTATGATCCTATGATGTTATGTTAATGTGCCATACTCCAATGACTATCTATTCTTCCAGGGATCAGGAAAATGGTTCATCACACGAATCGTTCGAAACAACAAATTGTTATTTCTATGAGGTGTAATTGAATCAAATCATAAAATCATAAACACGTAATTATACAATATCTCACATCGGAATAAAATAATGTAATACATCGGAGTTACAAATTAAATACAACGGAAGTTAAATATAATGAATTCTTAATACGAGAGCAACAACGGAATAAATAACTGGAGATGATATCTTCAACTAGTCTCCAGCTCCGGAAGCATGTATATGAAGCTATAAAACTCGGTCTAACCCAAGCATCATGCGAAAAGCACAAAATAATTGGATTAGGACTATTATTCTTGTAACGGCCCGAAAGTCCGTTCCAACTTGAGCTGACTAATATCCTACACATTCAACTCAAAGTGCACGAAAATTCAGATCATTAATAGAAAGAAATAAGAGGATGAGAAAGATAAGATAGAACTAATAAAATAGAAGAAGAAGAACACAACTGAACAGAATCAGAGTAAACACGAATCTCACAGCGGAATGAATAAATTGTATTATAACATAACTTTGAAATGCAAAATCTGAATTTGTACTAACATATCATATCAGAGTATAACTTGTATACATCACAGCGGAAATAATCTCTACATAACTAATGGTGAAGCCTTCTGCTTTGAGCTCCTCCAAGTGTATCTGTAAAAGCCTGAAACACTTGAATACCCGTACAAATTTGGGCACCCAAGAGTTTAGGAGAAACAAACAAAATAAACTCTGAGTCAGTCATGGGACAGGTGTGAGTAAATTCCAATCATACTGTTTAACTTTTGAAAATCCTTTTGAAACAAAAGAATAATAGTAAGACCAGCCCACACATAAACATGGACGGTTTTTACCTTACTATAACCCAAAATACTTTGATATCAAACTCCAGTGATACTATAATAATGTATAACCAAATAGCAGAACGCTTGCATCTCACGCTCCACATATATAATATAAAATCTAAAACCGCAGAGCGCTTATTGGAGATTGGATTCCAAGAGACAAGGTATGAGAGCACCTACCGATCAGTGTACTCTAGAGGGTATACAATGGGGTTCAACAAGAACGACTTGCAACCCGGCCACACATGACCAACCACTCATTTAGCTTGAGTGTATCGAATATATTGCCACCCACGGTTGTTGGCCATCCAACCATCATCCGAAGATACAGAATCGAAAAGAAGAACAAATATGAATTTTCTCTAGATCGGTGACAATACACCCTTCTTGGGTATGACCCAACTAGCCATGTTGCCTAGCCCAACTTTTGTTACTTCCTGGTTATGAGGCTAGAGGCTATGTCTATCTTTAGAACATATGATCACCATTCACTTTGAATGTCACATCGTCAAATCCGCTAATTCACTAATTGATTTCTAAAAATATCACGGGTATAAAAGGCTAAGAAGAACGAATTCCTCCGCCACCAGTCGTAATACCTTTAAGAGATCAACCGCACGTGATTTGTTAGGTATACTTTGTCAGACACTCGTCCATACAAGTTGTCCTGGGACTGGACAAACAGGAAACACCATTCTGGAACAGAACGACCCTTACATTTCACTCCGTCTTCAAGTGTCTCCAACATAATCTAATTCGCAGCGCTTATGCCTATACAGAGTGGTTTTCAGATAATATATCCAACCGGTCTCTCTGTATTGACAACGATAGTCAAAACACTTCGATAGTCGGTTATTTTACTATCGAAGTAAAACAAACATTCATTCAAATGTATAACTAAACATCACACAACCATGTGCACTTTTTATTTAACATTCACTTTATTATTCAATTTCCCATATCTTACCAGATATTTCTCAAACCCCGTTTTAGCATTTTCACACTTCTTGGAAAACAATCCCAGTTATTATAAACTCTTATTCTTCCATGTTCCAGAAAAATATACGTTATTAATGTTCTAATCATTTTCATTCTTTATTTTCTACACTTGGATAATATACCCTATCAACATTGGAAAAATATTTCCAATTTCATATAAACATTTTAATCTGCCAAGCGTTCAGTTTTAAAACATTATTCACTTTAAAATGTGAGTATCATCCTTTTTGTAGAAATCTGAACACCTTTATCAAATAACTCTTTATTCACGTAATAAATACCCTTATGGATTCATTTCAATCCTATTAATCCGAACATCGAAATAAATTTCATCCTTTTCTTTGAATGATTCTCCATTCCCCATTTCTAAATTTATTCTTATTTTATAATTATTGATTATAAATCAACTACTTGTTTTATTATAATTAAAACAAGTTATCATATACCATTCCAATCGAATTTCAAATTCCATTTAAAAATAGTTTTTCCCTTTCCCAAAACCCAAAATCATTTTAACCAAATATAATCTATGGTATTTCAGATACTAATTATTCTAGAGCCCAACGTTATTCAAATATTTTAAGCACACAATAATAAATCAAATATTATCAATTATATCAGACAATGCAATATATGGAATAAAATAACGATATAATTGTTGAGGAATCCGGTTGGATTTCTCCAACCAGTATCTTGCATCCACAGATGTTAGTTCATACAATTTACACTAATTCCATACTATGGAATATTAGATCGATGGAATCAGCATACAACCTATGATGTGTACATATGCAGCGATATATATATTTCAACCAATTTAATTGTAATCTATCTAAATGATCATCACACAGTATTCAACCATTCTTAAAATAAAATTATAATATTTTGAAATAGATCATAGTGAGTGAATTTACTCACCTTTGCATGTTAACCGTTAAATAACGATTTATGTCAGTTGATTAAACCAAGCATTCGATTTAGCCATAAATCCAAACCAGCTCCAAATGTTTCCCCATCCAGCTTCATAGCATAGCTCGCGTCCACACGATTCCAACGTGACGAGCAGTTCATAAAACCATTCTTGTCGGTCCGTCCATAACCCTTAAACTAGACCAGTACGATCAGTACTCCAACTTCCATGTTTTCAAAACCCTTAGCGCCTGTCTTCTTATTGCTTCAAACAATCTGCATCTTCTCATATCCGTTCGAGACTTCAAATCTTCCCCAACACTGCATGTATCTCACGCCCCTCTCTCTTATCACTTACATGCGTTGATGTGCGGGCAAATGCCCACGTTCATACTTGTTCTTTTACCTCCAGCAATGATGAACAAGTCCTCCCCTATATAAAAGCTCATAGCCACTATTTCCTCATGAAACCGTACAGTATGATGAAGGTGATCCTCCCATTCAACTGTACACTGTTTAAACATCCGAGCTTTAACCTTTTCATGGAAGTAACCGTTTTGTGCGGTTCTTTTCTTATTATATTTTTAAATGGTCCACTCAGCCATTTAAACTCGGTCCTCCCAAACGTTTCTGTACCCGATCCGCGAATAACACGTCTTTTCCCTTAGATTATACACACATCTCCAGCACCCGTAACCCTTTCACGATGCCTTCACTGCTCCATTCTCCATTCACCTCCTAAACATAAACCCGTCCCTTTGTTTCACATCATGCAGTGTATCCAACACTGAAACTGCCTCCTCCAATACGACAAGCACTCTTCCTATGCAAAGAACTCAGCCTTCCATCTCCTCTTTAGTGAATATGAACCCGACAACCTCCTTCACTCCACACGCAACCACCCCTGTACCTCCATTTGAACATCAGGAAACCCGCATCCTTTTACTATGCTTCCTCACACCATTGCACTTCCCATTATCCACTTCATTTAATGTCTCCATTCTTGCCACAGAACAACCAAACAAAGGCCGAACTTCTCCTCTTCAACAATAACGCAACCACCTGCTTTACTTCACACCAGACATCTTCCCATTGATGCATTTCAAAAGCCAAACTTCTTGCACTTCTTCACCGTATCCCCACACAAGCCCTCACTGCTTTTCTCGCTTGAACTTACTTCACAATTATATCCAATGCCTCAACTTGCGTCACCTTCCCCCAGTACATAACGCCCCAACCCTTTCAAGCCACAAACTTCATTAACAAATTCCCCATTTCCGCAAGCCGCCTTCCCTTTCACGGTCTTAGTTCTGCTGTGATGCTTCTATGAACAGTGCGAATGGAAAACCTACCGAAGTCTACTAAATCCTCACCCAAATAGTTTTCTCACGTATTATACCTTCCTACGTTTTCTTGTTTTCTTGAACCAAAGCTGGCGTTGGTCTTTCTTTTTTTCTTTGTTTTAATCATTGGAAAGCTTTCGGTCTGTAGATGAAAGGTGAGAAGTCTAGCGTGTGTATTTATAAAGTTAGGAGCCTTCATGCTCAAGTATTAGGGTCGTAGTTTATAGGGTAGGCTATGGTGCTTTAAATCGGGAGTATGGCCTGTTGCATTTAATTTGATAAGCCTTGACATATTTACAACATTGAAATGTCTATTTGAATTGAAAGTATAGTATTATAGGGTAGCTTAGGTTTGTACAATTTCCGTGAGGAGATGGGGTTCTTTAATATCATTGGTAAGGTTTTACTTAAAGGAGAAGGATTATGTGGTAGGTCTTCATGTTCCTCTAGAATAGAATACGTTTCTCCTATAGGTTAGGCATTGAAATACACTAGTATCCAAAACTTAATAGGTAAGGGAAGATGTATAATTTATTATGTGAGTGTTCCATACTTTCTAAGGCATAGGGAAAGTAGACAAATCTAACATATAGGCTTATACTGTCATTTCCCATTTGCATATGGAACAGATGAGTTTAATTTTCTATTGAGTTATAAGTTCTGTGTACCCCACTGCATAAATTTCGTTCATGTCCGGGCGGTTGTGGACAGAAATAAAAATATGGACGTGTCCAGCGAGGTGCCCCGATCCCAAAAATATAATAATATCGGTAGGTTAACTCATATTGTGAAACCCAAAAATATTGTTATAGGGTGCAAAATACTCCAAATAAAAAGTAGCTTATTTTATTAATTAAAAATTATAGTAAAATTCTAAAAATTAAATTATCAATACGTCTCAAAAGAATCTTGTCCAGATTGGAATCCGATATTTAAATATATTTAAATAATCGTTATGGTCCATATACGATTTCATAGCGACTTTCTGAATATTTGGTTTGGACATATCTTGCAATCTATAAGACGAAATCTCCATTTTCCACTTCTATTAGAAAAATACAGTTCAACAGATTCTAACGTTTCTTGTTTCGAAAAAATCTGACTAATAACGGGTCGTGTACACTCTGTTGAACTTTAAAACGTTAAATTACGAACTACCGCGATATTACAGGCTCGATTATATTTAATATATATTTTTATACGTTCAACTTCGTTTTTAATTAATATATAAATCCATTTATATCACGAATTCAATATTTAAACTAATTTAAATATTCAAATACAAACCGATAAAACTGCAGGACGTTACATTCCTTCCCCATTAAAAGAATTTCGTCCCCGAAATTACTAAGGTAGAGACAATGCTACAATCCATATTATAACCTAGTTAATTTTTTTAATTCTTCTTATTAACAAATACTTTCAGAAATACCGAAAATTTCCTAATAGCTTAAATTTTCGGAGAATTGTGCTAGTACCACCTCTGCATGGCTCAGTCGGTACAACTACAACTCGCCTCTCTGGGCCTTCTCCATTCCAAAAGAAAACAAACAGCTCAGCAGTTTTTCAAACAGGATCATAAAAAATCTCATTCTCAATATAACTTAAACGTGTACCTTTTTGGTCGGGCATTTAACTCTATCGTTTCCATTTGCAATCCCTTTAGCATATATCTAAGCATCCTTAGTTGATCTCCCATCAATCAATTCTCAAACCAATCTTTCGCTTTTTACTAAGCCAAATTTCATTTCAAACTCCAATTCCACTTCCTACTCTTAACCTTGTTAAGTTCTATTACAACATTCCATTTACTGGTTTGTTTCTCAAATCAATTATTTTCATCTCCAAATTCAAAATTCGATTCTTATTCTCCAAGAATCAATTCATTTTTATAACTTGAATCTCCAATATTTCACTTTTACAATTTTCATTCTGGATCGTTCCAAATTCAGCCCAATTTTGTTTATCTTAGTTTAAGTTCCACTTTTACCATTTTAACTCCATAAGTTAAATCTTTATTTCAGAATTCAAATTCATGGGATTTATTTCAAATCAGTTGAAATTATATATTATTCAAGACAGTTGAAATTCTAACAACTTGTTTCCTCAAAGTAATTCAATAAAAAAATCTTTGGTACTAATCCATCACTTAGAAACTCGAAAATGAACACAGATGATGCGGCCGTCATCCTCAGAATTTTATTTTCCAATGATCAAAGTGAGTTCAATACTATATAACTTTCCAAAATTCATTTTAAAACACTTCCATTTTGAATTTTACTTTAAAATATCTTTCACAACACTTGGAAAACAATTTCAAGTCTCCCAGGATTTTAAAATTCCCATATATTTAATCCAAACATTATTTCCAACTCTTTTCCAAGTTTATAGAGTTTTATTTCAATTCTGGTTTTAAATTCAGATTCAGTTCATCTGATTTTGCATGTTATACTTATATAATACTTCGATTGGTTATTTATATAACCAACTCAATTATAAATCTTATTCGATCATAATTTCAACCAACACATTCAATATATATTAGATAATTCCAATATATATGCTTTCTTTATATCAAAATATATTTATAGGTAAAATTATTTTATTTACCCTCTTTTAAAAACATAATGCGTCGAATTACTCTATTCAAGAGGTTAGAAACACCTATCGACATAGTTTGCATTACTGTTTCGACCAGAATTCATAAACCACTCGACTGACTCGTCAACACAATATAAAACAGATTTTATATTAATTTACAAATACGCGCTCATATTTACACACTCAAACTCAATCTAGAGTATTACTTACTCCATCTCTATTGAGTTTCGCAACAGAGCTAAGGTAATCACTTAACCTTCAGCTCTAATACCACTGTAACGGCCCAAAAATCCATACCAATTTGAGCTGACTAATATCCTACAAATTCAACTCAAAGTGCACGAAAATTCAGATCATTAATAGAAAGAAATAAGAGGATGAGAAAGATAAGATAGAACTAATAGAATAGAAGAAGAAGAACACAACTGAACAAAATCAGAGTAAACACGAATCTCACAGCGGAATGAATAAATTGTATTATAACATAACTTTGAAATACAAATCTGAATTTGTACTTACATATCATATCAGAGTATAACTCATATACATCACAGCAGAAATAATCTCTGCATAACTAATGGTAAAGCCTTCTGCTTTGAGCTCCTCCAAGCGTATCTATAAAAGCCTGAAACACTTGACTGCCCGTACAAATTTAGACACCCAAGAGTTTAGGGGAAACAAACAAAATAAACTCTGGGTCAGTCATGAGACTGGTGTGAGTAAATTCCAATCATACTGTTTAACTTTTGAAAATCCTTTTGGAACAAAAGAATAGTAGTAAGACCAGCCCACACATAAACATGGATGGTTTTTACCTTACTATAACCCAAAATACTTTGATATCAAACTCCAGTGATATTATAATAATGTCTAATCAAATAAATAACCAAATAGCAGAACATTTGCATCTCACGCTCCACATATGTAATATAAAATCTAAAACCGCAGAGCGCTTATTGAAGATTGGATTCCAACAGACAAGGTATGGGAGCACCTACCGATCAGTGTACTCACTACAACAAATTTCGCTTTTGATAGCATTAATGTATAGCGTTCCCGCATCTTCTTTTGCCAACGCTATGCAATTTAAGATATCCAACGCTCCGGGTAACTAGACACGTGTACTCAACGCTGTTCAGCTAAATCGGGAATGAATTATTTGTGCGGGAATGAATTATACCCTTTTCACTATGCCGCCTTCAAAGTCCAACGTTTCTTCCCATTATTACCTCCAGAAAAATGACTAAATCTATCCCCAAATCATCGATAGCCGATTAAATTGCCAAACTCTTAACCTCCGTCGTCAGCAATCGTCAATTTTATCGTGAAACCCTGACCTCTATCGTCGTTAAAAACATTCGATCCCAATCCCTAATCGCAGGAAACATTTCAACTGCTTAAATCCCTAAATTCAAGCATCATCAATTTGAACAGCCTGAAAGGTACTACAAGATATTTTTTATTTTTCACTGCTCATGATGCTTAATCTATCAAATACTATCTCTGCTCTGCCTGTTACTATTTTAGCTACTGTATAAAGCTTCTCTAATGTCACTGCCAAGCTAGTATTTTCTCATGGTGCCTGTTCAGTTAGGTAAATGTTCGTTCTTTGATTGTTTTTAAACCTTTTACATTAGACATGATCATCGTAAGGTGATTGTCGCTAGAGAATAAGAGATGTACGATTTTTTAACTTCAGTTGGTAAAAATTTGCAAAATTCTATACTGAGAATTCTTTTGGTCTGCCCATTCACTTTAATCAAGCATCAAAAAATAAATATTTACAAAGTCAAGTTTGGATGACGAGGGATAATTAGCTCTGGGTTATTAAATTTCGGTAGGCATGTATGCTTTTGTTTCATGTCTCTACACTATAGGTTACAAGCAAAAAGATCAATGTATACCTGTGATTTTGTTCGCTCTGTTTATGTTGTGTTTTAAAAGCCATAAAGTATGAACTACTATGTTCCCAAAAATAAACGATTCTCTGGTTTGATATTGTAGATTTCTGGAAAGATTAATGATAGTTGTGGATTATAGTAGTTGTTTCTAGAAAGATCAATGTTGGTTGTCGTATAAGTCAAATCCGCTCCAATATCGAAGAGTAATGAATCTTCCATTGCCTATTGGGATTAGGGGATGCACATATAGCAGGCGGGAAGAACTTGGATTTTAATTTGATTGATACAGTATTTTCACATTAAAAAAAGCCTAGAAGAGAACTGAAAGTGATTGGCTATAGTCTGTTACAGTTTTCTGGACTTTGTTCTTTCTTGAGCTGCCATCGAAGGTAATAAAACCACTGGATTTTGCCTTCATCATAATTGCAGAAACAGGGAGGTCATGTCCATTGGAAGAGTTGCATGCAGTGTTTACAGGAAGAGCAGTTGGCATGCAAACTGCTGGAGAGAGAAGCTGAAAAGATCTTGATATGATAGATCAGATGAAGAAACATCCATACACAACAAAGAGGATAAACGTGATGAAGAAGAGCAGCAACAACTCAAAAACTAGAAAAACAAACCAGAAAAGGAAAAAATCAAAGCTGGGCAGCCGTAGTAGTTCTTCCATGACAGTTGAAAGATAAAGATGTGGCTGAATGATAAAACCAGAAGAGTGGTGGTTAGTTTCAACAACCCACAATTATTATATGTTTCATTTCTTCTTGGAGTTAGCATGTCTGGAATTTTAAGCTTTGGTACCCTTGCAGCTGCCGATGAAGCAGGGCATGGTCCAGCATATGCCCATGCTATCCTAGCCTCATAAATGCATTCTTAGTTCATACGATTACACTTTGTAAGTATTTCATTATTGCTCTTTCCATGATAATTTCAAACGACAATTTCACTAATGTCGTGCAATCTTTGGTTCAAATTGATGATATTTATTCTGATAGTGGCCGTTGTTTTAAAAATTGGTTTTTTTGCGCCTTACATGAGGTCATAATAACTATGGAACTTTACTGAAAGTTTACACTGTACAATGTGAACAATTAGAGTTCTTAAGCTGAAAAAACAGGTCGTGAGCCAAACTGAGGTTGCTAGATGTTGGATTACATTATGGCAGCGATACATTAACTTGTTACATGTTCTGTGCTGCCAGGAGCAGAACGTAAAGGAGGGCATTTGCCGTAGTGGTTGATGCGGACAATTGGGGAAATGGTATCCTGTCCATGGATTGCTGCCAATGGTTCTTGAGTGGTACAGACTTTCAGTAGACCAGGTTAGTGGTTATGTACTTGGTTTGGCAGTTCTTTTAAGATCACCATTGTTGATAATTGAATTTAGTTCTTAATAAATTCTATCCCATTACTTATATAGCAAAGGTAATAAACCAATCAAGCATATATCAAAATCAAATATAATTTCATGTTACTATATAATAACACATGGGCTTAACATCGTTTCCATTATGTATGTAGATGTGGATGACAGTTTTGTTTTTATCATAGGCAGCGGAATCTGAAATGGAAGAGCGCAAATTGGTAACTTTACATTCTCGCCTTTCTTTTAACCTTACCATGGAGCATTTCTATCTATCTAGCCACTATAGGTAAAAAATAAAAGTAGACATGTCTACAAATCAAGAAAGTTTGATTATTTACGTCGTCGATTAATCTTTAGATAAGTATTGTTCTCCAATTTTTGGTAGATTTTATCTGTCTATTGAAGTGGTAAAAATAGCAAGGCTGAAATGCCATTCAAAATTTCCGAACTCCAAACAGACTAATAGTGAATCAACATTAGGCCTGAGATAGCGTATAGATCAAACAAACTGACAAACTGATTATGCAATTTTTTTTTCTATTTGCTTACTACTGGATCATCATTTATTTTACCTAGTATAATAATCTAATCTTGGTATGCCTTCAAAAAGGTTGTTAACCTTCAATTTTCATGCTAAGATGTAAAATTTGTGTGCTAAACGATTGCTTCTGTTAGCTTGTTTGGATTAACTAGATATTTTACCTGATGTTATGATGGAATTTGGTGGATTCCTAAGCTATAAAATTTAATTTCTACAGCTTAAAATAAACGAGCGGAGATCTGAAGGTTTGACGTTAATCCTCTATGTATCTGCCTCAAATACCCCTCTGTTTTAAGATTTATTCTTGATGCCACAATCTTTGACTCCACTTTACAGTTTGAATGATTGAAGCCTCTGCCAAAAAGGAAAAAATAATATACGTAGATATGTCATTACGTGTGATAGATGACATATAGGAAGTATAATATATGTAGATATATCACCACGTGTGATATTTTCATTGTAATTTTAAACCATGTTACATTATATTTAGACATAGGACTTATTCTATTTTTAATGGGTGTAAGTCCTAGAATTCATTAATACAAATGTTTAAAACCTCAAACTTAATTACTTCTACGTATTATATTATATGGAAAAATAGTGGCTCGATAGACTGTATTTTGCCCATGTATTACATCATTGCCATAGTTAAAGAGAATACCAAGACGAGTTCATAGACCTCCTATATTATATTCATTTTTTGAATCTGACGTCTATGTTAAATTAGATATTATATGCATTTCATATGTAGAAATAAAAACTTCTGCCCTGTTCTAATCCGATGCTGGATATTGCCATTTCTAGTAGTAAGTTAATAATTTAATCTTGTTTTATCTTTTTTTCTATATGATTTGCATAAATCTAATGTACATGCAAGCACAGGTTTCTCAGTTCTTGTGAATAATTACATTATACTCAACCCAACTTCCTGGACCTATTATCATTGTCATGAGGTAGCAAATATTTCTGATCAATTATTTCTCATTGGTTACATTGTACATATAAAATTTTAGAATGGTTTAAGCAGCTCACATTACGTTACTAAATTTGTAGGTTTCGAAAAAGGCGTGATTTCCTCCACTAAAAAACATACTTGAAGCTCTAGCCATTAATCGTAAAGACCTAAACTGATGTTCAAGATTTTACTAAAGACAACAATTTGACGACCTTGGAATTCATATGTTATTCGTTTGTTTTAGTTCCTCGAGGGGGTCATATATGGATGTGATGATTTGATATTTTCATCCCACATGATATTTACTTTAGTTTTTTTCGCGCATACCATAAATATGGCACTAAAAAGTAAATCCATAAACCGAAATTATATATTACTCCATAATTATTTATGTGTACATGATGATATTGTTCAAAACTTGTATGTAGACATATCAGGACACTGCCTTGGTTGTTTGGCTATCACACAGTCTTCTTATAATAGCTTCTCACAAGCATTACTTCATGGACGTTGTTGTAGCATGGTAATGCGAATGTAACTTATGATATATCAAATGTCAAACCAAGAAGCCTTTTTCAATTTAATTCTTTAACTTTCATTGTAGGTACACTAAAAATTTGGTGCTCTTTTTTTGTTGACAACAAATTACCAGGTTTGCCTTCATTATTTCTTGAAACAACTTACTTTGAATGTATGTGTGATTCAAAGATATTTGTTGTTTACATAACTATTCAGGAATTTTTTAATATCAGCCGTAAATTTTGATGGCACCACAGATGAAAACGAAACATACACCATCCCAATATCGAACGAGCATGAATTTGATATATGTGAGGCCATATTGGTACACAGCCCAAACAAGGTCTATGATAAAATTGTGATGGGCCGTGAACGGGCTGAAGTGTTTCTCACATCCAACAACAGTGTGGCAACCGAGATGAGATATGCTAATGCCGTGAGTTACAGGAAAGTTACTCCACTTGCTTTTTGTGCTTAGCTTACGAAGTCATATAAACATGTTGGCTTGTAAGTGGTTGTCGTTCTTCTGATGTAGTCAAGCTCTTTCTATGTTTAGTATGTATTTATAAGCTCATTTCTTTTGGGGAAATTGGTAGCTTCTTCCTTTGTATGTTAAGATGATAATTAATAGGTAGATACAAGACTTGAATCTTTTGTATATTATTATGTTATGGTTTCTTTATCTATTTATTACAATATGATGATAAATGGTGTATAATAGGATTACTTTTATATATTACATAGCTTAATTTTGATTAAAAACTGGCAGTGCTTTCACTTTAGTTTTTAAACTGAAGCACTATGTGTATTTTTCAGTTTTAAATTGAAGTGCATGCTTCATTTAAAGAGTGAAGCACTTTAGCTTTTTAAACTGATGCAGATGGTTCAGTTTTAAAACTGAAGCCAGTAAAGGAGTGTTTCAGTTTCAAAACTAAAATTACTAAAGAAAAACTACAATTACAAAACCGAAGCCGTTGAAGCGGTGCTTCATTTACAAACTGAAGTTCGCTATAGATTTTAAACTAAAGAGCTTCAGATTTTAAACTTAGGTACTACTTCAGTTTTGGAACTGAAGCACTACTTCAGCTTTAAAACTGAACTGAGGTGGAACTCAGTTTAAAAATTGAATCAGACTTCAGTATTTATTAACTTTTTTTCATCATACTATTTCAAATTTGAGATGCTTAATTTTTTTCGGTTATCAGGTTTGTGACTAACAGAGTGGAAAACAAGTAAAGCAGTATGGTGTTTGTGACATATTGGAATGGAAAGCTGCAAGTGAAGGCAATACAAATTGACCGAAGAAAATATTTAATGCTCCGCAATGTCCTTCTAGTGTAAGTTTAATCTATCATGTACATGTCCATTTATTGTTCATTTTGTCTTTAGTTAGCTCCATTGATGTGTGCAGTTCAGCTTGACCACGTAGTGTGATCTGTCAAATGTAAAGAGCATATTATAGGCTTAGTTATATAGATTTAGCTGGTATTGATGCCTTACCCAAGTTAAATTTTTATACTGATATTAAATATGAGGTTTAAATTATATCCCCATTCATCTTTTCGTTTTCTTTTGTTCCTTGCTATAATTTTTTTCTTTTCGTTCTCCTCCTCCAAGCCTAACTAGAGATTTTTAGTTAAGGATCTAACAGTGATTCAATTTAAGTTTGATTAAACTCCTATTAATGCTCAAAAATTGAACGTACACTAAATAACACGAACTGAAGCCGTTTTAGAAACAAAGCTTGGTTTTATTTCAACCTATAAACTATATGAATCTTTTGTGTCTGAATCAACTTTTGAATGTTGCTCCACTTAAATGGATTGAGTGGATGATTAGATGGGTCCACTGCATAGTACAGATTGCATGCATGTGGGGTTGAAAACTGAGAGTTAAGTGGGTTATTAGCAGGAAAGCTTGAAAACCGAGAGACGTGAGAATTAAGTGAGATTTAAGTAGATAGTGTCCATCAATATTAAAAATGTAGCCACTATCAGCTGAGCATTGTTGTTAGGAAATATAGTGAAATGCGAGCAGCTTTCATACGTTAGTATGATACAATATGGACCTTTACGTGTGGGAACCTTATTCACTAAATAAATACATGTTTTTGTTATATGGTTGTCAAGGAGACTGTGGATACCTCTCTGGACTAAGGAACGAACAGCTTGTGATGGCGTATTGTTGAGGCTGTGTTGGCTGCATGTGAATGGGGGGAGGGATACGGCTGGTGAATATGGTTGACAAGGAGATTGTGAATTGTGATGGAGTTGTTCTTGATTTGTTACTGTCGATTTGTTGAGCCAAATGAAGTTATGATTTGCTGAAGTAGCAGTTCAGTTTGTGATGTAGAAATGGTCGGAGTTATTTTTGTTTTTTATCGTGGGTTAGTAAGTTTTGGGGTATTTAAAGAGGATGAAGGAGCAGTTCTGTTAAATTATTGTTTCGTGGTATTTTCAGATGTTGTTAGAAGGCAGTGCAATTGATGTGGTGACATAGGAGACTTAGGTAGATGGTGGGATAGGTTGTTATGTGTTATGGTGATAATCATAGTGGAAAAGAGCCTTAATAACATGTGAAATAGAAACTACTAAACATTTTATCATTGTCATGTATTAGATTGCAAACTTATATATTTTCATAGTGGTTGAGTTTACCAGAGTGATAAAATCGAGTAAACAACATGCAAGCATTATCAACGCATTGCTTGTTGATCATTATGTATTAAAAATTTAAAAGTCCAATTAAAAATTAATTAGTTTAACAGCTTGCAGGTTGAATGAGAACTTAAATATTTTGTTTAAACCTTTGTTGAATCGACTTTCCATTTTCCTGCTTGAAAATTAATTGACTATGGGAATCAATTATCATTGAACTTTTTAAACAAATTCTGAATCATTTTAAGTATCAATCAATACAACCGTAAGTGGATAATCCCTTGGATGACCATCAAATGGTAGAATTAATAAAACTAAGGCCATATGTACACAACACATTCTGAAAAGAATGAAAACTTATTTATATAATGATGCTTCAACTAAGTAAGATATTCATAGAGTGATGATAGCCATCCATAATCCATTTCTGTTTTACACACTCAAGAATTATTGGCTGCATAAGAAGTGAGTCACAAAGCTAACTAGGAGTAAAACACTGAATTTGTTGTGCTACGACGGACTGGACCTAAAAGCTTGGACGGATCAGAGACTCTAAGATGTTGTTTGGGGATAGTAACGTAAGTGCTGCAATGCTATTTGGAGTCATAGGTTGATGATGAAACGAAGAAGTGGTTTCAGGTGTGGAGATGTTGAGATGAAGTGTGATGAAGTTTTGTTTTCTTTGTCGAGTTTGTGGATTTTGTAGTTGAAGGTTGCAATGGAGTGTAATTTGGAGATGGAAGTGGATGTTACGGTGAAGGCGGCAAGCAGTTTCTGTTTGTATGAAGTGTGATGAGCAGTGGGAGATTTTTGTTCGGATGGAACAGGATGGTAGCTGTTCACTAAACAGGGAGGTAGTGAAATGGTCGTAGACTGGTTAAGTGAGGGTAAAGGTGAGGTAACTTGCTGTTTGATTGTGGATACGTGTGACAGTTTTGACTGTGCACAGCTAACCGTGATTTCTGGCTAGTGGGTTATTAGGGCAGTGTGACTGATTGAAGCGGGTCTAGGTGGTAATTGATGTTCTGTTGTATATAGAAGCAGTAGGTGGAGCGTTTGATGTGGAAGTGGGCTGAGTTAGAGTTAGAGATGTTGATGCATAAGGTTTGTGGAACGGGGCATGTTGATTAGGCTTAGGACAACGTGGACAGATATGGAAATTTGCACGGGGGTTTTGTAATGTAACAAGTTAAACAGAACAATGCAAATAGATAAATAACTAATGAAATATAGAGATATAAACTGAGAAATGTAGAAGAGAAATGCAAACTGGAGTTGTAGGTTAATGGAAATGTCAAACTCGGTGCTTTGACCTTCATTGCTGAAGGAGTTTGGACTGTCAAATTTGATGCTTGATGAAAAGGGTTGCTGGTCACGATGGATTGGATATTAAGAGATGAGAGGTTTGGAGGCTGTTTGTTTGAGGATTAGTTTTTTCTATGCAGGTGATGGTGAGTTTACTGTTCATACTGGTTGCGGATAATGTGCTAATCAGAATCCCGTGAACCATAAGTCTTTGAATGTAAGTTACGCATGAGACCATTAAGTCGAGTGCACGTCTGTTTGGGCGTCATGTAAAAAAAATCGAAAATAACAACTAGAATAGTAATTTGATAAGTTCTAATTGAACAGGTTTAAAGCATCTGTTGGTTAGTTTAATGCATATGCATAGTTGCCTATGAGAGGGGAAATGATAAAAAGCATGTCACTCGCATTTCAAATTGCTTGAATATCTAGGTCTGCTTTTGAACTGATTGCCATGTCGTTATATTTTGATTTTTATGGGCAATTTCGGTTCTTAATTTAGATTGAGGAAGTAGGTGCACTGTATTTAGGAACAACTTTGGTAATTGACTACTGATGTGCTACTAGCCGTATTATAGTTTTTTCGCATTTCCAATGTTTTTTCCACCTTAATCATTTTTCAATTATGGGGTGTGTGTGTGTGTGTGTCTGTGTGTGTGTATATATATATATATGCAAGTTTAAATATTTTGAGCTAAATATTACTTATTTTTGTTGTAACAGGACCAAATTGATCATGTTTTGGAGCAAATCTCAAAAGCAAAGCAAGATTAAATCAAGCATTCGATTACTTTGTAAGTAACTTGTTAATGCAAATATATATGACGTATCATGGACATGGAAGAGTTGATCAAACTATATATATGTATGTATAAATATTTTGAGCTAAATATTACTTATTTTTGTTGTAACAGGACCAAATTGATTATGTTTTGGAGCAAAAATCAAAAGCAAAGCAAGATTAAATCAAGCATTCGATTACTTTGTAAGTAACTTGTTAATGCAAGTATATATGACGTATCATGGACATGGAAGAGTTGATCAAACAATATGTATAAATTGTTAAGTTTGGATTTGTGAGTAGTAATTTGAATTATAGGTACGAAATATTAAGTTTGAGTATATGAATATTGTTTGAATGATATGTATGAAATATTATATTGTAGTTTACATGTTTGTTTGTAAATGTGCTATGTTTGTGTATGTTTGAAAAATAGATAATGATATATATTGATGTTATTTGAATGATATGTATGTATTTAAAAGTAACGAAAGAGCTGTAACGGTGGTATAAAACAGTAAATGCTATGGAATTGCTTGCGAGATTATAGCGTTTCTACAACGCTATAAAATTATCCGTAAAAACGCTATTAGAAACACATAGTAAATGTTATTGAAATTTACTCTAAACGCTATAAAATTGTACTGATAAATGCTATAGAAATAGGAAGAAACACTATGTTCGAGGCCAGGAAAACGCTATAAAATTTAGCAGAAACGCTATAATAGGAGCCAGTAGGCTATGGTTTCATATAGCGTTTTTGTTTAATAGCAAAATAAAACGCTATAGAATTTATTTTTTTCATAGCGTTTTCCTTTGTGCTATTTAAAGCTGACAGCCTAACATAGCATGTCGTTATATAGCGTTCTCTGAAATGCTATTTCTAAATATAATAGCGTTTTTGAAACGCTATTAAATCCCTATTTTGTTGTAGTGACTCTAGAGGGTATACACTGGGGTTGAACAAGAACGTCTTGCAACCCGGCTACACATGACCGACCACTCATTTAGCTTGAGTGTATCGAATATATTGCCACCCACAGTTGTTGGCCATCCAACCGTCATTCGAAGATACAGAATCGAAAAGAAGAAAAAATATGTATTTTCTCTAGATTGGTGACAATACACCCTGCTTGAGTATGACCCAACTAGCCATGCTGCCTAGCCCAATTTTTTTTACTTCCTGGTTGTGAGGCTAGAGGCTACGTCTATCTTCAGAACATCTGATCACCACTCACTTTGAATGCCACATCGTCAAACCCGTCAATTCACTAATTGATTTCCAAAAATATCACGGGTATAAAAAGCTAAAAGGAATGAATTCCTCCGCCACCAGTCGTAATACCTTTAAGAGATCAACCGCACGTGATTTGTGAGGTATACTCTGTCAGACACTCGTCCATACAAGTTGTCCTGGGACTGGACAAACATGAAACACCATTCTGGAACAGAACGACCCTTGCATTTCACTCCGTCTTCAATTGTCTTCAGCATAATCTAATTCATAGTGCTTATGCCTATATAGAGTGGTTTTCAGATAATATATCCAACCGGTCTCTCTGTATTGACAACGATGGTAAAAACACTTCGATAGTCGGTTATTTAACTATCGAAGTAAAATAAACATTCATTCAAATGTATAACTAAACATCACACAACCACGTGCACTTTTTATTTAACATTCATTTTATTATTCAATTTCCCATATCTTACCAGATATTTCTCAAACCCCGTTTTAGCATTTTCACACTTCTTGGAAAACAATCCCAGTTATTATAAACTCTTATTCTTCCAAGTTCCAGAAAAATATACATTATTAATGTTCTAATCATTTCCATTCTTTATTTTCTACACTTGGATAGTATACCCTATCCACATTGGAAAAATATTTCCAATTTCATATAAACATTTTAATCTGCCAAGCGTTCAATTTTAAAACATTATTCACTTTAAAATGTGAATATCATCCTTATTATAGAAATCTGAATACCTTTATCAAATAACTCTTTATTCACGTAATAAATACCTGTATTGATTCATTTCAATCCTATTAAAATTCGAACATCGAAATAAATTTCATCCTTTTCTTTGAACGATTCTCCATTCCCCATTTCTAAATTTATTCTTATTTTCTAGTTATTGATAATAAATGAACTACTTGTTTTATTATAATTAAAACAAGTTATCATATACCATTCCAATCGAATTTCAAATTCCATTTAAAAATAGATTTTCCCTTTCCCAAAACCCAAAATTCATTTTAACCAAATATAATCTACGGTATTTTAGATACTAATTATTTTCGGGCCCAACGTTATTCGAATATTTTAAGCACACAATAATAAATCAAATATTATCAGTTATATCAGACAATGCAATATATGGAATAAAATAACGATATAATTGTTGAGGAATCCGGTTGGATTCCTCCAACTGGGTTCCTACATCCACAAATGTTAGTTCATACAATTTACACTAATTCCATACTATGGAATATTAAATCGATAGAATCAGTATCCAACCCATGATGTGTACATATGCAGCGATATATATATATATATATATATATACATATATATATACATATATATATATATATTTCAACCAATTTAATTGTAATCTTTCTAAACAATCATCACATAGCATTCAACCATTATTAAAATAGAATTATATTTTTTTAAAATATATCAGAGTGAGTGAATTTACTCACCTTTGCGCGTTAATCGTTAAATAACGATTTGCGTCAGTTGATTAAACCAGGCGTTCAATTCTGCCGTAAATCCAAACCAGCTCCAAATGTTTCCCCATCCGGCTTCATAGCATAGCTCGCGTCCACACAATTCCAATGTGACGAGCGGTTCATAAAACCATTCTTGTCGGTCCATCCATATCCCTAAAACTAGACCAGTACGATCAATACTCCACCTTCCATGTTTTCAAAACCGTAAGCGCCTGTCTTCTTATTGCTTCAAACAACCTGCATCTTCTCATATCCGTTCGAGACTTCAAATCTTCCCCAATGCTGCATGTATCTCACGCCCCTCTCTCCTATCACTTACATGCGCTTATGTGCGGGTAAATGCCCATGTTCATACTTGTTCTTTTATCTCCAGCAATGATGAACAAGTCCTCCCCTGTATCAAAGCTCATCGCCACCATTTCCTCACGAAACCGTACAGTAGATGAAGGCGATCCTCCCATTCAATTATACACTGTTTAAACACCCAAGCTTTAACCTTTTCACGGAAGTAACTATTTTGTGCGGTTCTTTTCTTATTATATTTTTAAATGGTCCACTCAGTCACTTAAACTCAGTCCACCCAAATGTTTCTGTACCCGATCCGCGAATAGCACGTCTTCTCCCTTAGATTATACACACGTCTCCAGCACCCGCGACACTTTCACGATGCCTTCACTGATCCATTCTCCATTCACCTCCCGAACATAAACCCGTCCCTTTGTTTCACGCCATGCAGTGTATCCAACACTGAAACTGCCTCCTCCAATACGGCAAGCACTCTTCCTATGCAAAGAACTCAGTCTTCCATCTCCTCTTTAGTGAATATGAACCCGACAACCTCCTTCACTCCACACGCAACCACCCCAGTACCTCCATTTGAACATCAGGAAACCCGCAGCCTTTTACTATGCTTCCTCACACCGTTGCACTTCCCATTTTCCAATTCGTTTACTGTCTCCATTCTTACCACAGAACAACCAAACAAAGGCCGAACTTCTCCTCTTCAAAAATACCGCAACCTCCTGCTTTACTTCACACAAGACATCTTCCTATTGTCTGCATTTCAAAAGCCAAACTTCCTGCACTTCTTCACCGTATACCCACACAAGCCCTCACTGCTTTTCTCGCTTAAACCCACTTCCCAGTTATATCCAATGCCTCAACTTGCGTCACCTTCCCCCAGTACATAACGCCCCAACCCTTTCAAGCCACAAACCTCATTAACAAAATTCCCATTTCCGCAAGCCACCTCCCCATTCACGGTCTTAGTTCTGTCATGATGCTTCTATGAACAGTGCGAATGGAAAACCTACCGAAGTCCACTAAATTCTCACCCACATAGTTTGCTCATGTATTATACCTTCCTACGTTTTCTAGTTTTCTTTAACCAAAGCTGGCGTTGGTCTTTCTTTGTTTGAATCATTGGAAAGCTTTCGGGCTGTAGATGAAAGGTGAGAAGGCTAGCATGTGTATTTATAAAGTTAGGAGCCTTCATGCTCAAGTATTAGGGGTTGTAGTTTATAGGGTAAGTAATGGTGCTTTAAATCGAGAGTATGGCCTGTTGCATTTAATTTGACAAACCTTGACATATTTACAACATTGAAATGTCTATTTGAATTGAAAGTGTAGTATTATAGGGTAGCTTAGATTTGTACAATTTTCGTGAGGAGATGGGGTTCTTTAATGTCATTGATAGGGTTTTACTTAAAGGAGAAAGATTAGGTGATAGTTCTGCATGTTCCTCTAGAATAGCATACGTTTCTCCTATAGGTTAGGCGTTGAAATACACTAGCATCCAAAACTTAATAGGTAAGGGAAGATGTATAATTTATTATGTTAGTGTTCCTTACTTTCTAGGGCATAGGGAAAGTAGACAAATCTAACATATAGGCTTATACTGTCATTTCTCTTTTGCATATGGAACGGATGAGTTTAATTTTCTATTGAGTTATAGTATTGTGTAATCCATTGCATAAATTTCGTTCATGTACGGGCGGCTGTGGACAGAAATAAAAATACGGACGTGTCCAGCGAGGTGCCCTGATCCCAAAAATATAATAATATCGGTAGGTTAACTCATATTGTGAAACCCGAAAATATTGATATAGGGTGCAAAATACTCCAAATAAAAAGTAGCTTATTTTATTAATTAAAATTACAGTAAAATCCTAAAAATTAAATTATCACTACATCTCAAAAGAATCTTGTCCAAATTGGAATCCGATATTTAAATATATTTAATAACAGTTATGGTCCACATACGATTTCTTAGCGAATTTCTGAATATTTGATTTGGACATATCTTGCAATCTACAAGACGAAATCTCCATTTTCCACTCTATTAGAAAAATGCAGTTCAACAGATTCCGACGTTTCTTATTTTCGAAGAAATCTGACTAACAACGGGTCTTGTACACTCAGTTGAACTTTAGAACGTTAAATTATAAACTACCGCGATATTACGGGCTCAATTATATTTAATATATATTTTTATACGTTCAATTTCTTTTTTAATTAATATATAAATCCACTTATATCACGAATTCAATATTTAAACTGATTTAAATATTCAAATACAAACCGACAAAAATGTGGGACGTTACATGTCTAATAGATAAATAGCTTTAAACTAAACTGTTGTGAAGTAGTTATGGAAATAACAGTAATGAAAAGATTATTTTAAGTAAAATAGCTTGGTATAAACAATAGAAATCTAACGTAGTTCAAAATAATCCAGTCCGATCCATATGTCCGCTTTTCATAACTCGACTTATTCATCTTTAGAATTCAAACCCTCTTCCATTTAGATTTCCCGGGTTTTATCCTTAACTTTTCATTATTAGAACATTTTAGTATATTTCAAGATATCATATCCTTACTTTAAATTTGAATCTTTAATTTGTACTAAAATCTAAGCTTAAAAATCAGGATCTTTATTTATAATAAGATACATTTTAGTTTATTTCCAAAAATCCATACGACAGTATGAGTATATATCATTTCAACTCATTATGATTTTCCTAAAACTACGAGAACTTGCAGTGTGAGAATAACAACTATCACATTTTGGTATCATACATCAAACATCATGCATGAAACAATTACTTACATGGTTTCGTGTCTTGTAGGTCATTCATGTGTGCGTCACATGTGCACAAGTCATTAATAAGCATTTGTGAATTTCCTAATTAAATTCTAACACTTCATGTGTCATTTAAAAGTGTTAATTTACTAAATGTGAATGATAGTTGTGAGTAGATTATAGTAAATTTCTTATATAGTTGAACAATATATTGGAACATATGAGAATGCTTGAAAAATTACGTCATAGTGGATTTCTTGTATAATATAATATTCAAATTTTGCAATTTAATGCTTACTAAAATGATGAAACTTAAGTGAGAAAAACATCTCTAAGTCAACATGAACCGAGAATAAGAGCTCGTCATAAACGAGGAAAAAACAATACCATAGTCAAATAGTTTATTATATAAAGCATCATTCAATGGCACCCCAAACAGCGAAGTATCCCTTTGGCTCATTGTAATAGTAAAAGTAGTGGTAGTAATTATAATATAGACTTTAAGGGAAATGATGATGTTTAAAATAACGGAGGATTGTTATACCGAATTTGGAAAAACCAAAAAGTATAGATTTGAAGGCACCATTAATTACAATTTATTATTTGAGGAGTGGAGGAGCAAATAATTTTTTTGTGATGGCTGGATTATAAAATGTCCACCATAAGGTCTGAAGTTACTGATTTAAACTAAAGATAAATATGATGAAAAAGCCAGCACTAGATTGGATTTTCCATATAATAAAATAAATAGCTGAAAAAAAAGGATATACCAATCGTAAGTAAAAGCATAAATCAAATTATAAGGACTTTCATCTTCCATAAAAACAAGATCTTGCAAAAACTAAACAAAACAATTGAAAAAATCATCACAATGTCGAACAAGAATTAAAAACAAATATACAAATAAAACTCACTGCAATTCAAATAAACTATTAAATGATAAAAAAAGGTCTGTTGCTGGATAATTACAATCAGTAATGCTGAATGCAGTAGATGGTTGGATGATTAATTGCAGCCGATATAACAGCTTCCGTTGTAAGTTAGAAATTATTGCAAATGAGAACAAAGAAAATGTAAATGTTATGTTACAAGGAAGTTTTGATCCAAAAAATTATAATAATTAAAAAAAAAACCGTGTGTCTAATTGGGCCATAACTCATATAAAATTAAATAATACCCTGCAGCCCGTCCATTTTCCATTAATTTTTCTATTTTTTGTTATTTTCATCCCGTTGCGGGCTACACCAATTCAGAATCATGCGGCTCTCCTTTCTTCTGCGTTTTCTAATATACGAATTGCCGGTCGATACAGCAATTTCGATATTAAAATTGTCTCCGATAAAAACTTCGACGAAAATTTCCCGCCTAACACAGCACGGAAATCAGAGACCCGCCAGCGCTTCAACTCAGTACTCGAGAAACCCCAATTCTTAACCCTAAAATCTTTCGATACATAGGGCATACCAGTCCCATGACTGAATCGGAGTTTATTGTTTCTATCTAAACTCTGGATGCCCATATTTTCCACAAGGGTAGTTAGTAATTTTGGTCTTGCAAATTATTCTCTTTTAACCAGATCCTGGATTACGACTGGAGCTATGCTTTGGAAAGCTCCGTATCCGCGTATCGTTTTCAGCTGTGTTAGTTTAAATTTTTTGCTGCACATTGTATTTATGTTCTACTTTTTTTCCTCTGCTATTTAATTTATTTATTCTCTGATAATTGTTTTTTCATTGTATATTTATTTCCGAACACTGTTATTTTGTACTCTACTATAATTTTTTGTAGTAGCAATGAAATATTCTATTGTTTTGGGTTTCGATGTGTCGTGTTCTCAAGCCATCCGTATTCTTGTCCAGTCTAGGCTCGGCGGGGGTTTAGGGATGTGTCAGAAATGGTCAGGTGGACTTGGATGGGGTGGTGGCCATGGTTGGAAGGGAGCAAGAAAGAGAACCTTAGGTGAAAAGAGTGGAAAATAGAAATGGAAAAGGAGGAGAAAGGTGCAGTTTGATAAAGGAGAGAGTTGCACGCATTGCTGAAGTGTCACGAGATGGAGAGGGGAAGAAAGCACAATGGGGAGGCTTGGATAATTGACACCTAAAACTAAAACATATGGTTTACAAACTAGTTTAAAGATTGAAGCTTGTTTTAGTTCTATCTCGTGCTTATCGCTCGTATGATCAAACGGTAATTCCGATTGACATGAAATTTTGAATGCTAATATATTTTGTAATTCCGGATTTAATGAAATAGATCTCATCAAATTTGGAGTCCGTTTGACCATTCATTTATTATTTTATTGCGTTTTCAGTTAATTTTGATCAGTTGACTCGGTACACGTTTATTTTTAGTACGCTCATATACTAACTTCAAAAATTATGAAATTTGGAATCCTACCATTTTCAACGTTTCGGATCCGATAAAATTGGTTTCGTCGAATTCTGATTCCATTTGAAAAATGTTTCATTTTAAGGCATGGAAATAATATTAAATCATCGAATTTTCAAAATCGGCTATAAATCCTTATAAAATCAATTTAAAATAAAATTTAAATTGGTTTCAAAATTTCAGGCCATTACAATCCGAGTTGGCTTTATCATTGCCTTGAAGCTGTCAACAAAGTAGATCGTTACATTTATTCTATTATTATTAATATTATATATATAATAAAATATGTGACTGTGCTATTTTTTGTCTCGTTTATTCTCATTTGTAACATATACAAATCCATTAACTTATGCAAACCACACGAATCCCCTTTCCATTTGGACAAACCTTAACATCCTAAATAATGACGCTTGCGAAGATGGAGAGTTCTACGGATCAAAAACCTCCTTATCCTTAGCCTCATATATTGTAATAGAAAATTTTCCCTTTGAGCCTTTTCCTTCATGCCCACGTCGACTTCAGGTATTGTGTAATACCTAGTTTCACAATTTTTTATCTACTGAAATCCATCCTAATTTACTTTTAAAAAATTCTTTAATATTGTTCTTTAACGCCTGCTTTTGATTTCTCTCTTTGATTGTTGTCTCAATCGCCCAGATCTGCTACGTTTATGATACGCTATTGTTGTTCCCACTTGTTAAATTACTATTTTTATTTTCTTCCATTCTAACAGAATATTGTATGTTCATTTACCATTTGTTCGTATCCATTGACAAATATAATATATATATATATATATAAATATATATATATATATATATATATATATATATATATATATATATATACTTGGCCAATTTGCTCATGGTAGTAAAAACTATATAATATCATCGTAGATTGCGTGGGTTTCGTTGTTTTATTGTACTTGCATACATCAGAGCTGTTTGGGTGGATGCTTGTTGCTTTGATTTTAGCACGTTTGTGAATATATTCATATCGAAGTTCTACACCGCCAAATAAATTAAATTTTTAGTTGCATTAAAGTTCACTTTTTCCCGTAGAATTAAGTACATTTTTATATGCTGTCTAAATGAAGAACCATTATGTTCAATTCATTTTGATATATAGGAATATTTATAATTTTGTAGAGATATTTATAAACCATGTTCATTTATACATTACGTAATAGTTTAAAATATTGTGTTTTATTGATAATAATGTATTTCATTGCTAGTTGACCTCAGATGTTTCAAGTTTATTGTTTTTTTATAATAAACTTGTGTTTGAAGCTTGGAAATCAATTGGCAAAATGGTTCTCCACTGTTTGGGATGTCATTGAACGTTGTTCTATTATATATTAGAACAACAACAACAATAATTATAATAATAACAATATCAATGGTAATAGTAATAGTAAAAGTAGTAGTAGTAATAATAATATGAACTTTAAGGGAAATGAGGATGTTTAAAATAACGGAGGATTATCATACTGAATTTGGAAGAACCAAAAAGTATAGATTTGAAAGCACCATTAATTACAATTTATTATTTGAGGAGTCGAGGAGCAAATAATTTTTTTTGTGATGGCTGGATTATAAAATTTCCGCCAAAAGGTCTGAAGTTATTGATTTAAACTAAAGATAAATACGATGAAAGAGTCGGCATTAGATTGGATTTTCCATATAATAAAAAATAGCTGAAAAAAAGGGATATACCAATCGTAAGTAAAAGCAGAAATCAAATTATAAGGACTTCCATCTTCCATAAAAACAAGATCTTGCAAAAATTAAACAAAAACAATTGAAAAAATCATCACAATATCGAACAAGAATTAAAAACAAATATACAAACAAAACTCACTGCAATTGAAATAAACTATTAAGCGATAAAAACAGGTCTATTGCTGGATAATTACAATCAGTAATGTTGAATGGAGTAGATGGTTGGATGATTAATTGCAACCGATATAACAACTTCCGTTATAAGTTAGAAATTATTGCAAATGAGATGTTACAAGAAAGTTTGGATCCAAAAAATTATAATAATTAAAAGAAAAACGTGTGCCTAATTGGGCCATCAGCTCATGTAAAATTAAATAGTTTCCTGCAGCCCGTCCATTTCCCGCTAATTTTTCTATTTTTGTTATTTTCATCCCGTCGTGGACTACACCGATCTAGAACCCATCTATTAAAATCATCTCCGATAAAAACTTCGGTGAAAATTTCCCGCCTAACACAGCACGGAAATCAGAGTCCCGCCAACGCTTCAACTCAGTACTCGAGAAACCCCAATTCTTAACCCTAAAATCTTTCGATATATAGGGGCAAATAAATTTAATAAGACCAAAAATGGCGGTTTCAGATGGAAATGGGAGCGATGAAGACAGTTAGCCTGCTCATCATGATCAATCCGTTATTTAGCTTGCTGTTGACTGAACATCCGTTCCATGGCAAATGTTTACTGGAAAGCTGGCTAGCATCAGGATCCTTCAAAGTAACTTTCTTTTTTCGATCTCTTATTATTTTGTTTACCTGTTCGCATATTAGTTTATAGAGGGAATACGTTGCAGACACGTAAAAATGTTCAATTTTATAGAAGTTATGTAGTTGTTTGGTACACTTATTGCTGATAAACACTTACAGTATCGTCTGAAAATTTTGGTGGGACGGAGATGAGTTCTGGAAGTCTCCGGGAGGGTAGATGTAGTAGGTTGCAATGAAAAATATAAACGTTATTTTCTTCAGATTTTACAAAAGGCCTATTAGCTCAGTTGGTTAGAGCGTCGTGCTAATAACGCGAAGGTCGCAGGTTCGAGACCTGCATAGGCCACCTGTTTTGCTGCTACTTCACTGCGACTAGTTCTTCCACTGCATACAACCGCTGCTGGCCTGTTCCAACCTACAAAGCCCTGATTTCTCACTGCTATTACCACCTCTTTGGCCCTTAACCCTGCTTCACATGACCATGCCAGCTTACCACCTAATTTTCATTTCTGCGCAAGTTTAACTGCTGAACTGTAGCTGTACTTTCACCTCCTCACTTGCTTCTTCCCTTATGGATTCATCTACAAATTGCAGATGCACATGAAGATTTCATACTTTCTACCTTTTCTCCCTGTTTACTGGATGCTTAGCAGAAGCCGTTATTGTCACTTATGTCTGTACGATGTAGGTTAGCCTGCCCTGCATGAATACTTAAATGAAATTTACCTACCAAAATAGTGGTTGCTACATGACAAATTCACTTATGTCCTGTGCATATCTACTGCTCTGTCATGTCCTATGCAGCATATATGCACTTCGAAAAAGTTTTACTTTGGCTGTTATGTCATTATTGAGATAGACAACACTACATATCCAAGTTATACTTTCCCGATATTACCTACATATCTAAGTTTTACCTTCACTGTATTACCAAATCACCTTAGGTCAGGGTAACGTAATAATACCTTCCTACATTCACAGTGAACCAAGGGATGAATTATTCTATACCCAAATTGGGTGTTCCCATATGCTGGATCAATCTTAGCTACTGATTTACATAAAATTTAGTGGTTTTGAGTGGATTGTAGGATCCATTCATTGGATTATTAATAATATGTGTGGTTGATGTGTGGTTGTGATTTATCGGGCACACGAAAACACCCGAGTTGGGTACAGAAGAATTGACCCCGTGAACCAAGTACCAACCTCATGATGCAAACTATGCTAGACATCTATAAAAATTTATATTGTATTTAAATGTGATTAATACTAATTGGTTTTTGGAACGTTTTGGAGTCAAAATTGTCTATGTAATTGCTGGCCTTACTTTGAGGAATTAAAGGCCCTTGTCTTTGAAATGAAAATTAAAATATTATTAAAAGGGGAGGAATTAACATATATCGAAGGTTACATTTATTTCCTTCTTTACTGAAATTTCCTCCCAATCATTTGTCTCTCTCGTTCTTCTCTTCTCTTCTCTTCTAAAAAGGTCGAAGCTTCAATGAAGAAAAGTTCCAAAAAATAAAAAAAATAAAAATAAGATAGTGGTTGTTTCTAGATATTTGTCGATCCGGGTTGATTTGTAGAATCTAATGATTCTAAAATGGTCTAAGGTATTGAATTAAATTTAATCATTGAATCTAAAATGGTTTATAATAAGAATTAAACGGTTAATTTAATTTGGAATGTATTTATTTGTAAATTAAAAGATGAAATTGGTTTATAATGAAACATTTATCTTTAAGATTTATTATTTTCATATAAAGTGATTCAAACAATTTTATATTGGAAACGTCAAAGTTTATTTGTTTCGTCTGAATCAGTTTTTGATGATTATTTGCAGTGGCGGCAAACGATATATCTTAAATAATAATAATAATAATAATAATAACAATGAAAAATAAAAATAAAAATCCAAAATTAATTGTTCGAGATGCATCCAATGAGACATAACGAAGTGGTGGAAAAATACGCAAGTTTGTTTCGTTTGCGTTAATTTAACTAAACATTTAATAAATCAATACGAATAAAACATTGTCGGAACTTGAGCGAATTTAAACTAAAAATACTAAATTGAATTCAAAGAATAACGTTATTTTTCGTGTCGCGAAATGTAACACCCTGAATTTTAGTTAATGCTAAAATTCACTAATTACAGAATAAATAATCTCAGATGTGAGAATTGGGGGAAATAGGCTGCGTTATTGCGTTCGTCTCGGAAAAATACGCAAAATAGAGTCCGAGTTTTCGAGAATCGGAGTCCGTATGGCCCAGTTATGGCCCAATGAAGTTGGCAGAAAATTTAAGATAAAAACAGAATTAAATATTTAAAATCAGATTTCGAATTGGGGCCAGCGGGGGCCAGGCGAGAAAAATTCCCGCCCTAGCCATGTCGACAGGGCTGTCAACAGGGTTGTCGACAGGGGTGTCGACTGCCCTGTCGACTTGCCTGTCGACACAGGGTGTCGGCCCTGTTGATCTGGGTGCACCAGTTCTGGTTTTTGGTTGAGTCTTGGGCTGGGTTCTAGAGATTTCCTAAATCTAACGGACCTAATCTAACCTAGGGTTAATCTAAGGGCCTAAAACACTACCTAATCCTATAAATAAGACCATAACCCTACCCTAATTCATTCATAATTAGATCTTGTAACTAAACTATGGCAAAATGAAACTTGATCATGACCTCCACAAATCAATGAAGAGAGTTGCAAGCTAATCATCTTCTTCTTCTTATTTGGCAACTAGTTTTACTTCATAAGTTTGCTAATCTTGGTTTTGGTGAGTTCCTATAGCTTTAATAATCAATTGTTAAATTGATTATGGTAGGATATGATAAGACATGGCTATGTTTGTGGATAAATATGTTTATGCAAGTTTAGTATATTGTATGTTATGTGTTTGGCAAGTTTTATGCTACATGCAAGTTTAATGCCATGTTTTATGATGCAAAACATTATGTTGAACATTTATGCATATGTAACATGTTATGCAAACTATATGTGAGAGCATATGCAAGTTATATGTAACATGATATGCAAGTTATGCATGTGATTTTATGCATGCTAAGTATTTGGTGTTATGCATGCTAAGTATTTGATTGTATGCATGCTAAGTATTGGGTTTTATGCATGCTAAGTGGTTGGTATTATGCATAAATCATGACATGCAAGTTTACCCTTTTAAAATGTGATGCATACATATGCAAGACGACACCTTTATATGCTATGCATGTTTACCCTCCTTTAAGATGCAAGTCATATATGCAAGTTCAACATGTTATGCAAGTTATGTGTATGCTTATATGCAAGCTCAATATGTTATGCAAGTTATGTGCATGATGTTATGTAAGTTATGTGCATGTTGTTATGCAAGTTCATATGCAAGTTATGTGTATGAGGGTATGCAAGTTATGTGCATGATGTTATGCAAGTTATGTTTATGAGATTATGCAAGTTATGTGCATGATGTTATGCAAGTATGTTTATGAGATTATGCAAGTTATGTGCATGATGTTATGCAAGTTATGTATATGCTTAAATGCAAGTTTAATGCGATATGCAAGTTATGAATGCTTATGCAAGTATGTAAATGCTTATGCAAGTATGTGAATGCTTATGCAAGTATGTGAATGCTTATGCAAGTATATGAATGCTTATGCAAGTTATGTGTATGCTTAAATGCATGTTTAACATGTTATGCAAGTTATGAGAATGCTTATATGCAAGTTCAACATGTTATGCAAGATATGTGTATGATAATATGCAAGCTCATATGCAACATGTTATGCGAATCATGTGTATGATAATGTGCAAGTTTGGGTTAAATGTAGTTGGGTTAATATATGCTCATATATGCAAGTTGACATCCTCTTAACCCATGACAAAGTTATATGCTAAACCCATGATATTTGTGATGGATCTTTCCCTTTATTATGTCGTGAAATGAGAACGATTTACGTGGGGAACGATAGGGTAATAAATATGTTAATAAAAGTATGATTGGGTATGATTAAGCATACCATAAAAATAAATTAACATAAGTGGGAATTTACCTATTGAGTTAGGTCTACCCCATGGGAATTTACCTATTGAGTTAGGTCTACCCATGTTATGAAAAATGTGTAATTAATTAGGGACAATTAATTGTGGGGGTGATTAATTAGGTGTAATTAATCAATTAAGACACGAGGTTGGACCCTTTTGTAGCGGAAGTCTGTCCGGAACCGACCGGCCATCCAGCGGCTACAAATGATTGGCCCAATGTGAGAGGTCTTAGTCATAAATTAAATACATGATTAAAGTAAATACACGAGGTTAGACCCTTTTGATGACAGAAGTCTGCCCGGAACCAACCGGCAAATCCAGCAGTCATAAAAGACGGTCTAATGTGAGAGGTCTTTATGAGGTCATGATCTTAATTAATGAATTAAGAAACACTTAACCATATTAGCATGTAAAGGGGCATGAGGGGTTAAGTGGGTGGCATGTAGTAACTAGTGGGGGTGCCTTGGGTGGCATGAGGAAACTAGTGGGTTGCCTTGGGTGGCAATAGAAAATACGATTAGAATACTTAACCAAAGTGGAACATGTAATTAAACATGATTAAAGGGTTAAGTAAGTGCCTTGGGTGACATGTGGGAATCAAGTAAGTGCCTTGGGTGGCATGCGGAAATCTAGTGGGTGCCTTAAGTGGCAATTGAAATATAATTAGATGACTTAACCAAACCTTAACATGTAAGGGGGCATGATTATAAAAAGGGGTTAAGTGGGATGCACTAGATAAAAGTAGCAAGCTTAAGTAGTAGCTTGTGGGGGCCCATTTCAACCAATATCCCAAACGTATCTTTGTGGGCTCGACTCTAGTCGAGTGACGGGACACGCATATTGGGCTTGACTATAAGTGGCCAAAATGGGTTAGCGGTGGCAACGCAGGATCAACGGGTTTCATGTGCGTGTGTGGACCCGGGCTGGTTGGTAAGTCGTTGTTGCATCGTGTAGATATAAAGCCGTGCACCGTTGATATTATCAGGTAGCCACTTTGGGGAATGATACACCCCCTTTGTGGGACCAGCACGGGTATCTACGGTAGGGAGCCGATCACTTGGGGGTAGTAGGTACACCTAGTGGAGATAGGGGCAGACGACACCTATGTAGTCAGCTAGGGGTACACGAAACTACTGTGTAAAATTACTAAGTACACTTAGTGGGATCAACCTTTAAGTAGAAATTACCCTTGGGTGGGTAGAACTGGTGTGGTGCAGTGTAGGAATTACCCTTGGGTGGGTAGATCTGGGGTGGTGCAACCTAGTAATTATCCTTGGGTGGATAAATGCGTCTTTTCGGTTATCTTAATACATCCTGTGTTTAGTTGGCTACTTAGTGTAGTCATTATCCCCAGAGGTACCGTACCTTGTTTATGTCATACCCTAATTACTTTAATGGTTGTATTGTTAGGGTTATAGGACTCACTCAGACTTATGTCTGACCCCGTTGTTTTTATCTTTTTTTCCCAACCCTCAGGTTATCAGAGTGGGCCCGGTACGAGGGGGCTTAGATCAGGCTGCTTTATTCTCTTTTGGAGCTTGGACCATAGATGTAGAGAGCTCAACTTACCCTTTCTTTTATGGCTATCAGTTCATGTATTGGGATTATGTACTTTTATTTACCAGGATGGATATTTTGTACTTGACTCTTATTATGGTTTTGTGATGTAACCAAACATGTTTTACTTTCCGCTGCAATGAAATGATGTTTCAAGATTTTCAAGTACTACTTATATCTGTCTTGTTGTAATTTTTCTGTTCTATATTCACTTAAAACACTACACCGATGTTATGACATTCCCTTAGCGAGTGACCATAGCGGGCGTGGGGTGTTACACGAAATGCAGATGTTTTGACCTCCATTTAATTATTTTCCTATGCGAATTTTACATTAAAAGGGTTTTGTAACATGTTTTTGATCAGAGCATCATGGCATTGCAAACTGTGTATCGTTGCGTCCGTGTCATAGTGGTGATCACCGTAGTATATTTAATTGTCAGTTTCGGTGCTCGGTGCGCCACAAAATTTCAAAAAAGCTTGTGTAGTTCATTTTGAAAATAGAGCCATTTGAGTTTGAGTTCCACGTCTCTGTTTGGGTCATCATATTTTTTTATTGGTTTTGGGTCTGCAATTCACCTAATACTCCAACGGTCAAAAATGTAAAAAAAAGGGCAACTTAGCACATTTCATTTCCATCGGCTTCTATTCATAACCCTCTTTTGTCTCCTGCTTCTTCTCTATCTTACCTTCCTCTTGGTTCTAACTGCAAATCTAGTATATAGAAAATTGAAAATTGAAACGCTATGCATCTGACACCACTCCTCCCCCGCCCTTCGAAACCGCAGCCCGCACCAGCAAATCAAAGCCTGTCACCTGCCTGGGATCGCTTCTCCTTTTATCATTTTAATCACAGTTCTAAGGTGAGTATTAGCTCACGATTAATTTTTATTCAACCTTTTCAACTTCGATATGAACTAGAACATAAAAAATCAGATTAAATTTGTGAGTTGGTTGTTCTGTTGACTGCCATAATCTTGGGGATGTTTCATTCTGGAACCATTAGTTTGTGCCTGTCTTGTGTGTGTGACCTTCTAGTTTTGATCCCGTATATGTGTTGCCTTCAAACCGAAATGCATGCCGTATTTTGGAGTCCATGTAAGCACCGTCATGTCTTCATGGTTCTTGTTAGGCTGCTTATTTTTGATTGTCTGCATTTGTTGTCCCATGATCATGATACTACTGGAGTGTAAAACTAGGTATTATGTTGAAAGTGCTAGGCTTTGTATATTTGCCATGAGCCCTGGTATGCTGCACATAAAATGTTTGCTACATTTGATACTGGTTATATTCCATGCTCATGTCATTGCTGGCCTTACTGTTAGACTTGAAATTTGTGTCACTTGCTATTTGGTTTCACCTTTCGTCCCCCTTTCTTCTTTGGCACCTAAGCATTCTTTGGCCTTGTTTTAAAATTTTGAAACACGCATGCATGCATTTGAACTGGTATATAAAAAAATCACTTGTGTATTTCATGATTTGTTCACCCGTACTTAAAATCTGGAAGCTTATATGCTCTGCCTTGTTTGTTTGGACCTATGTGATACAACTACCACTATATTTTGATTTTCCTACTGCCGAATGCTATCACTTCTATTTTATTTCCTTGACCATAATTCTGGAAATATGCCTTGAACTCTGCTAAATGCCTATAAAATTTGGGCACATTATTTATGATCAGCATGTAACTTGATATACATTCACTAGTCTACCATTTTATAAAATCTGGAACCCTGCTTTGTTTTGTTTGATTTTATACTAAATTATGTGGAGAAGTGAAGCATATGTTGGATTGAATTTGCAACCTGCTATTTTTTGTAAAATTGGAAATATTTAGCATGTCATATACCATGCCTTGTACCTTGAAATGCGTGTCCCTTAATTTTGTAACCCTGTTTATTCCTACCTTGATTATACGCAGTGGCGGAGCCAGGAATTCCGGTTGGGGGGGGGGGGCAAGAAGTTAAGCGCGGGGCGCCCCCGATTTTTTTTCCCGCTATTGTTGAGCATTTGATTATATGTATAAAAAAAAAAGTTAAACAGATCATTAAATCAAGCAACAAAACATCCGACCTGACTGTGTACATCCGACCAGTATACAACAAACGTTTTTCTCATCCATGAGGGACACTATGAATTTCAAGTTATGCCTTTGGACCTCGTTAATGCCTTATCAACCTTCCAAGCTAAGATGCATAACATTTTCAAAAGGGGTCACTGGAAAAGGGTTGGAAATCCTGGCTTCTAACCATTTTCTTACCAATATCTCTAAACAGAAAGTGAACTCTAGCATGCACATGAGTAATTTCAAATAGCCTGGAATTTTCAAGTCTATAAAAACAGCTTGTCTCAGCATGTTCAACTTGTCTGCAAACAAAATCAGATACTACTACACCAAAAGGTCTTCTACAACTATTACCTGATAAACGCAATGAAATTCTTTGAACGAAATCAAAGTTTCAGGCTTACCACATATTTTTGAAACTTGAAATGGAAGGCAGCGACGAACAGGGTGCTGGAGGCGGTTCGGTGGAGGCCGTTTGTTGGAGGCGGTTCGGTGGAGGCGGCTCGTTGGATGCTGGAGCTAGAGACGCTAACCACTGGGGGCGCTAATCGGTGGAGCTAAAGGTGCTAATCGGACTACTCAATAGTTGACACTTTAGTAATCGGTTGGACGCTAATCGCTGAGAGCTTTAGGGTTTTTCTCGTGCCTTTTTCCCGAAAGTGTTTTTTTTTCCTTATGAGATTTTCTGGGGGGGGGGGGGGGGGGGGGGCACGTGCCCACCTTAGCCCACACGTGGCTCCGCCCCTGATTTATACGTTGTTGGCTAGTTTTCTTGATCTTTGACATTTGTTCCTGCTGTTTCACTCGGTTGACTTTGTACCCTTTCGTTACATTCTTAGGGTGTGTTCTTTGCAAGAGGAAACTGAGATTTTGAGCGGAGAATGTTAGCGGAGAATTGTAGTTAGCGGAGAATGTGTTCTACGCGTTAAGCGGAGTATTTTTTATTTATTTAGTAATTTAATTATTAAATGATTAAAACTTAACAATATGATTAATGCAAAATAACACATTTAACCACAAATAACAGTTCAGTACATAATAATATTTCAAACCAGTTCACTACATAATAATAGACACATGCGAGCAACTACCTATTTCAAACCAGTTCACTACAAACTACTACTGTCTGCGGAATCTAGAAAGATGATAACTCATGTACCCCATCAACTCCAAATCAGACAAGGTCTCAACCACCTCTAAAATAGACCTGTCGCGACGAAAAATCTCAACGATCTCCCATCGGCTTACATCACTGATGGGCGAGAGATGGGCATAGCATTTCTCCACTGCCGCGGCGAAACGCTCTGTCTGTACGAAGGCCGGTTCGGGAGGAGCGGGTTCGGACGGAGCTACCCTACTAGATGTGGCGCGCGTCGACTGCCTCCGTGCAGACTGAACCGGCGGTGGACTATCTGAGGCGGCCTCTGGAGCAGAGGGATATCATAACTGCAAGTTCCTGTGCCAATGCAGCCCCTAAAAAGCTGGTCCTGCTCACGAAACTTTAGAGGTGGCTGTCTCCTAAACTTCTGGTACAAGCGTGCAGGCCCATGCCACCAGTCGTCTGATCCGTCCAAGCGGTCCTGCGAAGCATCCCAAAAACCGCCAGGAATCTGTAAAAGTGCATTCCATGAAGTCCTGTGCCATTTGTTTTTTATTTGTATCTGCGTCAACTCGTCTTCAAACATCTCATTGAACTCAGCCTGCACCGCACTGAGGAATCTGTTGGGTCCTCGAAGACCAATATTGTTGAGGCAAATATCTATAAAAGCCTCCGTGCGATCCACTGGCCATAAATCATTTGGGGCGTTGGAAGAGTCAGAAGCAGACGAATGTGCCATAAGACTGGAAAAAGGAAAAAAATGAACATAAAAAAAGCGTAAAAAAGAAAAAAAGAAAAAAAAAGAGAGAGTACCTGATCCTAAGCTGAAAGCAGAAGAAAGAGGAAGAAGTGAGGAGAAAGAAGGAGGGGGGGGGGGGGGGTTATGAAGGCAAGGAGCCAACGGCTCAAAATTGAGCTGTTGGCTCAACGGTCCAAATAGGACCGTTTGGCCAACTGACGCTTCCGATCCGTTTGGACCAAAAGAACGCCCCCTTACTGTCCTGTTTTAATTGCATATTTTGCACACTCCATGACGTTCATCGCACTTGTTGTTTTCTTACTTTTGGAATGTTGAGGCAGTGCAAATGTGTACCTGTACACATGTGTACATGCAGGCTTCCGTAACTGTTTATCCCTGAAATAAAAACTGGAAAATACATATATTATACTTGATTTTGAAATGATTCTGCTCTAGATCTGTATCTAGTTAGTTGATTTGAACCGACACTGCTAAAATTTTAAGCTGATATTGAGCAGATACTGCACATGTGTATACTCGGCATTTTGCATATGATAAATTTGACGCTAGGATTAATTCTTGCATTTTAGTTTTTATTGACGTTGATTTACTTGAACAAAGATTAATCCTGACTCGAGCGTTTTATGTTTTTCATGGAACGCTCAGGTTAGATACGAGTGTTGCAAATCTAAAGATTCCAACTATCGAAGCTAGAAGCATGTGAAGACACGCTCGTTTTGGTTCGTCCTTTCGTATGTTTATTTTATTTTAAATGTATGTATTGTAAATCTTCCGTTGTATAAATGAAATTTTGTAAACTCTGGAAATTGTGCATAAATAAATTTCGCTGTGAGATATTGATGTCTATTCTGTGATTCTGTGTATATTCTAGGGTTGTTACTGTTGAACCGTTCAACAACTAAACTGTACTAACCGTTTACACGGTTACTATCTACTACGGTAACGGCGGCGGTAACGGTTGTGTATTTTGATAACCGCGGTAAAACATATCAGCCACACATGATTTTTTTTGTAGTATTTCATAAAAAAAAATATTTTTAATAACTTAAGCTAGAGAAATAACATATGTACATGCATATAGATGGGTTGTTCATAGATAAACAAGCTAATTCTTAAGAAAAAAAAAATTTAAAGCTTGAATAATTTATGGATAATAATGTAAATTTACGGTAATGGTTGCGGTAACGGTTAGATGTTATTGTAACGGTTATAAAATTTGCTAAATGTCAACAACAATTGCGGTTACGGTTGGCGGTAAAAGTGACGGTTGTCGTAACCGTAACCATAACACCCCCAGTATATCCTGTTTAAACCTGTAAGCTAAATAACAATTTGTCGTTTTAAACATTCCAAGTTGGCTTAATTACCGACTTCAAGCAGTCAAAAAAGCAGGTTGTTACAGTTGGTATCAGAGCAAGGTTAATACAAAGCTTAGCTTATCGGGCTTAAAACTCACTAGAGATAGGGTAGTATTACCCTAGAATGAGTAGAATCGTCACTGGAATTACTCTTTAGAGAGCCTATTTTGAAAATTTAAATCTTTACAAATTCACACACCTTTGAATCCATTTCTCTGATTTGATTTTTCCTTTGGCTTAAATCTCAATCTCGTTCGAAATCCATTTTTGAGATTTACCGAAAGAATTTAAGTATAAGTTATAAGAATCAATAACTTGACTTATTAACTGCTGAATTTGAAACGAATAGATTGAATTTACCATAGTATATGAATAACCTTAAGTGGAAATTTGAACCTTAATAAATGATTTTGCAAAGTATCGAAAACGATTATGTACTAAAGAACTTAAAAATAATAAACCATGGATGTCACAGCAAGCTAGATTTATAAATATTGAAATATTAACTCGTTTTTAGTAGGATACTCATAAATTTATAATTAGAATTGATTGTGGAAAAATATGTATTCGTTCTGAAATTGTTTCGTCATTGTTAGTAATATACTTAAGATTATATTATCGGAATATAAACTAAGGAAGGCTTCAAAACTATGCTAAAAAAATCTCATTTAACTGTCGCGTTATTGAAGATGGCAAAGATGGAAGCACAGAAGGCAGCACATCGAGAATGAAGAGCAATTGCTCGTAAAAGAAATTGCTAAGCATTTTCAATGCGTAACTGATGTCCCAAACAATAAAAAACACAAATGAAGTTTCCAGAATAAGAAATCCAGAATAAGTGGAATACGCTTCCATTGAATTTTTGACGAGCCCAAAAAACTGCCGTGCCATGTCCTGTGCATATCTACTGCTCTGCCATGTCCTATGCAGCATATATACACTTCAAAGTTTTACTTTCGCTGTTATGTCAATATTGAGATAGACAACACTACATATCTAATTTTTGCTTTCACTGTATTACCTACATATCTAAGTTTTACTTTCGCCGTATTACCAAATCATCTTAGGTCAGGGTAACATAATACCTTCCTACATTCACAGTGAACCAAGTTACCAACCTCATGATGCAAACTATGCTAGATATCTATAAAAAAATTAAATTGTATTTAAATGTGATTAATACTAATTGGTCAATACACATATGCACATAATTGTTTACCTCAACTTCATTATGTGAAACAAAGTGATAGCACGACACGAATACATTCCCGTATACATATGCATACAATAGTACGTATACTACAACATAGCACTGTATGTTCCAGAAAAAATAGATGATGTTGTTGCAAGTATATGCTCTCTTAAATTTGAGGTCAAAGGGCACACAAGGTTATTTTCATGACGAGGTCTGATTCATTGGTCCGACTGCAGTTTATACAACTTATTTGCATTTTGAATGATATGTTGATTTGCATTACAACCGACTAAGTGGGCATGGCTTTATATCTGCTAAAAGATCAGAAGATTAAAGTTGATTATAAATAAGCTGGAAAAATGGTAAACTACTGAATCGTTTTTCTCTTTAACGTGAATAATTCATATTCTACAATAGTATGATGAAGCATTTGTGCATTTAAGTTAAGTAGCAATTTGTATTTTGGCAACAATTAGTTTTGTTGAATATCTTAAAATCATTCACCACAAATCCAAGTCTAATAGCACCTTTAAATTAAACCAATACTATCCTTTTTAATCGTGACATGTATAAATTTATTGGAGCCTTATGTTATTATGTCAGGGGCAATGTTTAAACCTCACTTAACCCTCCTAGCCGCCATATTCTAAAAATGAAACTTATTTATTTTGAAGCTGAGTACATTGGTACTATTTTATCATCTATTTGTATTGTAAATTGCTTTTTTTCATTGCATATCAATATATCTTATGATATACGACTACTTATGCTCTTTTGGAGGTAGATTGTCTCCTTTCAGTTTCTAATTTCATATGGTGGCACTGCAATTTCTTATTCTCTTTTGAATACATGCCTTATATAGCCATTTTTATCATATAATACCTCATGAAATATTGATGGGTGTGGTATGTTCATATATTTATGTCCGTACCAATTAATTTGATCATTTTGTATAACTTCAAATTTTAATTCAAAATAAATTTCATTCACACATTTTCTATTTGCATTTCAGCAAGAGGGAATTCATAGTGGGTCGCTAGCAATCTTCTTTTAGTGCCTCATTTATGTTATCATCAAATGAAGGCTTACGCTGATAGCGTCCACCATTTGTTTTTCATTGGTCTCCCTAGCGATTTAGGGAATGTGAAGAAACTGCAATGAAGCATAAAATAGTTTGGTAAGGCCCTAACAAAATTTTAAATACTCTACACGTGGCTGCTGCAAGAAAAGATGTTACAGGAGAAGGTTGTTAATGTCCAGATTTACTGCCGAAGACCTGTAAGAGACAAAAATACATGCGCTATTAGGATGGTAGAATTCATAAATAGCAGTTAGAGTAACAACCGAGCATAAATGAAAGTAACTAGCTTTGAAGGTGACTTGGTGTACTAAATGCAAGTTGCTGAATTGAGTGACATGAAGCACGACGGTCACAAAGTTCAGTTTTGCAGTAGTGAAATGAGTTATCGAAGGCATGAGTTACGGGAGCACAAAATATGAAGGAGGGCAAGAAGCAAGGTTCTCTCCTAACATGTTGTAGGTTGATAGTTTTATAGAAAGTCTAAATGTCATGATGTTACATAGATTTATGGTGTTGGCACTGTAGGTTGCTGATATTAGGTGGATGTGATAACATGTAGAAACTATTAGGAAGAACTAACTGAATTTGAATTGCTGCTGATGCACGTATAAAAGCTTTAAATGATACCGTCATTTACAATATTACAAATGTTGCACGTAGCTGAAGCGGGAGGCTGAAACATCGATAATGGTAGCTGAAGTACAGAGAGCGCAAGTACTAGAAGACACGTGTATAAAATATTCCCTTATTGCAGTGCTTGAAATAGTGGGAAGAGGATATGCAGTGACGCCTTGAGAAAAGTGAGGACCAAAATGATGAAAATGGCACTTTGGTAAGACAAAGAAGATGCAATTGAATACTAGCATCCTAAATGTAACCCAAGTAAAGAAGATGGTGGAAGAAAGGTCCTAGGTAAATGCGTAAAAGATATAATTATGTTATGTACTTTGACCATTAAGGTGATATACTTTACTAAAGTGTATAGTGTATGTATTTTTGCAACATTCTAATTTTTTTAGTCATTGCTATTTGATGGAGTATCATAGTGTTATTCTTTAATGGCTCCACTTTGTGAATTTTGTATATAAATGTATTATTCAATGACCTTACCAGTTTTCGTTCCTTTTTTTTTTACTTTTTCAAAGGAAAATATAATATATAACAAAAAGGAGAATCTAGCCATTCTCCAATGACTCACAAAAACAGATTATGTAGAAATGACTACATAATCTGTGCACACACAAGAGCAAGTACAATCTAGAATATGGAATACATCAGCTACAACCAACTAATACTACTAGTACGAGAACTAAAGGAACTAATGGAAAAACGACAACATGATGAGACTTAGCAGTCACACGCCAAATCTGATGTAGAAGCCAAGGCTATCCGGAGATCGAAGGAAAAGACAATCCCCAACACTAGGCCAAATGTACGATACTAGAATAATAAACTGCGACTACGAGACATGTGGAAAGTCCAGCTAAAAGGACCAGCTCGACTATCAAAGCTTCATCTCCTGAATGTTCCAATAAGATCCTGAAAGCTCCAGAAAGCTCGTCTATCAAAAATCCAGTGATATATCGCCTTCCTACTCCTGAAAGCTCCAACAACAGCCTAAAGGGAGACAATCTTGCTCCTAATAAAACCTGGTCCTGCTGCAGTAGCAAATGACATAAAATTAAAGGGGGGTGGGTGTGTAGGAGGGAGGGGGTGTGTCAATAGAAGAAAGAGAAAGAGATATCGGCCTCAGCCGATCCCCGCCCTTGGAGCAGACAGAACTGTCAAGACAGATAACAAACCCGCCAGCCTCCTAGAGCGAGAAACATGCACTCCTCTAAACGACTTACCACGAAAGGCAAGGAAGACATCATTCCTTACCCTCCTAATAATGATAGGAGGATCCATAGGAACATCGTCAAAAATTGCCTTATTCCGCGCGCACCATAAATGTCAGCAGATGAGGTAAGGTATAAGGCGAAAGAGAATCGAACGAAACGATTTACTTGAGATACCGACCCACCAGATTCTCAGTAAATCACAAGAGGAAGAGACACCACTTCGGAGACCTAAAAGATTCCCGAAGTAGTTCCAAACGAAGGTAGCAGAATAACTTCGAAAGAACATGTGAGTTGAAGATTCCGACTCGTCTAATCCACAACATCTGCAGCAAGATGCGATTGGGATGCCAATTCGCTGAAGATTCTCGTCAAGGGGTAACCCGTCATGCAGGGTTCTCCACATAAACAAAGAAATCTTAGGTGGAATTCTGACATCCCAAATGAAAGAGAAAACGTGAAGACGTGGGGATGAGATCCTACCTGAACTCCACGCCGCTTAAACATAGAAAAGTCCATCGTCCCATCCAACCCCCCCATATGTGAGTCCAAAAACGCTTTAACGGATTGCATTCATTTCCACGTCTCACTAACATAAGACGGGGAACCAGAGAACTGCACACTCACAAGTCTGCGGTATTTGGCATGGAGGAACGTTGCCCACAAGGAATCGTTCACCCCAAACCTTTCCCACAACTTACAAGTATAATACGTACATACATCCTTAGGATTACGAAGTCCCAACCCCCTCACTCTTGGGGCGACAAATAACATCCCATGAAATCCAATGACGTCGGCAAGCGCTATCCTTTTTACCCCAAAAAAAGGACGTAGCCAACGAGCGATACGAACGAAAGAAGGAATCATTCGGAGTCATAGTTGCGAAAACATGGAAGCCAATAGAGTCCAACACAGACTTTGTGAGCACCAGTCTTCCTGCCTGAGATAGGAGTGCCAAATTCCAACGGATGATCTTACCCCTTGCTTTATCTGTCAAGGGATCAAAAATGGCATTGAGCTTTCTACCTCTGTATAGAACAATACCTTGGTAAGGTAACGGAAGAGAGGCGAACTTGAAACGGTTAAGCCATCTATCCAAGAAGACCTTTCCAGAGACAAATCTTTCACTGAGATGAAGTAGCTTTTATCAGTATTAACGGGTTGGCCCGAGCTTCGCTCGTACTACTGAATGAGGCCGAGAAGACGACGAACAGAGCGACAACTACCATTAGTAAAAATGATATTATCGTCTGCGAAAGATAAGGAAGAGATTAGTGGACACCCACTAGGAATGCCAAACCTATGAAACTGATTTGCAATCGTTAGGGAGTGCAATCCATGTACGAATGCCTCCGCGGCAATTACAAACAAGGAAAGTGAATGGGGGTCTCCCTGTCGAATCCCCCTCCCTGCCTTAAAGTACCCGTTAGGCAATCCATTAATAAGAACGGAGAACCAACAGTTGGAGATAAGTCTCCAAACCAAATCGATAAGGGCTTCCGGGAAACTGAAAGCCCTCAGAACCTTAATAACAAAAAACCAGGACATAAGGTCATAAGCCTTTGCCATGTCCATCTTAACAACCACATTAGAGCCTCTAACCTTACGGTCTATCTGGGAAACAAGCCCTAGGCTAAAAGGACGTTGTCTGTAATCAAGTGACCTTTTACAAACCCAGCCTGAGAAGACGAGATAATACGCTCAAAAAACGGAGCTAACCGACAGGCTAGAACCTTAGAGATGACCTTATTGGAGAAGTTACACAAGTTAATAGGACGGAAATCTGCGCAGGAACGATGATTCTCACACTTGGGAATGAGGACCAAATTGGTGGAAGTCCATCCCTGAGGCAGTGTTCCACCACTGAAGAAAAACCTAATAGCCAAACAAATTTTTTCCTGGATTATCAGCCAAACACTACGATAGAAGACCCCACTAAATTCGTCAGGCCCACTCGCGCTATGTTTCCTTAGAGCAAAGACACAAGCCCTGATCTCTTCCAAAGAAGGGGGTAATGCAAGATCTGCACTCTCTGAAGGAAGTACCAAACTGGGAATGAAAGCTAATAAGGCAGGATCTGAAACAAAAACAGATGGATAGTCCAAGAAAGATTGGAAGTGAGAAAGAACAGTCACTTTTACTTCCTCCAGAGTGGAAGCCTAAGAGAGATCTAGACGAAGGATTTGGCGGATCGAGAGAAGGCTATTCTTTTTTCAGATAAAGGTATGGAAAAACTTGGAGTTCGTGTCTCCGTTGACCACCCATTTGATCCTCGCTTTCTGGCGAAGATAATCATTTTCAATACAAAGTTCCGAAGAGAAGGCAAGTTGAGCAATCGCCCAAGCCTCCTTATAAGCCGAAGAGAGGTCGTCATCGAAAGACCCTTCAGCTAAGATAATTTGTTCTTCGGCCGCCCTTACACGGTCAAAGATGTTCTTGAAAATATGCATGTTCCAATACTTTAGACAAACCTTGAGATTGTGCAGCTTATGGGAAAACACTGCAGCAGGAGAACCTGTGGTCGCAATGTTCCAAGAATCTTCCACCACTTGGTGGAACGAGTGGTGGGATCTCCACATACATTGGAACCGAACGGATGACGGACCAGAGGGAGACACAGGAGAGCAGCAGAAAATCATAGGAGCAGGGTCTGAGAAAGTCCGATGAAGATGAGAATAAAATGCATGAAAGGAAGATTAAACCAATCTTCCGATCCGAAAACCCTGTCTAGCCTTGAAAGAATCTAGTTGGACCCATCCTGTTGTTACACCAGGTAAAGGCTGAACTGACGAAGGAAATATCAGAAAGACCCGAATTGGTAATGAAGGCATTGAAGTTTGCCATTGCAGCACGGTTAACCGCTAGGCCTCCCCTTTTCTCAGTTTGACAGGCAGCTACATTAAAGTCCCCTCCCAAACTGAGACCCCAAAACCTAGGTCTGACAGCGAAAGGGTGTCGGACCAGAGGGTTAACCTCTCAATCCGATCACACTTTGCGTAGATCGCTGAAAAGAAGAAGGAAGAAGAGAAGGACGAAAAGGAACAGGCCACCGAAAGAAGTTGGTCAGAGTTAAAGACTGAGCGATCTACCACTTCTTTGGATCAAAGAATCTAGATCTTAATAGAAACGTTGGCAATGGATCCACCAAAACCAATGGAAAGGACCATACTGGTGATTGCTTCCGAGCCCATGAAAGGCTTTAGAAGTGCCACCAAATAAACAGAATGCTTCCTAACGTGCTTCAGCCTAGCTGTCGACGTATCGTGGCCAATACCACGAACATTCCAAAACAGAAAATTCTCCATCTAGAGAGACGCAAGCAAAAAAGCAAAGAACAGCCCCCCTAGGAGAAAACATCAAAGAACCGCACAAATAAGGTAAAGCGTGTGAAGAGTAGACCGGATGATCTGCTCGGACGCCGCTATAGAGCGTGTATGGATGGTGCGAGGACCAGCACTTGGTCTTCGTCGCGACACCTTGTAAGACACTGGGCTAGAAACAAGGTGCTCGAAAGAAACCTCAAAATTGTAAGCTGACGAATGAGATCTAGAGATGCCGGACCTCGAAGGATAAGAGTTCTTAGTAAGTCGAGATAGTCGATCATTAATGATTATTATCTCGGCCATACTAAGAAAAGACGAAGAAGAAGAAACAGAAGCGCGAGACTCAACAGTGGGCTGGGGAGTACACAACGGGGGAAAAGATATACCAAGTGGAAAAGACAAAAAAGTTTTCGTTCCTACATACATGAGTGTGCCCAGAATATATATATATGTATATATGTGTTTATATATATATATATGTATATATATATATATATGTATATATGTATATATATGTATATATATATATATGTATATATGTGTGTGTGTGTTTCCCATATATATACATATATATATGTATGTATATGGGATAAGATCTAGGAGCCCCCCCCCCCCGAATTTCAGCCCCTCATTTGCACCCGAACCATAACCACATATTTGTGTTTAAATATGTTAGTGGAATGAGAGAGAATGAGTGGAAGGAGAGAAAGTGTGAAATACTTGGTTGTTGTTGAGGTGCTTTTGAGGTGCTACACTGGTTGGAATTCTGTTGAATGTGCCCCTACACACACACATATATAGGCAAGCGTTCGGTTGCACCCCAAAAATGGAGCACCCCTTTTGCACTTTGATTTGCTCCTCTCGTTTATATTAAAGAATGTAGTGTAGTGGGAGAGAGAGTTAGTAGATGAGGAGAGAAAGTGAATGTGTGGTGGAAAAGAGGGACGCCAAACGGGTGCTCCACTATTTGAGGTGCCATTGAACTTGCCTCTCATTATATATATATATATATATATATGTGTGTGTGTGTGTGTGTGTGTGTGTGTGTGTGTGTGTGTGTGTGTGTGTGTGGGAAGCCTTACAGCGAAATTTATCTTAACTAAGTTTTGGAAGTATATTTGCAGGAGAATTTGAATAAGTTGTGCTGTGTTTATTTGTTTTTGGGTATGTTAGCTGCTAACACGTTTTATTTGCGTACATGTACGCTCGGTTGCACTTTTGTGTTTGGGTTTGGTATATTCTATGTTGTGCATTGTATGCGCATGAGTCTAATTGCATGTGTATGTGAATAAGGTGCTGCTATGTGTTTTTAGTGATGGGTTTGGTATATTGTGTGTGCGTGAGTCTAGTTGCATTGTATGTGAATAAGGTATTGTTGTGTATTTTTAGTGCATAGACTGGAGAGTGTTTGTAAATATATAGATGAGTATGTGTATGAGCTACTATGTAGCATTACTTAGTGGAGCATCAGTTTATAGTTTACGTTTGAGTATGGATTTATGACATGTGTGGTGTGTAATGTGTGTCTAATGACTTTGTAATTGTGTATATGTAAGTTTTTTTATATATATACACTACGCCATAAATGGAATCAGACGACATATATCCACCGTTGTCTGATTGCATATCTCTCTGTTGTTAAATCCGGTGCCGTCTCATTCTACATCAGACCATAGATATAACATGTTGTCTGATTTGAACTAGAGTAACGTATAAAAGCATAGTCGTGTGTTGTCTGATGTGGTGTTCTTGTTTTACTAATAATTGTGATGGATATTATATGTTGTCTGAAAGTTAATAAAATAATCATTTTATGTTATATTAACGAAATGAACATTTCCACTAATTTTCACAATGTCTTCTTACAACAGATAAACATTTTTTTAAAGCAATTAACATAACTCAAATCAGTTTTTGTATGTGTTGTTCCTTCTCAAATGAAATGACATAAAACAACTCAACTAACACAAAGCAATTTAGATAACATAGCAGTTCAGATAACACAGAGCAGTTCAGATTTCCATTGCGTATAGACAATATTAAACAATATCAACACCGACACCAAATCCAAATACATCCTACAAGCACCAATTCAACATAAACTACGTAAACTAGGCAACTGAACCCATGTGTACACATTGGCAAAGCTAACTAACAAGAGTTCAATTGGCAGTCACATATAGAATTCATGCGCTGTGATTGTATAGAGTTATAGACATGTGTAGCCCACTCCACCCGCGCGACATCAATATCCTTTTGTGAAAAATTACTGTTTACACCTTCTCCCACTGCAACAAACAGGAAATGCAGAGGTTAACTTTACCTGCCATGTATCTCGGTATATGCCTATATACAAGTATGATAGTGCAGGAGCTTTAAGTAGCCTAACACAAGTGTTCGAGGAAAACCCAATTTTACCCACATGCAAGTGCAATATTGGACAGAAGAAAAATGCACAATGATATGGTGCACCAACAATGAACACGACATGACTTCAATAATGACAGCAACACAGCATAACAATGGACACAACAAAGGTGTAGTGTACTAGAAGTATATTTTTCAAAGCACAAGGATTCAGTATGCAAGAGACACACACGCACACAAACACACACACACACACACACACACACACACACACACACACACACACACACACACACACATATATATATATATATAACCTTACCAGTCCATAGTTGATTCTTGTCTCCCACGATGTCTTTCATGTAGAGCATAACCCACAATCAACACGTCAAATGGCCTCTCTGTTTTGGAGCTTCCTGAAGCATGCACAGATATAAAGTAAACATATAATTCAATCAATCATGTTGAGGAAAAGTCATCAGACTTGAGAAATATTGAGTATGCATGTATACGCACCAAACAAGGCTTCCATTGAACTTGACTGTCTTCCAGTAATTTGTCCTTATTGTAAATTGCAATGGAGCTGCAAAATAAACAAATATTGCAAAGTTAACATTGCAAAGTAAACAAACAATTGTACATACCTGTTCAAATTTAGATCATTGCAAAGAAAATAAATATAACATTGCAAAGTAAACAAACATTTTTATCACTCAAAAAGTAAACATATTAACACTGCAAAGTAAACAAACATTTCTTTCACTCAAAAAGTTAACATTATTGCGAAGTAAACAAACATAAATTAACCACCAAACCACTCAAGTATAATATAGAAATTGCACATACCTATTCACAATATTCATCCATTCACCACCGCACAATCGTCCTCTCAATGGATCCATGAAATGCACAGTTTGTTTAGTGGGAATCACAACCATCAAACACCAATGATTGCTAACATTGAAAATTCCACTCAGCATTCATAACAAAGTATATACAACATGAATCAAGTACAAAATTTTGTAAATCATTATAAAAAAACCATACTGTACATACCTTGAGTTTTACAACACAAAAAAAAAATCTGATTAGGATTCCCTTATTTATACTGTTTTGCCAAACTAGAAGCTAATTTAGCTGAAGTTTGACATTTTTGTGCATTTATATAAGTAGGATATATTAAGGCAATCATTTTTATCATCTTACATTTCTTCAGCACTTCATGAAGGTAGCTATAAAAGCATATAAGAAAAGAAGCATTGGTCACCATCGGCTTCATGTTTTAAATATTAGTAGACTACACGATCAGCTTCATGGTTTAAATATTAGAAGGCAAAACTAAACTATTTAGTAGTTACTATTTCAGTAGTATTGGTACTGATATTTGGTTATGTATCTGTAGTAGCGGTTATTGTGGATGTTAGCAATGTATACCATTGTATCGTATTCCTAGTTATGCTACTTGTTTTTCTCAATATCAATATTAATATTTGCTTATGTAACGTTTACTCAAATTGCACCATGGAACTAAATTATCAACTTTAAAATTAGACCACATACTTAATATGAGAATCACAGCTCATATTTTAAGTTCATATTTTAAATTAGACCGCATACTTATAACTAATGGAAAACTCAAGCAAACTTTAGAATATGAGCTCGTGCATTTACGAAATACACAAGCTCATTTATGAAATGCACATTTATGAAATGTCCAAAGAATAATTAACACATACCTCATAGAAAAAACAAGGGCTTTAGTAAATGTCTGAAGAAGATCTGTCAGTATATCGGTCCTTGAGATAGCCACTTTTGTTTGAAAACCAAATATTTCCTCGTCCAACACGGTGTTGATGTTAGCCCCATTCTTCAGGGATGTGTTCGCCCGTTCGCAAAGCACCCTCAGTGCTACAGGCAGTTTAGGAGACAGTGTGTCGAGGTCTTCATCCTCTGGGTCATTGCGATCATTTTTCCTCCTCTTCTTCTTGACAACATCAGACTTAACAACCTCCAAGTTATGTAAATAACAGTCAACTTGTGTAGGCAATCAAATATCAAATTAAAAAATTATATGTTTATGCAAAAAACTTATGAATTAACCTTATGAAACAAAGTTGTCTATTTAATATTCCTCGATCATCTACAAATGATTAGTATAAACTAATTGCTTGTGTTATGCATTTTGTAATCAATCGAACAATAATTTTCACAACAATTTGATTGAAGTTTCAATTTCAAATTATAGATACTGAAATTACCTTCTTAGTTACTGCATTGGAGATCGAATTTCTCGGCCAAGCAATATATGTACCACCAAGCGCATCTTGCACTGTCATAAATTCACCCTTGACAGGAATTGGTAGCAAAGCATCGGGAACAACAACTTTTCTGATGGATATGCATGAATTTTCTTTTGCAAGCGGAACGCCATAGATATTCTGGTTTGTGGCATCGACATTGATTTCAGTGACGGTTCCATATGCAACGACATTATCTACACAATTAATTGCGAGTGCGAACTCAACATTGTTGTTTCCAAATACGGGTTCTTTCATCTGGCACCAAAAACATTATGCATTATAAAATGTTATTGTTTCTTACTTTATTGTTTACTAGTTATTATCATTACTTATTATAGTTAAGACACACATACAACCCTCATATAGACTTTCAATTGGTATCAAAGCAAGGTTAGATCAAATTACAATAACTTGTATCTGCATCATTCTATTTGAACATGACAAGTGATAACATTAATAACATATTTCATGAAGGTGAGTCTACACAACATCCCCCACTTTTTAATGGATCTAACTATGCTTATTGGTCAACTCACATGAAATTTTTTATGGAAGTAAATGGTTTAGAAATTTGGGCTTCCATTCAAAAGAAATATGAAGCACCAACCACTGAATTGAGTGTGTGGACGATGTTCAAAAATCCGCAGCTTCTAACAATTCAAAAGCTACGAATGTTTTATTTTATGCATTAGATAAAAATGAGTTTTCACATGTCATAATGTGCATTACTGCCTATGATATATGGATAACTTTACAAATTACTCACTAAGGCACTACAAAGTCAAGCAAACAAAATATCCATTTTGCAAAATCAGTTTCATCTTTTAAAATGAAAGATGGTGAGACTATTAGTGATATATATACTAGATTTCAAACTATTCAACACGATTTAATGGCACTTAGAGTCAAATTTACCGATTTTGATTTAGTCACACGCACCATAAATTCTTTTACTAATGAGTGGGAAAGAAATGTTTTAGCCATAGAAGAGGCAAACGATCTTTCCCAACTCAAAGTTGATGAATTAATTGGAAGTTTGGTGTCTTATGAAGCTAACTTGCAGGTCAGAGAAGAACTAAATATGGAAAAGAAAAATATTGCTGTTCTGGCAAATAATGAAGATTCAGACTTAGATGAGGAAGAAATAGTGTTCATAGCTAAGAACTACAACAAGTTCAAAAAATTCAGAAAGATGACCAAAATTCAAAAGAATGAAAAACCAAGTTCAACAAACCAGACCATGATTAAATGCTTCAACTTCTATGAATTTGGTTATATGAATAAATATTGTCCAACAATGAAAAGAAAAAGTAGAAGATCGAAAATTTTAAGAAGAAAAGAAGAGTCTTTCAAGTTGCATGGGAGGACTCTGATTCATCCTCATCTGATAGGGACAGTGACAATGACAGCGACTCAGAAAAAGCTAATGTATGCTTTATGGAAGAAATAGACGAGGTATGTCCTGAACTCACTTATAATGTGATTTTATAAATTAGCATGGAGTTAGATGATAGGTTTAGAGAACAAAAGAAATTGAATAAAGAATACATTGCTAGAATAAATAGAATGGAAACTGAAATTGGTTTATTAAAAGATGAGAAAACAATTCTAGAAGATGAATTATAAAATGCACAAATCAAATGTAAAGAGTTAACCTTAGAAAATGACTTTTTATCTACAAAATTAGGAAAAGTTAAACTAGAAAATAATGATATTTTAGATAAGAATATCAATTTAAGTAGTAATCTAGAAGCTTCATTATCTGAAATTTCTAAACTTAAAAATGAGTTGGAAAAGATTACTACAAATGTTTCTTAATGTAATAAAGGGAAATAAAGTTTAGATCACTTGATCAAAAATTCAAAACCATCTGGAAATAAAAATGATTTAGGTTTTAAAACAGAATCAAACACTAAAAATTATAGTTTTTTATATAAAAATATGAAAAAGAAGAATTGTAATACCCGGTATTTTAATAACATGTTAAAACCATAAATCGAGGCAGAATTAAATTTTAAAATAAGAATCAAGGGAAACGGGTTGCGCCATTGCATTCGTCTCGAAATTCTGCTTGGAAATGATCCGAGTTTTCGAGAAACGGAGTCCGTATGAGGAAGATATGACCCTCCGAAGTTTCAAGGATTTTCAGAACAGAAAAACTACTCGAATTCAAATTCGAAATTCGAATTCAAACCCCAGCGCAGACTGGGCGGGAATTTTCCCGCCCAGGACCAGGTCGACCTGGGGGTCGCGTCGACACTATGGTCGACCTCCAAGGGACCAGATCGACCCTATGGTCAACCTGGTGCTGAAACCCTGTTTTGAGCCTGGGTTCATTCTGATGTTTCTGGTCTCGTTTTCAGTCTAGATTCGTTCGCCTAATCCTATATAACCAGCCCCCTAGCCCCATTCTCTTTACACCATTCTTCTCTAACCTTATGTTGTACAAATTCTTGATGGACATGGCTTCTTCTTCTTAATTAAATTAAAATAAAACACGAAGACTATTTCTTGAAGACTACGGTTAGGAATTTCATATTGGGGATTTTCTTCTACAATCAAATCGAGATTCAACAATTCAACGACTAGTTTCTAGATTTGACTTCTACATCTCAATTTCTTAGTCCACGATCTGTAAGTTCTAGTTACTTTGAAATTTAAACTTGTTAATTGTAATTTGGACATGAGATAAAGTGAAATTGGACTTAAGTATGATAATCGATTCACATCTATTCTAGTTTCCATCTTGGATCTTGACATTTAGGAATATTGCTATGAAATCAGTTTGGACCTATTCATGTTGTAAATCAAACTCTTTCATATCCATAACATTATCATGCCTGTGATGTTGAATCAGTCTATTATTTACAAGTTTGGGACTATCACCTTATGCCATGACTATCACCTTATTATGCTAGATTTGAAATCCTATTATTTTCTATATGCCAGTGATGTTGTAACCAATTATCTCGAATTATATCATGCTAGTCTTGTGATCCCTTTATGCTCGTCCTTTGTGCCTATCATAGTTTTGATGTTATTCCCTTTATTTCTGGATCTGGATTTACTTATAATTTAGATCGATTCACGTTTACATGCGTTGGGAATACGATTTGGGTAGATTAGGCAAAAAATTAATTGGTTATGAACAATGAATCATGAACTTGATAATAGGCATAAGTTGAAACATGAAACTTGGCATGAAACTTGACATGAAACTTGTTATGAAACTTGACACGAACTTGACATGAAATTTGAACACGGACATGACACTAGAATGAACTTGAAAATGGCCAACTCGTGGTTGGGTTGAGTTTGCAGTGTAATTCTGCCCGGAACCGCCCGACAAATCCAGTGACTGCAAACAATAAGATCCAATGTGGGTAGTTGGTCATATCGCGCTTGAAACCCGAGGTCAAACTGAGTTGTGGTGTAATTCTTCCCGGAACCGCCCGGCATATCCAGTGACCACAACAACAGGTCTGATGTGAGAGGTTGGGGTGCATTAATGAATTAATGCCACATGATAGGGTTAAGTCATGAACATGAAAGACAACACTTAACCAACTTGACACAGGATTAGTGGGGTTAAGTCATGAAATTGAAAGACAAAAGTTAACCAACCTGACATGCTAGACTGATAAGGGTTAAGTCACAAATTTAAATGACAACACTTAACCTGTTGGATGGAAACCCTAGTTACGTGGTCCATTTCAGCAGTAACCCACTTAGATGTATCAGGGTACCCTGGAACTAGGCAGGGTGGGGCACGATTACTGGGCTGATTGTAAGCGACCAAAACGACAGCTGAGTTGGTGCGCCAGTGTAGGTTCAGGCGGACTACGGTCGTGCACGTAGTCCGGAGTTGAAAAAGCAGGCATTAGGCATCAGTAGGTTTACACTGTGCATGCTTGATTCGTGTCGGTGGTTGGCACCCTAGGGCTTGATACACCCTATGGTGGACCTGGCACAGGTAACTACATTCGTGATTGTGTAGTATGACACAGACACACGACAAGCTAGAACTTGTAGGGAGCCGATCGATTAATGGATCGTTCCGTAGGACCCCAAAATGGGTCATTTCATGATATTGGGCCAAGGGATCATTTCATGGTTAATATATGACATGGGTTTGGGATACCAGTACAGTTGGTGCAGCGAATCTTGAATATGCGATGCTATACTTGATCTATACTTGATTTACCATGTTCTCTTAGTCTATCTTGCCCATCTTGTCATCATCCTTATGTTTACATTCAGTTTATACATGTCATGTTACCTTTACCTGTTTTTATACTGAAAATCACTAGGACTTACCAGTCTTTATGACTGACCCGTTTTCTTTTGCCTCTTTTTCTTTCGTTTCCCCCTCAGGTTCTCAGTGAGTAAACTCTAGCACTTAGCTTGGATTTCTCTTGCTTTCGGTTCAGCTCATGTACGGTTTGATCTTGAGCTATGCTATGGCTGCATTTCTGCTACCTTTGGGGAATTAAGCTACTTTTGTTGTTTTAAGTTTTATGCTTCTTTATCTATTCAAGGTAGAACTTGTTGTAATGGAAAATGATAGTTGGTACTTTGGATGTAAAAGGTTTTGACTCTTTTCGAAGGTAATGAAATTTAGCTTTTGATTCTTCCGCCGTTTTATTTATGTTCTGTCTTGTAATATTTCTGTGATTGTTTACCTCGATAACGCTCCTCCAAAACTAGTGCATTCTCTTTGTGAGTGACCCTAGCGGAGGTGGGGTGTTACACTTGGTGTAACACCCCACCTCCGTTAAGGTCACTCACAAGGGAATGCCTTAACTTTGTTGGAGCATTTTAGTGAACAGAACAGAAACTTACAAGACAGATAAAACAGTACTTGAAAAATTTATAACTTTATTTCAACAGAAGCTTGGTTACATCCTTTCAAATCATAATATCAGAATTCAAGTACAAAATATCAGTCTTGTACAAAAGCCTTCAGAATGCATAGTTTAAAATCATAATCCCCACAGAAGAAGACAAGCCATACTTTAAGCACTGCAAGCGGAAGAAATCTGGATCAAGCTAGAGTATTCCCTTCTACAAAACCTGGGGGGAGAAACGGAAGAAAGGAGGCGAAACAACAAGGGTCAGACAAAAGTCTGGCAAGTCCAGTGATTTTCAGTTATGAACAGATAATAATAACATGACATGAAAATAAAACTAGATGAGAGATAACTGTAATAGATGTAGCAGATATGACAGAAGAACAGAATGATATAAGCTATTGCTTTACACTTCTCTGCACTAATACTAGTATAACAGAATTAGGTGTCACCCTAATGTCTAAACAGAAACAGAAACAGGTACAGAATAATTTCCACGCTAGTAATGGGCCTTTACCACCCGATCAGAAACAGACAGAAGCAGAATGTAGCATAAGGTGTACACTAGTAATTGGGCCTTCACCACCCGAACAGATGGTACCACGCAGAAACAGACAGGTGTTGCCACCCAACAGAAACAGACGGTACCAACAGAAACATACATAACTAAGTGTACCCTAAAACCCTACCCTAAGCGATCGGCTCCCTAATACATAAATACCCTGTGCCAGCCCCACCGAAGGGTGTATCATTCCCTAAAGTGGCAACCTTTGAATGACACAGACCTATTTACAGATGTCACGGCGTCTTACATCCTCAGAGGCAGACCGGGATCCATGCACGCACATGACTCGGTTGGAACGCACCATCAACACCCCTCGCCATTATCAGAATGAACCGCTTATAATTAGTTCAGTAAGCGTGCCCGGACCCTACCTACTGTTGGGTCAAAGTTTTGATACCAGAAAGGGTTACTGACTAATATGGGTCCCAAACAACAAATGACACAAGTAATTCCCCTCCTATCCTTGTGTCCCCAGACTAACAGATTTCAGATTAACAAGTTCAGACATACAGAATTCAGATCAACTAGTTCACAGGTCAGACAAGTTTTAGACTAACGAATCAGATATACGGATTTAACAGATTTATAGATTTGTCTAACTTTGTAATTGGGCCTACCGATTCACGGAACATATTTTTTAAACTCATCAGTCTAGTGGGTTTAACCCTATCTGCCCAACACGTTTTAGACATTATATTTATCTCAGATTTTCATTAATTAAATATTAATGCCCAGACCTCTCACATTAGACTGACAGTTTGCGGCTACTGGTTAGGCCGGTTGGTTCCGGGCAGATTTCTGCCGCAAACTGAGTCTAACCTCGGGTTTCAAGAACGTTATGACTAACTTCTCACATTAGAACCTATTGTTTGCGGCCACTGGATGTGCTGGACGGTTCCGGGTAGGATTACGCCGCAAACTCATTCTAACCTCGAGTCAGCCATGTTTATCTTTGTGGCGAATTAATTATTAATTTACCATTTATGCCCACGTCTAATATACATGTCAATTTTCATAATTATAGCCAATTCAGATTATGTCAATAACAGACTAAATATATCAACTCAACAGATATGGCAGATAACATATTTAGCAGATTAGGTGACTTAATGGATTCAGCAGATTAAGCAGTTTAGCAGATTTAGCATATAACAGTTTAGGCATCTTCAGCAGACTTAGCAGATGACAGATTTGGTATATGTACAGATATAGCAGATTATAGCAGAACTAGCAGATTAGGCAATATAACAGAACTAGCAAATTAGGCAATATAACAGAACTAGCAGATTAGGCCATATAACAGATTTAATCATTCCTTAAAGTTTCATAAACATATCTTGCCTAATTATAAATTTGGCCTAAGTTTGCATGCCTAAATAGTTGTCATGATTCACATTATGATCATATACCCCACGTTTGCATTGAATTTACATGGCACAGATTATGGTCATAATTTACCATATAACACACGTCTCAAATTTAGTTAAACTTGCCTAGTACAAAAGATTCACATATAAATTATACCAAATATAGCCATCGATTTGAATGCATGTCATATATTCAAAAATCTCCCACTTAGGTGTTATTCACATTTAATAGTTATCAAATCTTAACATAAATCTTCACACCTAAGTCATATTCCCTTTTTATCCCAAACCATGAATCTCTATATAAACAATATGCCCAACAATCTAGAACTTTAATTTATAACAGATCTTTAATTCAAAAATATGCGTTACGTCCAATGTCTCAAGTCAAATGTTAATATACAATGGTTCCTCTTCTTCCAATTCACAGAATATACACAGATCTAAATCTAGTTTACAAGCTATGTCCATTTAGTCACAGATTAGCCATATCCAATTATGCCATCATTCATTATTTGTCCCAAAGTTTAACGTTCGTGCGTTAATCTCTTATGAGATTTGACGCAGGCTCGAGGTAGCCTGGCTATAGAACAGAAAGAAGAAAGAGATATAGAATAAAATAGATCAGAACAGAACATACGCAATCTCAAATTCAGATTTACAATCATGTCACAATTATAATTAAAGTTTATATCGGAAAATAACTGCACTTGCCTTGGTTGGATTCTAAAAGAAAAAGGTGTTGTAGCTGTTCTCTTTTAATCCTAATCAGAATTGGAGGAAGAAGAAGCACAAGTCCTAGCTTAGGTTTCAGCAGAGTAGAGACGCCATTGATTTATTTATTTTTAGAGAGGAAGAGAGCAATGGAGGCTAGAGAATTGTATATGAGATTTAGGTTTAGGTTAGGGATGTATATATAGGTGTAGGAAGTTATTTAGGACCATTAGATTAACCCTGAATCATGAGAACCATTCAAATGCAAAATCTGCATTTGAGCAAATCGGCCCACGGGATGACAGCCAAACACCCTGGATTAACCCCTAGTCGACCCAGCAAGGCTTGGGTCGACCTCAAAAATGGGCCGGTTCGGTTATTCCCCCTCCCAATTCGCTATTTGAACCTTTTTTGCATGTTTATTTATTTAATTTTTATATATATCTATATATATTTCTCTCATATGCATACAAACTTCAAGGCTTAATAACTTCTTCATAATTAACCATTTTTTTTTAATATTCTCAGAAAATACGGGGTGTTACATTCTCCCCTCCTTAAAGGATTTCGTCCCCGAAATCTTCAAGTTAAGAAGAATGTATCCTAACATCCAACATCCATCTACTCAACCATTCAATCACAGGCATCCATTGTCCTTAAAAGATTTCTAATGCCGTATGAACATGTGCAAAGTGTGTGTATATGTTTCTTATCTAATGCAAAATCAGGCAGTCTACTGATCCAGTTGACCTCCTTAATGCGAATCATGTTAGTGTCATGAGTCCAAATATGTATGCAAGAAATCCTATTTGATACACATCATTTCTATATGAGTGCATAACCATTCATCCAAATGCAACATCCATGTGAGGAGTCAATCATTCTGCATCCACAAAAATTGAAAAATGCACACACATCCATATGCAGTATGAGAGTGTTTTTGAGCCGATCTAGTGCCTAGTGTGTGTATATGCATCCACGAGCAACCACTAGCAACCACTTGCATCCACTTGCAACCATCAAACATAACATGTCACAAACACATGTTTACACCCATTAGTTTCTACCTAAAGTTCGTTAATTCGATCGAAAGAATACACTCGAATGATGGAAGCGAGTACAGATAAGACAAAGACTTGGTTCCCATTAGACATTGGTTGAGAAAATAATTCCCTTAAGTATCAACCCCGAAGACCGAAATCAACATCAGATTGACACCCAGAGGATTACCTCCTTTAGACAATGTCAAATCTGGAAAGCAGAATTATTCAAATATTTATAGACTACTGGTACAGATCAGGTTCCCTAATGATTCTTAGGAAGCTAAGCATGATAAAATCATATCCCAATCTATCATAAACAGATGAGTCATAACCCTTATAGGTTTGAGTCTACAACGGAATCAAAAACAATACTAGTATTAAAGTGCAGAGTATCAATTACAAAATCAAAATACCAGAATCAGAAAGAGTCTTAACTCCATAATCAGATAAAGAAATTAAACCTACTATAGGAATTTTCCTACTTCTATCCTAGCCACTAGCCTCAAGAGTGTTCGCCTGCCCTCCTTGTCCTCGTCTCTTCGGGCAGTCCCTAGTGAAGTGTCCCATCTCCCCACAATTGAAGCAAACGCCCTTCCTTTTTCTGCAGTCCTTGTTCAGATGAGTCGAGCTTCCACAAGTAAAGCACTTTTTCCCTTTCTTATCTTCAGACTTCTCATCCTTCCTTTGCGTTTCCTTTTTGGGCCCTGCTTTCTTATTCTGTGGTTCTTCCTTCTTTGTCTCTTTCGGGCCTTTGTCATCCTCGTGCAGTAGTGCCATGTCCACCAATCTCTCGTAAGTCGCTCCCATGGGTACATGAGTCATGGCTAGGATGTACAGTGGCTCGTTCAATCCTTTAACAAAGCGGAGAGCCTTTTTATGCTGAGTGTTGACTAAATCCAATCTGAACCTAGCTAGTTGGTTGAACTGGTCGACATATTCCTTGACCGTCATACTTCCTTGCTTAAGAGATAAGAACTTTTCCAGTTGTAAACTTCGTTCAGCTTGCGAGAGGAATTTTGTCTCAAACCTTGTTCTGAAATCCATCCATGTCTCAACCGGCCTCTCGGCGTTAGTGACTTCCCGCCAGTAGGAAGCTTCGTCTTTGAGAAGCCATACCGCCAACTGTACCTTCTGCCTATCGTCCACCTCGAAGATAACGAATAGATCCTCAGTTTCTTTGAGCCAGTTCCTCGCTTCTACGAATGATTCAGTTCCTTTGAAATCCTTCCCACCCATGGCCCTAAAATCTCTACAGATCTTTGAAAAAGTAATTTCACGAGGAGGGGGTGGAGGAGGAGGATCATTTGCTGGACCTGCGGCGGCGGTCCTAGCCTCAAGATATTGACGAAACCAACCGGGTACGTGAACACCCTCTGGTATCTCAGATGCTTCAGACATGCTGAAACGAAAAAAAAGGAAAGATTCAATAAAAAAAAAGGACCGAAGGAAAGATATATGGCTCTTGGGGATCATGTTTTTCAAAATAAGCTTTATTTTTAAAAAAACTTCCTTTCAAAATCTTTTTGAAAATAGTTTTCAAAAACTTTACCCAATCTGGTAACCTTCAGCTCTGATACCAAGTGTAACACCCCACCTCCGTTAAGGTCACTCACAAGGGAATTCCTTAACTTTGGTGGAGCATTTTAGTAAACAGAACCAAAACTTACAAGACAGATAAAACAGTACTTGAAAAATTTATAACTTTATTTCAACAGAAGCTTGGTTACATCCTTTCAAATCACAATATCAGAATTCAAGTACAAAATATCAGTCTTGTACAAAAGCCTTCATAATGCATAGTTTAAAATCATAATCCCCACAGAAGAAGACAAGCCATACTTTAAGCACTACAAGCGGAAGAAATCTGGATCAAGCTAGAGTATTCCCTTCTACAAAACCTGGGAGGGAGAAACGGAAGAAAGGAGGCGAAACAACAAGGGTCAGACAAAAGTATGGCAAGTCCAGTGATTTTCAGTTATGAACAGATAATAATAACATGACATGAAAATAAAACTGGATGAGAGATAACTGTAACAGATGTAGCAGATATGACAGAAGAACAGAATGATATAAGCTATTGCTTTACACTTCTCTGCACTAATACTAGTATAACAAAATTAGGTGTCACCCTAATGTCTAAACAGAAACAGAAACAAGTACAGAATAATTTCCATGCTAGTAATGGGCCTTTACCACCCGATCAGAAACAGACAGAAGCAGAATGTAGCATAAGGTGTACACTAGTAATTGGGCCTTTACCACCCGAACAGACGGTACCACGCAGAAACAGACAGGTGTTGCCACCCAACAGAAATAGACGGTGCCAACAGAAACAGACAGAACTAAGTGTACCCTAAAACCCTACCCCAAGCGATCGGCTCCCTAATACATAAATACCCTGTGCCAGCCCCACCGAAGGGTGTATCATTCCCTAAAGTGACAACCTTTGAATGACACAGACCTATTTACAGATGTCACGGCGTCTTACATCCTCAGAGGCAGACCGGGATCCATGCACGCACATGACCCGGTTGGAACGCACCATCAACACCCCTCGCCATTATCAGAATGAACCGCTTATAATTAGTTCAGTAAGCGTGCCCGGACCCTACCTACTGTTGGGTCAAAGTTTTGATACCAGAAAGGGTTACTGACTAATATGGGTCCCAAACAACAGATGACACAAGTAATTCCCCTCCTATCCATGTGTCCCCAGACTAACAGATTTCAGATTAACAAGTTCAGACATACAGAATTCAGATCAACTAGTTCACAGGTCAGACAAGTTTTAGACTAACGGATCAGATATACGGATTTAACAGATTTATAGATTTGTCTAACTTTGTAATTGGGCCTACCGATTCATGGAACAGATTTATTAAACTCATCAGTCTAGTGGGTTTAACCCTATCCGCCCAACACGTTTTAGACATTATATTTATCTTAGATTTTCATTAATTAAATATTAATGCCCAGACCTCTCACATTAGACTGACAGTTTGCGGCTACTGGTTAGGCCGGTTGGTTCCGGGCAGATTTCTGCCGCAAACTGAGTCTAACCTCGGGTTTCAAGCACGTTATGACTAACTTCTCACATTAGAACCTATTATTTGCGGCCACTGGATGAGCCGGGTGATTCCGGGCAGGATTACGCCGCAAACTCATTCTAACCTCGAGTCAGCCATGTTTATCTTTGCGGCCAATTAATTATTAATTTACCATTTATGCCCACGCATAATATACATGTCAATTTTCATAATTATAGCCAATTCAGATTATGTCAATAACAGACTAAATATATCAACTCAACAGATATGGCAAATACCAGATTTAGCAGATTAGGCAACTTAACGGATTCAGCAGATTAAGCAGTTTAGCAGATTTAGCATATAACAGTTTAGGCATCTTCAGCAGGCTTAGCAGATGACAGATTTGGTATATGAACAAATATAGCAGATTATAGCAGAACTAGCAGATTAGGCAATATAACAGAACTAGCAAATTAGGCAATATTACAGAACTAGCAGATTAGGCCATATAACAGATTTAATCATTCCTTAAAGTTTCATAAACATATCTTGCCTAACTATAAATTTGGCCTAAGTTTGCATGCCTAAATAGTTGTCGTGATTCACATTATGATCATATACCCCACGTTTGCTTGAATTTACATGGCACGGATTATGGTTATAATTTACCATATAACACACGTCTCAAATTTAGTTAAACTTGCCTAGTACAAAAGATTCACATATAAATTATACCAAATATAGCCATCGATTTCAATGCATGTCATATATTCAAAAATCTCCCACTAAGGTGTTATTCACATTTAATAGTTATCAAATCTTAACATAAATCTTCACACCTAAGTCATATTCCCTTTTTATCCCAAACCATGAATCTCTATATAAACAATATGCCCAACAATCTAGAACTTTAAATTATAACAGATCTTTAATTCAAAAATATGCGTTATGTCCAATGTCTCAAGTCACATGTTAATACACAATGGTTCCTCTTCTTCCAATTCACAGAATATGCACAAATCTAAATCTAGTTTACAAGCTATGTCCTTTTAGTCACAGATTAGCCATGTCCAATTATGCCATCATTCATTATTTGTCCCAAAGTTTAACGTTCGTGCGTTAATCTCTTATGAGATTTGGCGCAGGCTCGGGGTAGCCTGGCTATAGAACAGAAAGAAGAAAGAGATATAGAATAAAATAGATCAGAACAGAACATACGCAATCTCAAATTTAGATTTACAATCATGTCACAATTATAATTAAAGTTTATATCGGAAAATAACTGCACTTGCCTTGGTTGGATTCTAAAAGAAAAAGGTGTTGTAGCTGTTCTCTTTTAATCCTAATCAGAATTGGAGGAAGAAGAAGCACAAGTCCTAGCTTAGGTTTCAGCAGAGTAGAGATGCCATTGATTTATTTATTTTTAGAGAGGAAGAGAGCAATGGAGGCTAGAGAATTGTATATGAGATTTAGGTTTAGGTTAGGGATGTATATATAGGTGTAGGAAGTTATTTAGGACCATTAGATTAACCCTGAATCATGAGAACCATTCAAATGCAAAATCTTCATTTGAGCGAATCGACCCACGGGATGACAGCCAAACACCCTGGATTAACCCCTAGTCGACCCAGCGAGTCTCGGGTCGACCTCAAAAATGGGCCGGTTCGGTTATTCCCCCTCCCAATTCGCTGTTTTGAACCTTTTTTGCATGTTTATTTATTTAATTTTTATATATATCTATATATATTTCTCTCATATGCATACAAACTTCAAGGCTTAATAACTTCTTCATAATTAACCATTTTCTTTAATATTCTCAGAAAATACGGGGTGTTACACTTGGTATTAGAGCAGAAGGTTACCAGACTGGGCAAAAGTTTTTGAAACCTTCTAAAACTATTTTCAAAACCGTTTACAACGAAGCATTTTTCAAGAAAAGATTTGTTATATTTAAAGGCTATTCCCCAAAAGCCATTAGCACTATCCTTTGTTTCCTCGTTTTAATCTCTTCTTTTTCATTTCAGCATGTCTGGGAATCTTAACCATCCAGAGGGCGTGCCAATACCTGGCTGGTTCAGGAGGTACTTAGATGCTAGGGCCAACAATGCAGGTGCATTAGATATTCCTCCTCCAGCTGCAACGGTTCCTCCTCCTCCCCCTCCTCGTGCAAATGCTTTCTCAAAGATCTGTAGAGATTTTAGAGCCATGGGTGGAAAGGATTTTAAGGGAACTGAATCATTCGTAGAAGCGAGGAACTGGATCAAAGAAACTAAGGATCTGTTCGTTATCTTCGAGGTGGACGATAGGCAGAAGGTACAGTTGGCAGTATGGTTGCTCAAAGACGAAGCTTCATATTGGTGGGAAGTCACTAACGCTGAAAGACCTGTTGACACATGGATGGATTTCAGGATAAGGTTTGAGATGAAATTCCTCTCACAAGCTGAATGAAGTCTACAGCTGGAAAAATTCTTATCTCTTAAGCAAGGAAGTATGACGGTCAAGTAGTACGTCAATCAATTCAATCAGCTGGCCCGGTTTGGACTGGACTTAGTGAATACTCCTCATAAGAAGGCTCTCCGTTTTGTCAAGGGATTGAATGAGCCACTTCACAGCTTGGCTATGACCCACATACCTATGGGGGCTACTTACGAAAGGTTAGTAGACATGGCGCTCTTAAATGAGGAAGACAAGGGCAAGAATGAGGAAAAAGCAGAAGTACCTCAAGATAAGAAGGGGGAAGGGTCACAGAACAAGAAGACTGATCCAAAGAAAGGCGGGAAGAACAACAAACCCCGTGAAAAGAGAAAGTGTAATTTCTGTGGCATTCCTAGACATCTAGTCAAAGACTGCAGGAAGAAGAAAAAGAAGATGGGTGGTTGTTTCCACTGTGGTGAGACAGGACACATGGCTAGGGCCTGCCCAAGGAAGCAAGGGCAGGGAGCTGGACCTTCTTCTGGAGGACAAGTCCACGCTCTCACGGTAACTCCGCAAGAACGAGGTAGAAATATTTCTGTTGAAAGTTTAGTCTATCTCTTTGATCATCCTGTTCGAACCTTGTTTGATTATGGCGCATCGCATACTTTTATTTCTTCTGATATTGTTGAAACTCTGCACCTAAGTACTAGTCTAGTTGAGGATCCCGTTATTGTTTCAAATCCAATTGGTGGCTCCACTCATTTATCTATGATTTGTGTGGATTTGAGGATTTCTATCTTAAGCATAGAATTCACGTGTAATGCTTATGTTCTCGGATTTACGGGATACGGTTTGATTCTAGGCATGGATTGGCTGTCCAATAATGGAGCCATTCTCGATTGTGAACGAAGGGCAGTTAGACTCATGATTCGCCTTGGTAATACCCTTGAAATTTCTTGTAACCCTATGGGTCCTGTCATGTTATGTTATCTAGAATCTCTTGTCTCATCTATCGATGATTTGCAATCAGTAAGGGTAGTCCGAGAATATCCTGATGCCTTTGATGAGGTTAAGGGGTTACCCCTAAGCGCAAGATAGATTTCCGTATATATCTTGTTGATAATGCTAAGCCAGTTGCATTGCCTGTTAGACACATGGCCCCGCGAGAGAGAAAAGAGCTTAGTAAGCAAGTTAAGGAGTTGCTTGATAAAAATCTCATTAGGCGAAGCATTTCTGAATGGGGTGCTCCGGTGGTATTCACTACTAAGGCGGATGGTTCGCTTCGTCTATGCATAGATTATTGTGAGTTAAACAAGCTGACTAAGAAGAATAGGCACCCACTACCGAGAATCGACGACTTGTTCGACCAGCTTGTAGGAGCGTCTGTTTTCTCTCAACTCGATCTAGCTACAGGATTCCATCAGCTTACAGTGGCTGAGGATAGCATTGACAAGACTGCGTGTAGGACTCCATATGGTTTCTTCGAATGGCTCGTCATGCTGTTTGGTTTAATGAATGCACCCGCGTACTTCGTAGACTTGATGAGTAGGGTGTTTAGGGAGTTCCTTAACAAGTTTGTGGTGGTCTTCGTGGACGATATTTTGATCTTCTCAAAGGATGAGGAAGAACATGCTAGACATCTCAAGGAAGTCATAGATACGCTTAGAGCACACGAGTTAAAGGCTAAGTTCTCCAAGTGTCATTTTTGGAGAAAAGAAGTTCGGTTTCTTGGACATGTAGTTTCTAAGCAGGGTATAGTTGTGGACCCCACAAAGGTAGCTGCGGTGCAAGACTGGAAAGTTCCTAAGAACGCAACGGAAGTGAGAAGCTTTCTCGGTTTGGCGGGCTACTATAGGAAGTTCATTAAGGACTTCGCTAAGATTTCAGCCCCTCTTACGAGGTTAACGAAGAAGAACCTAGCCTTTGCATGGGACATAGAGTGTGATGTTGCTTTTCAAAGGCTTAAGAGAGCCCTTACCACAGCTCCAGTTTTGGCATTACTCGACGGAGGTAAGATGTTTATGGTGTACACAGATGCATGCGACGCGGGATAGTCGCTGTCCTAATGCAAGAAGGGAAAGTGATATGCTACGGGGGCATACAACTTAAAGTTCATGAGAGAAACTATCCCACACATGACTTGGAATTGGCTGCGATTGTTTTTGCGCTTAAGTCTTGGCGCCACTATCTTCTAGGTGAGAAGTTCGAGTTGTACACCGATCACAAATCGCTTAAGTACCTCTTTTCGCAAAAAGATTTGAATCTAAGGCAACAGAGGTGGATGGAATTCTTGGCATCGTATGTCTTCGATATAGCTTATACCCCTGGCAAGGGTAACGTGGTGGCGGATGCGCTAAGTAGGAAAAGGTTGACTTTGATTCCTTTGTTTGTTGAAAGGAAAAGTCTAGAGTTTATAGCAACCTTTTATTTCACACCTATTGTTGAGTTGTTGGCTAGCACGTTAGCATCTCTTAAGTTGAGGCCTACGCTTCTAGACCAAGTAGGGACTTCACAGAAGGAAGACCCACAGATAGTCGAGATCATGGACAAGTTGATTAGAGGTGAGATGTCAAGTCACCTCAGTAGGTATGCCATAGATGAAAAAGGATGGCTAAGGCGTGATGGTAGACTATGTGTCCCACAAGTGGGAGACTTAGTAAAGAGAGTTCTCGAAGAGGCGCATCACTCGAAGATGACTATACATCCCGGAGGGGATAAAATGTACAAGGATATGAAGCGCATTTTCTTTTGGAACGGGATGAAAAAGGACGTGGCGGAATTTGTTTCTAAGTTCATGGTGTGCCAACAAGTAAAGGCCGAGTCGAAAAAGCCCAGTGGGCTATTGCATCCTTTGGAGGTTCCGCAGTGGAAATGGGAGAGTGTCTCGATGGATTTCGTGGATGGATTGCCTAGGTCCAGGAAGGGCAATACTAGCATACGGTTTATAGTAGATAGACTCACGAAGAGCGCTCACTTCATTCCAGTGAAGAGCAATAGGACCGCATCATGGCTAGCATCTATATACCTTCGAGAAATAGTACGATTGCACGGAGTTCCTTCTAGTATAGTTAGCAATCGTGACCCGATTTTCACTAGCGAATTTTGGAATAGTTTACAAGAAGCAATGGGTACACGACTAAGTTTAAGCACGGCCTATCACCCATAGACGGATGGACAAACCGAAAGGGTAAATAGGGTACTAGAGGATCTTTTGAGACTATGCATTCTTGACTTTGGTGGTACTTGGGAAGATCACCTACCTTTCGTTGAGTTTGCGTATAATAATAGTTACCAAGCTAGCATAGGAATGGCACCATTCGAAGCTTTATACGGACGACCGTGCAAGTCACCAACTTGTTGGTGGGAGTCGACAGACAAGCTCATACTTGGACCTGACATGATAAGGGACACTTCCGAGAAGGTTGAGTTGATACGAAGACGGATGAAAACGGCCCAAGATAGACAGAAATCCTACGTGGACAAGAGAAGGACAGACCTAAAGTTCGAAGTCGGAGATATGGTCTTTATAAAAATTTTCCCTTTACGCAATGGGGTTCGCTTTGGAGCGTTTGGAAAGTTAGCACTGAGGTTCGTAGGACTGTTCCCTATCATCGAGAGGATTGGACAGATGGCCTATAAGGTAGAGTTACCCGAGAGGTTAGCCGGAGTACACAATGTCTTTCACGTTTCGCATCTCCAAAAGTGCTTACATGAGTTTGCCGAAGTGGTTGAGCCAAGCATCCTTGAAGGCGTAGAAGTGGAAAAGGAAGCAACATTGAGGTGAGTTCCAATTCGTATCTTAGGAACGGAGATCAAGAAGCTAAGGAATCGAGAAGTCAAGCTAGTTAAAGTACAGTGGAGTGAAGCCCGAGAAGACGCAACTTGGGAAACCGAAGAGAAGATACGCTCGCTATACCCATTTCTTTTTTAGGGTACTTTCTCGATCTCTTTTTCCTATAAGTTTACATACCTTCGTATCATGTACATGCTTTTTCTATCCATGTTTGTCTTGTTATCTTCTCGATCCTATTGTGAGAACCTTAGGTAGAACCCTTTTGGATGTAAACATGTAATTGAAACATGTTATGGTTGATGATTGCAAGTGGTTGCTCGTGGTTGCATAACACACATTAGGCACTAGATCGGCTCAATCACATTTTCATGTTGCATATGCATGAGTGCTTATACTTGTATATGGATGGAAACTTGATATGTTATCATATGGATGTTGCATATGAATGAATGTTTGTGCACTCATGTAGAGATTATAAAATATGTTAGGAATTTGCATACATGTTGGACTCATTACACTAACATATTTTGCATTAAGGAGGTCTACTGAATCAGTAATCGCCTGATCTTTTGTATTAGATAAGTACATATACACACACTCTTGCATACGTTCATTCAGCATTAGAAATCTTTTAAGGACAATGGTTGCTTGTGGATGATGGTTGAGTAGATGGATGTTGGATGGTAGGATACATTCTTCTTAACTTGGAGATTTCGGGGACGAAATCCTTTAAGGAGGGGAAAATGTAATACCCGGTATTTTAATAACATGTTAAAACCATAAATCGAGGTAGAATTAAATATTAAAATAAGAATCAAGGGAAACGGGTTGCGCCATTGCGTTCGTCTAGAAATTCTGCTTGAAAATGAGTTCGAGTTTTCGAGAAACGGAGTCCGTATGAGGGAGATATGACCCTCCGAAGTTTCAAGGATTTTCAGAACAGAAAAACAGCTCGAATTCGAAATTCGAATTCAAACCCTAGCGTAGACTGGGCGGGAATTTTCCCGCCCAGGACTAGGTTGACCTGGGGGTCGACACCGTGGTCAACCTCCCAGGGACCAGGTCGACCTGCTGCTGAAACCCTGTTTTGAGCCTGGGTTCATTCTGATGTTTCTGGTCTCGTTTTCAGTCTAGATTCGTTCGCCTAATCCTATATAAACAGCCCCCTAGCCCCATTCTCTTTACACCATTCTTCTCTAACCTTATGCTGCACAAATTCTTGATGGACATGGCTTCTTCTTCTTAATTAAATTAAAATAAAACACGAAGACTATTTCTTGAAGACTACGACTAGGAATTGCATATTGGGGATTTTCTTCTACAATCAAATCGAGATTCAACAATTCAACGAATAGTTTCAAGATTTGATTTCTGCATCTCAATTTCTTAGTCCACGATCTGTAAGTTCTAGTTACTTTGAGATTTAAACTTGTTCATTGTAATTTGGACATGAGATAAAGTGAAATTGGACTTAAGTATGATAATCGATTCACATCTATTCTAGTTTCCATCTTGGATCTTGACATTTGGGAATATTGCATGAAATCAGTTTGGACCTATTCATGTTGTAAATCAAACTCTTTCATATCCATAACATTATCATGCCTGTGATGTTGAATCGGTCTATTATTTACAAGTTTGGGACTATCACCTTATGCCATGACTATCACCTTATTATGCTAGATTTGAAATCCTATTATTTTCTATATGCCAGTGATGTTGTAACCAATTATCTCAAGTCATATAATGCTAGTCTTGTAATCCCTTTATGCTCGTCCTTTGTGCCTATCATAGTTTTGATGTTATTCCCTTTATTTCTGGATCTGGATTTACTTATAATTTAGATCGATTCACGTTTACATGCGATGGGAATACGATTTGGGTAGATTAGGCAAAACATGAATTGGTTATGAACAATGAATCATGAACTTGATAATAGGCATAAGTTGAAACATGAAACTTGGCATGAAACTTGACATGAAACTTGTCATGAAACTTGATACGAACTTGACATGAAATTTGAACATGGACATGACACTATAATGAACTTGAAAATGGCCAACTCGAGGTTGGGTTGAGTTTGCAGTGTAATTCTGCCCGGAACCGCCCGACAAATCCAGTGACTGCAAACAATAGGATCCAATGTGGGTAGTTGGTCATATCGCGCTTGAAGCTCGAGGTTAGACTGAGTTGTGGTGTAATTCTGCCCGGAACCGCCCGGCATATCCAGTGACCACAACAACAGGTCTGATGTGAGGGGTTGGGGTGCATTAATGAATTAATGCCACATGATAGGGTTAAGTCATGAACATGAAAGACAACACTTAACCAACTTGACACAGGATTAGTGGGGTTAAGTCATGAAATTGAAAGACAACACTTAACCAACCTGACATGCTAGACTGATAAGTGTTAAGTACGAATTTAAATGACAACACTTAACCTGTTGGACGGAAACCCTAGTTACGCGGTCCATTTCAGCAGTAACCCACTTAGATGTATCAGGGTACCCTGGAACTAGGCAGGGTGGGGCACGATTACTGGGCTGATTGTAAGCGACCAGAACGATGGCTGAGTTGGTGCGCCAGTGTAGGTTCAGGCGGATTATGGTCGTGCACGTAGTCCAGAGTTGAAAAAGCAGGCATTGGGCATCAGTAGGTTTACACTGTGCATGCTTTATTCGTGTCGATGGTTGGCACCTTAGGGCTTGATACACCCTATGGTGGACCTAGCACAGGTAACTACATTCGTGATAGGGCCGTATGACACAGACACACGACGAGCTAGAACTTGTAGGGAGCCGATCGATTAATGGATCGTTCCGTAGGACCCCGAAATGGGTCATTTCATGATATTGGGCCAAGGGATCATTTCATGGTTAATATATGACATGGGTTTGGGATACTAGTACAGTTGGTGCAGCGAATCTTGAATATGCGATGCTATACTTGATCTATACTTGACTTATCATGTTCTCTTAGTCTATCTTTCCCATCTTGTCATCATCCTCATGTTTACTTTCAGTTTATACATGTCATGTTACCTTTACGTGTTTTTATACTGAAAGTCACTAGGACTTACCAGTCTTTATGACTGACCCATTTTCTTTCGCCTCGTTTTCTTTCCTTTCCCCCCCAGGTTCTCAGGGAGGAAACTCAGCACTTAGCTTGGATTTCTCTTGCTTTCGGTTCAGCTCATGTACGGTTTGATCTTGAGCTATGTTATGGCTGCATTTCTGCTACCTTTGGGGAATTAAGCTACTTTTATTGTTTTAAGTTTTATGCTTCGTTATCTATTCAAGGCAGAACTTGTTGTAATGGAAAATGATAGTTGGTACTTTGGATGTAAAAGGTTTTGACTCTTTTCGAAAGTAATGAAATTTAGCTTTTGATTCTTCCGCTGTTTTATTTATGTTCTGTCTTGTAATATTTCTGTGATTGTTTACCTCGATAACGATCCTCCAAAACTAGTGCATTCCCTTTGTGAGTGACCCTAGCGGAGGTGGGGTGTTACAAGAATACACATAAAAAGATAGAGTTACCTAAGAGAGAAAAATATGGAATAAAAATGTTGAATTACCTAAGAAGGTAAAGATATGGATTCCTAAATCTAATAATAATCATATTAGGCAAAAGCATATTAGAAGTTTCTTGCATAATGTAGTTCATAATTCAAATTATGTTTATAAAGTCCCCACACCCACATGGGTATGGCTGCCTTTCTCCACCTATCATTTAGGACCCTAACGAAGGAAGTGGGTTCCAATTAAAATTTATAATCTTGTAGGTACCCAAACCAAGATAGAAAGAGAAGTGAATTTTAGATAGTGGCTGCTCCAAGCACATGACGGGAAATAAAGATATGCTATCAAATATAACATATATGGATGGTGGCACAGTAACATTTGGCAACAATTCAAAAGGTTACATCATTGGCATTGTAAAAGTCATTAATGTCGGTATATCCAATTCTCTCATTATTAATAATGAGTTATTAGTTAAAAACCTTAAGTATAATCTTCTGAGCATAAGTCAGCTTTGCGATAAAAGATTTCAAAATAGCTTTTAAAAGGATAAATGTAATATTTTTTATGATCATAAAAATTTAATTTTTGAAGGGTTAGAAATAGAAGCATATATGTTTTAAATATGAAAATAAAGCAAAATTAAGATTTATGTCTAACTGTTAATCATGATGATCCACAGTTACGACATAAACGTTTTTGTCACATAAATTTCAAATATATTAATAAACTAGCTAAAAATTAACTAGTTAAAGGTTTAACGAAAATTAATTTTAAAGCAAGTAATTTGTGTGATGCTTGTCAAATTGGTAAATTAAAAAAAATTCATTTAAATCAAAGATTATTATTTCTACACAATAACAATTAGAATTATTACATTTAGACTTGTTTAGTCCCACCCAAACTCGTTCAATAAATCATAACAAATATGTTTTTGTGATAATAGATGACTTTTCAGGATATACATGGTCTTTATTTTTGAAACATAAAAGTGATACTTTTGGAATATTTATGATTTTTTCTAAACGAATAATGAATTTATTAGATCTTAAAATAAAAAATATTCGTAATGGCCATGGAAGAGAATTTAAAAATTAATTATTTAACGATTTTTTTAATAAAAAGGGAATAAATCTTAACTTTTCCATTCCACAAACACCACAACAAAATGGTATTGTAGAAAGAAAGAATAGAACCTTGCAAGACTGCGTTAGAACCTTACTAAACAGTAGGTGGTTTACCAAAGCAATTTTGGGCTGAAGTAGTAGCAACAACATGCTATGTATTAAACAGAGTAACACTACGACCAATGACGAAAAATACATGTTTTGAAATACTTTTGGAAAGAAACCTAAAGTTTCATATTTTAGAACTTTTGGTTCCAAATGCTTTATATTAAACACAAAAGATAATTTAGAAAAATTTGATCAAAAAGCCGACGAAGGATTTTTTTTATTGGATATTCAGATTGAAGCAATGCATATATATTTTTTAATAAAATAACTAACATAATTGAAGAAAGATTACATGTTTCTTGTGATGAAAATTTTCTAAATAGAAATAAATCCAACGACGAGGATGAAAACTGAAATTCAAAATACTACTAATTCAAATAATAACGATTAGTCTACTACTTTAAGATCACCTCCCCCGAATCTTAAAAGATCATCCTACAAACAACATAATAGGCGATATAAATTCAAGAGTATCTACTAGACATCAGCTTAACCAAATAATGAGTCACATAGCCTTCATCTCTTCTCTAGAACCCAAAAATTATAAAGAAGCCGCAAACGATGAGTCATGGATTTTAGCAATGCAGGAGGAACTCAATCGATTTGAAAGAAATGAATTATGGGAACCAGTGCCTAGACCAACAAATCAATCAATAATTGGAACAAAATTGGTTTATAAGAATAAGGCAGACGAAACTGGAAATATAGTTCGTAACAAAGCTTGTTTAGTTGCTCAAGGTTACAATCAAGAAGGGACTGGTTATGAAGAAAATTTTGCTCCAATAGCCCGTCTTGAAGAATTTGCACTTTACTTGCTTTTGCTGTTCACCGCATTATAAACCTTTTTCAAATGGATGTTAAAAGCACTTTCTTAAATGGTTATATAAAAGAACAAGTTTATGTCGAATAACCTCTTTACTCACGAAAAATATCCTTATCATGTTTACAAGTTAAAGAAAGCTTTATATAGTCTAAAATAAGCACCTAGTGCTTGGTATGAAAGTCTAAAGTCACACTTGATTAACTCTGGTTTTGAAATTGGAAAAGTAGATACAACACTCTTGTAAAAAGAATTCAAAAGGATATACTAGTTGTTCAAATATATGTTGATGATATAATTTTTGGATCGACTGACGAAAATCTTTATGATGATTTTTCAAATATAATGAAGAATGAATTTGAAATTTCGCATATGGGAGAATTAAATTTTCTCTTAGGATTACAAATTAAACAACTAAAAAATGGCATCTTCATAAATCAAGAAAAATATTGTAATGGTTTACTAAAACGTTTCAATATGGAGAAAACTTTAGGAAAACATACACAAATGAGTACAACTATCCTCTTAGATAAAGATGACGATGGAAAATACTTGATAAAAATTATATCGCGATATAATAGGATATCTATTATATTTAACTGCTAGTAGACCATACATTATGATGAGCGTTTTCATTTGTGCAAGATTTCAAGCACAACCTAAAGAATCACATTTTAGAGCTGTAAAATGAATTTTGAGATACTTAACCAACACAAGAGATTATGGGCTTTTCTATCCAGCAGGTAGTTCCTTTGGACTTGTATCATATAGTGATGCAGACTTCGGAGGGTGCAAGACAGATAGAAAAAGCACAAGTAGCACATGTCACTTCATTAGTCAATCTCTTGTTTCGTGGTTTAATAAGAAACAAAATTCGGTTTCACTCTCAAAATGTAAAGCAAAATATATATCTATTGCTCTTGCTTGTGCTCAGGTAATCTATATGCAAAAAATGTTAAACGACTTTGGAAAGTTTATCACTAACTCACCTATATATTGTGACAATACCAGCGCTACTAATTTATCAAAGAATCCTATTAATCATTCTAGAACAAAACAAATTGATATTGTACATCATTTTCTAAGATATCACGTCGGAAAAGAAAATATAACTTTAGAATTTGTTAGCTCAAATAAACAAATTGCAGACATTTTTACAAAACCTCTAAATGAAACATCCTTTATAAACTTAAGAAGGGAGTTAGGAATTTTTTCTCACTCAGAATTATAATTGTTTGTCATCTTTTTTTTATGTACACTCATTAATAGCTTGGCTGCAATTTCTCTTCTCCTTATCTTTTTATATGGTTCATAATAATCTAATATAAATAGTTTCTTCTTCTAAAAAGGTAAATATAGTAATAAACATTACTACAAATACATACTTCTCTAATAAGAAAAAATTACAATAAAAACAACAAACTACCAAAAGAGTTCAAAACAATGTCAAACAAATCCACTTCACCCCTTAATATTACTTTTTCCACTGATAGTTCGGCAATGACACCACATCCTTCTTCACCAATATCAAGGCACGTACCTATATACAAGTGGGAAAACTATAGAATGAGATACACACCAGAATCTAAAAAGGCCTAGTGCGCTTTGTTTACTTCTCCAGACACAAAATGGAACACCAGCAACTAAATCTTCAACGAGAACTCTATTTCGAACAGAAAGTCACGGCCAAACGTTTGAGTTTTCTTGAACAAATAAGTATAAAAATTTATTGCTTAAAAATAAAAGATGCATCTGAACCTTTACCACGTCCTGTTGATCTTATTGATCTGTCTTCTACATATCGTTCATCAGCAAACCCAATAAATCCTTGGGCTTCACCTCAAAGACCACCTTATTCTCCAAACTCTTGGGAAAAGAACTATAAGAAAAATGAAGGATAAAAGAAGGAGTCTCCTAAGTAGTTTTATCATCCTTAAAATAAATTTCTTCTTTCATGCATCTAATAATGAATGCATTGAGATAATGCAACATTAATATATTTTTTACCATTTTTTGTATGATCATTAAAATCAATAAGTTGGCTGAAAAAATAATTTACACAGATCAGATGTCTGTGAATATTTATATCGGACGTCTGATTTATGAACAAAATGTACATAAAAATACCTTTCAGTAGATATGTTTGAATTAATTAAGACAGACGTCTGTACAATCTCTCGGGTTTCAAAACCCTGTAATGTGATATGTCTGTTCACAAAAAATTCAGATGTCTGATCAAATTAAAAATGTAACAACATAATCGTTTCAGCATAGATGTTTGCCCACAAATCAATAGACGTCCCTCTGTCTTCTCGGGATATTTTTACTGTCTCAACTAATTTATATATATATACACACACACACACACACTAATTTTCACTTTTCCATTTACTTTTTACCATTTCCTTTCTACTTTTAACCATAACCCTAAATCCCCAATTTCCCAACCTCTAAAAATTTCGATTTAATGAGTACTAAGCGTCCATTTCCAAATTGAAAGAAGGTTTTTGAGGCTACTACATCTCAACAAGAGGATGGGACTGTCAACTATGCTACAGAGGACCAAATAAAGCAATGGATGAAAGAAAAAGCTGGTCTAAAACTTCTCGTAAACTTGAAGGGTAAAGCTATCCACTCTGGTCCTTTCTATTCTCTTGATCAATTAAAACACTATGATGTTAATAATTTTCTCACTAGAGAAAAACTTAAGCATTTGGTTGATTATGATGACAACAAAGGGAAGATAGATTTTCTTGCAATTTACTTGTTTATTAATCTTCGTTCAATGGCGGTATGGTCACCATCGGACCCTAAAAATTGGGTTTGGTCCTTAGTATATGGGAAACATGTTAAGTTTAATGTTGAGATGTAAGGGCTAATTTTGGGTACTTCTTACACTAGGGCTAGATTGTAAGATATACCGGATATGCGTTACCAACCAGAGATCGTGCCACTCATCGAATTTGGGAAGACAAGCTTACTAATTGACATCTTCTCAATTTCAATCAAGACAACGACTAATCAACCAAATGCTTATTAACACGGTTTTTCCAAGGCTTGGGAGTCATGAGCAAGTGTATGATCACGACTGTAAAATACTCTATGCAATATTTGGTCATACATGAGTAAACTGGTCTTAATACATATTCAAACAAATCAATTTTTTTTGGATCCCCACTAAACAAGCGATTCTGCATGCAGCATATCAATCACAAGAAATTACGCTTTACTTATCGGCATATTCACAAATAAATGTCCAAAGTAGTGGAATATGTTTCGCCGCCTTACTGCACCTACCCAACAGACCTTTATAAGTCATTCCCTTCGAAAAATGGCAAGAACAAGAAAATGTTCCACAAGAACCTTTTCAACCACCTCAACCCCATTCTCAACGACGACATAGACATTAATCTCAAGCCGAACCTAGTGAACCAATGTAATATTATTCGGATCTAGACATACTAGAAGCTAGAATTAAAGCGGATCCTAGAGAGAGGGTACAAGACTTTACTTTGCAAAATCAGCGACTTTTTCTCTAAAAGAACAATTCTTAGGAAATAAGGTTATACGACTTAAACGTTCTTTTTCGACTAAAATGACTAAAGTAGAGAAAACTTTAGACAAGGTCGTAAACACTCTTGGAAAAATAATTCGCATGGTCCGTGGACATTCTCCATTTAGATCCTCTTTGTCATATCCTATTTTGCCTTCTTCACAACCAATTATGCAGGATCTTCTTCTAGGATCAAGTGCTTAAGTTTCATCTCCCGTACGTCATGCACCTGGAAAAGACCCGGTGGCTGAAGGAGAGGAAGAAGAAAGTGATTGGCCACCTGAAGACGTGACTCACTATGGACAACAACATGCTATCCTAGGCCTATATATTCAGGGGAATGTCGCATACAACGATGAATCGCAATGGCAACAGTAAGACGACCAATCCTCCAACTTATGGGGTTACTTCACGGGTTATTAGCTTTATTATCTCCACGTCTACGCTATCTTATCTATCTATCTTTATGTTTTTATTCGAAACCCTGGTCTGTATTTATATTTTGCGACTCTTTGTATTTGACACTTAATGTTATCTGGCATGGTTGGTTTATGATTTGCTTATATGATTTTTTGATAATGTCAAAGGGGGAGAAAGGGATCACTAATTAAAGGGGAGCTTTAACACTAGCCGTAATCATCATCAAAAAAGGGAGAATGTTAGATCCTCTGTTTAAGATTTAATGACAACAACTATATGACCATATGTATATATTGTATATCACATAATCATGTAGGGTTTACTCAAGAAGGAGATGAAAGCATGAACAAAATCACAAGACATACTCGAAGACATCATTGAAATGTTATATTTGTAATGAGTATTAGATATATGTAAAATCTCCATGAGTTTATATGAGATCTTTTAAAATGTATATATATAACAGTCTTTGTAAGTACAGACGTCTGATACTAGGTTCAGCAAATAATCCTGGACTCAAAACGAACGTCTGTCATATAAGGATAGACGTCTGTTCACAGTCTCGGGAAATTATTTCCTGAAAACACAGACGTCTGTCACCATATCGACATACGTCTGTCTTTGTATCTAAAATATTTCAAATTACATGGATAGACATCTGATCATATGGTGATAGGCGTCTGTCCTGGCAAACGACTGCTATATTTAAAAAGATGCTTCTTCATTTTAAAAGGTCACAACTCTTCTCTTCCACTCTAAATGAATTTTCCAATGTAAGCATTATTTCAAACGAAGAGTTTTGCTTTCAAATATTAGTCCCATCATAAAAACTCTTCATTTACTATAAATATATCTTAGATTGAAGGTTTTTATTATCGAATATTTTCTGAATCTATGTTGTACTCTCTAAGCTTTCTATACTTGTTATATCTCTTTAAAGATTTCATTCAAGCACTCAATCTCTTCTATATTCTCAAAGATATTCAATTCTCATATTAATACAAGGAGATTATAGGAGAATTATGTACTATTCAGTCAAAATACGTTTTGTAAAGAACACATTATTGTCAAAGCTACTTTTCCATCTATAAGCTATTTCTCCAGGCGAAACGAGGGTAGTTTATGTTAGTAAAAAAGCCAAAGGGGAGCTTCGAGATTGGACGTAGGACGGGAGGTCCGAACTAGGATAAAATACTGGTGCGATTATTTCTTACTTACTTTATTGTTTACTGGTTATTATCATCACTTGCTATAGTTAAGACACACATACGATCCTCATATAGATTATCAATTATCACAACTAATCAAGTTAACATCATCAATGAACTTAGGGTAGTAGGTGCTTACCAAATCTTTAGACAAATTTCTTGTTGGGGACTTAACATTTTCCTCAATAACCATTGGCAACACTTTCATTGTCATTCCCTTATTCATTTCTTACTTCTTTACATGCTCACAATCATCAGCTGCCTTCTCCAAACCCTCCTGGGAACAACTTCCGTGTGTAGATAGTTTGGGTGAATAAGCCAATTCCTCTACGCCTCCAATCTTTTATTCTATCTGCTTTGTTTTTCCTCAAACCAAGCCTATTGCTTACCCATTTCTTCCTTCTTTTACCTTTCCCACTTAGCTTTTTCCTCTTCTATGATCTTTCAAATGCTTGCTGGATTCATATTTAAATTTGTCGATGATCTTTCCTTTCGATGTTATATTGGCACATTGAAGTAAGCCTCAGGCTTGACAAAGCCACCAACACCTCGTACCCTACCGGGATACTCAGGGGTCCCCAAATCCATTGTCAGAACATCATTAAGTCTATCTACCTCAAAGGATCCGGAATCATCTTCTTTAGCCAATGCCTCATGACAACAAAATCAAATATATTGGATTCATCTATTTTATTTCAATAAATGCAAAGTAAAAATTAGGTAAAAACAAATTAATTACGCTTACAATTTTTTTGGCAACGGCGTGTGTTTCTGGGTCCTTGGAAGTTTCCACTTCTGTCCTGATGTGCCTTTAACCACATAGTACCATAGGCCAGTTCTTTCTCAGGAATGGTTTGCAACTGCATACATACATAAATGTAGAACATTTACCAGTCCATTCGAACGAAAGTATATAAATTACATTTATCAGTCAATTTATCTGACATCACATAGTTGTGCAAGCAACAATAACCGGTTCTTGCATCAAATTAGTGTATCCTTTGCATGCCATCCGATGAGGGTACACATTTCCTCTCCCTTTTTTATTTGGACATTGCGAATTTCCTACATATTGCACAATTAATTTAAATTTTATATTAAAGTTAATTTAAATTTATATAAAGTTAACTTAAATTTATATAAAGTTAATATTAAATCGAAGGTATACCAAATTTTTTTTTGTAATTCGTTGAGCAACAAAAACATCCCAGTCGCCCTTCTGAATGAACCGATAATCATCTGGAGGGAACTCTAACATCTCGGGGGAGTCCAAATAGGGTACCACGCACTTGCTGACTAGTCTTCTCTTGAACTCTATCCATTTATTCCACGCTAATGTTATAATAAGTTTTTTGCATTCTATTGGCACCGCAAATGCTTTCTACATGTATATGAACAAATTAACATAATAATATTTTTTTAATGACTAAGATTGTACAAGTTACAAGTAGATAGTTCATTTACCTGTACACAAGCACATTCATTGTCCTTTTCGTCTGCAAGAACTAGTCTCCAATCAGTAATAGCTATTAATATCATTGTTCATGCTTACACCCCTATGTAGGACTGCATCCACGTTGCAGCCTTGCCAACTGGTTCCCTTTTGCCACCGAATTCAACCTTCCATCTCTTTCGTCTAACAAATCGCTTCTTAATGCGGTTCATCATCACCATTCCTCACTTCAACAATTGTTATCCACTAGTTACATTCTCAGCTTCATCCTCAACTAGTTTCCGCTTTCCAGGATTATTACCACTTGAAACTAACTTGGATATTGTTGAAACAATATTCTTGGATGTTGCCGCAACACTTTTCATTGTGGAACTACCAACCTTCTTCTTTATTGTCTTTTCAAGTTATTTTGAGCTCTAAACCTTTATGGCATGAAGGTGAAGCTTCACTTGTTAGAACTTTATGGCGTGAAGGTGAACATGAAGGTGAAGCTTCAGTTGTCAGAACTTTACGACGTAAAGTTAAGCGTGAAGGCGAAGCTACATCTTTTTGAACTTTATAACATGAAGGTGAACGAGAAGGTAAACCTTCGCTTGTTAGAACTTTATGACATGAAGGTAGAGCTGTAGTTGTATTTTTCAAAGCCATAACCTGAAAATAAAGAAGTAAATTAGACATAAGTAATCCAGACAATATATTTTAAAGCAACAAGCATATAATTTAAAGCAATAAAGCATATATTTTAAAGCAACAAAGCACACAAACTGTCAAGTAATCCACATAACTATTCAAATCTGATCAAGCATATCGAAGAACACAAACTCAACGCAGTTTGACAAAATAATCCCCCTATCATATCGAAGAACACAAATTCAGTTCTCATAGACATTTATTTCCTCGTCTACGGGTCGCTTATAATTTTCTATGTTCATCACTAATAATGTCATCAAAAGTCTCCACTGATGGCATTGTGGCATTAAATGGTCACTACTCCATTTTAATATCTTCTAGTTCCTTATCTTCATTAGCACCTTGGTAGTTTCTGTCAGGGCATGTACAATCGTTGACCATAGACGATCCAGTGGGTGTGTAAAAAAATTGCTGCACATGTGCACCTAAGACAAAAGAATTATTCAAATGTCCCATCCTATTCAGATTGACCAAAATAAACCCCAGTTCATCTACTTTGATGCCCTTAACACTCTCAACCCAGTCACATTTGAATATAGGTACACTAAAGTTGTAGTAGTCCATCTCCCAAATCTGTGTAATCACACCATAAAAGTCCATATCCTTTGTTGTGGGGTTTTTAACCTTAGCACTAGCTACTAGTATTACATATGCTTGTAGAAATACTCCAATGTTCTGAACTGGTCGAATGCCAACATGCTCCTTGGTATTGAAAAGCACTCCATCAACCATGTATGCACCAGAGGTAGGCACTCGATGATTTGGGACTCTTGAAAGCCACCTTAATTCTTCTAAAATTTTGTTTCCAAGAATGGCAAGTTAATCTGATACCTGCAAGAACAATTCAAAAAAAAAAACATTAGCTTTCAGTTTAAAAAAATGCATTAGCTTTCAATTTAAAAAATGCATCAGCTTTCCATTCAAAAAATGAAAGAACAAGTTCATCCAATACCTGCATGAACAATGCATTAGCTTTCAATTCAAAAAAAAAAAAAAAAAAATCAATTTGGAAGCACTACATTAAGCCATCAATAAATCGACGACTTACCCTTTTCTTTAACCATGTCACAAATGTCTTGTTTTATTTATCCTTCAACCATTTCTCTGATTTGGTTGGTTTGGTAGCATTTTCCAACCTTAGTGTCTCCAAGTGTTCGTCGTATTAAAATAAATTCAAACAAGTTAGCCATGTAAAAAATGTATTATAATCGACATATTCAAAAAACAATATATAGTTAAGTAACATAAGACTTAAGTAAAGTAGGGCCTTGTATGCTCCATATTATGCAATACACAAAGATGTACTTGATCAAATTCCTTTCCATGAACGACTAAGTATAACATTCCTAATTTCTTTTATTTACATGACGAAGATTTGATCTACAACTTTGTGGAATTTGAGCAGCACTAGGATCATCAAGCAAGCGTCCAACACAAAATTCAACAGCCTCTTCAACTATTTAGCGTTCTACTATGCACTCCTCTGGATGACGGCGACTTTTCACCTATCCTTTAAATGCCTTCATATATTGTTCAAAAGGGGTACATCCATTGGAAAAAAACAGGGCCACATAACTTTACTTATCTCACAAGATGAACAGTCAAATGATCATAATGTCAAAAAATGTAGGAGGGACGTATTTCTCAAGCAAGCAAATTGTAACTACTAGGTCAGCTTGCATTTTTTCCAACTTTGATGGATCAATCACTTTGGCACATATTGTCTTGAATAATAGGCAGAAGCATTTGATTGCATACTTACAACTTCTCTAGAATAGAATGCAATGCAACAGGGAGAAGAAATTGCAATACGGTGTGACAGTCATGCGACTTAAGACTAATAAGTCTTAAATCATGCATAGAGACAAGATTCCTAATGCTAGATGAAAAATTTATTGGCACGATCATGTTAAAGAAAGAGTTGCAAACAATTTTCTTTTATTTTGCAAGAAGATTCCAACTAGTCGTAGGCAACTTCAAACTTTTGGCACCATCTTTAACTACCAAATCCTTCCTAATGCCCATGGCGCACATGTCTAGTCGAACAGAAGCCCCATCTTTTGTCTTCCCTGGAACATTTAACAAGGTACCAAGAATGGCCTCAGCAAAGTTCTTCTCTACATGCATCACATCAAGCATATGTCGAACCATAATAAATCGCCAATACTCTAGTTGAACAAAAGGACTTTTCCTTCCAAACAGGTTAGATACGGTCTTTACAACCCATCATTGAAGGAGTATCTATCTTTTTGCCAAACATACAGTTCAGACCATCCACTCTTGCAATACTTCTTCACCCGTTAACGAAATATGATCCATGTCCTTATCGACTGTGTTGTCAACATCTTTTTTCTGCTTTCGATTAGGATGATCTTGAGGTAAGAACCTCCGATGCCTTATAAACGACATTTTCGTACCATGCTTCATGTATCTTGGTTGTCTTACCGATGCATATTGGATAAGCATTATAACCCTTCACAATGCAACCAAACAAGTTCCCGTAAGCGGGAAAGTCATTAATAATCCAAAGAAGTGCTGCTCTCAACATAAAGTATTCACCTTTTAGTGCATCGAATGCTGCATCAACACCCTCCCATAATAACTTAAGATCATCTACTAGGGGATGAAGATAGATGTCGAAATCATTACCCGACTATTTAGTTCCAGAAATTAATAACGTGAACATCATAAACTTCCTCTTCATACATAGCCATGAAGGAAGATTATACTTGGCTACCAAAACAGGCCAACAAGAATTCTTGCTACTTTGGTTGCTGAAGGGATTAAATCCATCAGATGATAGTGCAAGTCTGAGATTCCTCGACTCACTGCCAAATTCCGACCATTTTTTTTCTATTAAATTCCAAGTTGGGGAATCAGCCGGATGTCGCAGCATTTCATCTTTCTTCCTATTATGGTCATGCTATGTAAGACTCTTTGATGTATTTGTCGACTGATACATTCGTTTCAACTTTGGAATTAGTGGAAAGTACCACAAAACCTTAGCAGGAACACATGTTAATTCTTTTTTCTCCTTCCCCATTTTCCAGCGTGAAAAGCGACAAATGTGGCAGCGAACTTTAGCTGCATGCTACCCTCTATACAACATGCAGTCATTAGGCCAAGCTTGAATTTTTTCGTATTTCATTCCTAATGCATCAAGACTTTTTCTAGCTTCATATTAGTAGTGTGGAACCAAATTATCTTCTGGAAGCGAACCCCAAATCAATAATAATATGTCTATAAAACAAATATCAGTCATGTTATGCCTCGCTTTCAAATTGAAAATCTGAATCAAAACGTTCAACTTAGTTGTCTTCATACAACCAGGATACAGTGGTTTATCACCATCCTCTGCATACTTTAAAAACTCATCCGAGTCATTTGACATATGTTCATCCTCACATTCTTCATCGTCTACCTCATCCTCCCACACATCACCATGACATTCCCCATCTTCACTTTTAGATTCTTCTCCACCACTATGCTCAGACCTTACTATATATGGTTCTCCATGACTCTTCCAATGTTGATTACACTCATCAATGCTATTCAAATAAATATGGTCTCTAATAACTGAAATGGAGAATCCACATGTGTTGTAACATTTCAAACAAGGACACATGATATTATTTTTATCCATGGAATTAGCTGATGCAAACTCAAAGAATGATATTAATCCCTTTTCAAATTTATGTGAACGTCTATCCGCCTGCATCCATGACTTATCCATAAACAAATAAAACAAAACAAACTAAGTTTATTGTTATCCTGTAACTGAGATAATCTACCTACCACTAAATAAAATGAACAATTTGTAATTTTTTCAGAGAAATTGAAAACCATAATGATAAATACATACAATAAGTAGAAACTAATCAAACCATTATATTTCAGTATAAATCATTTTTTATTAATTACTAACTGAGACTAGACAGTAGAGTTGAAAACAATGAATAAAAACCTAAATCAATGAGTAACTTAACCAACAAGAAGAAAAACAATAACATAGTACAATTGTAGTAAGAAAAATAGCCAAATTTCCCAATAATAGGACAACCAATAACAACCACCAAATTCTCACCATAATTCCATAAACAAAACACAAGAGAATTAGGGTTTATCTTATATCGCATAGATTAGGGTTCGATTGGGTTTAGAGATAGAGAGATTATCGGGAGAGAGAAAGTGAAAAATAATAAGAATAAGAAAAGGGAAAATAAAACGGTGCGCGGGAAAGTAAAGTATAATATGGATCTGAACACGTAATATTTTCGCAACCCCAGCAAACAACGAAAACGATAAAATATAGAAGTGGAATGGACCAAAAAGTAAAGTTTTTGACTATTTCAAACAATAGATAAATATGGTCCGAATACAAAATTAAAATATGAAAAGGAAAAGTCAAATTGTTGACCAGTTTTTGGAGGAAGAGCAAATTTCTTTGGAGCCAAACCTGAATTTTTTATAACTCTAATCATACATCATAAAAGTATAATCAGAAATCATATTTAAAATATAAGAGGGAAATAAAACGTTGACCAACATTTTGGAGGGGAAAACATTTGTGTGAAGCCAAACCTAATTTTTTCTATAATGGCAATCAAAAAACATATAAACTGTTGTTTGAATGTCATGCATGAAATCTTCGTAACCTAATGATCTCATGGGATTTGCTAGATAACAAATGATTTCTCCTTATGTTGTGCAAAATAGTGGGATAAAAAAGAATATATCTTATATTATGTTATCGTTGTTGTCTGATTCAATTTGTGGCGTAGTGATACATACATACATACACACATATATATATATATATATATATTCATGACTTTTGATTTTTCTGTTCATGTTTTTGTTACTAATCATGATAATATTTAATTTCTTCATAAGGGAAATAAATAATGTTCCAAGTTACGAAATTACAATTACAAATTTATATAAGGAGACATTTATTTATTTAACTATTACTTCACTATTATTAGTCTGAGTATTCTATGCACATGTCCAATGGATGTGCTTAACTTACTGGATTATATATATAAATTATGTGTGTATGCTTATAGTTAATATACGTGTATATAAATACTTATGTAACAACCCAAAAATTCAAGTAATAATAATTAATTAAGATCCTTTAGAGATTCGAATAATAAAAGTTAATGTTATGAAAGTATAACGTTACAAGATCATAAATAGAATTAACTAAAATGTTCGTGGTAATGTTATAAAAGATTAGATGGAGGTTGATTAAAGACTAATGTTATAATCATAACAATAAAAGTTAATAAAAGAATTCGTTCACAAACGTTAATGTATGCATTATCGTGCGTAACAAGTAGGAATTAAGTAAGGAACTAATGGAATTTATTGGAAGTTAAATAATAATATTAATAAAGGGGAACAAATTATGAATTTAATAAAAAAGGGATAAACTGTTTGTATTGAAAAGGGTTTAAAAGGAGTCTAAATTTGGCTATGAATCTTTTCTATTGTGTCCATGACAATTTTCTGAGCAATTTACATATTTAATTTAATCGAAGTTAGTATGAATAAGTTATTAAAGAAAAAGATTACAAGAATGAATTAAAAATTAATTAAAGAAAAGAAAAAAAGGTTAGGTTGACCCGAGCACGGGTTAAGTTGATTGGCATATTGAGCCTAGACGATATTTCAATCAGGTACGTACCGAATTAGATTTTTAAAATTTTAAACATGACATGGCTTGTTCCGAAGAGTTTGATTGTTAATCTAAATATTACAACCAAATGTGTGATGTGTTCAGACCGGATTAAATCTTCAAATCTGACAGTCTGAGATTTCTAGACTTTACTATAAGTAAGACCATAGGTCTCGCTCTTCATCCACAACACAAATCCTTTTGTTTTGGGTTATCTCATATTAAGACGGACCTAAAAATTAAATAAATTTATGGAAGAGATTTGTCAATACAAAAATATATATAATCAGCCTAGGGACGGGATCAGGGAAGGATGTGCATACAGAAGCTAAGGATTACAGGTGATTGTTGTAATTATTTGGATTATTGGGTAATTTAGGAAAGAAAATTTATAATACATGTAGTTTTTTGTAGCTATTCTTATAATTGTCAATATTTTTTTTAGTAAGTTAGTACTTTTCTGTAAGTTATTTTTATTTACTAAATTTTCTTGATTTTGTGCTTCCTTTGTAACCTTCATTTTTGAAATTTCTTTCGCACCAATTTAAATTTTACAATTTACGTATTGATTTTCATGGGAGAAAAAGGTTTTAGCTGTATACTAAAAGGGATTTCAATTCTAAATATATAATTATTGCAAACTACTTCATGAAATTTATTTTTTCTTGATGGCATGAAAATCTCAAGTTATAATTTCCTCAAACAACAAAATTTAATCAGGAAATTTTCAAAAGTTTACAAGTTCTATTATATATGAAATGTAAACATTATATCTATGTTCTATTATATATGTAATGCAAACATTTAATTTTATAATTAAGATAGATAATTGTCGTGAAGCAGCAAATTGATAAACAACAATACAAATGGTATTTGACTTTATTTTTTAAAAATTATTTATACTATCAATTACTTATCTATATTCATTTCAAATAATATACCATTCCATTTTATCCGTTTACATATTTTAATTCTATTATAAAAGAAAATTAGTTAATATATGTTACAAGTTCTAAAGTCAAATAACTTTCTATATGGATGCTACATTTGTTCAAATATGTCATTTAATGTGAAATCTCATACTGCATCAATTCTATTGTATGAAGTGTACAATATTTGAGTTTTATTAATTAAATATAAATGTGCATTGATATTGTAAAATCTTTAAAGAATTAAATTATACATCTTTGAAACTATGCTTTAATTTTGAAAAGTTGAAATATGTTTTGAAATTGTAAGATTATATTCTATGTTTTGATGAGCTTTTGAGGCATTCAATTCTTGAGTTTTATAGGTTATGCTATGAAAACTGTAGTTGTAGTCTTTTAATGTTATGACTTCCATCTCTCACAAGACTTACTTCTCCATCTCATGGTTTATTGTGTACGATATATTTTATCACCTTAGAAGTTACTGATATCTCAATATTTTTTTCCATTTGTCCCTACCCCTTTCTTTGATATGAATTTATAATACCATTCATGCACCTTTCCCTAACTTTACAGAGTCAATAGTGCAGCATTGCAGCCTTATTGTGTTTCATCTAATTTATATAGCCACTTTTAAACACATATATTGTGTCAGTTTATATATATATATATATATATATGTATGTATGTATGTATGTATGTATGTATATACAAACTTTCTCTTCGTTCTTTCATTATCTACCTTGCAAATGTTGCTTATGCTAATGATGTAAACTTTATATGTACTTCAGGTTATTTGTAGTATTGTATTTGTGAAATATTCTTAGTCGTCCTTTGTTGCTACTATTTTATCTATCATTGTTGCCTACTCTTCCACCTTTTTTCTTGTCTCTTTTGATATTTTATTTGGAACTTAGCCAGCTAAAAAGAAAAAAATTGACATCTATTTCTCTTTGTAGTGCATTTAAGTACATAATTATGTTATTAGCTATTAAAAATGTGGTAAAATTTTGTAATTGTGATGTTAGTCCAAAAATTAGTCAAAATACATTAATTGAACCGAGATAAAATCCAATAGATGATCAAAATGAAATGATCAAAATGTCCATGAAAAAACAAACAAATATAGAATGAAATCACAGGTCTAGAAGTCAAAATAGCTAAGGAATCTTATTCATTCCGTCATACGTGTGCTACAAGAATTTGAATGAACAACTTGTAAGTTATCCATGTCTATTCATGTCATGGCCTCTCAGCTTAATTCTCAGATTACTTGTAATAATATTTTTTTGAATGGAACTAACATCTTAAGAAGAGGGGAAAGAAGCTAAGAGCCCAATTTTTGTATAGTGTGCCTCCTTATGTATAGTGGCTCTTCTATTGACGGTGTAGGACTATGACGCCTCTTTTCTATCTTAGACGTGACTTCCATTGGGAATAAATAGAATAATAAGGGGGTCTATGTAGCTTTTATGAAGGAAAAATACACAACTTCTTTTTCTTGCCTTGTAACAGGTCTCTAACATTCTTTCTTTTTATGGATTTCATCATATCTTATCTCTACTTGCCAGGCAGAGAAGATTCCAACCACGACAGAATCACAGCTTATCTCTACTTGCCAGGCAGAGAAGATTAGTGGTTCTTCCGTTTATAAAAATCCATGGTCTTCAATGCTCCATCTCGACCATCTTTTGGTATCTTCACGTATTTGTTGGTCGGAATGGTTTTCGAATATAAATTCGATCCCGGTCTTTCCATACCAACAATCGTATTGGGCGGGTTTGATAGTCGGTGTTTTAACTATCAAAATATACAGTGTTTCAATCATGACAATCCAATGAGTTCACTGGTTCAGTATTTAGCATCACTTGGCCTTTAACAGACTGATTTACTTTTGTTAAATTAAAAACTTCAAACCCTTTTCATGTTTAGAAATACGATATTTGAATAACTCTAATTCGATTTAACTCTAATTGATTAACTCTAATTGGTTTATTCTAACTGACTAACTCGACTTATTTAACTCCTATCGATTAACTAATGTTCGACTTAACTCTATTCGCTTGACTCTAGATCACAGCAATCACAATGGTTACGCCTGATTCCCTCAGGAAGCATCCGACTGCCGTAGGCTATCTGCAGCCCTGCGAATTACGCTAGCAGTCGTACGAAATGGCAACTTTCCTGAATAACTATGTTTGACTAACTCTATCTCGAATATCTATATCCTTATATTCTAATGTCCTCTGAACCGTTCCGTTATAATACTTAGTAAAATATATTATACCCATGTATAATTTCCACTCAATTCTCCTTTCAAAACATTCATTACATTATCACGAACCTTTTTCGATTACCAACTAATATCATCTTCAGGTAATCCCGATGTTGTTCAAGTTGGGGTATTTTAATTACCTCTCAGACCTTGATCAACAACGTTCTTACCCTCAGATAAATAGAAGTTGTAATCAAACCAATATTCTATTCCAGTCTCCTTTCAAAATCTATTCGACCATCGCCACCTTGGAAATCATATTTCCATTTCCCCTTTTTCTTAACTCCATTTCAAAATAACGTTAATTTGGAATTAACGAGATAAACCTCATCGCTTTTCAATACACTTGTTTCAAAAACATTCTGGTTTAAACGAAAACCACTTTTCCATCCCACCTTCTTTTTCTTAATCCAAATATTAAGTCAACATAATTTAAGCATCGTATTCGCTTAAATTCCTCGTTATAACTTAGGTGTAAAAATTCGGGTTTTAAATATAAAACCCGTTCATAACTCCCCTTACCATTACCATTTGATTTCCATTCAATCCTGATTACCTTTCCATTAATTTAACTAAAACGAATTCCTAAATTTACTATTAATTAGGATAATGAGTTACTTTAACCTTTAACTACTATAAAGTAGTTAATCCCTTTATTAACTAAAATAAAGAGTAAATTCCTTTTTAAAACTTCATATATTCTTTAACTGCTCTCTTAGATCAACTAATTAAATAATCCATTCCAATTGAAAACATGGTCGATTTAGTCCATTCAAACCCATCTATTTTATTAACGAACTCCAATTCCTTTGTCCTTTTAAATATAATCAACTTAAATAATTCAATTTCATCTGTTTTTAACAAAACAATTATCCCAGTTTAACTCTTTAAATTAATTCCTATTCACTTATTTATAAATCTGATTCACATTAGAGATTTCCATATAAAACCAAGTTATTATAAATTTAAATCATAAATAATAAATATCTATTTTCTTTAAACGAACCTTTTTATTTCAAATCCTTTATTCCAAAATCTATATCCAGTTCTAAAATAAATTCCATACTTCAGTTATAAAATAAATTTTATAACTTCAGCTCTATCGATTCACCTGACAGCGAATCAATATCTATAACCCGATTGATTTTAAAGGCCATACTCTGCCAAATACTTGACCAATACCGCCCATTGTTCACCCCAAACAGATGTTGAATATTCAATCAATAATCAACCATCAAATTAATCACACAAACAGATCAGTTCATATATGAGAATATGAAAATAAATAATACATTTGAGGGATCCGGTTGGGTCCCTCCAACCTGTTCGTCTCTGTATATGAGTGGTTATCCCAAATCAGGTCGATCAATTCAATTTCACTGTTAGCTTCTATAACAGCAAATAATGACAATATAATATCAACCAATCAACAAACCAGTTCAGACAATTCAAACAGTTGAACACGTTGATAAATAAACGTGACCAATAGGGTAAATTACCTCTATTGGAACCAATTCGTTAAAATAACGATTTGGGTATTTCACTGAAATTAAACGCAGTTTAATTTCATCAGTTAAATCAACAAACAAGTGTATGACTAGCAAACAGGCAACCATCAGCAAGCAGAGCACACAAAATAAAAACCCAATTTATATATAAAATATAAATGGGAAAAACTGAGTGAGTTTAACTCACCTTGATTTGATTCACTATTGAAACAGCTTGTTCTGGTTAAATTAAACAAACGTTTAATTCAACTGAAAAATCATGTCGTCCACACTCCTGTCCAGACTAGTTTCAGAATGTTCGGTTCGCCAATACGATCCCGTCAGTATATGGTTCGTCGGATTCTGTCGAGATAGGTACAAGTTATGAATATTCAAAGTTAAACAATTTAATTAATCCCAAATCATTATTAAATATAAAACTAATTACTAATTTATTTTGTTAATTACATGGGTTAGGAGACATAACCAAGCCGATTAATTCCTTCTTTCTGTGTTCGTATAACATCCAGTTCCTATTCCTGCATGTTCCATAACGCCCATCTCGAATTCAGATTTTAGTTAACATAATCAAATTTATAAATTAGTTTCTAATTAAACATTCTAGTCAATGTAATTACTTTTCATTTGAAATATCATGACCGAGTATTCCTTCTATCATCAGTTTTTCCTCCCTTCATAACGCCCTGTCATGAATGTATACAAACCATTAGTTTACCGAGTTAATTTGATTATTAACTTTGACTTAGTTATAGATTGAATTACCCTAATTATACTGTACGGGCCAACATCATTTGCTTCCCTTTTCCACCGGAACCAATACGGCAGCAACTGTCAAGCAATCCCTCACCCCTACCACTCCTCCCATTCACGCTGCCTTCATTATCCATGCCACCGTTACTGTCCTCAAACCCAGCACTCCTTGTATCACTTCTCCTACTCACCGATGTACAAGCAACCACCAGACCAACTCCTCCCCTTTTAAACCATCGCCACCATCTCCCAACGCCACCGGACCCCACAACTTTAGCCTCACCGAAACCGCCTACCTACGCCCCCAGTATCGACCAACGCAGCACAACCTATCTCCGGCAAAAAGGGTTCGAACGCAATCCCTTTCTGGGCTTATTCTGGTCGCGACAGTGTCCTACAAATGATCGCCGTCGTTCATCTTGGCGAGCTCCCTAAGCTGAAACCTTTTTGTTGTTGAATGGGTTTAAATTACATGAAAGAATTCAAAACGAATTGAGTTGTTTTGGAGTTATCTGGATCGTTGGTGTTATGGAGGGCGGCTGAACTCGTTTTGACCAAGAAGTGAGATAGTTTAGGGTTTGATGTTCTGATATGGGTATATATAGTGGATGGTTAATTATTATTTTAATGAAACGAAACTTCGTCCTAAAGTAACGCGATAAAACCCCTTTAAACGACTTCTGTCTTCTGATAAAAAGGCTAATCTTAATGTAAAAAGGTATTTCGGACCCAACGGGACAAGTTTCGTCGAAATTCGAGGTCGTATGAAAAAAATTCCTTTATAAAACCAGAAATAAACATGCGTTTAATTTTTCCACGATCACCAGATAAATCAAATCAACTCGAAACTGCGAAGTCTGACAATAACTTTTCGATACGAACCCAACGACACTAATTTCGTCGTATTTTGAGACCGTTGCCCGGGTAGGCCATTTTTAACGCGTACCGCACTGCCCTTCCGAACACCAAATTTCCTGATCTTTAAAAATAACAAACTATATACCTACCCTGACTATAATCGACACTACGAACTCAACGGAACTGGTTTCGCGGCCTAATTCGATCGTCTGCTCTAGTTACACTCGAATATCCCTTTATTTATTTAATTACGCGTTATAGAAATTGAACGGGCGTTTATGGCTACCGTGACCACATACAACATCGGTTTTCCACGCCACTCACCACCGTACAATAATTTAACGATACGGTTCTAATGAAACCGGTTTTGTCGAAAACAGAGTCCGTTTGCAAAACAGCTATCTTAAAGGCCTATATTTTAATAATGATTTTCCATAGCGACTATTGCAAATTTTGATTTGGCCATAACTATCAAACTATAACACGAAATCTGGATTTTTCTCTTCCATATGAAAATTATCGTCAATACGGTTCCAACGTGTCTTGTTTCACAGAAATCCGACTTATATCGGACTCTGTATTCTCAGTTGAAGTTCAAAACTCGAATTTACGAACTGCACGCCATTTTCAAGCTCGATTTATAATTATATAAATATATAACGTTCGAACTTCGTTTAAATAACGAATTCAATATTAAATTCCATCAATATTCCCAATATAATATTTAAAATAAATAAATTAAATTAAATATATGACGGGCAAAAACACGGGTCGTTACAAAATATGAGTGAGATTTATTCACAGTGATTGTTATTTTCCGAATTAAATCGGAGGGCGATTGAGTTAAATCCCAACTGATGCCGAAAAATTCCCACACCAACTCTTGATTACATCTTCCACAACTACAACTCCACGGGACTGATTTATCCATTTAATTACCTCGTACATGATTTTATTTTAGCATTCACTAGATATACGGATTATACCAACTTGTAGTATTAAAGCAAAAACACAGAATTTGTTTTCCTGTTAAATTTAAACAACAATTTTTTACCTTTTCATTATTGCGACAGTTTTCCCCAAACTAAAGTATACGCACTCAGCTACTTACCATTGCCTCCTGCTCACCATCATTAGATATTTACATGCCATGCCATTATTTCCCCAATCTAACTCACGTATACATTATTTAACTCACTGCCATTCAATATCTTCTTCGATCCTAACATCAACGCAATCACCTCGCACTGCTTTTCCCACATTGACACTACACCTGATTCCCGATGTCATCAGCCACGCACCAACAGTCGGACACCACTCGCACCACTGAAAATAGCGATGCCTGCTACCTGTTAAATCTTCCACAAGCTCCAATACTCACCGAACTCCAGGAATTTGATGAGTTGATTAAAAGCAAATACTAACCAATTGAACTCGATTTCTGAATTCGTGAAACCCTTAGCTGCACTGTCGAAGAACCCTAGCTCGTGACTCGCGATGTCCCAAATCTTGATCTCGATGCTCGCCTTCCAACCGTGTCTGCCATGTTGCGATGCCCCTGCTTGTCACTGGTTCGACTTTGAGTACTGTCGATCGCGTACAGTGAGGTGGAGGCCATCAACTTATTTGCGAATGAAATAGGATTAGAGGGAAAGTCGCGTTTGATTTTGAAGGAATTTCAAATGAATTTAGGGGGACTGGTTTTGATTTCCTCACTGATAGGAATGGATAAAATAATAAAGGAAGTAGGGAGGTATTCGGGTTTATCCTTTATGTTATTGAAATTAGAAGAGCAGGAAAGAAAAGGGGTGCGGTTTCTCTTTGATTTGCTGGTGAAGAAGATAACAAAAGGAACAGGGTGATTGCGATTTTATAGAAGGAGATGCTTCACGGTTAAGGAAACGAAGATAGGTGTTTTACTGGGTAGGATTTATCTGAGGTAGCTTTTAATAGGTACAAAGTTTATTAAGGGAAGGTATTAACTGGTACGATGTTTATTAATTCTATTTCAGCTACCGCTATATGCCGCTGAACGCGCAATATTCGTAGCCCCACCACGAACTCCAATCGAAACACAACTGACGTTTCTATGATTTAACCACTATTTTGAACACATTGGAACAAGCTCTAAAGTCTAATTTGATCGTATGGAGAAGATATTTATTTAGAACGATATAAAATTTATTCAAAACAATTAATTCCTTGATAATAAATAATTATTATCATCGATTTATATTCCAATATAATTTCTATAAATCATTTGAATGATTCTGACTCAGTTTTAATTTCGAATCAAATTATTTTTAATTTTTGTATTACGATATATATTTTGAAGTAAATCGTATTTCAATTATTAAATCGATAAATCAATATAAATTCATTTATATTATCAACACAACAATTAAAAATAAATATTAAATATTAAAACTAATTGACCAAAAAATCAGTGTCGTTACATTCTTTCCCCCTTAAAAGAATTTTGTCCCTGAAAAAACTAAGGTAGGAAAATGCTACAAACTCATTACTTTTCAAAAACTTAGTTGAGACTCAACCTTTCACATTTCAACAAATTTAGTTCTACCAAAACTTTTGGTTTTCATTTATATGCATTTAAATCCATTCAAATTGATTTTAATCAATTTATTCACTTCAATCCATTTAACTTGCTTAAGTTAAATTTAAATTCCAGAATTCAAATCCCCGGGTTTCCATTTCAAAACCTTCTGAAATCACATAAATATATACACTTGTTTATTTTCATTTCAAATTCAAAACACTTGAATTCAGTTAACTTATTTCCTTTAAAACCCATTTCCATCAAAAGCTTTTTTTTGTTTAAAGTAGCAATCCATCACTTAGATACCCGAAAATGAATACTGATGATGCTACAGTCATCATCATAATTTTTTTCCAGCCACTAAAGTGATTTCAGTGCTTTATCACTTTCAAAATCCATCTTAGGATGATTTTTATTCAGAATCCTTCAAATACAATGCTATATTGTTCTAATATACTTCAGCAAATATTTTCAAACTTCCTAGGATTCCAAATTATGGTTTGAATTCAATCTTAGTTCATCTCATTTGTATATTTCATTCATATGCAAATTATATTTGGTTATACATAACCATTCCAATTTTTATAATCTCATTTGAGTATAATAATATCAAACAACACATCCATATATTATAATAATTTCACAAAATTATTCCTTCTATCAAAATAGAATTTTGAGTAAAATTATTTCATTTACCTACTTAAAACAATATTGTGTCAAATTTCTCTGTTCAAGCATTTAGAAATTCCTATCGACTTCGTGGCGTCCCACAATTCGATCAGAATTCATAAACTACTCAACAGACTAGCCAACACAATATAAAACAATTTTTATATCAATTTAACAAATAAGCTCTCTAGTATATATAACTCAACTCATTCTAGGGTACTACTGACCCTATCTCTAATGAGCACAATCCCACCAAAACCTAGGTATTCGCTCAACCTAAGCTCTGATACCAACTGTAACGGCCGCAAATCCGTACTATCTGAGTTGACTAATAACACCACACGTCCAACCCAAGCACAGAAATACGAATCATTATTAGAAGTTAGAGAATGAGAAATAGAAAGAAAGAAATATTAGAATAGAAGAAAACGAAGATCACAAACTCACAGCGGAACGAATAAAATATATTAAATAACATAACTTTTGAGATACAAATCCGTAACTGTATATACATACCATTATCAGAGCACAAAAATTATTCCTGGAACAGTTATAAACACCTGTTTCCAGATACAAACATAGTACACAGCGGAATATATGATAGTCTATAGCTAACTGGTGAAGCCTCCTGCTTCCAGCTCTTCCTAGTGAATCTGAAAAATCCCGACTACTTGACTGCCAGTACAAATTTGGGCACCCAAGAGTTTAGGGAAAACAAAAACAAAATAAACTCTGGGTCAGTCATGGGACTGGTGTGAGTAAACGATTTTAAAACAACTTGATTAACAAAGGATATCTCATAAGACCACGCCGTGAAAACGGAACGGGCTTTTCTCTTATGAGCATCACAAGTACTCGGTTTAACTTTCAAAAACGTTGGAAAGAAAAGATAATCGTAAGACCGATGCACACATAAACACGGATGGTTTTTACCTTACAATAAACCAAAACATTTTGGAATCAAATATATCTTCTGATATTATAATAGTGCCTAAATACAAATAAATAGCAATCTAGCGGAACGCTTGCACCTCACGCTCCACATATATAGTATACAATCAAAACTACGGGCAATTATTTGAGATTGGGTTCTAACTATGACAAGGTATGGAACCACCTGCCGATAGTGTATCTCTAGAGGGGAATACACTGGATTCAACAAGAACATCTTGCAACCCGGCCCACACATGACCAACCACCCATTTCGCTTGAGTGTATCGAATGTATATGACTAACGGTTGGGATCAGCAACCGTTTCCCGAATGGCACAACATCAAATAGATTAAAGAATGAAATGAATATCTCTAGATAGGTTATTATACACCCTAATGGAAGCGACCCACATAGCCATGCTGCCTGCTCGATTTTTGTCATTTCTCGGCTGTTGAGGCCTGAGGCTACGATTTCTTATCATTCATTGATAGCACAATCACTTTGAATGCCAAATTGTTAGATCTCCAAATCATTAATTGATTTGCACAAATATATTCTGGATATTATGCTAAGAGAATAAATTCTCTACCACCAAATATATCCATACAGATCAACATATTCGATCATCGGAAATACTTTGTCAGACATTCGTCCATACACGTTCGTTCTGGGACTGAACGAAACCGAAGGCACAATTTCTATTAATAGAAAAAGTCCTTGCACTTTACTCCGTCTTCGATTATCTTCATATAATCTGATTCGCAACATTACTGCCAATACGGAGTGGTTCACAGATAATAATCCAACCGATGTCTCATATTGACAACGATATTGGCAAACACTTCGATAGTCGGTTATTTAACTATCGAAGAAAACCAAACATTCATTCAAAGCATCAAACAAATCACTGGGCCATTTAATTGATATTTCATTCATTAATTAAATCACTACTCTATTTCCTTATCAATCTTTCTTAGCCAAATATTGTCAACAATCATCTTGGCCCTTTTTGCTATTTGGAAAACATTTCCATATATCGCCTCCTTTTATTTTCTATACGTAGAAAATATCTTCTATTTATAATTGGAAACATTCCAATTACTTATCTCTTTCACACCTGTTCATTTCTACACTCAGGAAATATTTATTTATTATATTCCACAATTCCACTTCCTTGGGTTAAAACGAATGTTGTATAAAACATTGTTACAACAACCCAAAATATTTCATTCAACTAAATTTCTTTAAACATCTCCCTTCGAGACTGAATCTTGTTACTTATCGGTTAATAATGGAATCAATCAAGCTGGGGTATAACTACCTGTCAGACCTTGACTGAAAACATTGTTAACTTCAAAACAGACAAGACCACTTGCCTCGAATAAAGACACCATAAAAATCAATTATTCATTTTAAAAACATGTATATGGTTCGCTTTCTATTTTTAACAAATCTAATTTATACATTTCCTTTTTGTTTACAATATTCTATTTTTAATTTCGTTTCCTTATCGAATTATATATATATCGATACATTGATTTCTAACTATCAAAATTTCTTAAAAATATTCTAACTCCTTAAATTTTCGGAAAATTTCGCCATAACCTCCTTTGTACCGGTCAACAGTTCAAACCTCAACTCGCCTCTTTAGGCCCTTTCCATTCAAAAAGAAAATCAAAAAGCCATGTGGCTTGCCGATTCGGCGCATAAAATCTCATTTGGAATTTAAACATGTACCTTTTTGTCGGGCACTAAATTTATAAACTTCATTCTCTTCATCCCATACCTGTTAACACATATACATTCGTTCCTAATTTTATTCTAACCCAATCTGGCCATTTTAATTAAATTCGCTAATTTATTCTTTAATGAGCTCTTTTGCCTATTTCACTTTCTATTTGAACATATCACGTTCAAATATAAATTTAACTTGCTTATAACAAATCGGATTTCATTTTCGGTTCAAGTTTCATATTCGATTTCGAATATGAATTTACAAACCCTTTCCAGATCCAAAGCCCAATTTCGATTCAAAATTTCATTAACTAATTATTCTTCAGATTATTTAATTCTATTCAAAAATTAAACATCTGATTTGATTTTGTTTCAAAAATCATTTCATTACTCCACTAGAGTTCAGATATTATTTATGACTCAAATCTGGATTTTTCCTAAATGAAATTCGAATTTTATTTACTTAAAATCCTTTTATTTATTTAAATAAACCATTATGGTTTTGTAATGGTTATGGCATTGTTTTTCTGGAAAATTGATTTTTACATAACTTAAAATTTATTTGACAAAATCCAGATTTTTCTCTTTCATTAGAAAACTATTATCAAATCGGACTTGGCAATTCTTGTTTCAAAGAATTTCGACTTAAACTGAGTTCTATACACTCAATTGAAGTTCGAAACGCTAAATTTCGAACTACCGCGCTGCGGTGAGTTTGTTTTAATTAATTATATATATATAAACGTTTAAACTTCATTTATAAGAAATTCAACTCCATTCAGATATATTTTTAATATATATCAAATCAGTTTCCCAATTCAACATAATATTTTCGATTATCTATAATTATCGATTTTTCCTTACTCGGTAATATATTTATTTATACTTCGATATTCTACATTTAATTCCAATTCCTTTTATAAATAAATTATTTATAAAATTCGATATAATCGAATTTCTAATTATAAACCCGTTGAATTCTTCTCAATTCAGCTTATATTCCGAATTCCGAAATACAATCGATCGTTTTGTTTCAAAACACTTCCCAACTTACTTTTAAATTCCTATTTGAATTTAAATGGTTTAAATTATCCAAATGATAATTTGTTTCACCAAATTTATAACACTGTTTTTAAATTCTACTTCCTTGTTTCATATATTTAAACAAGTTCCCTTTTCAAATTTCTATTTGAAACTCCATCCCTTTGGTATCTCGAATTGCGGAATAAAAACCGTTGTTCCCTTTCGAATGATTTCGAATTCTATTTTTAAATTCATATTTAAATATTCAAATTATCTCTTGATAATTAATTCATTATATTTATAAACACCATTTTATAAATTTCCTTGTTTTATATTTAAACAAGTCTATTTCGAAATCTATTTAAAACCAAAATCTTATTTTGGAAATTTCTATTTATAATAACTTATATATATAACACCCAATTTATTTTCATATTCAATTTAACTTCTATTTAAATAAATTCAAATTAATCGAATTCAAATAATAAATCCTTACGGACTTATTTTAGTTCAATTTATATTCTGAACATCAGAATAAATTCCATCGTTTATTTCTTTTAAAACGATTTCCCCATTTCTATTTTTAAATTCACATTTGAATTTAAATATTCAAATTATCCAATGATAATTTTTCCACTTTATTTATAAACACTTTTTATAAATTCATTTCAATTCTCTACATTATTCAATGAAAATCATTCCATTTTATTTATAAACAATGTTTATAAATTTTACTTCAATTTCCTGTATTATTCAATTTGTAAACATCGTTTATAAATGCAATACTTGTTTTATTTATTTTCAAAACAAGTAAATATCTTTAGCCCATTCTAAATTCAAATTCTATTTTTGCAAAAAATTAAAAATTTCCTTTTTAAATCTCAAAACCCTCTTTACGATATTTTTATAAATTACTATTTAGGCCCAGTGATATTTCAAACATCCAAAATACCAAATTATCAATCACGGGTTTTTCTAACACATCATATAAGATAACATATATGAAACCAAACAGATGAAAATGTTTTTGAGGAATCTAGTTGGATCCCTCCAACCTGTTTTCCCTGCATCCACAGACGATAGCCAACATAAATAATACCCATCCCGCTTCGAGGCAGGATATCGCGGTATAGAAGGTCATCCACTATCATAACGTGGGGCGTATAGGTCATCCGCTAATGATACTGCGGGCATCCGCTAATGGTACCATGGGAAATATCCAACCACCAATATATATATATAATAACAACAAACACCAATCCTAAATAACTAATATATATAAATAATAGCCACATTGATATTTTACTGCAACCAAGCAACCATCAAACAATTATTTTAACAAATAAAATAATTCTAAATAAAAATATGAGTGAGATTTACTCATAGTGACTGTTATTTTCCGAATTAAATCGAAGAGCGATCAAGTTAAATCCCAACCGATGCCGAAAAATTCCCACACCAACACTCGATTGCATCTTCCGCAACTACAACTCCACGGGATTGATTTATCCATTTAATTACCTCGTACATGATTTTATTTTAGCATTCATTAGATATACGGATTATAACGACTGGTAGTATTAAAGAAAAAAATCAGAATTTATTTTCTTATTAAATTTAAACAACAGTTTTTACCTTTTCACTATTGCGGCAGTTTTCCCCAAACTAAAGTATACGCACTCAGCTCCTTCCCATTGCTTACTGCTCACCATCATCAGATATTTACATGCCAAGCCATTATTCCCCCAATCTAACTCACGTATGCATAATTTAACTCACTGCCATTCGATATCATCTTCGATCCTAACATCAACGCAATCACCTCGCACTGCTTTTCCCACATCGACACTACACCTGATTCCCAATGTCATCATCCACGCATCAACAGTTAGACACCGCTCGCACCATTGTAGATAGCGACGCCTGCTACCTGTTAATCTTCCGCAGGCTTCAATACTCACCGAACTCCAGGAATTTGACGAGTCGATTAAAAGCAAATACTAACCAGTTGAACTCGATTTCTGAATTCGTGAAATCCTTAACCACACTGTCGAAGAACCCTAGCTCGTGACTCGCGATGTCCTAAATCTCGATCTCGATGCTCGCCTTCTAACCGTGTCTGCCATGTCGCGATGCCTCCACTTGTCACTGGTTCGATTTTGAGTACTGTCGATCGCATACAGTGAGGTGGAGGCCATCAATTTATTTGCGAATGAAATAGGATTAGAGGGAAAGTCGCGTTGATTTTGAAGGATTTTCGAATGAATTTAGGGGGACTGGTTTTGATTTCCTCACTGATAGGAATGAAAAAATAATAAAGGAAGTAGGGAGGTTGTCGGGTTTATTCTTTTTGTTATTGAAATTAAAAGAGCAGGAAAGAAAAGGGGTGCGGTTTCTCTTTGATTTGCTGATGAAGAAGATAGCAAAAGGAACAGGGTGATCGCGATTTTATAGAAGGAGATGCTTCACGGTTAAGGAAACGAAGGTAGGTGTTTTACTGGGTAGGATTTATTTGAGGTAGCTTTTAATAGGTATAGAGTTTATTAAGGGAAGGTATTAACTTGTACGGTATTTATTTAATTCTATTTCACCTACCGCTATATGCCGCTGAATGCGCAATATTTGTAGCCCCACCACGAACTCCAATTGAAACACAACTGACGTTTCTAGGATTTAACCACTATTCTGAACACATTGGAACAAGCTCTGAAGTCTAATTTGATCGTATGGAGAAGATACTTATTTAGATCGATATAAAATTTATTCAAAACAATTAATTCCTTGATAATAAATAATTATTATCATCGATTTATATTCCAATATAATTTCTATAAATCATTTGAATCATTCTGACTCAGTTTTAATTTCGAATTAAATTATTTTAAATTTTTGTATTACGATATATATTCAAAGTAAATTGTATTTCGATTATTAAATCGATAAATCAACATAAAATTCATTTATATTATCAATACAACATTTAAAAATAAATATTTAATTTTAAAACTAATCGACCAAAAAATCAGGGTCGTTACAGAAATACTATTTGCTGACTTGAAGTGATCATTTTTAGGAGCTGAAATATTTAGATGTAACACTTGCTCAGATTTTGTGCAAAAAGTTTGTTTGTTCTTTAGGATACAACTGATTTTTAACTTGTTTCATAAACTTATTGTCCAAAAGACGTCAAGCTATATGCCTTAAATTAGAAAACAAATCCTAATTTTTTTATGACAACTAACTTCATAGTCTAAATTATAAAATGCATATTTATTAACTTTGGTAAATGTCTTAATATTAGATAAATTATAATCCGGATATTTATTAACTCTGATATTGTCGGAGTTAATGAAATTTATTATGACTATGAATATTTAGTTATATAATTTATTACTTATGGTGCATTAACATTGGTCAAGGATATTTATTAACTCTGATAAATGTCTTAAGGTTCTACGGACTTTCCATTTGATGACCTTTTGATTTACCTTCTCTTATGAAAGTGCAGCAGATGAATATAATATGAATCTGTCTACATTGGATATTAGCGATAATTTCTCTTCAACTAAGTCAACCTAATTGAAATATATATAGAACCTTCCTTTCATTCTTGGCATGTGCGATCTGAAGTGAATATGTAATGTCCTGTATTTTTACGATATTATAATTAATTTATTTAATTATTTAAATAACGATTCAGAGAATTAAATGGTCGTTAAATTAAATAATATTGAATATTTAATTAATATAAATAATAGAATAATATATTTAATTCTGAAATAGTTGGAAATAGTGAATTGACAATATTGTGTGAATTTGACAATTTAAAATATATATAATAGAGTTTAGAGTTGAGTTATATTATCGAATATATTATATAAACGACAGTTGAACGTATAATTATACTATAATTATAATCGGGCTCGAAATGGCGCTGTAGTTCGTTATTTTGGCGATTCGAACTTCAATCGAATATACAGAATCCGTTTTAAATCGGATTTCTATGAAAAATGAAACGTTCGGAGCTGGTGAAGTATATTTTTCTAATGGAAGAGAAAAATTGGGATTTCGTCGTATATATTTTGATTTATGTCCAAATCAAATTTTTGAAAAGTCGCTATGGAATTCCTTTATAATTTTATAACAATTTATTTATATTAAGTGGATTTTCAATATAAACTGAATATCGGCTTAACTCTGGATTTGAAATATGGAGATATAAATCCAAATATGTTATTTTAGAGCCGTATGATATTTTATTTGGATATATATACGATAATATTAAATTATAAATATTTTATTTGATTATTTTTAAATATATTAATATTTAAATGGGGTTATTTAGAGCTTTAAAAATAGCCAGTTTTGCAAACGACCTCCTTTTTGATGAAACTAATTTTGTTGGATCTGGAATATTAAATTATTGTTAGATCTCAATTTTTGTGATTTTTGGAATTAGTATGTGGCCATACGAGATTTTAATGTGAAATACAGTCGATAATTTGACTTTAAAAATATGTTGCGTGACCAAACGGAGTTGGAATTCGACGAAACAAGTTTCGTTGGGTCTGTAATGTCGAACCATAGCTACATGTCCATTTTCATCGAATTTGAATATTGTATGTGATCGTAGGAATTTTCAAATGATAATTTAAGTTAATTATCGAATATAAATTAATATAAAATTACGTTGCTTAACTTGTAAGCTACCTATCCTATTATCGTATAAGTACCACTACCCAAGCCCTAACATCTATTTTTCACGGTCAAACAAATTGAGCCGCCACCAGGAAAGTTTCACCAAGCAAAATCGTATGTTTGAAAAATCATCTAAAATCAAAGAAATTCTCATAAATCTCGAATCTCATATATTTGAGATCCTCATAGATTGCTCTTTCCATTGAAGTGAGTCTCGTACAGTTCGATCGACATTCCATCACTATAATTTCCAAACAACATTATTAGGGTTGGATTTACTTAGATTCCGAGGCAACCGCATATGATTTGGAGTGAGATTGAGCTCAGCAGATCGGTTTAGACCATGTCTTCATTTTGGATGGATTTTGACATTAAAAGTGTCGATGTTCTGTGCACAGTAACCGTGAAGAGGACTGTCGAACGCTTTATGATGGAGGAACTCGAACGTGACTTGGAAGTGTTGAGGAGGCCGTGCTCGCGTTGGGAAGAACGTAGGTGAAGTCGGTTTCCATTTTCGTGACTTGGCGAAGGTGAATGAGAAGGGATGGATAATGGTGGAAGAATGTTTTAGGAAATGAATTACTGAGTGGGTTGAATTGAAGGAAGCGTGATGTCGGGTTGTACACTGGAGAACGAAGGAACTAATCGAGCTCTTTACAGCTAATACGAGATTATGAAGGGTTAATAAAGGCTAATGGTTAATTAAATTAAAACTAATGAAGTATTTTTGGGGAGGTCTAGATCCTTTGTAAAGGTGATCAAATCATTTGGGTACCAGTAGGCGTGGAGCTTCACTGTCAAGTATAGTTAAAGAAGATGGAGATGAGTTCGCGATTAGGGAAACATTGGGTTTGGGGTTTGTTCAACAGGAAGCTCTGTTAGCAACAGAAACATGGGATTATAAATGTTATATTAAAGGATTTGAAATGTTGTCAACATTGAGAGGAGGTGGTTTCTTGGACTGGGGGATACGCGATAGGGGATGGGGGGTGCTGAGTCAGTCATGACAGTGAAATGGAAGAAGCAGGGTTAACATGATGACGAGGATGGGCGTTTATATCAATATGGTAATTAATTAAGCAAATTATTGCTTAATGACTTTTAGGATTTCAAAATATATAATTAAAAAATTTAATAGTTGTACCGGGTTCATTCGTATACAGAATTCGACGAATACAGTCACGTTGGAATCGTATGGACGAGGGCTACACCATGGAACTGACTGGGATTGAGTTGGAGCTCGTTACAATTTATAGCGAAATAAATTGTCCGTCTGAATCAAGCGACAATTATAGTTATCTAACGATGATCGTCCAATGTGAGTAAATCTCACTACTTTGATCAGTTTATATTTTTTTAACGCATTTTTAGAACTGATAAAATATTGGTTGATTTCTGTGTGATGATTGGGTTACACTGCTTATGTATTGATTGAAATTATAGATAACGATATATATATATATAAATCGTTAATCAAACATTGATTCTGTTTATCAGAATATTTCATATCGAAATGAAATTGATGTGAATTATATTGTGTAACATCTATGGATACAAGGAAACAGGTCGGAGGGATCCAACTGGATTCCTCAACATTTATTTTACTATTTTTCTTATATATTGTGATAAATGATGTGATATACAATCTGTTGTTGATTTTGTGTGTTTGGATGATATTGAATAGTGATATATGGTACTTTTAAATACCATAAGAAATACTGGAATATACAAAGGGAATTTTCAAAGTGTATATTGAAAATAAATTATATTTGTAAACAAATATAATTGAAATGGAAATATTTGTAATCAAACATAATTGAAATGGAAATATTTGTAAACAAATATAATTGAATTGGGAATATTTGTAAAACATTTACAAATAAAATTGAAAAGGGATTATTTGTAAAACATTTACAAATAGAATTGAAAAGGAAATATTTATTTGTTAAATAAATAGAATTGAAAAAGAATATTTATTTGTTAAATAAATAGAATTGAAAAGGAAATATTTATTCGTTAAATAAATAAAATTATAAAAGGAATATTTATTTGGAAAATAAATAGAATTATAAAAAAGGGAATTAACGAGATATAAAAGAGTTATGAGAAGATTGTTTAAAGTGGAGTTAATCAATTAGAGTTAATCAATTAGAGTTAATCGAATTAGAATTAATCGATTAGAGTTAATCGAGTTAGAGTTAATTGAAAGGAGTTAATCGAGTTAGAGTTAATTGAAAGGAGTTAATCAATTAGAGTTAATCGAATTAGAGTTAATCAAATTAGAATTAATCGATTAGAGTTAATCGAGTTAGAGTTAATTGAAAGGAGTTAATCGAGTTAGAGTTAATTGAAAGGAGTTAACCAATTAGAGTTGATCAATTAGAGTTAATCGAATTAGAATTAATCGATTAGAGTTAATCGAGTTAGATTTAATTGAAAGGAGTTAATCAATTAGAGTTAATCGATTAAAGTTAACCGAGTTAGAGTTAATTGAAAAAGGAGTTATTCGAATAGAGTTAATTGAAAAAGGAGTTATTCGAATAGAGTTAATTGAAAAAGTAGTTATTCGAATAGAGTTAGTCGAATTAGAGTTAGTCGGATTAGAGTTAGTCGGATAAGAGTTATTCGAATATAGTTTATTCGAAAGGAAATTATCGAATATAGTTTATTCGAAAGGAGTTATCGAATATAGTTTATTTGAAAGGAGTTATCGAATATAGTTTATTTGAAAGGAGTTATCGAATATAGTTTATTCGAAAAAAGATTATCGAATATAATTTATTCGAAAGGAGTTAAATCGAATATAGTTTATTCGAAAGGAGTAATCGAATATAGTTTATTCGAAAAGGAGTTATCGAATAGAGATTATTCGAAAGAGAGTTATACGTTGAAATTCAATTATATCGAACTCGGGAAAGTCCTATTCACTTTCCGTTTTTAATCAAGATTTATTTATTAATAAACTAGTTGTTTGTTTATTTATCAAAATTAATAAATAAAAGTTATATTTTGAAGTTAGATATTTCAGAAGTAGGGATTATAACGCTATAATTATAATCAATGATTTATGTAAAAGAAGTGGGTTCGTAAATAGAATCCGAGAGTTATATAAGGAAATTTGTTAAAGATTTAGAAGGTGAACTTTATTTATTTCGAGGTTAGAAATGTTGTTCAGTTAAGGTTTGAGAGGTAGTTATACCCCAACTTGATTGACTTCGTTTTTAACTAAGGAATGGTTATGGTTCGATAGTGAAGGTTGGTTAAGTAAATTTAGTTAATGAGTGTAATAGTTGAGTTGGCATAGCGATGTTTTATTTAAACATCTATTTAAATCCAATGTAGAAGTTTTGGAAATGTTTTCCAAATAAGAAATCAAAAATGTTTTCTAATATAGAAAATAAGAAATGTTGAATATATGGAAACTGGAAATGAAAAATGAATAAATAAATGAACAAAAGAGATAAATGTAAAATGATGATTGATCAATAAAATTTCCATCTGGAAATAATATCGTTGTTTGCACACGTGTTTTTCTTTGATAGTTAACTCACCGACTAACGAAGTTTTTGACCATTTTTCCGTCGTCAATACGAAGAGACCGGGATCAGATTCATTATCTGAAAACCACTCTGTATAGGCGTTAGCGTTGCGATCAAATATGATGAAGATAATTGAAGACGGAGTTATGCAAGGGCTGTCCTGTTTACATAATAGTGCCTTCGGTTTGTCCAGTCCTAGGACGACCTGTATGGAAGAATGTATGACGGAGTATATTTAATAGATCGCGTAAGTTGATCTCTTCAAACGTATTTACATTTGGTGGTAGAGGAATTCGTTTCTCTTAGCTGTATACCCGCTGTATTTTTGGGGAAATCAATTTGTGATTTGGCAGGTATGACGATGTGACATTCAAAGTGAATAATTGTGTGATCTGTCAGAGATAAGCGTGGCCTCTAGCCTCACAATCGGGAAATGACAAAAATCAGGCAGACAACATGACTGCTTCCATTAGGGTGTACTATTACCTATATAGAGATATTCATTTCATTCTTTAATCTATTCGATGTTGTCCCATCCGGGAAAAACGTTGTTGATCCCAACCGTTGGTGATATACATTCGATACACTCAAGCGAAATGAGTGGTCGGTCATGTGCAGCTGGGTTGTAAGATGTTCTTGTTGAACCCAGTGTATTCCTCTCTAGAGGTACACTATCGGAAGGTGGTTCCATACCTTGTCATAGTTGGTAATCCATTATCCAATAAGTGCTCGCGGTTTTGATTGTATACTATATATGTAGAACGTGAGATGAAAGCGTTTCTGCTAGATGATTATTTAGTTTTGGTTGATAAACATTATTATAATATCAAAAGAGTTTTGATATAAAGATTATCATTTCTTCCAAAAGGATTTTGAAAATTGAATCAAATGTTTTGGATATTCATAAGGGAAAAACCCGTTCCGTTATACAGCGTGGTCTTATGATATATCGTTTAATTGCTCATACTGTTTTAAACTGTTATACTCACACCAGTCCCATGACTGACCCAGAGTTTGTTTTGTTTTCCCTAAACTCTTGGGTGCCTAATTTTGTTCGGGCAGTCAAGTAGTCAGGATTTTACAGACACACTTGAAGGGCTTGGAGCAGGAGGCTTCAGGATTATATAGCTATTGTTATTTCCGCTGTGTTGTACTCTGATAATGTTACTGTATACATATACTGATTTTATTTCAAAGTTATGTATCTATTATAAATTGTTTGTTCCGCTGTGATATTCGTGTTTACTCTAATGTTGTATGTTCTTCTTTTTCTATTCTAAGTTTCTATCTTATCTATTATCACCCTCTAATTTCTTTCATGAACTATCCGGTGTTTCCGATGCTTGAATAATCGACATGGTGTTGTATGCCGATATCCAGGATCGCAAAAACCCGAGTCGTTACAGAATATTTGTTGCTATTTGATTGTCATGTCTTTAAACAACTTTGGTTTTTTAAATTGAGCTTTCTGATAGTTTTGTGCTTTCAAAACTTGGTTACAATTGTTATCTTACCAAAACTATCCTATTTTGAAGCTAGACTATAGTTTCTTCTGAGAAGTTGGTCGATGGCTGATAATATAATTAAGAGAATGTGGGATTCGATTGCCCTGTGCTTGTCTTCACATTAGAGTTAGATGACTGTTCCATTAGGAAGTGAGTTTGAGAATATCAACATCTTCTGGAATTTCGAAGTATTTTGCTGCTGTAGTGTCCTGAAAATATGAAAAATTAATTTGAACTTTAACTTGAATGATTTCAAATATAATTTTCATGATAAAGTAACTCCATGATAGTCCTTAATTTCTTTTCCTTGAAGTGTTTGTCATCATGATTTAAATGCTATTTCATTCCTCTGAAAGCCACTTTGAAGGAGAATATAAAGTTCTTTAATTTTTGTCAGAATATTAGCCTCAAAGAAGCAAAATTTATTGATTAGTAATACTTGACGATAACTTCCTTTTTGGCATTGCTAGTAAACGTTATGTCGTGGAATCCATTGGAGGTTTGATTTCTACTGGAGTATCCAACTTTCTTTAATATTTTTTAATATGGTAGAGGTCGTCTGTTGCTTGCAAGTATCTTGCTTATGTCTTTTCAGTTTTAGTTTGCCTGCAATTCCACAACTTGTCGCGAAATGCGCATTAAGGATTTTAAGGCGAACTTAACACTAGAGGGAGAGGATGAATAGTGTTTAGTGGAATTTTATATTTTTTATGATTTTTTTGAATTAATTAGAAATAGTTGCAAATCACAAATATATAACAATCACAGAATTAAATACGAATGCATAATAAAAGGTAAAAGCAACAAAGCAAAGAACACACTAGGATTTTTATACTGGTTCAATGTTACCATACATTCAGTCCCACACTGACACGACCCGAACTTCCTCGTGAAGGAAAGCCTGGATTGAGTTGAGAACACAACGAATCAGAACATAAACAGAAGAACATTTCATTGCTTATTACAACAATTCCATCACAATACAAGAATATACAGAGTATGAATAAATATTATACATCAGAGAAATATCAGAGATTTAAATTACATTACATAGTAGCGGAAAATAATACAAAACACAACTGAAGGAGATATACGGATACAGAGCTTTCCGAATATCGTTGCAGCTGTAAACCAGGTTCCTATGAATATAAATCAGCAAAACCAAAACTACTAGCTACCCGTGTGGAAAATAGGGGCTCCTAGAGTTTAGGTTAAAATAATAAACTCCAGGTCAGTCATGTGACTGGTGTGAGAACTAAAACAGTTATTTAAAACTTTACATTAAAAGAGAGTAATTCAAGGGACCACGCCGTATAACACGAAACGGGTTTCCTCCCGAGAATATCAATGCATAGAATAAACATCGCAATGCTTTTTGTAAAAATGAAGCTATTATAAGACTCAGGTCCCATCACACAATGCAACGCAAGCCCGAGGATAGAGTTTTACCTTATAATAGCCAAACATGCTAGGTTCGTTTAAAACAAATCATTTTGATACTATTATAATGTAAAGTGTATGAAAACAAGTTCAACTATAAATGTATCAATCATAGACGGCATAATATTCCATGCTACTATGTCGCCATACTAGGCTCTACAAATAAAACCGAAATGTCACGTATTGGAAATTGGATTTCCGTCATGAGTTGAGGCAAGGGGCAAGCTCCTTACCGCTTTGAGACACTCTAGCAAATGCCTCAGGACTACACACTCTGGGTAACCCTTGGATCTTCAGGGCCGGTCCTCCGTTACATTTGAGGATTAGTTATTCCTGAACACACGTTTCCCGGTCCTATCGGACCTATCTATCGGCTTCGTAGAGACCGGTATATCCGAGGCGCCTCGCATTCCAACATCCACAAAGGTATAATAATCAACAATATCAGGGCTAGTAAAACGCTGACACCACCAATAGCTAGAAAGAAACGTCGTGCACTCCCTGCAGTCCTTATCCCGTTTTTAACTCATATCGAGGTGTGAGGCTCGCAAATCAACGCAGTACACAAAGCTATGCTGTATTAAAGCCGTGGTTTGATCATCAACCACAAGACTCTGCTTTTCAACAAAAGCCTTGATCATTTGCATCTCAGCATGCCACACAGGCAATTCATGCCTTGCGACTGATATCTATCGATATATAACCTCTGAGCTCGTAAGTCTCAGAGAAGGGCGTTAAGCAAGAGAATAAATTCCCCACCACCAAACAGATATATATATATATATATATATATATATATATATATTTAATAGAAATCAATCAACACAGAATAAAATCCAATGTCATACACACAATCCATTTACAAGTCCGTTCTGGGTCTGAACGAAACCGGAGCACCTTATACCTCGCATATCCATTGATCTCCAAATACGTCTGGACGATCACCAACTATTTCCCTCCTCTTGGGTGTACAGCCCAATCAAGATCACTAGTAATCGTTCAAACGATGTGAAGACCTCCAGTCTTCAACCACCTTCTTAATCTTCGACTTATCGTCGAATCAGTTATTCAGAATGGGATAGACCCGGTCTTTCCGAATAACTCGCGTATACAATAAACAAGTTCTATAAAAACACAACATACACCTCATTACAATTCTGAATATTCTTTTATTTAAATATTCATAACTTTAGGGATTTGTTCCCATTAATTTTATCAAAGATAAATTCTTTAAAATTTATTCTTTAATCTTCCTTTGGATATCATTTCAAACCATATTACGGTTTTCCAAACTAGTTGGGATTAACAAACCATACCGAAGTAATCATTTATTTTATTTCCCAATCCCAACCTATTCATCCCATGGAGCAGAACTGTTATTACCCCAATAACTAACACCACAGTGTTATCAGTAAATTTAATTACCATTTTCCGATCAAATCCAATTAAAGATTTAACTATCGCTAGGAGCAAAACTGGTGATACTCCATTCTCGATCATTTCCTATGTTTGATAATTTAAATTATCAATTCCCATTTTAATCTGATTAAAGATTCATTAAAACACCATTTAGTTTTAATCTTCCCAAAAATCAATATTAATGATTATTTAACTTTGGAAACACAAACATGTCGCATCGACAATCTACACCATACTATTGATTTCTGCTGATATGTAACATCTAAGCTCGTACGTCTCAGAGAAGGGCATTAAGAAAGAGAATAATTCTCCGCCGCTGTTAGATCCAAAAGTGGCTCTAACACCCAAATTATCTGAATTGGCAGAGATTTATATCTAGAAATGCAAGAAGACGTAGAAAACACACAAGATTTATAGTGGTTCGGCGTTAACGAGCCTACGTCCACTTTATATATCTATGATTATACGTAAGATTTAGGTACAATCAATGATTTTTCTCTCAATCTCCCTTTTACAATATTGATTCACTTAATGATTTCAAATTAATATTAGCAAGAAATAGTGCAGAGACAGTAATGGTAGGAACAACACTCAGAACTGCCAAAAGATCTCCAAAAATGCTAAGCCTAGGGCTATTTATAGGTGATATCTGCGGACGGATCATGGTCACACGTGGCACAAATCCCGAAGATCTCGGACTGGTTCGTGGCTTGATGGAGAAATAGTCAATATAGCCGTTGTGGACAGGTGTCGTGAGATCCTATATTATCGGATCGTGAATGACTTGGTTATGGCCTTCATCTCTCAGCTTCAGGGATCGGATCGGATTAGATCGAACTAGTGTGAATGGATCAGATCGTGGAGCTCTTGAGAGGAAGGATGGGGGGGGTCATCACGAATGGGTCGTGACATAGCATTGCGAGGCAGAGACAACATGGTGGCCACGAACCATCAAGGACGGGTCTGTCACGATCGAGCTTCCAGGGATTGGATGAGCGAAGCTTCGTATTGTCTTTGTGTATGAACCTTGGTGGCTTGGTCAAAAAGCTAGCCAATAGCCGCCAAACAGATATATATTAAGCATAGATCAACTATACAGTTCGAAATACAATGACAGACATGTAATCCTGTCTTTTACTGGGTTAAAGAACTAATGTCATTTAAAACACAGTTCACGATAAACCCAAATCACATTCCATTAATTATGGAATCTTCACGGAAAAACAAATCAATATATAATCAGTATCAATTTCCGTATCTGACTAATAATATAAATGGAATAATGACAAAGCCTTTTCAATTCCATATATGTTAACAGTCCTCCTCCGCAGAATTTCATTTCGATTATTATCAAATCGAATTCCATTCAATTTTGAATTGGAAATGTTACTTTGGAAAATTCCTTTAAATCTTTATAAAAATATTTATAAATTTCAAATCATACTTCACTGTAAACCGGGTTAAAGAACGAATGTCATTAAAAAACACAGTTCACAATAAACCCAATTCTCATTCTATTCATAATCGGGTTAAATAACGAGTGTTATTTAAAACACCGTTCACAATAAACACGAAAACAATTTTTAATTCAATTCCAATTAAATATATTAATTAATTGGTATACTTCATTAAATCTAAATAAAAAGATTTAATCTTTTCCTCAACTGGGTTTAAGAACGGTGTTGATGAATACACCATTCACGACAAACCCAGATCCCATTTGATATTAAATACAAGGCTTTGAATAGAAAATATATCGGCTTATATTCAGTATCAAATTCTGAAATCAACAAATATCGTATTGGAATAACGATATATATATATATATATATATATATATCTTCCAAATTCCTCCACAATATTCGTATAGTCACGAAATCCAATATCGAAATATTCCGAAGATAATTTCGATTCAAATCCATTCCAATTCATATATTGGAAATTCTGGTTATTTTTAAAACCATTTCAAATCCAATTTATTTATTTTTAAAAATAATTGCATTATAATTCTACTTCAAAACTAGTTCATTTCGATAAAAATCTATTTTTATCTTTTCAAATATGGGATTTTTCATCCCAATTCTTTCCAAATCACTTCTTATGATTTTACACAAATTATTGCTATTTTTAATAATTTTATCAAGGCCCGTACACTCGATTTCCATAAACGGCCATCGAACTACACTTACAGCGACCTTTTCCAAATTTTATTTGGATGTAATTCCAAATGCAAATGTTAGATTTCTAATTTCTTGTATCCGTTAGAGAGCTCTTTTCGATACGAACCCAACGGTTCCAGTTTTAGGAGAATCCGACGGTCGGATATCCCGTAATTTCCGTTCAAAGTCAATGGTCGCAATTCACGAACTACCGCGGCGCGGCGCATTCTATTCAGGCCATTATATATATAATATATATATTTCATCGATTTCCTTTTTAATCGTATTTTATAAATCGTTTTAAATTCGTTTTCAGAACGATTTCAACTTCATATTCAATTTCAAATCAAAATTGAATATTCCATATCATCGATATATAAATGATAATATTTTCAAAACATTAGATTTTGAAATCAATTCCTTTTCTATATTCATTATAAAAATGAATAAAATCGATATAAATATCGTTCACGTCAAAATGGCGTTAATCTAATCAACGCGGCTTTATATATTGAAATATATTCGTGTCCATCCCAAATCGGATATCAAAATCATATTTTGATCTTTTACCGAATATTATTTTAAAATATTCATTATTTTAAAATATTTATTATTTTAAAATATTTATTCTTTCTGAACTGGAATCAGACACAGTCAATTACCATATAATTTGATTATATGGATTTCATACAACACACGTACACCACAACAACCAAACACAGTCAACCATCATCCATAGTGCATTCTACACTGCATAAGCATCAACTATAAATATTCAACGCTTACAACAGCCTATCAATCTATCGATCGACATACAACTAAATATTGGGATTAATGTATGTCCAATATCATCCCAATACCCGTATGGGGTTTCAATCAACAAATAATGAATTTTATTTGTGCAGTTGGGCGATGTGTAAAATTTATCGTTCCAATCAATATCCGTCAAATGTGTGTACATAAACAAATCATCCGATTTGTTTATAAATATTTATTTCATATACAAGTTAAAAATTATATTTTTAACTATAAAATATTTATTCCACAACAAAATCAATCAAACAAACAAGTCGTCCATGGTTTGTGGACGACGGGTGTCGGGTGCTGCTAAGCACCGTCTGCATCCTAGTATATATTTTAACTAGAAAATAAAATCAAAGTGAGAAGTTCTCACCTTTGGGCTCCACTTCATCGTGCTTTGATTGTCAATCTATGTAGTATACCTACGTTAAAAATTATATTTTTAACCAATCAGTAATTATTTCTTTGTAAGATTATTTTATAAATAACATACATAGGCTAAAAATCATATTTTTATTTCTACTTCATATATTTTTACAACGCTTCTTTCTATATAAAAATTATATTTTCATATTTCTACTTCTTATATAAAGATCGAATTTTTATATCGTTATTCTTATAATAAAAATTATATTTTTATTATTTCTATAATATAAAAAACATATTTTTTCTAATGTAAAAATCGAATCTTTCTACTATTAAAAATCCCACCCTTGTCTATTCTAAAAATCTTAACTATTCTATTTTTAAAAATATAACCATTCCTCTTTATACAAATATAAATTTTTAGTTAAAAAATTAAATCTTTATGTGTTATATATATAAATAAAAATCATTTCTTTATATGTTATCTATATAAATAAATACCACTTCTACTTTGCTTTTACGTGATAAAAATTATATTTTCATCACAACGCTTCATGTGTAAAAGTCACATTTTTTTCACTCTCTTCATAATAAAAATCGAATTTTTATTTTGCTACTACATAAGTAAAAATCATATTTTTATATCACTTTTATATTCATAAAAATGCGATTTTTAAATGATGCTTTTAGTTTACATAACTAAAACTAAATTAAATTAAAATAAAAATATATACAATGTTATTCAAAACAGAAGAGGGAAGGAAACTCACTGTTTTTCTGTTTTCCCGGAGGAGGGGGGGTCCGCTGGTTGGATGAGGTGGTAGGGGAGAGTGGCATAGCGTCGTGGGTGGCGGCAGGGCGCGGTGCAGGGCGACGGTGTTAAAGGGGCGGAGGCGGTGGTTCTTTACAGTGGTTTGGGGGAGGTTTTCATCGATCGAAGAATCGATTTGAAGGGGGGAGGGCACTGACGCGAGGAGTATGAGGGGGGAGGGCGTGCCATCGACGGCAGCGGTTCATCGTCGAGCCCCCTTTTCTTTTTCTTTTTTTTATTTCGGTTTTCTGAGCAGGAGAGAGAGAAGGAGAAAAGAGGGGGGGTTTATATAAAATTTAATTATTTTAAATTTCCAAAAAGTAATTTTAAATTTCGATCTCCAAACGAGACCCACTGCCTATTGTCCTTAGCTAATTACCCCCATTCCGAACACAATGGGATATGCATCGTAAGCCAGTTTGGCTGTTTCGATCGGTTTCCGTCAAAATCAAAATATAAATCTATATATTGAATTTGAACGCACATTTCAATTTACCGGGGCCACATACGGACTCTAAAAATTCCCAAAAAATATTTTCTAGCTTCGCATTGACGATATGGTTCTAGCAAAACTAATTTCGTCAAATTCCGAGATCGTTTGTAAAATTGCCATTTTCTGGTCGTTCGAAAATGACTAAAACTGTTAAAACACGTTTTTCTTCTCCACGCTCACGTATTGATTCGAAAAATTATGAATTTCGGAACCTAGCAATAACTCGACATTCCGGATCCAACAAAAGTGGTTTCGTCGAAAACGGAGGTCGTTTGCAAAATTTCTATTTTTAAGGGCCAGAATTCAATAGTGACTATTCTGAATTTTCAACTGAGCATATCTTTTTATTTCCGCTATGAAATTTCAATTTTTCTGATCCGTTGGAAAGATATTCTCAATTAGATTCTAATATTTTTGGTTTCGCTAAAATCCGGTTTATTTTGAATCCTGTACATTCATTTGAAAATTGAAATTTGAATTTTCTAACTAGCGCGCCATTTTCAATTCCTTTTATAATTAAAAATAAATATTTATATTCTAACGACGATTCAAATAAATATATACGTTCTAATTCTATTCAAAATAAATTTCTCGTCGTTATTATTTAAAATAATTCATTTTAAATCTTCAAAATTCATCAAAATTTCCAAAATAAATTTTTTAAATTGGTTTAGATTTTCCGGGTTGTTACAATCTCCCCCACTTAAAATTTTTTTGTCCTCGAAAAGGAACGGAGCTGAAAGTTGTTTTACAAACCAACTCAACTTTCATTATTTTCGTTATGGCTTAAGTTCTTCAACTTTTCAGTTTCTAAGAACTTTTCAAAAATTTGGCTAACACCCTAAATTTCCGAATAATTTCGCCATAACCTCCCCTGCACGCGAGAACCGGGAAAATCCCAAAATCGCCATACAGGCCTTTCCAATCCAAAAAGAAAAGGAAACAACCAAGCGGCTAGCCAATCGGCCCATAAAATCATCAAAACCCCCAAGAAATACAATAAACATGTACCTATTTGTTGGGCAAACAATTTTATTCCTCTGCTCTAGCCTCCTTGCAATGATCTGTCCAATGTATATACATGCATGCATGCAATTACAAATAATTTTCAATACAGTTCAATATTTGGTTCATGTAACGTCCCGCATTCTACGCATCATAGGATCGTAGAATATTTATTTCTTTCACATACGGAGTCGTATGGTCATGTAACTTTGGGAGACGACTATTGGGGTCATTTCCCATGTTCATGATTTTTGCCCTTTTTTTATGACCGTTTTGCCCCTAGCTAATCTTGTTTTGGCCATAACTTTTGATTGGAAAGGAGTTTTGACATGAAACAACTTCAAATGGCTCCGGATGATGGTTTACCTTTCCGTAGAGTGGTCACATTTGCCAAACGGACTCACCGTTTAGGAGATATGGCTGAAACAAGTTTCAGATGGTGAAAAACTGCTTAACCGGGCCAAATGAGGTGATTAGTAAATGGGCCCATACCCCTTTTCGGGATTAGGGTTATGGGGAGGCTGAAATGAGCTACATTTTCATTTCATTTCAGTTTTCTAGCCGCCACTTACCTCCTAAGAACCCTAATATTGGCCTCCAACCTCTAAAACATCCCCAAATCACTTTCTAATCAAGGATTAAGCTTAGCAACACCAAATCAAAGAAGATCTTCGCCAAATCAGTATTAGAGCTGCTGTTAGACACCAGTATTCGCCCAAATCAGCGAGGTTTCAGTTCTGAAAATTTTATTTGTAGCAACGGTGAGTGATTTGCGTAGTTTTGCACTAATTACGGTTGATTAAGGGTAATTAGTGAAGATTAACGAAATTAGACATGATAAAATTCTGAAAAAATATTTATAAAATTTGAAATGATGTTTTAGACCTCTGTTAGAAGTTTGGTTTAGTTTGCTTAAGTTCTGCTAATCGTATCATTAGATTTCGCCTAAACATGTTTAAGGGAAAATATGGGGTTTTGGGTATGTTTGATCCGTTTTAACCTATCGAATTGTTGTTTTTGTGTTTGCGGTCAGTTCTATATGTTGATATGACTGTATGGTATGCTTTGTGATTGATTAGAAAAGTTAGAATGGTTGAAAACGCCGTCGTATGGCGTAAAACAGTCGCTGGAAGAGTTGCAGGAAAATATGCAGGAAACCGGATCGGATCGCCCTTGCCTCGACCCGACCCGTTCGCGCTACCCAACCTTCACCACGAGCTGGAGCATGGAGCACTACTCGAACCATGGAGTTTGAACGGACTGATGCTTCAAGCTGTGCCTCCAACCACGAGCTGACCTATGCGTCACGATCCGAACCAGGGTGCCACTTTGAACCGAAGCACATCCATGATCCGAAGGGGGAGCGTCACGAGCCATGGAGCACGACCTGATCCGATAGGGCCACCACGACCCGACCCGTGTGGGGTATTTTGATCCGAACCAGAAGAGTTGACATGGGTGATGACCAGGAGCTGAACAAGGAGAAGAGAACCAAAACCCGAGATGCAAAGGTAGTCCAAGTGGGAAGTTTGTACTCAGGATCCAAATGGGAACCAACGAGTGAACTTCATGAGTTGGGCTTTGCTGCGGGACGTGTGCAAAGGGGTTGTCGATGTCTGTAACTTTGGATCACTATGTGTAGGGAGTACGTGAACTGATTCAGGGCCGCAGTGGCCTAGGTACGACTAAAAGAGCTATATACCAATGAAGTGGGGTCATTTGTAAAGATTTGGTCATGACACCATGGGGTAATCTTGGTAGTAGCAGTAGTTGTACAAGTCGAACTCCGTCACTACTTTGATGGGTCTAGTGATTGACAGTGGTGGACATCGTATGCTTTACGCACCGAGTGAGAGATGTGAGGATGGTTGCTATGTTTGATTGTTTGCCTTCATTATGACATGCACACCCCCACCCCCCGTTATCTTTACACCATCTGTTCAGTGGCAACTTAGAGTATTGTACGGTATGTAGTGCTAACTCTTTGATTGTAGGTCCAGGTATGGTTTAGTATACCTGTTATTGTTCTGTTTAGCTGCTTATCGCTCATACCAGACTTTTTGTCTGACCCAGAGTTTTATGTCTCTTCTTATTACTCTGGGTGCTCTCACGAGCAGACTAGAGACAGGTTAGGTGGTATACACGAGTAGCTGTACCGGAGACGAGCAGGAGGCTTCCATGTACGATACATATATATAAATATTCTCCCTGTGTTGCTGCGGTCACTACTTTGGGCATTAGTGGTGTACCTTTCTTTCTTTTGTTTAGAGACAGTAATTTGGAAAGTTGTAATAAGCTGTATTTGGATTTCCACTACTCTGATGATGATGTTGATGTTGATTTTAGTTATCAGCTTATGCACTGTCTCACCTGTTTTATGTCAAGTATATTATTATTATATTTTGTCCCATGCGCTGTGAGACATTCTACAGATTTTCGATTAGTTCATTCTCTTCTTTCCTTTCTTTGGCGACCGTTCCGTGCTAGTCGGGCATGTGTACAGCGCACTTTCGGAGGAAATGCCGGTTGGTGCGGGGCGGACCGTCACACATGGTATCAGAGCTCTTGGTTGCGTAGTTAACCTAGGGAAGTCATCAGGGAGAGATAATATACATATATGAGAGCGCGTATTTGTGATTATTTTGGTTTTCAAAAGCTATATATATATACTACTAGTATAGTTAAAGATGAAGTCGCACTGCAATAGCACCACTATGGGGTTGGTTAATCGTTTTCTCTTTACAGATTGAACGATGAGCCGATACGCAAGAGGTGCCGGTAGAGGATCCAATAATGGGAATGCTGCTAACATGAGGATGATGTTTACTGACCTCATGAGGGAGATGCTTAGGGATGTGCAGAGGGCAACTCCCAATAATGGTAATGGTGGTGGTCCAATAGTGCAGGCGCCTAGGGCCGATTTCGCCAAGCTGAACAAGGATTATACTAGTCTTGGTGGGAAGCCGTTCCACGGAACGGAGTCGGCTACAGATGTTCAGGATTGGTTGGATAGCTGCGAGCGTATCTTCGAAGACTTGGGTATCGAGGATGTGATGAAGAGAAGGCTAGCATCCCATCAGCTGCAAGGACGGGCAATGAATTGGTGGAATGCTATAAAGGCAGATACTCCCGAAGATCAGATTACTTGGGATCAGTTTAAGGCTTGCTTTAGCGATAAGTTCATTCTAGCTGCTCAGAAGTCAGTGTTGTTTAAGAAATTTTTGGAGCTCAAGCAGAATGGCAGAGCTGTCTCGGAGTATATTGCCGAATTCGACACTTTGTCGAAATATGGGTTATCCCTAATAGATACTGCCGAGAAGAAGAATGAGAAGTTCATAAATGGCTTGGATCAGTACTTGGGGGAAAGGCTTATTAATCACATCGATGAGACGTTTGAATCGATTATGGGGAAAGCATTGAGGTCAGAGAGTCTTTACCCTAAGTCGAAGACTGAGGTCGCATCTGCAGAGGAGCCAAAGCCGCAAGCAAGCGGTGGAGGCAAGAATGGTTCTTAGAATAAGAGAAAACAGAATCAGACCATGGATGACCAAAAGAAAAAGAATAAGAAAGATGTTGAGTGCTTCAGCTGTTGTAAGAAGGGCCATTATGCTAGTAATTGTCGGGCCAAGCCAGCGGATAGGAAGTGCTTCAACTGTGGCCAAGTGGGACATCACAAGGACAAGTGTCCGCAACCCCCTAAAGAAAAGCAGATGGTGAAAGCACATGCCCTTAATGCTATTCCTTCTTCGTCGAATGCCCCAACTGCGGCGGAGAAGGGAAAGAATGTCGTTATTCAAGGTATGCTTTCTGTTTATGATGTTCCTGTTAGAGTTTTGTTTGATACCGGAGCTTCCAGTTCTTTCATATCTAGTGACCTGGTAGATAGGTTAGGATTGGAGCCCGAGATTGTCGATAGACCTTTAGTAGTGACGAACCCGATTGGTGGTTCAACTAACCTTAACATGATTTGTCGTAATGTGGTCTTATCGAGTCATGGATGCATGTTTGTTTGTGATTGCTTTGTTTTGGGCTTTACTGGGTTTGACATTATTTTGGGAGTCGATTGCCTCCAAAGATACGGGGTGGTGGTAGACTGTGAGGGCTTTTTGGTGACAGCTAGAGCGTATGATGGGTAGAGGGTAGTGTTTGGTGGTCTACCTAGTGATGGGGTAATGGCTAGTTTTCTAAATTCCCTCGACATCCCGCAAAGTGAGTTGTCAGGTTTGCCCGTGGTTGGCCAGTATCCGGACATCTTGGAAGAAGTGACCGGGCTTCCACCACACCGAGAGATTGAATTCGGTATTGATTTAGTGAAAAATGCCAGACCTATAGTGATGCCACTTCGTCGTATGGCACCAAGGGAGCAGCGAGAGCTCGGGGTGCAAGTCAGCGATCTTTTGAAGAAGGGATTTATCAGAAGCAGTGTTTCTGAATGGGGAGCACCAGTTGTGTTTGCTACCAAGGCGGATGGTTCCCTTCATTTGTGTGTAGACTACCGCGAGTTGAATAAAGTGACGAGGAAGAACAAGTATCCTCTATAGCAGATAGATGATTTGTTTGATCAGTTGAGTGGCGCGAGAGTGTTCTCCCAGTTGGATCTCGTGACAGGTTTTCATCAGCTTAGAGTGGAAGCTGAGAGTATAGCAAAAACGGCATTTCGAACGTCGTCTGGATTTTATGAGTGGTTGGTCATGTCATTCGGGTTGACCAATGCCCCAGCATATTTTGTGGATCTTATGAATAGGGTATTCAGAGATCAGTTGAATAAGTTTGTTCTTGTGTTCGTGGACGATATACTTGTTTATTCAAGGACGGAGGAAGAACACAAGGAACATTTGAGGATAGTGATGGAGGTGTTGAGAAAACACCAATTGAAAGCAAAGTTTTCTAAGTGTCACTTCTGGAGGAGGGAAGTGAGTTTCTTGGGCCATGTTGTTTCAGAGAATGGTATTGCCGTGGATCCTACGAAGGTGGCTACGGTACAAGATTGGTCTACGCCCAAGAATGCAACGGACATACGAAGTTTCTTGGGGTTAGCTGGATATTATCGTAAGTTTATCCAAGACTTCTCCAAGATAGCAGCACCGTTGACTCAGTTGACCAAGAAGAATCAAGTTTTCGTCTGGGACGAAAAGTGCGAGAATGCATTCAAGATCCTAAAGGAAAAGTTGACATGTGCACAAGTGTTAGTCATTCCTAAGGGGAATGAAGAGATGACAGTATATACGGATGCATGTGGCATAGGGCTAGGTGCTGTATTGATGCAAGGAGTTAGGGTTGTAGCTTATGCAAGTCGGCAACTGAAACCGCACGAGAAAAGATACCCTACCCATGACTTGGAATTAGCAGCGATCGTATTCGCATTGAAGATGTGGAGACATTATCTCTTGGGAGAAAGATTTGAGCTGTTTACCGATCATAAGTCATTAAAGTATCTTTTCTCTCAAAAGGATCTAAATCTCCGAAAACAAAGGTGGTTAGAATTCTTAGCTTCCTATGATTTCAATATCGCATACACACCAGGAAAGGGCAATGCGGTAGCTGATGCATTGAGTAGAAGACATGCCAGTTTAGGGGCTATGTTTCTTGAATGGAAGCAACTGGAGTACATCGCCAGGTATGATTTCAGACCAAAGTGCGAATTGGATCCAGAAATGTTAGCAAGCTTGATGATCAGACCCACTTTGATTGAGCGGATTGGTTCCAGTCAGAGGAACGATCCTAACCTATAGGAAATCATCTCAAAGTTAAAGATGGGAATTGATGGAGAGATGAACAAGTATGGGCTTGGTCGAGATGGATGGCTTAGAAAGAATGGAAGACTAGTTGTACCCAATGTCAATGGATTGAGAGATGAAATGCTTAGAGAATGTCATCACTCAAAACTGACTATACACCCCGGTGGTAAAAAGATGTATCGAGACATGAAGCAGACCTACTGCTGGGAAGGGATGAAAAGAGACACTGGGAAGTTTATATCCAAATGCATGAATTGCCAGCTAGTTAAAGCTGAGCAAAAGAAGCCTAGTGCGTTGTTACAACCATTAGAAATTCCAGAATGGAAATGGGAACAAGTGTCAATGGATTTCATTGATGGGTTACCAAGGACTAGATCGGGCCATGATAGCATTTGGGTGATTGTGGACCGATTGACTAAGAGTGCAAGGTTTATACCCGTCAAGTCAAACATGACGGCAACTAAATTAGCAGAACTGTATATAAAGTGGTTAGTGAGATTTCATGGAATACCCAAGGGCGTTGTGAGTGACCGAGATCCGTTGTTCACTAGTGGATTTTGGAAGAGCTTACAAGAGGCGTTAGGATCAGAACTACATCTCAGTACCGCGTATCATCCTCAAACCGATGGTCAAACAGAGAGGGTGAATCGTATTTTAGAAGATCTCTTGAGAGTCTATGTATTGGATTTCGGTGGATCATGGGATGACCATTTGCATCTAGTAGAGTTTGCATATAATAATAGTTATCAATCCAGTATCGGTATGGCTCCATTTGAAACTTTGTACGGAAGACCGTGCAACTCACCGTCATGTTGGGTAGAAGCTGGTGAGAAGTTTGTACTTGGACCCGACGTGATAAGAGAAACTTCAACTAAGATTAAGATTATCCAACATCGAATAAGGCTGCCCAAGATAGGCAGAAGAGTTATGGTGATAAGAGGAGAAGAGAATTAAAGTTCTCCATTGGAAACTTGGTATTTGTCAAGATTTCTCCGTTGAAGAGCGTGATACGATTTGGCAGGAGAGGCAAGTTAGCACCAAGATTTGTTGGTCCATCCCAGTTCTTGAGAAAATTGGGAATTTGGCATACAAAGTTGAATTACCAGAGAAGATGGCAGGAGTTCACAACGTATTTCATGTTTCCCAGTTAAGAAAGTTCGTACACGGCCCAGATGTGACTATTTCACTTGATCAGTTGGATGATATCGAAGTTGAACCTGAGGCGGTTGGGAATCGCAAGCCTATGCGTATTGTTAGGAACGATACGAAGCAACTTCGAAGGAAAGCGGTGAAGTTAGTCAAAGTTAAGTGGGGCGAGAATGAGAATGACTGTACTTGGGAGACAGAGGAGAGCATTAGGAAGATGTATCCAGAACTCTTCGCCTGGTAAGATTTTAACTTCGATTTAGTCTTTCTGCATGCTAGGATAGGCTTGTTTTGTTTGTTTTGCGTGTCTGATTGTTATATATGGTTGGTAGGCATGCGGGATCCTTTGTATGTTTTGGGTTAAGGAATTTCAGGGACGAAATTTCTTAAGGGGGGAGAGTGTAATGACCCGCATTCTACGCATCATAGGATCGTAGAATATTTATTTCTTTCACATACGGAGTCGTATGGTCATGTAACTTTGGGAGACGACTATTGGGGTCATTTCCCATGTTCATGATTTTTGCCTTTTTTATGACCGTTTTGCCCCTAGCTAGTCTTGTTTTGGCCATAACTTTTGATTGGAAAGGTGTTTTGACCTAAATCCACTTCCATTAGCTCCGGATGATGGTTTACCTTTCCGTAGACTGGTCACATTAGCCAAACGGACTCACCGTTTGGGAGATATGGCTGAAACAAGTTTCAGATGCTGAAAAACTGCTTAACCGGGCCAAATGAGGTGATTAGTAAATGAGCCCATAACCCATTTCGGGATTAGGGTTATGGGGAGGCTTAAATGAGCTAGGTTTTCATTTCATTTCAGTTTTCTAGCCGCCACTTACCTCCTAAGAACCCTAATAATGGCCTCCAACCTCTAAAACATCCCCAAATCACTTTCTAATCAAGGATTAAGTTTAACAACACCAAATCAAAGAAGATCTTCGCCAAATCAGTATTAGAGATGCTGTTAGACATCAGTATTCGCCCAAATCAGCGAGGTTTCAGTTCTGAAAATTTTATTTGTGGCAACGGTGAGTGATTTGCGTAGTTTTGCACTAATTATGGTTGATTAAGGGTAATTAGTGAAGATTAACGAAATTATACATGATAAAATTCTGGAAAAATATTTATAAAATTCGAAATGATGTTTTAGACCTCTGTTAGAAGTTTGGGTTAATTTGGTTAAGTTTTGCTAATCATATCATTAGATTTTGCCTAAACATGTTTAAGGGAAAATATGGGGTTTTGGGTATATTTGATCCGTTTTAACTTATCGAATTGTTGTTTTGGTGTTTGTGGTCAGTTCTATATGTTGATATGACTGTATGGTATGCTTTGTGATTGATTAGAAAAGTTAGGATGGTCGAAAACACCGTCGTATGGCATAAAACAGTCGCTGGAAGAGTTGCAGGAAAATATGCAGGAAACAGGTTCGGATCGCCCTTGCCACGACCCGACCCGTTCGCGCCACCCAACCTTCACCACGAGCTGGAGTATGGAGCACGACCCGAACCGTGGAGTTTGAACGGACTGATGCTTCGAGCTGTGCCTCCAACCACGAGCTGACCTATGCATCATGATCCGAACCAGGGTGCCACTCTGAACCGAAGCACATCCATGATCCGAAGGGGGAGCGTCACGAGCCATGGAGCACGACCCGATCCGATAGGGCCACCACGACCCGACCCGTGTGGGGTATTTCGATCCGAACCATAAGAGTTGACATGGGTGATGACCAGGAGCTGAACAAGGAGAAGAGAACCGGTCCAAGAGGAAGTTTGCTTCTGAACTAAATGAAGATCGATCCAGAGGAGAAAAACCAAAACCCGAGATGCAAAGGTAGTCCAAGTAGGAAGTTTGTACTCAGGATCCAGATGGGAACCAACGAGTGAACTTCATGAGTTGGGCTTTGCTGCGGGACGTATGCAAAAGGGTTATCGATGTCTGTAACTTTGGATCACTATGTGTTGGGAGTACGTGAACAGATTCAGGGCCGCAGTGGCCTAGGTTTGACTAAAAGAGCTATAGACCAATGAAGTGGGGTCATTTGTAAAGATTTGGTCACGACTCCATGGGGTAAGCTTGGTAGTAGCAGTAGTTGTACAAGTCGAACTCCGTCACTACTTTGATGGGTCTAGTGATTGACAGTGGTGGACATCGTATGCTTTACGCACTGAGTGAGAGATGTGAGGATGGTTGCTATGTTTGATTGTTTGCCTTCATTATGACATGCACACCCCCCCCCCCCCCGTTATCTTTACACCATCTGTTCAGTGGCACCTTAGAGTATTGTACGGTATGTAGTGCTAACTCTTTGGTTGTAGGTCCAGGTTCAGGTATGGTTTAGTATACCTGTTATTGTTCTGTTTAGCTACTTATCGCTCATACTAGACTTTTTGTCTGACCCAGAGTTTTATGTCTCTTCTTATTACTCTGGTGCTCTCACGAGAAAACTAGAGACATGTTAGGTGATATGCACGAGTAGCTATACCGGAGACAAGCAGGAGGCTTCCACGTACAATACATATATATAAATATTCTCCCTGTGTTGCTGCAGTCACTACTTTGGGCATTAGTGGTGTACCTTTCTTTCTTTTGTTTAGAGACAGTAATTTGGAAAGTTGTAATAAGCTGTATTTGGATTTCCGCTACTCTGATGATGATGTTGATGTTGGTTTTAGTTATCAGCTTATGCATTGTCTCACCTGTTTTATGTCAAGTATATTATTATTATATGTTGTCCCATACGTTGTGAGACATTCTACAGATTTTCGATTAGTTCATTCTCTTCTTTCCTTTCTTTGGCGACCGTTCCGTGCTAGTCGGGCATGTGTACAACGCACTTTCGGAGGAAATGCCGGTTGGTGCGGGGCGGACCGTCACAGTTCAATTTGGCTTAAATGTTTAAAATATCAAACCAATAATCAAACAACACAATCATCAATCAATTAGTTGGTTAGTTTTTCAAACAAATAATTTTAATACATATATTCAAAAATCACATTTTTGATGCCAAATCACAACAATAAGCCCTATCTAGTTTTGGTTCTCACACCATTCAATTGGAAAAATATAGGAATCCCACTTTTGAAACTCGAGCATAGATGTTGATGATGCGATCGCTATCATTAGAACCATGCCCGAGCGACTAGAGTGTGATTCTATATCTATCCAGTATATTAAAACTTCGAATATACGTTTGCAAGGCGTATATGCAAAATCTTTATATATTGGATCATCCAAATTCAATACAAATAAAATAACCAAATACGTATAAAATGGTTTAAATTTTTAAAACAATATTTGTTTTCATTTTTATTTTAAAAACACTACTCTTCACACTCGTTCTAGGATACTACTGTTCCTATTTATAACGAGTCATTCTTATTGAATATTGCTAGTCCAAACTCTGATGAATTCTTTCGTTTGGTTCTAACGTGTCTTGTTCTCGAGCTCTGTAAACCAAAGCTCTGATACCATACTGACACGACCCGAACTTCCCCTGGAAGGAAAGCCCGGATTGAATTGAGAACACGACGAATCAGAACACAAACATAAGAATATTTCATTGCTTATTACAACAATTCCATCAGAATACATGAATATACAGAGTATGAATAAATATTATACATCAGAGAAATATCAGAGATTTAAATTAATAACATAGCAGCGGAAAATAATACAAAACACAACTGAAGGAGATATACGGATACAGAGCTTTCCGAATATCGTTCCAGCAGTAAACCAGGTTTCTGTGAATATAAATCTGCAAAACCAAAACTACTAGCTGCCCATGTGGAAAATAGGGGCACCCAGAGTTTAAGTTAAAACAATAAACTCCAGGTCAGTCATGTGACTGGTGTGAGAACTAAAACAGTTATTTAAAACTTTACTTTAAAAGAGAGTAATTCAAGGGACCACGCCGTATAACACGGAACGGGTTTCCTCCCGAGAATATCAGTGCATAGAATAAACAACGCAATGCTTTTTGTAAAAATGAAGCTATTATAAGACTCAGGTCCCATCACACAATGCAACGCAAGCCCGAGGGTAGAGTTTTACCTTATAATAGCCAAACATGCTTGGTACGTTTAAAACAAATCATTTTGATACTATTATAATGTAAAGTGTATGAAAACAACTTCAAATATAAATGTATCAATCATAGACGGCATAGTATCCCATGCTACTATGTCGCCATACTAGGCTCTACAAATAAAACCGAAATGTCACGTATTAGAAATTGGATTTCCGTCATGAGTCGAGGCAAGGGGCAAGCTCCTCACCGCTTCGAGACACTCTAGAAAATGCCTCAAGACTACACACTCTGGGTAACCCTTGGAACTTCAGGGCCGGTCCTTCGTTACGTTTGAGGATTAGTTATTCCTGAACACACGTTTCCCGGTCCTTTCGGACCTATCTATCGGCTCCGTAGAGACCGATATATCCGAGGCGCCTCGCATTCCAACATCCATAAAGGTATAATAATCAACAATGTCAGGGCTAGTAAAACGCTGACACCACCCATAGCTAGAAAGAAACGTCGTGCACTCCCTGTAGTCCTTATCCCGTTTTTAACTCATACCGAGTGTGAGGCTCGCGAGTCAACGCTATACACAAAGCTACGCTGTATTAAAGCAGTGCTTTGATCATCAACCACAAGACTCTGCTTTTCAACAAAAGCCTTGATCATTTGCATCTCAGCATGCCACATAGGCAATTCTTGCCATGCGACTGATATCTATCGATATATAACCTCTGAGCTCGTACGTCTAAGAGAAGGGCGTTAAGCAAGAGAATAAATTCCCCGCCACCAAACATATATATATTTAGTAGAAATCAATCAACACAGAATAAAATCCAATGTCAGACACACAATCCATTTACAAGTCCATTCTGGGTCTGAACGAAACCGGAGGCACCTTATACCTCACATATCCATTGATCTCCAAATACGTCTGGACGATCACCAACTATTTCGCTCCTCCTGGGTGTACAACCCAATCAAGATCACCAGTAATCGTTCAAATGATGTTAAGACCTCTGGTCTTCAACCACCTTCTTCATCTTCGACTTATCATCAAATCAGTTATTCAGAATGGGATAGACACGGTCTTTCCGAATAACTCGCGTATATAATAAACAAGTGCTATAAAAACACAACATACGCCTCATTCCAATTCTGAATATTCTTTTATTTAAATATTCACATCTTTAGGGATTTGTTCCCATTAATTTTATCAAAGATAAATTCTTTAAAATTTATTCTTTAATCTTCATTTGGATATCATTTCAAACCATATTACGGTTTTCCAAACTAGTCGGGATTAACGAACTATACCGAAGTAATCATTTATTTTATTTCCCAATCCCAACCTATTCATCCCATGGAGAAGAACTGTTATTACCCCATAACTAGCACCACAGTGTTATCAGTAAATTTAATTACCTTTTTCCGGTCAAATCTAATTTAAGATTTAACTATCGCTAGGAGCAAAACTGGTGATACTCCATTCTCGATCATTTCCTATATTTGATAATTTAAATTATCAATTCCCATTTTAATCTGATTAAAGATTCATTAAAACACCATTTAGTTTTAATCTTCCCAAAAATCAATATTAATGATTATTTAACTTTGGAAACACAAACATGTCGCATCGACAATCTACACCATACTATTGATTTCTGCCGATATGTAACCTCTAAGCTCGTATGTCTCAGAGAAGGGCGTTAAGCAAGAGAATAAATTCTCCGCTGCCAAACAGATATATATTAAGCAGAAATCAACCATACAGTTCGAAATACAATGACAGACATGTAATCCTGTCTTTTACTAGGTTAAAGAACTAATATTATTTAAAACACAGTTCACGATAGACCCAAATCACATTCCATTAATTATGGAATCTTCACAGAAAAACAAATCAATATATAATCGATATCAATTTCTGTATCCGACTAATAGTATAAATGGAATAACGACAAAGCTTTTTAAATTCCATATTTATTAACGGTCTTCCTCCACAGAATTTCATTTAGATTATTATCAAATCGAATTCCATTCAATTCAAATTCAATATATTGAACTGGAAAATGTTACTTTGGAAAATTCCTTTAAATCTTTGTAAAAAGATTTATAAATTCCAAATCATATTTCATTGTAAATCGGGTTAAAGAACGAATGTCATTAAAAAACACAGTTCACAATAAACCCAATTCTCATTCTATTCATAATCGGGTTAAAGAACGAGTGTTATTTAAAACACCGTTCACAATAAACCCAAAAACAATTTTTAATTCAATTCCAATTAAATATATTAATTAATTAGTATACTTCATTAAATCTAAATAAAAAGATTTAATCTTTTCCTCAACTGGGTTTAAGAACGGTGTTGATGAATACACCATTCACGACAAACCCAAATCCAATTTGATATTAAATACAAGGCTATAAATAGAAAATATATCGGCTTATATTCAATATCAAATTCTGAAATCAACAAATATCGTATTGGAATAACGATATATATATATATATCTTCCAAATTCCTCCACAATATTCGTGTAATCACGAAATCCAATATCGAAATATTCCGAAGATAATTTCGATTCAAATCCATTCTAATTCATATATTGGAAATTCTGGTTATTTTTAAAACCATTTCAAATCCAATTTATTTATTTTTTAAAATAATTGCATTATAATTCTAGTTCCAAACTAGTTCATTTCGATAAAATCTATTTTTATCTTTTCAAATATGGAATTTTTCATCCCAATTCTTTCCAAATCACTTCTTATGATTTTACACAAATTATTGCTATTTTTAATAATTTTATCAAGGCCCGTACACTCGATTTCCATAAACGGCCATCGAACTACACTTACAGCGACCTTTTCCAAATTTTATTTGGATGTAATTCCAAATGCAAATGTTAGATTTCTAATTTCTTGTATCCGTTAGAGAGCTCTTTTCGATGCGAACCCAACGGTTCCAGTTTTAGGAGAATCCGACGGTCGGATCTCCCGTAATTTCCGTTCAAAGTCAATGGTCGCAATTCACGAACTACCGCGGCGCGGCGCATTCTATTCAGGCCATTATATATATAATATATATATTATATATATATTTCATCGATTTCCTTTTTAATCGTATTTTATAAATCGTTTTAAATTCGTTTTCAGAACGATTTCAACTTCATATTCAATTTCAAATCAAAATTGAATATTCCATATCATCGATATATAAATGATAATATTTTCAAAACATTAGATTTTGAAATCAATTCCTTTTCTATATTCATTATAAAAATGAATAAAATCGATATAAATATCGTTCACGTCCAAATGGCGTTAATCTAATCAACGCGGCTTTATATATTGAAATATATTCGTGTCCATCCCAAATCGGACATCAAAATCAGATTTTGATCTTTTACTGAATATTATTTTAAAATATTCATTATTTTAAAATATTCGTTATTTTAAAATATTTATTCTTTCTGAATAGGAATCAGATACAGTCAATTACCATATAATTTGATTATATGGATTTCATACAACACACGTACACCACAATAATCAAACACATTCAACCATCATCCATAGTGCATTCTACATTGCATAAGCATCAACTATAAATATTCAACGCTTACAACAACCTATCAATCTATCGATCGACATATAACTAAATATTGAGATTAGCGTATGTCCAATATCATCCCAATACCCGTATGAGGTTTCAATCAACAAATAATGAATTTTATTTGTGCAGTTGGGCGATGTGTAAAATTTATCGTTCCGATCAATATCCGTCAAATGTGTGTACATAAACAAATCATCCGATTTGTTTATAAATATTTATTACATATACAAGTTAAAAATTATATTTTTAACTATAAAATATTTACTCCATAACAAAATCAATCAAACAAACAAGCCGTCCGTGGTCTGTGGACGACGGGTGTCGGGTGCTGTTAAGCACCGTCTGCATCCTAGTATATATTTAAACTAGAAAATAAAATCAAAGTGAGAAGTTCTCACCTTTAGGTTCCACTCCGTCGTGCTTTGATTGTCAATCTATGTAGTATACCTACGTTAAAAATTATATTTTTAACCAATCAGTAATTATTTCTTTGTATGATTATTTTATAAATAACACACATAGGCTAAAAATCATATTTTTATTTCTACTTCATATATTTTTACAACTCTTCTTTCCATATAAAAATTATATTTTTATATTTCTACTTCTTATATAAAGATCGAATTTTTATATCGCTATTCTTATAATAAAAATTATATTTTTATTATTTCTATAACATAAAAATCATATTTTTTTCTAATGTAAAAATTGAATCTTTCTACTTTTAAAAATTCCACCCTTGTCTATTCTAAAAATCTTAACTATTCTATTTTTAAAAATATGACCTTTCCTCTTTATAAAAATATAAAATTTTAGTTAAAAAATCAAATCTTTATGTGTTATATATAAAAATAAAAATCGTTTCTTTATATGTTATCTATATAAATAAATACCATTTCTACTTTTCTTTTTATGTAATAAAAATTATATTTTCATCACAACGCTTCATGTGTAAAAATCATATTTTTATTTCACTATCTTCATAATAAAAATCAAAATTTTATTTTGCTACTACATAAGTAAAAGTCATATTTTTATATCGCTTTTATATTCATAAAAATGCGATTTTTAAATGATGCTTTTAGTTTACATAACTAAAACTAAATTAAAATAAAATAAAAACATATACAATGTTATTGAAAACAGAAAAGGGAAGGAAACTCACTGTTTTTCGGTTTTCCCGGAGGAGGGCGGTCCGCTGGTTGGCTGAGGTGGCAGGGGAGGGTGGCGTGGCGTCGTGTGTGGCGGTTGGGCGTGGTGGAGGGAGACGGTGTTAAAGGGGCGGAGGCGGCGGTTCTTTACAGTGGTTTGGGGGAGGTTTTCATCGATCGAAGAATCGATTTGAAGGGGGGAGGGCACTGACGCAAGGAGGAGGAGGAGGGCGCGCCATCGACGGCGGCGGACTGGGTGGGGGCGGCGGTTCATCGTCGAGCCCCCTTTTCTTTTTTTTATTTCGGTTTTCTGAGTAGGAGAGAGAGAAAGAGAATTGAGGGGGGCTATATATAAAATTTAATTATTTTATTATTTTAAAATTCCAAAAAGTAACTTTAAATTTCGATCTCCAAACGAGACCCACCGCCTGTCGTTCCTAGCTAATTACCTCCATTTCGAACACAATGGGATATGTATCGTAAGCCAGTTTGGCTGTTTTCGATCGGTTTCCGTCAAAATCAAAATATAAATCTATATATTGAATTTGAACGCACATTTCAATTTATCGGGGCAACATACGGACTCGAAAAATTTCCAAAAAATATTTTCTAGCTTCGTATTGACAATACGGTTCTAACAAAACTAATTTCATCAAATTCCGGGATAGTTTGAAAAATGGCCATTTTCTGGTCGATCGAAATTGACTGAAATTGTTTAAACACGTTTTACTTCGCCACGCTCACATATTGATTTGAAAAATTATGAATTTTGTAATCTAGCAATAACTCGACATCCCGGATCCAACAAAAGTGGTTTCGTCGAAAACGGAGGTCGTTTGCAAAATTTCCATTTTTAAGGGCCAGAATTCCATAGCGACTATTCTGAATTTTCAACTGGGCATATCTTTTTATTCCCGCTATGAAATTTCAATTTTTCTGATCTGTTGGAAATATATTCTCAATTAGATTCTAATATTTTTGGCTTCGCTAAAATCCGGTTTATTTTGAATCTTGTACATTCATTTGAAATTTTAAATCGAATTTTTGAACTACCGCGCCATTTTCAATTCCTTTTATAATTAGAAATAAATATTTATATTCTAACGATGATTCAAATAAATATATACAATCTAATTCTATTCAAAATAAATTTCTCATCATTATTATTTAAAATAATTCATTTTAAATCTTCAAAATTCATCAAAATTGCCAAAATAAAAATTTTAAATTGGTTCAGATTTTCCGAGTTGTTACACACACAATTCTGGGTTGATGTGAATTTCTTTTCAATGTAATCTTTAAATACAATCATTGATTTCATAGGTCATGAGGTACATCCTACCTGTTTCATGAGTACAATGAGACTCAATTCATTTCTAGGCTACAATCACACCCAATTGATTTATACGGGCTACAACCACACCTTCTCAATCCTAGTTTGGATGGAAGACCCAATAGAACTTTGATCTTTGATTACAGAAACTTCGAATAACACCTCAAATCTAGTGAGAGTTTGATAGAGAATCAAACTAGAATTGAATCTTTTTAATTCTCTTTGAAATTCAGTATTTTTTAATATAGAATTTAGAAAATCAAAAGTAGAAATTGAGAGAAGAAAGGAGAGAAGAAGATAAATGAAATTTATGAAATTTTGAATTTAGAAGCCTATTTATAGTTGATCAACAGTCATATCCTTTCAGGTAAAGATTCAAACCAATAGACACAAATTCATAAATTCAAAATCTAAAAATAACGGTAACCATGTCGACATGTGGGGTACCCAATGTCGACATGCCCTAGGCAAACATTGAATTTTGAATTCTTTTGAAAATAATGTAAATGATGTTGAAATAAATCGTGGTAATTCTGAAGTTTTAAACATATTATCATTCTATATAATAAAATAGTATAATAGAGTAAAAATATAAAAATAAACATATAATTATAATTTATAAAAATGATATAAAATTTAATTTAAAATTATAAGTATAAATATATAAATTTTAAAAATTATTATACAAATCTATAAATAAATAAGAAACTTAGAATTTATATATAATTCTATAAATAGTAAAAAATAATATTATTAAAACTTAAGTAATTAAAACTTAAAATATAAGTAAGAAAATCTAAAACATTAAATTAGAAGTTAGATTTAAAACCCAAGAAATAAATTTAAATATTAAATGATATATATTTAAAATAGGAAGTAATTTTGAAATCTATTTGAAAATAAGAAGATTTAAAATAAGATAAAATGATAAGAGATTAGAAATAGAGATTCAGTGATATTACGGAGTTTTAACATTAAAATCTAGACTTTATAACTTATCATGTTTTCTTGAACTCCTGTTACTCACGAGTCTTCAAAATTGAACTCTTCTTGTTTCTGGTATTTGAATCTCTAAACAGTACAATCTTCAATAATCAATACTTGCATCCAATATTTGTATGGACATGCAAATTTATATATATTTCTAGATAAAAGTGTTAATATATATTTTATAACAATAATAGTTAAACAAGGTTATTGTCATCAAAACCGTCGTCACCAACATCTTAGTCCCTAAGAATCTCTTATTTTTTTGATAATAAGAATCTTTGTTTATAAAATATTCGTACCTGATGCCTTGATTCTCCAGTTACTCCACCTTACTCCAATAACTCCTTCCGAATCTACTAATTCCCACTTACTCTAAGCCTATTTTATAATGCTCCCCTTTGTCATCAACAAAAACCATGTACTAGTATTTAATCTACAAAACTTCCCTTCAAACTAATACAAGACTAAACCCAGTCCAAGAACTAACTTTAATACTCTTGAAACAATGATAGACTAGACTAAGAAATATTTCTAGTATTCAATACTACCCTTAAAGATATGATATAACCAAATATAATTAATAAGGCAAACAATATGAAAATTAGATTAATGATAAGTCGATATTTAGGCAGTCTTATTCGAACAATCAACTAATCAATACAAATATTTTAAATCATATTATTACGAACCATAAGTTAAATAAAATTCAAATCAATCCAAAAAAAAAACACCAGATTTAAATATAATTCATATGTTTCTTGGAAGTTCTACCCATCCTTCTTCTTCGAAGATTGGATCTTCCTTTAAAGCCTCCCATTCTTCATTTCTTTGATAAAATTTCATTTTGAGTCATTATTTTTTTATTTCTTTGTTGAGTGCAGAGATCATCCAACATATGTTATCGAAATGCCTCTCTTGATTCTTATTCATATGCATTTGACTTAACTCTAAGTGACGCTGATTAGGAAGGATGACAAAGAGAATATTTTTGAAGGAATTAAAAGTTTCTTCTAGATTTTCACTTAAACTATGAATTGGAGAAGTCATGGAATGATAAATTGAAAATATAACGAATGGACATTAAGGAGGAATGAAAGGATAAGCTTCTCTGGAAGAAATAAGATATTTATAGGATCTGGAATTCATTTAAAATGAATAGAAATAAATTTGTTAAGACGGTTTTTCAATTTAAACATTTTTGAAAAATTAATAGTTATATGTCGACATATGGGGCAGCCTATGTTGACATGTCTCTTGTAATTTCCGAATTTCGATTTTTTTGTTTTGTATTGAGTTTTTATTTATATATACTTGATTTTAACCAACTATTAATCATTACAGAGATGATTCAGAAGGAACTAACAGAAATACAAGTACCTCATTATTAATTTTAATAATGGTACATTGAGATGATTCATAACATAAAACAAAAATACAATGATGGAAATAGGAACTAAAACAACAAGGAAATTAAACCAGAATTTAGCGGAGGATGATGAGGTTGAAGATACTCACTTTCTCAAAGAATTTGTTCATCTTTGAGGAGATCTTTTCCATCTTTTTACTAAATGATCTCTTTAAAATCTTTTGATTTTCTGCTATTATCTTTTGGTTCTTAAGGAGTATTTTATTGGATGGATTAGAGGTACAGCGAGATATTCTATACTTTATAAGAAAGTATTTTCATCTTATTCCTCTTCGTCGATTCCATTCCCTCTTCTTCTTGAGTCGTCCTTGCTTCTTTTTCCGAAAGCGTTTCTTATAGTTGAAACACTAATGGGATCTTCAAAAGAGAAATATTTCCGAAATTAAACAAATTTTTAGAAATAAATTTTTCTCCTTTAAAATTCACTCCAAAATAGTTGAAATATGTATGAGGTAAGATTATTTTCACCCATTGAAAAATCTTTGGCTTGAAATTCATCCAAAATAACTTAAGCCAAATTGATGTCATTATATCCAAAAATAGCAAAAAGCTATTTGCAAACTTTCATTGTAGGGTTGTTTAAATCTTTCAAATGAGGTGTGATAGTTTGTTGGAGAAGAAGATTCACAATCCTTGCTTTTGGTCGAAAATATCGATTTTTGATTTCCAAATGTTCATCATTCTAAAAAATTTAGTGAAAGGTCTCTCGGCCATGTTCATTAATTTTAAAATCCGAAAGATCCAAATTCGTGTCCTTATAACCCAAAATATTTCCTAACACTTCGCAATCAAAAATAATTTGAGTGCATCTCATGCTACTCCAAATTTCATTCTCATTTTCTTTGTAAAAACCTCGATTTAAATTGGCATAAAACATCTTAACAGGATTGGGATAGTAAAAAAAATCATTTTCCCGAAAATCAATCAAACTAAGAACGCAATTTTGATTAAAGAGAGTTCAAGTTCATAAGATCGAAAATCATTGAAAATAGCAAATTTTTTCGTACCGACTTTACCAAAGTTTGCATAGTTGATGTAATCTTTGATAGCTTTTGGGTTGTTGAAAAGAAAGCCTTTGGAGGCTTTGAATAGCCTCATAGTGCTTGAAGTGCTTGAGGAAGCCATTAAAGAGTATAAGATAATGAAGATAAATTTGAATTTTGAAATAAATATGGAAAGAGATTATATGAATAGATAGATAAATAGAGAATTTATAGACATGTTCTACAGTAAAAGGATATCTTTTCAGTGCATATGAGTTGGTGAAAAGATGAAAGGAAATTCTGAAGTTTCAAATTCAAAAATTTTTAGGAGGCATGCCAGCATGTAGGTTAGGGCATGTCGACATGTCTTCTATTTTTCAAAGGACATGCGGCTTTTCAATTTTGATTGTTTTTATATACTTTTATATCTTATATTTTTTGTTTATATATTTTCTGAGATACTATTTAATATAGTAGAGTTTTTATATTAATATTTTATTAAAATAATTATTAGTTTAAATTTTAAAATTCAAAATTTAAACATTGAATTTGAATTTAAATCAAAGAAATTTCAAACAAGACAAACAAGCAAGCAACCATTCCACCAAACAATTTCAACCAAAATTAATATAAATATGTACCTATTTTTAGATCCAATTTCCAGTATCTTGTAAATCATAAATAGCCGTAAAGCAGATATTTGAATTGTTTATTTCTGTTATTCATCACTGAAGGATGAATCAAATCATCTAGTGTGGCAACCTAAGCCAATTTTCTTTTCTTTGACGAATTATTATTTGAAGGTTGATTTTGTTTTTTGGATATGGACAATCTTTTTTCAAGTGTTCTGGTTTATCACAGTTGAATCATGTGAAGTGGTTTCGAATCTCATTACTCTTTACAAAAAATTTATGATCATTCCTTCTAAAACTATTCGTCTTTCTATACTTTATAATTTTTTAAAATTCCTTATCATCAGATGAAACGAGCCGAAATCCCCTGATCCCCGAAGAGACGAGAAATAGCAGATCGCTTTGAGAACACGACGCATCAGAACACAAACAATACAACATTTAATTGCTATTACAACAATTTACATCAAAGTACAAGAATATCAGAGAATAAATAATATTACATAGTGGAAAAATGATATCAGAGATTTAAAATAATTTACATAGCAGTGGAAATTTAAAATGTATAAATACATGAACTAACACAACTGAAAGAAATATACGGATACAAAGCTTTCCGAATATAGCTCCAGCTGTAAATCCAAGATCCTATGAAAAGAAATATCTGCAAATACCAAAACTACTAGCTGCCCGTGCGGAAAATATAGGCACCCAGAGTTTAGGTAGAAACATAAACTCCGAGTCAGTCATGGGATTGGTGTGAGAACTAAAACAATTATTAAATCTTTACTTTAGAAATTGGGAAATCATGGGACCATGCCGTACAATATGGAACGGGTTTACTCCACATGAATCTCAGTTTAAAATAAAACAAGTTAATGTTTTTTTGGAAAATGAAGCTATTATAAGACTCAGTCCCATCACGCAATGCAATGCAAGCCGAAGGATAAAGTTTTACCTTATAATAGCCAAACATGCTTGGTACGTTTAAAACAAATCATTTTGATACTACTATAGGTGTATAGTGTCAAAACAACTTCAAATATAAATGTATCAATCATAGACGACATGGGTACCATATATCATGTCGCCATACTAGTTCTACAACTAAAGTCGAAAGTCGTGTATTGGAAATTGGATTCCATCTATGAACCGAGGCAAGGGATCTTCTTCATCCGATTTGAAACAATCTAGCCTATGTTTCAGGAACAGAACGCATCCTCCTTTGGAGCGGCAGGGCCGGTCCACACTTACGTTAGTTGATTGGCTATTCCTGAACAATACATTTCCCGACCCAATGGGGCATAAAATCTAGTAAGTATGTCGACCAATATCAAGAGCCACTAGGAACTCAAATCCGAGGTTCCTCGCTTTCCAACAACCACATAAGTAAAATGTCTGGGATTCATACCATGACATCACTCTCAACTAGAAAGAAACGCATGTCCTACCTGCTGTCCTCTCCCATTTCTGGTTCATACCAGGGTGTGAGGCTCGCGAATTAATGTTATACACAAAGCTATGCTAATTAAAGCCGTTCTTTGATCATCATCTACAAGACTCTGCTTTTCAACAAAAGCCTTGGTCATTCGCATCTCAGCTTGCCACACTAACAATTCACGCCAAACAATTGATGTCTATCAATATATAACCACTAAGCTCGTACGTCTCAGAGAAGGGTGTTAAGCAAGAGAATAAATTCTCCACCACCAAACATATGTATATTTAATAGAAATCAATCAACACGGAATGAAATCCAATGTCAGACACACATCCATTTACAATTCCGTTCTGGGTTTGAACGAAACCGGGGGCACCTTATTCCTCGTCCCATATGTCCAATACAAGAGAGAGGTCCTCGCATATCCAGTCGATCTCCAAGTACGTTTGGACGATCAACACTTATTACCATGTCTCGGGGGATCATCCCAATCAAGACATCAGTAATCATCCATACGATGTGAAAATTTCCGGTCTAATTTCGTCGAATTTAGAGACCGGTTAAAAAATAGCCATTTTCCAGTCGATTAAATTCAAACTGAAGCTAAAAAAGCACATTTAAATTTACATGCTCACATATTAAATCCAAAAATTATAAAATTTGAAACCTAGAAATAATTTGACATTCTGGATCCAACAAAAGTGGTTTCGTCGAAAATGGAGGTTGTTTGCAAAATGGCTATTTTTAAGGGATATATATTATATTAAAATATATATAAATTCCATAGCGACTATTTTAAATTTTAAACTGGATATAACTTTCAATTTATAGAGTAAAATCTCAATTTCTTACATTCATTAGAAAGATATAGTTAAATAGGTTCTAACGTTTCTTGTTTCGTCCAATTCTAATTTATTTTGAATTTTGTATATTAAATTGAAGTTTAAAACCAAATTTTCAAACTACCGCACCATTTCGATTTCGTTTTATGATTAAAATAAATTTATATGTTCGAACTACAATTTAAATAAATTTTTAATCGTTGTTATTTAAAATAAATCAGTTTAAATATTCAAAGTATATTGAAATAGCTAAAATAAAATTTTTAAATTGGTTCTAAAATCCTGGGTTGTTACAATCTCTCCCACTTTAAATCTTTTCGTCCTCGAAAAGGAACAGAGCTAAAAGTTGTTTAGCTAACTAACTCAACTTTCATTCTTCAACTTTTCAGTTTTTAAGAATTTTCTAATTTCCCAAAAATTTGGCTAACACCCTAAATTTTCGAAAAATTTCGCCATAACCTCCTTCGTATGGGCTGATCGGTAAAACTACAACTTGCCTCACAGGGCCCTCATCGATCAAAAAGAAAAAGAAAAAGCCAATCGACTCATAAAATCATCAAACCCAATGAATATAATAAACATGTACCTATTTGTCGGGCATATAATTTTATTCCTCTTCTTAGCTTCCATGATATGACCTATTCAATATATACATGGGTATGTATGCAATTGTAATCAATTTTCAATTCAGTTCAATATTTGATTTGATTTGGCTAAATTTACCATTCATTCTCTTATTGGTTTTACTATTCCAATATTATAATTATTTGTACTAATAATCATACAACACAACCATCAATCAATTAGTTGATTAGCTTTTCAAATATATATAACTTTAATATACTCAAAAATCAAATTTCTAGTGTCAAATCACAAACAATAAAATCTAACTAAGTTTTGGTTCTCACACCAGTCAATCGGAAATATACAGATATCTCACTTTCGAAACTCAAACATAAATTCTGATGATGTAGCTACAATCATCAGAATCATCTCCAAGCGACTAGAGTGTGATTGTATATCTATCCGGTTTGTGACTTCATATACATGTGGATTAGACATATATGCAAAATCTACTTATACCCGATAGTCCAAATCAATAAAATAAAATACTCAAATACGAATAATAAGGTATAATTTTCAAAATTAAATTCGTTTTTATAAATAATACTCTTCTAACTCATTCTAGGGTATTACTAACCCTATCTCTAACGAGTTATTCTTAAAGGATACTACTAATCCTATCTCTGATGAATTCTTTCGTTTGGTTCTAACATGTCTTGTTCTAGAGCCTTGTAAACCAAAGCTCTGATACCAAAATGAAACGACCCGAAACCCCCGATCCCCGAAGAGACGAGAAATAGCAAATTGCTTTGAAAACACGACTATAACGACCCGAACTCACCCTTACGGGAAAGCCCGGATTGAGTTGAGATCACGACAAATCAGAACACAAACAGAAGAACATTTCATTGCTTATTACAACAGTTTCCATCAGAGTACAAGAATATACATAGTATGAACAAATAATATACATTTGATAAATATCATAGATTTACAAGTTACAATGCAGCGGAAAATAATACAAAATATTACTGAAAGGAATACACGGTACAGATCTTTCCGAATATAGCTTCAGTTGTAAACCAGGTTCCCGTGAATATAATATCTGCAAAATCAAAACTCCTAGCTGCCCGTGTGGAAAATAGGGGCACGCAGAGTTTAGGTTAAAACAATAAACTCCAGGTCAGTCATGTGACTAGTGTGAGAACTTAAACAATGATTATATCTTTACTTTAAAAATAAAGTAAATCAAGGGACTACGCCATGTAACATGGAATGGGTTTCATCCCAAGAATACCAGTGCATAAAACAAACAGCGCAATGCTTTTTGGAAAAATGAAGCTATTATAAGACCTAGGTCCCATCACACAATGCAACGCAAGCCGGAGGATAGGGTTTTACCTTATAATAGCCAAATATGCTTGGTACGTTTAAAACAAATCATTTTGATACTATTATAGTGTAAAGTGTATGAAAACAACTTCAAATATAAACGCATCAATCATAGACGGCATAGTATCCCATGCTACTATGTCGCCAATACTAGGCTTTACAATCAAAACCGAAATGTCACGTATTCGAAATTGGATTCCAACTATGAGTCGAGGCCAGGGATGGCTCCTCACCGCTTCGAGACACTCTAGCAAATGTCTCAGGACTACACACTCTGGGCAACCCTTGGATCGGTTGGGCCGGTCCTCTCTTACGTTTGGGGATTAGTTATTCCTGAACACACGTTTCCCGGTCCTATCGGACCTATCCATAGGCTCTGTAGTAACCAATATAACCGAGGCACCTCGCTATCCATCATCCATATAGGTAAAAAATATAAATGTCTGGGCTCCATACGATGACACCACCCATAGCCAGAAAGAAATGTCATGTTCTCCCAATGGTCCAATCCCGTTTTTGACTCATACCGAGGTGTGAGGTTCGTGAATTAACGCTATACACAAAGCTATGCCCTTTAAGGCTGTGCTTTGATCATCAAGCACAAATCTTTGCTTTTCAACAGAAACCTTGATCATTTACATCTCAGCATGCCACACAAGCAATTCACGCCATGCGACTGATGTCTATTGATATATAACCTCTGAGCTCGTTCGTCTCAGAGAAGGGCGTTAAGCAAGAGAATAAATTCTCCGCCGCCAAACAGATATATATTTAATAGAGATCAATCAACACAGAATAAAATCCAATGTCAGATACACATCCATTCAATATTTTGTTTTGGGTCTGAACGAAACCGGAGGCACCTTATTCCTCGTCCCATGTGTCCAGTACAGGAGAGAGGTCCTCGCATATCCGGTCGATCTCCAAGTACATCTGGATGATCACCACTTATTACCTTGCCTTGGGTTTACAGCCCAATTAAGACATCAGTAATCATCCAAACGATGTGAGGACCTCCGGTCTTCAACCACCGTCTTCATCTTCGACTTATCGTCGAATCAGTTATTCAGAATGGGTATAAATCCGGCCTTTCTGAATAACTCTCGTGTTATAAACAAGTGCTATAAAACACAACATACGCCTCATTCCAATTCTGAATATTCTTTTATTTAAAAATTCATATTCTTTGGGAAAGGTTCCCATTAATTCTATCAAAGATAAATTCTTTAAATTTATTCTTTAATCTTCCTTTGGATATTAATTCAAACCAAATTAAGGTTTATTCAAACTTGTCGGGATTAGCGCACCTTACCGAAGTAATCATTTGTTTAATTTCCCAATCCCAACCTATTCATCCCATGGAGCAAAATTGGTCATATTCTATATCTAACACCACGGTGTTATCGGTAAATTTAATTACCATTTCACGTTCAAATCTAATTAAAGATTTAGCTATCGCTAGAAGAAAAACTGGTGATACTCCATTCTCGATCATTTCCCAAATTTGATAATTTAAATTATCAATTTCCATTTCAATCTAATTAAAGATTCATTAAAAATACACTTAGTTTTAATCTTCCCAAAAATCAATATTAATGATTATTTAACTTTGGAACACAAACATGTCGCATCGACAATCTACACCGTACTATTGATTTCTGCCGATATATAACCTCTAAGCTCGTACGTCTTAGAGAAGGGTGTTAAGCAAGAGAATAAATTCTCCGCCACAAACAGATATATATTTTGCAGAGATTAACCATATAGTTCAAAATACGATGTTAGACATGTTATCCTGTCTTTAACTAGGTTAAATAACTAATGTCTTTTAAAATACAGTTCACGATAAACTCAAATCACATTCCATTAATTATGGAATCTTCACGGAAAATCAAATCAATACATAATCGATATCAATTTCCGTATCCGACCAATAATATAAATGGAATAACGACAAAGCCTTTTAAATTCCATATATATTAATAGTCTTCCTCCACAAAAGCTCATTTCGATTATTATCAAATCGAATTCCATTCAATTCCAATTTAATATATTAATTTGGAAAACTTTAGTTTGGAAAATTCCCATTAAATCTAAATAAAAAGATTTATAAATTCCAAATCCCATTTCACTGTAAGTCGGGTTAAAAAACGAGTATCGTTAAAAACACAGTTCACAACAAACCCAATTCACATCCCATTTTATTCCAATTAAATGTTAATTAATTGGAAACTCTAATAATCTTAATTAAAAGATTTATTATTTTCGCACAGGGTTAAGAACAATGTTATTTAAGACACCATTCATGACAAACCCAAAATCTAATTCTTTTATTCAATTCTAATTAAATCTTAATTAATTGGAAAACTTCACTAAATCTTAATTAAAATATTTATTCTTTCCTCAACTGGGTTTAAGAATAGTGTTAATGAAGACACCATTCGCGTCAAACACAAAACCCAATTCAATATTAAATATAGGGCTCTGAAGAGAAATTATATCGGCTTATATTCAATATCTAATTCTGAAATAAACAAATATCATATTGGGAATAACGATATATATCTTCCAAATTCCTCCACAATATCCGTATAATCACGGAATCCAATATCGAAATATTCCCAAGATAATTTCGATTCAAATCCATTCTAATTCATATATTGGAAATTCTGGTTAATTTTAAAACCATTTCAAATCCAATTTATTTATATAAAAATATTGGATTATAATTCTAGTTCATAACTAGTTCATTTTGATAAAAATATACTTTTATCTTTACATTCGTGGAAATTTTCATCCCAATTCTTTCCAAATCATTTATTATGATTTTACACAAATTATTAACTTTTTTGATAATTTTTTCAAGGCCCGCACAGTCGATTTCCATAAACGGTTATCGAACTGCACCTACAACGACCTTTTCCAATTTTGATTTGGAGTTTATTCCAAATACAACCGTTAGATTTCAAATCTCTTGTATTCTTTGGAAAGCTCTTTTCGATACGAACCCAAGGTTCCGATTTGAGGAGAATCCGACGGTCGGATCTCCCGTAATGTCAATTCGAAGTCAATGGTCGAAATTAGCGAACTACCGCGGCGCGACGCGTTCTATTCAGGCCATTAAGTATATATTATATATATTTCGTTGATTTCTATTTACAATGTAATTTATAAATCGTTTTAAATTCGTTTTCAAAACGATTTCAACTTCATATTCAATTTTAAATCAAAATTGAATATTATATATCATTGATATATAAATGATAATATTTCCAAAAAATTAGATTTTGAAATCACTTTCTTTTCGATATTCATTATAAAAATGAATAAAATCGATATAAATATCGTTCACGTCAAAATGGCGTTAATCTAATCAACACGGCTTTATGTATTTAAATATTTTCGTGCCCATCCCAAATCGGACATCAAAATCATATTTTGATCCATTACTGAATATTATTTTAAAATATTAGTTATTTTAAAATATTCATTACTCGTCATTTTAAAATATTAATTAATTTAAAATATTCGCTCTTTCCGAATTGGAATCAGACACAGTCAACTACCATATAATTTTATTTATATGAATTTTATACACACACGTACACAACAATAATCAAACACAGTCAACCATCATCCAGAGTGCATAACACAACTGCATAAGCGTTAAATATAAATAATTAACGCTTACAACAACCTGTCAACCAATCGATTTACATACAACTAAATATTGGGATTAGTGTATGTCCAATATAATCCCAATACCCATTTGGGGTTTTCAAACAACAAACACTGATTATTATTTGTGCAGTTGGGCGATGTATAAAATATATCGTCCCAATCCATATCAGTTAAATGTGTGTACTTAAACAAACCGTCCGATTTGTAAATGAATATTTATTTTATTCATATACACGTTAAAAATTATATTTTTAACTATAAAATATTTATTTCAACACGTGAATATTTTATACAGTTCATATATACAATAGAAATGATATTTTTATTGTTCTGACATTTTTAGAAAATTTCGGCAGCATAACGGCGCGATACTAGAACTGAAATAAGGTCTAGCCTTATCCCTCGCCTAATAATGGCTCGCGCCATATACAAACCAAATTCTAATCAATTCATTTCACTTCCCAAACCAAATTCAAACAAATAACCCATTCAACCAAACAAACATGGTTTCAAACAAAGGTGTCGGGTGCTACTAAGCACTGTCTGCATCCTAGTATATATATTTAACTAGAACATAAATTAGAGTGAGAAGTTCTCACCTTTGGGATCCACTCCTCCATTCTTTATTTCTGAACGGTTTGGATTTGCCCGAAATTCCAAGGCAGTCTTTTCTACGCTGTTCATATTAAAAATCACATTTTCAATATGATGTTTATATATTTATATATATATAAAAATCGTATTTTAATAAGCTCTCTTTCATTATAAAAATGATATCTTTATAAACCAAAAATCGTATTTTTCTTATCATAAAGATCATATTTTTCTATGAATAAAGATCATATTTTTCTATTGCCATTCAAACAATAAAAACCATATTTTTATTCTGCTACTATGTAAATAAAATTCAATTTTTATTTCGCTACTTCATATATAAAAATCCAATTTTTACATAGCTAAAAATTATACTTTTATTTCGCTAAAAATTATATTTTTACTTCGCTAAAAATTATATTTTTACTTCGCTAAAAGTTATATTTTTACTTCGCTATCATATACATAAAAATCAAATCTTTTTATAACATAAAAATCTAATTTTTTATAATTAAAAATCAACTCTTTTTATACAAGAACAAATCTACATCAAAGAATTTGAAGGAAAAAAACAGAGAACTGACATTTTTATATAGGGGTTCTCACTGGTGGTGGGTGGCGCAAGGGGTAGGGGCGTCAGGGGGTGTGGCAGGTCGGGGAGGAGGTCGCAGCGCTCTCTAGTGGTAATGGTGGGGATTGGCGGGGCTGTTTTGGGGGGGGGGGGGGAGGGGTTTTTAAATCGGTGAGAGGGGGAGAGGGGGTTCGCAAGCGAGGAGGAGGAGGGAGGGTGAGGTGGTGCTGCGACGGCGCAGTGACAGGGGGCGGCGCGACGGTGATCGCCGGTGGTTGGAGCTGTTGTGTAGTTTTTTTAATTTGATCGATCTGAGGAAGAGAGAGAAGAGGGAAAGGGGGCCATATATACATTAATTTTTTTTCTTTATTTCTTCCAAAAAGTTAGATTTTAATTCGAACTCGAAATCAAACCCACCGAATATTGTGCCCAGCTAATTACCCCTATTCCAAACATAATGGGATATGTCCGGTAAGCTGATTCGACTATATCGACCAGTTTTCGTTAAATTTAAAATATAAATCATTATATATAAAATTCAAACACACATTTTAATTTACCGAGGCCACATACTAACTCCAGAAATCCAAAAAAAATAAATCTAGCTATATTTTGACAATTCGGTCCTTACAAAACTAATTTCGTCGAATTTGGAGACCGTTTGAAAAATGGTCATATTCCAGTCGATTAAATTCAAACTGAATTGACCAATCACGTTTAAATCCGCCACGCTCACATATTTATTCCAAAAATTATGAAAATTGGAATCAAGCAATAATTTGACATTCCGGATCCAACAAAAGTGTTCTCGTCCAAAACGGAGGTCGTTTGCTAAATCGCTATTTTTAAGGGCTATATATTATATAAATTCCATAACGACCATTCTGAATTTTCAACTGGACAAAACTTTTTATTCCCGTTATGAAATCTGGATTTATCACATTCGTTGGAAAGATATTTTTAGACAGATTCAAATATTTTTGATTTTACTAAAATCCGGTTTATTTTGAATCCTGTACATTCATTTGAAATTTGAAATCGAAATTTCAATCTACCGCACCATTTCAGGCTTGTTATATAATTAAAATAAATATTTATATTCTAACTTTGATTTAAATAAATTTATACATTCTAATTCTATTCAAAATAAATTTCTAGTCGTTATTATTTAAAATAAATCATTTTAAATATTCAAAATTCATTAAAATAGCCAAAAAAAAAAAACTGGTTCTGATTTTCCAGGCTGTTACAAAGACGCACCCAAATACAAACAATAGAACATTTCATTGTTATTACAACAATTTACATCAGAGTAAAAGAATATCAGAGAATGAATAATATTACGTAGCAAAAAACAATATCAGAGATTTAAAATAATTTACATAGCAGCGGAAATTTAAAATGTAAAAATACATGAACTAACACAACTGAAAGAAATACACGGATACAAAGCTTTCTGAGTATAGCTCCAGCTGTAAATCGAGGATCCTATGAAAAGAAATATCTGCAAATACCAAAACTACTAGCTGCCCGTGTGGAAAATATGGGCACTCAGAGTTTAGGTAGAAACAATAAACTCCGAGTCAGTCATGGGACTGGTGTGAGAACTAAAACAATTATTAAATCTTTACTTTAAAAGTTGGGAAATCATGGGAACACGCCGTATAACACGGAATGGGTTTACTTCACATGAATCTTAGTTTAAAAATAAAACAACGCAATGCTTTTTGAAAAAAAAACTATTATAAGACTCAGGTCCCATCACACAATGCAACGCAAGCCGGAGGATAGAGTTTTACCTTATAATAGCCAAACATGCTTGGTACGTTTAAAACAAATCATTTTGATATTAGTATAAGTGTATACTGTCAAAACAACTTCAAATATAAATGTATTAATCATAGAGGGCATGAGTACCATATATCATGTCGCCATACTAGTTCTACAACTAAAATCGAAAGTCATGTATTGGAAATTTGATTCCATCTACGAACCGAGGCAAGGGATCTTCCTCATCCGATTCACAAAAATCTAGCCCATGTCTCGGGAACAGAACGCCTCATCCCTTGGAGCGGCAGAGCCGGTCCACACTTACGATAGTGGATTGGCAATTCCTGAACAATACGTTTCCCAGCCCTATGGGGCATAAAATCTAGTCAGTATGTCGATCAATATCAAGAGCCAGTAGGGACTCAAATCCGAGGTACCTCGCTTTCCAACAGCCACATAAGTAAAATGTTTGGGCTCCATACCAGGACATCACTCCTAACTAGAAAGAAACGCATGTCCTCCCTTTTGTCCTCTCCCATTTCTGGTTCATACCGGGGTGTGAGGCTCGCGAATTAACGCTATACACAAAGCTACACAAATTAAAGTTGTGATTTGATCATCATCCACAAGACTCTGCTTTTCATCAAAAGCCTTGATCATTTGCATCTTAACATGCCACACTGACAATTCACGCCATGCAACTGAAGTCTATCAATATATAACCTCTAAGCTCATACGTCTCAAAGAAGGGTGTTAAGCAAGAGAATAAATTCTCCGCCACCAAACAGATATATATTTTATAGAAACCAATCAACATAGAATGAAATCCAATGTCAGACACACATCCATTTACAAGTCCGTTCTAGGTCTGAATGAAACCGCAGGCACCTTATTCCTCGTCCCATATGTCCAATACAGGAGAGAGGTCCTCGCATATCCAGTCGATCTCCAAGTACGTTTGGGCGATCACCACTTATTACCTTGTCTCAGGGGATCAGCCCAATTAAGGCATCAGTAATCATCCATATGATGTGAAGATCTCCGGTTTTTGACCACCGTCTTTATCGTCGACTTTTAGTCGTCGTATCAGTTATTCAGAATGAGACAAACCCGGTCTTTCCGAATAAATCGTGTATTTTATAATCAATAATCAGGTGCTATAAAACACATCATATGCCTCATTCCAATCTAGAATATATTTTTATTTAAATATTCACATCTTTTGGGAAAGGTTCCCATTAATTTTATCAAAGATAAAATCCTTTAAATTTATTCTTCCTTTTGATATCAATCCATAAGATTTGATTTTATCCTTTATCAATTTCAAACCAAATTAAGGTTTATCAACTAGTCGGGATTATCGAGCCTTACCGAAGTAATCATTTATTTATTAATCCCAACCTATTCTTCCCATGGAACAAAACTGGTAGTACTCCATACCTAACACTCATTGTGTTATTGGTAAAATTAATTACCATTTCCCATTCAAATCTAATTAAAGATTTAACTATCGATTGGAGTAATACTGGTAGTACTCCATTCTCGATCATTTCATGAATTTGATAAATTTAATTATCTCATTCCCATTTCAATCTAATTAAAGAATTATTAAAACTCCAATTTGGTTTTAATATCAAAAATCATAACTTTATGATTATTCAACTTTAAGAAGTTTATCTTGTTTGTAACTGGGTTAAAGAACCAATGTCATTTAAAGTACAGTTCATGATAAACCCAAAATCATCTTCCATCAAAACGGAATCTACACGGAAATCATAGTAGTGTATAATTGATATAAATTCCCGTATCAGACTAATAATATAAATGGAATAGCGGCAAGATCTTTTAAATTCCATATATAGTAACGGTCTTCATTCATAGAAGCTCACCTCGATTATTACCAAATCGAATTCCATTCAATTCCAATTTAATATATTAAATTAGAAAGGTTTACTTTGGAAATTTTCCATTAAATCTTAGTAAAAAGATTTATGAATTCCAAATCATATCTTCACTTTTAATTGGGTTAAAGAACTAATGTCATTTAAAACATTATTCACAATAAACCCAAAATCCATTTCCATTTCAATTCCAATTAAATATTAGTTAATAGGTACACTTCTGTAAATCCTAATTAAAAGATTTATTTATTTCTCAATTGGGTTTTAAGAATGGTGTTATTTAAGACACCATTCATGACAAACCCAAAATCCAATTTGATATTAAATACAAGGCTCTGAATAGAAATTTAATTGGTTTATATTCAATATCAATTTCTGAAACCAACAAATATCGTATTGGGAATAACGATATTTATATCTTCCAAATTCCTCAACAATATCTGTATAATCATGGAAACCAATATCGAAATATTCCGAAGATGATTTCCATTCCAATTCATATGTTGGAAATTTTGGTTATATTAAACCCGTTACAAATCCGATTTATTAATTTTAAAAACATTGGATTATTATTCTAGTTAATAACTAGTTCATTTTGATAAAAATATATTTTTATCTTTACAAACATGGAATTTTTCATCCAAATTATTTTCGAATCTTTTGTTATAATTTAACTCAAATTATTAATATTTTTAAAATTTTTATGAAGGCCCGTACAGTTGATTTCCAATAACGGCCACCGAACTACATCTATAACGACCTTTTCCAAAATTGATTTTGACATAATTCCGAATCCAACCTTTAGATTTCAAATCTCTTATATTAATTGGAAAGCTCTTTCCAATACGAACCCAATGGTTTCGGCTTTAGGAGAATCTAACAGTCAGATCTCCCGTAATGTCAATTCGAAGTCAATGATTGAAATTCGCGAATGGTCGTAGCGCGGCGCGTTCTATTCAAGCCATTAATATATATATATATATAATATTTCGTTCAAAACGTATTTTATAAATTCGTTTTAAAAAGGATTTCCACTTTCTTTTCAATTTTAAATCAAAATTGAATACTTCTTATCATTATAATATTTAAATGATAATATTTTCAAAATATCAGATTTTGAAATCATTTCCATTTCGATATTCATTATAAAAATGAATAAAATCGATATAAATATTGTTCGCGTTAAAATGGCGCATATCTAATCAATACGGCTTCACATACTTCAATATTTTCGTGTCCATCCAAAATCGGACATCAAATTCACATTTTAATTCTTTACTAAATATTATTTTAAAACATTCGTTATTTTAAAATATTTTTTATTTCCAAATTGGAATAAGACCCAATCATTTACCATATGATTTTATTTATATGGATTATATACATTACATGTACACAATAACAGTGATAAACAATCATCCATCATCAGAGTGCATTCTACGCTGTATAAGCATTAAAATAAATAAATAAATAACGCTTACTACTGTCTATCAACCAATCGATTGACATACAACTAAAAAATTGGGATTAGTGTATGCCAAATATCATTTCAATACCCGTGTGGGGTTTCAACCAACAAAAACTGAATATTATTTGTGCAGTTGGGCGATGTGTAAAATTTATCGTCCCAACCAATGTCAGTTAAATGGGTGTACATAAACAAATCGTCCAATTTGTAAATGAATATTTATTTTCATTTCAGGAGAATTTTATGTCATTCACATATACGTTAAAAATTATATTTTTAACGATAAAATATTTATTTCAACACTTGACTATTTTATATAGTTCATACATTCAATAAAAATTATATTTTTATTATTCAAACATTTTATTCAACACATGAATATTTTTAATAGTTTATCTCAGAAAATTTTGGCATTATAACGGCGCGATATTCAAATCGGAATAATGTCTAGCATTATCCCTCTCCTGATACTGGCTTGCGCCATACACAATCACCAATCACAATAAATATACCACAATACAATCAATAACCACAATACAATCAATTTTCACATAATACAATCCAAACAAACAAACAACCATGGTTTGTACAAATAAATAATGTCAGGAGCTGCTAAGCCCCGTTTGCAACCAAGGATATATTTAACTTTAAAATAGTTTGAGTAAGAAAGAGTTCTCACATTGGGATCCACTCCGCCATTGTTTTCTGACGCTTAGATTTGCTGTTCTGATCCCAGAATTTGTAAACGAGCTCCAATATTCACACGATCTTTTTTTAGCTTAAATGCACCATTCCGGACAACTTCCGCCTAGTGGCCTTTCTTCCGAAAATGCTCCAATTCGCTAGAATTTGCGAAAAGACATAAATCGGACGACAGATTTTGGACGCGTTTTCTGAACAACCCCGCAATCAAAAATACGGCTTCCATATACTCAAATCGAAGAGCAAATCGTGCTCCTCTATTTTGGCATTGTGGAGTTTTGGCCAGAAGCACACGGTTAGGGTGTTATTGGCTGAAGATGGTCAGGGGGTTAAATGCACAACCAGAAATTGCAAAAATTGAGTTTTTAAGTGGAAGGGGTCCGCTGGTCGGCGGTGGAGGACGGCCGAGGTGGCGCAGGTGGTCGGGGACTGGTGCAGTGACCGGCGGCAGTGGAATGGGGTCTAGCGGCGACGGTTTTGGGGCTAGGGCGTGGGGGTTCACGGATTTTAGAAGGGGAGAGGCAGTGGAGGAGGAAAGGGGATGCCGGAGGGAGCGAAGGTGGGTGGTGGCGACCAACGGCGGTGGGAGCGGCGACGGGATTGGCGGGCTTTTTTTTCTAACTGGCGGCTCGAAAATGAACGGGGAGAGAGGGTTAGGGTTTAAGCCCAATATATATATATATACACTTTATTATCTTTAATTTCAAAAAGTAAACTTTTTTCATTCAATCTCCAAATCAAACCCAATGACTATCGCCCCTAGCGTAATACCCCTATTTCGGACACAATGGGATATGTCCCATAAGCCAGTTCGGCTGTTTCGATCAGTTTTTCTTTAAATTAAAATATTAACCAAATTACAATACCAAAAGTAATTTCTTAATTAAATTACAAAATAAATTTATAATGGTGACAACTCTTGTTTCAACGGACTTCTAATGTTAAGTATTCAGATCAATTAGTAACGTAAGTCCCACTTATTCGACAAAACGTTTATAAATCCACAAAAAGAGTTCACTTAAATATTGTTCGAAAAAGACAAATTCCAAATATAAATAATTATTTTGCGATAAATCTTAATTTAATTTATATTTTTTAAATGTCAAATTTTCTAGGGTCGTTACAATCTCCCCTAGATAAAAATTTTCGTCCTCAAAAGGAGAGCTGTAAAAATTCACCTAAGTTAAATAAATCCTATTTATAAAATTTTATAAAACCATATTCTCATAATATTTTCAAGAGTTTGGTTATATAAAATCGAGCCTTTCAAATTTGAGTTAGGGTCTAAATTCTAGTATCTCATTTAACGAACTAAATTTTGAGAAATAAACTGGCAATAATTTTATACCAAAATTTTGATGGATACAACATTTGTACATTCATTCTTAACTCTTTTATACGTTCATTCTGGATCTTAATACATTCGCTTCTTAGCCTTGTATAACTTTTAAATTTATCCCTACGGATTGAATAATCTTCTTTCTTGCGCTACCTTTGACGAAGATGATGCTTCTATAGTCGGTTTTTCTCCCTTCTTTAGCAGACAGTCTCGAACTATATGCCCCTCCTTTTTACATCGATGACACTTCCTTTCCATTGCAGGGTCCTTAATTTCTTTCTTTGCCTTAGGGCATTTATTCATAAAATGTCCAATTCTTTTACACTTGAAACAACGTATATCCTTTCGAATGACTTCCTCCTTTTTATATTTATTTGGGCAGCTGACTGCAAAATGACCGTTTCTAAAGCATCTATAACACTGGATATCCTTAAGTTTCCCAAACTCCTCGATCTCTTCTTCCTCCTTTCGAGCTAGTGCTCTTTTTTTTTGGTTTTGAGTCATCCAAAACTCTCCACTTGATATTCCAAATTGCATTTTGCTTTAACCTAAAATTTCAGAATGGTTATACTGTTTTTCTCGTTCTCCTAATTTATTAACTAGCCTATTTGTAATTGAACCATTTAATTCATATACTTATTATTTACCATATTCAAGTTTTAAAGTCTTTCAGGTTCTAAAGTATTTTAAGCTATTTGATTTCATCTTTTTCCTTGTTTGTTCTTTCACATTCCATTTTAGTTCATAAATTAAATTTCTATACTAGTTTATTAAATCATTCTATTAATATTTATTCATTAAAATACTTAGCTAGATGATTTAAGTATTCCTCGTCGTTTCAATCGGAACTATATAATCATCCCACTTTCGAAACTCGAAAATAAATACTGATGATGATGCATCAATCATCTGAATCATACCTGAGCGACTAGAGTGTGATTCTATATCTATCTAGTACATATAAGACTTCGTACATACACTGGCCAGGCATATATTCGAAATCTTCATATACCAATAGTCCAACCACAATGTTGAATAAAATACTTGAAAATTCTGATTTCAAGTTGTAACTCAAAATAATTTACTTTGTTTTCAAAGTAATTTAGGTATCAAAATACGTTCTCTCCATCGATATATTCCAAAATCTCTTTCTAGGGCGTTCATAACCCTATCTCTAATGAGATATTATAACTCCGATGAGTTCTATCCATTGTTCAAATATGTCACACCCCGTAGCTTTGTATAACCAAAGCTCTGATACCACTTTGTAACATCCCGACTTTTTGCCCGGTTCTCGCCGGTAATTAAACCAACTTAAACCGTTCATAAAGGTGGATTGTTATGGGTACTAACATATATTGAACAAAATAATAGAACTTTTCATATCATAAAACAATATTATATCAGTGTTACATACAAATAGCAGTGGAAATATAAATATACTCTCAGCGGAAGAAGCGATACGATATAGCAGAAACTCCCACTTTAGCTCAAAACTCCAACCCAGAAAGTGCTCCAAATCTTGCTCCAAGGGTCTATAACTGTAAAAATAAATCTAGCTGCCCGTGTGGAAATTAGTGGGCACCCAGAGTTTAGGAAGGAACAATAAACTCTAGGTCAATCATGGGACTGGTGTGAGAACATAAAATAATTATTTTTAGGATTTATTTTAAAGTTGGGAGCTTCACCGAACCACGCCGCTAACGCGGAACGGTTTACTCCATGTGAATGCACGTGCATATAAATTCGTTATGACTTTTGGAAAATGAAGCTATCATAAGATCGTCCCACATCACACAATGCAAGCGCACACCAGATGGGCAAGTTTTGTCTTATGATAACCAAAAATACCTTCACACGTGAAAATACTCTTTATAATACTAGTGTATAGTGTTGAAAACCGTTTCACAAATAAATATACTAATCTTAGCAAGCATAGTGGCTATGCCCACATACATAGTTTACAAACAAAAAGAAAGGATCGTATTGGTTGTTGGGTTCCAATATGATGGTTCCTGACACGAAATACCAATTGAGAACACGATCAAGGTGCATTTCATAGTTTTCATCCAGACACGGACACTAAGCACCAGGTAAATCACCGGTTAACATCCAGACACGGACATCGAACACACCTAATTCCCAGGTTTCAGAGTAAATCTACCACCGAAGCTTTCGAGTTTCAATAGAGATATGTGTACAACCTAACCGCCAGTTTACCATCAATTCGGGGTGTGAGGTTCGTCAATGTCATGATATACACAAAGTTGCGCTTCAATAAGCCATGCTTTGATCATCATTAGCTCAATCCATAACTTAAGTATGCCACATTGTCAATTTACAACATGTCACTGATTTCTATCAATTCATAACCTCTAAGAACGTAAAACTTAGAGACGGAATAATTATTTGCCACAAATCCGATATATATTGACAGAAATCAGCACTATGTAGTCAGTTACAATGTCAGACATACAATTCATACAAGTTCATTCTAGGTCTGAATGGAACAACTCCAAAAATCCTTAAATATATTCAGACTCATGCCACTTATAACCTCGTTTCAGGTGTACAACCCAATTCAATACATCAGCAATCAATCCAAACAGTCCAAAGATTCCCGATCTTCATTTTTCCTTTCCAAGTCTTCAAATAGCATCGTATTATTACTTGGAATGGTTTTCGGACTTAAATCCAATACCGAACTTTCCAAGTAATAAGCGTATTTTAAAAACAAAAGATATGGACTATACTGGTTTCCATTTGTTATCAATTCATTTTTGGATAAGGTTGGATTAATTTCCTTAATTTCCATCTTATCTCTTCTTTACAAATCCCCTGTTCAAAACTCTCTATTCAGTTTTTTTAATTTCCATTCGTATTTTCAAATTTGGATTAAAAGACTTACACACAATTTTTTTTAATAGTTCTCAAATTTAATCGTTTTCATGGAATGGTAAAAAGTTTCATAATTACTATAGATTAGCTATTTACCAAATAGGTTCAACATCATTTAAGGGTTCAAATCTTTTACTCAAATTATTTTAAATAATGAATGACTCTTGTAAGATTCCAAAATTTGTTCTAAATTCAAGGGGTTTTTATTAACTACCAAATTATATTTTGAAAATAACCATCCCGTCCGTCAGATCAGTTAGGGATAGCCAATGAGAGGAGGAAACTTGTATTTTCCAAACCCAAGCCTTAGACACTATCCTCTTTGTCACCCTAGAACGTTCTTGTATATAAATATGTATGTTCTATTAGAATGAATGTCGTTAATACACACACACACACACAGATATATATATATATATATATATATATATATATATATTCGATAACGATTCAAAACAAAATTGCCCAATCCTCTTTAAAGTCACAACAAAAGTTTACATAATTTCAATTAAGCTGTCATTTAAATTTTCTTTGAAAGCTTAATGTAACATTACCAAAATTTGTTTAATTGTTTAAAGCTTACAAAAGTCTTTAATAATGGAACCAAGTGTTTTTAATTTAAACTAGTGTTTAGTTATACAAATTACATTTCAAATTTTATGTATAGTAATATAATAATGTAACTTTTCGGAAACAAATGTAAATCAAATTTCTTTTATTTAAATTGCAAAACTTGTTTTAAATCTTGAGAGTCCAAACCAATTTAAGAACTTCAAAAATCCTCTTCTCGTTTATTGAAACCGTTAATCATTCACAACTTAGATTTCAAATTCAAGATTAACTTTCAAATCTTATTTTACTTTTAAATCATCATTATAGGAAAGAGATTTAAATCGATCTCCATATAAATCCACAACTATAAGGTATGATACAACCAAAATTAATTCACATGGTTATGAATATCTAACAACATTGCATCAATTAATCAACCATCTAATTGTGCACAAGTGTTTTGTGTTTGCAACAAACATCCATCAAACTTCATAGCAATAACAACCATTCTTAAGCCAACAATGTTGAGTAACATATTATAATTATCAACTAATTATAATTGTTGTTCCTACTTATTTAAAATAATTTTAAATAAATGTTCTCACCAGTTATGCTTTCCAATTCTTCACAATCAAAACTTTGCGTCTATTGCGGACCAAGCCTGCAAATGATCGCTTGCAAATTTCACAGACAACGCATTATTCCCTTTATCTTCAACCAAATGTATATATAAAATATATATGCACTTTGTACTTAAGCACACGTCTATATTCCTCAAAGCAAGAGAAGACCTGTAACGACCCATATTTTTGACCGTTTAAAATCGACAATAAACCTCACATGTCGACTCAAACAAATCGCAAATACAGGTAGTTATTGGGAAAAGAAGAAAGAAGAGAAAAACAAATCTCAGAATCTCACAGCGGAAGGACAACATATAATAAACAAATAGCAGTTAACACAATTGGAATATATACACATTTGACTATAGCGTACAAATGATAAATCAGAGTTACACATAAACAGATACACACACACGGCAGCGGAAATAACTTGCAGCGGAAATACATATATAATAGATATATACCAAATCTTCGTCTTCTATCTCCAAGGCAAAGTAATCTTCATTAACTGCAACATCTGCTGACCCGGGCGTATTGCATAAAAAGAAAACACAACAAACACTCGGATCAGCACTAAATCATTCTCATATTAGTCAAATTAAAATACGAAATAATATCAGTGTCATGGGTGCAGTAACTCAAGAGATGTTACGGGATTTTTCCATCTCTCGAGGATCCGTTAAACTAATATCTATATAATAATACGCTATTATTATAATGTCTGTTCAGTAAAGTATAAATACTGAAAATAGCGTAAGCGGGATTTCCATATTACCCTTACGCCGTTTACAGGCACCAACAGTCTATACAGTACCGTAAATTCACCATATTGGTGTTATCAGAGGGCACTCCATAGAAGGCAATGCTAAATCAAATCGTATGGGGCTCGATAAGGATAAATATGACAAGGCACTCGAGGCAATGCCCAGGGTAGGATTCTACCAATTGCACTCCCGGACCGGTGGTAACGCATAGCAGCCACTACCGCCCACCTCGGAACACACTCCCAAAGTCAAAATGGGCCCAAATCATCATTATCATCATATTCATAGAAATAGTATCGAAGGAGTGAGTCCGATCAAAGGTGCTACCTCAATTAGTCACGGTATAGCTCCTGTTTTAGTCATTTTAATTCTGACCCGAAGGTCAGGGCTATTTCGTAATCGTTCATCTTCCTTCGATTAAATAATCGCCTTCAAGTCATCATATCTCATTCTGGATACGTCGGAACGTTCACAGATACGTCAAACGTTTATAGTCGTCAAAGTGGTATCGACACTGACAGAGAGTATGCCTTATGCCGACTCTGATCTCTTTGACAACCAACGCTTACATCTTTCACATCGGTTGGTTCTTTTATATTTCAAAGGTTCGCTTTCATCTCAAAATATCATATTTTGTTTCGAACCCATTTTATATTCAAAAGAATAAAAATTTCATATCAACATATCACAATCATACCCAAAACCGATTTTATTCTAAACTAGAATATATTTCATATCCTTATATTATACTCATATAATATTTCATAATCGTCTTATATTCAAACAGAATATGTTTACCTCAAAGGTCATACTTATCTCAAATCGATTTGAATTCTAAATCCGTTTATATTTAAAAGAGTATAAATCTCCATAACTCTCATTCATATCATTTATGAAATCCATTATATTCAAATAAAATATCAAGTTCATTTCATATAAAGCTGGTTAACATCGATTCATATTTGAATACTTTATTTCGACTCCATCTTGAACTGGGGTTTAAATCCAGCAATTTCCATTCGGAAGAAAATTTACGATCATTGACAAAATTTGAAAACAGATGCTCTAAAATATCTTTATATAAAGTATACGTATAGAAATAATGGTTAAAACAAAATAATATAATTTAAATAATTATGAATATATATATATAATAAAAATTTCTAATTAGTTTTTAAATAATATAATAAAAAAATTTAAGCTAGAATAAGTAGTCTATAAGTAAAGGTTAAATGATAGATTTAAGGAAATAACTTATTTGAGCCCAAACATTTTTAAATACATATATAATAAATTCTTAGATCAAATTTTCTTCTTTCTTCCGAACTTCAAATACTTGAACCCACACTCCAGTCTCAATGGAGTTATAAAATTCAATATCTTGTTTCAAAAGCCATTCAACCCAATCTTCGATTTAGGGAAATTCAACCCATATTCCTCGATCCTCTCTTCTTTTCAAGTTTAAATTCAAATAAAATATTTCATTCAAATCCAACCTAAATTTGAAATTTTCAGATTTATCCAAACCTCATTTTAAGAATTCCACTTCCTTTGGAAACAATTTCTTAGCCACTCAAACACTTGTGATCCAGGTCCTTTACAGGAACAGGTTTATCGAGTATCGGTTCATTTCTTTAACTGAAATTTCTGTCAAATAAAATCCCAATATATTTGAAAATCATTTAACCAACCGATGTCGTTATAGAATTTCCTATCCAAAGGCCAAGTGATTAATTTCTAATTTCTCGATATTTCAGGGATGGATCTATCATTTCAATCCAAATCAGGGTCACAGAGGTTTATCATTTCACTCTGTGTTCTTAATTTATTTTATCGATAAATCCCGGGTTCATTAGATGCCCGTAACATCAAGGGTAAATGGGATTTATCGTCATAATCAACATGCATTATAATATACTGAAATAAGGAGCATTAAAATGTCACAATACATTCAGTAATAAATTTCAACCAACATCCATCACACAATTCCATTCAACAGATCAACATTAAACTGTTTCATGATTTTTCAAGGGTTCTAATTTTAATTTAGAAATTTAAATTAAATTAAATAACTAATCGTTACCTAAATTGCATGTTAACACACTTGCATGTCAAATTGAAACAACACATCAACAATCCAACACAGCCATGCAACCAAATTTATTTCATAATGTAATTTAATAAATATGGGAAAAATTCAGTATTTCGTGAGTGAGAAAATCACTCACCTTTGGGTCCTTTGTGGATTGAACGTCCAACCATAGCCCAAAATTTCACAGTCTCTAAACGCAGCTAGGTTAGTGCCAAAACGTTCGCAACTCCGCCACGATCCCAACGCAACAAACCGCGTCCAAATCTGAGTTAAAACGAGAGAGTTATCAGTGTTTAATCATTTTAATTTTAAATATATACAAAATAAATAAAACAAAACCCACCAAAAAAAATTCTGACACGTCACCCCGACCTCTTTCTTCCCGCTCATCCCCTTTCCATCCCGCTACAGTATTTCAACGTGGAAAAGAACCCAAAACTCAAAAACTTTGACCACCAAATTCGCTCATCTCCGACCACTAGGAAGCGCGAGGCCGACGCCCCTAGGACCTGCATCGAATCCCGCGTCCACGGGCCCTAGTGCCACCAACTCCGGTGGGCTACTTCGCCGTCGGTGAACCAAGGAACGGAACCCATTTTCGAACTTTGTCGACGAAATTCCGACCGTCTACCACACTATATATCAAACGAATACCACCAACGGGCTCGTGTCGACCTACTCTCCAATATCCATATTGCAGATTCTTCGATTGAGCTCAGAATCAAAATCCCCCAATTTGTGGTCTAGGGTTTCGAAACTCAGGAACTTTGACCGCAAATTTCGACTACTCCGCTTACTGCATGTCGAAGCAAATGGTACCAGTAGCTTCGTATCGTCTAGAGCTTCGAATCGACATATAATTTGCTATGGTTTGAAGAGATTTAATTTTTCAAAGCATGGATTTTTATTTCTAGGGTTTTGAAGATCATTTCAGCCATTAGAGAGAAATGAAGGAGGAGGTATACGTATAAATGAAGAATGGACTGATTGAGTGTTAAGTGGGTTTTTATTTATATATATTTATAAGGCCCAAATATGAGAAATACCCAATTAACCATTTACAATGATTCTTTCACAATTTCTCTTGTACGATCAAACGGTAAGTCGGATTGTGACGCAAATTGAAATCCTATAATAATTCACTATTCCGGTTCCGATGGCGCCAGTTTCGTCGAATTCCGAGACAGTCGCCAAAACAGTTAAATTTCACCGTTAATTAATTAATTAATTAAAATATTCAATTATTCGATTAACCGTTTTAAATTCTAATTAAATATTCATTGAATTCAAATTTAAATCAAATTATAACTTAAATAAATTTCTACGAATAAGTTTCACACATTTTCAAATCATAATTTGATTATTTGAATCTTGATTGAAATTCACTTATAAATTAACGACTTAAAATTCCACCATCAAATCAATTAAATTTGAATTCCCTTTTTAAATTAACTCTCTCACATAAATTTAATTATTTAAATATTCAATTTCAAATTACTTCTTTTCAAAACTAAATTTGAAAAATATATTTACTCAATTTAAACAATCATCATCATTAAAAATTAACACAAATTTGATTTTCCCTATATATTCCAATTTATTTATTTTAAATTGAAATTTAAATATACTGAAAATTATGGGACGTTACATTCTCCCCCACTTAAAAATCTTTTCGTCCTCGAAAAGAGAGCGAGATAAGGTATTAAACAAATCATACTTTCAAATCCATACTTATAAAATAACAGTTATAAAATAAGTATATAGTTGTAAGACCCCATAAATTTTCCAACTCCCGAAATAACGGAAAATTCCGGCAGCATCTCCCTTGTACGGAGGGGCCCGGGAAAAATCCCGATACATATATCAATCCAAAATATACATCTCATCAACGATGAGGCATCCCAAAAAATGGGGAAAAACAAAAATATAAACCACCAAAACTTTGTAACCCAATTATGTACCTTTCTTCAGCGTTTATTTACATTTATATTACCTTAGCATTTAGCGTTTAGTGCAAGCGAGCTCCATAGCGCAATACCACTTCCTCACACCTGTTACAACTCGCATACATATGAGAATCAATCATATATACAATATATAGCAATTGTATACAACTTACACAACATATATCGACCATTTCAATTCCAAAACCAAGATATTCATAACAGGCCAGCGAACAAATTGGAGTTTTACACCCCTTAGATGATGGAATTGGACTAAGACACATAGGCAAAAGTTGTAGCTTTTGTTTCAGGCTTACCGAATTGTCTGGATTCGTCGAATTCGGATAATTTATTCAAAAGTTATGGCAGTTTTAGCGAAGGCGAACGCTTCAGCCCTGGCAAATAAAATTGCAGATCTGAATTGTTCAACCCAGTTTTTACCCCTTTAAACCTCAAAATTTCACCCAGAATATTTAGAAAAAGTTTTATTTCAGATTCTGGCATTTCCGAATTGTGGTCGCACATCAAAATCCGACGTTCCGTTAGGAAGTTATGGTCAAAACAATATTGGTATTCAGTTCAGATTTTTATTTTCTGTGCTTACAACTACGACTAGTTCTTGGTTTTCAACCTAATAAACATGAAAATTAGATAGGGCTCCATTAACAAAAGCTTTAGTTCCGTTTCTGAGGTTTCTAAAAAGTCCGGAATCGTTAAATTCCGATCATCCATTCAAAAGTTATGGCTATTCTACTACAGCCTATCGAACACTTCAGATTTTCGCATGAACGTCGACTTATATAATTGGAGTTTCAAACTTCTGGATCCTAAAACTTTTATAAATCTTTATCACTTCACATTAGTTATCACTCTTTACTCGAGGAATGGTTTTGAAGACCTTTAGTAATTTAACCACCAAAATGAATTATTGCCCTTATACTCATAATATGATATCCCCTTTCAATACTTAAAATATGTTCATATTCCTTTCAATTATATTAAATGTATTTTATTTCAATTACCTCTTTCCATTTTCATCCATTGAATCCTTTACATTTACTCCATTATCCAAGAAATGAATTCATATCCAATTGCTTATTTCACTCCAATATATTTTCGATACATTACTCGTTTCTCTTTAAGCATTAAATTTAGTTAAAACTTGGTATTGTTTTACTTTCCGAACTAACTTGATTGTATTGAATCGTTGATTCATTAACTCTGGTCGTTTTTCTAAATTTCATCCTTATTATCGTCTATTTCCATCCATATGACATTGAACACCATTCCAAAATATTACTATTCCTTTCTTGTTCTTTTCAAGTATTATATTTCGAATGGACTTGAATTTATTTTTAACGTTTTCAACTAGCTTAATTATATTACGCCATACATTCATGAACATAGATCAATGTTGCAAAATTTCCATTTTCTTATTTAATTTATCATTATTCATTGACATTACTTTACTTATCCATATTCGATTATCCATTTACCTGAATTAGTTCCGATCTATTTATTTTGATTATTCAAGTTCATTCACACTTCATTGCATTTATATATTTAGTTCTAACCCAACAACTTCAAATTTTTTTTTTCCAAGTTTACTTCCATTAGTTCAAATTTACTTAACTTACTTAAATCGACTTGGTACTAAATTCTCTCGACATTCGGGTTTTATAGGTTAGTCTTCAGGTTTTTATTCCTTATTCCCTATTCCATATTTTTCAATTTCCCGTTTATTTCATTTCCTTATTCGATGTAGTTAACTTTGAATTCTATACCAATGGATTGAGGTTAACTATGGTTATATATAACCGTTCTATTTCATCTCGTTTATTAAATCTTTCCTTAACTCACATAACATTAATCACTAGTACGAATCGAATTGTTCTTATTTAGTCCAACTGTTCACGTGAATTTAAAACAACTTATTAAATTCCATAAGTTGATTTCCTTAAATTTAATCCATCGTATTCGGAAGCTGTTTGTAAGACTTCCATTTTTTTCTCAAACTTATATATTAATAACTATATATATAAATATATATAAATTCCATAGCGCTATTTTTAAATTTAAATTTAGTCATAACTTACCATTTATAAAGTGAACACTAACTTTCTTACATTCATTGGAAAGATATGATCAATTCGATCCTAGCGTTTCTTATTTTATTCAATTCTGACTTATATTAAATTTTATATATTTATTCAAAATTAAAGATTAAATTTTCAAACTACCGCGCCATTTCAGGCTCATAATATAAGTTTTTATAAATTTCGAACTCAAGTGTCGTTTTAAATAAATTTACAATTGTTACTAGTTAAAATAAACTCAATACTTGATTCCGGGTTTCCAAATCAAGTTTAAAATAACATACGTTTAATATTTATACTATTTATAAACCATACTATATGAAATCTCAAATCCAAACTTTTAAATTTAAGAAGGAAAATTGAAATTCTGGTTTAAATTAAATTCAACTTTATATATGGTATGCTAATACCTTTATATAAAATTCTATGCGATATGGAAATCGAGCCCAAAAAAAATCCTTGTAAAACCAAATTTTTATGATCATTGAATGGTCTCTCCCCCACTTAAACTCTTCAGAATAACCATCGATAATGCGTGCACTCATTACTAAGGCTATTTCGAAGATCCGAGCAAGGGATTATCCACTTGTTTCATACTATTTGAAATCATTTCCAGAACCATTCTTATAATATAATATAATATTATCTCAACTTTGGCAAAACTCTTTTAAATACCCCAGGATCAAGTTTCGAGTTCACTTTTATTTCAATCACAACCTTTCTCCTCCAATTTTGCTTAAAGATATCATTTTATTTCCAAGTATTCGCAACACCTAGTTATATTCTCTTATTATTTAATCGACCATAATAGGTAATAACTTACCATTACTACCTACTAGTATCGAATGCATATTCTTAAAACCAAAGGAATATATTTAATATATATAAAAATATAACTGAAAACCTTATTATGTCAATTCATTCTATTCGAATATTTAGAAATCCCTATCGATTCTATGGCGTCCCATATATCGACCAGAATCCATAAATATTCAACAAAACAAGTGAACACAATGTAAACCAATTTATATCAAAATACAAGTACGCTCTCTCATATCCCTCAAACTCATTCTAGGGCGTTTCTAACCCTATCTCTAATGAGTAAATTCCCAACAGAGCCAAGGTTATCGCTAACCATCGCTCTGATACCAACTGTGACGACCCATATTTTTGACCGTTTAAAATCGACAATAAACCTCACATGTCGACTCAAACAAATCGCAAATACAGGTAGTTATTGGGAAAAGAAGAAAAAGAAGAAAGAAGAGAAAAACAAATCTCAGAATCTCACAGCGGAAGGACAACATATAATAAACAAATAGCAGTTAACACAATTGGAATATATACACATTTGTCTATAGCGTACAAATGATAAATCAGAGTTACACATAAACAGATACACACACACGGCAGCGGAAATAACTTGCAGCGGAAATACATATATAATAGATATATACCAAATCTTCGTCTTCTATCTCCAAGGCAAAGTAATCTTCATTAACTGCAACATCTGCTGACCCGGGCGTATTACATAAAAAGAAAACACAACAAACACTCGGATCAGCACTAAATCATTCTCATATTAGTCAAATTAAAATACGAAATAATATCAGTGTCATGGGTGCAGTAACTCAAGAGATGTTACGGGATTTTTCCATCTCTCGAGGATCCGTTAAACTAATATCTATATAATAATACGCTATTATTATAATGTCTGTTCAGTAAAGTATAAATACTGAAAATAGCGTAAGCGGGATTTCCATATTACCCTTACGCCGTTTACAGGCACCAACAGTCTATACAGTACCATAAATTCACTGTATTGGTGTTATCAGAGGGCACTCCATAGAAGGCAATGCTAAATCAAATCGTATGGGGCTCGATAAGGATAAATATGACAAGGCACTCGAGGCAATGCCCAGGGTAGGATTCTACCAATTGCACTCCCGGACCGGTGGTAACGCATAGCAACCACTACCGCCCACCTCGGAACACACTCCCAAAGTCAAAATGGGCCCAAATCATCATTATCATCATATTCATAGAAATAGTATCAAAGGAGTGAGTCCGATCAAAGGTGCTACCTCAATTAGTCACGGTATAGCTCCTGTTTTAGTCATTTTAATTCTGACCCGAAGGTCAGGGCTATTTCGCAATCGTTCATCTTCCTTCGATTAAATAATCGCCTTCAAGTCATCATATCTCATTCTGGATACGTCGGAACGTTCACAGATACGTCAAACGTTTATAGTCGTCAAAGTGGTATCGACACTGACAGAGAGTATGCCTTATGCCGACTCCGATCTCTTTGACAACCAACGCTTACATCTTTCACATCGGTTGGTTCTTTTATATTTCAAAGGTTCGCTTTCATCTCAAAATATCATATTTTGTTTCGAACCCATTTTATATTCAAAAGAATAAAAATTTCATATCAACATATCACAATCATACCCAAAACCGATTTTATTCTAAACTAGAATATATTTCATATCCTTATATTATACTCATATAATATTTCATAATCGTCTTATATTCAAACAGAATATGTTTACCTCAAAGGTCATACTTATCTCAAATCGATTTGAATTCTAAATCCGTTTATATTTAAAAGAGTATAAATCTCCATAACTCTCATTCATATCATTTATGAAATCCATTATATTCAAATAAAATATCAAGTTCATTTCATATAAAGCTGGTTAACATCGATTCATATTTGAATACTTTATTTCGACTCCATCTTGAACTGGGGTTTAAATCCAGCAATTTCCATTCGGAAGAAAATTTACGATCATTGACAAAATTTGAAAACAGATGCTCTAAAATATCTTTATATAAGTATACGTATAGAAATAATGGTTAAAACAAAATAATATAATTTAAATAATTATGAATATATATAATAAAAATTTCTAATTAGTTTTTAAATAATATAATAAAAAAATTAAGCTAGAATAAGTAGTCTATAAGTAAAGGTTAAATGATAGATTTAAGGAAATAACTTATTTGAGCCCAAACATTTTTAAATACATATATAATAAATTCTTAAATCAAAATTTCTTCTTTCTTCCGAACTTCAAATACATGAACCCACACTCCAGTCTCAATGGAGTTATAAAATTCAATATCTTGTTTCAAAAGCCATTCAACCCAATCTTCGATTTAGGGAAATTCAACCCATATTCCTCGATCCTCTCTTCTTTTCAAGTTTAAATTCAAATAAAATATTTCATTCAAATCCAAACTAAATTTTAAAGTTTCAGATTTATCCAAACCTCATTTTAAGAATTCCACTTCCTTTGGAAACAATTTCTTAGCCACTCAAACACTTGTGATCCAGGTCCTTTACAGGAACAGGTTTATCGAGTATCGGTTCATTTCTTTAACTGAAATTTCTGTCAAATAAAATCCCAATATATTTGAAAATCATTTAACCAACCGATGTCGTTATAGAATTTCCTATCCAAAGGCCAAGTGATTAATTTCTAATTTCTCGATATTTCAGGGATGGATCTATCATTTCAATCCAAATCAGGGTCACAGAGGTTTATCATTTCACTCTGTGTTCTTAATTTATTTTATTGATAAATCCCGGGTTCATTAGATGCCCGTAACATCAAGGGTAAATGGGATTTATCGTCATAATCAACATGCATTATAATATACTGAAATAAGGAGCATTAAAATGTCACAATACATTCAGTAATAAATTTCAACCAACATCCATCACACAATTCCATTCAACAGATCAGCATTAAACTGTTTCATGATTTTTCAAGGGTTCTAATTTTAATTTAGAAATTTAAATTAAATTAAATAACTAATCGTTACCTAAATTGCATGTTAACACACTTGCATGTCAAATTGAAACAACACATCAACAATCCAACACAACCATGCAACCAAATTTATTTCATAATGTAATTTAATAAATATGGGAAAAATTCAGTATTTCGTGAGTGAGAAAATCACTCACCTTTGGGTCCTTTATGGATCGAACGTCCAACCATAGCCCAAAATTTCATAGTCTCTAAACGCAGCCAGGTTAGTGCCAAAACGTCCGCAACTCCGCCACGATCCCAACGCAACAAACCTCGTCCAAATCCGAGTTAAAACGAGAGAGTTATCAGTGTTTAATTATTTGAATTTTAAATATATACAAAATAAATAAAACAAAACCCACCAAAAAAAATTCTGACATGTCACCCCGACCTCTTTCTTCCCGCTCATCCCCTTTCCATCCCGCTACAGTATTTCAACGTGGAAAAGAACCCAAAACTCAAAAACTTTGACCACCAAATTTGCTCATCTCCGACCACCAGGAAGCGCGAGGCCGACGCCCCTAGGACCTGCATCGAATCCCGCGTCCACGGGCCCCAGTGCCACCAACTCCGGTGGGCTACTTCGCCGTCTGTGAACCAAGGAACGGAACCCATTTTCGAACTTCGTCGACGAAATTCCGACCGTCTACCACACTATATATCAAACGAATACCACCAACGGGCTCGTGTCGACCTACTCTCCAATATCCATATTACAGATTCTTCGATTGAGCTCAGAATCAAAATCCCCCAATTTGTGGTCTAGGGTTTCGAAACTCAGGAACTTTGACCGCAAATTTCGACTACTCCGCTTACTGCATGTCGAAGCAAATGGTACCAGTAGCTTCGTATCGTCTAGAGCTTCGAATCGACATATAATTTGCTATGGTTTGAAGAGATTTAATTTTTCAAAGCATGGATTTTTATTTCTAGGGTTTTGAAGATCATTTCAGCCATTAGAGAGAAATGAAGGGGGAGGTATACGTATAAATGAAGAATGGACTAATTGAGTGTTAAGTGGGTTTTTATTTATATATATTTATAAGGCCCAAATATGAGAAATACCCAATTATCCATTTACAATGATTCGTTCACAATTTCTCTTGTACGATCAAACGGTAAGTCGGATTGTAACGCAAATTGAAATCCTATAATAATTCACTATTCCGGTTCCGATGGCGCCAGTTTCGTCGAATTCCGAGACAGTCGCCAAAACAGTTAAATTTCACCGTTAATTAATTAATTAATTAAAATATTCAATTATTCGATTAACCGTTTTAAATTCAAATTAAATATTCATTGAATTCAAATTTAAATCAAATTATAACTTAAATAAATTTCTACGAATAAGTTTCACACATTTTCAAATCATAATTTGATTATTTGAATCTTGATTGAAATTTCAGTTATAAATTAACGACTTAAAATTCCACCATCAAATTAATTAAATTTGAATTCCCTTTTTAAATTAACTCTCTCACATAAATTTAATTATTTAAATATTCAATTTCAAATTACTGCTTTTCAAAACTAAATTTGAAAAATATATTTACTCAATTTAAACAATCATCATCATTAAAAATTAACACAAATTTGATTTTCCCTATATATTCCAATTTATTTATTTTAAATTGAAATTTAAATATACTGAAAATTATGGGACGTTACAAGACCGAAGGCGTTATTGGGCAGGTCTTGGTGTTGCTTGAGTCACGGCAAGAGGGTGGAGATGTGGTGAGGTTTGTTGAGGCTTTAAGGTAGGGTTTGACACAGTGCGAAGAAATGGGTGAAGCTTCTTTTTTTCTGTTTCTCACATGAAGGAAGATTGTTATACGGAACATGGGGTAGAAGAAAATGAGTAAAGGAATTTGAAGTTAGAGGAAATGGGTTAGATGGAAGGATATTTGCATAAAAAAGACGGGTAGGAGGAGAACCAGGTGCGTGAAGAATTGAGAGAAAGGTATGTCATGCATGTCCCCACACTATTCCAAATCTTTGGGTTGTTGTTTCACAAATATTTGAATTGATATGGCAAGATTTATACCAGATTAAATCAGATATTATTACCTGTCATGTCTATATGGAGACTAAATTTTCAAATTTAACGAGAACTATTTTAGAGAAAGAAGGGACACTTGTTGAATTGGTCTAGGATAGAAATAAATATTTTCTAAATATATTGTCTACCGCTTTTTTCATGGTTTACATTTTTGTTCACACCGTTTGTTTCCATCTTTGTTTCGTTTTAATATTGAATTTAGTTTGTTAACGACCAAATTGTTACAAATTCGATTGCTATGTACCGTAAATTATATTTAAATGTTAATGCCAAATATGCACATTTATTTCACAATTTATTGCTTTCTTTTCATTGCGCATTCCTTATACAAATACGGATTAGATTCCTAGTTTGGTTACATCGCTAATATTCCAAAGTTCATTCTTTGTTTTAATTATGTTAACTGAGGGAAATAATATCATTATGCAATAAACTTAAACTTAGCATTTTTTTTGAACAAAATTAATTACTACTTAAATTAACCTTCAATATTAGTTTGACGTTTTTATTATGTCATTTATACTTAACGTTTTGGTTTGAAATAAATAAATCTTGACGATATTTTACTATGCAAATAAATTCTACGTAGTAAATTATTCCTTAAATAAGTCAAAATATTTATTTCAAAATTGATCTTTATTTACATCGCCACATTAGACAAAAAATTTGTAAAATGTTAATTTTGGAAAAACGTTCAAATTGAGCTTATATTTACAAATGTCATTTCATGTTAAAAGTGAATGGTATGTTCAAAATAATAAATCCCAGTTCTAGTAAGCATGCATACGATAAACATTAAATTCATTAAATTACAAAATTAACTAATACGGTAAAATTCATGTTTCCAAAAATGTTTATATTAAAATTAACAGAGAAACTGTAATGTTAAACATTCAAATCGGTTACAAATGTGAATTTTGTGTTTTTAAAATATTCAAACGGCTTAATATTTGTTAACATCATAAATGTTGACAAACATTCATATTGATACTATATTCAAAATGCGCTTTTATTTTTAGAATGAATACGACATTAAATAACAATGCAAAATCTAATTTGAATTTCAAGCATATATTTTTCTTCTTACCAAAAGTAATTTCCTAATTAAATTACAAAATAAATTTACAATAGTGACAACTCTTGTTTCAACGGACTTCTAATGTTAAGTATTCAAATCAATTAGTAACGTAAGTCTCACTTAATTAACACAACGTTTATGAATCCACGAAAAGAGTTCACTTAAATATTGTTCGTAATAGACAAATTCCAAATATAATTAATTAATTTTGTGATAAATCTTAATTTAATTTATATTTTTAAATGTCAAATTTTCTAGGTCGTTACAATATTGAAAGTTATATTACTATTTTCTTCCTTTAACTAATTTCAAGGGAATCAAATCAAACCTAATTTTCAATATTATCCTATTGATATTTAACTAATATTTCATTTCATTTTTCGGTTAGTCATTATGCACTACTATAAATTACAATCGCTCTATTAACTAAATTTTATATCAGTTCATTTTTGTTATGTTCTAGGTTTTAATAGTTGTAACAGTTATCCATTCCACTTCTACTATAATGAATTCATTTAATTTCCTCTTTGTACGCTTATATTTTCATCATACTCATTCATTTTCCATTACAAAATAAAAACTATCCACCAATTTCAATATTCACTATTCTCCTTCTGTATATCAAGATCATCTTTAATAGTGTTCTTTACATTTGCATGTAGGTCAGCTACCTTCCTAATGCAAAGCATCTTCAACTTCATTTACTTTTTCCTTAATCGTTTTAACCAGTTTTTTATGGCTTTAGCATACATCTAAATTTGTACAGGTCTGTGATTAGGTTTCTGATTTCTTTCTTCATTTTATTTAGTTCTTTGTTAAGATTGTGTAAGTTTTTCTATGACATTTTTACCCAATTTTCCTTTTCGATAGATCGATGATTAGGTTTATAAGTCATTTCCTCTTTTTACTTTGTTTGTTTTATCATTAAGTAGGTTTACATTTCTAGCCACTCTTTTCAAACAAATTATATATTATCTTCAACAATATATTAGCCATGAGAAGAAGCTAATTATATTATACTAATTGAAAAGACTCTTAGATTAGGTTTTAAAAGTGTAGATCCACCCTCTAATTTTGGTGAGTTCAAAGGCTTTCTTATTGGTTTACTAAATGAAATCGACCTATATTTTTGATTGATATAGAAAGGTATGATATTACTTTGTTTTCCCTTTAAATAATTTCAAAGCGATCAAATCAAAATGTTATTTTCAATATTATCTAATTGATATTCTACAAATATTTTGTTTCTTTTTCGATGAGTTGTTTTGCTCAATTATAAATTACATTCACTTCTTCAATTGACTTTTATATGCTAAATAAACTTAGTTAACATTTAAGTTTTAAAAGTTATTATAGTTTCCCATTCCACTACTAATTTAATATTTCATTTATAACCCTCTTAATATTCTTTTGTTTTCACTCTACTCGTACATTTTCAATTGCATAATAGAAAATTATCCTTCAGTTCTAATATTCACCGTTCTCCTTCTGTTTTCAAGCTCATCTTTAATTTTGTTTCCTAGGTTTGCATGAAGATCAATTATATCACCACCACACATCATTTCCACTCCTTTAATTTTTCCCTAGTCCTTTTACCTAAATTTTCATGCCTTTTAACCAGTGCTTAAATTTCTACGGATCTATAAGTAGGTTCTCGACCCCTTTTTTAATTTTGTATCATTGTCAAGTTTCTGTAAGTTTTGCCATAATCTTTTTATCCAATTTTCTATAACTTCTAACGTATGTCAACTTTTATATAGATTTATAATTATGTTTATAATATTTTTCCTCTTTTTATTTTGTTTGTATATCGTTAAGTAAACTCTTTCTAGTCATCCATTTTAAATAATTTTAGTTTAACTTACATAATGCATTGACCATAAACAAAAGAATATTATGTTAAATTAATTGCAATATTTTTTAGAATTTTAAAAGTGTTTTTCTAACCTCTAATTTTGCGAGCTTAAAGGCATTTTCAGTAGCCCACCAACAGGAATCCACCTTAATTTTTTATTGATACAAAAAGCTACGATATCACACTTTTTTGCCTTCAACTAATTTCAAGGCAATCAAATCAAATGTTATATTCAATGTTACCCGACTGATATTTTACTGATATGAATCTCTATTTTGGTGAGTCGTTATGCTCTTCTACAAATTTCATTCCCTTTGTAAATCAATTTTTTATATACCTTTCGTTTTATAATTAATTTTAAAGTTTTAACAGTTATATTAGTTGTACATTCAACTTCAATTTAATGGCTCTTTTCGTTTATGTAACAACCCGGATTTTCAGAACCAATTTAAAATTTTGATTTAAGCTATTTTGAGGAATATACGAATATAAATTGGTTATTTTTGCTAAATAAAATTTGAGAATAATTTTATAATCTGTTTTTATACTTTATTTGACTTAAAATAATCTGAGAAAAATTATTAAATTGATTTATAAGCTTTGTTTTGAGAATGTTGAGAATTCGATTTTAAAAATCAACGCATAGCCCTTAAAAAGTGAAATTTTGCATATGAGCTCAGAATTCGACGAATTAAATCTTTTTGGATTCATAATGACAAATCATTGTTGGGTTCCAAAATGCGCGTCGAACGGAGTCAGTATGTGGCCGTGTGGAGCAACACCATTTGCTCAAAAATAGGCAGTCATTTTACAAGGGAACATTATTGAGATGATCTCAGAATTCGATTCTATTTTTTTTGGATTTGTATCATCTAATAATGGTTAAATCCAAAAGGCCATGATTTTTGGAGTTAGCATGTGGGCGTGCAAGAAGAAAATGTGCGCTAAAATCGCATTTCTGAACATTATTTGAGCATCTTTGAGAATTTCGATGGAAGGTTAAACGAACTCATAATTTAATGAAACTTGTTTCGTTGGACTCGTCTTCATGTCTACTATCTCGTATCCGAAATCTGTGGCAAACGGAGATTGTTTGCAGTCGGACGATCGCAGAGAAGAAGAGATAAATTCCTACTAAAGCTATTTTCCTTGTCTTCTTTCTTCATTTCTCCCATTCACTTCTTCCTACTCCTTTCTTTCAAAAATGGCCTCCCTTCCCCTTTGTCGCTGCCGCACCCCTCCCTCCCCCCTCCGCTGGCCGACAGTCCCCTCCTCTCCTCCCTCTCCTCCTCTTTCTCTCTTTGATTTTGCAAGCCCTAGGAGCCAACCACCACCACCTCCGGCCACCATCCCTTTGTCGCTGCCGCCCCCTCCAGCCACCAGACCGGCCGTGGGCCCCCCGTCACCAAAAACCCATTTTCACAAATTTCTCGTTTTGCAAATAACACCCTATCATTATTTCCTTAATAACTCCCAAACCGTGCATTTCTAGCCAAAACTCCACAGTGCCAAAGTTTTAGAACATGATTTTCTCTTCGATTTGGATTTATGGAAGTCAACTTTTGGAGTTCGGAGATGTCCGGAAAACGCATCCAAAGATCGCGGATCTGCTGCTGTTTTTCGTGATTTCTGGCGAATTGATGCATTTTTGGAAGAAAGTCCGCTAGACAAAAGTTGTCCGGAATGGCACGTTTAGGATAGTGACAAAGTTTGGTGAAGATTGGAGGCCATATGCAAATTCTAGAGTCAAAAAGGCGAATTCAAGTGTGGGGAACGAAAAAAGCGAGCGCGGCGACAAGAATTTTCTACATAAGAAGAATCGTGACGAATTGGTTTAGCTTATGGGTGAGAACTCTCTCATTAAAATCATTTTTTGTTGTGTCATTATATCCTAGGTTACAGATGGGGCTTAGTAGCTCCCGACATTACTTTTTGTACAAATCTTGGATGATTTTGTGATATGATTGTATTGTGGAAAAATTGATCGTATAATGGTATTATTGGATTGATTGATTGTTGTGTATGGCGCGAGCCAGTATGAGGAGAGGGATAATTCTAGACATTATTCCGGTTCTAATATCGCGTCGTTATAACGCCGATTTTTTTTATAGAAATAACAGGGTACTTAATTACATTAAACAAAGATTACAGAAAGTTTGAGTTGGCCAAAATAAAAACAACAGTACAACGAATACTTTACAAAAAGGAAAATAAAAGCCAACTCAAACAACAAATAGGACACTACAAAGCACTATAGCAAACATACCAAAACCACTACACAACAATACAAAGAAACACACATAAGAGAACTGATAGAACGCAGCAAGCAAATCCAGCTTTGTCAAAGTTGAAAATTATTATCACTATACAGCTCAAAACCAAGACAAGAAGGTCCAAGAGAAGCTCAAAAGCCCAAAGAAGAACTACCACAAAGATAAGTAAACAACACCAGGAATCAAATAATACTTGAAGCCAGAAGCAACACACCTAAACCAGCCACCAAAACATTTTCCGGAGCATGCAGCAGACACCATATCACAACTGAAAAGAATACCAGAAACATGCACATATAAAATATCCATTCTGCCATTCTCAGGAACTAAGATAGTCATCAAAATTATGAAACAACTTTATAAAGAATCAACCAACAAGCATACTTCATCATTTCTTACAAATTCCTCCATTCTTCACTCCTGTTATATCACCTTCTTCTTTCGCTTTCTTAGTTTTAGATCTTGTGCTGACTTGATACTTCATTTTAAGCCATTCATGATTAGCTTCCTCCAAGAGGTCCTGAACTAGAATAAAAACTCTACCTTTTATTTTTTTACCCTTTAGTATACTTCTATTTTCCTTCTAAAACTGCTATTAGAAGAGCAGTCAGATTCTTCCATAAAGCTGTCCTCTAAATCATTAGTATCACATTGTTTTTGCTCATCTGCAAGAGTGTCACCAATTTCTTTTTCAACTGAATAATCTCCAATATTTACAACAACAATATGAGACAAATCACCATTTATATTAACTCGTTGACTACCATCACAATTCTCACCATCAATTACATTACCCTCTGATTTTTGCACTAGTCCATTTCCATCTATTTTACACTTAACAACATCCTTAATTGAATTATCTCCAGTACCCTGTTCACTCACATTATACTCATCTAGAATGCTAAATGAATTAGCATTACCAACTTTGCAAAGTTCAGCATTACCCTTTAAAGGATTTTGATTACCATGACTATCACCAGTCTTTAGTTTATCATGTTACTCTGATCAATTCCACAAATCCCTGCAGTCTCATTCATATGTTTATCTTGACCCACACATGTATCATATAAATCCATATTACTATCATAAATTGAAATGTGCTTAGGAATCCACAGTCTAGTAGATTTACACACAGCTGCAGAGTGACCAAAAATTCTGCAGTTACTGCATGTAGAGGGTGTCCATTCGTAAATCACTCTCTGCCAAACAATACATCCATCTTGACGCTGAATAGGTATGGTATCTGGAAATTTGAAATCTATATTTATCTCTATTAAAATTCTAGCATAAGAGATCCGATGTAAATTCTCTGTAACACTATCTAATTTTAATGGCTGTCCCAAAGTAGAAGCAATCCTACTTATAGCTTCGATTGACCAAAAATCCAGATCTGAATTCGACAATTTAATCCAGACTGGAATAGAGTTAAGGAAATCTCATGTCAATTTCATTCCAGGCAACCACTTTTTCATATATATCAGTCTTTTATTATAGAAATAAGGTCCAGTTGCTAAAATCCTATCACATTCTTCAGCTGATTCACATTTACAAATAAAGAAATCGTTATCTCTAGAGAAAAGCTGAAAGTTACCTTTGATACCCCAATTTTTAACTATGTGACCTTCAAGAAAGTGTAATAGGGTTTGCTGCCATAGACGTAGAAAACAATGGAATTAGCCCATTTTTCCCTTGCTGTGTTAACCAACTCATCACTTATTACCGCAATTTTGAGATTATCTTTGATCGGAGGCTCGAAGAAATTAAGTTGAATCGCCTCCCGATGCGCTCTATTCTCTGTAATAGCCTCAATCCACGATTTAGATTGCAGAGTCTTAACTGTGGAATTATTATTCTGAACTTGAAAGACAAGATCTGGAAAATCTTGTCTTGAATTCAGATTTGGACTCTTGAGATTGACCAAATTCGTACTTGCATGTTGTTGAGATGCGGAAATATCAGGAGTAATTGGTGATCTTTGATCCGAGTCTAAGTGGAAATTGAGATTTTTCTGCAATTTAGGATTTTGTTTAGACGATGCCACCATTGATGAAAACCCTAGAGTTTGGTTCTCTGATTTTTGATGTTTTCTATAACGCCGAATTTTTCTGAAACTGAAATATATAAATTATTTATATAAAATGTATATTAAATTTTCATAAAAAGAAATTGAAATAAATATTCATTTACAAGTCGGATGGCTTGTTTATGTACACCTGTTTATATGATATTGACGGGGACGATAAATTTTATACATCGCACAACTGCACAAATAATAATCAATATTTGTTGGTTGAAACCCCACACGGGTATTGGGATGATATTTGACATACACTAATCTCAATGTTTAGTCGTATGTCAATGGATGCGTTGACAGACTGTGGTGAGTGCTATTTATTTATTTTAATACTCATACAGTTGTAGAATGCACTCTGGATGATGTTTGAATGTTGAATGATTATTTATCATTATTGTTGCATACATGCGATGTATGAAATCCATATAACTGAAATTATATGGTAATTGATTGAGTCGCATTCCAATTCAGTAATAAAGAATATTTTAAAATAAAGAATATTTTAAAATAACGAATATTTTAAAATAATGTTCAGTAAATAATCAAACTATGATTTTGTTGTCCGATTTTGGATGGACACGAAAATATTGAAATAGTGAAGCCGAGTTAACTTACGCTATTTTGACCCGAACGGGTTTATCGATCGATTTTATTCATTTTATAATGAATACGAAAAAGAAATGGATTTCAAAATCTGATATTTTGAAAATATTATCATTTTAAATATTATAACGATAAGAAATATTCAATTTTGGTTTAAAATTGAAAATGAAGTTGAAATCGTTTGGAAATGAATTTATAAACGAATTTATAAAATTCGCTTTGAATGGAGATCGATGATACATATTATATATATATACATATACATACATACATACATACATACATACATATATATATATATATATATATATATATTGGCCTGAATAGAACGAGCCGCACAACGACCATTCGCGAATTTTGACCATTAACTTCAAATGGACGTAACGGGAGATCCGACCATCGGATTCTCCTAAAACCAGAATCTTGGGTTCGTATCGAAAAGAGATTTCCAATGAATATAAGAGATTTAAATTTGAACGGTCGAATTTTAAGATATGTCCAAATCAATTTCAGAAAAGGTCGCTATGGTTGCAGTTCGATGGCCGTTATTGGAAACCGACTGTAAGGGCATTAATAAAATTATTAAAAATATAGAAAAATAGTGTAAAATCATAATAAATGATTTGGAAAGATTCTAGATGAAAAATTCCATATTTGAAAAGATAAAAATATATTTTTATCGAAATGAACTAGTTATTAACTAGAATAATAATCCAATGTTTTTAAATAAATAAATTGGATTGGTAAATGGTTTTAAAATAACCAGAATTTTCCAACATATGAATTGGAAAGGATTTAAATAGAAATAATCTTCGGAATATTTCGATATGGGATTCCGTGATTATACGAATATCGTTGGGGAATTTGGAAGATACAGATATTGTTATTCCCAATACGATATTTGTTGGTTTCAGAATTTGATATTGAATATAAGCCGATATAATTTCTATTCAGAGCCTTGTATTTAATATCAAATTGAAATTGGATTTTGGGTTTTGTCGTGAATGGTGTCTTTACTAACAATGTTCTTAAACCCCGATGAGAAAGGAATAAATCTTTTAAATAACAATTAAAGAAGTTTACCAATTAATTTAAATTGGAATTGAAACGAAAATTGGATTTTGGGCTTTACAGTGAATAATGTTTTAAATAACATTTGTTCTTTAACCCAATTAGCAGTGAAGATATGATTTGGAATTAGTAAATCTTTTTATTAAGATTTAATGGAAATTTTCCAAAGTAAATTTTTCCAATTTAGTATATTAAATTGGAATTGAATGGAATTCGATTTGGTAATAATCGAGATGAGCTCCTGTAAAAGGAAGACCGTTACTATATACGGAATTTAAAAGCCCTTGCCGTTATTCCATTTATAGTATTTGATACAGAAATTTATATCGATTATACACTGTTATGATTTCCGCATAGATTCATTTTGATGGAAGATGATTTGGGTTTATCGTGAACTGTGTTTTAAATGACATTAGTTCTTTGACTCAGTAAAAGAGAGCTTTAAATTTCCTAAGGTTGAACAATCATAAAGTAATGATTTTTAGGATTAAAACTGAACTGGAGTTTTAATGAATCTTTAATTAGGTCGAAGTGGGAATGGGGTAATTAAATTTACCAAATTTAAGAAATGTTTCGAGATGGAGTACCACCAGTTTTACTCTAGGTGATAGTTAAATCTTTAATTAGATTTGAACGTGAAATGGTAATTAATTTTACCGATAACACCGTGGGTGTTAGATATGGAGTACTACCAGTTTTTCTCCATGGGATGGATAGGTTGGAATTGGGTTAATATAGATAAATGATTACTTCGGTAAGGCTTGCTAATCCCGACTAGTTGATAAACCTTAATTTGGTTTAGAATTGATTAAGGGTAAAATCAAATCTTTTGAATTGATATCAAAAGGAAGAATAAATTTAAAGGATTTTATCTTTGATAAAATTAATGGGAACCTTTCCCTAAAAATGTGAATATTTGAATAAAAGAATATTCTGGATTGGAATGGGGCGTATGATGTTTTTTATAGCACTTGGTTATTGATTATGAAATACGCGAGTTATTCCGAAAGACCTGGTTTATCCCATTCTGAATAACTGATACGACGACTATAAGTCGGCGATGAAGATGGTGGTTGAAGACAGGAGATCTTCACGTCATTTTGATGATTACTGATATCTTGATTGGGCTGTACACCCAAGATAAGGTAATAAGTGGTAATCGTCTAGACGTACTTGGAGATCGACCGGATATGCGAGGACCTCTCACCTGTATTGGACATATTGCATGAGGAATAAGGTGCCTCCGGTTTCGTTCAGACCTAGAACGAACTTGCAAATGGATGTGTGTTTGACATTGGATTTCATTCTATGTTGATTGATTTCTATTAAATATATATCTGTTTGGTGGCAGAGAATTTATTCTCTTGGTTAACACCCTTCTCTGAGATGTACGAGCTTAGAGGTTATATATTGATAGAGATTAGTTGCATGGTGTGAATTGTCAGTGTGGCATGCTGAGATGCAAATGATTAAGGTTTTTGTTGAAAAGCAAAGTCTTGTGGTTGATGATCAAAGCACGGCTTTAAATAGCATAGCTATGTGCATAACGTTAATTCACGGGCTTCACACCCAGTATGAGTCAAAAATGGGTTGAGGGACCGTTGGGAGTACACGATGTTTCTTTCCAGCTAGGAGTGGTGTCATAGTATGGAGCCCAGACATTTTTACTTATGTGGATAATGGAATGAGGTGCCTCGGATATTGAGTCCCTAGTGGCTTAAAGATAGGTCCGATAGGACCGGGAAACGTGTGTTCAAGAATAACCAATCCACTAAAGTATGTGTGGACCGGCCCTTCCGTTCCCAGGGTTCGCCGGCGTCCGAATCCTAAGGCATTTGCTAGAGTGTCTCGAATTGGTGAGGAGCCATCCCTTGCCTCGACTCATAGATGGAAATCCAATTTCCAATACGACATTTTTCGGTTTTAGTTGTAGAACTGGTATGGCAACATGACATATGGTACCCATGCCGTCTATGATTGATACATTTATATTTGAAGTTGTTTTGACACTATGCACTTATAGTAATAACAAAAATGGTTTGTTTTAAACGTATCAAGCATGTTTGGATATTATAAGAGAAAATTCTATCCTCCGGCTTGCGTTGCATTATGTGATAGGACATGAGTCTTATAATGGCTTCATTCTTCAAAAAGCATTGCGTTTTTTAATTTAAACTGAGATTCACGTGGAGTAAACCCGTTCCGTTTTATACGGCGTGGTCCTGTGATTTCCTTAATTTTGAAGTAAAGATTTAATAACTGTTTTAGTTCTAACACCAGTCCTATGACTGACTCGGAGTTTAGTGTTTCTACCTAAACTCTAGGTGCCGATATTTTCCACATGGGCAGCTAGTAGTTTTGGTTTTCGAAGATATTTCTTTTCACAGGATCCTGGATTACAGCTGGAGCTATATTTAGAAAGCTTTGTATCTGTATTTCTCTTTCAGTTGTGTCAGTTGTTATTTTCCCTCTATGCATTGTATTTATGCATTTATATATCCATTGCTTTGTATTATTATTTTATTTCTGTTGTGTAGTATTTATTCATACTCTGATATATTCTTGTACAGTGATGTAAATTGTTATAATAGCAATGAAATGTTCTGTTGTTTTGTATTCTGATGCGTCATGTTCTCAAAGAAATCCGGGCTTTCCCATAAGCGGGATTTCGGGTCGTTTCAGTTTACCTCTGTGTACTTTTACTTTCATCACACTCCTTCATTTTTAGTTATAACATAGTAAATTATCCATTAGTTTCAAAGCTCACCATTCTACTTTTGTTTATCAAGTCCATCATCAATTGTGTTCCTAAACTTATGGATCAATTTCACCAAATAAAATCACTGTCAATTTCCTGTAATTTTTCCTAATAATTTTACAATTTTTTATGCGCTTAACCTATGATTACATTTCTATAGATCTATGGCTTCATTTTTTTTATTTTATTCATTATTTTGTTTTATTTCTTTGTCAACTTTAGGTAAGTTTCTCCATAATCTCCTTCTAGTGCACTTAGTATATCAAACCATTCACATCGAGTTCAATATGGGTTCGTTATTCTTAGAACTATTAAGTATTAAATCAAGGAAATAAATATAATACCTTTGATACATTTGATGTTGTATCCTATTGAGGAATTAGACTAATCGGTTTGTATAATTTCATTATTGAAGCGAACAAATTATTGTAAATAAGGTGGTTTCAGTATTATATCGTCAATTTGGTTCATATGTATATTTCACTGAAGCCAGATTCTGAATTATTTTTAGGGTTTAATAATTTGTATATGTGGTTCAAAGTCAAATTAGTATTTAAATTACAGTGGAACGGGAAATATATTTGTACATAGTTAAATAAAAGAACGATTTATGTTTAACACTAGGTATACATATGATTTATTATTTTTATGATGTTGTTTTCATTTCTATGGTATTTTTAAAATTTTGAAAACTAGGCGTTTTGCTATTCAATATAAATTTTGTGTAACGACCCAGAATTTGGGGCCAATTTAAAATTTTTATTTTAGAAATTTTAATGGATTTTGAATATTTAAAATAATTTATTTTAAATAATAACGACAAGAAAGTTAGTTTAAAACGGATAAATTCAATTTAATTATAAAGGGAGTTTAAAACAGCGTTGCAGTTTGAAAATTTGAATTTGAACTTTAACTGACTGTACAGGATTCATTTTGAATCAGAATTGAACGAAACAAGAAATATTTAAATCTGTTTAATCGTATCTTTCTAACGATTCTGAAAAACTGAAATTTCACTTTAGAAATCAAAAGTTATGGCCAATTCAAAATTTTGAAAAGTCGCTGTAGAATTTATATATATTTTAATATAAAATATAGCCCTTAAAAATAGCCATTTTTCAAACGACCTCGGTTTTCGACGAAACCACTTTTGTTGGAACCGGAATGTTAAATTATTGCTAGGTTTCAATTTTCACAATTTTTCGAATTAATATGTGAGCATGGTAAAAGAAAACGTGTTTTGTCAGTTTTAGTCAAATTTAAACGACTCAAAAATAGCCATTTTTCAAACGGTCTCAGAATTCGACGAAATTAGTCTTGTTAGAACCATATCGTCAAAACATGACCAGAAATAATTTTTGTGTAATTTTTAGAATCCGTATGTGGCTCCGGTAATTTAAAGTGTACGTTTGAATTTAATAATTAAATGTTTTATATTTAAATTTTAAGAAAAACCTGTCGAAACAATTGAATTAGGTTACGAAACCTATTCCATTGGGTCCAGAGTCGGGGTTATTAGCTAGGGGCGACACTTGTTGGGTTTGATTCGGAGTTCGTGACTTTAAACAAGAATTATCAGAAATAAAAAGGGAATTAAATTAATATATACTAGTATATATACCCCTAGGATACGCCATATTATACACAAACCCTAATTCCATCTTTCAGCCGCCGTCTATCGTTTTTATTGGCTGAAACTATCCCGATTTCATCCTCTAATCTCTCTCAAACCATAAAGAATTAAAACCTACTCCTAAAGCAAAAATCAAAGAGCACTCTACGCTCTTTCATTTCATACGGATAAGATGAGGTATCGATTAGGATTGAGGTCGGATTTTGCTTGGGAAGTGGCGCCGTTCGTGGGTGTTTCTGGGGCCATTGGTGCGTGCGAGCTGCACCAAATTCGGGGCGCAGGGGGGCGGCTTCATGGCCGACGATGTGGCGGCAGACGATGGTGGTCCGGTCTCCTCTGTAGGCGGCGGCGACGTGTTTCTCACTTCGATGGATGGGTTCGAACACTTCGAGAAGAAGACGTAGTTAACAGTGAGGTTATGTAATGTAATTTAGTTTAATTTTATCATAAATTAATAATAACTAATATAATTAAAATGATAAAACCCTTGTATCTTATCCGAATCTTACCAGAATCGAATGATTCACGATCCGTTGGAATCGTATTCGAGAGCACTACGTCATGGAACTGAGCAGGACCTGAAACTACGCTGGATGGAAATTCAGATAAATTAATTGTGAGATTTCATCTTTAAAAATAATTAAAATTTAATTATCTGTCGTTATTTCAATTTCATGTGTGTATGATTATTAAATACCGATCTGTGATATTATGTATGTTGTTGTGATTGATCTGCGATGCTCATATGTTGTTAGATCTGTAATGTTAACATTGGAATATTATTTTTAGTGTTTTGTCGAAGTAGAATGATCAACAAAACAAGAGTATCATTTTTGATCAATTATGTTGAAAATAAAAATGACAATTTTTGATAGGGATATACATTAGGAATGTTCATTTTGTTTAGAAACATATTAGTTAAATTAGAACTATCATTTGTGCTAAACATGTTTATTAAAATGAAAATAACATTTTTGATTAGAATTGTGTTAGAAAAATAAAACAACATTTTACTTGAAATATGATTATGCAAATCAAAATGATATTTTTGATTTGAAATCTGCTATGAAAATAAAAACAACATTTTTATTTGAAGTTTGTTATGTAAAACAAAAATGACATTTTGATTAGAAATTTGATTAGTGAATAAAGAAACAACATTTTTGTCAAATTTGATTAATAAATAAAGAATCAACATTTTTGTCAAATATGACTAGTGAATAAAATCAAAAATTTGGTCAAATATGGCTACTGAATAAAATCAACATTTTTTTTTGTCAAGAATGATTAGTGAATTAAAATAGCATTTTGTCAAAAGAATGTTTAGTGAAATAAAATAACATTTTTATATAAATGTTACAATAGGAATAAAAATATCATTTTTATAAATTGTGGTATTATAAATGAAATAACATCTTTTGTCAAAACATGATTTTTGAAATGAAATAACATTTTCTAATGAATGCTACCTTGAAATAAAATAACATTTTCTTATAAATGTTACAGTGGAATAAAACAACATTTCCTCACAAATGTACCTTGGAAATAAAAACAACATTTTTATTTGAAATGTGTTATGCAAAATAAAAATGACATTTCGATTAGAAATCTAGTTATTGAGATAAAACTAAACATTTTGGCACTTTGAAAAGGATGAAGTAATTCATTCATTTTTATCACTTTGAAAATGAATGAGTTAAGACCATTCATTTTGACACATTGAAAAGAGTTAGACAAAAATGAACATTTTTGTATATTAAAAAGAGTTTGACAAAAATCACATTTTTGTCACTTAATAAGGAGTTTGACAAAAACATACATTTTTGTCACTTAATGAGGATTTTACAAAAATCACATTTTTGTCATTTAATAAGGATTACATAAGAATAACATTTTTTCAAAACATGATTAGTGAAATAAAATAACTTGTTTTGTCAAAACTTGATTGGTGAAACAAAAATGAATATTTTTGTGTATTAAAAAGGATTAAACAAAAATGAATATTTTTGTGTATTAAAAAGTATTAAACCAAAATCAACATTTGTTTACATTAAAAAGAAGTAGATCAAAATATATAGTTTTGTTTACATTAAGAAGAGTTTAACCCAAAATTATCATTTTGGTCATTAAAAAGAGTTTCACCAAAATTATCATTTTTGGTCATTAAGAAGAGTTTAACCCAAAATTATCATTTTTGGCCATTAAAAAGAGTGTAACCAAATAAATATTTTTATACATTAAAAGAATAAACTAGAAAATAAATATTTTTATACATTAAAAGAATAAATTAGAAAATGTATATTTTTATACATTAAAAGAATAAACTAGAAAATGTATATTTTTATACATTAAAAGAATAAACTAGAAAATGTATATTTTTATACATTAAAAGAATAAACTAGAAAATAAATATTTTTATACATTAAAAGAATAAACTAGAAAATGTATATTTTTATATACATTAAAAAAATGAATTAGAGTGGACACTTTTGTCACATTAAAAAGAAAGAAGTGAAAATACACATTTTGTCAATTATAAGGAATGAAACAAAAATAATTATTTTTGGTCATAATAAAGAGTTTAACCAAAATATACATTTTTTTCATCATGAAGGAAGATTACATTTTTGATCATTAATAAGAATTAAAACCAAAAATACATTTTTGGTTCACAAAGAAGAAAGAGTACATTTTGATCATTAAAAAGGATTAAAGTAAAGTTAGTATTTTTGTTTACTTTAAAAGAATGAAGACAAAAATAACATTTTTGTTTACTTTAAAGATTTGACAAAATTATCATATTTTTTACATCAGAATTGAATTTGACAAAATTCTCATATCCTGTACATTATAATGAATTTGACAAAATTATCGTGTTTTGTACATCGAAAGGAATTAGACAAAATTTCAACATTTTTGTCACTTTAAAAGAATTAGGATAAAAGAGACATTTTTTGTCACTATTAAAAGAATTGAAATGAAAGAGTAGATTTTTATAGTCATTTGTTCACAATAAAAAGAATTAAAATATATATCTGTGATGTTGAAATGTTTGATGTGTTAAATATATTGCTAGTATATTCAAACTGAGTATCACACTTCCATTTACAAGTCATCCGTCTTGTTTATGTGATTATGTCGATAATTTTTACACATCGCCCAAGTGAACAAATAAATTGTTATTTGATTGTTGGATGAAACCCCACACGGGTGTTGGGATGATATTTGATCTACACTAGTCCCAATATTTAGTGTAGAATCCACTCTGGTTGATTATTTGGATGTGTGATAAATATTTATCATAATTGTTGATTACATGCAGTATTTGGTTGTTGATTGAGTCACATTCCAATAAAGAATATTCTAGAAAAAGAATATTTTAGAACATATTTTAGAAAAAGAATATATTTTAGAAAAATATATTTTATTTGAAATGAACTAGTTATCAACCGGAATAAATCATTGAATTAAGATTTAATGAAGTTTTCCAATTTGTTAAGATTTAATTGAAGTTAAATTAAATAAATTGGATTTTGGGTTTGTCGTGAATAGTGTCTTAAATAACACTTGTCTTAAACCCTATATGAAAAGAATAATCTTTTAAATTTAGATTACTAAAGTTTTCGATCATATTTAGTAATTGAAATAAGATGAAACATGAGTTGGGTTTATTGTGAACGGTGTTTTTAAACGACATCTGTTCTTTAACTCAATTAACAGTGAAAATATGATTTGGAATTTATAAATCTTTTATTAAGATTTAAATGGGAATTTTCCCAAAAGTAAAGTTTTCCAATTTAATATATTAAATTGGAGTCGAATGGAATTTGAATTAATAATAACCGAGATAAGCTTCTGTAAAAGAAGATCGATACTACATATGGAATTTAAAAGGCTTTGACGTTATTCCATTTATATTATTGGTCAGATACATAAATTTATAATGATTATATATTGATTTGATTTCTGTGAAGATTCCATATTTTATGGAAGATGATTTTGGGTTTATCGTGAACGGTGTTTTAAAATGACATTAGTTCTTCAACCCAGTTAAAGATAAGATTAATTTCTTAAATTTAATTAATCATTGAATAATGATTTGTGATATTTAAAACCAAATTGGTTTATTAATAAATCTTTAAAAGTAAGATTTAAGAATAATTTAAAAAAATTATCTTTGATAAAATATTGCGAACAATTTATTAGAAGAATATTCTGAATTGGAATGAGGTGTTGGATGTGTTTTTGTAGTACTTGATTTTTAATTATAAAATACGTGAGTTATTCGGAAAGACCGGGTTTAACCAATTCCGAATAATTACTACGACGATGAAGAGTCGAAGATGAAGACGGTGGTTGAAGACCGACGATCTTCACATCGAATGGATGTGTTGCTACAGAGACCCTTGATGGGAGTAGCTACCTTGAATGGGCTTCAGTGGTGGCCGTCTGGACTATTGTTGATTGTTCAGATTTGGTTCTCGCTCAGACCCAGAGCATAAGCTAGTAAATGGATGCGTGTCTGACATTGGATTTCGTTCCATGTGAATTAAATCGATTTCTGTTAATGTATGTCTGTTTGGTGGTGGAGGATTTATTCTCTACTTAACACCCTGATATATATTAACAGTGATCGATAGCATGGCGTGAGTTGTCAATATGGCACGCCAAGATGCGAATGATCAAGGCTTTTGTTGAAAAGAAGGCCTTGTGGTTGATGATCAAAGCCCGACCTGTTTAGGCGTAGCTTTGTGTATAGCGTAACCTCATGAGCCTCACACCCCGGTATGAGTCTTAAACGGGAGAAGGGAACGCAGGGAGTGCACACGTTATCTTTCTAGCTAGAGTAATGTCAATGACCTACCAGCGCTGACATTTTACTTATGTGGATGATGGATTACGAGGTACCTTGTGTTTTTTATAGGTTGTTAGTGGTCATATTATAGGTCCAAAAGGACCGGGAAACGTGTGTTCAGGTATAACTAATCCACGACCCTTCGGAGTGGACCGACCCTGCAGCTATCCAAGGGTTGCCCATAGGTGTGATCCTGAGGTATTTGCTAGAGTGTCTCGAATCGGTAAGGAGCTCCTCCCTAGCCTTGACTCATGATGGAAAAACAAATCTCCAATACGACATCTCGTTTTCGATTGTATAACTAGTATGGCGACATAGTATATGGTAGCTATGCCGCCTAAGATTAATATATTTATATTGAAATGATTTATGAAAACATATACACACTAGTAGTAATACGTTTTACGTATTTATCATCTTTTGACCATTATAAGGTAAAACCCTATCCTCCGGTTTGCGTTGCATTTTGTGATGGGACTTGGGTCTTATAATGGTTTCATTTTTCTAAAAAGCATTGCGTTGTTTAACGATTTACTTTATTTTATGCACTGGCAATCCAATGGAGTAAACCCGTTCCGCGTTAGCGGCGTGGTCCTGTGATTAGCCTTATTATTAGATTAGTTTAGTTAAGATTTCTCATATCAGTCCCATGACTGACCTGTAGTTTGTTTCACTGGCAAACTCGGGTGCCCATATTTTCCACATGGGCAGTCGAGTGGCTTTTGCAGATATATTTACAGGATCCCGGCTTGTAACTGAAGCGGTACTCGGAAAGCTCTGTGTCCGTGTGTTCCTCTCAGTTGTATATTTGTATTATTTTCCGCTGCTATTTAAATGTAATTTAAAACTCTGATATTATTGTATCCCTATTATGTAATAAGTATTCATGCTCTGTTACATTCTTGTACTCTGATGTAATTGTTGTAATCAGCAATAAAATGTTCTTCAATATGTGTTCTAATGTGTATTGTTCTCAAAGCAATCCAGTCTTTCCTTTACTGGGAAGTTTGGGTTGTTTCATTTTGGTACAAAATGTTTTCTTTATTAGGATTTATTTTCATATTTTAGATAAATTACTTAATATCTATTTTTATAAAGAATAAAACTATGTGCGTCGCATGAGGTCAAACTAGCTTTTAAGTGGATGATTATTTCTGGAAAGTTGCACTCATTTATAATAAGTTATGATCTCTTGAAAAAAAATAGTGTTATTTCATCCTATATTTTTGTTATTATTATTATATATATGTATGTATGTATGTATGTATATGTGTGTGTGGATGTGTGTAGAGACACTAGATTCATTCATTATGATGATCAATTCCTGCTCTTTGATTCATAATCAGTAAAGTCCCGCATTTTTGGTAGCTAGATATTTAATATATTTTATTATTTTAAATATTGATTTGGAATTATAAATGGATTTATAATATATAATTCGATTATATAAAGAAGGCTGAACGCTAAATTTATAAACGTCGCGATATTTCGTAACTTACGATTTGAAATCCATGTATATCGGTACGAATATAAAACTCTCAACGCCAATTGACGATGAAATTAAATAATCATACGAAATAAAATGTTCAAATCAATGTGTTGCTTACCTTATGATGAGGCCCGTGCTTCGCGCACGGGAAATTGTTCGATATATTATATAAGCATTAAAAATATTTTCTTTTCAAACGACCTCCGTTTCCGACGAAAAGAATTTTATTAGAATACGTATAGCTAGTTGTTGCTAGATTTCCAGTTTGAGACCCCAATTGAAGTTGTTTTGTCGGTGCACAAAATTTAAGGGTGAACTTATAAATCAAAATAATACCATTGTACAAATAGAGTTCGTTTTCAACGAAATTAAATTTTTAGGTACCAGAACATTGAGACGTGACAATACGTTCACTTTAGTTGTGTCTGAGATTCGTGTGTAGTGATGTGTACGCATAACGTGTAATGTAAATAGTAGTATAAATAAATTAACCGTACAAACCATTACACCTGGATATTTAAACCGATTACTTCACTGTAAAGTTAAGGAAATACAGCCTACCTGATTTTTCACTCCTAAACAAAAGCACATAGTTGCTACCTAAAGAACTCTAGCCCACCCCATACACACACGCCACATTTTATATTTCTTCACCTGGAAGCAAGTTGTACATATTAGGGTACATTAGGGTACATCAAGCAGCAAATGTTTCCTTTCAAATTTAGTGCATGACCATACAATGCAATGTCATTTCGAACCATTTAACCTAGGTGCTTAAATTGAAAACTCATAACATGCTACCCTGTTTCTTCGTGTAACCTAGATGTTCAGATCGAAACCCACCATTAAATGAAAAGAAGAAATCTCAAGTAGAATTCTCACCTACACTACACGAAAAGAAAAGCTACCCTATAACCGACACAGAACCTAAGATTGAAAAGGGAAAACACATTGCATCGCTACTTTTTAGATTGAAGTATAAACGCACGCACCATCTACCATGAAATGACAATACAACGCAGTTACCATGTATCTGCAGCAACCCTATCACCTACAGCACAGAGGCAAGCCATGTCTACAAAATAACATTGTTTCTTTTCTCAGCAGACGTGCCTTGCAGCTACCCTAAGGCCTTTCACACATGCTACTTCGTACCTCCCCGAACTGATGCCGTGTCAATCTCCTTGAATCTTCTACTATATATATAGGGGTGTTAGCTTCATTTTCTTACTACTGCAGTTATAATTTGACGCAAGCCTTCCTAACAAAGAAACCATGAAACTATTTTAAACGTTCCTCCTCTAGTGAAACCAGCGTAAAACCCCACTACAGATATAACGCCATCATCTCAAGTCTCATCATTAAAATGAAAATGAACCGCAAGAGAGAGAAACAGCAGTAGAGAAGGAACAGTTTATAGAGGGAAAGGAAAAAAATATAGATTGGGTTTGGGGTTGTTTCAGTTTGACATGGGGGAAGTTAAAAGCAGGAGGTACCGTATGTGGGTGCGGCACCGGTAGAGTCGCGAATGGGATGCGGTATTGAAATGGGAAGTTGTGTAAAAGGGAAGTGGCCTTAATTAAGCAGCTGTGAGAAGCAGTGGCGAAAAAGAAGAGTGGGGATGGAGCTGCGGACAGTGGAGACAAGGTGTACGGTGTACTGACGTCATCAGAACTGTAGGTCGTCGGCGGTGGAGTTTGAATCAAGAATAGAGCAGGTTCAAAACAGAAATAGGGTGTGAATGGAAGATGAATAGTGGCGATGAGTAATTATTATGTACAAAGACTAATCACATTTAATAATGTAAATATAACTTTCAATTTCCTAATCCCTATAACTAAATGCCGAACCATACCCAATAACGTGACTGTATTTCTAACCTATTTATTTGCCTAGACGTTATTTGTTAACATGCCTGATCCATTTATTGTGCCTTGCCTAATCTAATGAAAAAGTTTTACATGACCACCGTATGTATAATATAACTGAATGTGCCCAACCCTTTACTGTTGTGCCTAATCCATAGTTGAGGTGTCCAGCCATCTTTATCGTGACCAATTCATGTTAAGAAATTAAGTTAATATGCCTAACTGTATTTATTAAACCGTCTAATCTCGTATTCAATGTTGCCAAATCAGTTTTTGCGGTAATTATATACAATATAATATATATGGACTGTTACGAAAAATAAATAGCTAAATAAGTTTTAAATTGCCTAATCCAGGTTACCAACAGATCATTTCGGTGAACACATGCCTAGAAAGGTGTTTTAAATTTGCCTAAGTTATTTCAATATGTCCATTCTTATAAATACAGTAACCAATCAAGATATAATTTTGTCTACGATGCGTCTAATCAAACAAATACGTGTCTGAGAAATGTTATGTTAGCCTAATAAGATTTAAACGAGCCTAATCTATTTTGATAAAGGATTATGATTAACGTAAGGATTTAAGTTCCTACTCTATTTTTAAGGTTTTAATAATATATTTTTTTAATTGTAAACAGCGGGTAATATTTATTATATGTGATTATGTTATCAGAGTGGATGAAACAAGGGACGTCGGGTCTATATCAACGAACACAATAATCTGCATCTGGTTTGGTCAGAGTAGACAACTACGAGGATTTTTAATTAAATTAAACATCGGTTTAATTTAATTAAAACAACTGTTTCAGCGACGGACATTACAGGTGAGTTCAACTCACTTAGTTTTATCTAACTTATATTTTATATAAATTGGGTTTAAAAACTTGTGTGCTATGATTGTTAACTGGTTGATGGATGTTTGGATTGCAGTTATTGTGATGGTTGAATATTATATCGGTTTATTTAATATTGTTGAGATAACATATTTGGATGCAGGGAAAACAGGTTGGAGGGATCCAACTGGATTCCTCAAAATTTACTGTATATTTTCATATTACAATCATTTGAACTGTTTAACTGATATACTTGGGTGATTGACTTGATTATTGATTGTTGAATCTAATCGCAACGGTCATTTATGATTAATCAATAGACAATATTGGTTGAGTAATTAGTAGTAGTTGAACCAAAAATATATCGTTTTATAGATATTGATTGCCGTCAAGTAAATCGACGGTAACGAAGTTATAAAATATATTTTATAACTGAAGATGGATTTGAAATCGACATGTTTGAATAAAAGATTAATAAAGGAAATTAATATTTATTATTTATTATTTAAGCTTCAAATGATTACTAAATGATTTTATAAACCAAATTCTTACGATAATAAGATTTATAAGCAGACAAGCAAAATGTAAAATAATGATTAGGAGTTGGATTAAATTGTTTTCAAAAGACGATTAAATGGATTATTTAAATTAATTATATTATTAATTAATTTAAAAGTAGGGCTAACTGGAGTTGATTAATGGGATACTCAAGATTTAAGTTGACAAAGTCAACTAATTTAACTGGAACTGGTAAATTTGTTGGATTTGATTTGAATTATTCTAATGGAATAGATTAATGATTATTGGTTTGGATTTAATAAGATATTTAAAAAGAGATTTACTATTTATTTAGTTAATAAAGAACTTAACTATTTTTATGGTCGTTAACAAGGAAGTAAATTATGGGTTTTAAATAAATAATAATTTAAGAGGTTAATGGAATTCATTTAATTAAGTTTAATAGGATTGGAACGAGATTTGCAAAGTGGGTAATGGAACCTAGTTTGTTTTTGAAAGGAGTTGGTGAACGGTTTATATTTAAAATCAAGTTTTATAACAAAGTTATAAAAGGGGATTTAAGCAAATATTATAGCTTAAAATAAATGTTACTTAATTATTTGAATTAAGTAAAAGGAGATTTAGAAAAAAGGTTTTTATAATAACCATAGTTATATAAAAGAGGTTTGTGGGGTTATATCATTAATTCTAAATAAAAGTCACTTAATAATGGGATTAACCAAAAGTGGGAAATTGAAATAAGAGTCTCAAAATGGGAAAATGATTGAATAGATTTGAAAGGAGATTGGTGAAAGTGAATGTGGTAAAGAAGTGGGTCGTAGGATTTTGTAAACAAATCCGAATTTAAAAATGGAATTTATAAAGTGATGTTTTATCAGATATTACTTAATTATTAAATTAAGAAATAAATGGTTATACCCGAAAAAGTGATTTTCAAAAAGGGAAGAAGGTTTATGAAACCGTATTTTTAAATAAAATAGTTAAATGGGATTTGTGTTGAGATTAGAATGAGATATAGGGTTTTTGATTATAACTTTTATCTATCCTTAGATATGAATGTCGTTGATCAAGGTCTGAGAGGTAATTAAAATACCCCAACTTGAACGACTTCAGGATTATCTAAGGATGATATTAGTTGTAATGGTAAAAGAGGCCAGTATAATTTATTGTTTCACTTGAGATATAATAACGCCACACTTTTGGGTAAAAATTTGGAATATATGTATAACGAGGATTACAAAGAAAAAGAAAATAAAAGGGTTACGTGAAAATATAGAGATAGTCTCGAGTTAGAAAGGAAATGTAAGGTCGAGTTTTATTTTATACAAATAAATATTTCTTTTTGTTTCAAGTAATGAAATAAAGATATCTCGTAACATTGTTTTACAAGTAATAGGTTGAATTGATTTTCCAATATTAGATAATAACATGGCCAATGTTTGAAAGTAAAATAGACAAACTGAATATGGTATAAGATTTTCCTAAGTATTAAAACTGAATTTGTTTAAAGAATAATCTTATGTGAATAAGAAGCGGAAAGCTATATTTATAATATCGAAATATTTAAGAGTTTTAAATTTACCCTTGTTTTGATTAAAAGGCCAAGTGATGCTGAATACTGAACCAGTGAACTCATTGGATTGTCATGATTGAAACAGTTTATTTTGATAGTTGAATCACCGACTATCAAATATGTCCAATACAATTGTTGGCACGGAAAAACCGGGATCGAAATTATATTCGAAAACTATTCTGACCAACAAATACGTGAAGATATCAGAAGATGATCGAGATGGAGTATTGAAGACCGCAGATTTTTATTACACGAAAGAACCACTAATAATCTCTAGTTTAGCGGCCAGAAATAAACTGTGATTCTGTCGTGGTTGAAATCTACGGATTGCAAGGGCTACTCGCTATTGATCCATGGGGTGATTCCTATATTGGATGCAGTAGGAGAGTACCTTCGGTTCATCCTGTTCATGGATGACTTGTATGGATGGGTGTTTGACAGAGTATTTCCAAAGGGATCGCGTACGTTGATTTCTTCAAACGTACCATGGTTGGTGGCGGAGAAAGGCCTTTCTCTTAGCTTATCAACTAAGAGTATTTTTATGGATGTCAATTATTGATATCTGGCGGATCTGACAATGTGGCATTCAAAGTGAATGGTGACCAAATATTCCAAAAGGAAATTCTAACCTCAAGCCTCATCAACCGGGAAATGACAAAAATCGGGCAGGCAGCATGGATATGTGGGTCGCTCCCATTAGGGTGTATAATCACCTATATAGAGAAATTCCTTTTGCTTCTTTAATCGATTTCTATGTTATCCTTTTCGGGAAACGGTGGTTTGAGCCCAACCGTTGGTGATATACATTCGATACACTCAAGCGAAATGAGTGGTCGGTCATGTGAGGGTCGGGTTGCAAGACGTTCTTGTTGAGCCCAATGTATTCGCCTCTAGAGATACACTATCGGCAGGTGGTCCCATACCTTGTCATAGTTGGAATCCAATCTCCAATAAGCGCCCACAGTTTTGATTGTATACTATATATGTGGAGTGTGAGATGCTAGCGTTCTACTAGATTCTATTTATTTGTGTTTAGACACTATTATAATATCAGAACAAGATATTGATTTCAAAACTATTTTGGGTTATCGTAAGGTAAAAACCGTATGTATTTATGTGTGGATTTGGTCTTACGATTATCCTTTTCTTTCGAAAGGATTTTAAACTTTATTAATCTAGTTGTAGGACACCCTTAAACTTTGCGAGTTTTCTCACTCTGGTTCACCAGACTGACCCGATGTTTTGTAAATGCTCGGGTTAGCCCGGGGTGTACAGGTTCAGGTTATCGAATGTTGTGAAGATATGCGCTGGAGGTGTTCAGACGTATGATATCATATAGCTAGTATTCCGCTGTGTGTTATATATGGGACAGATTATTATAACTGTCTAGAGATGTTGGTATACTCCGATATTGTAAGTATTTTTAAAGGCTCTCAACAAAGATTTATTTCTGTATTATATTTTGTTGCTGCGATGTGAGACTGATTCTGTGTTGTGTTGGTTTGTCTTCTTCTATTCTTATATTTCTTTCTTTCTTATCTCACCCTCTAAATTCTTTCTAATAACGTTCCAGTGTTTTTCGGTGTTTGGAAGGTCGGCATGAGATATGGTAAACGTATTTGTGTCGATTTCCAGGGCCGAAAATCCATGTTCGTTACAGTGGTATCGGAGCTATTGGTTTAGTAATAACCTTGGCTCTATGGCATAACTTGATAGAGATGGGGTTAGTAACACCCTAGATTGAGTTTGAATGCATATATACGAGAGAGCGTATTTGAAGATTTTATATACAAATGTTTTATATTGTGTTATTTGATTTGTTCAATATCGAACTGACAACTGATACAATAATGTTTTGTAAAGAAAGTCAAATGAAGTAATTTGGGCGAAATTATATTTTTGTAGAGAATGGAAATAATTTAATAAAATTATTAAGATTTTGTTTGTTTGTTTGACTGAATAGAAATTTGAATTGGTTTAATATCACCATGAATTTCATATATGAAATTAGTGAATATTACGGAATTAAATGAATGAGATTTAACTAATAATTATTAAATAGAAAGTTATGAATCAGAATTTAACTTGGAGATAAGTTAAATAATTCTAGATTAGAAAGAGAAAGTGAATGATTTTTGGAATAAAATCAGAATTAACATTTGAAATGGAGGTGAATAAATTAGAAAATTAAATAGTTAATTGAATATGGATTTGGAACTTTAGTGGATAAAGTCAAGTTGAGTTAAAAATGGATATTGGAGTTAAAATGGATCTTGGGGTTATATGGAATCAACTAGGAGTTTGGAAACAGAGTAAAATATGAATTGATTGGTTATGGATTGATTGTTTGATAGATAGCTTGAATAAAATTCATAAGTGATTAATAGCAAAGTTGAATGAATTGAAAACTAAATTCCATTATAATGAATCCGAATAAAATTTGATTCGAAAATAAAACCGAATAACCATGTATTTATTGCGGCATTGGAAATGAGTTGAGCACAGGTTGATTGAAGAAGGATGAGCTGTTAATGGCTATGCTTTGGAATTTGAGTTTGGGTGCCCGACAAAAAGGTAAACCTTAATTATATGGATTGGTGATTGATTTTATACCCCTGAGTTGGGTAGCCGTTTGGTTTGAGTTTTCTTTGATAAGATGCGAGGGCCGGAGTGGCGTTTATAGTTGGTCCAATCAAGCAGTGCGGTGGAGGTGCTGGCGAATTTTCTGTAAAGTTATACAACTTAATTTTTTTATATTAATTATTTTGGATATAATTGTGATCGAAGCATTTCTCTTGCTTAAGTAATTTCGGGGACGAAATTCTTTTTAGGGGGAAGGAATGTAACGTCCCGCATTTTTGGTAGCTAGATATTAAATATATTTTATTATTTTAAATATTGATTTGGAATTATAAATGGATTTGTAATATATAATTCGATTATATAACGAAGGCTGAACGTTAAATTTATAAACGTCACGATATTTCATAACTTACGATTTGAAATCCATGTATATCGGTACGAATATAGAACCCTCAATGCCAATTGACGATGAAATTAAAATATCATACGAAATAAAATGTTCAAATCAATGTGTTGCTTACCTTATGATAAGGCCCGTGCTTCGCGCAGGGGAAATTGTTCGATATACTATATAAGCATTAAAAATGTTTTCTTTTCAAACGACCTCCGTTTCTGAAGAAAAGAATTTTATTAGAATACGTATAGCTAGTTGTTGCTAGATTTCCAGTTTGAGACCCCAATTGAAGTTGTTTTGTCGGTGCGCAAAATTTAATGATGAACTGATAAATCAAAATAATACCGTTGTGCAAACAGAGTTTGTTTTCAATGAAATTAAATTTTTAGGTACCAGAACGTTGAGACGTGATAATACGTTCACTTTAATTGTGTCTGAAATTCGTGTGTAGTGATGCGTATGCATAACGTGTAATGTAAATATTAGTATAAATTAACTGTATAAACCATTACACCTAGATATTTAAACCGATTACTTCACTGTAAAGTTAAGGAAACACAGCCTACCTGTTTCTTCACTCCTAAACAAAAGCGCACAGTTGCTACCTAAAGAACTCTAGCCCACCCCATGCACACACGCCATATTTTATATTTCTTCACCTGGAAGCAAGTTGTACATGCTCGGTTACATTAGGGTACATCAAGCAGCAAATGTTTCCTTTCAAATTTAGTGCATGACCATACAATGCAACGTCATTTCAATCCAGCTAACCTAGGTGCTTAAATTGAAAACTCATAACAGGCTACCCTGTTTCTTCCTGTAACCTAAATGTTCAGATCGAAACTCACCATCAAATGAAAAGAAGAAATCTCAAGCAGAATTATCACCTACACTACACGAAAAGAAAAGCTACCCTATAACCGACATAGAACCAAAGATTGAAAAGGGAAAACACAATTCATCCCGACTCTTTAGATTGAAGTACAAACGCACACACAATCTCCCGTGAAATGACAATACAACGCAGCTACCATGTATCTGCAGCAACCCTATCACCTACAGCACAGAGGCAAGCCATGCCTACAAAATAGCACTGTTTCTTTTCTCAGCAGACGTGCCTTACAGCTACCCTAAGGCCTTTCACACATGCTACTTCGTACCTCCCTGAACTGACGCCGTGTCTATCTCCTTGAATCTTCTACTATATATATATATATATATATGTGTGTGTGTGTGTGTGTGTGTGTGTGTGTGTGTGTTAGCTTCATTTTCTTACTACTGTGGTTATAATTTGAAGCAAGCCTTTCCAACAAAGAAACCTTGAAACTGTTTTAAACGTTCCTCCTCTAGTGAAACCAACGTGAAACCCCATTACAGACATAAAGCCATCATCTCAAGTCTCATCAGCAAAATGAAATCGAACAGCAGGAGAGAGAAACAGTAGTAGAGAATGAGACGACCCCAAACCCCGTACTGACGGTGGCAAGGGTAATCTTTGGAATATAACACAGAAACAGATAATAGCAGAACAAAATTAAATAAATACACCAGATAATGCACAAAATAATATACTGGATAAACGTAATCATCAGAGTTACACAGTATACAGGATCATACTTAGTACAAATACAGTTCAACTATACATAAATGTCTACAGTGGAAAATAAACATAATGTACAATAGGAGCTTAATAGCATAAAAAGAGATAAATAATAGAATCCATCTTCAGCTACAGCTATCCAGAGAAAGCCAGCTAAAACCTGAATACAAGGCTGCCCGTGTAGAAAGAGGGGCACCCGAGTTTGAAAGTGAAACAAACTACGAGTCAGTCATGGGACTGGTATGAGAAATCTACTCAACACATTTATAATATGGCTAATCACAGGACCACACCACTTTCGTGGAACGGGTTTACTCCATTGGATTGCCAGTGCTTTAAAACAAATCCTTCTTTTAAACATCGCAATGCTTTTTACAAAAATGAAGCCATTATAAGACTCAGTTCCCATCACACAATGCAACGCAAACCGGAGGATAGAGTTTTACCTTATAATGGTCAAAATATGGTTAATACGAATAAAATAAAAGCAATTGATATTATTACTAGTGTTTACATGTTTCAAGAACAATTTCGACTCATAACTATCAATCATAGACAGCATGGGTACCATATATCATGTCGCCATTAATATATACAATCGAAACCGCACGATGTCGTATTTGGAAATTGGATTTCCGTCATGAACCAAGGCAAAAGATAGTCCTTACCACCTTCGAGATGCTCTAGCCCGTGTCTCAGGATCAGAGCTCGAGTGACCCTAGGATCGTCAGGGTCGGTCCACCGACGTGGATTAAAATGCCTGAACACTGCGTTTCCCCGCCCTATGTGGCGTTAACGAGCCAATGAATGACTTCATCGGACCTGGATTGTCCGATCTAACCGAGGCGCCTCACAACAGTAACAACCACATAAGTCAAACTCGTTAGGGCATGTAAAACCACTGACTCCACTTCTAACTAGAAGGAAACGCATGCCCTCCCTGATGTCCTTTCCCGTTTCTGGTTCATACCAGGGTGTGAGGTTCGCGAATTCACATTCTACACAAAGCTACGCCACACAGGCGGTGCTTTGATCATCACCACAAGACTTTGCTTTTCAATAGAAGCCCTGATCACTGCATCTTAGCATGCCACACAGGAAATTCACACCGTGCAACTGATGGCTACCAATCACATAGAATAAATTCCAATGTCAGACACACTGTCCATTTGCAAGTCCGTTCTGGGTCTGAATGAAACCGGAGGCACTATATACCTCGCAAACCCATCGATCACCACATACGTCTGGACGATCACCACTCATTATCCATATTTCGGGATGCCTCCCAATTAGAACCTCGGTTACCATCCAAACGAGGTGAAGATCTCCGGTCTTCGACCACCGTCTTTATCTTCGATTTCTTATCGTCGATTCAGTTATTCAGAATGGGATAAACCCGGTGTTTCTGAGCAACTCGCGTATATAATAAACAAGTGCTACACAAACACTACTACACATCATTTTCAATTCATTAGTCACTAACCGTCAATCAGTAAGAGAACGATTTCCCAAATATTAACCCCGAAGGCCGAAACCAACATCAGATCAATACCTAAGAAACCATTCGACTTAGCCAACCTTCAGTTAGTTTCTAAATTTCACATCCATATCATTTATAATATTTTATAACGATTTATCGCTATTTTTATTTATTTTAAAATAGTCAGTTTATTTAAAACGACGCTTCGGGCCATAACGCGGCCGTGGCGCTGTTTTTCTTCAGATTTGATTTACACATATTTGAAAATCTAACCGTTGGATCTTCTCAAAATTTACATCATTAGAAAGATCTTTTCAAAACGAATCCAACGGTTCCAGTTTCGGGAAAATCCGACGGTCGGATCTCCCGGTATAATCGTTTGAAGTTTCGATTTCAAAATACGAATTGCAGCGTCGTTATTCGATTTAATATAATTATATTTTTATATATATAAATATAATCGATTCTGGCGCTGTTTTTCTTCAGATTTGAATTGAACATTCCAGACAATCCAACCGTTCGATTTTTACAAAGTTGGTGCCGTTGGAAAGATATTTCCAAAGCGAACCCAACGGTTGCGGTTTCGAGAAAATCCGATGGTCGGATCTCCTGTTATAATCGTTTGAAATCACGGTTTCAAAATACGAACTGCAGCGTCGTTATTCGATATATTTCAATTCTATTTATATACATATATATCGATTCTTCGATTTCAAACTATATGATTTTCATACTTTTGATAAAAATGTTATTTTTATCAAACTGTCTTCTATTTCAACACTTTACTATTTTTAACAATTCACGTATGTAATAAAAATGTGATTTTTAATGTAAAAAAAATTATTTCAAAACTCGACTATTTTATATAGTTAATATACGTGATAAAAATAGGATTGTTATTATAAAACAATTTATTTCAAAACAAGATTATTTTATATATCTCATATTGATGATAAAAATGGGATTTTTATTATAAAACAATTTCTTTCAAAATATGAATACCTTTCAACACATGAATTTCAAATCAACGAATGAATATCGATTCAATACATGAAAGTTTTCTATAGTTTATATATATCGATAAAAAGGTGATTTTTATATTTAAAACACGAATACCATTCAACACATGAATTTCTATCCAACGAATGAATATCGATTCAACACATGAAAGTTTTCTATAGTTTATATATATCGATAAAAAGGTGATTTTTATATTTAAAACACGAATACCATTCAACACATGAATTTCTATCCAACGAATGAATATCGATTCAACACATGAAGGTTTTCTATAGTTTGTATATATATGTAAAAAGGTGATTTTTATATTTAAAACACGAATACCATTCAACACATGAATTTCAATTCAACGAATGAATTTCTATTCAACACATGAAGGTTTTCTATAGTTTATATATATATATATATATATATATATATATATAGATAAAAATGTGATTTTTATATTTAAAACACGAATACCATTCAACACATGAATTTCAATCCAACGAATGAATTTCAATTCAACACATGAAGGTTTTCTATTCAACGAATAAATATAGTTTCAACAAATGAAAATAATTCTAACACATGAATATTATTCAAAATTTCGGCAGCATAACGACAGGGTAGTTAAAACCGGGACCGTCCCTAGTACGGCTTCTCGCTCTACCTTAAAGCCTCGCAGCTTTTGACAATAGGGATTCATGCATCTAGTTCACACGCAGGCGGCATGTATATTTTTTTCATTTCCATAAACTAATCCTATGTGGTTTCAACCAAATATTTCTCAACCACAAACGGGTATTTTTCAACCACAATCAATCAATATCAACCACAAAAAATTCCAATCAACCATTCGCTATCAATCAATTTTCACACCAATCTCAACCAATAAATATCGTCCATGGTTTGTGGATGAGGGGCGTATATATATATATATATATATATATAGCTTTTCACTACTATTTCAACACATATATAATTTTTACAATGCATATATAACTTATACATCGAACATACAACTTATACAACACTTATACAAGAGGTGTACAATGCTTATATAACTCATACATCGACTATATAATTTATACACCGTCGTTTTCCATATCGTTTATAATTTAGAAATCTCACATTGGGTTCCACTCCACCAAAAATAGCAGAAGGCTCAGAAAAATCTGTGGTCCCTTCTAGAAGGTAGAAGACGTCCACACGAGTCCACTGTCTCTTGTTTCACTGAATTTCGTCAACATACGAAAAAGATATGATTTTTCAAAGTTTGCAACGGTTTAAAGGTGTTAAACAGTTGAAAATAAACAAGGTTGTACCTCAGCTGTTTCGTTCAAAACTAGGTTTGGATTTTTCTTCGAATCCGTGTAATTATTCGTTGATCAGCCTTCGCAGCGTCGAAGGGGGAGAAGAGGCGCACGTGCGCAGGGGGGTGCGGCGGCGCTCGATGGCCGGAGGGAGCGGCGGCGGCGGTTTGAAGACGTGATCTTCCTGGCGTCTGTTCTCCCAAAATACACAATGAAAAAATCGAAACCAAGTATGGATTTGAAGTGCTCGGGAAGATCTTCAAAAAGTTCAACTGTGGCACGAGCTAATTCGGCGTGGATTGATCGGAAAATGAGGGGGGAAATTTGAAGGGGTTTCCACCTATGATCGACTGTCGGGGAGAGAGAAAATTAATTTTTTGACCAATCAGATTTTTTTGTTTATTTATATATTTTAAAAATCCGAAAATACCCACTTTCACACACGAACACCAATTCCAACCCAACGACTGTCGTCCCTAGTGTTTTACCCCCATTCTGAACACAATGGGATATGTTTCGAAGGCCCATTCGACTGTTTCAGTCAGTTTTACTTCGAATTAAAATATAAAACATTCAATATTCGATTTGAACGTACATTTCAATCTGCCAGGGCCACTAACTGATTCGAAAAATTCCAGAAAAATAAATCTAGCTATGTTTTGACGATACAGTCCCAACAACACTAGTTTCGTCGAATTCTGAGACCGTTTGCAAAAAGGCCCATTTCTGGTCGATCCAATTTAACTATAATTGACCAAAACGCATTTTCCTTTGCCACGCTCACATACTAGCTTCAAAAATTATGAAATTTGAAACCTAGCAATAACTTCACATCCCGGATCCAACAAAAGTGGTTTCGTCGAATTCCGAGGTCGTATGCAAAATGGTCATTTTCACGGGCTATATAAATTCCATAGCGACCTTTCTGGAAATTCATTTGCCCATAACTTTTGCTTTCCGCTATGAAACTTTGATTTTTCATATTCGTTAGAAAGGTATTCACTAACAGATTTAAATATTTTTGGTTTCACTCAAATCCGTTTTGTTTTGCACCCGGTACAGTCCGACAAAGTTTGAATTCAATTTTTGAAACTGCAGCGCCATTTCAGGCCTTGTTTATAATTAGAATTAATTATATTCATTTTCAAACGTAGATTCAAACTCACTTTTCATCATTATTATTTAAAATATTTATTTTAAATATTTAAAATCCACTATTTTAGTCAATTTAAAATTTTTAAATTGGTTCAGATTTTCTGGGTCGTCACAATCTCCCCCACTTAAAACTTTTCATCCCCGAAAAGGAACAAAGTCGAAAGTGGTTTGATTAATCAACTCTACGTTCGATCTGGCTTCCATCCTCCAACTTTTCAGTCTCTGAGAATTTTCAAATTCTTAAAAAATTTGGCTAACACCCGGAATTTTCGAAAAATTTCGCCATAACCTCCTTTGTACGGGGAGAGGTTTGGAAATTTATTGGGCCGTATTAGGTACCCAATAAATCCTAATAAGCATACACATATTTATAGTGATATATTCTAGTGTTTACAGGGGAGCGTGTATTGATAATAACTCCAGAGAATAAATTCTCGTCACCCTGTCAAAGCCTGAGGGAGTGTGTATTTTAAATGCTCCAGAGGATAAATCCTCGTCACCTCGTCCCGTGTGGGAAATAGTCCATGTGCCGTATCTAATAACTAGAGAGACGTGATTATTGTCAACTCCAGACCCGTGTGGGGTTTTTATTAATCTGGCAATTTTATTGTTACAATTTAAATAGTCCATATCAGTCATCAGTTCAACTTGTAAAATATAATCATCGCCATACAAGCCTCTCGCTCGTATGGTAAATCTTCCACCTCGTCACACAAGTTCCAAATGCTTATGTGGTATATGATGAAGTATGCTTATCTTCCAGAAGTATGCCATGTAATGTAGTTCAAAATTAATTGTTACTATCCTATGGCGACGTTTATTATTACACACAGAATAACTAGCACTCCGCATCCAATGGCATTCACAGGAGTTGATATAATAATATTTCGCATCCAACTCATTAAGGTTTACCTATTTGTCAGGCACGCAAATAATTTCTTTACTCAACAGCTATCCATTTACCTGTTCAAACATATATAATGCACATGTACATATTTCTATCTATTTTCTAATCAGTTCAATGTGTGATTTAAATGAATAAATTCTTCCATTATTCTCTTATTGATTAAATTAACTATCGTTTTAATAATTTTAATTAATCAAATCTACAATCACACAACACAAACAACAATCAAATTGTTTTTAACTTTTCAAAAATATACTAATCAATTTCTATACTCTTTTAAAATCATTCAGACTATAGAATTAAAAGTGCACATCCATGGAAAGAAAATAACAACAGAGTAGAGAACTAATTGGTAATGCAAAGTATGGTAAATGTACCTTGCACCGGAGTCAATCAGAGATATCTACTCGGCATCTAGGATAGGCTTTCTGAATGCTCTCCTCAGTTTCCCAAGTACAATCTCGCGGATCTCCACTCCATTGCACTTTGACCAAGTGAACCTTCTTGTTCCTCAGCTCTTTGGTTTCTTTGCCGATGATCTTTAGCGGCTCTCTCTTCTCACAGCTAGTTCTGGAGTAATTTCAATATCCTGTTGAGCTGCTTCTTCCACGATCAAGTCTGGATCATGAACGTGCTTTCGAAGTTGAGATATGTGGAATACATCATGAACTACAGGCAACCAATCAGGCAATTTAACCCTATAAGCGAGAGTTCCGATCCGTTCAAGAATAGGAAACGGGCCAATGAATTTAGGCGCCAACTTCCCAGTTTTACCGAACCGGATAACTCCTCTCATCGGCGATACATTCAAATATACATAGTCGCCAATAGCAAATGATATATCTCTTCTTCTCCTATCGGCATAACTCTTTTGTCGGCTTTGAGCGGCAAGTAATCGCTTCTTAATAAAGTCGACTTTGTCGGCAGCTTCTCGGATCATATCTGGCCCCAACACAAGTCTATTACCGGGTTCGACCCAACAAGCAGGAGATCGGCACGGTCTACCATACAATGCTTCGAATGGTGACATTGTCAGACTCGCCTGGTAATTGTTGTTATAAGAGAATTCAGCCAAATGCAGATGGTCTTCCCATGATCCGCCGAAATCTAAAACACAAGCCCGCAATAGATCTTCTAAAATACGATTCACCCTCTCAGTCTGACCATCTGTTTGAGGATGATAAGCGGTGCTCAAGTTCAATTTTGTTCCCATCTCTACTTGAAATGCCTCCCAGAATTTACTAGTAAATATTGTATCTCTATCACTGACTATACTGAGCGGCACTCCTTGTAGTCTAACTATTTCCTTGAAATATATCTGCGGCCAGACTCTAAGCAGTTCTGTTTGATCTGACAGGTATGAAATGGGCGGTCTTCGTGAAGCGATCTACGATCACCCAAATACTATCATTTCCTTTTCTGGTTCTGGGCAAACCATCAATGAAGTCCATGGAAATATGTTCCCACTTCCAACCAGGAATGTCTAGCGGTTGTAACAATCCAGCCAGCTTTTGTTGGACGCTCTTGACTAGTTGGCAAGTAGGGCATCGGCTAACATACAAAAAAATGTCCCTCTTCATCGACTTCCACCAAAAAGTGTGTTTGATGTCATTATACATTTTGCTTACTCCCGTATGGATACTAAGTTTTGACTTGTGGCATTCATCCAGCACTTCCTTTCGGAGCTCAGGAATGTTAGGAACACAAATTCTACCTTTCAGCCTTAGAATCCCCTCATTATCAACTTGGAAACTCGAGGGTTCGCCCTTTTCAATTATCTCTCTGATCTTCTGAATGAAGTGATCATCCTTCTGAAGAGCAGATATTTTATCTAATAATGAAGTCGTGATAATAAAACTGGCGATCATTTCGTTCTTTCAGCTTAACGCATCGGCCACGACATTGGCTTTCCCTGGAGTGTATATAATCTCAAAGTCATATGCTGCAAGAAACTCCAGCCAACGTTGCTGCCTCAGATTTAAGTCTTTCTGGGTGAACAGATACTTTAATGACTGGTGATTTGTAAACAGTTCAAATCTCTCACCCATCAGATAGTGTCTCCAGATTTTCAAGGCGAATACTATAGCCAATAACTCAAGATCATGAGTTACGTAGTTTTTCTCATGTGGCTTCAGCTGACGGCTAGCATAAGCAATCACTTGACCTCTTTGCATTAACACTGCGCCAAGGCCTTCTCTAGAAGCGTCTGACCAGACTTTTAAATCCTGATTGCCGTCGATGATGGTTAACACTGGAGCTGTCGTTAATCTTAACTTTAGCTCTTCAAAAGCCTCTTCACTTTCTGAAGTCCATTTGAATTTAGAGTGCTTCTTTGTAAGCTTCGTTAAGTGACTAGATATCTTCGAAAAGTTTTTATTGAACTTCCGGTAATAACTAGCCAATCCGAGAAAACTGCGGACTTCTGTAGGAGTATTAGGCTATTTCCAATTTTGAATAGCGGTGATTTTACTTGGATCCACAGCAATTCCTTCTTTAGACACGACGTGGCCTAGAAATTTGACTTCTTCTTGCCAGAATATGCATTTGGACAGTTTGGCTTTCAATACATTCCATCTCAGAATTTCTAGAACCTGTTCCAGATGCTCTTCATGTTCGGCCTTTGATTTAGAGAAGATTAGAATATCGTCAATAAAAACCAGAACAAATTTATTCAAAACTCCTCTGAACACTCTATTCATCAAATCAACGAAGTATGCTGGAGCATTACATAAGCCGAACGACATTACTAACCACTCATAGAATAAGTCTGGACCTCTGAATGTTGTCATAGGAACACATTCTTCGGCAATACGAAGATGATGGAAGCCTGTAGCTAGGTCCATCCTTGAAAATACCTGTGCTCCATTCAGACGATCCAATAAGTCATCGATTCGCGGCAATGGATATTTATTCTTTATTGTCTGTTTGTTTAAATCACGATAATCCACACATAGCCGTAGAGTACCGTCTGATTTTGGGACAAACACCACTGCTGCTCCCCAATATGAGAAACTAGGCCTGATTAGACCCTTCCATACTAGCTGTCATGTTTGATTGTCAAGTTCTTCTTTCTCTTTCAAGGACATTCTTCGAATAGCGTGAACAATCGGCCTTGCATTCGGAATCAAAGCAATCTTGAAATCTATTTCTCTTTGCGGAGGTAAGCGAACAACTTCTTCGAACACATCCGCATAGTTTTGACGACAGGAATGTCTTTAATGAGGTCAGGAATATTCTCTGTGACTTCAGGGATATTTTCCATTTGAACTGGAGAAACATCGAGTGCTGCCCAGAAGTCTTTTCTATTAGATTTCTGACCTTCACACGGAATGGTTATATATTTCCCTGATTTAATCTTTTCCCTAACAACTCTCTCGGCGCATCTAACCTCTGCTTCATATTTGGTTAGCCAATCCAATCCCAGAATAAGATCGAATTCAGTAAAATTCATGACGATAGAGATAGTAGGGAATTTATAGCAGGAAAAAGAGATAGGTACTGCACAAACCCAACTGAGATCGATGGAACCCCCGACCGGATTCTGGACAATCATTGGTTCTTTGAGCTTCTTCAAATTCAAATCCAGCTTCTTATTTGCATTCTTTGCAATAAAGCTTCGCGGCGCGCCTGTATCAAACAGTACTTTAACTGGAATATTTTTGACATTAAGCGTGCCTTCCAAAACATCAGCCCTTTCTTGACTAGCTGAGGGCTCAGAAGTTTCTGCTACTTCATTCACTTGAACTATTTCAGGTTTTCTGAATAGTGGGCAGGCCTTTGAAAGATGACCGGTCCGATGGCATTGACTGCACTTTCTATTCTCTTGAAATCCCTTCTTGGATTGAAGCCCACCTTTTAATCGCTTCTTCAAGGGTACGCAGTTTATCGCCATATGCCCCGGCTTCTTACAGTTACTGCATATGGCAGTCGTTACTTGTCCTTTCTCAGATTCAGCCCTTTTTCGATTTGCTTTGGGCTTCTTGCTGACCTCAGGACTCGTACTGGCTTCAGGGATATCAGTTTCCGACTCTTCATTGTTACTAGAACAGACTTCCTCTTCGTCGCGCAACATACCTTTCTTATGGAGATCTTCATACTGATAAGCCATGTATATCATTTCAGAAAAAGGAAGCTTCACATTCCTCATCACACTATTCTGATATTTTCTTTGCAGGCCATGAATAAATCTCAGATTCTTCCTCCTTAGATCTTGAATCAGATGAGGAGCAAAGTGAGAAAGTTCGTTGAATTTCTTATGATATTCGGGAATGGTCATATCTCCTTGTATCAGATAAGAGAATTCATCACATAATCGCTCCGTCACTTCAGGAGGAGTAAATCTTTCTAGGAAAATCTCTTTGAATTTATCCTAGGTAATATCACCTTCTGGATTATCCTTGATGATTGTTTACCACCAGATTAAAGCTTCTTCTTTGAGCGCCCAAGATGCCACTAATCTTTTCTGATCATCTCTCAACTGGATACGCTCAAAAATTCTTTCGACAGAACTCATCCAAGCTTGAGTCTGAATTATAGATTCATTGCCCGAGAACTGTGCTCCGTTCAGATTTTGATATCTCTTTGATAGAGCCTCTAGATCGGGTTCTGCATTTCTTCTGTTTCTGACACTCATGTTTCTAGTACTTCTGCAAATGGCAGATCAAGTGTCAGGTCATAGAAAAGGTATTTTAAATCATAGAAACATATACTTCAAATGTAAATGAGTCTATCGAGGTGTAATTTCATTCTGCTTTACTCATACTAGGATATTACTGATCCTATCTGTATTGAGTTACCCGTCCTAGAACACTACTGGTTCTATTTCTGACGAGTTCGTTAATATGTTATATTCTAGAACTAAGCTTAACCAAAGCTCTGATACCAAATGAGACGACCCCAAACCCCGTACTGATGATGGCAAGGGTAATCTTTGGAATATAACACAGAAACAGATAATAGCAGAACAAAATTAAATAAATACACCAGATAATGCACAAAAGAATATACTGGATAAACGTAATCATCAGAGTTACACAGTATACAGGATCATACTTAGTACAAATACAGTTCAGCTGTACATAAATGTCTACAGCGAAAAATAAACATAATGTACAATAGGAGCTGAACAACATAAAAAGAGATAAATAAAAGAATCCATCTTCAGCTACAGCTATCCAGAGAAAGCTAGCTAAAACCTGAATACAAGGCTGCCCGTGTAGAAAGAGGGGCACCCGAGTTTGAAAGTGAAACAAACTACGAGTCAGTCATGGGACTGGTATGAGAAATCTACTCAACACATTTATAATATGGCTAATCACAGGACCACGCCACTTTCGTGGAACGGGTTTACTCCATTGGATTGCCAGTGCTTTAAAACAAATCCTTCTTTTAAACATCGCAATGCTTTTTATAAAAATGAAGTCATTATAAGACTCAGTTCCCATCACACAATGCAACGCAAACCGGAGGATAGAGTTTTACCTTATAATGGCCAAAATATGGTTAATACGAATAAAACAAAAGCAATTGATATTATTACTAGTGTTTACATGTTTCAAAAACAATTTCGAATCATAATTATCAATCATAGACGACATGGGTACTATATATCATGTTGCCATATATATATATATATACAATCGAAACCGCACGATGTCGTATTTGGAAATTGGATTTCCGTCATGAACCAAGGCAAAAGATAGTCCTTACCGCCTTCGAGACGCTCTAGCCCGTGTCTCATGATCAGAGCTCGAGTGACCCTAGGATCGTCAGGGCCGGTCCACCAACGTGGATTAAAATGCCTGAACACTGCATTTCCCCGCCCTGTGGGGCGTTAATGAGCCAACGAATGACTCCATCGGACCTGGATCGTCCGATCTAACCGAGGCGCCTCACAACAGTAACAACCACATAAGTCAAACTCGTCAAGGCGTGTAAAACCACTGATGCCACTTCTAACTAGAAGGAAACGCATGCCCTCCCTGATGTCCTTTCCCGTTTCTGGTTCATACCGGGGTGTGAGGTTCGCGAATTCACGTTCTACACAAAGCTACGCCACACAGGCGGTGCTTTGATCATCACCACAAGACTTTGCTTTTCAACAGAAGCCTTGACCACTGCATCTTAGCATGCCACACAGGCAATTCACACCGTGCAACTGATGGTTACCAATCACACAGAATAAATTCCAATGTCAGACTCACTGTCCATTTGCAAGTCCGTTCTGGGTCTGAACGAAACCGGAGGCACTATATACCTTGCAAACCTATCGATCACCACATATGTCTGGACGATCACCACTCATTATCCATATTTCGGGATGCCTCTCAATCAGGACCTCGGTTACCATCCAAACGAGGTGAAGATCTCCGGTCTTCGACCACCGTCATCATCTTCGATTTCTTATCGTCGATTCAGTTATTCAGAATGGGATAAACCCGGTCTTTCTGAGCAACTCGCGTATATAATAAACAAGTGCTACACAAACACTACTACGCATCATTTCAATTCATTAGTCACTAACCATCAATCAGTAAGAGAACGATTTCCCAAATATTAACCCCGAAGGCCGAAACCAACATCAGATCAATACCCAAGAAACCATTCGACTTAGCCAACCTTCAGTTAGTTTCTAAATTTCACATCCATATCGTTTATAATATTTTATAACGATTTATCGCTATTTTTATTTATTTTAAAATAGCCAATTTATTCAAAATGACGCTTCGGGCCATAACGCGGCCGTGGCGCTGTTTTTCTTCAGATTTGATTTACACATATCTGAAAATCTAACCGTTGGATCTTCACAAAATTTACATCATTAGAAATATCTTTTCAAAACGAATCCAACGGTTTCAGTTTCGGGAAAATACGACGGTCGGATCTCCCGGTATAATCGTTTGAAGTTTCGATTTCAAAATACGAACTGTAGCGTCGTTATTCGATTTAATATAATTATATTTTTATATATATAGAAATATAATCGATTCTGGCGCTGGTTTTCTTCAGATTTGAATTGAACATTCCAGACAATCCAACCGTTCGATTTTTACAAAGTTGGTGCCGTTGGAAAGATATTTCCAAAGCGAACCCAACGGTTGCGGTTTCGGGAAAATCCGATGGTCGGATCTCCCGGTATAATCGTTTGAAATCACGGTTTCAAAATACGAACTGCAGCGTCGTTATTCGATATATTTCAATTCTATTTATATATATAGATATATATATCGATTCTTCGATTTCAAACTATATGATTTTCTTACTTTTGATAAAAATGTTATTTTTATCAAACTGTCTTCTATTTCAACACTTCGCTATTTTTAACAATTCACGTATGTAATAAAAATGTGATTTTTAATGTTAAACAATTTATTTCAAAACTCGACTATTTTATATAGTTAATATACGTGATAAAAATAGGATTGTTATTATAAAACAATTTATTTCAAAACAAGATTATTTTATATATCTCATATTGATGATAAAAATGGGATTTTTATTATAAAACAATTTCTTTCAAAATATGAATACCTTTCAACACATGAATTTCAAATCAACAAATGAATATCGATTCAACACATGAAAGTTTTCTATAGTTTATATATATCGATAAAAAGGTGATTTTTATATTTAAAACACGAATACCATTCAACAAATGATTTTCTATCCAACGAATGAATATCGATTCAACACATGAAAGTTTTCTATAGTTTATATATATCGATAAAAAGGTGATTTTTATATTTAAAACATGAATACCGTTCAACACATGAATTTCTATCCAACGAATGAATATCGATTCAACACATGAAGGTTTTCTATAGTTTGTATATATATGTAAAAAGGTGAATTTTATATTTAAAACACGAATACCATTTAACACATGAATTTCAATTCAACGAATGAATTTCTATTCAACACATGAAGGTTTTCTATAGTTTTATATATATATATATATATATATATATATAGATAAAAATGTGATTTTTATATTTAAAACACGAATACCATTCAACACATGAATTTCAATCCAACGAATAAATTTCAATTCAACACATGAAGGTTTTCTATTCAACGAATAAATATAGTTTCAACAAATGAAAATAATTCTAACACATGAATATTATTCAAAATTTCAGCAACATAACGGCAGGGTTGTTAAAACCAGGACCGTCCCTAGTACGGCTCCTCGCTCTACCTTAAAGCCTCGCAGCTTTTGACAATGGGGAATCATGCATCTAGTTCGCACGCAGGCGACATGTATATTTTTTTCATTTCCACAAACTAATCCTATGTGGTTTCAACCAAATATTTCTCAACCACAAACGGGTATTTTTCAACCATAATCAATCAATATCAACCACAAACAATTCCAATCAACCATTCGCTATCAATCAATTTTCACACCAATCACAACCAATAAATATCGTCCATGGTTTGTGGACGAGGGGCGTATATATATATATATATATATATATATATATATATATATATATAGCTTTTCACTTCTATTTCAACACATATATAATTTTTACAACGCATATATAACTTGTACATCGAACGTACAACTTATACAACGCTTATACAAGAGGTGTACAACACTTATATAACTCATACATCGTCTATATAATTTATACACCATCGTTTTCCATATCGTTTATAATTTAGAAATCTCACATTGGGTTCCACTCCACCAAAAATAGCAGAAGGCTCAGAAAAATATGCGGTCTCTTCTAGAAGGTAGAAGACGTCCACACGAATCCACTGTCTCTTGTTTCACTGAATTTCGTCAACACACGAAAAAGATATGATTTTTCAAAGTTTGCAACGGTTTAAAGGTGTTAAAACAGTTGAAAATAAACAAGGCCGTACCTCAGCTGTTTCGTTCAAAACTAGGTATGGATTTTTCTTCGAATCCGTGTAGCTATTCGTCGATCAGCCTTCGCAGCGTCGAAGGGGGAGGAGAGGCGCACGTGCGCAGGGGGGTGCGGCGGCGCTCGATGGTCGGAGGGAGCGGCGGCGGCGGTTTGAAGACGTGATCTTCCTGGCGTCCGTTCTCCCAAAATACACAATGAAAAAATCGAAACCAGGTATGGATTTGAAGAGCTCGGGATGATCTTCAAAAAGTTCAACTATGGCACGAGCTAATTCGGCGTGGATTGATCAGAAAATGAGGGGGAAAATTTGAAAGGGTTTCGCCTATGATCGACTGTCGGGGAGAAAGAAAATTAATTTTCTGACCAATGAGATTTTTTTGTTTATTTATATATTTTAAAAATCCGAAAATACCCTCTTTCACACACGAACACCAATTCAAACCCAACGACTGTCGTCCCTAGCATTTTACCCCCATTCCGAACACAATGGGATATGTTTCGAAAGCCCAATCGACTGTTTCAGTCAGTTTTATTTCGAATTAAAATATAAAACATTCAATATTCGATTTGAACGTACATTTCAATCTGCCAGGGCCACAAACTGATTCGAAAAATTCCAGAAAAATAAATCTAGCTATGTTTTGATGATACAGTCCCAACAAAACTAATTTCGTCGAATTCTGAGACCGTTTGCAAAAAGGCCCATTTCTGGTCGATCCAATTTAACTATAATTGACCAAAACACATTTTCCTTTGCCACGCTCACATACTAGCTTCAAAAATTATGAAATTTGAAACCTAGCAATAACTTCACATCCCGGATTCAACAAAAGTGGTTTCGTCGAATTCCGAGGTCGTATGCAAAATGGCCATTTTCACGGGCTATATAAATTCCATAGCGACCTTTCTGAAAATTCATTTGGCCATAACTTTTGCTTTCCGCTATGAAACTTTGATTTTTCAGATTTGTTAGAAAGGTAGTCACTAACAGATTTAAATATTTTTGGTTTCACTCAAATCCGTTTTGTTTTGCACCCGGCACAGTCCGACAAAGTTTGAATTCAATTTTTGAAACTGCAGCGCCATTTCAGACCTTGTTTATAATTAGAATTAATTATATTCATTTTCAAATGTCGATTCAAACTCACTTTTCATCATTATTATTTAAAATATTTATTTTAAATATTTAAAATCCACTATTTTAGCCAATTTAAAATTTTTAAATTGGTTCAGATTTTCCCGGTCGTTACAGAGAAGGAACGGTTTATAGAGGGAATGGAAAAAAAATATAGATTGGGTTTGGGGTTGTTTCAGTTTAACGTGGGGGGAAATTAAAAGAAGGAGGTACCGTATATGGGTGCGGCATTGGTAGAGTCGCGAATGGGATGCGGTATTGAAATGGGAAGTTGTGTAAAAGGGAAGTGGCCTTAATTAAGAGGCTGTGAGAAGTAGTGGCGAAAAAGAAGAGTGGGGATGGAGCTGTGGACAGTGGAGACAAGGTGTACGGTGTACTGACATCATCTGACCTGTGGGTCGTCGGCGATGGAGTTTGAATCAAGAATAGAGCAGGTTCAAAACAAATAGGGTGTGAATGGAAGATGAACAGTGGCGGTGAGTGATTATTATGTACAATGACTGATCACGTTTAATAATGTAAATATAACTTTCAATTTCCTAATCCCCATAACTAAATGCCGAACTACACCCAACAACGTGATTGTATTCCTAACCTATTTATTTGCCTAGATGTTATTTGTTAACATGCCTGATCCATTTATTGTGCCAAACTATTTTAGTGCCTGTCATTGCCTTGCCTAATCTAATGAAAAAGTTTTACATGACCACCGTAAGTATAATATAACTGAATTTGCCCAACCCTTTACTGTTGTGCCTAATCCATAGTTGAGGTGTCAGCCAGCTTTATCGTGACCAATTCATGTTAAGAAATTAAGTTAATGTGCCTAACTGTATTTATTAAACCGCCTAATCTCGTATTCAATTGTGCCAAATCAGTTTTTGCGGTAATTATATACAATATAGTATATATGGACTGTTATGAAAAATAAATGTCTAAATAAGTTATAAATTGCCTAATCCAGGTTACCAACAGATCATTTCGTTGAACACATGCCTGGAAAGATGTTTTAAATATGCCTAAGTTATTTCAACGTGTCCATTCATATAAATACAGTAACCTATCAACATATAATCTTGTCAACAATGCGCCTAATCAAACAAATACATGCCTGAGAAATGTTATATTAGCCTAATAAGATTTAAACGAGCCCAATCTATATGATAAAGGATTATGATTAACATAAGGATTTAAGTTCCTATCCTATTTTTAGGGTTTTAATAAAAAAAATTTAAATTGTAAATAGCGGATAATATTTATTATATGTGATTATGTTATCAGAGTGGATGAAACAAGGGACGTCGGGTCTATATCAACGAACGCAATAATCTGCAACTGGTCTGGTCAGAGTAGACAACAACGAGGATTTTTAATTAAATTAAACATTGGTTTAATATAATTAAAACAACTGTTTCAGCGACGGACATTTATGGTTAGTTCAACTCACTCAGTTTTATCCCACTTATATTTTATATAAATTGGGTTTAAATACTTGTGTGCTATGATTGTTAACTGGTTGATGGATTTTTGGATTGCTATTATTGCGATGGTTGAATATTATATCGGTTTATTTAATATTGTTGAGATAACATATTTGGATGCAGGGAAAACAGGTTGGTGGGATCCAACTGGATTCCTCAAAATTTACTGTTTATTTTCATATTACAATCATTTGAACTGTTTAACTAATATACTTGGGTGATTGACTTGATTATTGATTGTTGAATCTAGTTGCAACGGTTGTTTATGATTAACCAATAGACAATATTGGTTGAGTAATTAGTAGCAGTTGGCCCAAAATATAACGTTTTATAGATATTGATTACCGTCAAGTGAATCGACGGTAACAAAGTTATAAAATATATTTTATAACTGAAGATGGATTTGAAATCGACATGTTTGAATAAAAGTTTAACAAAGGAAATTAATATTTATTATTTATTATTTAAGTTACAAATGATTATTAAATGATTTTATAAACTAAATTCTTACGTTAACATTATTTATAAGCAGACAAGCAAAATTTAAAATAATGATTAGGAGTTGGATTTTTTTTCAAAAGACGATTAAATGGATTATTTAAATTAGTTATATTATTAATTAATTTAAAATTAGGGCTAATTGGAGTTGATTAAAGGGATAATCAAGAATTAAGTTGACAAAGTCAACTAATTTAACTGGAACTGGTAAATTTGGTGGATTTGATTTGAATTAATCTAGTGGAATAGATTAATGACTATTGGTTTGGATTTAATAAGATATTTAAAAAGAGATTTACTATTTATTTGGTTAATAAAGAACTTAACTATTTCTACGGTCGTTAACAAGGAAGTAAATTATGGGTTTAAATAAATAATAATTTAAGAGGTTAATGGAATGCATTTAATTAAGTTTAATAGGATTGGAACGAGATTTGCAAATTGGGTAATGGAACCTAGTGGGTTTTTGAAAGGAGTTGGTGAACGGTTTATATTTAAAATCAAGTTTTATAACAAAGCAATAAAAGGGAATTTAAGCAAATATTATAGCTTAAAATAAATGTTACTTAATTTTTGAATTAAGTTAAAGGAGATTTAGAAAAAAGTTTTTATAATAACCAGAGTTATACAAAAGAGGTTTAAGGGGTTATATCGTTAATTCTAAATTAACGTTACTTAATAATGGGATTAAGCAAAAGTGGGAAATTGAAGTAAGAGTCTTAAAACAGGAAAATGATTGAATAGATTTGAAAGGAGATTGGTGAAAGTGAATTTGGTAAAGAAGTGGGTCGTAGGATTTTGTAAACAAATCCGAATTAAAAAATGGAATTTATAAAGTGATGTTTTATCAGATATTACTTAATTATTAAATTAAGAAATAAATGGTTATACCCGAGAAAGGGATTTTCAAAAAGGGAAGAAGGTTTATGAAACCGTATTTTTAAATAAAATAGTTAATTGCGATTTGTGTTGAGATTAGAATGAGATATTGGGTTTTTGATTATAACTTGTATCTATCCTTAGATATGAACGTTGTTGATCAAGGTCTGAGAGGTAATTAAAATACACCAACTTGAACGACTTCAGGATTATCTGAGGATGATATGAGTTGTAATGGTAAAAGAGGTCAGTATAATTTATTATTTCACAAGAGATATAATAACACCACATTTTTGGGTAAAAATTTGGAATATATGTATAACGAGGATTACAAAGAAAAAGAATAAAAGGGTTGCGTGAAAATATAGAGATACTCTCGAGTTAGAAAGGGAATGTAAGGTCGAGTTTTATTTTATACAAATAAATATTTCTTATTTTTCAAGTAATAAAATAAATATATCTCATAGCGTTGTTTTACAAGTAATAGGTTGAATTGATTTTCCAATATTAGATAATAACGTGGCCAATGTTTGAAAGTGAAATAGACAAACTGAATATGGTATAAGATTTTCCTAAGTAGTAAAAGTGAATTTGTTTAAAGAATAATCTTATGTGAACAAGGAGCAGAGAGCTATATTTATAATATCGAAATATTTAAGAGTTTTAAATTTACCCTTGTTTTGATTAAAAGGCCAAGTGATGCTGAATACTGAACCAGTGAACTCATTGGATTGTCATGATTGAAACACTGTTTATTTTGATAGTTAAAACACCGACTACCAAATCTGTCCAATACGATTGTATGGACGGAAAGATCAGGATCGAAATTATATTCAAAAACCATTCCAGCCAACAAATACGTGAAGATATCATAAGATGATCGAGATGGAGTATTGAAGACCGTAGATCTTCATTACACGGAAGAACAACTAATAATCTCCGGTTTAACGGCCAGAGATAAACTGTGATTCTATCGTAGTTGAAATATATGGATTGCAAGAGCTACTCGCTACTGATCCATGTGGTGATTCCTATATTGGATGCAGTAGGAGAGTACCTTCGGTTCATCCTATTCCTGGATGGCTTGTATGGATGGATGTCTGACAGAGTATTTCCAAAGGGATCGCGTACGTTGATTTCTTCAAACGTACCATGGTTAGTGGTGGAGAAAGGCCTTTCTCTTAGCTTATCAACTAAGAGTATTTTTGTGGACGTCAACTAGTGATATCTGGCGGATCTGACCATGTGGCATTCAAAGTGAATGGTGACCAAATATTCCAAAAGGAAATTCTAACCTCAAGTCTCATCAACCGGGAAATGACAAAAATCGGGCAGACAGCATGGCTATGTGGGTCGATCCCATTAGGGTGTATAATCACCTATCTAGAGAAATTCCTTTTGCTTCTTTAATCTATTTCGATGTTGTCCCTTTTCAGAAAGCGGTGGTTTGAGCCCAACCGTTGGTGATATACATTCGATACACTCAAGCGAAATGAGTGGTCGGTCATGTGAGAGCCGTGTTGCAAGACGTTCTCGTTGAACCCAATTTATTCGCCTCTAGAGATACACTATCGGCAGGTGGTCACATACCTTGTCATAGTCGGAATCTAATCACCAATAATCGCCCGCGGTTTTGATTGTATACTATATATGTGGACCGTGAGATGCAAGCGTTCCGCTGGATTCTATTTATTTGTATTTAGACACTATTATAATTTCAGAACAAGATATTGATTTCAAAACTGTTTTGGGTTATCATAAGGTAAAAACCGTCCGTATTTATGTGTGGATTTGGTCTTACGATTATACTTTTCTTTCGAAAGGATTTTTAACTTTAAAAATCTAGTTGTGGGACACCCTTAAACGTTGCGAGTTTTCTCACTCTGGTTCACCAGACTGAACCGGTGTTTTATAAATGCCCGGGTTAGCCCGGGGTGTACAGGTTCAGGTTATTTAATGCTGTGAAGAGACGCGCTGGAGGTGTTTAGACATATGATATCATATAGCTATTATTCCACTGTGTGTTGTATATGGGAAAGATTATTATAACTGTCCAGAGATGTTGGTATACTATGATATTGTAAGTATTTTTAAAGGCTCTCAACAAAGATTTATTTCTGTATTATATTTTGTTCCACTACGATGTGAGACTCATATTCTGTGTTGTGTTGGTTCTTCTTCTTCTTCTTCTTCTTCTTCTATTCTTATATTTCTTTCTTATCTCACCCTCTAAATTCTTTCTAATAACGTTCCAGTGTTTTTCGGTGTTTGGAAGGTCGGCATGAGATACGGTAAACGTATTTGTGTCGATTTCTGGAGCCGAACATCCCTGTTCGTTACATAATCTATATGTTTCTCTTTTGAATCATTCGCAATCAAAAACCATTATCTACTTCATATATCACTACACTTACAATTCATGAATCATTAAAGGATATTATATGAATGATGTATGTATTGAGACTTATAAATGTTGTTAAGAACAAATAAAGTCAAGAAGCAAAATGTGTTCTTTAGAGTTGATTGAAGTTCTATTCGAGTGCCCAGGCAGTTGTAAACATGTTTCTTTGATTAAAGTAGAGATTGTTGCTACTGAAATCCCTAAGATATTTAAAGTAAAATAAATGGGTATGTTTTTGAATGGACAATTATTTCAGAAAAGTTGCATCTATTTATAAAAGGCTACGATCTCTTGAAAAACAATGATCTTTCATCGGATCTCTTCATAACAACAAATTTGAAAAATCATTCATTGTGATTATTAATTCTAGCTCTCAAATTCATAAGCAATCTACTTCTCTATTGAAAGTATTAGCAATAAAAAACTATCCTCTACTTCATATATCATTGAGTGCACATTAAAATTCATGAATCACCAAATGATATTAAACGAAGGTTTACTTAAATAAATGTAATTTAAATTGTTAAGAACATATTAAAGTTGGACAGTAGAAAATTTTCCTTTGGAGTTGATTGAAGTTATGTTTGAGTGTTTAGGCGACTGTAAAGCATTCCTTCGGGTAAAGCGAGGATTATTGCCACTGAACTTCCTAAGCGGGTCTTATAGGTTGATGGAATGTCCAATCTAGTATAATAGTTCTGATATAGTCTACTTTATTTTACTTCATTTACCGATAATTAGATATTATCCGTATTACATTACATCCCGTAGAATTTCAAAATTTGAAATAAGAAGAAATAAATAAACAAATTTTTTTTGAAAGAGTGTGCATGATAGCGGTTAGATATCGATCATTATGGCTTTACTAGTGGGGTTACCATCGGTGCACTAGTCATTGACCAATAGTGATTCCAACAGTCAGTTATCGGTGATTCCACTGACATACTAGTAGGACATTATTTTGACATGTTCAGTTTAGACATAATATGGCCAATCCCAACGAGGATTTTTTTTCGAAACCAATTATCAAGTTATACTTTGAGCTGCTTCTGAAATAACTAAACTAGTATGATTCTGATGAGACAATGCAAATTTATATTGTCGGATGTATGGATGCTCAATGTGTGGAAATAGATGTGTTATAAAGTAAACAATGTTCAGTGATTATATCAAATACATATTGGTGTTTAGTTACTCATATGATTTATCATAGCATCATGAGTTACATATGGTTTGATATCTGGGTCGATAAGAGAATAAATATGTCTATAGGAAGTCTTACATGACCGTTAATGGATGTACCTTTGTCTATGCTATTGGTTGAATGAGCAGTGAGCATAAGACATGTTTCATTGTGTCATACACACACACGCACTGTGCAATTAGATGCAACTCTACCTGAATCTAGTAGTCAACCAGGCTATGTGTATACAATACTCTTATGTTAACGGTCAGAGTTGTTGGAAATGGATGAGCAAGAGAAAGAGGAATTTGGGAAGGAGAGAGGATCGCAAACCAAAGTCTCACATCATCAAAATATGAATACCCACCTCTCTTATATGTTATAAGCCAATAGGCTTATATAAAATAAAAAACGAAGAGGGCATGTAGAGGAACGTGGGATAGACCTTGACACAATAATATATTGGAGTGTCAAAGATGGGCCTTGGGGGTATTGGGGTCTCTTGATTGAATGGTTGACGGTTGCTACTTGGGCCAGTGCACTGAAACAAGAATTTTTTTCTTGGAATTTGATCGGCCATTTTCGTTCACCTGAATGGGTACAACCATTTGAATTCTGATGTGCATGCACATTAATGCGTTGCATGGTTAAAGGGTCGCAACCTTTTTAATTCCAACGCTCATTACAGCCCAAATAGGCACCTCCTCTGGCCTATAAATACATGACCCAAAACGAGACAGAATTAAATTTTTATCTTCTCGTATTACTGCTTCTTCTTTAAAGTAATCCTCTGATTTAGTTTCTATAATCTTCTTCAGTTCGTCGGAGCTTCATTTGTTGGCACTACGCTACGGGGCTAGTCCGTTTTATCCTAGGGAAAAAATTTCTATTACATTAGCCAGTGCATACGATAACAATGTTGTTTGAAGGAAATAGAATCCTTTCTGGACTCGGACATTACTGAAATATTCTTCTTCTTGTCTGTTTGTGACGGTTCTGTACCGCTCCAATCTAGTGCACAATCGGTCACGCTTTCAGTTGTTGTTGTAAACACAATTTGACTTAACAATTGCAACATAATTGAGTAACATTGATTGTTATTACTGTCTATTTGTAATACAATCGTGTATTAACAAAAGATATTACAACCTTGAAATAATATTGTTTGTTGCAAATGACAACGAAGATGTCGCGAAACAACAACAGTGATTCTACACCGACTTAGATGGTGAAAAACGCTCGCCAGCGCATGTGCTTCCAAAAATGGCTCTGTCCCATGGAGAAAGGCTAGAGAAGTTCAAAGGAATTAATTTCAAGTGTTGGCAACAGAAAATGTTGTTTTATTTAACAAAATTGAGCCTCGCCATGTTTCTGACTAAAGATGCTCCTGTGGTAGCCGAACGCGAACCTGATGCTACCAAAGTAGAGGCTCTTACTATCTGGAAAAACTCAGATTTCATGTGTAAAAATTATATTCTGAATGGTCTAGATGATAGCTTCTACAATGTCTATTGTACTATTGCAACGTCCAAACAACACTGGTTGGCTCTGGAAAAGAAGTAAAAAACTGAAGATGCAGGCATGAAGGAATTCATTGCTGGAAAATTTCTTGACTTCAAAATGGTTGACTTAAAGTTAGTGATCAGTCAAACTCAAGAACTGCAGCTTATCATCCGTCAAATAGAAGATGAAAAATGACTCTTAGCGAGTCTTTTCAAGTTGCCACAACTATTGAGAAACTGCCTCCTTCTTTGAAGGACTTCAAGAATTACCTTAAACACAAGTGTAAGGAAATGACAATGGAAGAGTTCATAGTTCGGCTGCGCATTGAGGAAGATAACAGAAATTCTAAGAAAAATATTCCTCAGAATATTGTTGCCAAAGCAAATGTAGTTGATTCAGATAAGACTAAAAAGAGAAAATGGGAGATTTCTCCTAAGAAGTCAAGGAAATTTCTGAGTTCTTGCCACAACTATGGAAAGAAGGGGCACAAAGAAGCTGAATGTCGCGCACCTAAAAAGAAGAAGTCAGAACCAAATACGACTGACGTTTTGAAAGGCAGTGCTGATCTTTGTTTATGTGTAGTAAAATCTGAATGCAACCTTGTTGGTAACTCAAAGGAATGGTTTATAGAAACCGGAGACACTTGACACATATGTGTTAATAAGTGGATGTTTACAATCTATGATGTTTACAACCTATAAAAATGCAACTGATGATGAACAACTTCTCATGGGTAATTCATCTAGTTCAAAGGTTGAAGGCAAAGGAAAAGTTGTACTACTGAAAAGGAACTAACTTTAATTGATGTTCTCCTTGTTCTAAAAAACCGCAAGAACCTGATTTCAGGATCACTACTGAGCAAGCATGATTTCAAATTGATCTTTGAAGTCGATAAATTTGTATTATCCAAGAATGGAGTGTATGTCGGAAGAGGATATATGTGTGATGGTTTGTTCAAAGCAAATGTAACCACTATTGTACCATGCACTAATATGAATAAAAGTGAACCTTCTGCTTATATTGCTGACTCTTCTAACTTATGGCATTCTAGATTAGGGCTTGTAAATTTTGATACATTACGGAAACTGATTAATCTAGAATTTACACCTAAGTATAACATAGACTCTAAGTATAAATGTCAAATTCGTGCAAAAGCAAAATTGACAAGAACCTCGTTTCATCATGTTGAACGAGAAACCGAACCTCTACATATAGTGCATACAGATGTATGTGATTTGAAAATGTGTCGACTAGAGGTGGAAAAAGATATTTCATTACCTTTATCGATGACTATACTAAGTACTGTTATGTTTATCTTCTTAGAAGTATGGATGAACCATTCAATGTGTTTCAATACAAAGCGGAACTTGAGAATCAACTCAACAAGAAAATCAAAGCTTTTAGTAGCGATAGAGGAGGAGAATATGAATCCCCTTTTGAAGAATTTTGCGCTAAATATGGTATTATACACCAAACTACAACACCATATTCACCTCAATCCAACGGTATAGCCGAACGGAAAAATAGAACTCTTAAAAAAATGATGAATGCTTAATTGTTAGGTTTTGGCTTGCCAGATAACTTTTGAGGAGAAGCTATTCTTTCAACAAATCATATTTTAAATAAAATACTTCGAAAGAAAACATATAAATCTCCTCATGAACTTTGGAAAAATAGACCACTGTCCTACAAACACCAAAAAGTGTGGGGGTGTCTTGCCAAAGTAGAGGTACCAAAACCAAAGAAGGTCAAAATTGGGCCAAAAACAATTGATTGTGTATTCATTGGATATGCCCAAAATAGTGACGCATATCGATTTTTGGTACACAAATCTGAAATTGATGATACTCATGAAAATACCATCATTGAGTCAAGAAATGCTAGATTTTTTGAACATATATTCCCCTTGAAACAGGGTACTAAAAATCATACACCTAAGAGACCAAGGGAAGATGAAGTTTCTTATTCACTTGAGGATGCTGAAAAAAAATAACACTTAGTAAAGTAGTGTTGAGCAGAACGTGGAGGAACCAAGAAAAAGTAAAAGGTCAAGAACTTTAAAAACCTTTGGACTAGACTTCTATACATTTATGTTAGAAGATGATCCATTGACATACAAACAAGCTATGTCTTCCAGCGATGCCTCTTATTAGAAAGAGGCAATTAACAATGAGATTGAATCCATTTTGTCTAATCGTACATGGAAATTAGTTCATTTACCTCAAGGATGTAAGACCTTAGGTATTAAATGGATATTTAAAAAGGAATTGAAACCTGATGGATCAATAGATAAGTACAAAGCTTGTTCTGTAGTCCAAGGATTTAGACAAAAGAAAGACTTGGACTATTTGGATGCATATTCACCAGTAACGAGGATATTGTCAATTAAAATGCTTATTGCAATTGTATCCATACATGACTTAGAAATACATCAAATGGATGTTAAAACTGCATTCTTGAATGGTGAAATAGAGGAAGAATCCTATTTGGAACAACCTAAAAGATTTCTGAGCTCAAAAAATGAGAATAAATTTTGTAAACTGGTAAAATCACTTTATGGCCTTAAGCAAGCTCCAAAACAGTGACATGGGAAGTTTGATAAAACTATGTTATCAAATGGATTCATGATAAATGAATCAGAAAAATGTATGTACATAAAACACACATATATTGGATATGTCATTGTTTGTCTCTATGTTGATGACTTGTTGATCCTAGGCAATAACAAGTCCATAATAACATCTATAAAGGATATGTTATCCTCTAAATTCGATATGAAAGACCTAGGATTGGCTGATGTGATATCGGGTGTAAATATTCTAAGAACACCACAGGGATATGCATTATACCAATCACATTATACATCACCAAAATACTTGAAAAATTCAAGCAATCTAATGTAACTATTGCAGAATCACCAGTAGATATGAACCCAAATTGGGTAAAGAACACTGGTGATGGTATCCACCAGTTAGAATACTCTCGTATATTACAAAGTATCATGTATGTTATGAACTGTACTAGGCCTGATATTGCATATGCTATAAGAAAACTAAGTAGATTTACCAGCAATCCTGGTAAATCTAATTGGAAAGCGATAATCAGAGTTCTAAGATATCTAAAGTATACGGAGACTAATGGTCTATACTATACAAACTATCCTTCAATAGTGGAAGGATACAGTGATGCAAATTGGATCACATGATCACATGATACAAAGTCTACAAGTGGATATATGTTCACACTAGGAAATGGAGAAATTTCGTGGAAATCATCCAAATAGACTTGTACCGCTAGATCTACGATGGAATTAGAGTTTATTGAACTAGATAAGACTGTAGAAGAAGCTGAATGGATTCGAAGCTTCCTGGAAGATTTTCATAATTGGAGCAAACCTATTCCTCCAATATGTATACATTATGATAATCAATCAACTATTGGAAGAGCTAATAGTACACTATACAATGGTAAATCTAGGAAGATTCGTTGTAGACATAAAACAATAAGACAACTTCTCTCTAACGGGGTTATCACAATAGATTATGTTCGATCTAAAGATAACATAGAGGATCCACTTATAAAAGGCTTTCCAAGAGGGAGAGAGTTCAAACTTTATCGATGGAAATGATGCTAAGGCCTATAGACTAAAGGTTTTTCCAGAATGGAAACCTCACCTAGTTGACTGGAGATCCCAAGATCTAGGTTCAAAGGGACAACAAAGTTTAAGAGAAACTTGATGGCACCGTTATACGCAAACCATTCCTATGATAAGTCAGTGCATTATATGCTGAATAAGGATAAGTACTAATACTTTTAATGATGTCTATATTTGAGGAATCAGAAATACCCTTTACAATATCACCTACGTAAGTGCAAATGTGCCGCTTCAAAGAGAATTATGAGGCTAAATTCTATAAGCACTTATGAGACCAGGCAGGTGTTTAAGGCAAAAACAAACACATACAGAGAACGCAGGGTTATAAGAAACATTTATCATGTGTTATCTACTTTGGAATTACACAAAAGGCTTACAGTTCAAGGACAGTCTATGCCTACTGATTCGCCTGTGATTCAAATAGGTAATCACTAGGAAAGTTCAAGGCCCATGTGCTACTTTAACTGATGCGATAAATGGTTCGCGAAACTAATAACGACTTCTCATTCATGTGGGGGATCGTTTGAATGAATGAGAAAGAGTAAGAAGAATTTGAGAAGGAGAGAGGATAGTAAACCAAAGTCCCACATCATCAAAATTATGAATACCTACCTCTCTTATATACCATAAGCTAATAGGCTTATATAAAATAAAAAGAAGATGGCTTTTAGAGGAATGTGGGCTAGGCCTTGACATAATAATATATAAAGTGTCAAAGATTGGGCCTTGGGGCTCTTGGGGGCTCTTGGCATCTCTTGATTGAATGGCCGATGGTTGCTGCTTGGCCAATGCACTGAAACGAGAAATTTATTTCTTAGAATTTAATCGTCCATGTTCGTCCGCCTGAATGGGTATAACCATTTGAATTTTGATGCACAGTAACTCACCTTGTGGTTAAAAGGTCACAACCTTTCTAGTTCCAACGGTCATTACTGTCCAAATAAGCACCTCCTCCAGACTATAAATACATGGCCCAAAACGAGACAGAATTCACCTTTTCTCTTCTCGTATTACAGCTTCTTCTTCAAAGTAATTTTCTGATCTAGTTTCTATAATCTACTTCAGTTCGTCGGAGCTCCATTTGTTAGTAGTGCGCTACGGGGCTAGTTTGTTTTATCCTGGGAAATAAATTGCTATTACGTCAATCAGTGCATACGACGGCAATGTTGTGTCAAGGAAACAAAATCCTTTATGGACTCAGACCTCGCTGAAACATTCTTCTTCTTGTCTGTTGGTGACGGTTCTGTAGCGCTCCAATCTACTGAACAATCGGTCACGCTTTCAGTTGTTATTGTAAACACAATTTGACTTGACAATTGCAGCATAACTGAGTAACATTGATTATTGTTACTGTCTATTTGTAATACAATCATGTATTAACAAAAGATCTAACAATATTGCTTGTTGCATATGAAAAAGAAGATGTCGAAAAACAACAACATTGATTATACACCGATTCAGATGGTGACAAACGCTCAGCCAGTGCCTGTGCTTCCAACAATGGCTCTGTCCCATGGAGAAAGGCCAAAGAAGTTCAACAGAATTAATTTCAAGCCTTAGCAACATAAAATATTGTTTAATTTAACAACATTGATCCTCACCAAGTTTCTTGCCGAAGATGCTCCTGTGGTAGCCGAACTCGAACCTGATGCTACCAAAGTAGAGGCTCTTACTATATGAAAAAACTCAGATTTAATATGTAAAAACTATATTCTGAATGGTCTGGATGATAGCCTCCACAATATCTATTGTACTATTGTAACGTCCAAACAACTCTGGTTGACTCTGGAAAAGTAGTAAAAAACTGAAGATGCAGGCATGTAGAAACTCATTGCTAGAAAATTTCTTGACTTCAAAATGGTTGACTCAAAGACGGTGATAGTCAAACTCAAGAACTACAACTTATCATCCGTCAACTAGAAGATGAAAAGATGTCTCTTAGCGAGTCATTTCAAGTTGCCGTAACTATTGAGAAACTGCCTCCTTCTTGAAAGGACTTCAAGAATTACCTTAAACACAAGCGTAAGGAAATGACAGTGGAAGAGCACGTAATTCAGTTGCGCATTGAGGAAGATAACTAAAATTCTAAGAAACGGATTTCTCAGAATATTGTTGCCAAAGAAAATGTAGTTGAGTCAGACAAGACTAACAAGAGAAAATGGGAGAATTCTCCTAAGAAGTCAACGAAATTTCTGGGTTCTTACCACAACTGTGGAAACAAAGGGCTCAAGCAGATGAATGTCGCATACCTAAAAAGAAGAAGTCGGAAGCAAATACGGCTGACGTTTTGAAAGGCATTGTTGATCTTCATTTATGTGCAGTAATATCAGAATGCAGACTTGTTGGTAACTCGAAGGAATGGTTTGTAGACACCGGAGCCACTAGACACATATTTGCTAATAAAATGATTTTTACAACCTGCAAAATTACAACTGATGATGAACAACTTTTCATGGGTAATTCATCTGCTTCAAAGGTCGAAGGCAAAGGAAAAGTTGTGTTGAAACTGACTTTTGAGAATGAACTAACTTCAAATGATGTTCTCCATGTGTCAGAAATTCGCAAAAACCTGATTTCAGGATCATTACAGAGTAAGCATGATTTCAAATTGATCTTTGAAGCTGATAAATTTGTATTATCTAAGAATGGAGTGTATGTGGGAAGAGGATATGTGTGTGATGGTTTGTTTAAAGCAAATGTAACCACTATTGTGCTACGCAATTATATGAATAAAAGTGAATCTTTTGCTTATATTGTTAACTTTTCTAACTTATGTCATTCTAGATTAGGGCATGTAAATGTTGATACATTGTGAAAATTGATTAATCTAGAATTTATACCTAAGTATAATATAAACTCCAATTATAAATGTCAAATTTGTGCAGCAGCAAAATTGACAAGAACCTCATTTCATCATGTTGAACGAGAAACTGAACATGATCTAATACATACAGATATTTGTGATTTGAAAATGTGTCAAGCAAGTGCTGGAAAAAGGTATTACATTACCTTAATTGATGACTATACTAGGTACTGTTATGTTTATCTTCTTAGAAGTAAGGATGAAGCATCGATGTGTTTAAACAATACAAAGCGGAAAGTTGAGAATCAACTAAACAAGAAATTCAAAGCTTTAAGAAGTGATAGAGGAGGAGAATATGAACCCTGAACATGGTATTATACACCATACTACAACACCATATTCACCTCAATACAACGGTATAGTCGAACGAAAAAATGGAACTCTTAAAGAAATAATGAATGCTTTATTGTTAGGTTCTGGCTTGCCAGATAACTTTTGTGGAGAAACTATTCTTTCGGAAAATCATATTTTAAATAAAATCCCCGAAAGAAAACATCTAAATCTCCTCATGAACTTTGGAGAAATAAACCACCTTCCTACAAATACTTAAAAGTGTGAGGGTGCCTTGCCAAAGTAGAGGTACCAAAACCAAAGAAGGTCAAAAATTGGACTAAAAACAATTGATTGTGTATTCATTGAATATGCACAAAATAATGCCGCATATCAATTTTTGGTACACAAATCTGAAATTGATGATATTCATGAAAATACTATCATTGAGTTGAGAAATGCTTAATTTTTCGAACATGTATTTCCCTTGAAACAGGGCACTAAAAGTGAAAATAAGGGACACGTCCCTAAAAAGTTTGGAAATTGAAATGGCATCCCCTCGTAACTTTGCATTCAAAGCGGGTCCCTATTTTTGACCTTACGTGTTTTTGAAAGAAAAAATGCGCTGCTATGTAAAAAAATTGCTAATATTTTTAGAAGTAACCTGACAAAAAAATTGCATGCATCTCAGCATTAATGTTGAATATATGCATAGGTGTATGCATATATTAATCCATAGTTTATACTGAAAAATCTGGGTGAATATATGCATACATGTATGCATATATTGGTTGTACTTGCTGAGATGTATGCATATAAAGATGAATTAATATGCATGGGATATGAATTATTGCAGAAATGTATGCATTTATTCTGTATTATATGCTGAAATGCATGCATAAAAGTTAAAACAGATGAAGGCTTATGAATATAAGCTAACATGAATGCATTTATTGAATAAATGCTGATTTGTATGCATAAAAGGCGCATGCTTGAAAAAAAGGCAAGGATTGAATTAATGCATCAAACGATGCATTTATTGCACAATTTCTGCATACATTTCTCATTTATACTACAGGTTCATGCATAACTACAATATATGCAAAAATGTATGCGTAGATTGCAAATAACTGCATCCTTAGATGTAAAATACTGGAGATTCACTGTTTTTAATGCTTTTTTTGGTGATTTTAACACATTAATTTGATGACGACTATTTCTTGTATTTAATTATGACTTTACGTGATTTTTTTTGATGATTTACGGAAAATAGGGACCAATTTATGAAAAAAGTAAGGAAGGGATGTAAGCCTAATTTCGAAACCTTTAAGAGACCTAAGACAAACTGACCCATACTAAAAAATCATACACCTAAGAAACCAAGGGAAGATGAAGTTCCTTATTCTCTTGAGGATGCTGAACAAAATAACACTCAGCAAAGTAGTGCTGAGCAGCAAGTGGAGGAACCAAGAAAAAGTAAAATGTCAAGGACTTTAAAAACCTTTGGACCAGACTTCTATACCTTTATGTTAGAAGATGATCCACTGACATACAAACAAGTTATATCTTCCAGCGATGCCCCTTATTGGAAAGAGGCAATTAACAATGAGACTGAATCCATTATGTCCAATCATACATGAATTAGTTGATTTACCTCAAGATGTAAGACCTTAGGTAATAAATGGATATTTAAAAAGAAATTGAAACCTAATGGTTCAATAAACAAGTACAAAGCCTGTATAGTCCAAGGATTTAGACAAAAGGAACACCAAGAGTATTTTGATACATATTCACCAGTAACGAGGATAACGTCAATTAGAATGCTTATTGGAATTGCATCCATACATGACTTAGAAATACATCAAATGGATGTTAAAACTGCTTCTTGAATGGTGATCTAGAGGTAGAATTCTATATAAAACAACCTGAAGGATTTCTGAGCTCAAAAAATGAGAATAAAGTTTGCAAACTGGTAAAAATCACTTTATGGCCTTGAGCAAGCTCCAAAATAGTGGCATGAGAAGTTTGATAAAACTATGTTATCAAATGGACTCACGATAAATGAATCAGATAAATGTGTGTACATAAACACACACATATTGGATATGTCATTGTTTGTCTCTATGTTGATGACCTGTTGTTCCTAGGCAATAACAAGGCCATAATAACATCAACAAAGGATATGTTATCCTCTAGATTCAATATGAAAGACCTAGGGCTGGCTGATTTGATATTAGGTGTAAAAATTCCAAGATCACCATAGGGATATGCATTATCCCAATCGCATTACGTCACAAAAATACCTGAAAAATTCAAGCAATATAATGTAACTATTGCAAAATCATCAGTAGATATGAACCAAAATTGTGTAAAGAACACCGGTGATGGTATCCACCAGTTAGAATACTCTCGTATACTAGGAAGTATCATGTATGTTATGAACAGTACTAAGCCAGATATTGCATATGCTGAAAGCAAACTAAGTAAATTTACCAACAATCCTAGTAAATCTAATTGGAAAGCGATAATCTGGGTTCTAGGATATCTAAAGTATACGCAGAGCTATGGCCTATAATATACAAATTATCCTTGGAAGGATACAGTGAAGCAAATTGGATCACTGGATCACATGATACAAAGTCTATAAGTGGATATGTGTTCACATTAGGAAATGGAGCAATTTCACGAAAATCATCTAAACAGACTTGTATCGCTAGATCTACGATGGAATCAGAGTTTATTGCGCTAGATAAGACTGCAGAAGAGGTAGAATGGATTTAAAGCTTCTAGGAAGATATTCCTAATTGGAGCAAACCTACTCCTCCCATATGTATACATTGTGATAGTCAATCAGCCATTGGAAGAGATAGTAGTACGCTATACAATGGTAAATCTATGCATATTTGTCATAGACACAAAACAATAAGACAACTTCTCTCTAATGGGGTTATCACAATAGATTACATTCGATCTAAGAAAACATAGCGAATCCACTTATAAAAGGCTTGCCAAGAGGGAGAGAGTTCTAACCTTATCGATGGAAATGGGGTAAGGCCTATAGACTAAAGGTTTTTCTAAAAGGGAAACCCCACCTAGTTGACTGGAGATCCCAAGATCTAGGTTCAAAGGGACAACGAATTTTAAGAGAAACTTGATGGCACTGTTACGCACAAAACATTCCTATGATAAGTCAGTGCATTAAATGTTGAATAAGGATAAGTATTAATACTTTTAATGATGTCCATATTTGAGGAATCAAAGAAATACCCTTTACAAAATCATCTACGTAAGTGCAAAGGTGCCGCTTCAAAGAGAATTATGAGGCTAAATTCTCTTAGCACTTACGAGACCAGGCAGGTGTTTAAGGCAAAAACAAACACATACAGAGAACGCAGGGTTATAAGAAACATTTATCATGTGTTATCTACTTTGGAATTACACAAAAGGCTTACAGTTCAAGGACAGTCTATGCCTACTGATTCGCCTGTGATTCAAATAGGTAATCACTAGGAAATTTCAAGGCCCATGTGCTACTTTAACTGATGCGATAAATGGTTCGTGAAACTAACAACGACTGCTCATTCATGTGGGGGATTGTTGGAAATGAATGAGCAAGAGAAAGAGGAATTTGGGAAGGACAGAGGATAGCAAACCAAAGTCCCACATCATCAAAATACGAATAACCACCTATCTTATATATCATATGCCAATAGAATTGTATAAAATACATCTCCCCCACTTAAAACTTTTCGTACCCGAAAAGGAAACAACAGTAAAGTAGGAAACAAAATGTAAATGCAAAGTATTGTAAAGGTACCTTGCACCGGAGTTAGTCAGAGATGTCCACTTTGCATTTGGGGTAAGCTTGCTTAATGCTTTCCTCAGTCTCCCAAGTACAATCTCCAGGATCACTACTCCACTGCACTTTAACTAAATGAACCTTTTTGCTTCATAGCTCTCTAGTTTCTTTGCCAACAATCTTTAATGGCTCTCTTCTGACTGCTAATTCTGGAGTTATTTCCAAGTCCTGTTGCGCTGCTTCTTCTACAACAAGATCCGGATCATGCACATGTCTTCTAAGTTGAGATACGTGAAATACATCATGTACTCCAGGCAACCAATCTGGTAATTGAACCCTATAAGCAAGAGTTACAATTCATTCAAGTATAGGAAAGGGACCAATAAATCTCGGTGCCAACTTCCCAGTTTTGCCAAATCTGATTACTCCTCTCATCGGATAAACTTTCAAATAAACATGGTCACCAACAGCAAATGTCAAATCTCTTCTTCTAGAATCTGCGTAACTTTTATGTCGTCTTTGTGCGGTTTTCAATCGTTTTTTGATGAAGTCAACTTTATCAGACGCTTCTCTAATCATATCAGGTCCTAACACAAGTCTGTTGCCAGGTTCTACCCAACATGCTGGAGATATGCATGGTCTGCCATATAATGCTTCAAATGGCGACATTCCCAAACTTGCTTGATAGCTATTGTTATATGAGAATTCTACCAAATGCTAGTGATCTTCCCATGACCCACTAAAATCAATTATACAAGCCCGCAATAAATCTTCCAGAATTCTGTTCTCCCGCTCAGTTTAGCCATCTTTTTGAGGGTGATAAGCGGTGCTCATATTCAATTTCATTCCCAATTCTGTCTGGAATGCCTCCCAGAATTTGCTAGCAAATATTGGGTCTCTATCACTAACTATGATGATGGGAATTCCATGTAGCTTAACGATTTCTTTGAAATATATCTGTGCTAGACTTTGAGCGGTTCTATTGGATCTGACAGGTATGAAATGGGCAGTCTTCGTGAAGCAATCTACGATTACCCAAATGCTGTCATTACCTTTCCTGGTTCGCGGCAAACCATCTATGAAATCCATGGAAATCTATTCCCATTTCCAACCTGGAACTTCCAACGGTTGCAACAATCCAGCTAGCTTCTGTTGGTCTCTCTTTACTAATTGACAAGTAGGGCATCTGCTAACATACAAAGAAATATCCCTCTTCATTGCCTTCCACCAGAAAGTGCATTTGATATCGTTGTACATTTTACTCACACCGGGATGAATGCAAAGTTTAGATTTATGACATTCATCTAGCACTTCTCTTTTGAGCTCAGGAATGTTGGGAACACATATTCTCCCTTTCAGTCTCAGAACTTCTTCTTTATCTATCTGAAAACTTGAGGGCTCTCCCTTCTGGATTCTCCCTCTGATCCTTTGAATGAAATAATCATTCTTCTGGAGAGCACATATCTTATCAATCAAGCCAGGTGTAATTATAAGATTGGAAATGATTGCGGTTTTTCTACTAAGCGCATCCGCTACAACGTTAGCCTTTCCCGGCGTATACAGGATATCTAGATCATACGCTGCAAGAAATTCTAGCCAACACTGCTGTCTCAAATTCAGATCTTTCTGGATGTAAAAATACATCAATGATTGATGATCTGTGTACAGTACAAATTTCTCGCCCAATAAATAATGCCTCCAGATTTTCAAAGCAAAAACGATAGCCAGCAACTCAAGATCACGAGTTATATAATTATTCTCATGCGGTTTCAGTTGGCGGCTTGCATAAGCGACTACTTGGCCTCTTTACATTAACACTGCACCAAGACCTCTAATAGAAGCATCTGTCCAAACCGTCAAATCCTGATTGCCATCGATAATGGTTAACACTGGAGCAGTTGTCAGTTTTGATTTCAATTCCTGGAATGCTTCCTCACAGTCGGAAGTCCACTTAAATTTCTCATGCTTCTTCGTGAGCTTCGTTAACGGACCGGATATCTTCGAAAAATCCTTAACGAACTTTAGATAATAACTAGCAGACCCCATAAAACTTCTAACCTCTGTGGATGTAGTGGGTTGTTTCCAGTCCTAAATCGCTGTTATTTTGCTCGGATCTACAGAAATCCCTTTCTTTGACACGACATGGCCAAGAAACTTCACCTCTTCTTGCCAGAAGACACATTTAGAGAATTTGGCTTTGAAGACGTTCTTTCTTAGAATCTCCAATACTTGTTCTAAGTGTTTTTCATGCTCGGGTTTTGATTTGGAGTAGATTAAAATATCATCAATGAATACGAGGACAAATTTATTCAGAACTCCCCTGAACACTCTATTCATTAGATCGACAAAGTATGCTGGAGCACTGCATAGGCCGAACGACATTACTAACCATTCATAAAATATGCCTGGACCTCTGAAAGCTGTCAAAGGAACACAGTCCTCTACTATTCTCAATTGATGAAAACCTGTAGCTAGGTCCATTCGGGAAAATACTCTCGCCCCATTTAATTGGTCTAGCAGATCATCGATGCGGGGTAATGGGTATTTGTTTTTGAGCGTCTGTTTGTTGAGGTCTCGGTAACCAATGCACAATCGAAGAGTATCGTCTGACTTTGGAACAAACACTACAGCTGCACCCCAATTAGAAAAGCTAGGTCTAATTAGACCCTTCCACAATAGTTGATGAGTTTGATCGCCTAATTCTTCTTTTTCCTTTGGAGTCATTCTTCTAATTGGATGTACCACTGGTCCGACATTGGGAATTAGATCGATTCTGAATTCTATTTCTCTTTGCGGAGGTAAGTTTTCGACTTCTTCAAACACATCCGAATAGTTTTTAACAATAGGAATCTTTTCTAAGGAAGTGGGGATAACTTCCAACGCAGACCAAAATTCTTCTCTATCTGGATTCGAACCATGGCATGGTACAGTAATATATCCAAGCTTCGTTCGAATTTTTACTATCCTTTCTGCACACTTTACCTCAGCTTCGTATTTCGTTAACCAATCAAGCCCGAGAATGATATCGAATTCGGGAAAATCCATGGTGATTAAATTAAAAGAAAATTTGTAGGAAGAATAAGAGATTGGCACTCTACAACATGCACTGAGAATGAGAGATCCTCCTATCGGGTTATGTACTTTAACCGATTCTTTAAGCTTTCTTTGTTTTAACTTTAATTTTTGCACTGTGTTACTAGCAATAAAACTACGCGACGCACCCATGTCAAATAATACAGAAACAGGAATATTTTTAATTGTAAGGGTACCTCCCAAAACATCGGGTTTACCTGCTCCATCGGAAGCAGCTGGCGGGTTCGTCCCGTCATACACGTGAGCTACTGCGGCCTTTTTAAGCAAAGGGCAGTCTTTGACAAGATGATCCGTCTTGCGACAATTAAAGCAGGAGCGAGGGTTCTGAGAGCCCTGGCTTGAACCTTGAGAATTTGTCTTCTGCCTCTTCGGGGCTGTGCAAACACTAGAGAAGTGCCCCATCTTGCCACAATTATAGCATCTTCCTTTTGGCGGCCTGCCAGTCTGTGGTTTCGAGGATGCTGCTTGGCTTGACTCAGCTTGATTCACAGCAGGCTTGCGTTTATTTCCGGCTTGGCTTTTAGCGCGATCCTGCTCCAGGTGCCTTTGGTCCAGGTCTTCGTAGTTGCACGTCATTTCCACCAATTCATTAAATCCCAGCTTGATGTGGGACATTGCTCTATCATGGTACTGTCGCTTCAGCCCGAGGATGAACCTCTTATTCTTAGACTTTGCAGTGGTGACGAGCTGCGGAGCATAGCGGGACAACTGTGTACATTTATTCAAATAGTCCTGCACCGAAAGATCCCCCTAATGGAGGTTGGCGAAGTCATCGTGCATGCGCTATAGGGCTTGTTCTGGGACATATTTCTCTTTGAAGAGTTCTTTGAATCCGTCCCAGGTTCTACCAGCTTCTCTATTCCTGGCGGTGAGAGCTTCCCACCATAGTTCAGCTTCTTCTTGTAGGAGCCATGCGCCCATAAAAGCTTTATCTTGATCTCCAAGCCTTAGGCCTTCTAGTACCTTCTCGCATGTTTTCAGCCATGCAAGGGCCTCTATTACTGTGCCAGTTCCCGAGAAGGTTTTGCCTCCCAGGTTCTTGTATCTCTTAGCTACGCAGTCCAGCTCGAATTGTTGAGCGGCCGGGGGTTGTATCAAGGGTCCTTCTTCAACTGGGACTTCTCCTCGTCCTCTGCCACGGCCACCACGGCCTCCTCTAGCAGCGGCTGCTCGGATAGCCATTGTTCAAATTCTGTATAAGCAAGAAAAGAGTTAGCCCTCAGAAATGATAATTTATTGCATGGTTAAGCAGAAAACTTAAGGAAAGATAACGATGGACTGATCAAATTGTTTTTGCTATACTGCTTGGCTCATTCTAGGACATTACTAGTCCTATCTCTAATGAGCTACTCGCCTTAGAATACTGTTGATTCTATTTTGACGAAGTGTTTAACGTGTTAGACTCTAGAACTAAGGTTAACCAAAGCTCTAATACCAGCTGTGACGATCCCAAAACCCCGTGACACGGTGTTAAGGATAATCATTGGAATATAACACATTAATCATCATTAGCAGATCACAGATATTAGCATAAACATAAAATAGAATAATTTACACACATATGACAGTGGAATCATATAAATATCACCACATCAGAGAGCACAGTGCAGGATACAACTTAGTGCATAATAATACATAATCAGTCATCATCGCTAGAGGCGGAATCATACATAAAGAGTACACAAAATAAATATCAGTCTACATCGCCAATGGCGGAATCATAATACATATACAATAATGGCGGAAAGAGTCAAAGTCAGCACGGTGTAGTCAAGCCTCGCCATGAGCCAAAAGTGCACCAGATACTTGTAACTAGGCTGCCAGTGTGAAAATGAGGGCAACCGAGTTTGCAAGGTGAAACAAACTACGAGTCAGTCATGGGAATGGTATGAGAAATCTACTTAACTTATTAACAACAATAATAAGGCAAATCAAAGGACCATGCCACTTTCGCGGAACGGGTTTACTCCAATGAGTGCTAGTGCATAAAATAAAGTAAATGATTAAATCATCGCAATGCTTTTTATAAAATGAAGCCATTATAAGACTCAGGTCCCATCACACAATGCAACGCAAGCCGGAGGATAGAGTTTTACCTTATAATGGCCAAAAATGCTTCATACGTATAAACAAAAGTGTTTGATATTATTACTAGTGCATATATGTTTCAAAAGCAATTTCAATCATAAATATCAATCCTAGATGGCATTGGTACCATATATCATGTTGCCATACTAGTAATACAATCACATTCGCATATTTCATATTGGAAATTGGATTCCATCATGAGTCGAGGCAAGGGGCAAGCTCCTCTCCGATTCGAGACACTCTAGCCAATGTCTCAGGACCCCACTATGATCCTTGGATCTTCAGAGCCAGTCCTCTCTTACTTTTGAGGATTAGTTATTCCTGAACACACGTTTCCCGGTCCTTACAGACCTATAATCGAGGCGCCTCGTATTCCAACAACCACACAGGTGAAAAATATATATAATGTCAGGGCTGGTAGGTTACTGACACCAACTTAGCTAGAAAGAAACGTCGTGCTCTCCCTGCAGTCACTATCCCGTTTTTGACTCATACCGAGTGTGAGGCTCGCGAATCTACGTTATACACAAAGCTACGTCACATGGACCATGCTTTGATCATCAACCACAAGACTTTGCTTTACAACAGAAGCCTTGATCATATGCCACTTAGGCGTGTCACACAGGCAATCCACTCCATGCGACTGATTTCTATCAATACATAACCTCTGAGCTCGTACGTCTCAGAGAAGGGCGTTAAGCAAGAGAATAAATTCTCCGCCGCCAAACAGATATATATTTAACAGAGATCAATCAGCACAGAACAAAATCCAATGTCAGACACACAGTCCATTTACAAGTTCGTTCTGGGTTTGAACGAAACTGGAGGCACCAATTCCTCGCATATCCGCACAATCAACAATATGTCCAGACGGCTACTACCTCATCTCCTTCAAGGTAGCTACTCCAATCACGAGCATCAGTAGCGCCCATCCATCCAATGTGAAGATCGTTGGTCTTCAACCGTCTTCGACTCTTCGACTTCTCAACGTCGAATGATTATTTGAAATGAGAATGAACTCGGCCTTTTCAAATAACCCACGTATATTTAGATTTTCAAATCAATTTATCACATGGTTAAACTATTCAACATTCACATTTCAGTTCTTTAGTTATAATTTTCATGTTAAATACATTCAACCATCACGTATCAAGCAAACACAACAAAATTGGTTTATTTCCACTCTATATCGTCTATAGTATTTTATAATGATATATCGCCATTTTTAATTATTTAAAACGGCCATATTTAATTAAACGACGTTTCAGGTCGTGCCGAGGCACTGGCGCTGTTTTTCACTAAATTTGTTTTACACATATCTGAAAATCTAACCGTTGGATCTTCACCAATTTTATATCATTAGAAAGATCATTTCAAAACGAATCCAATGGTTTCAGTTTCGGGAAAATTCGACGGTCGGATCTTCCACACTAGTCGTTTGAGGTAACGATTTCAAATTACGAACTGCAGCGTCGTTATTCGATTTAATTTAATTATATTTATATACATAAATATAATCGTTTCTGGCGCTGTTTTTCTTCAAATTTTAATTAAACATTCCAGACAATCCAACCGTCGGATCTTTACAAGGTTGGTGCCATTGGAAAGATATTTCCAAGGCGAACCCAACGGTTGCGGTTTCGGGAAAATCTAATGGTCGGATTTCCCACACTAATCGTTTGAAATCACGGTTTCAAAACACGAACTGCACGGCCGTGATTCGTTTAAATTTTGTTTATATTTATATATTTATATAAATATAGTTCATTCAAAAATTCCTATATCGTTTTCACTTCAAATATTTCACTAACGCCTTTAAATTTTGGAAAATTTCGCCATAACCTCCTTTGTACGGGAGGGGCTGGGAAAATTCCCAAATAGCCACACGGGCGTCTCATCTCAAAAAGAAAAAGAAAAAGCCAAGCGGCTAGCCAACAGCCTCATAAAATCATCACCCAAACAAAACAGTAAACATGTACCTATTTGTCGGGAACAAAATTTTATTCCTCTTCTCTAGCCTCTTTGCAATAACCTGTTCAATAAATATGCATGTACATGTAACAACCTGAATTTTTATAACATGTTAAAACAAGAAATCAGGGCAGAATTAAATTATAAATTAAGAATCAATGGGAACGGGTTACGCCATTGCGTTCGTCTTGAAATTCTACTTGAAAACGAGTCCGAAATTTTGAAAATCGGAGTCCGTATGACTAAGATATGGCCCATAGAAGATTTAAGAAAATTCAAAATTCAGCCTGAAATTCAAATTCAGCTCCAAACAGTTTGGGCGGGAAAATTTCCCGCCCAGCCCCAGGTCGATTGGGGAGTCGACCTGCCCCAGCCCAGGTCGACTGACCAGTCGACTTGGGTGTCGACCTGGGGGTCGACCTCCCTGGTCGGCCATGTTTCCCCGGTGCACCTGTTTGCTCCTTTGGTCTGGTCAGTTGGCCTGTGACGGGATTTGATGGTTCAGATCTAAACTAGGGTTATTCCTATGGCCTAAACTAGTCTCTACACCTATAAAAACACCTTAAGACCTAGCCTAAACCATCACAAATCATCCTAACAACTAAATTCTGCCAAAATGCTCCCTAATCATGGCCTCCATCTTCATCTTGAGGGCTTCTAAGGCAAAGGAGCAATCTTTCTCCATCAAATCAAAGGAGCTACTTATTTCTCAAGGCTTCTAGTGTTGCTACATCATTCGTAGAGCTTCTACAACGTCTCTATCTTGTTCTACTTTGTTCTAGTTCTCATAACCACGATTTGTAAGCCCCACTCTACACTTAGATTTAAACTATGAAATTAATATGAACATGTAGCAAGTTGGAATGGGACTTTTGGGTAATACTTGTCTTTGGTCTATCATTTTATGCATAGATCCATTTATGACTCTTTTGATCTATGATTATGGATCTATCATGAACCTAGTACCGTTCACTTTGATTTTTGGGTAGAAAGCTATGAGCTTTATTTGGGCATTATGCATAATGCAACATAGAACCCCTCATAACCTTGATGTTAACTTGCCTATGATGTTGAACTACATGCCACCCACAAGTTTATCGCCCTATGTCAACTATTATCATGTTATCACTTTTGCCTATGATGTTGAACTACATGCTACCCACAAGTTTATTTGCTAAGTTTGATGTCATACATGTTTTGAGGCCAAAAATCCTATATGCTAGTTGTGATGAACACCTTTACCTCAAATATCATCATGTTTAACTTATGACCAACTTTACCAACTTATGCCCATCTTGGTCATATTTTTATGTTCCTTGATTCACTTGTGTTGTGCGAATTTATGTGCGAATGGGAATACGCTATGGGTAGTTAGGAAAACTTGAAATGACATGAAAAACATGACTTGAAATGTGACATGAAACTTGATTATGCTTGAAAACGTGAATGTGGTCATGACATGTAGAAAACCATAAAGTGGCCAACTCGAGGTTGGGTTGAGTTTGTAGCGTAAATCTACCCGGAACCACCCAGCAAATCCAGTGGCTACAAACAATAGGGCCCAATGTGAGAAGTTGGTCATATCGCGCTTGAAACCTGAGGTTAGACTAGGTTGTGATGAAAAGCTGCCCGGACCCGTCCGGCATATCCAGTAACCACAACAAAGTCTAATGTGAGAGGTTGGGTGCATTAAATTAATTAATGCCACATGTTAGGGTTAAGTCATGAACCACTTGGATACACTTAACCAACTTGATACATAATTGGATAGGATTAACCACACTTAACCCGTTGGAAACCCTAGTTACGTGGTCCTTTTCAGCAGTAACTCTCTTGGATGTATCACGATACCCTAGGGACTAGGCTAGGGTTGGGCACGATTACTGGGCTGATTGTAAGCGACCAGAAAGACGGCAGAGTAGGTGCGCCAGTGTAGGTTCAGGCGGACTATGGTCGTGCACATAGTCCGGAGTTGAATAAAACAGACATTGGCACCAATAGGCTTAGACCGTGCGTGCTTGATTCGTGTCAGTGGTTGGCACCCTAGGGCTTGATACACCCTAGGGCTTGATACTCCCTAGGGTGGACCTAACACAGTTCGACTACATTCCATGATTTGGTCGTATGACGCCGACACTCGACGAGTTAGGCTTATAGGGAGCTGATCGACTAGATTGTATAGTTGGACCTTGACTTGGGTCAACTCATGATATTGGGCCAAGGGATCATTTCTTGTTTATACTTGACATGGGTTGGAATACTAGTACTATTGGTGCAAAACTAAACCTTGTATATGCGATGCCACACTTGATCTACCTTGTTATCTATTTATCATGCCAGTTAGTTACCATCTTTATGTTTCATCTCAGTTTCTCATGTTTAGTTAACTTCATTAGTTTTTATACTAATAGTAGGTAGGACTTACCAGTCTTTATGACTGACCCTTTTTCTTTCGCCACTTTTCTTCCGTCCCCCCCCCCTCCCCAGGTTCTCCGGGAGGGAACACTAGTGCTTAGCTTGGACATTTGGCTTGCTTTCTTGACAGCTCATGTACGGTTTGGACTTGAGCTTGCTATGGCTTCATCACATCTATCTTGGGGATAGTTTACTTTATGTTATTTTCAGTTTATGTTTTCTAGACTTGTGGTAGTTGGAAAATAATGACTAAGTACTTTGATGTAAGTTGACTATTTGGTTTTGAAATGGTTAACTATGGTTTTTAAATTTATACCGCTGCTTTACTTATTTATTTATCTATGTTCTGTCTTGTGATATCTTTGTGCATGTTTACCTAGACAACACCCCTCCAAAGCTTGTGCATTTTCTTGTGAGTGACCCTAGCAGAGGTGGGGTGTTACATTTGGTATCAGAGCATGAGGTTTTACTAGACCGGACAAAATTTTAAAAACCCTTTTTGAAAGACTATTTTCAAAACCAATTAAGTATTTTTCCAAGGAAAGTCTAGTTTATTTTAAAAGGTTATTCCCCAAAAAGCCATTAGCACTATCCTTCGTTTCCTCGTTCTAAATCTATCTTTTCCTTTTTCAGCATGGCCGATCTTAACCTTCCCAAGGGAGTACCCATACCCGGATGGTTCCGAAGGTACTTGGAAGCTAGGGCCAACGATGCGGGCCCAGCAAACACTCCCACTCCTCCTCCCGTACCTGAGGTTCCTCCTCCTCCTCCTCAGCGTCCACAAGCGGATTTCGCGAAGATTTGCAAGGAATTTAAGGCGATGGGTGGCAAGAATTTTGTTGGGACAGAGACTTATGTTGAGGCAAGAAACTGGGTAAGGGAAACTGAAGACCTTTTTTCTATCTTTGATGTAGAAGATCGTAGGAAAGTTCTGTTGGCAGTATGGCTATTGAAAGTGGAAGCTGCTTATTGGTGGGAAGTCACTAACGCTACTAGACCTATAGAGACTTGGGCCGACTTTAGGATGAGGTTTGGGCTTAAGTTTCTATCATCTGCTGAAGAGAATCTGCAATTGGAGAGGTTTATATCTTTGAAGCAAGGGGACATGACCGTGAGGGAGTATGTGAATAAGTTTAACCAGCTTGCTCGATTTGGTTTAGACATGGTTAACACACCTCAGAAGAAGGCTCTACGCTTTGCTCGAGGATTGAATGAGCCATTGCAAGGTTTGGCCATGTCTCATATACCCATGGGGGCCACTTTTGAGAGCTTAGTGGATATGGCCTTGCTTCAAGGAGATGATAAGAATGGCAAGAAAGAAGTTAAGCTTAATGAGACTCAAACCAAGAAGGTGGACTCCAAATGGGGAGGCAATCAGAACAACCAGAACAACCAGAGCAACAAGAACAACAAGGGTAACAAGGCCAACAACAAGAAGGCAAGGGAGACAAGGAAGTGCAACTTCTGTGGGATCACTGGACACATAATCAAAGATTGTAGGAAGAAGAAGAGGAAGTTGGAAGAATGCTTTCATTGCGGAGAGTCTGGACACTACAGTAAGGATTGCCCAAAGAATCAAGGACAGGGGCAAGGACAGACACAGCAGGCAGGACCTTATGGAGGGTAGATGCATGCTCTCAACACTACTCCAGCTCCGGACCGAGGTAGTATTTCTATAGAAAGCCTTGTTTACATTTCTGGTTTTCCTGTTCGAACTTTATTTGATTCTGGCGCATCGCATACCTTTATTTCTTCTGACATTGTTGAAAGTTTGCACCTAAGTACTAGTCTAGTTGAGGATCCTGTTAGTGTTTCAAATCCAATTGGGGGTTCCGCCCATCTATCTATGATTTGTATGGATTTGAGGATTTCTATCTTGACCGTAGAATTCACATGTAATGCTTATGTTCTCGGGTTCGTGGGATATAGGTTGATTTTGGGCATGGATTGGTTGTCCACTTATGGAGCCATTCTCGATTGTGAGCATAAGGTAGTGAGGCTTATGACTCGCCTTGGCAATACCCTAGAGATTTCTTGTAACCCTCTGGATCCCGTCATGTTATGTTATCTTGAATCCCTCGACTCGTCTATTGACAATCTTCAATCTGTGAGGGTGGTCCGAGAATATCCTGATGTTTTTGATGAGGTGAAGGGGGTTACCCCCTAAACGCGAGATAGACTTCCGTATTTATCTTGTTGATAATGCCAAGCCAGTTTCATTGCCTGTTAGGAACATGGCCCCGCGAGAAAGAAGAGAGCTTAGCAAGCAAGTCAAGGAGTTGCTTGAGAAAAATTTCATTAGGCGAAGCATTTCTGAATGGGGTGCTCCTGTGGTATTCGCCACTAAGGCGGATGGTTCGGTTCGTCTATGTGTTGATTATCGTGAGTTAAACAAGCTGACAAAGAAGAATAGGCACCCGTTACCGAGGATTGGTGATCTCTTCGACCAGCTTGTTGGTGCTTCTGTTTTATCTCAGCTCGATCTAGCCACCAGATTCCATCAGCTTAGAGTGGCTGAGGATAGTATTGACAAGACTGCGTTTAGGACTCCAGATGGATTCTTTGAATGGCTCGTCATGCCGTTCGGTTTGACTAATGCACCCGCATACTTCGTTGATTTGATGAGTAGGGTGTTTAGGGAGTTCCTTAACAAGTTTGTGGTTGTCTTCGTGGATGATATTCTGATCTTTTCTAAGGACGAGGAAGAACATGCTACACATCTCAAGTAGATTATGGATACGCTTAGAGCTCATCAGTTAAAAGCCAAGTTCTCCAAATGCCATTTTTGGAGAAGGGAAGTTCGGTTCCTTGGGCATATAGTTTCTAAGCAAGGCATAGCTGTAGATTCCGCTAAAGTAGTGGCGGTACAAGACTGGAAAGTTCCGAAGAATGCAACTGAAGTGAGAAGCTTTCTCGGTCTGGCAGGATTTTATAGGAAGTTCATTAAGGACTTCGCTAAGATTTCAGCCCCTCTTACTAAGTTAACAAAGAAGAACTTAGTCTTTGCATGGGACATAGAGTATGAGCTTGCTTTTCAAAGGCTTAGGAAAGCCCTCACCGCAGCTCCGGTTCTAGCATTACCCGATGGAGGGAAGTTGTTTACCGTGTACACCGATGCTTGTGGCACGGGATTAGGCGCTGTCCTGATGTAAGAAGGGAGAGTGATATGCTTTGGGGGTAGGCAACTCAAAGTTCATGAGAAGAACTATCCCACTCATGATTTGGAGTTGGCGGTGATCGTCTTTGTACTCAAATCTTGGCGCCATTATCTTCTAGGTGAAAGGTTTGAGTTATATACTGATCACAAGTCGCTCAAGTACCTCTTCTCGCAGAAAGATATGAATCTAAGGCAGCAGAGGTGGATGGAATTCTTGGCATCATATGACTTCGATATAGCTTATACCCCTGGCAAGGGTAATGTTGTGGAAGATGCGCTAAGTAGAAGAAGGTTGACTTTGAGTCCCTTGTTTGTTGAGATAAAGAGCCTAGAGTTCTTGGCAACCTTTGATTTTGCACCTGCTGTTGAGTCGATGACTGGTTCGTTAGCATCCCTTGAGCTTAGACCTACACTTCTTGATCAAGTTGGGGCTTCACAGAGGGAAGGCCCGCAGATAGTCGAGATCATGGACAAGTTGATTCGTGGTGAGATGTCAAGTCACCTCGCTAGATATACTATTGATGACAAGGGATGGCTAAGGCGTGATGGAAGACTATGTGTCTCACAAGTAGGAGACTTAGTAAATAAAGTTCTTGAGGAGGCGCATCACTCGAGGATGACCATACATCCCGAAGGGGATAAGATGTACCGGGATATGAAGCGCATTTTCTTTTGGGATGGGATGAAAAAGGATGTTGCAGAGTTTGTTTCTAGATGCATTGTTTGCCAACAAGTAAAGGCCGAGTCGAAGAAGCCCGGTGGGCTACTGCATCCATTGGAGGTCCCGCAATGGAAGTGGGAAAGTATCTCTATGGATTTTGTGGATGGATTGCCGAGATCAAGGAAGGGGAATACTAGCATATGGGTCATAGTGGATAGACTCACGAAGAGCGCTCATTTCACTCCAGTAAAGAGCAAGAGGATCGCATCATGGCTAGCATATGTTTATCTTCAAGAGATAGTGCGGTTGCATGGAGTTCCTTCTAGCATAGTTAGCGATCGTGACCCAATCTTCACTAGCCAATTTTGGAATAGTTTGCAAGAAGCGATGGGTACGCGATTGATTCTAAGTACAGCCTATCACCCACAGACGGATGGTCAGACCGAAAGGGTGAATAGGGTACTAGAAGATCTATTGAGGCTATGCATTCTTGACTTTGGTGGCACTTAGGAAGACCACCTTCCTCTCGTTGAGTTTGCTTATAATAATAGCTACCAAGCAAGCATAGGGATGGCACCATTCGAAGCTTTGTATGGGAGGCCGTGCAAGTCACCAACATGTTGGTGGGAGACGACGGATAAGCTTATACTTGGGCCCGACATGATAAGGGACACATCCGAGAAGGTTGAGTTGATTCGAAGGCGGATGAAAACGGCCCAAGACATACAGAAATCCTACGCAAACAAGCGAAGGACAGACTTAGAGTTTGAAGTTGGAGATATGGTCTTTGTGAAGGTTTCTCCCTTGCGAAATGTGGTTCGTTTTGGAGCAGTTGGAAAGCTAGCACCAAGGTTCGTAGGACCCTTCCCTATCATCGAGAAGATTGGGCAAATGGCTTATAGGGTGGAATTGCCCGAGAAGTTGGCTGGAGTGCACAATGTCTTTCATGTCTCGCATCTCCAAAAATGCCTACATGAATCAGCCGAAGTAGTTGAGCCTAGCATTCTTGAAGACGTGGAGGTAGAGAAAGAGGCAACCCTGAGGCGAGCTCCAATTCGTATCTTGGGAACAGGGATCAAAAAGCTGAGGAATCGAGAGGTCAAGTTAGTAAAGGTTCAGTGGAGTGAAGCCGATGAAGATGCAACTTGGGAAACCGAGGAGAAGATGCGTGGGATTTATCCATTTCTTTTTGAGGGTACATTCTCAATCTCCTTTCCTAGTTAGCATATCTTTCTTTTGCTATCCATGTTTATCTTGTTATCTCGTAAATCTTGTCATGAGAACCTTAGGTAGAAACCCTTTGGATGAAACATGTATTTGAAACATGTTATGCTTGATGGTTGCAAATGGTTGCCAGTATTTGCAAGTAGTTACTCGTGGATGCATGATACACGTTAGGCACTAAGATCGGCTCACACACTTTCATATTGCATATGCATGAGTGTTTATGCTTATTCATGGATGAAACTTGTTATGCTATCACGTGGATGTTGCATATGGATGAATGTTATGTGCACTCATGTAGAGATTATAATTTATGTTAGGAATTTGCAAACATTTGGACTCATTTCACTAACATATTCTGCATTAAGGAGGTTTACTGAATCAGTAACCGCCTGATTTTTGCATTAGATAGGTGCATATACACACACTTTGCATATGTACATACAACATTAGAAATCTTTTAAGGACAATGATTACTTGTGGATGATGTTTTGAGTAGATGGATGACGGATGGTAGGATACGTTCTTCCTAACTTGGAGATTTCGGGGACGAAATCCTTTAAGGTGGGGAGAATGTAACAACCCGAATTTTTATAACATGTTAAAACAAAAAATCAGGGTAGAATTAAATTATAAGTAAAGAATCAATGGGAACGGGTTACGCCATTGCGTTCGTCTCGAAATTCTGCTTGAAAACGAGTCCGAAATTTCCAAAATCAGAGTCCGTATGACCAAGATATGGCCCATAGAAAATTTCAGAAAATTCAAAATTCAGCCCGAAATTCAAATTCAGCTCCAAACAGTTTGGGCGGGAAAATTTCCCGCCCAGCCCCAGGTCGACTGGGGAGTCGACCTGCCCCAGCCAAGGTCGACTGCCCAGTCGAATTGGGTGTCGACCTGGGGGTCGACCTCCCTGGTCGGCCATGTTTCCCTGGTGCACCTGTTTGCTCCTTTGGTCTGGTCAGTTGGCCTGTGACGGGATTTGATGGTTCAGATCTAAACTAGGGTTAATCCTATGGTCTAAAATAGTCTCTACACCTATAAAAACACCCTAAGACCTAGCCTAAACCATCACAAATCATCCTAACAACTAAATTCTGCCAAAATGCTCCCTAATCATGGCCTCCATCTTCATCTTGAGAGCTTCTAAGGCAAAGGAGCAATCTTTCTCCATCAAATCAAAGGAGCTACTTATTTCTCAAGGCTTCTAGTGTTGCTACATCATTCCTAGAGCTTCTACACCGTCTCTATCTTGTTCTACTTTGTTCGAGTTCTCATAGCCACGATTTGTAAGCCCCACTCTACTCTTAGATTTAAACTATGAAATTAATATGAACATGTAGCAAGTTGGAATGAGACTTTTGGGTAATACTTGTATTTGGTCTATCATTGTATGCATAGATCCATTTATGACTCTTTTGATCTATGATTGTGGAACTATCATGAACCTAGTACCGTTCACTTTGATTTTTGGGTAGAAAGCTATGAGCTTTATTTGGGGATTATGCATAATGCAACATAGAACCCCTCATAACCTTGATGTTAACTTGCCTATGATGTTGAACTACATGCCACCCACAAGTTTATCACTATATGTCAACTATTATCATGTTATCACTTTTGCCTATGATGATGAACTACATGCTACCCACAAGTTTATTTGCTAAGTTTGATGTCATACATGTTTTGAGGCCAAAAATCCTATATGCTAGTTGTGATGAACACCTTTGCCTCAAATATCATCATGTTTAACTTATGACCAACTTTACCAACTTATGCCCATCTTGGACATATTATTATGTTCCTTGATTCACTTGTGTTGATGCGAATTTACGTGCGAATGGGAATACGCTATGGTAGTTAGGAAAACTTGAAATGACATGAAAAACATGACTTGAAATGTGACATGAAACTTGATTATGCTTGAAAACGTGAATGTAGTCATGACATGTAGAAAACCATAAAGTGGCCAACTCGAGGTTGGGTCGAGTTTGTAGCGTAAATCTGCCCGGAACCGCCCGGCAAATCCAGTGGCTACAAACAATAGGACCCAATGTGATAAGTTGGTCATATCGCGCTTGAAACCCGAGGTTAGACTAGGTTGTGGTGTAAAGCTGCCCGGACCCGCCCGGCATATCTAGTAACCACAAAAAAGTCTAATGTGAGAGGTTGGGTGCATTAAATTAATTAATGCCACATGTTAGGGTTATGTCATGAACCACTTGGATACACTTAACCAACTTGATACATGATTGGATAGGGTTAACCACACTTAACCCGTTGGAAACCCTAGTTACGTGGTCCTTTTCAGCAGTAACCCTCTTGGATGTATCACGATACCCTAGGGACTAGGCTAGGGTGGGGCACAATTACTGGGCTGATTGTAAGCGACCAGAAAGACGGCAGAGTAGGTGCGCCAGTGTAGGTTCAGGCGGACTATGTTTGTGCACATAGTCCGGAGTTGAATAAAACAGACATGGGCACCAGTAGGTTTAGACTGTGCGTGCTTGATTCGTGTCAGTGGTTGGCACCCTAGGGCTTGATACACCCTAGGGTGGACCTAGCACAGTTCGACTACATTCCGTGATTGGGCCGTATGACACCGACACTCGACGAGTTAGGCTTATAGGGAGCTGATCGACTAGATTGTATAGTTGGACCTTGACTTGGGTCAACTCATGATATTGGGCCAAGGGATTATTTCTTGTTTATACTTGACATGGGTTGGAATACTAGTACTATTGGTGCAAAACTAAACCTTGTATATGCGATGCCACACTTGATCTACCTTGTTATCTATTTATCATGCCAGTTAGTTACCATCTTTATGTTTCATCTCAGTTTCTCATGTTTAGTTAACTTCATTAGTTTTTATACTAATAGTAGGTAGGACTTACCAGTCTTTATGACTGACCCTTTTTTTCCGCCTTTTTCTTCCTTCCCCCCCCCCTAGGTTCTCAGGGAGGGAACACTAGTGCTTAGCTTGGACATTTGGCTTGCTTTCTTGATAGCTCATGTACGGTTTGGACTTGAGCTTGCTATGGCTTCACCACCTCTATCTTGGGGATAGTTTACTTTATGTTATTTTCAGTTTATGTTTTCTAGACTTGTGGTAGTTGGAAAATAATGACTAAGTACTTTGATGTAAGTTGACTATTTGGTTTTGAAATGGTTAACTATGGTTTTTAAATTTCTACCGCTGCTTTACTTATTTATTTATCTATGTTCTGTCTTGTGATATCTCTGTGCATGTTTACCTAGACAACACCCCTTCAAAGCTAGTGCATTCTCTTGTGAGTGACCATGGCAGAGGTGGGGTGTTACATTGTGGGGGTGTTACAGTACATATATACAATTCTTATCACTTATCATTTTTCCTTCAACTTCATATTTGTTTCAATTTGGTTTAAAAACATCATTCATTCTAATGTTGCATGCATAGGCAAAAATCATATCATTAGCTAATTAATGAATATTTCAACTCATACATATTTATTGAACAAGTGGTTATTTTTAACACTTCACATCTCAAAAATGATAATTTTGGCGAACTAAATATATATTTCAACACATGACTATTTTATTTAGTTCCAATGCATGTTAAAAATAATATTTCTTTCACAAATATTTATTTCAACGCTCGCATATCTTTAGCATATCACATATATGATAAAAATGATATTTTTATCATATAAAATATTCGTTCAACAAATGAATGTTTTTAACACTTCATAATTTCAATAAAAATGTAATTTTTATTGTTCGATCTTTTTATTCTACACATAAACTTTTCCAATACACACACTTCTCAACACATGAGCATCTCCACACATGGATATTTTATATATGTTGTTCATATAAGAAAGATGAATTTTTTTTATTGTTGAAACTATTTATATATAAGGCGAATATTTTACATACTTCATATATATTATAAAAATGTGATTTTTATCGTTTACAACACTTTATTCATTCACACATGAATTTAATTTTCGCACATCACTTCTCAACACATGAGCATTTCCACACATGGATATTTTATATATGTTGTTCATATAAGAAAGATGAAATTTTTATTGTTGAAACTATTTATATATAAGGCGAATATTTTACATACTTCATATATATTATAAAAATGTGATTTTTATTGTTTAAAATACTTTATTCATTCACACATGAATTTAATTTTCACACATCACTTCTCAACACATGAGCATCTCCACACATGGATATAGTTTCAACACATGACTTTAGTTTCATCGCATGAAAATAATTTCAACATATGAAAATAATTCTAACACATGAATATTATTCAAAATTTCGGCAGCATAACGGCAGGGTAGTTAAAACCGGCACCGTCCCTAGTACGGCTCCTCGCTCTACCTTAAAACCTCACGGTTTTTGACAATGGGGATTCATGCATCTAATTCGCACGCAGGCGGCATGTTTTATTTTAATTTCCACAACTATTTCCAATTCATTTCAATCACCAATGGGTATTTTTCAACCTCAACCAATCAATATCAACCACAAACAATTATTCAACCATTCGCATATTTCATCCAATATTTCACACCAATTCACAACAATAAATATCGTCCATGGTTTGTGGACAAGGGGATTATATATATATATATATATATATATATATATATATATATTGTGACGGCCGGGAATTTCGCTCGATCCGAATCAGTCGTTAAACCGATCTAGATCGTTCGAAACCCCTGATCGTTGAGAACAGGACACAACAGAACGCAGACGGAAGAACATTACTATTACAACAATTCCATCAGATACAAGAATATACAGAGTATAAATGAATAAATATACATTCGATAAATATCAGAGATTACAATAAATTACATAGCAGCGGAAAATAATACAAAGCACAACTGAAGGTGATATACGGATACAGAGCTTTCCGGATATCATTCCAGCTGCAAACCAGGATCCTGTGAATATAAATCTGCAAAACCAAAACTACTAGCTGCCCATGCGGAAAATAGGGGCACCCAGAGTTTAGGTTAAAACAATAAACTCCAGGTCAGTCATGTGACTGGTGTGAGAACTAAAACAGTTATTTAAAGCTTTACTTTAAAAAAGAGTAATTCAAGGGACCACGCCGTATAACACGGAACGGGTTTCCTCCCAAGAATACCAGTGCATAGAATAAACAACGCAATGCTTTTTCAAAAAATGAAGCTATTATAAGACCCAGGTCCCATCACACAATGCAACGCAAGCCGGAGGATAGAGTTTTTACCTTATAACAGCCAAACATGCTTGATACGTTTAAAACAAATCATTTGATACTATAATAAGTGTATAGTGTCAAAACATTTCAATCATAAATATAAATCATAGACGGCATAGTATCCCATGCTACTATGTCGCCATACTAGGCTCTACAAATAAAGCCGCAATACACGTATTGGAAATTGGGTTTCCGTCATGAGTCGAGGCAAGGGGCAAGCTCCTCTCCGCGTTCGAGACACTCTAGCAAATGCCTCAGGATTACGCACACTGGGTAACCCCGGATCTTCAGGGCCGGTCCTCACTTACGTTAGAGGATTAATTATGCCTGAACACACGTTTCCCGGTCCTTACAGACCTATAATCGAGGCGCCTCATCCAACAACCACAAAGGTGAAAAGTATATATATGTCAGGGCTGGTAAGTCACTGACACCACCAAAGCTAGAAAGAAACGTCGTGCTCTCCCTGCAGTTCGTATCCCGTTTTTAACTCATACCGAGGGGTGAGGCTCGCGAATTCACGTTATACACAAAGCTACGCCACAAAGGCCATGCTTTGATCATCAACCACAAGACTTTGCTTTTCAACAGAAGCCTTGATCCATGCAACTCAGCATGCCACACAGGCAATTCATGCCGTGCGATTGATATCTATCGATATATAACCTCTAAGCTCGTACGTCTTAGAGAAGGGCGTTAAGCAAGAGAATAAATTCTCCGCCGCCAAACAGATATATATTTAACAGAAATCAATCAACACAGAATAAAATCCAATGTCAGACACACAATCCATTTACAAGCTCGTTCTGGGTCTGAACGAAACCGGAGGCACTTTCCTCGCATATCCATCCATCTCCAAGTACGTCTGGAGGACCACCAACTATTTCCATCCTCTTGGGTGTACTGCCCAATCAGGATCGTCAGTAATTACCCAAACGATGTGAAGACTTCCGGTCTTCGACCACCGTCTTCATCTTCGACTTATCGTCGAATCGGTTATTCAGAATGGGTATAAACCCGGACTTTCCGAACAACCCGCGTATATTAAAAACAAATGTTACACAAACACAACATACGCCTCATTCCAATTCATTAGTCACTAACCGCAAATTAGCAAGAGAACAATTTCCCAAACATTAACCCCGAAGGCCGAAACCAACATCAGATCAATACCCAGGAAACCATTTTCTTAGCCAACATACAGCTAGTTTCTAAATTCCACATTCTTAGGGAAAGGTTCCCATTAATTTTATCCAAGATAAATTCTTTAAAATTTATCTTGTAATCTTCCTTTGGATGTCATTTAAAACCAAATTATGGTTTTCCCAACCAGTCGAGATTAGCGAACCGTAACGAAGTAATTATTTATTTTATTTCCCAATCCCAACTTATTCATCCCATGAAGCAAAACTGGTAATACTCCATATCTAACACCACAGTGTTGTCGGTAGAATTAATTACCATCTCACGTTCAAATCTAATTAAAGATTTAACTATCGCTTTGGAGCAAAACTGGTGATGCTCCATCCTCGCTTATTTGTCAAATTTGATAATTTAGATTATCAATTCGGATTTCAATCTGATTGCAGATTCATTAAAACTCTTTTTACTGGGTTAAAGAACTAGGTGTTATTTAAAACACAGTTCACGACAAACCCAAATCACATTCCATTTATTATCGGGTTAAAGAACTAGTGTTATTTAAAACACCATTCACGATAAACCCATTTCAAATCCATTTAAATATATTAGAAATTCTGATTATTTAAAACCCCTTTTTAAATCTAATTTATTTATTTAAAAATAATTGGGTTTTAAATTTAGTTCAAAACTAGTTCATTTCGATAAAAATCTATTTTTATCATTTCCAATATGGGGTTTTTCACCCCAAATTTTCCCAAATCATTTCTTATGATTTTACACAAATTATTTATATTTTTAATAATTTTATCAAGGCCCGTACAGTCGATTTCCAACAATGGCCATCGAACTGCACTTACAGCGACCTTTTTCAAATTTGATTTGGACGTATCTCCAAATCCTACCGTTAGATTTCAAATTTCTAATGTTCGTTAGAAAGCTCTTTTCGATACGAACCCAACGGTTCCGGTTTTAGGAGAATCCGACGGTCGGATCTCCCGTAATGTCCGTTTGAAATAAATGGTCGAAATTTATGAACTGCCGCGGCGCGGCGCATTCTATTCAGGCCATTATATTATATATGTAATATATATAATATATTTTCGTCGATTTCTATTTAAAACGAATTATATAAATAGTTTTAAAATTCGTTTCAAAAGCAATTTCAACTTCCATTTCAATTTAAATCAAAATTGAATTCTTCATTATAAATTCGTTTTAAAATTCATTTCTATTCAATTCAAATTTCAATTCAATTTGAATTCATTTCAATTTGCTTTCAATTCCATTTGAACTCGTTTTTTTAATTCAATTCAATTTCAAAGTCGTTTGCTATTCGATTCAATTCAAATTGGTTTCAAAGTCGTTTTCTATTCGATTCAATTCAAATTGGTTTCAAAGTCGTTTTCTATTCAATTCATTTCGAAATCGTTATATATTCAATTCATTTCGAAATCGTTATATATTCAATTCATTTCGAAATCGTTATATATTCAATTCATTTCGAAATCGTTATATATTCAATTCATTTCGAAATCGTTATATATTCAATTCATTTCGAAATCGTTATATATTCAATTCATTTCGAAATCGTTATATATTCAATTCATTTCGAAATCGTTATATATTCAATTCATTTCGAAATCGTTGTATATTCAATTCATTTCGAAATCGTTGTATATTCAATTCATTTCGAAATCGTTGTATATTCAATTCATTTCGAAATCGTTGTATATTCAATTCATTTCGAAATCGTTATATATTCAATTCATTTCGAAATCGTTATATATTCAATTCATTTCGAAATCGTTATATATTCAATTCATTTCGAAATCATTATATATTCAATTCATTTCGAAATCGTTATATATTCAATTCATTTCGAATGTAATCGATATAAATATCGTTCGCGTCTAAATGGCGCATCACTAATCAACACGGCTTTATATATTCTATTTCAAATATTTCTTTTTGTCAACACACGACTAATCTCAACGAATGAGTACCGTCCATGTGTGACTATTTTTTTTAAAATATTTCGTTCAACACATGACTAATCTCAACGGATGAGTACAGTCAACACATGAACCTTTATTTTATATTGATAAAGATGTAAATTTTATTATTAAAATATTTCGTTCAACACATGACTAATCTCAACGGATGAGTACAGTCAACACATGAACCTTTGTTTTATATCGATAAGGATGTAAATTTTATTATAAAAATAATTCGTTCAACACATGACTAATCTCAACGGATGAGTACAGTCAACACATGAACCTTTATTTTATAATATTCTTTATTTCCTAAATTGGAATGAGGCCCAATCAATTACCATATAAAGTTAATTATATGGATTTTCATACAACACATGTATATAATAGCATTGAAAAATAATCAACCATCAACCAAAGTGCACTACACTGCATAAGCATCAAATATAGATATCTAACGCTTATAACAGCCTGTCAATCCATCGATCGACATATTTAATAAATCAGGATGAGTGAACTTCATATTTCATCCCAACACCCGTGTGGGGTTTCAAACAATCAAACACATATTTTATTTGTGCAGTTGGGCGATGTGTAAAATTTATCGACCCAATCAATGTCCTTCAAATAGGTGTACATAGACAAACCGTCTGGTTTGTAAATGAATATTTATTTATTCACATTCACTATATTCATATTCACGTTAAAAATTATATTTTTAACGATAAAACATTTTATTTTAACATATGAATTTCTATTCAGTTCATTCTTTAAATAAAATGATATCCTTATTTTTCTAACATATTTTAGGAAATTTCGGCGGCATAACGGCACGATACTAGAAACAGGACAAGGCCTAGCCTTATCCTCGGTCTAGTGAAGGCCCACGCCATTCACACATCAATCAAATCAATTCCAATTCACCAAACAATTCAAATTTCAATCAATTAGACTAACCAACTACACAACCAAACAATTTAACAAACAAGCCGTACATGGTCTGTGGATGACGGGTGTCGGGTGCTACTAAGCACCGTCTGCATCCTAGTATATATATATAACTAGAAAAAGAAATTGAAAGGTGAGAAATTCTCACCGACAGCTATCCAATTATCTTGACTCTTCTTTTGCAGAATTCTTCGTCGACCTCGCCTTTTTGTCGCTTTCGCCCGTATTCTCTACATATGTAAAAATCGAATTTTTACGATGCTATTCAATATATAAAAATATGATTTTTACTTCGCCTTTCAATATATAAAAATTTGATTTTTACTTCGACTTTCAATATATAAAAATCTGATTTTTCCTTCGACTTTCAATATATAAAAATCTGATTTTTCCTTCGACTTTCAATATATAAAAATCTGATTTTTCCTTCGACTTTCAATATATAAAAATCTGATTTTTCCTATTTTAAAAATCATATCTTTTCTATTTTAAAAATCATATCTTTTCTATAAATCAACTATATAAAAATACGATCTTCTCACATTTCAAAATACGACCTTTTCACCTTTCAAAGTTCTAATCTTTTTCCATTTAAAATTCAAATCTTTTTCTATTTAAAATCTTAAAATAAAATCAGTTTTAATAACTATGTAAAATCAGTTTTAACAAGCAAATAAAAATCAGTTTTTAATTAGCAAATAAAATCATAAAACTTACTGTATAAATCGATGGAGGGGGGTGCTGCCATCGCTCACCGGTCGGAGGAGGGGGTGGGGCTCGCTGAGGGGAGGGAGGAGCTTCGGCACGGCGGTGGGACCCTGGTGCGGCGGCGGGCCCTCTGATAGTCGGAGGCGGCGGTTTTGAAGGGGTCTACGGCGGCTATGGGTTTTTAAACGAGGAGGGGACGGAATGGGGGGGGTCACGGCGTCGGGGGGAGGTGAAGGCGGAGGGACGATGGTCGGAGAAACGAGGTGGCGGTGGTCATAGGGTTCAGATTGGGCACAGTACCTCGCGGATTTGAAGAGTAGGAGGAGAGAGAACCGAGCAGAGGAGCGGGGGTATGGATCAACGGCGAGGGGGAGGGCGCCTCCGGCGGCTGCACAGGGGAGCAGCGGTGGAGGGCGGTCAACGGAGTGGTGGGATTTTTCTTTTTTTCTTTTTTTTCTTTTTTTTTTCTGCTTACAGAAGAATGATCGGGGGGGCCAGAAGGTTTTAAGGGAAGAAGGGGGTTTTTCTTTTTTTATTTATTTTTATTTATTTTTATTTATTATTTTTAAAAGTTGACTTTTACATACGTCATCAAAACGAGGCCCACCGCCTGTCGTCCATAGCGTTTTACCCCCTTTCCGAACACAATGAGATATGTATCGCAAGTTGATTTGATCGTTTGAATCAGTTTCCGTTAAATTTACATTTAAATCACTATATTGAATTTTAAACGTACATTTCAAATTACCGGGGTCACATACGAACTTTAAAAATTCTCAAAAAATATTTTCTAGCTTCGTATTGACGATACGGTCCTAACAAAACTAGTTTCGTCGATTTCTGAGACCGTTGGAAAAATGGCCAATTTCCAGTCGATTAAAATCAACTGAAACTGGTCAAACGCGTTTTCCTTTGCCACGCTCACATATTGATTCGAAAAATTATGAAATTTGAAACCTAGCAATAATTTGACACGGCGGATCCAACAAAACTGGTTTCGTCGAAATCCGAGGTCATTTGCAAAATGTCCATTTTTAAGGGCCTGAATTCCATAGCGACTATTCAGAATTTTCAACTGGACATATCTTTTGATTCCCGCTATGAAATCTCGATTATTCGGATTCGTTGGAAAGATATTATCAATTAGATCCCAATGTTTTTGGTTTCACTAAAATCCGGATTGTTTTGCACCCGGTACATTCAATTGAAGTTTGAAATCGAATTATCGAACTACCGCGCCATTTTCAATTCTATTTATAATTATATATAAATATTTATATTCTAACGACGGCGTATGTAATATATACGTTCTAATTATATTCAAAATAAATTTTCTCGTCGATATTATTTAAAATAATCTATTTTAAATATTCAAAATTCGCTAAAACTGCCAAAATAAAAATTTTAAACTGGTTCAGAATTTGCGGGTTATTACATATATATATATTATTTCTATATTTCACTTGCATTTCAACACATATATCAATTATTCTATGCATATATAATTCATACTTCGCTCATATAGTTTACGCAACGCACGTACATGAGGTATACAACACGTGTATAATTTATATTTCACTTATATAATTTATACACGACATTTTCCATTCAAATTCATTTAATTTAGATTTCTCACCTTGGTTTTCGGAGTGCTAAAAATCGTAGATGACTCAAAAAAATCCGCGGTCTCTTCTATGTGGTAGAGAGCCTCCTTGCGGTCCCGATGTTTCCTATTTCATCGAATTTCGTCAACACACCATAAAGATATGATTTCTCAAAGTTCAAACATAAAAAAGGACTCACCTTTCATGATGGTTCAAAACTAAGGTTGTAGTTTTCGCGAGAACCGAGGCACGATACTACAATCAGAAGGTACTGCGTGGAAGAGGGAAGAAAGGGGAGTCGATCGGTGGTGGTTGGAGGCGGTTCGGTGGTCTCTGGCGATCGTGGCGGCGCTGGGAAGTCGTCGACTTTGGGTCGACGATTCAGGCGATAGAGGCGACGAGGGGGGTCGAGGCAGGGTCGGATTTGAAGAGGGGAGGGAGGCGCGTCGATTTGAGGTGGTGGCGATGGCTGGAGATGGCCGTGGCGGCGGCGATTTTCCTGCGAAGCGGCGAAGTCGTGGATCGTCGGGGGCGATAAAGGAAAAGGGTTTTCTGAGTTTTTTTTTTATTTTTAAAATAATGAAAGGAAAATTTTGATTGGCCAAGGGCTTTATTAATTTTTTAAATAATGTTTCTCCACACGGACACCAATTCAAACCCAATGACTATCGCCCCTAGCTAAATACCCCCATCCCAGACACAATGAGATATGTTTCGTTGGCCAATTCAACTGTTACAGTCTGTTATTCTTCAAATTAAAGTATAAAACATTTAATTTTAACTTTGAACGTACATTTCAATTTGCCAGGGCCACAAACTGATTCGAAAAATTTCAGAAAAATAAATCTAGCTATGTTTGGACGCTACGGTCCCAACAAAACTAGTTTCGTCAAATTTTGAGATCGTTTGAAAAATGGCCATTTTCTGGTCGATCCAATTTAACAGAAATTGACCGAACACATTTTCTTTTGCCACGCTCAAATACTAGCTTCAAAAATTATGAAATTTGAAACCTAGCAATTGTTTGACTTCCCAGACCCAACAAAAGTGGTTTCGTCGAATTCCGAGGTTGTTTGCAAAATATCTATTTTCAAGGGCTATATATTATATATAGCGACCTTTCTGAAAATTCATTCGGCCATAACTTTTGATTCCTGCTATGAAACTTCGATTTTTCAGATTCTTTAGAAAGGTATTGATAAATAGATTTAAATATTTTAGGTTTCACTAAAATCCGTTATATTTTCCACCCTGCACAGTCAGTCAAAATTTGAATTCAAATTTTCAAACTGACTCACTATTTCTAATTCACTATTTTATTGAAATATTCTATTTCAATTGTTCAAATTCCTTTGAAATAACCAATTTAAAATCTTTAAATTGGCTCGTATTTTCCGGAATGTTACAGAGGGCTTGTAGAGGAATATGGGCTAGGCCTTGACACAATAATATATTAAAGTGTCAAAGAATGAGCCTTGGGCCTCTTGATTGAATGGGCTGACGGTTGTTGCTTGGGTCAGTGCGTTGAAACGAGATTTTTTTTTTCTTCTAAAAATTTGACAGGTCATGTCCGTTCAGCTGAATGGGTACAACCATTTTAATTCCAATGCGCACGCACATTAATGCACTGTGTGGTTAAAGGGTCGCAACTTTTCCAATTCCAACGTTCATTACTGCCCAGATAGGCACCTCCTCCAGCCTATAAATATATGGCCCAAAATGAGACAGAATTCACTTTTTATCTTCTCGTATTAGTGATTCTTCTTCAAAGTAATCCTCTGATTTATTTTCTATAATCTACTTCAGTTCGTCGGAGCTCCTTTTGTTGGCACTGAGCTACGGGGCTAGTTTGTTTTATCCTGGGAAACAAATTGCTATTACGTCAATCAGTGCATATGACGACAATATTGTTTTGAGAAAATAGAATCCTTTCTGGACACAGACATTACTGAAATATTCTTCTTCTTGTTTATTGGTGACGGCTCGGTACTGCTCCAATCTAGTGCACAATCACGCTTTCAGTTGTTGTTGTAAACATAGTTTGACGTGATAATTACGGCATAATTGAGTGACATTGATTGATGTTCCTGTCTCTTTATAACACAATCGTGTATTAACAAAAATCTGACAATCTATCTATGTTGCATGGGAGGTTCATACATGAAAAACGATCATTTGTGTACTTACTATTGCCATTTTCCCTTTTCACGTTCTTTGGATACACAATAACCGACTCTGAAACTTTCTCCACGTCCTTTGCAGTGTTCATCAGCTCCATGATTACCATTTATAGCTACCCCAATGTCTCTTGCCTATCATGTAAACAAAGACATGCCACTTTACTATCAAAATTAAAAGATACTGGTAAACTTGCTAACTTATAACATGGGTAAAAATTTGATAAGTTCAATACTTAAAACCAGACAAAAAATTTGCTAAACTCAAAAAAAGAAAGGAAAATACAAAGCAAATGAATCAAATTGGGAAATGTAACCACATACCATTTTTTAAGAGACATGTTATTTGGATCAGCTTCCATATAAAGCATCAGCCAAACTGAGAATGATAAATTAGTTCAAAGATAACCAGTATTAGTAAATCAAATTATTCAACAACTATCCGAGCAACAGTACTTCATAATAGGATATATTTGATATGGTAAGTTATATTAGGATATATTTTGATATGGCATATTGCACCAGGTTATATTAGGATATATTTTATATGGCATATGGCATCAGGCTATATTAGGATATATTTGATGTAGCATATGGAACCAGGTTATATTAGGATATATTTGATATGGCTATATTTGGTTATATATTTTAGGGTTTCCTGGTATGCTCAGGTTGAACATGTATATATATGGATTTATTCTGTAATGAAAAGCAAGGTTAATTTTCTCCAAATTTTCTTGATCTTATCATAGTATTAGAGCTTCATAAGTTAATTTACTGCTGCCATGGACAAATCTCATCAAAATCTTTCGAGTTGTATCAGTGAAGTGGATCGTGCTTCATTACCTACTCTCACTGATGCGCAAGTGCAGCAGCTCATCGCAACTCTCAAGACTTCTTCAGCCATGTCTTCTACACCAAAGTAGCATGGTAAGAAATTTTCAGACCAATGGATTATTGATACATGAGCTTCAAACCATATGCCGAGTAATCTTGATTTGTTTGTTTATATCAAAGAAATTATTTTAGAACTCGTTGGCTTTCCGAATGGAAAACATGCCACTACCACTATAGAATGCCGTATTAAATTAAGTCATGACCTAATACTTGATAATGTTTTATATGTACCTACTCTTAATTGTAATTTGTTGTCTGTGTCTCAATTGCTTGAAAAAAAAAATTTATTGTATTTTTCACTAACAAGCTATGCACCATTCAGGACCGGAGTTTGAGGAACTTGATTGGCACAGGGAAGCAGTGTAATGGGGGCTTATCTCTTCCGACCAGGTCGTAGTATTCAAGCAATAACTCTACAGTTGTAGACTCCGCTCAGTTGTGGCATAGGCGGTTGGGACATCTTTCCATGAAAGTGGTCCGTTCTTTATTAACTGTTGGAAGTAGTAGTAGTAGTAATACGAATAAAATTTGTGATGACAATTGTGATTTTTGTTTTGCTGCTAAACAGCCTCGTGTCTCTTTTCCAGTGAGTACAAGTAAAGCAACTGATTTGTTTGATTTAATAAATTGTGATATTTGGGGTCCTTATCGTGTTGCTTCTAGTTATGGAGCTCATTATTTTTTTTACCATAGTTGACTATTTTTCTCATGCTATATGGATATATTTGATGGTTGGTAAATATGAGTTTGCTGAATTGATTCAAAATTTCTTTGCTCTGGTCAAAACGCAGTTTTATAGGCCAGTGAAGGTTTTGCGTAGTGAAAACGGACATGAATTTAAATGTTTAAAGGATTTTTTTTCTCAACAAGGCACCTTGCATCAAACCTCTTGTGTCGATACTCCCCAACAAAATGGTAGAGTACAACGTAAACATAAACATGTTCTAAATGTTGCTCGTGTCCTGCGTTTTCAAGCTTGCCTACCTATTGATTTTTTGGGGGAGTGTGTCTTAACTTCCTATCACCTTATTAATTTGATTCCCACTCCTATTTTGGATGGTAACTCCCTATGAAATACTTTTTGGGAGTCTACCTAGTATGTCTGCTTTAAAGGTATTTGTGTGTCTTTGTTATGCTGTGAATCAGCCTCGTGTCAAGGATAAATTTGGCCCTTGTTCTAGGAGATGTATCTTTGTTGGTTATCCTTTAGGTCAAATGGGGTGGCATTTGTATGATTTAGATGCTCATGTGTATTTTATTAGTCGCGATGTCAAATTTGTTGACCACGTCTTTCCTTTTTGTAATCATGATTCCTGTTCCACCTTCCCCAATAAGCATTTGAACTAGTTTCTATCCTACAATTCCATGAACGGTGTGTTTGATGATCATGATGAATGGGGTGTTATGACTGATTTGGGTAATGCACGAAATATCAAGGTTATAGAGGATGTGATAGTTGAAGATAGAGGTGACGTGAGTGAGCAACAGCCAGTAACGTTGTCTGATAGGGTAGCTGTAGAGTCGAGTGGAAGTACGGGAGTTGATTTAGATGGTATGGAGTCTAAAGAAAATTCAATCATTGTTTCAAATGGTGATAATCACGGTCGTGGGCACCGCATCAAGCTTCCCTCGTCTCATCTTCGAGGATATGTTACTAACACAGTTATGTGCAAGATAGACCGCCCTGTATCACATACTTCTTCTCCTACTCCATCTCATTCCTCTGGTAATCCTTTAAATATAGCTTGTTATGTGAATTATGATAAATTTTCTGTGAAACTTAAGCATTTCTTTGCAGCAATGACATCTCAAAAAGAGCCTACTTCCTTCAAACAGGCCGTGCAGGATGAAGGTTGGCATCAAGCAATGAAAGAGGAGATTGATGAACTTGAATGGAATGACATGTGGGCATTGGAGGATTTTCCACCTGGTAAAAAGGCTATTGGTAGTGGTTGGGTTTATAAAATACAGCGACGTGCCAATGGTGACGTTGAGTGTTCTTAAGGGACGATTGGTTGTGTATGGTAACAGGTAGGTTGCTAGTATTGACTATAATGAAATTTTCGCTCCAGTTGCTAAGATAGGCATTGTTCGTATTTTTCTTGTCGTTTTTTTTGCTCTTAATTGAGCATCGCATCAGATGGATGTATGCAATGCTTTTCTTCATGGTGATTTGGAGGAAGATGTCTATTTGCAGTTTCCCCCAGGTTATGGTTGTTCTTACCCTTGGAAAGTGTGTCGGTTACGCAAGTCATTATATGGTTTAAGTCAAGGTCCTCGACAGTGGTTTGCTAAGTTATATAGTGCTTTGCAGAAATTTGGTTTTACACAATCTTATGCTGATTATTCGTTATTTAGTTATCTGCTGGATGAGATTTCTTTACATATACCAGTTTATATGGATGATTTGATTATTGCAGGTTCCTCACATGATGTGATCTTGAGGTTCAAGCAATATTCGAGTACTTGTTTTCATATGAAGGATCTTGGTGTGTTGAAGTATTGTCTTGGGATTGATGTAGCCCGTTGTGATGAGGGGTTGTTTCTTTCTCAATGAAAATATGATTTGGATATATTGACAAAGACAGATATGTTAGGTTGTAAACCTATTGATACACCAATGTAACAGAATCATCGGTTGGCTTATGCGGCGAATGATCCTTATAAGCATCTAGAGGAATATAGGCATTTGTTAGGGTGCTTGGTGTAACTTTCTGATACTTGACTTGAGTTGAGTTATTCTGTCCATACTCTTGCCCAATTTTTTAGTAAGCCTCAGGTCGCACATTGGGATGCCGTCATCTGTGCCTTACGATATATTAAAAGTCAACCTGGTCAAGGTATTTTGCTTCGTCCCAGTGATATGCGGTTGACAGCTTGTTGTGATAGTGATTAGGCAGCTTGTCCTTTTACGCATCGTTCGATGTCTGGTTTTTTTGTGCTTCTTGGTCGCTCTCATGTTTCCTGGAAAAGCAAGAAGCAACCGATTGTTTCTCGTTCATCTGCGGAGGAAGAATATCGTTCTACGGCCGTTACGACTTGTGAACTTAAGTGGATAAAATCGTTGTTACGTTCTCTTAGGGTGATTCATTCCAAGCCCATGAGGTTGTTTTATGATAGTCAATCTGCTTTTCATATTGCGAAGAACCCAGTGTTTCATGACCGCACCAAGAATATTGAAGTGGTTGCCACTTTGTTCGTGATGAGTTGTAATGTGAAAATATTACTACTTCGTAGGTACCTACAGGTCATCTAGCTGTCCTTGGTCGTCAACAGTTTGGTTATTTGTTATGCAATTCGGGCATTTGTGATTTGCATGCTCCAACTTGAGGGGGAGTAATATGATGTATTTGATATGACATGTTATATTAGGATATATTTGATATGACATATTGCACCAGGTTATATTAGGATATATTTGATATGGCATATGGCACAAGATTATATTAGAATATATTTGATATGGCATATGGAACCAGGTTATATTAGGATATATTTGATATGGCTATACTTGGTTATATATTTTAAGGTTTTTTGATATGCTCGGGTTGAACATGTACATATATATATAGGTTTATTCTGTAATGAAAATCAAGGTTAACTTTCTTTGGATTTTCTTGATCTTATCACTTCACAATAACAGCGTAGAGTCACCTAATAAAACATACCAAACAGAAAAAATCATATTGGGAATCGGTAAAAACCAATATGTGAATTACCTCGTACCATGTCAGATCTGATCGGCAGTTGTGGTAGAAAGGCGAACGGTTTACAACTCGAAGGGAGAAATCAATCTACTTGATGCGATTGCCGAGGATTTGAGGATCTCGAATGTGGATGTGACATCGCAGGAAGGGCGGATGTTAATCGACGTAGATTAGGGATTAGGAACAAAGATAGGTAAAACGACCTGAACTTCCTCGTGAAGGAAAGTCCAGATTGCTTTGAGGACAAGACAAATCAGAACACAAACAGAAGAACATTTCATTGCTTATTACAACAATTTACATCAGAGTACAAGAATACAACAGAGTATGTACAAATATTATACATTCGATAAATATCAGAGGTTTAAATACATTAGTGCAGCGAAGAATAATACAGACACAACTGAAAGAGATACACGAATACAGAGCTTTTCGAATATCATACCAGCTGTAAACCAGGATCCTGTGAATATAAATCTGCAAAACCCAACTACAAGCTGCCCGTGTGGAAATTAGGGGCACCCAGAGTTTAGGTTAAACAATAAACTCCAGGTCAGTCATGTGACTGGTATGAGAACTAAAACAGTTATTATTCTTTATTTTTAAAGTTAGGTAAATCATGGGACCACGCCGTATGACACAGAACGAGTTTCCTTCCAAGAATACCAGTGCATAAAACAAACAACGCAATGCTAAATAAAGAACAATGAAGCTATTATAAGACCCAGGTCCCATCACACAATGCAACGCAAGCCGGAGGATAGGGTTTTACCTTATAATAGCCAAAGAATGCTTGATACGTGAAATTTAATCTTTTATTATTACTATAAGTGAAGAAAACAACTTCAAATATAAATGTATCAATCATAGATGGCATGGGTACCATATATCATGTCGCCATACTAGTTCTACAATTAAAACCGCAAAACCACGTATTTGGAAGTTGGATTTCCATCTATGAACCGAGGCAAAAGATAGTCCTCACCGATTCGAGACCCTCTAGCCCGCGTCTCAGGACTCAGACTCAGGTGGGCCCTTGGATCGTCAGGGATGGCCCATCAAAATGCAATGTGGATTAAAAAAACCTTGAACATGCGTTTCCCTGCCCTATGGGGTGTAAATGAGCCAATGAATGACTCCATCGGTCCCGGATCGATCGATATAACCGAGGCGCCTCGCATTCCAACAACCACATAAGTCAAACTCGTCAGGGCTTGTAAACCACTGACGTTACTTCTAGCTAGAAGGAAACGCATGCCCTCCCTGAGGTCCTCTCCAGTTTTTGGTTCATACCGGGGTGTGAGGCTCGCGAATTAACGCTACACAAAGCGATGCCACAAAGGTCGTGCTTTGATCATCTACCACAAGACTTTGCCTGATGTCTATCGATATACAACCTTTGATCCCGTACGTCTCAGAGAAGGGTGAAGTAAGAGAATAAATTCTCCTTCACCAGGCAGATGTATATTTAATAGAGATCAATCAACACAGAGAAAAATCCAATGTCAGACACACATTCCATTTACAAGTCCATTCTGGGTCAGAACGAAACCGGAGGAACCTTATTCCTCGCATATCGTTGATCTCCAAGTACGTCTGGACGATCACCACCTAGTTCCCTCCTCTTGGGTGTACGGCCAAATCAAGATCATCAATAATTATCCAAACGACATGAAGACCTCCGATCTTCAACCACCATCTTCATCTTCGACTTATCGTCATATCAGTTATTCAGAATGGTATAAACCCGGTCTTTCCGAATAACTCGCGTATTTTATGAACAAGTGTTACACAAACACAACATATGCCTCATTCCAATTCAGAATATTCTTTTATTCAAATATTCACATTATGAGGGAAAGATCCCCATTAATTTTATCTAAAGATAAATTCTTTAAAATTTATACTTTAATCTTCCTTTGAATATCATTTCAAACCATATTATGGTTTTCCAAGCTAGTCGGGATTAACGCACCTTACCGAAGTAATTATTTGTTAAATTTCCCAATCCCAACCTATACATCCCACGAAGCAAAACTGGTAATACTTCATATCTAACATCACGGTGTTATCGGTAAATTTAATTACCATTACACGTTCAAATCCAATTAAAGATTTAACTATCGCTTGGAGCAAAACTGGTGATACTCCATTCTCGATCATTTCAATCTAATTAAAGATTCATTTAAAACTCTAATTCAGTTTTAGTCTCTAAAAATCATTACTTAATGATTTTTCAAAGTTAAGAAATTAATCTTATCTTTAACTGGGTTAAAGAACTATTGTCATTTAAAATAGAGCTCACGATAAACCCAAAATCACATCCCATTGTTAATCGGGTTAAAGAACAAGTGTTATTTAAAACACAGTTCACTATAAACCCAAAAACCAATTTTCAATTCAATTCCAATTAAATATTAATCAATTGGAAAATATCACTAAATATTAATTAAAAGATTTATATATTAATTAAAAGATTTATTCTTTTCTAAATTGGGTTCAAGAACAGTGTTATTTAAGACATCATTCATGATGAACCTAAAATCCCATATGATATTAAATACAAGGCTCTGAATAGAAAATATATCGCTTATATTCAATATCAGATTCTGAAACCAACAAATATCGCATTGGAAATGACGATATAAATATATCTTTCAAATTTCCATAACCATATCTGTATAATCACGAAATCCAACATCGAAATATCTCGAAGATAATTTCAATTCAAATCCATTCCAATTCGTATATTGGAAATTCTGGTTAATTTCAAAACCCTTCAAGTCCAATTTATTTAATTAAAAATATTGGATTATCCTTCTAATTAATAACTAGTTCATTTCGATAAAAATGTATTTTTATCTTTACAAATATGGAAATTTTCATCCCAGTTCTTTCCAAACCATTTATTATGATTTTACACAATTTATTAATATTTTTAATAATTTTATCAAGGCCCGTACAATCGATTTCCATGAACGGTCGTCGAACTGCACTTATAACGACCTTTCCAAATTTGATTTAGACATAACTCCAAATCCAACCGTTAGATTTCAAATTTCTTATATTCGTTGGAAAGCTCTTCTCGATACGAACCCAACGGTCCCGGTTTCAGGAGGATTCGACGGTTGGATCTACCCTAACGTTAATTCGAAGTCAATGGTCGAAATTCGCGAACTACCGCAGCGCGGCACGTTCTATTCAGGCCATTAAATATATGTAATATATATACATATTATATATATTTCATCAATTTCCTTTCAAAACATATTTTATAAATCGTTTTAAATTCGTTCTCAAAACGGCTTCAACTTCATATTCAGTTTCAAATCAAAATTGAATATTCCATATCATTAATATAATAAATGATAATATTTTCAAAATATCAGATTTTGAAATAAATTCCTTTTCGATATTCATTATAAAAATGAATAAAATCGATATCAATATCGTTTGTGTCATAATGGCGCATACCTAATCAATACGACTTTTATTCAACACATGAATGTTTATTCTATTCAACACATGAATATTTATTTTATTCAACATATGAATATTTTTAATGGTTTATACATTCAATAAAAATGATGTTTTTATTGTTTACTTATTTTATTCAACACATGAATATTTATTTTATTCAACGCATGAATATTTATTTTATTCAACACATGAATTTTCTTTTCAACATATGAATATTTATTTTATTCAACACATGAATTTTCTATTCAACATATGGATATTTATTTTATTTAACACATGAATTCTTTTTCTGAATATTATTTTAAAATATTCTTTATTTTCCAAATCGGAATGAGACCGAATCAATTACCATATAAGGTTAATTATATGGATTCCATATAACACATGTATATATTGACCATGATAAACAATCAAGCATCATCCATAGTGTGTTCTACACTGTATAAGCATTAAATATAAATATTTAACGCTTACAACAGCTTATCAACCATTCAGTCGACATACAACTAAACAATTGGGATTAGTGTACGTCAAATATCATCCTAACACCCGTGCGGGGTTTCAATCAACAAACACTGAATATTATTTGTGCAGTTGGGCGATGTGTAAAATTTATCGTCCCAATCAATATCAGTCAAATCAGTGTACATAAACAAATCGTCTGATTTGTAAATGAATATTTATTTTATTCACATACACGTTAAAAATTATATTTTTAACGATAAAATATTTATTCGGTTCATTTACACAATAAAGATGATATTTTTATTTTTCTAATATATTTTAGAAAATTTCGGCGGCATAACGGCGCGATACTAGAAACGGGATAAGGCCTAGCCTTATCCCCAGTCCAATAATGGTATGTGCCATACACAATACCAATCTAATAAATTCATTTCAATTCCCTAACCTAATTCAACCAAATTATCCAATCAACCAAACCAAACAATCAAACAAGTCGTCCATGGTCTGTGGACGACGGGATCGGGTGCTGCTAAGCACCGTCTGCATCATAGTATATATTTTTAACTAGAAAATAAATTAAAGTGAGAAGTTATCATCGAGGGGTCCACTCCGCCATTTTTTCCTTTCTGAACAGTTCGGATTTCGTTTTGATTTCAGTTTGATCCATCGCAATCTGTTTCACGTAGTTGATCATTAAAAATCACATTTTTATACTGTTACTTCATACATAAAAATCATATTTTTTATGTTGATGTTTATACTATAAAAGTTGTATTTTTATAATTCAGTTTTCCATATTTTTATAACGCAAATTCTTATATAAAAATCGTATTTCTATATAAAGAGAATTCATATAAAAATCACAATTTTATATTCTCTATCTTATAAAAATCATATTTTTATAATCCCTATTATATAAAAATCATATTTTTATTTATAAAAAAAGATCAAATTTTTATTTTTAAAAAAATGTATATTTTATTTTCTAAACCAAGGTATATTTTTATTAATCAAACTTCATGATAAAAATTATATTTTTACTAATCTAACTTCATGATAAAAAATTATATTTTTATTATATAACTTCATGTATAAAAATCGCATCTTAATGTTATATAAAAATCTAAGGTTTCATGTAGATAAAAATATAATCTTTCTTACCTCAAAAATCAAATCTTTTCTATTTGACTAATCAAATCTTTTCTATTTCACTTTCATAACATTAAAATCATTTCTTCAAATAATTAAAAATCAAATCCTTCTTTTAAAATAAAAATCAAATCTTTCTTTGAAATAAAAATTGAATCTTTCTTTGAAATAAAAATCGAATCTTTCTCCTTTCAAAAATCTAATCTTTATCGCTATGAAAACATTACAAAAAAAATCGAATTTTTATCTCGATGCCAAACATATAAAAATCACATCTTTAAATTAATGTATTTCATTAAAAACTCGGATCTTCAAAGCAATGTTAATTTATTTAAAATCTGAAAATAAACCGTTATTTAATTTATATAAAAATCTGATATTAGAACAATTGTACTCATAAAAAAAAATCAGATTTTTAACTAAGAATATAATTAAATAAGAAAAAACTTACTTTGCTCGTTCTAGACGTCGAACTGTGCTGGCGGGGGAAGATGAACGGCGACCGCAGGTGTGGGGCCCCGGCCAAAGGCGGCGGTGGGCCAAGGAAGTGGTGACGGTGGCTGTTTTGTGGATTTGGAGGGTTAGGGCGTTCGGTTTTGGGGAGGGGAAGGAGAGAGGAGGCGCATGAGGAGGAGGGGGAATAACGCAGGTTGGCGCGTGGTGGTGGCGCCCCTGTAGCGGCGGTAGAGGCGATTTCATCGATCGATGTGGGAGGGTTTTTCTGAGCGACGGGGTGGAGTGTAAGTGAGGGAAGAGAGAGAATTAAAGAGGGGTTGACCAATGGGATAATATATTTATATATATTTTTATTTTTCTATTTCAAAAAGTAACTTTTTATTACGAACCCCAAATCAAACTCACTGACTGCCGTTCCTAGCATAATACCCCCATTCTGAACACAATGGGATATGTTTCTTAAGCCAATTCATCCGTTACGATCAGTTTTCATTTGAATTACAATATAAATTAATATATATTTAATTTAAACGTACATTTCAATTTACTAGGGCCACATACTGACTCTAAAAGTTCTAGAAAAATTATTTCTAACTTCGTATTGACGATACGGTCCTAACAAAACTAATTTCATCGAATTTGAAGACCGTTTGAAAAATGGCCACTTTCTGGTCGATCCAAATTGACTGAAACTGTTCAAACACGTTTTTCTTTGCCACGCTCACATATTAATTCAGAAAATTATGCAAATTGGAATCTAGCAATAATTTGACATCCCGGATCCAACAAAAGTGGTTTCGTCGAAAACGAAGGTCGTTTGCAAAATTTCCATTTTTAAGGGTTTTATATATATATATATATATAATATAAATTCCACAGCGACTTTTCTGAATTTTAAACTGGCCATATCTTTCAACTTCAAAAGTGAAATCTCAGTTTCTTACCTTCGTTAGAAAGATATGATTAAACAAATTCAAATATTTCTTGTTTCGTCCAATTCTGACTTATAATGAATTATGTACATTCATTTGAAATTCGAAATCGAATTTTCGAACTGCCATGCCATTTTAGACTCGTTTTATAATTAAAATAAATTTATTCATTTTAACTTCATCGAAAATAAATTTATCGTCGTTATTATTTAAAATATATCATTTTAAATAATCAAAATCCATTAAAATCGCTAAAATAAAAAATTTAAGTTGGCTCAGATTTTCCGGGTTTTTACAATAGGATTAGTACTGGTATCAAGTTTAAGTAATATACATATTGTGCGACCTTTTTAAATATACCGGTCGCAAAATATTACCACTCCATATAATTGACTACGGTTTAAAATGTAACCATCACAATTATAAATATTTGCTACTGTTTTTATAAATAACCATCACAAATTCGTCTTCTAATATTCTTTATAGACAACCTGCTACGGTTTGTAGTAAGAACCGACGTATATAACCCATCTGCTACGCTTTTTAGCTAAACCAACGCAAATAAGCAGTTATGTACTAGTGCATCAATGTAATCATAAATTTATCAAGTGTTCATTAAACCATCGTTTTGATAACACGAATTTATAATCAACAAATGTATACTAAGTCGCTTCTAAAACATCAACACAATAAAACCATAGTTGATTGCAGACAATGCAGTAATAATGGCAAAATATAGCACACATTCAAATGTGACTCATCGTCATAAAATGACACATGTGAAACAAAATCAACCATTAATCGCATATTACACCCATCCAAAACATTAGATATAAAACCGTTTTATTATTGTTTATTATAAAAGCAGCTTTTATCTGTTCAAAACAATATTAGTTTTTCTTAATGATAATACACTTCAAAACACTGTAATGTAATGGCATTACTCCAGTTTTCTTAAAATTTTGTTTTTTCCATCAAAAATAGTAATTTACATGGTACTACTTTTCAAAACAATAGTATAATTATTCTACAGGAAAATAACCACAAGGATAAGATTAAGGGATTTTTTATTCACAAGGACAACGCATTAAAAATTTAATGAAAAGGACATTACACTAATTATATTTTTATAACCTTAAATCACGCGCGTTATTTTCTTCTTCATCGTCAATCATCTCTCGTTGAAGAAATCTGTATCTCGCCGCCATTGAAACGCGATTGTTGTTCTTGCATATTTTGAAATCAAACTTTCTTTTCGATTGCATTAATCCAACGACGTTAGTAGCTGTTGATCGAAAATTGTTATTGATAGCAAAATTCATATCGGAAAATCGATCTCGCACGATTCAGATCAGAAAATCGATCGCATATTAGGTTGATTTCTGATTGCATCGATTCAATTTTTATTTATTCTTATAATTCCTTTAATTTAATGTTCACTATTTCAAATAGGTTTTTACTGTTTTCGTCTGTGATTCATGGATTCTACAAGTAATACAAGCATGTATCAGTTTTTTATTTTTCAGATAGCAGTTTTTTTTTAAATTAATTACTTTTCTATTCGTTTGTTGTTCTTTTTGATGTTGTATTTGGTTTGTAATCGCATTGTTGAATTAATTCTATTTTAGAATAGAACTTATTTTGCTTTTATCAGTTTAAATGTTATTTACGGTGTTTTTGCGTTAGTAGTTTTTTCAGAAAAAATAACTGAATCAGTTTTTGGGTATCAGTTTTGTATTTTTAAGGTATCAGTTTTAGTGTAATAATTGTGTTTTGTTTCTGTTCATCTTTGTTGAACAAATATTGAAGGTATCAATTTTGTATTTTTTTGTATACTTGTGTAATGTCCCGTATTTTCTAACCATTTATCTGAATTTTTTTAATTATTTAAAATATTGATTTGAGTTAAATAATGGGATTTGACCATTTTAATTTGAATATTTAAATTATATTGATAATATAATAATATTTTATTTTTGGGATATTGGGATATTGGGAAAATGTTAAATTTATTGTATAATGTGAACGAACGGTTTAAAATGGTTTAAATATTGTTTATATTGAATTATATAAATATATTCGTTATTAAAAACGACGTCAGAACGTTTAATTTATAATTATATTATAAACGAACTAGAAATGGCACGATAGTTCGTAAATTTCGTTCTGAATTTCAACTGAATATACAGAATTCGTTTAAAGTCAGAATTCTATGAAACCAAAAGCGATTGAATCAATTTAATTGTATTTCTCTAATGTAAGAGAAAAATCTAGATTTCGTTTTATAAATTGTGAGTTATGCCCAAATCAAATTTTGAAATAGTCGCTATGAGATTCGTTAATAAACGATAACGTTCATGAAATAAATATTAATGATATTTATAAATGTATGAATATCATTTAAACCGGAATTTGTAACCGTTGAGTTTAAAGTCTATATTGGTTTATACTAAAGCGGTGCAGTATTTCATTTGGGAATATATCACGATAATAATTTATTTTTATTTTAATTAATTTTACTCCCTTTCATTCTTTTTCATTATTTTCCTTTTTATTTTCAACATTTTAGCCAAAGCCCAATGGTTCACAAGCCGACTCTATTTCATTCTCTTTAATCTTTTAATATCTCCTCGGCCCAAAGCCCAAACGTGCATCACGTCCATTTCTTTCTTTCCTGTGTTCTTTCCTTGCACATCAACTGTCTTGCTCCATCCTACAGACAACCCAACGTGATAACACATGAAAGACCCCAATTTCATTTCTTTCTAGCCAAGTACTAGCTAATCTATTCAAGTTAATTTAATTACACCTATTCTAAGTAAAATACACAGCCCAAAAGCCCGGTACAACAGTCCATTTCAATTTTTAATATCAACATGTATTGTTTCTTTCAACAAACAGTAGAACGCAAATTCCCAATACAAAAGTAAACAAAAACAATAAATCAACAGTGAATAAACAGCTTTTATATATTCATGGGTACAGAAAATTTCATGAAAAACATCACTGTTTTCATACATTAAAAAAAATTACACATCAAACTTGTACAAAGATCTTTGTCTTGATAAATTCATTGCCGTCCATTTCTTTCAAATTCTTGCTCCTATCTAACATGCCTATACTGTGTAGCCGACCAAATGGTACATGCCTACATCAATTGAAATGATATAAGAAATAGAGGTATATATTTATACATCCTAGGAGCTAACTGCTAAGATGACATTTTTTTTCATAACAAAACTGATTTCTTGTGAACTTTATGTGTATAATGTCAATCTTATCTCAAAAAAGTGAAATATATCAATATTGACACACCACTGTTAAATATGAAAATATTTAAGTACTTGAGGCTAGCGACAGTTACCAATTTTGTATTAAATTCTATGTTGGAGTCCCAGGATGGCTTTACCAGAAAATACTTGCATTAAATGAAATCCCTGTTGATTTAAGCTCATGCAGAATTGATTCAGTTGACAACTATGTATCAAGTACAGAATAGATGCATTAGACTTCATCTGAAACTTGGATGCTGTATCTTCATATATGTATACATCTATAAACAATGAACAATGAACATATATATATATATATATATATATATATATACCGTCAAATTTGTAGGATCGAAAAAGATAATATATCTTCATATATATATTCATAAATCTTTTATACAAACCTATAAACTATCCTGCTGTTACAATATCACAATTAAAATATGAAATCGAAAGTGATAGTTGCACTCAGACAGTACAATACAATCAAGATAGGACAATGTAAACTACTTAATAGCTGAATCAAATCTACATATACTATAAAATCTTTGTACATAGATCTGAAAAAACAAGTACACGAAATCCAACATAAAGTCTTCACATTTTCACTATTAAACGTTACACACAAACCAAGATTTCGAGCATAGCAGAACTGAAGTGAAAGAACAAGCATTCACCTAAGAAACTAGTATCAGCGAGATCTAAACCGATGATTTTACAATCCATAATGACATTGATCTTAGCTAGAACGAATGCAACTATAAATACACGTCCACATTCGTTGTTTCAGTTCAACAGAGTTGGAATAAACCAATTCAAAACCACAAGGAATCAAAACAAAAATGAATAGAGGAATTTAAAAATAAAATTACTTATCTATGTAACGACGGGTTGCTCGAACTAAGGACCTAGGGTTCTGAAACGACCCGAACTTCCCCGGTCTCCGAAGAGAAGAGAATGAACGGATTGTTTTGAGAACACGACAAAATAGAACGCATAGGGAGAACATTTCATTGTATATTACAACAATTCCATCAGATTACAAGAATATACAGAGTATAAATGAATATTACACAGAAATAACAGAGATTTAAATTACGTTTAAATACATCGCAGCGGAAAATAATACAATACACAACTAGAAGAGATATACGGATACAAAGCTTTCCGGATATCATTCCAGCTGTAAACCAGGATCCTGTGAATATAAATCTGCAAAACCAAAACTACTAGATGCTTGTGTCAAAATAAGGGCACCCGGAGTTTAGGTTAAAACAATAAACTCTAGGTCAGTCATGGGACTGGTGTGAGAACTAAAACAGTTATTTAAAACTTTACTTTAAATCAGATATATCAAGGGACCACACCGTATAACACGGAACGAGTTTCCTCCCAAGAATACTAGTGCATATAACAAAATAGCGCAATGCTTTTTGGAAAAATGAAGCTATTATAAGACCCTGGTCCTATCACACAATGCAACGCAAGCCGGGGGAGAGGGTTTCCCTTATAATAGCCAAACATGCTTAGTACGTTTAAAACAAATCATTTGATACTATTATAAGTGTATAATGTATAAAACAACTTCAAATCATAAGTATCAATCATAGATGGCATGGGTACCATATATCATGTCGTCGTACTAGTTCTACAATTAAAACCGCAAATGTCACGTATTTGGAAATTGGATTTCCATCTATGAACCGAGGCAAAAGATAGTCCTCAACTGATTCGAGACGCTCTAGCCCGTGTCTCAGGACCCAGACACAGGTGGGCCCTTGGATCGTCAGGGCCGGTCCACCGATGTGGATTAAAATTCCTGAACATTGCGTTTCCCCGCCCTATGAGGCGTAAGTGAGCCAAAGAATGACTCCATCCGACCCGGATCGTCCGATCTAACCGAGGCGCCAGGCAACAGCAACAACCACATAAGTCAAACTCGTCAGGGCGTGTAAAACCACTGAAGCCACTTCTAGAAAGAAACGCATGCCCTCCCTGAGGTCCACTCCCGTTTCTGGTTCATACCGGGTGTGAAACTCACGAAGTAAACGTTACACAAAGCTATGCCACAAAGGTCGTGCTTTGATCATCAACCACAAGACTTTGCTTTTCAACAGAAGCCTTGATTATTTTCCACTTAGGCATGCCACACAGGCAATTCACTCTATGCGTTTGATCTCCATCAGTATATAGCCCCTGAGCTCGTACGTCTCAGAGAAGGGCGTTAAGCAAAAGAATAAATTCTTCACCGCCAAACAGATATATACTTAATAGAAATCAATCACATAGACTAAAATCCAATGTCAGACACACAGTCCATTTACAAGTTCGTTCTGGGTCTGAACAAAACCGGAGGCACCTAGTACCCCGCATATCCATCGATCTCCAAGTACGTCTGGATGATCACCAACTGTTTCCATCTTCTTGGGTGTACAACCAAATCAAGATCATCAGTAACCACCCAAACGATGTGAAGACTTCCGGTCTTCAACCACCGTCTTCATCCTTGACTTATCGTCGTATCAGTTATTCAGATTGGGATAAACCCGGTCTTTCTGAACAACTTGCGTATATATATAATAAACACGTGTTACACAAACACAACATACGCCTCATTCCAATTCAGAATATTCTTTTATTCAAATATTCTTATATTTTGGGAAAGGTTCCCATTAATTTTATCAAAGATAAATTCTTTAAATTTATTCTTTGATCTTCTTTGAATATCAATTCAAACTAGTCGGGATTAGCGAACCACACCGAAGTAATCATTTATTTTAATTTCCCAATCCCAACCTATTCATCCCATGAAGTATAACTGGTCATACTTCATATCTAACACCACGGTGTTATTTCTTAAATTCAATTACCATTTCACGTTCAAATCTAATTAAAGATTTAACTATCGCTTGGAGCAAAACTGGTGATACTCCATTCTCGACCCTTTTCAATCTAATTAAAGATTCATTAAAACTCCACTTAGTTTTAATCTTTAACTGGGTTAAAGAATCAGTGTCATTTAAAACACGGTTCACAATAAACCCAAAATCACATCCCATTAATTATCGGGTTAAAGAACAAGTGTTATTTAAAACACTGTTCACGATAAACCCAAAATTCAATATCAATTCAATTAAATATTATTTAATTGGTACACTTCATTAAATCTAAATAAAAAGATTTAATCTTTTCTCAACTGGTCTTAAGAACAGTGTTAGTTAAGACACCATTCACGACAAACCCAAATCACATTTGAAATTAAATACAAGGCTCTGAATAGAAAATATATCGGCTTATATTCAATATCAAATTTTACGACCAACAGATATCGTATTGGAAATAACGATATATATATATATATCTATATCTTTCAAATTTCCATAACAACATCTGTATAATCACGAACTCCAACATCGAAATATTCCGAAGACAATTTCGATTCAGATCCATTCCAATGCAATCATTGGAAATTCTGGTTATTTTTAAAACCCTTTTCAAATTCAATTTATTTATTTAAAAACAAATAGAATTTTAATTCTAGTTCAAAACTAGTTCATTTCGATAAAAATCTATTTTTATCTTTTCAAATATGGATTTTTTCATCCCAATCCTTCACAAAACATTTCTTATGATTTTACACAAATTATGGATATTTTTAATAATTTTATCAAGGCCCGTACAGTCGATTTCCATCAACGGCCATCGAACTGCACTTATAGCGACCTTTTCCAAATTTGATTTGGACATAATTCCAAATCCAACCGTTAGATTTCAAATTTCTAATATTCGTTAGAAATCACTTTTCGATACGAACCCAACGGTTCCAGTTTTAGAAGAATCCGACGGTCGGATCTCCCGTAATATCCGTCCGAAGTCAATGGTCGATATTCGCGAACTGCCGCGGCGCGGCGCGTTCTATTCAGGCCATTATATTATATATATAATATATATAATATATACTTCGTCGATTTCCTTTTAAAACGTATTTTATAAATCGTTTTAAATTCATTTTCAAAACGGTTTCGACTTCATATTCAATTTCAAATCAAAATTGAATATTCCAATATAAATTCGTTTTAAATTCATTTCAAATTGATTTCAAATTGATTTCAATTCAATTTCAATTTAATTCTAATGCAATTCCTTTCGATTTCAATTCGAATTCAATTCTATTCAATTTCAATTCGAATTCATTTCAAAACGATTTCCATTCTATTTCAATTTAATTCGAATTCATTTCAAAACGATTTCAATTCTATTCGAATTCATTTCAAAATGATTTCAATTCTATTTCAATTCTGTTCGAATTCATTTCAAAACGATTTCAATTCCATTTCAATTCTATTCGAATTCATTTCAAAACGATTTCAATTCTATTTCAATTCTATTCGTATTCATTTCAAAACGATTTCAATTCTATTTCAATTCTATTCGAATTCATTTCAATTCAAAATATCAGATTCTGAAATCACTTTCGATATTCACTATAAAATGAATAAAATTGATATAAATATCGTTTACGTCAAAATGGCGTAAATATAATCAACACGGCTTCATATATTTCTATTTTCAAATATTCTATTTCAAATATTTCCTTTTCAAATATTTCTATTCAAATATTTCTTTTTTTTCAAAACTGGAATGAGGCCCAATCAATTACTATATAATGTTAATTATATGGATTATCTACAACACATGTATACAATAACAACGATGAATAATCAACCATCATCCAAAGTGCATTTTACACTGTATAAGCATCAAATATAAATATTCAATGCTTATAACAGCCTGTCAATCAATCGATCGACATACAACTAAACAATCAGGATTAGTGTACGTCAAATATCATCCAAATACCCATGTGGGGTTTCAAACAATCAAACACATATTTTATTTGTGTAGTTGGGCGATGTGTAGAATTTATCGTCCCAATCAATATCAGTCAAATGTGTATATATAAACAAATCGTTCGATTTGTTTATATTAATTTATTTCATTTCATATACACGTTAAAAATTCTATTTTTAACTATAAAATATTTTCCACTACAAAATATTTTATTTCATTTCACATCACATCACACAATCAACTACACATCAAAATCAAACAAACAAGCATACAAGCCGTCCATGGTCTGTGGACGACGGGTGTCGGGTGCTACTAAACACCGTCTGCATCCTAGTATATATTTATAACTAGAAAAATTAAATTGAAAGGTGAGAAGTTCTCACAGAATTTCTAATCCAACGCCACGACTCTTCTTATGTAGAAATCTTCGTCGTTCTTGCCTCTTGTCACTTTCTTTGCCCGCATCCTCTACATATGTAAAAATCGAATTTTTACTTCGCTATTCAATATATAAAAATCGAATTTTTACTTCGCTATTAAATATATAAAAATCGAATTTTTACTTCGCTATTCAATATATAAAAATCGAATTTTTACTTCGCTATTCAATATATAAAAATCGAATTTTTACTTCGCTATTCAATATATAAAAATCGAATTTTTACTTCGCTATTCAATATATAAAAATCGAATTTTTACTTCGCTATTCAATATATAAAAATCCTATTTTTACATCGCTACTATATAGATAAAAATTTTATTTTTATAACGGTGTTCATATGATAAAGATTATATTTTTATCACGCTATTCCCTATATAAAAAGTATATTTTTATATATCTACTTCTAATATAAAGATCAAATTTTTATACCACCACTATAAAAATCACCTTTTTATTTCAACATATATATAATAAAAATCAGATTTTTATTTCGCTACATAAATAAAGATGATATTTTGATATCCTCTATTATATAAAAATTATATTTTTAACCTTCTATAAAATGTTTTCTATAAACAAAAATTGGTTTTATTAATCCTTTTTAAAACATATTTATATTAAATAAAGAAAGGAAAATAATACATACAATATAAAAACTTACAGTGTTTTCTAAGAGGGAGGGGGTTTCAGCAGTCGATTGGAAGGGCCGAGGGGTGCTGCGCCATCGCAGGTGGTCGGATATGGGGAGGAGGCGGCGCTACAGTCTCCGGGGAGGGTGGAAGGAGGCGCGGTGGGCGGTTTCAGGTGGAGGTGGTCTCGCGCGAGGGGAGAAGAAGAGGGGGTTCGATTTGGGTGCGGATTCGAGGAGAAGGGGGGACTGGGAGGGCGGAGAGGAAGTGGAGGAAGAGGATGAGGCGGGGGCGATCGTCGGGGGTGCCCCACGAGGCACGGCAGCGCGATGAAATGGGGGCGACGGGCGTTCGTTCGATAGTTTTTTCTTCTTTTAATTGAAGACTGACGGGGAAGGTAAGGTGAGAGAGAGAATATAGAGGGGTGAGGTGGTTTAATATTTTTTTTATTTAATTTCAAAAAGGTTGACTTTTTATTCGACCTCTAAACGAGGCCCACCGCCTATCGTCCCTAACTAATTACCCCCATTCCGAACATAATGGGATATGTATCGCAAGCAGATTCGACCGTTTCGATCAGTTTCCATTAAAATCAACATATAACTCTATATATTGAATTTGAACGTGCATTTCAATTTACCGGGGTCACATACTAAATCAAAAAATTCTAGAAAAATATTTTCTGGCTTCACATTGACCATATGGTCCTAACAAAACTAGTTTCGTCGAATTCGGAGACCATTTGAAAAATGGCCGCTTTCCAGTCGATTAAAATCAACTGAAACTGGTCAAACGCGTTTTCCTTTGCCACGCTTACATATTGATTTGAAAAATTATGAAATTTGTAACCTAGCAATAATTTGACATCGCGGATCCAACAAAAGTGGTTTCGTCGAAATCCGAGGTCGTTTGCAAAATGGCCATTTTTAAGGGCCTGAATTCCATAGCGACTATTCAGAAATTTCAACTGGACGTATCTTTTGATTCCCGCTATGAAATCACGATTTTTCGGATTCGTTGGAAAGATATTCTCAAATAGATCCTATTATTTTTGGTTTCACTAAAATCCGGATTGTTTTGCACCCGGTACATTCAATCGAATTTTGAAATCGAATTATCGAACTACCACGCCATTTTCAATTCCTTTTATAAATATAAATAAATATTTATATTCTATCGACGGTCTATATAATATATACGTTCGAATTCTATTCAAAATAAATTTCTCGTCGTTATTATTTAAAATAATTCATTTTAAATAATCCAAATTCGCTAAAATTGCCAAAATAAAAATTTTAAACTGGCCCAGATTTCCGGGTTATTACAATCTCCCCCACTTAAAACTTTTCGTCCTCGAAAAGGAACGAAGCTGAAAGTTGTTTCACAAATCAACTCGACTTCCAGTATTTGATTACGGCTTAAGTTCTTCAACTTTTCAGTTTCTAAGAACTTTTCAAAAAAATTCAAAAATTTGGCTAACACCCTAAATTTTCGAAAAATTTCGCCATAACCTCCCCTGCACCGGGAGCACGGGAAAATCCCGAAATTGCCATATAGGCCCTCTGATCTCAAAAAGATAAAGAAAAAGCCAATTGCCTCATAAAATCATCATCACCCAAACAAAACAGTAAATTATAATAAACATGTACCTATTTGTCAGGCAAACAATTTTATTCTTCTGCTCTAGCCTCTTTGCCATGACCTGTTCAATGTAAGTACAAGTATATGCAAGCAAATGCGACAAATTTTCGATACTATTTACTATTTGATCATTTTGGCTATAGGGTACAAAATTTAAGTAATCAACCAATAATCAAGAACACAACCATCAATCAATTAGTTGATTAGCTTTTGAAATTCATAACTTTGATATTGTAATAACCCGAAAATCTGGGCCAGTTTAAAATTTTTATTTTGGCAATTTTAGCGAATTTTGATTATTTAAAATGAATTATTTTAAATAATATCGACGAGAAATTTATTTTGAATATAATTCGAAAGTATATATTATACGCGTCGTCGTTAGAATATAAATATTTATATATAATTATAAATAGAATTGAAAATGGCACGGTAGTTCGATAATTCGATTTCAAACTTCAATTGAATGTACCGGGTGCAAAACAATCCGGATTTTAGTGAAACCAAAAATAATAGGATCTAATTGTGAATATCTTTCCAACGAATCCGAATAATTGAAATTTCATAGCGGGGATCAAAAGATATGTCCAGTTGAAAATTCTGAATAGTCGCTATGGAATTCAGGCCCTTAAAAATGGAAATTTTGCAGATGACCTCGGATTTCGATGAAACCAGTTTTGTTGGGTCCGTGATGTCAAGTTATTGCTAGATTCCAAATTTCATAATTTTTCGAATCAATGTGTGAGCGTGGCAAAGGAAAACGCGTTTGACCAGTTTCAGTTGATTTTACTCGACTGGAAAATGGCCATTTTTCTAACGGTCTCAGAATTCGACGAAACTAGTTTTGTTAGGACCGTATTGTCAATACGAAGCTAGAAAATATTTTTTCGAGAATTTTTAGAGTTAGTATGTGACCACGGTAAATGAAAATGTGCGTTTAAATTGAATATATAAAGAATTATACTTTAAATTCAACGGAAACTGACTCAAACAGTCGAATTGGCCTACGATACATATCCCATTGGGTTGGGAATGGGGGTAATTAGCTATGTGCGACAGTCGGTGGGTTTCGTTTGGAGTTCGAAAATGAAACTTGCTTTTTGGGATTTTAAAAGAATAAAATATATATATATATATATTTATAAAAGGACACCCTCCTTTTCTCCTTAACCATAGTCAACGCTCCCCCCCCCCTCATTATATCGTTCAGATCGAAAATGGAGAAAAAAAAAAAGCAAACGACGGAGGAAGCCCGCCGTCCCTCACCACCACCGTAGGCGCGACGGCGCCCACCACCTCCGGCCATCGCAGGGCACGCCGCCGGGGCCCAGAAGCTCCAGCCCCTCCGTCCAACTCCTCCCCTTTCCCTCGATTCCCTCTCTCTCACTCCGACTGAACCCAAGCCCGATGCCCTAGCCCACGGCCCACCATTCGCCGGCCACCAGCAGACCGGACCCCCTCTATCGCATACTTCCTCTCTCTTCTCTCCTAAGTCCGAACACCCCAACCCCAAATTGACCAACGCCAAAACCCTACAGCCCGCCGCCACCACGGGCTCAACTCACTCCGACCCTCCACCGCGATGCCAGCGCCGCCAGCACCTCCACGAGTTCCGGCGTGAGCAGCTCCAAACCCCCCTTTTTTGCGAATCGGTGAGCTTTCCCTTCCTTTTCCTTTTTTTTGTAATAGCATGATGTTTATAAAACAGAAATTATATATAAAAAGATTAGTTTTTTTTTATCATAAAGAAAAGCATACATTTTTGTTAGAAAGAAAAAGACCCCATTTTTGTTAGAAAGAAAAAGACCCCATTTTTGATTAGAAAAGAATAGAATTTTTAGCTAAGTAAAAATAGAATTTTTAGCTAAGTAAGAATAGAATTTTTAGCTAAGTAAAAATAGAATTTTTAGCTAAGTAAGAATAGAATTTTTAGCTAAGTAAAAATAGAATTTTTAGCTAAGTAAAAATAGAAATTTTAGCAAAGTAAAAATTAGAATTTTTAGAAAAGTAAAAATAGAAAGACGATATTTTTATTGGTTTAAAGAAGTGATAAAAATGTGATTCTTAATGTGAACAGCGGGAAAAGATAGCGATGGTACAGACGGTAATCAAAACAAAATCCGAGCGGTTCAGAAATTCAGAAATAAAGAATGGCGGAGTGGAACCCTCGGTGAGAATTTCTCACCTTTCAATTTCATTTTCTAGTTATATATATATACTTGGATGCAGACGGTGCTTAGTAGCACCCGACACAATCGTCCACAGACCATGGACTTGTTTGTTTGGTTGCATAGCCTAGTTATATGATTTGATTTGAATTTGGTTGTTTGGTGAATTTGATTGATGTGTGAATGGCGTGGGCCTTCACTAGACCGGGGTTAAGGCTAGGCCTTGTCCCGTTTCTAGTATCGTGCCGTTATGCCGCCGAAATTTTCTAAAATAAGTTAGAAAAATAAAAATATCATTTTATTGAATAAATGAACCGAATAGAATATTCATAGGTTGAAATAAAATGTTTTATCGTTAAAAATATAATTTTTAACGGGAATGTGAATAAATAAAATATTCATTTACAAACCGAACGGTTTGTTTATGTACACCTATTTGAAGGACATTGATTGGGTCGATAAATTTTACACATCGCCCAACTGCACAACTAAAATCTGTGTTTGATTGTTTGAAAACCCCACACCGGTGTTAGGATGAAATATGAATTTCACTCATCCTGATTGATTAAATATGTCGATCGATTGATTGACAGGCTGTTACAAGCGTTAGATACCAATATTTGATGCTTATACAGTGTAGTGCACTTTGGTTGATGGTTGATTATTTTTCAATGCTATTATACATGTGTTGTATGAAAATCCATATAATTAACCTTATATGGTGATTGATTGGGCCTCATTCCAATTTAGAAATTAAAGAACAATAAAAAATAAAAGTTCATGTGTTGACTGTACTCATCCGTTGAGATTAGTCATGTGTTGAACGAAATATTTTAGTAATAAAGTTTACATCTTTATCAATATAAAATAAAGGTTCATGTGTTGACAGTTTCATCCATTGAGATTGGTCATGTGTTGAACGAAATATTTTAGTAATAAAATTTACATCTTTATCAATATAAAATAAAGGTTCATGTGTTGACAGTTTCATCCAGTGAGATTGGTCATGTGTTGAACGAAATATTTTAGTAATAAAGTTTACATCTTTATCAATATAAAATAAAGGTTCATGTGTTGACAGTTTCATCCATTGAGATTGGTCATGTGTTGAACGAAATATTTTAGTAATAAAATTTACATCTTTATAATATAAAATAAAGGTTCATGTGTTGACAGTACTCATCCATTGAGATTGGTCATGTGTTGAACGAAATATTTTGATAATAACAACTATTTTGAAAAAGAAATATTTGAAATAGAATATTTGAAAATAGAAATTTATGAAGCCGTGTTGATTAGATTGACGCCATTTTGACGTGAACGATATTTATATCGATTTTATAACGATTTCGAAATGAATTGAATATATAACGATTTCGAAATGAATTGAATATATAACGATTTCGAAATGAATTGAATATATAACGATTTCGAAATGAATTGAATATATAACGATTTCGAAATGAATTGAATATATAACGATTTCGAAATGAATTGAATATATAACGATTTCGAAATGAATTGAATATATAACGATTTCGAAATGAATTGAATATATAACGATTTCGAAATGAATTGAATATATAACGATTTCGAAATGAATTGAATATATAACGAATTGAAATGAATTCAAATTGAATTGAAATTTGAATTGAATAGAAATGAATTTTTAAAACGAATTTATAAAGAAGAATTCAATTTTGATTTGAATTGAAAAGGAAGTTGAAATTGCTTTTGAAACGAATTTTAAAACTATTTATATAATTCGTTTTAAATAGAAATCGATGAAATATATATATTATATATTATATATATATAATATAATGGCCTGAATAGAACGCGCCGCGCCGCGGCAGTTCGTGAATTTCGACCATTTATTTCAAACGGACATTACGCGAGATCCGACCGTCGGATTCTCCTAAAGCCGGAACCGTTGGGTTCGTATCGAAAAGAGCTTTCTAACGAATATTAGAAATTTGAAATCTAACGGTTGGATTTGGAATTATGTCCAAATCAAATTTGAAAAAGGTCGTTGTAAGTGCAGTTCGATGACCGTTGATGGAAATCGACTGTACAGGCCTTGGTAAAATTATTAAAAATAGTAATAATTTGTGTAAAATCATAAGAAATGATTTAGAAAGAATTGGGATGAAAAATTCCATATTTGAAAAGATAAAAATAGATTTTTATCGAAATGAACTGGTTTTGAACTAGAATTATAATTCTATTTATTTTTAAATAAATAAATTGATAGTGAAAAGGGTTTTAAAAATAACCAGAATATCCAATGATTGCATTGGAGTGGATTTGAATCGAAATTGTCTTCGGAATATTTCAATGTTGGAATTCGTGATTATACAGGTGTTGTTATGGAAATTTGAAAGATATATATTTATATCGTTATTTCCTATACGACATTTGTTAGTCGTAGAATTTGATATTGAATATAAGCCGATATATTTTCTATTCAGAGCCTTGTATTGAATATCGAATATGATTTGGGTTTGTCGTGAATGGTGTCTTCACTAACACTGTTCTTGAACCCAGTTGAGAAAAGATTAAATCTTTTTAATTAGATTTAATGAAGTGTACCAATTAAACAATATTTAATTGGAATTGAATTGGTATTGATTTTTGGGTTTATCGTGAACAGTGTTTTAAATAACACTTGTTCTTTAACCCGATAATTAATGGAATGTGATTTTGGGTTTATCGTGAATCGTGTTTTAAATGACACTGATTCTTTAACCCAGTCGAAGATTAAAACTAAGTGGAGTTTTAATGAATCTTTAATTAGATTGAAATGATCGAAAATGGAGTATCACCGGTTTTGCTCCAGGCGATAGTTAAATCTTTAATTAGATTTGAACGTGAAATGGTAATTGAATTTACCGATAACACTGTGGTGTTAGATATGAAGTATTACCAGTTTTACTTCATGGGATGAATAGGTTGGGATGGGGAAATTAAAATAAATGATTACTTCGGTAAGGTTCGCTAATCCCGACTAGTTTGAATTGAGATTCAAAAATAGAATAAAGAATAAATTCAAGGAATTTATCTTGGATAAAATTAATGGGGACCTTTCCTTATGAATGTGAAATTTAGAAACTAACTGTCGGTTAGCCAAGCAGAATGGTTTTCTGGATATTGATCTGATGTTGGTTTCGGCCTTCGGGGTTAATATTTGGGGAATTAGTCTCTTGATTAATTTACGGTTAGTGACTGATGAATTGGAATGAGGCATATGTTGTGTTTGTGTAACACTTATTTAAAATATACGCGAGTTATTCGGAAAGACCGGGTTTATCCCATTCTGAATAACTGATACGACGATAAGTCGAAGATGAAGACGATGGTCGAAGACCGGAAGTCTTCACGTCGTTTGGGTGATTACTGATGATCTTGATTGGGCTGTACACCCAAGAAGATGGAAACAGTTGGTGATCGTCCAGACGTACTTGGAGATCAATGGATATGCGGGGTACTAGGTGCCTCCGGTTTCGTTCAGACCCAGAACGGACTTGTAAATGGACTGTGTGTCTGACATTGGATTTTAGTCCGTGTGGTTGATCTCTATTAAATATATATCTGTTTGGCGGCGGAGAATTTATTCTCTTGCTTAACGCCCTTCTCTGAGACGTACGAGCTCAGGGGTTATATATTGATGGATATCAAACGCATGGAGTGAATTGCCTGTGTGGCATGCCTAAGTGGCAATTGATCGAGGCTTCTGTTGAAAAGCAAAGTCTTGTGGTGATGATCAAAGCACGGCCTTTGTGGCGTAGCTTTGTGTAACGTTTACTTCGCGAGTTTCACACCCGGTATGAACCAAAAACAGGAGACGGACCTCAGGGAGGGCATGCGTTTCCTTCTAGCTAAAAAGTGGCGTCAGTGGTTTTACACGCCCTGACGAGTTTGACTTATGTGGTTGTTGCTGTTGCGAGGCGCCTCGGATTGATCGGTCGTTCTCGAACCGATGGAGTCATTTGTTGGCTCATTGACACCCCAAAGGGTGGGGAAACGCAGTGTTCAGGCATTTTAATCCACATCGGTGGACCGGCCCTGTCGCTCAAAGGGTCACTCGAGCTCTGATCCTGAGACACGGGCTAGAGCATCTCGAATCGGTGGAGGACTATCTTTTGCCTCGGTTCATAGACGGAAATCCAATTTCCAAATACGTGACATTTGCGGTTTTAATTGTAAAACTAGTATGGCGACATGATATATGGTACCCATGCCGCCTATGATTGATACTTATGATTTGAAGTTGTTTTATACACTATGCACTTATAATAGTATCAAACGATTTGTTTTAAACGTATCAAGCATTCTTTGGCTGTTATAAGGGAAAACCCTATCCCCCGGCTTGCGTTGCATTGTGTGATAGGACCTGGGTCTTATAACAGCTTCATTTTTCTTTATTTAGCATTGCGCTGTTTGTTTTATGCACTGGTATTCTTGGGAGGAAACCCGTTCCGTGTTATACGGCGTGGTCCCTTGATTTACCTAATGATTTAAAATAAAGACTAATAACTGTTTTAGTTCTCACACCAGTCACATGACTGACCTGGAGTTTATTGTTTTTAACCTAAACTCTGGGTGCCCTTATTTTGACACGGGCAGCTAGTAGTTTTGGTTTTGCAGATTTATATTCACAGGATCCTGGTTTACAGCTGGAACGATATCCGGAAAGCTTTGTATCCGTATATCTCATTCTAGTTGTGTGTTGTATTATTTTTCCGCTGCTATGTATTTAAATGTAATTTAAATCTCTGATATTTCTGTGTAATATGCATTTATACTCTGTATATTCTTGTAATCTGATGCATTGTTGTAATATACAGTGAAATGTTCTTTTATATGCGTTCTGTTGTGGCTTGTTCTCGAACTATCCGCTCTTTCCTTTACGGGGAAGTTACGGGTTTTCACAGATATATAGTCAAAAAATCAGATTTTTGATGCCAAATCACAACAATAGGCCCTATCTAGTTTCGGTTCTCACACCAATCAATTGGAAATATATAGAAATCTCACTTTCGAAACTCGAAAATAAATACTGGCGATGGTGCCCCATCACCAGAATTATCCCCGGGCACTAGAGGGATTCTATATCTACCCAGTATATTAAAACTTCGAATACACGTTTGCAAGACATATATGCAAAAAATTTATATATTGGATTGTCCAAATTCATATAAATAAATAATCAAATACGAATAATTGATTTAAAATTTCAAAACAAAAATTGTTTTCTTTTTTTAAAAATATACTCTTCACACTCGTTCTAGGATACTACTGATCCCATCTCTAATGAGTCATTCTCATTGGATTTTACTAATTCAATATCTGATGAATTCTTTCGTATGGTTCTAATGTGCCTTGTTCTCTGAGCTTTGTAAACCAAAGCTCTGATACCACGATGAAACGACCCGAACTTCCCCGATCTCCGAAGAGAAGAGAAAGAACGGATTGTTTTGAGAACACAACAAAATAGAACGCATACGGGAGAACATTTCATTGTATATTACAACAATTCCATCAAATTACAAGAATATACAGAGTATAAATGAATATTACATAGAAATATCAGAGATTTAAATTACGTTTAAATACATCGCAGCGGAAAATAATACAATACCCAACTAGAAGAGATATACAGATACAAAGCTTTACGGATATCATTCCAGCTGTAAACCAGGATCCTGTGAATATAAATATGCAAAACCAAAACTACTAGCTGCCCGTGTCAAAATAAGGGCACCCAGTGTTTAGGTTAAAACAATAAACTCCTGGTCAGTCATGGGACTGGTGTGAGAACTAAAATAGTTATTTAAAACTATACTTTAAATCAGATATATCAAGGGACCCGCTGTATAACACGGAACGGGTTTCCTCCCAAGAATACCAGTGCATATAACAAAACAGCGCAATGCTTTTTTCGAAAAATGAAGCTATTATAAGACCCAGGTCCTATCACACAATGCAACGCAAGCCGGGGGATAGGGTTTTCCCTTATAATAGCCAAACATGCTTAGTACGTTTAAAACAAATCATTTGATACTATTATAAGTGTATAGTGTATAAAACAACTTCAAATCATAAGTATCAATCATAGACGGCATGGGTACCATATATCATGTCGCCGTACTAGTTCTACAATTAAAACCGCAAATGTCACCTATTTGGAAATTGGATTTCCATCTATGAACCGAGGCAAAAGATAGTACTCAACCGATTCGAGACGCTCTAGCCCGTGTCTCAGGACCCAGACACAGGTGGGCCCTTGGATCGTCAGGGCCGGTCCACTGATGTGGATTAAAATTCCTGAACACTGCGTTTCCCCGCCCTATGGGGCGTAAGTGAGCCAATGAATAACTCCATCGGACCCGGATCGTCCGATCTAACCGAGGCGCCTCGCAACAGCAACAACCACATAAGTCAAACTCGTCAGGGCGTGTAAAACCACTGACGCCACTTCTAACTAGAAAGAAACGCATGCCCTCCCTGAGGTCCTCTCCCATTTCTGGTTCATACCGGGTGTGAAACTCGCGAAGTAAACGTTACACAAAGCTATGCCACAAAGGCCGTGCTTTGATCATCAACCACAAGACTTTGCTTTTCAACAGAAGCCTTGATCATTTGCCACTTAGGCATGCCACACAGGCAATTCACTCTATGCGTTTGATCTCCATCAGTATATAACCCCTGAGCTCGTACGTCTCAGAGAAGGGCGTTAAGCAAAAGAATAAATTCTCAGCCGCCAAACAGATATATATTTAATAGAAATCAATCACACAGACTAAAATACAATGTCGGACACACAGTCCATTTACAAGTTCATTCTGGGTCTGAATGAAACCGGAGGCACCTAGTACCCCGCATATCCATCGATCTCCAAGTACGTCTGGATGATCACCAACTGTTTCCATCTTCTTGGGTGTACAGCCCAATCAAGATCATCAGTAACCACCCAAACGACGTGAAGACTTCTGGTCTTCAACCACCGTCTTCATCCTTGACTTATCGTCGTATCAATTAATCAGAATGGGATAAACCCTGTCTTTCTGAACAACTCGCGTATATATATATATATATATATATATAATAAACACGTGTTACACAAACACAACATACGCCTCATTCCAATTCAGAATATTCTTTTATTCAAATATTCTTATATTTTGGGAAAGTTTCCCATTAATTTTATCAAAGATAAATTCTTTAAATTTATTCTTTGATCTTCTTTGAATATCAATTCAAACTAGTCGGGATTAGCGAACCACACCGAAGTAATCATTTATTTTAATTTCCCAATCCCAACCTATTCATCCCACGAAGTATAACTGGTCATACTTCATATCTAACACCATGGTGTTATCGGTAAATTCAATTACCATTTCACGTTCAAATCTAGTTAAAGATTTAACTATCTCTTGGAGCAAAACTGGTGATACTCCATTCTCGACCCTTTTCAATCTAATTAAAGATTCATTAAAACTCCACTTAGTTTTAATCCTTAACTGGGTTAAAGAATAAATGTCATTTAAAAAACGGTTCACAATAAACCCAAAATCACATCCCATTTATTATCGGGTTAAAGAACAAGTGTTATTTAAAACACTGTTCACGATAAACCCAAAATTCAATATCAATTCAATTAAATATTATTTAATTGGTACACTTCATTAAATCTAAATAAAAAGATTTAATCTGTTCTCAACTGGGCTTAATAACAGTGTTAGTCAAGACACCTTTCACGACAAACCCAAATCACATTTGATATTAAATACAAGGCTCTGAATAGAAAATATATCGGCTTATATTCAATATCAAATTTTACGACCAACAGATATCGTATTGGAAATAACGATATATATATATCTATATCTTTCAAATTTCCATAACAACATCTGTATAATCACGAAATCCAACATCGAAATATTCCGAAGACAATTTCGATTCAGATCCATTCCAATGCAATCATCGGAAATTCTGGTTATTTTTAAAACCCTTTTCAAATTCAATTTATTTATTTAAAAACAAATAGAATTTTAATTCTAGTTCAAAACTAGTTCATTTCGATAAAAATCTATTTTTATCTTTTCAAATATGGATTTTTTCATCCCAATCCTTCACAAAACATTTCTTATGATTTTACACAAATTATGGATATTTTTAATAATTTTATCAAGGCCCGTACAGTCGATTTCCATCAACGGCCATCGAACTGCACTTATAGCGACACTTTTCCAAATTTGATTTGGACATAATTCCAAATCCAACCGTTAGATTTCAAATTTCTAATATTCGTTAGAAATCACTTTTCGATACGAACCCAACGGTTCCAGTTTTAGAAGAATCCGACGGTCGGATCTCCCGTAATATCCGTCCGAAGTCAATGGTCGATATTCGCGAACTGCCGCGGCGCGGCGCGTTCTATTCAGGCCATTATATTATATATATAATATATACTTCGGCGATTTCCTTTTAAAACGTATTTTATAAATCGTCTTAAATTCATTTTCTAAACGGTTTCGACTTCATATTCAATTTCAAATCAAAATTGAATATTCCAATATAAATTCGTTTTAAATTCATTTCAAATTGATTTCAATTCAATTTCAATTTAATTCCAATGCAATTCCTTTCGATTTCAGTTCGAATTCAATTCTATTCAATTTCAATTCGAATTCATTTCAAAACAATTTCCATTCTATTTCAATATAATTTGAATTCATTTCAAAACGATTTCAATTCTATTTCAATTCTATTCGAATTCATTTCAAAATGATTTCAATTCTATTCGAATTCATTTCAAAACGATTTCAATTCTATTTCAATTCTATTCGAATTCATTTCAAAACGATTTCAATTCTATTTCAATTCTATTCGAATTCATTTCAAAACGATTTCAATTCTATTTCAATTCTATTCGAGTTCATTTCAATTCAAAATATCAGATTCTGAAATCACTTTCGATATTCATTATAAAATGAATAAAATCGATATAAATATTGTTTACGTCAAAATGGCGTAAATCTAATCAACACGGCTTCATATATTTCTATTTTCAAATATTCTATTTCAAATATTTCCTTTTCAAATATTTCTATTCAAATATTTCTTTTTTTTCAAAACTGGAATGAGGCCCAATCAATTACCATATAATGTTAATTATATGGATTATCTACAACACATGTATACATTAACAACGATGAATAATCAACCATCATCCAAAGTGCATTCTACACTGTATAAGCATCAAATATAAATATTCAACGCTTATAACAGCCTGTCAATCGATCGACATACAACTAAACAATCGGGATTAGTGTACGTCAAATATCATCCAAATGCCCGTGTGGGGTTTCAAACAATCAAACACAGATTTTATTTGTGCAGTTGGGCGATGTGTAGAATTTATCGTCCCAATCAATATCAGTCAAATGTGTGTATATAAACAAATCGTTCGATTTGTTTATATTAATTTATTTCATTTCATATACACGATAAAAATTCTGTTTTTAACTATAAAATATTTTCCACTATAAAATATTTTATTTCGTTTCACATCACATCACACAATCAACTACACATCAAAATCAAACAAACAAGCATACAAGCCGTCCATGGTCTGTGGACGACGGGTGTCGGGTGCTACTAAACACCGTTTGCATCCTAATATATATTTATAACTAGAAAAATTAAATTGAAAGGTGAGAAGTTCTCAAAGAATTTCTAATCCAACGCCACGACTCTTCTTATGTAGAAATCTTCGTCGTTCTTGCCTCTTGTCACTTTCTTTGCCCGCATCCTCTACATATGTAAAAATCGAATATTTACTTCGCTATTCAATATATAAAAATCGAATTTTTACTTCGCTATTCAATATATAAAAATCGAATTTTTACTTCGCTATTCAATATATAAAGATCGATTTTTTACTTCGCTATTCAATATATAAAAATCGAATTTTTACTTCGCTATTCAATATATAAAAATCAAATTTTTACTTCGCTATTCAATATATAAAAATCGAATTTTTTACATCGCTATTCAATTTATAAAAATCGAATTTTTACTTCGCTATTCAATATATAAAAATCGAATTCTTACTTCGCTATTCAATATATAAAAATCGAATTCTTACTTCGCTATTCAATATATAAAAATCCTATTTTTACATCGCTACTATATAGATAAAAATTCTATTTTTATAACGGTGTTCATATGATAAAGATTATATTTTTATCACGCTATTCTCTATATAAAAAGTATATTTTTGTATATCTACTTCTAATATAAAGATCAAATTTTTATACCACCACTATAAAAATCACCTTTTTATTTCAACATATATATGATAAAAATTAGATTTTTATTCCGCTACATAAATAAAGATGATATTTTGATATCCTCTATTATATAAAAATTATATTTTTAACCTTCTATAAAATGTTTTCTATAAACAAAAATTGATTTTATTAATCCTTTTTAAAACATATTTATATTAAATAAAGAAAGAAAAATAATAAATACAATATAAAAACTTACAGTGTTTTCTAAGAGGGAGGGGTTTCAGCAGTCGATTGGAAGGGCAGGGGGGTGCTGCTCCATCGCAAGTGGTCGGATATGGGGAGGAGGCGGCGCTACAGTCTCTGGGGAGGGTGGAAGGAGGCGCGGTGGGCGGTTTCAGGTGGAGGTATTCTCGCGCGAAGGGAGAAGAAGAGGGGGGGGGTTCGATTTGGGTGCGGATTCGAGGAGAAGGGGGACTGGGAGGGCGGAGAGGAAGTGGAGGAAGAGGATGAGGCGGGGGCGATCGTCGGGGGGGGGGGGGGGGGGCACGAGGCGCGGCGGCGCGATGAACTGGGGGCGACGGGCGTTCGTTCGATAGGTTTTTTTTTCTTTTAATTGAAGACTGACGGGGAAGGTAAGGTGAGAGAGAGAATATAGAGGGGTGAGGTGGTTTTATATTTTTTTTTATTTAATTTCAAAAAGGTTGACTTTTTATTCGACCTCTAAACGAGGCCCACCGCCTGTCATCCCTAGCTAGTTACCCCCATTCCGAACACAATGGGATATGTATCACAACCGGATTCGACCGTTTCGATCAGTTTCCGTTAAAATCAACATATAACTCTATATATTGAATTTGAACGCGCATTTCAATTTACCGGGGTCACATACTAAATCGAAAAATTCCAGAAATATATTTTATGGCTTCGCATTGACCATACTGTCCTAACAAAACTAGTTTCGTCGAATTCTGAGACCGTTTGAAAAATGGCCGCTTTCCAGTCGATTAAAATCAACTTAAACTGGTCAAACGCGTTTTCCTTTGCCACGCTCACATATTGATTCGAAAAATTATGAAATTTGGAACCTAGCAATAATTTGACATCGCGGATCCAACAAAAGTGGTTTCGTCGAAATCCGAGGTCGTTTGCAAAATTTTTAAGGGCCTGAATTCCATAGCGACTATTCAGAAATTTCAACTAGACGTATCTTTTGATTCCCGCTATGAAATCATGATTTTTCGGATTCGTTGGAAAGATATTCTCAAATAGATCCTATTATTTTTGGTTTCACTAAAATCTGGATTGTTTTGCACCCGGTACATTCAATCGAATTTTGAAATCGAATTATCGAACTACCGCGCCATTTTCAATTCCTTTTATAAATATAAATAAATATTTATATTCTATCGCCGATCTATATAATATATACGTTCGAATTCGATTCAAAATAAATTTCTCGTCGTTATTATTTAAAATAATTCATTTTTAAATAATCCAAATTCGCTAAAATTGCCGAAATAAAAATTTTAAACTGGCCCCGATTTCCGGGTTATTACAGGTTCGGTCTTCAGTCTTCGGTCTCGTTCTCCGATGATCCTTCAAGGAGGTGGAATACCTGGAGCAGAAGGCGAAGGGAATTGGGGCGATATTAGAGCATCGAGTTGAGGGTTCTGCGGGGCGGGGACTGGCGAGATGGAGGCGTTCCACTAGATTGTTATTTACTTGTATCTAGACATTATCATAATATCAGAAAAGATATTGGTTTCAAAACTGTTTTGGGTTATCGTAAGGTAAAAACCGTCCGTGTTTATGTGTGGATTTGGTCTTACGATTATCCTTTTTCTTTTGGAAAGATTTTGAACTTCAAAATCAGGATTGGATGATTTATACGTAATACTGTGCAAGTTTATCTCACTCTGGTTCACCAGACTGACCCGGTGTTTTGTAGATGATCGGGTTAGCCCAGAGTGTACAGGTTCAGGTTATCAAATGCTGTGAAGAGACGGGCTGGAAGGGTTCAGACATATGATATTATTCCGTTGTGTTGTATATAAGGGCAGATTATTATAACTGTCCAGAAGTGTTCATGTACTCTGATGATTGTAAGTTTATTTAAAGCTCTCAGTAAAGATTTATTTCTATATTATATTTTGTTCCGCTGCAATTTGAGACTCTGTGTCATGTTCTTCTTCTTCTTCTATTCTAATATTTCTTTCTCTCTTATCTCACCCTCTAACTTCTTTCCATAAACGTTCCAGTGTTCTCAGTGTTTAGGGGGATCGACATAAGATACGGTAAGGTATTTATGTCGATTTTTGAGGCCAAAAATCGCTGGGTCGTTACAACTTGTATTGGTTTATTACCTCTGTATTTAGGCTAACATATTATAGCTTTAATCAGTCATTATGTTATATAAATACTTTTTTCCTTTTTCTTTGTAAGTAGTGAAATTTGTAGGTATCATTTTATTGTTTTTTAGATATCATTTTTACTGTATTATCTATGTTTTGCTTTTGTTCCTTTAATTTTGGTGTTTTATTGATTTTGAACTTGTGATTAATGCTTTAGCTATGTATCTCGGTTGAAGTTATACTGTTTTAATCAGTCTTACTATGATGGTAGCATTTGTTGTATTAGTTCCCTTTTCAATAAGTTTTTACCAGTTTTAGGTATCGCTTTAATATAAGTAGGTATCAGATTTATAATCTGAGGGTATCATAACTGAGTTAACTTGGTATTTATTTGCATCTTTTTCCTTGGCTAATTGATTTTTTCACATTATTTCTTTCTTCCAGTGGTGAACCTAATCTTCTTATCGTAGTTGTCTTCAACGATACCTCTTTCAGTACTCGGTTGTCGGATGATTGCTCATTGTATGATTTGCAAAACAAAATATGTCAGTATTGGTCTCAACTTACTCCTAAGTCAATTGAAATTAGCTATGTACTTGAGGATAGAACTAAAATTGTTGAGAGTGACTTTGATCTTCAAAGTATCGTTTTATTTCAATTACATAAGAAGACTACATTTTTTTGTTTGATGTTAAGTTGAAGGATTTTCTATTGGAAATGTGATTGATGGTTCTTCTATTCTTTCTACTAATGTTTCAGTTCCTTCGTCTTCTGATCGATGTTTGGGTGCGAACATTGTCGTTCATAGGAAAAGTTACTGAAAAGATTCGATGAAAAGAGGCTCTACCTTAAAATTTTCTGATTTTATCAGTTTCTGTTTCGGAGGGGCCAATGACTTTGGAGAATTCTTAATGGCCTATCAAATTAAATCAGGTCACGAATTATATTATCTTAATAACAACGCTACTAGGATCATAGCTGTTTGCTCATCGTCTTCCTCTGGATGTTTGTTCAAAGTGCATGCTTCCTGTGATTTTGGGCAACTCAATAGGTTTTTCATTGAAAAATTGGTTGTTGAACATTCTTGCGGTGGTGGTCTAACAAATTTGACTGACCCTCGTCTATCTGGCTCATTTGTTAAATCATTGATAATAGATGAAATTAGAGATCATCCGAGTAAGAAATCGAAAGAAATCATGGCTGATTTTCGAATAAAGTTTAATCTACATTTGTCTTACGCTTATGCTTACCATGGAAAGCAAATAGCTTTAATGGAATTGTGTGGTAATGATGCAATGTCGTATAATGATTTGTCTTGGTATTAAGATGCACTATAGACTCACAATCCAGGTTCTTAAGTCGTTATGGATGTTAGCTGTTCTATAAATCAGTTTGAGAGAGTGTTTGCTAGTTTAGGTGCTTGTATTCTTGGCTTCAAACATTTGTCGGCCTATGATATTTTTAGATGGTACTCATTTGAAGGGGAGGCCAGGAGTCTTGATGGGTGCTACAGCGAAGAATGACAACCAAGGTATGATGTAGTGTTAATTTGCTATTTTGTAGAAATACATTTGGTATCATTTGAATTCCATGGTATCAATTTACTCTAGTATATTTTCTAAGGTATCAGTTTAATATTTTTTACGGTATCAGTTTTTAGTTCTACAGTTAACAGGTAGCAGTTTTTTAATGCATGAAGTTATCAGTTTGTTCTCTGTTGTTAGTGGGTAGCAGTATTGTATGACTGAAAGTATCATTTTTTAGTATACAGTTTGTAGATAGCATTTTAATATGTATCTAGGTATCAGTTTTTATCACACAGTTTTTAAACATCAGTTTTGAATGTTTGCATGAATTAGTTTGTATTATACAGTTTTTAAGTAGCTTTTTTGTATGTCTGAAGGTATCAGATTTTTTTACAATCATGAATTCTTTTTGAATTTTTATTCTGTAATTTATTCTGCAGGTTTCTTCCCTCTAGCTATGGCCGTAGTTTCATAGAATGTGGACAATTGGAGTTAGTTTTTAACTCAATTGAAGGAAATGCTTAAAGGAGATCGTAATTTGGGTTTTATGTCGGATCAACATCAAGGTTTGATTTGTGGTGGTCACGATGTTTTTCCAACATCATACCATAGTTATTGCTACCTTCACATGGAACAAAATTTGCTTTGTGCGGTTAAGTCCAAAAATACAAACATTTAGATTGTGGAATTATTCAGGACTTGTTCGCAACCATCTAGTGTTTAAGAGTTTGATATAGCTCATTCTAAGTTTTTGAAAATTGGTGGTCCTGTAGCGGCTAATTTTTTGAAAGACAAACCATTCGATAAACGGGATGACTTGTTCTTTCGAGGTAAAAGGTATGGTGAGTATAGCTCTAACATGGCTGAAAGTATCAATAGTTGGATTCTAGGTGAGCGGACATTACCTATTACATCTTGTTTGGATGGAATACGAATAAAAATCATGGAGCAAATAGCTAAACGTACAGAGGAATCCCATTTATGGGCTACGATTTTATGTCTAACTATGGAAAATCGTTTAAAAGAATTGACTGAAGAAGGTTTCAGTTGGGATGTATTCAAGTCTTCTAAATTCCCTTTTGAAGTGAAATATCCAATTTCTCATCATGTTGATCTTAAAGACTGGACATTCAGTTGTAATCAATGGAAAGTGATGGGTTTTCCATGTGCTCATGCGATAAAATGCAATAATAAAGTTAAATTAAATGTGCATGTTCTCATTGAGCACTATTTCAATATGGAAGCATATCGATCTTCATACAGTAATACAATTAATCTTATACCTACTTATGGCAAACCTGTTGTTGATTCAAGTAGTGATGTAGTAATTAAGCCACCCAAGGATAAACGTGGAGCCGGGAGATCTTCATCAAAAAGAAAAGGAGGATTTGCATATTTCCAAAACAAGCAAAACAGATGTGGAGTGTGCAATGAATGTGGTCATAACAAGTGCAATTGTTAAGCTTTCAAAAATAATAACTGATTTTTATTTCATTTGTTTAAGGGAAAACATGTATTTGCATATGTACTTTTCAAATAAACCTGTATAAGTTAGCAAATTAGTGTTTGATACGTTGGAAATGTGCACAATAATCTACTTTTTTTAATAATAATTCTTCCTAGCTTATTGTCTTTCTATTTTATTTTTATATTGATGTGTTGTTGGTATGATGTGATATCATGTTGTTATGATCAATGAAATTTGATTTGCATGCTGAAATCAGTTTTAAACTCTTGCACGTATCGATTTAATGTGTTATTTTTTCTGTTTTAGCCATTGATTATCAGTTATGTGCCTGTGTAGGTATCACTTTTGTGTTTTTAACATGTTTATAATTTTTAGGTATCGGTCTTATAAGTTGGTAGATGTCAGTTTAAGTTTTTCTCATATTCATAGTTCATGGGTATCAGTTTTTGAATATTGTAGGTATCAGTTTTGTGCTACATTTTTAACTTCAGATTATGGGTATCAGTTTTTACTCACTGGAAGTATCAGTTTTTTTGTTTTTTCACTGTTCAGTTTTTAATTATCATTTTTATATTGTTGTAGGTTTCATTTTTTATATTTAGTTTGCTCACAGTACTTAGGTATCATTTTTATGACTAGGTGGGTATCAGTTTTTTACTTTCTATTTTCTGCAGTTTTAAAGTATCATTATTAAAGGGTTTTAGGTATCATTTCTTAAGAGTCATTTTGCATGACTGTGAGAGAACAAATACTGAAAAAATTTGATATCAATTCAGTAACTTCCCATCCAACTCAGCAATGTAGGAAATATAAAAATTCATCATCATGTGCATAAGCAAGATTAGTGTTTATTATATCAATCCAGTCATTACTGATATGCAAAACATTTTCAACTGCTTACATTTAAAACTGAAATAAAAAACTTCATTATCAAACCAAATACAACATACAACACTATTCTAGTCATTTATTTCAATCATTTTCGTGTATTATTTTTGCTCAATCCAGTGTTGAATCTAACCAAATTCCAGCAGCAAGCATGATTGGATATGATTTCGTGCACAATCAGTGCTCGTGTTTTATCCATGTTCTCTTTTGTTACCTTCATCGGAATATCATCTCTGTTGTGTGATATCATATTTATCATGATGAATATTCCGCAGTCTACTCTGTATGAATTAAAAGTATTGATGTTTAGAAACAATAGAGAAGAAACTGTTGTCAATTTTCATGTAAAATGAATACTGATTTTTGTTGGTTACAAACAATAATTAGTAGAAATTGCTACTACTTTTTATTCAAAAAGAAAAATTACCTATCTGAATGTTGCTGTGCATATGGTAGTTAATAAATTTCTGTTTCTTCAAACTTCTTACCTATAATATTATTCTCCACCCAAAGTAGCCGCATAATATCACAAATACCAATCCGAGTCGTTCCCATTGCACGGAATATTCGACGGTGGATTTACTTTGTGATTGAACAAGAAAGAGTAGCCAATCAATGATTAAATCATGGGAATATACTGTGCCAGCTGGTAACCCGATGATGCGAACCCCTCAGGGCATGGGCAAAGAAGAATTGTAACAGACCGCAAATCCGTACTATCTGAGTTGACTACATACATCACACGTCCAACCCAAATATCACAGAAATACGAATCATTTGTTTTGAAGAAAAAGGTAGAAGAAGAGCAGAAATAACAACACAGAGTCTCACATCGCAGCGGAACAAAATATAATATATCATAACTTTTGAAATACAAAATTTTAACTATATAAAATACAATTATTAGAGTATAACACTTTCAACAAAATGGAAATAAAATTACTATATATCTAACACTGAAGTCTCCTGCTCCAAGCTCCTTTAGATAGATCTGTAAAATCCTAAACCACTTGACTGCCCGTACAAATTTGGGCACCCAAGAGTTTAGGTATAACAAAACGAAATAAACTATGGGTCAGTCATGGGACTGGTATGAGTAAACAATTTAAAACAGTTTGAGAAAGTAAACGATATCTCATAAGACCACGCCATATAACACGGAACGGGTTTTTCCCTTATGAGAATCCAAAACACTTGATTCAACTTTCAAAATCTTTTTGAAATAAAATGATAATCTTTATATCAAAACTCTTTTGATATTATAATAGTGTCTAAATCAAATAAATAGAAATCTAGTGGAACGCTTTTATCTCATGCTCCACATACATAATATACAATCAAAACCACGGGCGCTTACTGGGTAATGAATTTCCAACTATGACAAGGTACGGAACCACCTTCCGATAGTGTATCTCTAGAGGAGAATACACTGGATTCAAAAAGAATATCTTGTAACCTGGCCATATATGACTGACCACTCATTTCGCTTGAGTGTATCGAATGTATATCACCAACTGTTGGGATCAGAAACTGTTTCCCTAATGGGACAGGATCGAATAGAATAAAGAATGAAATGAATTTTTCTAGATAGGAGATGATACACACTATTTGGGAGCTACCCACTTAGCCATGCTGTCTTCCCGAATTTTGTCATTTCCCGGATGTTGAGGCCTGAGGCTACGATTACTTATCATTCATTGATAGCACAATCACTTTGAATGCCACATTATCAGATCCGTGGATCATTAATTGATTTGCATAAATATATTCTGGGTATTATGCTAAGAGAATAATTCTCCGCCACCATATATATTTGTACAGAACATCATATGCGATCATCAGAAATATTCTGTCAGACATTCATCCATACACTTCGTTCTGGGACTAAACGAAACCGAAGGCACAATTTTTATTAATAGAAAAAGTTCTTGCACTTTACTCCGTCTTCGATTATCTTCATATAATCTAATTCGCAACGCTACTGCCAATACGGAGTGGTTCTCAGATAATAATCCAACTGGTCTGTCCATATTGACAACGATATTGACAAACACTTCGATAGTCGGTTATTTAGCTATCGAAGAAAAACAAACATTCATTCAAAGCATCAAACAAATCACTGGTCCTTTTAGTTAATATTTCATTAATTAAAAACTTCTCCATTTCCTTATCCATATTCATTAACACGATATTTTTGATAATCATCTTGACCTCTTACTCTATTTGGAAAACATTCCATATATCGCCTTCTTTTATTTTCTATACTTAGAAAATATATTCTATTTATATTTGGAAAACATTCCAATTACTTATCTCTTCCATGACCATTCAATTCTATACTCAGGAAATATTTATTATTATATTTCCAAATTTCCACTTACTTGGGTTAAAATGAATGTTGTGTAAAACATCGTTACAAAAACCCAAAACACTGCAATCAACTAACTCTTACTCAAACATTTCTCTTCGAGACTGGATCTTACTATTTATCAGTTAAAAATGAAATCAATCAAGTTGGGGTATAAGTACCTCTTAAACCTTGACTGAAAACATCCTTAACTTCAAAACGGACAAGACCACTTACCTCGAATAATCAACATCATACAAATCAATTATTCATTTTAAAACCCGTACACATTTCTCTTTTTAATACCAGATTTAATTATAGATTTTCTTTTTGTTTATAGTATTCTATTTTCATGTTTGTTTCCTTATCGAATTTTATATATATCGATACATTGATTTCTAACTATCAAAATTTCTTAAAAATATTCTAACTCCTTAAATTTCCGGAAATTTTGCCATAACCTCATTTGTATGGGTCACTCGGTACAACTACAAAACGCCTCTCTGGGCCCTTTCCATTCAAAAATAAAATAAAAAAGCCAAACGGCTTGCCGATTCGACGCATAAAATCTCATATTAAATTAAATATGTACCTTTTGGTCGGGAATTTCAATTTATATCTCTTCATATACTTCATTCCAAACCTGCTTAACACATATCCAAATATTCCCATTTGGTTTCAACTCAATCCATTCGTCTTAACCTAATTCGCTAATTTATTTTCTAATTAGCTATTTTGCCAATTTCACTTCTTTGTTTGAACATAACATGTTCAAATAAAATATTGACTTGCTTATAAACAAATTGAATTCCATTTCCAATTCAAGTTTCCTTTTCGATTTCGAATATAAATTTCCAAATCAAATTCACTTATTCAAAGCCCAATTTCAATTCAAAATCTCATTAACTAATTATTATTCAAATTAGTTAATTTTATTCAATAATTAAAAATCTGATTTTTGTTTCAAAAATCAATCCATTACTCCACTTGAGTTTAGATATATTTTACAACTCAAGTCTGGATTTTTCTAATGTATATCTAAGTTTTATTTTCCTAAAACCCTTATATTTAATTAAATAAACCGTTATGGTTTTATAATGGTTATGGTGCTGTTTTTCTGAAAATTTGATTTTGACATAATTCAAAATCTATTCGACGAAATCCAGAATTTTCTCTTCCATTAGAAAACTATTATCTAATTGGTTCTGATGGTTCTTATTTCAAGGAATTCCGACTTAATTTGAGTTCTATATACTCAATTGAAGTTCGGAACGCCAGTTTACGAACTGCCGCGCTGCGGCGAGTTTGTTTTAATTAAATTGATGTATATAAACGTTTAAACTTCGTTTATAATAAATTTCAACTCCACTCTAATATATTTTTATATATGTTAAATCCAATTTCCCAATTCAACTTAATATTCCGATTATCCCTAATCATCGATTATTTTATCACTCAGTTATAAATTCATTTACCACTCGATCTACTATATTAAATTCCAATTTGTTTTGGAATTAAATAAAATTCGATATTATCGAATTCTAATTGTAAACCATTTTGATTTATCTTAATTTCATTTATATTCTGAATTCCAGAATAAAATACTATCATTACTTTTTCGAACGATTTCTAATTCACAGTTAAATTCATATTTGAATTTAAATTTCTAAATTTTCAAATGATAATTTGTTTCACTAAATTTATAAACACCGTTAATAAATTTAACTCCTTGTTTTATAAAATAAAACAAGTTCCATTTAAAAATCTATTTGAAACTCAATTCATTTTATATTCCGAATTCCGGAATAAATTCGTCGTTCCCTTTCTGAAATGATTTCACTTTCTATTTTATACTCATACTTGAATTTAATATTTCAAATTATCAAATGATAATTTTTCCACTTCATTTATAAACACCATTTATAAATTCATTTAAATTCCCTGATTATCCAATGAAAATCGTTCCATTTTATTTATAAACACTACTTATAAATTTACTTCTATTTCCTACGTTGTTTAATTATAAACATCGTTTATAAATTCATCGCTTCAATTTCCTGTATTATTTAATTTATAAACATAGTTTATAAATTCATCATTTTAATTTCTCGTATTATTTAATTTATAAGCATCGTTTATAAATTCATCAATTCAATTTCGTGTATTACTTAATTTCAAGACATCGTTTATAAATTCAATACTTGTTTTATTTATTCAAAACAAGTTAATATTTCTAGTCCATTCGAAATTCGAATTCTATTTTTAGAAAAATAGATTTCCCCTTTTATCTCAAAAATTCCCTTTCATGATATTTTTATAAATCAACATTTAGGCTCAATGATATTTTAAACACCCAAAACAACCAATTATAAATGATAGGTTTTCTAACACATCATATATGATAATATATATGAAAAATAAAATAATAATAATATTTTTGAGGAATCCAGTAGGATCCCTCCAACATGTTTTCCAGCATCCACAGACGTTAGCCAACATAAATAATACCTATCCTGCTTCGAAGCAGGATATCGCGGTATAGAAATTCATCCACTATCATAGCGTGGGGCATACAGGGTCATCCGCTAATGATACTACGGGCATTCGCTAATGATACTGCAGGAATCCAACCACCAATATATATATCCTATATAACTAATATATATTTAATAATAGCCACAATAATATTTTAACGCAACCAAACAACCATCAATTATTTTTAACAACAAAAAATAATTATAAGTAATAATTTTAGTGAGATTTACTCACCTGATTTTATTGTGCAACTTATTCTGAATACAAAATCCAGAGCGACCCCAAAACCAACTCTAGTTCATATCTCTCGCAGCTACGAAATCCGCTCTACTTGGTTTATGATTTTTCTTTGACATCTTCTATAATTTATATTGTTTTTATAAGTTATCTTAATTACAAAAAAAAACAATGTAAAAAAATACAGGTTATTTAAATTGATAAACCTAGTTATGCCTTAATCCATGTGAGTTCCAATAAATCGCCATCCTAAACACTTCCACCTGCTTCAGGAAAACCACCATCATTCTAAACTTTCCTCCACCAATGCTCCCTCCCGGATCAACTAGCTCCATTGTCATCATTCTGCACCCATTATCCTCACCTTTACATCAAACCATTTAAAACATGCTACCTCAAACATGAACCCACCAAACTCGAACTTTCTTTCACAACTGCGCCTTTCTTGCTATTCAAAATTAAAGAACAAGCAGCTTCCCCCTTAACAAAAATCAACAACACCACTTCTTTTCTCTCCCAAGAGCTCCCTGGCCATATACACTGGATCCAACACATCGCCCTCTTCAGTTTGCAACTCCAGGTTTCCACACAACCATGCAATGAACCACACGACATAAATCTGCACCAAAATCCACCCTTCTCCTTCCCAATTCCTCACTGATTAACAACTACTGCCAACGATGAACCCCTCTCCTTTCCAATTCCTACATCGACACCCCCCTCAAGGAAATCGCGACATTGACTTGGCCTCGAGCTCCATACGCTGCTATAGGCGCTTCTTATGCTGGCTTCGGATTCCACCAAAGCGCGCTCGTTGATGAGCCTTGCTAACAAAAACCTGAATCACAATCTCCTCCAACCTCTCGACTTTGACCCCGCTATCCTTCGTCGATGACCAAACCCCAAAATCAGGAATTTCGATCTCGGTGCCATACTTCGTCGAGCTAGAGAAAACTCATCGCGTCGCATCAGAATGGAAGGTTATCGAAGTGAAAGAGAAGGCTCGAAGAATCAGATCTTGATTCCCCTTTTTATTTGGATCGATTTCGTTTTATTGGAAAATTTTGAAAGAGGATCGATGGTTTTTTCCATAGGCTTTTAAAGGAATTTAATCAAATGTCATTGGTTTTATTTATAGAAGTGGAATGGTGGAGTTTACTTTGGCTTGAAGTAATATAGTTGTGTGATTAAATATCTACGGTACTTGCCTATGTAATTTGCATTAAAAAATTTACGCATATTAAAATACTTAGGTTAGAAGAAATTGTTTTAGCTTAGGGAGGAAGGAATAGATTTATTTATTATTATTTTTATTTTGTTTCTAGTTCTATTTGAACCGATATGATTTAAATTATCCAGAGTTTCTGAACTCCTATTTGAACGTAGCAACTAGCATTCCTAAGTTATACCACTATTCTGGACACACTGGAACATGTTTCGAAACCCCATTTGATTGTTTGGAGAAGATATTAATTTAAATGATATAAATTAAATTAAAAACAATTAATTCCTCGGAAATAAATTAATATTATTATTATTATTCTAATTCAAATAGAATTTTGTATTGATCATCTGAACTATTTTCAATTCAATTTTAACTTTGAATTCAAATAAATTCATTTATATTTCGATAATTATATATATTCAAAATAAATCATATATCAATTATTAAATCGATAACTCAATATAAAAAATCGATTTTTATTATCAGCTCAATATTTAAAATAATATTAAATATTCAAAATAAATCGACCAGAAAATCTGGGTCGTTACAAGAATAGATTGGACTCTCCCCAAGGCACGTTAGCCATGTATGGATTTGCTGGTTGTTCAAACCCGTTCTTCTATTTTATTTCGCTGTAATGAACATATTTTAGTATGACTTTACAAAATAAAAAATCATAACAATTTCCCTTACTAGTTCATATGATTCTCTCAAATGCAGATTATTTAATTCGCTTGATCTTCTTGGCCTAACAGAATCATAGTGCGACCATTGCATGTTTGGATATAGTAATGTCAACAACGTCCAATGATTGTTAAAATGTATTAGGAAGTAAATCGTTTCCGTAAAATTGTTCAACGCTGCTTCTTTTAAGAAAGGAGTAACCAAACGTGTAATAATTGAACTCCTTCCATCCAAAATGCCTTGCTTCTCAATTCAAAGCTTATTTGAATAAGTATTAAGGACGTGAATAATAAAAACAATAATTTTTATTTATGGTAATTGAAATTACTGTCATCACTGTAGACATTGCATTGTTTTCTACTAAGTCACATTTAAGGCTGCACCAGTCGATAATCTGATTAAACAATGAAAACAATGTATTACATAAACTATATTGTCATGTTATAATTTGGTATACGATAGTTTTTGTATTTATTATTGATAGATATTTTTTGTTTAAAGTATCAATTTAATATTACTCCCTATTAATATGTATCAGTTTTTTATACTTTATAGTATCAGTTTTTTAAATATAGGAACTAGGTAGTAGTTTTATGTCTATAAAAGTATTAGTTTTCATATGACATATGTTTAATAAAGAAGTTTCAGTTTATGAGTATCATTTTGACATTTTCGTAGGTATCAATTTCTTTATTGCTTGTACTTGTTATATACAAAATACAGATTCTGGGTATCATTTTTTAATATTCATGGTTATTAGTAAAAAAATTTGTTAAATATGTTTACGTGCCCATCTCTTAACGAACCTAGAAGCACATCCGTCAACATATCTTTCGTAATAATACATCCTCCCCTAGATAGATCATCATCTTGCCAAGCGACTGGACTGTTATTTATTTAAAAATCAAACAGTTAACATAAATATTAGTACGTTCTACAGGGACAAATTAAAATATTATTCTTACTTTTCTTCAGCTATTGACATTGAATAATCCTTCCTTCCTCATCATTTAGATGTTTTGTCACGTTTTTGCATTTCGACAAGCGTAAGTCTTCCCATGTAGGTTCTTCGACATTTATTGGCTCTATTTGGTTTACAGATTGTTCTTGTTCTTCTTCATCTTCATTCATTTGTTTTTTTTCACATTTTTTTATCTGTTTGAACCGAAGAACGATGAAGTTCTTCCTCTTTTCCTTCACATGAACCATCATTTTCCTTCTCTTCTATTTCCTATGTTTTCTTCCTTGCTTCTTGAAAATATTCATACTCCTCATTCCTTTTTTGTGTTTTAGATCTTGCTTTCATTCTTAGGACGTAAGAAGGTTGATATCACTTGATGGCTTAATGGCTAATTTTTTTACTCTTTGTTTGACTTTTTTTCCTATTTCCTTCATCGACTTTTAACTTTGAAAACTCTTGAGTTATATTCAAATTAAAGTTCGGAGAAACGATGTCTTCAATTGATTGTATCTCCTTTTCATTTCTGCCGCTATCATTGACAGTTTCAGTAACCATCTTTGGTGTTGTTTGATTTTTTTTTTCCAGTTGACTTGTCTTTTTTTAGAAGACTTCTCATCATTGTTTGAAATACTTTCAGTCTATTTATCTTGGTCTGCATACTCATTATTCAAACCAATTTTAGTTTTTTCATGACTTTCCAGTTTGTCAACATTTGGTGAATCAATCAAAGTTGTTTCTGAATCACCTCTATTATCTATTTTATCATGTTCAAGTCCTGTTTTCTGCTCTTTCAACCGCTGTCTAAGTTTAAATAGCTCATCTTCTGCTATTCTTCTCAACTTTCTTTCTTCCTTCAACTTCTTTTTTAACTCTTTGTTTTCCTCCTCAATCTCTAAGATGTGATAGTTTAGAACTCTACTTTCCACTTCTTTATCAACATTTTCCACTTGTTCTTGCTGCTGACCATGCTTTCTTTTTTTTGTTTACGCAGCTTTTCCTTTTGTTGAAGTTGAAGTTCTTCTTGCTAAACTTTCCTTTGTCTCTAAAAGAATAGCCTCGTTTGGCTCAATATTTGCTATATCCTTAATCTGCATATGTTTAAACATTATATGAATCAATTTTTATATTGCTACATTGCAGAGTTGGATGGGAAATTACTGAATTGATATAATTTTTTCAGTATTTTGTATTTGTACTGAAGTACTGAGAGCAAACTAAATATAAAAATTGATGCCTACAATAGTATAAAAATGATAACTAAAAACTGAACAATGAAAAAAAAAAAAAAAACTGATAACTATAGTGAATAAAAACTGATACCCAGAATTTGAAGTTAAAAATGTAACACAAAACTGATACCTACAATATTCAAAAACTGATACCGATGAACTATGAATATGAGAAAAACTTAAACTGACACCTACCAACTTATAAGACTGATACCTAAAAATTATAAACATGTAAAGAGCACAAAAGTGATACCTACACAGACATATAACTGATAACCAATAGCTGAAACAGAAAGAACAACACATTAAATCGATACATGCAAGAGTTTAAAACTGATATTCAGCATGCAAATCGAATTTCATTGATCATAACAACATGATATCACATCATACCAACAACACATCAATATAAAAATAAAACAGAAAGACAATAAGCTATGAAGAAATGCTATTAAAAAAATAGATTATTGTGCACAATTCCAATGTATCAAACACTAATTTGCTAACGTGTACAGGTTTATTTGAAAAGTACATATGCAAATACATGTTTTGCCAAAAACAAATGAAATAAAAATGAGTTATTATTTTTGGAAGCTTGACAATTGTGCTTGTTATGGTCATATTCATTGCACACTCCACATCTGTTTTGTTTGTTTTGGAAATATGAAAATAACACATTAAATCGATACATGCAAGAATTTAAAACTAACACATTGACTATTGTACCTATCCAGGCTTAAACTTGTTAAAAAAATCCTTCTTTTTTGTGTTCTTCAAATTCTTCAGATCCCACCTTACAAATCGTGGGAGTTTGTTGGCAAAGTTTCTTCGTTACTTAATTAGAGATATCTTCTCGCACATCACATACTACATATACAAAATAAAAAAATTTATAACTGAAATCATTATTTTATGTTTACATTTAGAGTAAAGATATTGTTCTTGACAATTGCGCTTGTTATGGCCATACTCATTGCACACTCCACATTTGTTTTGTTTGTTTTGGAAATATGAAAATAACACATTAAATCGATACATGCAAGAGTTTAAAACTAACACATTGACTATTGTACCTGTCCAAGCTTAAACTTGTTTAAAAATTCCTTCTTTGTTGTGTTCTTCAAATTCTTCAAATCCCACCTTGCAAATCGTGGGAGTTTGTTGACAAAGTTTCTTCGTTACTTAATTAGAGATATCTTCTCGCACATCACATACTACATATACAAAAAAAAAAAACAAATTTATAACTGAAATCATTATTTTATGTTTACATTTAGAGTAAAGATATTGTTAAAAAAAATTACCAACGGAAGCATCGAACAACTAGACATATCCCTTGGGTTATGGATGTAACTTTTTACAAACTTTGTAAAAGTCGAATGAATTGTTTTCGGCCATGAAATTGAATTCATCTTTTTCACATCTAAGATGAACGGAATAAAACCCCATTTTAATTTTTATTGGTTATTGGGAAAGAAAAAGGTAAGTAGTATTAACATTATAAGAAGGAATGGCAAGTATTCTTCAAACTTCTTCTTTTTCTTTCCAACTTCTTCCTTAATTCTTTGTTCTATTAAATTCTTTGTAATGATCATAGCATTTCCAAAGTTTCTTGACACAAAATCCTTGAACTCTATTGGTATAGTTCTACACGTCATTTTCGGTGTCTTTTCTATATCGGCGCCTTCCAGAGGCATGTAGAATAATAAACTTATATCTTCCGGACATATTTTCATTCTACTTTCACCAAACACAAAATAATCTTCCTCTGTTGAGTAGCAAGAATACACTACATCCAAATTTTGCTGATGTTTCTTGCACTCCTTCAACGAATTTTTTTCTCATAAAACACACAAAAGAAATCATAAAATGGTGTTTGTTTCAACAACTCAATTTGTTTATTTGTCAAAGCTTTCTTCTCTTTTATCACACTTATCATTTTGTAAGACGCTTGCAAAGCGCATCTATAAGTTGTTTCCCGTTTTGTTTTATCATCTACAACTAACTCTTATCTACTCTCTACTGATATATTCAGCTTAACTTCTCTTGGCCTTGGATTAGCAAAATCATCATCCTAGTTAACAAATAAAAAAACATTAATGAACTGAATTATAAGGTTTATGGGTGTCACATGTAAATGTTACGCATAAAAAAACATAAATCTAATTAACAAATATATTTACAAAATTTAAGTATCATTTTTTCAATATTGCATGTAGCGATTTTTAAGTTGTAAACTAAGTGAGTATCATTTTTATATCAACTTACACATCAGTTTCTACTACATTTTCAAGTGCACAGTTTTTGGGTATCATATATATATATATGTGTGTGTGTGTGTGTGTGTGTGTGTGTGTGTGTGTGTAGGTATCATTTTTATTTTTTCATTATTTTTCCATAGTAAAGGTATCAGTTTTATTAATTAACTCTATTACATTGCATAAGTATCATTTCTCTTAATATACAGTAGCAGAGTATCATTTTTAACACAACATCACTACTTTACAGTTATAATGTTAACCAAGTTATTTTATTTCAATGTGTCAAATATACAAATGCTCCTTAGTACACAGTATCATTTTTCAAACAAAAGTATACACATTTTTGACTAATATAACAATAATATTTAACATACAGAATTTTCTTCAATAGCTCCAGTATCCTTAACTTGAATTGTTTTTCCTTTTCCATGCTCTTTACCTTGCTAAATGAGACCATTATTGTTAGACAATATAAACAAATAATACTACCTTTTCTTACTAACGATATCAATTACCTTATTTTTTGTCATCTCTTCTTTTCATCTTTGCCATTTCAGCTGAATTTTTTGGATCATTAAACCTTTTCGACCGTCTCTCTTTAGTTACCACTCTACTACGTTTCCTCACTCTGATTTTTTTCAACATTTTTGTCATCCAAAGTATCAGTTTATTTTCCAAATCAACTTTGTTCTTCATTTCCTGTATTAACAGTATCATTTTTTTCCCACTTGTACTTCTTTAGCATTGGCCATCAGCGGTATCAGTTTGTTTTCCTACCAAACTTTATTCCTCGATTGGTGCATTAACAGTATTAGTTTTTTCCTCAATTGCTCTTTGCTCCTCAATTTGTCTATCAACAGTATTAATGCTATTGTCTACTGCGATTTTCCTCACAACTTGATCTTAAATTTGCTTCTAAGCTTCAATTATTTGTTGTTTATCACGACCTAGGGTTTCAACTCCAGATTGAAAATTTGTGCAGAATCGACTACGGTTTCGGAATTTTTTTCGATTCCTTTTCAATTTGATCGGAATCAGGTGCGATTATAGGGTTTTCTTCCAAATTCATGTCCTCCACAACCGGAGATAGTGATGATCATGATTCGCTTGCCATTATTGTTTATCATACGAATTAAACCCAAATGTTGAAAGTATTTTTTACGATTGAGAAAAAAAGGAATAAGAACGAACACGAAAAAAAGCGAATAGAGGAGTTACGTTGGGCTGGGCTATTAATTGTCCTTCTCGATAAATTTGTAGTGTCTTGTCCTTATGGATAAAATATTTAATTCAGTTGTCCTTATAACATTTTTTCCCATTATTCTACTTCAAAACAATATTTCACATATTATGTCCTTTTAATATTGTCCAAAGCGAGTTCATTGTTATTTATTTCAAAACATTGTAATTTTCTTAAAAACCTTATTATTATTTTTGATATCTCTTCTTATTTAGAAAATTATAATAAACTTCCAATTTTAAACATTTTCCGCAATTGTTTACGGATTTATCTAGAAATACGTAAATAATAACCTTATCAAATTCCTTTCATTAATCTCATCCTGAGTCATTAAGCTATTGTAATTTATAACATCACTTGAAATATGTAAATAACCTTATTTTTCCAATCTTCGCATTATTGTTCAACTTTATCCATTTTTCCTCAATCGGTTACATTCAAATTTTAAATCCACAACTGCTTATGATTAAACATAAAATAGTAAAAGAATTAACAGAGCAAAACATATCCAAAATGTTCATAATATCAAAATAATCACTTGTGTATCACAACACATATTGATAATTATAATTTTTCATCAATGGAACTGATTTAGTAATATGAAATTCAAATAAATAGACAATGCCAAAATGCTTTTTCAGCTGTCTTTAAACTTAACAAACTTATTCAAAATAATCATTAGTATATCACAATAGATATTGATAAATGTAACTTTTCATCGATGGATGCGATTTAGTATTATAAAATTCAAAAAAATAAATAGACAAGCCAAGGTGTTTTTTCCAATAGCCTTCAAACTTAACAAACACAAAACCGTATAACCTTCAACACCATGAGTCCAACAGAAGGAACCTTGAGTAAATCGAAGTTCGTATACAAAAGTTACTCGAGTTACAATTTACAAAGACATTCTAGAAACTCTTAAGTTGAATAGCAACGTTCAACTCATAGCCATGCCGCTACACATTTAAAGCCAAATTCTTGTGAATTTAGGTAGGTCTAAAATGGTCTACCACCATGAATGTACTCTATAGTATGCAGTACAAACAAGGTAAAGTATAAATAGTAGAGTAACAACAGTAAATAAAACGACACAGTCGATTTTATACTGGTTCGGACTGCTGTCCCACGTCCAGTCCCAGACTCCCTTCTGTTATTTCACTAAACACAACAACTCTCACTTCACCTGGAAGAAAAGGTTTACAACTACCCGAACGAGATTTCTTGCCTCAACCGTTGAAGAGGACTTCCACAATACAAAGAGTTTGTTGACTACTTGTGTTCTTGATAACACAGATATGTCAAATTGGTGTACACCCTTCCTATAATTTTTCCTTGATGATATTAGTGTAATTCGTGAAAAAATATGGAAGATTTAAAATCATATAAATATGGAAATAGAGCGCTCTTGTGAATCTGAATGCTAGATAAGATAGAAAGAATTAGAGTAAAATTCCATGAGGAAAACATTTGATAGAACCTCTATTCATAATACACAAATGGTTATAATCATTCACGAAGAGATTCGAAGAAAGGATATTAATTAAAAGTTGTGACTCTCCATTGAATGATTGCATCCTTTCGTATTCAGATGTTTGAATAAAAAACTCAGATGTCTGTTTTTGAATAAAATTCGAACAGCAAGGAAATAGGCTATTTCAACCAATATTCAAATGTATGAATTATTAATTCAGATGTCTGAACTAAAAATTCAGATGTCTGTTTTTGAATAAATTCAAACAGTAAGGACATATGCTATTTTCGGCCATTATTCAGATATATGAATGTTTCAGAACAGACTTTTGAATATTATGATAAATTTATTTTTCTTTCAGCAGACAAACATCTGAATTGGAAATTCAGACGTCCGTTTGTTGTTTCTTGTCAAAGCCTTGTGTATGTCTTATATAAAATCTTATAAATTAAAAAATGTGCATGTGTGTGTGTATCACCAAGGAAAATTTTAACAAAATATATAAATATTAACAGATTCTAAACGCATATAATCTTCAATTTGAGCTACTGAATTTGTTGGTAAGTTTCTTCCTGCAAAACGGAGTTAGTCAATACACACACATATTGTAACAGCCTGCATTTTACGTTTCGAAAGATCGTAAAATATTTTTATTTTATTCCCGGAGGGTTGGATCATTCTCATATTTTAATATGGTGCTTATGGGGATGTGAGACATGTCCATAATTTTTACCGATTTTGTTTGTGACCATTTTGGCCCTATCAGCCTTGTACATGGCATAACGTTTGACTCTGGTTGAATCAGGTGGTGAGACCTGTGCCATTGGAAAGGAAATGATTATTGTCTTTCTGTAGAGTGGTTACATTAAAGATTTGGCTCAGTGGTTTGGGAGGAATCGTTGTTTTAAGGTTTTTCAGTTAGTTGTTCATAATTGGAGAGCCGCAATGGGATGATTTGGGAAGGCCCATTGGTGGGCTAGTGGAAGGGTATAAATAGGGGGTGGGAGGTATGAGAAATGTTTTACTTTCTCTATTCTCTCATTAGGTGACCTATGTTCCTCCTTCCTCTAAAACCTTTCCAACCATTAAAAATCAAAATCTAAGGAGGAAAATCATAGATCTACACCATTGAAGGCTAGATCTACATCAATTAAAGTGGGAATTTATTGGATCAAGGGATTTTGTATGAAGTGCTTGCTGTTCGGAATCTTATAACATTGATTTTAGCTTGTTTTGGAAAATCGGTGAGTGATTTACATCTCTCACATGGATTCAATGAAGTATATGAATGTTTAATCATGTTTTTTATCAAGTTCAAGTGTTTTACCATAGATCTATACCCTTATAAGTCCATTTTCATATAAATCACCTTATGATCCAATTTATCAAGTTTAAACCGGTTATTTGTATGACATTTCATATGCTTATGTCTATTAGATCCATCGTTTTGATCATATGTTCATTATAATGGTTGTGATGAAATTTACATCATTTTAGTGATAATCGTCATATTCATGTTTTTAGCAATCTTATGACATGTTTATGGTTGTATTTGTTGAAATGGTTGAGTATGTTCTGTCGATTTGGTCGATTAGAGAGGTTTTGGTCGAGATAGGGCTCGAATTGGAGATTGTAGGTTTTGGGTCGCACGTGGTGGGTCGGCCGCACCATGGTGTGGTTTTCTTTAGGAACAAGACAGGAGCATGGTCGGTCGAGCGAGCCTAGGGGAGTGAGGGTCGGTCGAGAGAGCATGGGGTTGATCTCATGAGTGGGTCGATCGAGCATGCCAGGGTCGAGCATGCTAGGGTCGGGCAGGTCAGGGACAAGTAGCAGATCTGGTCAGAGTATGGGGGTCGGTCTCAGTTTGGGTCAGGTCGGTCGTTACTGGTCGGCCGGTTTGGAGTTGTGGTTTTGGTGAGGAAGCAGTCGGGTCGGTTGGTCTCGAATTTCTGGGTTGGTCGGTCCTGTTTGAAGCAATGGAGGAGCGGTGTAATGTCCCGACTTTTTCGACTATTTTTAAAATCATTTTTATAAGGAATTAAAATGAGATTTCTAATTAAAATCAAACTAAAGAGAATTTTGAAATAAATAAATATATATATATGTATAAGCATATGTATGGAAAAATAAAATAAAATAGAATATATATACTTGATTTAATCTTGGAATGTAAAAGGAAAAAAAAACAAGTATAAAATATTTAAATAGAAATATTAATAAATAAATTCCTATGAAGAGAAAATACTTCATAATATCATTTTAACAAAGCAAGGAGTTAAAAACAAAAAGCCTTAGAACATGAATAAAATGAAGAGCATTTTGTTCACTTGAAAATAAAGAGGGGCTTGATAATAAAACAACACAATATGTATGTGTATAACAAGAAGACAAGTCGGCTACAACATAAACAAAACACACATAAACCATTTGACCTTTTTATAAAATTAATATCTCATACAAGAGACAAAACCAATTTCCATAGTGAGACAAAGCATTAAATGAAAGCTACCTTGAATAGTAGACTAGTATTTCAAAACCATACTCTAAAAACACCTAAAGTAAATTCTCATATGAGGTTGCATGTGCAAAAGGAAATATCAGCCAAGTAAGAGACAAGGAAAAACTATTTCTATAATGGATAAAATCCAAGAGGAGATACAAGCATTTAATGAAAGTAAGGTGCAAGTTTCTAGAAGAACCAACCTATTACAAGTCTATTGGCCATGGTACCTTAATAAAACAAAATTCCCATGAGTGTTCTCCCTCAAAAACAGCCGTAGGAACTAAAGGGAAGGGGTAAGGCTTAGGGGAGATTTACTGTTAAAAACATGTGCAGGAAATGTTTTTTTAAATCTTTTAGTTCCACTATAAATACCCCTTAAAGCCCTTATATTTTCTCACAACAAAGCTAAGTTCACATCTAAAAATCTGAAGCTTTTCTGTAATCTTGGATATCATCAAGTGAGTGAAACACTTTTAAAATTTCTGGTTTTAAATATTTACAGTAAACTGTTTTGAACATGGATTTAATTACATGTTCTGTCTTGACCATTATGTGATTACTGTCAATACATATTACCTGATGTTAGGATGCTTTGATTCATGAATGCATAAAATGATCTCCCATGTAGAAGACATAGTAGGATGATTGTACAAATTTTGGTTGATAATATAAGCACCCTGTTTGAATTTGAACTGTGTAAAACACAGTAGATCTGATCATAGATTATCATAAGAGAACTCCATCAAAGCCTCATCTTATCGTTGTCAATTTAACTGTATCAAGTATTTAGGCCTTAGTGGTTGAACAAGAAATCAAAAAAAAAAAACATTTACAAAGAAAACAGTTTAACAGGAAAACATAGTATACTCTCTGTATACATGGATTTTCAAATCTAACGAAACACTGATTTGATTACATGAATAGAATCGTAGGTTGAAATGATGATTTTTAATATAAAAATCATGATTTTTAAGTTAGCGGATCAAGAGAATTTCGGGTATGAACGAAATTGGGTTTTTGGGAAATTTCCGATCGTCGAAGCCACCAGAGGTCAGGCGGTTGGGAGGAGAGCTTCATCGGGGATAGGGGCATCGGGGAAAAATACAAGTTAATTTTTCTAATGTGTGGATCTTGAGAACAAATCGAAAATAGGGTTTTTGGGTGGTTTATGGGTTCGGTTCTTTGCGTCAGAACTGTTCGTCATAGACGAAGCACTGGAGGATCGGACGTGGGGGGATGGAGGCGTCGGAAAGGCGAGGTGTCGTAGCCGGAAGGGGACAGCGCCATATGGTCTGAGGTGGGAGCGGGAGGCGGTTTCCCCGATGACCTTTTCTGCCGTAAGGGAGCTCGAACAAGAAATTTACTGTAGCGACGGAGAAACGATGATCGAACGGGTGGATGGCGAGGTGGAGTGTGACGTGTTGGAAGGGTTGCGGTGGCTCTTCGTCGAGCCGAGGTGGTGTGCACGTGCACCACTGTGCACTGATATCTGAAAGAAGACAAAATACCAAGGTCTGGTACTTGGCATTTGCCAAGTCCAGTGCCTTGGCACTTGCCAAGGCATGGTACTTTGGCACTTGCCAAGTCCAGTGCCGAGGCATTGCCAAGACTGGTACTTTGGCAGTGCCAAAGCCTGGTACTTTGGCAGTGCCAAAGCCTGGTAATTTGGCAGTGCCAAGTCCGGTACTTTGGCACTTGCCAAAGCCGGTATTTTGATAATGGTAAACCGGTACTTCGGATTAAAACAATATTTTAAATTTAAAAACAATTTTAAATTTAAATTAGTAATAAATAAAATTTATAAATTAATTAAGTAAATAAAAAGAAGAGTTTATTTAATTAATCAAAGGTAAGTGGAAAATAGCAGTAGAAGATTAAACCGACAAATTTGACCGTAGAAGTTTTCGATCAGTTTGAAAGTAAAATAATAAGTAAATAAATAATTTAGATTAATTAATTAAATTATTTATAATTAAATAATCATAAAGGCATAAACAAGGAGAGAAAGTAGAGTCTAAAACACTGTCTGAGCTGCGATGACAAAGCAAGTAAAAATGCCGTGTGTGGAGCACGTGCATTTCCAAGTGATGATTTAACCTGAACAAATCGCTGTGTGAAACACATATACTTTGTCTGTTTATTTTAAAAAAGGATAATTAAACTTTTCTGATATGAACCAGGTAAACAAACACTATTTGTAAAATGATAATTAATCTGTAACTGAGTAATATGCATGATTAAACCAATAAACATTTATCGACTGTAAAAAAAGATACTCGTACATCATTTCGAAGAGTCCGGAATAAATATTACACTTCGATTCGAAGTATACGACGCATATCAAAATGCTGAAGTCAACAAGATGCGAGAACGATTTTATAAAGTATCTTCAGTCTGTTCAATCCCAGGACAAACCCGAGTGGACGAGTGTCTGACAACGTATATCAGTTAGACTCTACACATCGGATTTACGTAAGTATATTACGTTGGTAGCGGAGAAATTCGTTTCTCTTAGCTTTATTACCTATAATATATTTGGGTAATTGAATGAGTATTTCTGATGGATAGGACGATGTGGCATTCAAAGAAATTAAAGAAAATATCTGTCAGAAGATAAAACATGGCCTCAAAACTTCACAACCCGGAAGTAACAACAGTTGGGCTAGGCAGCATGGCTAGTTGGGTCATACCCAAGCCGAGTATATTATCACCATCTAGAGGACTTCCATATTTACTTCTTAAATCTCTTTCGCTGCTGTAACATTCGGAAACGGTAAATCGATCTCAACCGTAGGAGTGATAATGTATTCGTCACACTCAAGCTAAATGAGTGGACGGTCATGTGTGACCGGGTTACAAGACGTTCTTGTTGAACCCCAGTGTATCCTCCCTAGAGTACACTGATCGACGGGTTCTCCCATACCCTGTCTATTGGTATCCAAACTCCGATATGCGCTCTGTGACTTTTAAATTTGTATACTATATACGTGAACGTGAGATGCAAGCGTTTCACTAGATTTCTATTTATTTGATACAAACTATCGTAATATCAAACGTTTTGATATAAATTACTTGGTCATTTTCATATGCTAGTTATGGTTTGACCTAATGATTTCTAAAGTTAAAAACGATCAACATGGGAAACCGTATCACTTATTTTCCTGTTTACATCTTATAACTATGTTTCCTCACACCAGTCCCCTGACTGACCCTGAGTTAATTTTTGTGTTTCCTAAACTCTTGGGTACTCATAACATTTATTATGAGTAGAGAAGTGAATTCAGGTAAGGGAAGTGAAACCCGATGATGGACAAGTTCAAGACCCTAGTAGCATATCTGTTTAGTTTCCCAGTTTAAGTATCTATGTTATTGTAATATGGTAATGTATAATTATGTTGTTGAACCATGAGGATGATGTATTATGTTGTGTACTCTGTTGTATCAGACCTTATGATGTAATATATATGTATTTGTGAAATTCCGCTGTGAGATTCTGATGACTTCTTATTCTTCTATTCTATAAGTTCTATCCTTTCTATCTCATCTTCTAAATTCTTCCAATAATGGCACGGTTTCCGAGATATCGAAAATCGCGCCGTTACAGTTGGTATCAGAGCTTAGGATTTCTGAACACCTAGGCTATAAGTTAGTACTGAGAGAGCGTATTTTTATAAAAACCGTATAGTATAGGACGACCCTATCTATTAATGTAGGTTATCCCTAAGACTGTTTTCCCAACGAGTATTAACTCTCAAATCATATACTCAGGAAGTTGACAATGAGTTCTCAAGCAAGGCGAGGCCAAGGAGCAAGTAGGGCAACTACGACCAACGGGCACAATGTTAATCAGACCCAAGTGGATACGGCTGAAGTAGTCCAAGCTCCAATATAGCCGAACTTCGCTATGATTTGCAAGAACTACACTACTCTGGGAGGAAAGACTTTTAAGGGAATGGAATCACTGGTTGACGTCCAAGCATGGATTAGATCATGTGAAAAGATTTTTAAGGGACTAAAGTTGGATGACGAGTACAAACATCTCATAACATCATGGAATCTGGAGGGAGCCGCAGTTATCTGGTGGGATGCCCAGACTGCAAATACTCCGGAAGAGAATTTTAATTGGGATATGTTCAAAGAAGCTTTTGAAGCTCAGTATCTGCCAGCAACTGGGAAAACCAAGATGTACCGAGACTTCATCGACCTGAAACAAGAAAGCATGACTGTCACTGAGTACGAGAACAAGTTCAATGCACTATCAAGCTTTGGACCAGAGTTGGTAGATACCTCACTGAAGAAAAACGAAATGTTCATAGCAGGATTAAAAGATAGCCTTCAAGGCCATACGATGGGGCATCTAAAAGATCCATTTGTTGAACTCGTGGATTTAGCTCTCAGGTATGAAGCCCTGGATGCTAAAAACCCAACTACAGCAAAGGCTCAGACTGGAGAAGCGAGTGGAGGAAATACCCAGAAAAGGAAGTTTAACCCTGACTGGAAGGATAACAAGAACCAAGGAAAGACGGTTCAACAGAAAACTGAGAATCGTTTCAAGAACGTCCTGTGTCACAACTGCAAGCAGAAGGGTCACATTGCATGGTTCTGCAAACAAAAGAGTAAAAAGAAACCTCAGCAACAGCCACCGCAACAGCAGCAAAGGAAGCCTCACAACCATAGCAGTAGCAACAACAGGTTCAGAGAAATGAGATGGTACTGAAAAACCTTTGTTTCAACTGTCACCAGCCTGGTCATATGGTGAAAGACCGTCCACTGATGAAAAGGGCACCTCAGGCAAGGGTGTATGCCATCAAGAATGAACCATCTGGCTCTCAGAATGTGAATGGGAAGGGAGTGCTAGAAGATACTTTACAATTTAAAGGAATTTATCTTCGAGTTTTATTTGACACCGGCGCTTCACACAGTTTTATTTCTTCTGAAACTGTAGACCAATTTAACCTTAAACCAATTATTTCCCCAAACCCAATTTGTGTATCAAATCCCATTGGTAGTAAAACCGAGTTAAAAATGTGTTGTGAGGATATAACACTGTTATATCTCTCACATTCCTTTCGTTTCGATTTCTATCTGCTGGACTTCAAAAGTTTCAATTTTATTCTTGGATTGGGCTGGCTGAGCGAGTTCCAAGCCAAGATAAAATGTGATAAAGAAACTATAACCTTGATAACCAACCTAGACCGTAAAGCTAGGATACCTTGTGGAAAACCCGGTATTCACACTTGTAATTTCCTATACGCCCTAGAAGCACCAAAAGAGAACCTTAAAACACTAGACGTAGTTAGAGAATTCAAGGGTATATTCGAAGAAGTCGGAAGTTTACCTCCACATCGGGAGATAGAATTCTGAATCGATTTAATTCTAGGAGCAAGACCAATAGTTCAACCAAAAAGACGTATGGCTCCAAAGGAAGTATCAAAACAGGAGAAACAGACTCGGGATTTACTGAATAAAGGCTTAATCCGACCAAGTTTTTCTAGAAGGGGCTCGGCAGTAGTTTTTGTAGTAAAGTCTGACGGGTCGTTGCGACCGTGTGTTGACTATAGAGAATTAAACAAGGCAACCATCAAAAACAAATACCCTTTACCCCAAATTGACAATCTTATCGATCAATTGCATGGAGCAACAGTATTCTCCCAAATGGACCTAGCAACAGGATTTCACCAATTGAGAATCGCTGAAGATAGTATTCCTTTCACAGCATTTAGAGGCCCGAATTTCTTTTATGAGTGGTTGGTTATGCCATTCGATCTAACCAACGCACCAGCATTTTTCGTGGATTTAATGAACAGGGTTTTTAGGAAAATTTTGAACAAGTTCGTTCTAATTTTCATTGAAGGTATTCTGATTTATTCAAAAACTGAAGAGGAGCATCGCTATCACCTTAAAGTAGTCCTAGAAACTCTAAGGAAAAATGTATTGAAGGCCAAATTTTCAAAATGCCATTTTTGGAAGTCTGAAGTGAGATTTTTGGGACATATTGTAAATGGAGATGGAATATCAGTAGACCCAGTAAAAGTGGAAGCAGTACAACAATGAAGACAACGTCGTACACCAACCGATGTTCGAAGTTTCCTAGAATTGGCGGGATATTACTGAAGATTTATTCAAGATTACTCAAAGATATCATCTCATCTGACGAAATTAACAGAAAAAGGCCAAAGGTTCATTTGGACCCCGAAGTGTGAAGAATCTTTTCAAGAATTAAAAGAGCGTTTAACCAAAGCACCAGTGTTAGTTGTTCCCGATGGAACCGGCAAATTTGACGTCTACACTGACGCTTGTGGAGTTGGATTAGGAGCTTTGTTGATGCAGAACCGTCGTGTAATTGCATATGCAAGTAGACAATTAAAGATACACGAGAAGAATTATGCAACTCACGATTTAGAGTTATTGGCCGTGGTTATTGCATTGAAGATATGGAGGCACTATGTAACACCCCACATCAGTTAAGGTCACTCACAAAGGGAATGACTTAACTTCAATGGAGTATTATGGGTACTGGGACAGAAATATTACAAGACAGACATATATAAAACAGCGGAAAATAAAGTGGAAGTACTCCAAATCATTTATTTAATATAAATGTTTACAAGAAAAGCCTATGTTTACAAGAGAAGCCCATCAACTTCCAATACCCAATTTCATAGTTAAAATATCTGTCTTGCTCAAAAACAAAGAAGCATAAAAACAAACTGCAGTATTCCCCAATAAAGCAAAGCAAGCCATAGCCAAGAGAAATCCAAGCCATACATGAAAGAGCCTTGGAGCTTGGTAAGATCCGAACTAAGCTGTATTCCCACCCTGTGAACCTGGGGGGGGAAACGGAAGAAAAAGAGGCGAAACAAAACGGGTCAGTCATAAAGACTGAGTAAGTCCTAGTGACTTTCAGCATAAAAATAGGTAAAGATAAAATGGCATGAATAAACTGAAAGTAAACATAAGCATGATAACAAGGTAGGCAAGATAAACTAAGATATCAAGATAAACTAAGGTAACAAGGTAAACTTCGGGCACGATGAATCAAGTATAACATCCCATAATTCCTATCAAGTATCACATCGCATGGTTTCTGTCGAGAATAACATCGCAAGTTTTCTAAGCTTCACCATTAAAATGATATCTATTTGCTCTACACCACCTAACTAGCATCCTCATAAGTGTCTTACATGGAATGATCTGTATTCCTACTAGTGTCCCAACTAGTGTCCTGTGTAACAAGGATCTGTACCCCCTACTAGTGTCCTAACTAGTAGCCCGTGTTATATAATAATTACAACGTGATCCCAATCCCCGCAATTATGGTAGCCTTCAGGTGTACATCGATTATGAGGATTCCACCTCGATCACCCCAATGGTCATGAATATATTCGATGCACCCTTACTACCCTATCGATCGGCTCCCTACTTGACCTAGTTCTCGTTTGTGTCACGCGGCCCCCTACTTGTAGATACCTGTGCTGGTCCCACCATGGGGTGTAACAAGTCCTATTGTGGCAACCCTGACACGATCAAGATGCACAGCTTTATACCTACTGATGCCCAGTGGCTAAATTTTCTGCGCCGAAGTGTGTGCACGCCCGCACTCCGTTAGAACCTGCACTGCTGCACCAACCGTCGCTAATTTGACCTCTTATAATCAGCCCAGTAATCGTGCCCCACCCTGCCTAGCTCAGGGTTCCGTTGATACCTAATGTGGGTTACTGCTGAAATGGGTCCCCGTTACTAGGTTTTTCTAATGGTTAAGTCTGTGGGCCTATATTCTCTGATATTACCCACCAACCCTGATGTGTACTTAACCCCGCTACTGATTCAAGCATGTGTATTTAATGGTTAAGTGTATGTGGGCCTATATTTACTAATATTACCCACCAACCCGAAATGTACTTAACCCTCTCCGTCCATTACGTTAAATTGGTTAAGTGTTTTCCCTTGTTTTACTTAGCCCTACCACACATCATGTTATATTGGTTAAATTTTGTTCCTTGTGTTACTTAACCCTACCGCAATTCTTGTTATACTGGCGAAGTGTTCTCCCTTGTCTTAACTTAACCCCACCGCATGTCATGTCATATTGGTTAAGTGTATATTGACTTAGCCCACCTACCTATCATGTTGTGACAGTTAAGTGTTACCCTCTGTTGTTACTTAACCTTACCACGCATCACGTTATATTGGTTAAGTGCATGTTAACTTAACCCCATCCACCAGTCGTATTATAATGGTTAAGTGTTACTCTCGTGTGTTTACTTAACCCTACCACGCATCAGGTTATATCGATTGGGTGTTATCAACCTATTCAAGTTAGCCCAACCCATCCGCCAGTCACGTTATAACGGTTAAGTGTAATTAGCTTAGCCACGTTACTTAACTCACCCACTCATATCATATTGGTTAAGTGTCATTAGTCTAGTCATATTACTTAACCCACACATTGGTCTGATCAACAGTTATGTTGGTTGAGCCTGCACTTATAAGTTTTACAAGTTCTTAACTCATACCGGTTAGGTCTACATTTATATGACAAATTTCCATGTCATGCCACCTAACCCTCTAACCATACCCACGTCTTATTATGGTTAGTATTCCTTAATTCATTCATTATGACGAACGAAACATGACCTCTCACATTAGACCGTGCATTTTGTGGCCACTGGATTTGCCGGGCGGTTCCGGGCAGATTTACACCACAAACTGGGTATAACCTTGTGTCATAAACCGTTACGCCTACAATTTGGCCTTCGACCTCTCACATTAGACTGACACTTTGTGGCTACTGGATTTGCCGGGCGGTTCCGGGCAGATTTACACCACAAACTGAGTCTAACCTCGTGTCAAAGGTTCATTAATGGTCGTATTCCACCCAAAACCCCAATATTAGTTCATGTGTTTAACATATATAAATGTTCATGATTCACGTTTTTGCCCAAAACGTATTCCCAAATTATTATCATAATTTACTATAAGGTTATGCCAAATTATAGCCTCCTATTTCCAATGCATACCAACTACCCAAAACCCAACTTAGGCGCGTTCATGTAAAGCTTTCTCCAAATCATAAATTATCGTATATGTTTCTACTCCAAATTTTACATAATTAACATATGCCCAAGTTCTAGGTTACATGTCAGTTTTACATATGCCCAATTCATACCAAATTTACATATGTTCAATTCATGCCGTTTTACATGTATGCAAATTTTATGCCAATTTACACATATATCAAGTTTAATACCGTTTTACATATGTCAAGATTCATGATTTACATGTTTACAAAGATATACTTAATTTACATAGATCCAGTTTTATACCCAAAATTACATGTTTAACATGTTTACACCAATTTACCCATAACGAGTTCTAGCCAAATTACATATATCAAGATCCATGTAAAACTATATATGCCAATCCCCATTCTTGCAATTACTACTACAATGACAATATTTGATTTACATGTTACATTACATAGATCCAAATTTATGCCAAATTCCATGCATATAATATTAATGCAAACTTCCTCATAACAAGATTATACCAAAATTTACATATCAAGCCCAAACTTGCAAATACAATCCAATTTCATGTTGCCAATAATTCCATCATATTCATATAGGCAATTATCCCATAATTCCCCTGTATACGTATCGTACGCAAGTCACGGTTTTAGGCCAAGGTCCGAAATTGACTGAGGTTCATCAAAAGAAAATAAATAGGGGAAAGGTAGAATCTTGCATCAAAATAAGATCGGAGAGAAAAACATCATCGCATGCATATTAAGATTACAACAGGCTGAATAGATTATGAACTTGTCATGAGAATAAAGATAGACAAGTCAAAAACTCAAGATTCAAGAAACAATGGAAATAGATTTGGATCGATAAACATACTTAGATCCAATTTCACTTTAATTCAATGCCATATTATAATCAAATATTTAAATCGGAAAATAACTAGAACTTACAGAGCATGGCTAGCGAATTAAGAAGTGAATTTGTCGTAGAACGTTGCAGCGTCATTGATCTATTCTCTTGAATTTGTTGTAGAAGCATTGATCTTTGATTTGATTTGGGTTTGAACGCTTAAGCTTTAATTTGGAGACGGCGGCCATGGCTCAAGAGAGATTCCAGCAGCACTTAGTTGTAAGAATGATTTGTTATGAATTAGGTTAGGTCTAGGTGTTATTTATAGATGAATAGGGTGATTTAAAGCCTTCAAATCAGTCCAGAAGTCATCAGAATCGCACAACTCGAATACACATCATCTAGCCACTCAAAAGAAGACACGTTGCCTCAGAACACTCCAGAATTTGGTGCTGGATTTGTATGGGCGCACTTGGCAGGTGCGCCAGTGAATTTTTGTACTGGCGCAGTTCACAAGTGCGCCAGTGTATTCTGGCCTGTTTTCGTTTTTTCTACCTAATTTCGTTCGTCCATATATTCTTCATGCGGTATCCGTTTTACGCAAACTCGGACTCTATTTCGCGTATTTTTTCAAGAGGAACGCAATGGTTATGTCCATTTTACCTAATTCCTGATTCTTGAATTAGTTATCCTTATTTTACTGTCTTTTCCGTTACATACGCCGTCATCGAACTAATTTTTCTTCTCTTCCATGTATTAATTAATTCTCCTTATGCATCACCATTATTTACCTATCATAAGCATATTTTCATATATTTTATTTCATTTTTAATTATATTAAAAAAAATACGAGGTGTTACATTCTCCCCTCCTTAAAGGATTTCGTCCCCGAAAATTTCAAGTTAAGAAGAATGTGTCCTACCATCCATCATCCATCCACTCAGTCATCAATCACAGGCATTCATTGTCCTTAAGAGATTTCTAATGCTGTATGAACATATGCAAGAAGTGTGTGTATATGTTCCTTGTCTAATGCAAATGATCAGGACTGATTGATCTTTCTAATGCAAAATATGTTAAGTGCCATGAATCCACATGTATGCAAATAATCCTAGTCACGTAAACACTATATGTGTGCACAAACATCCATCCATATGCAACATCCTCATGATAACACATTCAATTTCATCCATAAACAAGTATAAACACTCATGCATATGCAATATGAAAGGTGATTGAGCCGTTCTAGTGCCTAATGTGTGTAAATGCATCCACGAGCAACCACTAGCAACCACTTGCAGCCACTTGCAACCATCAATCATAACATGTCTCAAACACATGTTTGCACCCAATTGTTCCTATCTAAAGGTATAGTCTAGTGATAGAAGCAAGTAAAAACTTTGTGCCCATTAGGCAATGTCAAAACTGGAAATCTATGCCACATATATATTGATTAGGAGAAGAACTCTCTAAGCATCAGCCCCGAAGACCGAAATCAACATCAGACTGACACCCAAAGAATTACTCAACCCAACCAATATATATATGTTTCTAGGAAACTAATCATTATGGACTCCTATTAGGTCACAAGGAAATCCCTTCCTAAGACCAACCCGTATCCTATAAAACCCAAAAAGTTTAGTCAACCCAACGAACACCCTCAAGCCCCAACATGTGTTGCTAACAAATGAGTCATACTCCCTATGGGGTTTGCAACAGAAATTAGATTGAGGATAGGACCGAGACGATATACACAAAAGATAGCATGCAAGTAAGCTTTACAGGAAGAGAGGGATCAAGGGTATACTCTTAAAAAGAGATATGATGCGCGAATCTAGTCTTCAATCTTCTAAGTCGCATTTCCGTGAGCTTAACTCTATTGTGCTTTGACCGTATTTAACTTCACAATTTCATAGCTTCTTAATTCATGTTTCCAAAATATGAGTTGGAACCCATTTCACTGTTGCCTCTCATTCCACTTTCCCTTATTCTCTCCCTAGTATACTCGGCTCAAACATAACTGCGTACTCATGGTTTCATGCAAGCTCTCCAAAATTCACTAGTGAATCTTGGATCTCGTCCACTTACTATCAGGTATTCCATGCAGAAGAACTATCTCTTGAAAATAAATGCCAACCATGCTGCCAAATGTACTTACTAAGGTGCTTCTCTACAACTCATGCATAAGCGAAACAACCCATCCACCTTAGTGGTGGACACTACTCGAGCGGATTACAAATTACCAATAAATGTGTCAAGATATTCTAGGTAACAAATCATGATAGAACCCTAAAGGTTACCTGCGACTTCGAGGGTATTACCGAGGCAAGTCAAGAGTTCAACTACCCTCTTTTCAAAACCGAGAATGGTACCATTTCTGGATAACCACTCCATCCCTAGAATCAACCCATAGCCCAAAAACAGAATCATTACTTCTAAACTCAACACTTAGCATAGACATTCTCAATTACAAACAAGTCATGAATAAATGAGCCGATTCCCCAACAGGATTTGAGACGAAAATGGGATCTTTTAATACGCTAGTATTAAGGTGCAGAGACTCAACTATCGAAGCAGAATAAAAAGGATGCGATGTACAAAAACAGAGTTCTAGTGGGATGATAGAAAAGAAAAGTTAAACCTTTAACAGAAACGTTACCACCTCTCTGAGGTACGCTAGTAGTGAGAGCATACAATTGCCCCCTCGACGATCTTGTCCTTTGCCCTTGTCCTTGTCCTATAATACTTAACTACACGTCCCTTCTTACCATACTAAAGATACTCTCTCTTGTCATGGGTTTTACTATTCTTTCACTTTGGCCTCTTTCCTTTCACCTTTTTCCTCCTTCGTGAATTAAGCCATTTCAACAAGTTTCTCATCCTTAGGCTTGTGTCCCTTTAGTTCTTACTATCCTTGTATAGCTTGTTGACAAGTTTTCTCGGAAGCTACCTCCATCGCACGGCAACTCTACAAAGCTTGAAATAAGACTAGACGCAGATGGGACTACTGCGGCTACAGATGGAGGTTGGGCACTTCTTTGCCCTCCGACATATGTCGGATGCCTATGAAACTATGGTGAAAAGAGAGAGAAGAGATTTCAAGAGAGAATCAAAAGATAGTGCACATGGCTTTGTGGAATATGCCTTTTAATCAAAACAAAATTTTGTTGAAAATTTGCTTCTTTGTAAATGTTTTGAAAATAATTTCAGAAGGTTTTAAAAAGCTTTTGCCCAGTCTGGTAACCTTCTGCTCTGATACAAAATGTAACACCCCACATCAGTTAAGGTCACTCACAAAGGGAATGCCTTAACTTCAATGGAGTATTATGGGTACTGGAACAGAAATATTACAAGACAGACATATATAAAATAGCGGAAAATAAAGTGGAAGTACTCCAAATCATTTATTTAATATAAATGTTTACAAGAAAAGCCTATGTTTACAAGAAAAGCCCATCAACTTCCAATACCCAATTTCATAGTTAAAATATCTGTCTTGCTCAAAAACAAAGAAGCATAAAAACAAACTGCAGTATTCCCCAATAAAGCAAAGCAAGCCATAGCCAAGAGAAATCCAAGCCATACATGAAAGAGCCTTGGAGCTTGGTAAGATCCGAACTAAGCTGTATTCCCACCCTGTGAACCTGGGGGGGAAACGGAAGAAAAAGAGGCGAAACAAAACGGGTCAGTCATAAAGACTGAGTAAGTCCTAGTGACTTTCAGCATAAAAATAGGTAAAGATAACATGGCATGAATAAACTGAAAGTAAACATAAGCATGATAACAAGGTAGGCAAGATAAACTAAGATATCAAGATAAACTAAGGTAACAAGGTAAACTTCGGGCACGATGAATCAAGTATAACATCCCATAATTCCTATCAAGTATCACATCACATGGTTTCTGTCCAGAATAACATCGCAAGTTTTCTAAGCTTCACCATTAAAATGATATCTATTTGCTCTACACCACCTAACTAGCATCCTCATAAGTGTCTTACATAGAATGATCTGTATTCCTACTAGTGTCCCAACTAGTGTCCTGTGTAACAAGGATCTGTACCCCCTACTAGTGTCCTAACTAGTAGCCCGTGTTATATAATAATTACAACGTGATCCCAATCCCCGCAATTATGGTAGCCTTCAGGTGTACATCGATTATGAGGATTCCACCTCGATCACCCCAATGGACATGATTATATTCGATGCACCCTTACTACCCTATCGATCGGCTCCCTACTTGACCTAGTTCTCGTTTGTGTCACGTGGCCCCCTACTTGTAGATACCTGTGCTGGTCCCACCATGGGGTGTATTAAGTCCCATGGTGGCAACCCTGACACGAACAAGATGCACAGCTTTATACCTACTGATGCCCAGTGGCTAAATTTTCTGCGCCGAAGTGTGTGCACGCCCGCACTCCGTTAGAACCTGCACTGCTGCACCAACCGTCGCTAATTTGACCTCTTATAATCAGCCCAGTAATCGTGCCCCACCCTGCCTAGCTCAGGGTTCCGTTGATACCTAATGTGGGTTACTGCTGAAATGGGTCCCCGTTACTAGGTTTTTCTAATGGTTAAGTCTGTGGGCCTATATTCTCTGATATTACCCACCAACCCTGATGTGTACTTAACCCCGCTACTGATTCAAGCATGTGTATTTAATGGTTAAGTGTATGTGGGCCTATATTTACTAATATTACCCACCAACCCGAAATGTACTTAACCCTCTCCGTCCATTACGTTAAATTGGTTAAGTGTTTTCCCTTGTTTTACTTAGCCCTACCACACATCATGTTATATTGGTTAAATTTTGTTCCTTGTGTTACTTAACCCTACCGCAATTCTTGTTATACTGGCGAAGTGTTCTCCCTTGTCTTAACTTAACCCCACCACATGTCATGTCATATTTGTTAAGTGTATATTGACTTAGCCCACCTACCTATCATGTTGTGACAGTTAAGTGTTACCCTCTGTTGTTACTTAACCTTACCACGCATCACGTTATATTGGTTAAGTGCATGTTAACTTAACCCCTTCCACCAGTCGTATTATAATGGTTAAGTGTTACTCTCGTGTGTTTACTTAACCCTACCACGCATCAGGTTATATCGATTGGGTGTTATCAACCTATTCAAGTTAGCCCAACCCATCCGCCAGTCACGTTATAACGGTTAAGTGTTATTAGCTTAGCCACGTTACTTAACCCACCCACTCATATCATATTGGTTAAGTGTCATTAGTCTAGTCATATTACTTAACCCACGCATTGGTCTGATCAACAGTTATGTTGGTTGAGCCTGCACTTATAAGTTTTACAAGTTCTTAACTCATACCGGTTAGGTCCACATTTATATGACAAATTTCCATGTCATGCCACCTAACCCTCTAACCATACCCACGTCTTATTATGGTTAGTATTCCTTAATTCATTCATTATGACGAACGAATCATGACCTCTCACATTAGACCGTGCATTTTGTGGCCACTGGATTTGCCGGGCGGTTCCGGGCAGATTTACACCAGAAACTGCGTTTAACCTTGTGTCATAAACCGTTACGCCTACAATTTGGCCTTCAACCTCTCACATTAGACTGACACTTTGTGGCTACTGGATTTGCCGGGCGGTTCCGGGCAGATTTACACCACAAACTGAGTCTAACCTCGTGTCAAAGGTTCATTAATGGTCGTATTCCACCCAAAACCCCAATATTAGTTCATGTGTTTAACATATATAAATGTTCATGATTCACGTTTTTGTCCAAAACGTATTCCCAAATTATTATCATAATTTACTATAAGGTTATGCCAAATTATAGCCTCCTATTTCCAATGCATACCAACTACCCAAAACCCAACTTAGGCGCGTTCATGTAAAGCTTTCTCCAAATCATAAATTATCGTATATGTTTCTACTCCAAATTTTACATAATTAACATATGCCCAACTTCTAGGTTACATGTCAGTTTTACATATGCCCAATTCATACCAAATTTACATATGTTCAATTCATGCCGTTTTACATGTATGCAAATTTTATGCCAATTTACACATATATCAAGTTTAATACCGTTTTACATATGCCAAGATTCATGATCTACATGTTTACAAAGATATACTTAATTTATATATATCCAGTTTTATACCCAAAATTACATGTTTAACATGTTTACACCAATTTACCCATAACGAGTTCTAGCCAAATTACATATATCAAGATCCATGTCAAACTATATATGCCAATCCCCATTCTTGCAATTACTACTACAATGACAATATTTGATTTACATGTTACATTACATAGATCCAAATTTATGCCAAATTCCATGCATATAATATTTATGCAAACTTCCTCATAACAAGATTATACCAAAATTTACGTATCAAGCCCAATCTTGCAAATACAATCCAATTTCATGTTGCCAATAATTCCATTATATTCATATAGGCAATTATCCCATAATTCCCCCGTATACGTATCGTACGCAAATCGCGGTTTTAGGCCAAGGTCCGAAATTGACTGAGGTTCATAAAAAGAAAATAAATAGGGGAAAGGTAGAATCTTGCATCAAAATAAGATCGGAGAGAAAAACATTATCGCAGGCATATTAAGATTATAACAGGCTGAATAGATTATGAACTTGTCATGAGAATAAAGATAGACAAGTCAAAAACTCAAGATTCAAGAAACAATGGAAATAGATCTGGATCGATAAACATACTTAGATCCAATTTCACTTTAATTCAATGCCATATTATAATCAAATATTTAAATCGGAAAATTACTAGAACTTACAGAGCATGGCTAGCGAATTAAGAAGTGAATTTGTCGTAGAACGTTGCAGCGTCATTGATCTGTTCTCTTGAATTTGTTGTAGAAGCATTGATCTTTGATTTGATTTGGGTTTGAACGCTTAAGCTTTAATTTGGAGACGGCGGCCATGGCTCAAGAGAGATTCCAGCAGCATTTAGGTGTAAGAATGATTTGTTATGAATTAGGTTAGGTCTAGGTGTTATTTATAGATGAATAGGGTGATTTAGAGCCTTCAGATCAGTCCAGAAGTCATCAGAATCACACAACTCGAATACACATCATCTAGCCACTCAAAAGAAGACACGTTGCCTCAGAACACTCCAGAATTTGGTGCTGGATTTGTATGGGCGCACTTGGCAGGTGCGCCAGTGTATTTTTGTACTGGCGCAGTTCACAAGTGCGCCAGTGTATTCTGGCTTGTTTTCGGTTTTTCTACCTAATTTCGTTCGTCCATATCTTCTTCATGCGGTATCCGTTTTACGCAAACTCGGACTCTATTTCGCGTATTTTTTCAAGAGGAACGCAATGGTTATGTCCATTTTACCTAATTCCTGATTCTTGAATTAGTTATCCTTATTTTACTATCTTTTCCGTTACATACGCCGTTATCAAACTAATTTTTCTTCTCTTCCATGTATTAATTAATTCTCCTTATGCATCACCATTATTTACCTATCATAAGCATATTTTCATATATTTTATTTCATTTTTAATTATATTAAAAAAATACGGGGTGTTACACACTATCTTCTAGGTGGAAAATTCGAACCTTTTACAGATCATAAACCATTGAGGTACTTATTTTCTCAGAAGGATTTAAACTTGAGACAACAACGATGGTTGGAATTCCTTGCATCATATGATTTGGACATCATTTATACACCCGGTAAAGCAAATGTGGTAGCAGACGCCTTGAGTAGAAATGCAATTCTATCTATATTGGAAGTCACACCGACTCTCCAAGAAAGGATTATGGGAAATCAAAAGAGAGATGCCAAGTTGGAGAAGATCATTCAAGGAGTTACGGATAGGAGGGAGTCTGATTTCAAGTTGGATAACCGAGGAGTGTTAAAGATTAACAATAGATTATGTGTTCCAGATGTGGATGGATTGAGGCAAGAAGTTTTGAAAGAATGCCATGCATCGAGGTTGAGCATCCATCCCGGAATTCATAAGATGAATAACGATATGAAACGAGTATTCTGGTGGCCAGGAATGAAGAAGGATATTACAACCTTTGTAAATGAATGTTTGTGTTGTCAGCAAGTAAAAGGAGATCATCAAAAGACTGCTGGACTATTACGATCATTAGAAATACCCAACTGGAAGTGGGAAATGATATCGATGGATTTTGTCGATGGATTGACAAGTACAAGAAGTGGATTTGAAGGAATTTGGGTAATTGTCGATCGGCTGACAAAAAGCGCGCATTTTATCCCAGTAAAACCGACACGCACAGCCGCATCTTTAGCCGAAGTTTTCATGAAGGAGATTATACGACTACATGGAGTCCCAACAAGCATTGTAAGCGATAGAGATCCCATCTTTACAAGTAAATTTTGGGAAGCATTGCAAAAGACTTTGGGAATGAAATTGAATCTCAGTACAGCTTACCATCCTCAAACGGATGGTCAGACTGAGAGGGTAAACGGATATTAGAAGATTTGTTAAGAGCTTGTATTTTAGATTTTGGAGGATCATGGGAAGATCATCTGCACTTGGTGGAGTTCGCTTATAATAATAGTTACCAGGCGAGTATATAAATGGCACCATACGAAGCACTGTATGGAAGACCTTGTAAAGCACCCGCATGTTGGATTGAATCCGGAGACAAATTAGTACTTGGACCGGACATGATCCGAGAAGCAACAGAGAAGGTGGAGTTGGTGAAGTTAAGAATGAAAGAAGCCCAGGATCAACAGAAAAGCTATGTTGATCAAAGGCGAAGAGGTCTTGTATTTGAGATAGGAGATCTAGTATTTGTGAAGATTTCACCATTGAGAGGAGTGGTGAGATTCGGAAAAGCCGGAAAGTTAACTCCGCGATATGTTGGACCTTTCCGAGTTCTGGAGAGAATTGGTTTTCTAGCCTATAGAGTGGAATTTCCAGAACATATGGCAGGGATTCACAACGTATTCCATGTGTCTCATTTGAGGAAATGTTTGCACGGTATGTCTTTAATTCTGGAACCATCTGTTCAGCATGAAATAGAAATTGAATCAGATTTGACAGTGATTCGACGACCATTTCGTATTATTGATAGAGAAGAAAAGCAACTTCGTAACAAAGCGGTAAGTCTGCTAAAGATTCAGTGGAGCGATAATCCGAAAGATTGCACGTGGGAGACAGAGAAACATATCAGGAAATTATACCCGGACTTTTCTACAGATTAGGCATGTTTTGCTAGTTGGTTGTTTGGATGAAATGAAACATTGGATTTTTTTTATTCTGTGAGCATTGGTATGTACATTTGTAGATTCAGTTTATTAGGACTTATGAACTCCCTTGCTATGATTCTATCATTGACGAGTTCTATTTCCTTGTTTACTTTCCAGATGGCACCGTTAATGCAGACCACAGCTAGGAAAAGACCCACCCCACACCAGACCGAGAGCTTGCTGGCCAAGAGAGCGAGAGTAGGAGATTCTAAAGATATTAGAGAGAGGACACTAAGTAAAGATGAGGGTACCCACAGGACATCGGAGGAGTCGGATATCGGTAGAGGAGAACAAATGGAGCAAGGGACAGACATCCAGGGATTCTCAGAGGAAGAAGACATACTAATGATCGAGACAGGTTTTGGAGGTAGTGATAGTAATGACGACAGTGACAGGGATAAGGATGTGGCGGAGGATATGGACGCTAATGGTGATGACGAAGAAGAATACGAAGAGGAGGAGAAGGTTGTTCCTGAGACACCGGTCGCTGCCACGGGAGGACAGCCAGAGGAGTTTGTCGACCCCGTTTTAGCGATATGGATGAGATTGGAGCAGGCACTTTTTGAGTATCATGCAGTGGGAGGATGGGTAGAGATCTTTGGAAATTATGGTTACCCCACGATACAGGTATACATGATTCCACCAGTGGAGGTTATAGAGATTTCTGACGATGAGGAAGAGGAACCAGCTAACCAGGGAATTATGGAGGTTGCAAGCCATCAGATGATGAGGATGAAATGGTGGAAGTTATAAACATCATAGATTACGAGTGGATTGTGATTGATAATGACTTAGAGGAGTAGATAAGAGTGATGTGTTTGGACTATCTATATATTATGTAGCCTATAACTTGAAGTAGTCAAGTATAGCCTAGTTATGTGGTACGTTATGTATGACTAGAACGTGTATGAAACTAGTGTATAATTATAATGTACGAAGTAGTAGTGATATGAAGTATCATCTTTTGGGGAAAATCTTTCTATCTTTCTTACTTTTAATTTCGGGGACGAAATTCTTATAAGGGGGTGGACTGTAATGTCCCGACTTTTTCGACTATTTTTAAAATCATTTTTATAAGGAATTAAAATGAGATTTCTAATTAAAATCAAACTAAAGAGATTTTTGAAATATATATATATATGTATGTATAAGCATATGTATGGAAAAATAAAATAAAATAGAATATATATATATATATATACTTGATTTAATCTTGGAATGTAAAAGGAAAAAAACAAGTATAAAATATTTAAATAGAAATATTAAGAAATAAATTCCTATGAAGAGAAAATACTTCATAATATCATTTTAACAAAGCAAGGAGTTAAAAACAAAAAGCCTTAGAACATGAATAAAATGAAGAGCATTTTGTTCACTTGAAAATAAAGAGGGGCTTGATAATAAAACAACACAATATGTATGTGTATAACAAGAAGACAAGTCGGCTACAACATAAACAAAGCACACATAAACCATTTGACCTTTTTATAAAATTAATATCTCATACAAGAGACAAAAACAATTTCCATATTGAGACAAAGCAATAAATGAAAGCTACCTTGAATAGTAGACTAGGATTTCAAAACCATACTCTAAAAACACCTAAAGTAAATTCTCATATGAGGTTGCATGTGCAAAAGGAAATATCAGCCAAGTAAGAGACAAGGAAAAACTATTTCTATAATGGACAAAATCCAAGAGGAGATACAAGCATTTAATGAAAGTAAGGTTCAAGTTTCTAGAAGAACCAACCTAGTACAAGTCTATTGGCCATGGTACCTTAATAAAACAAAATTCCCATGCGTGTTCTCCCTCAAAAACATCTGTAGGAACTAAAGGGAAGGGGTAAGGCTTAGGGGAGATTTACTGTTAAAAGCATGTGCAGGAAATGTTTTTTTAAATCTTTTAGTTCCACTATAAATACCCCTTAAAGCCCTCATATTTTCTCACAACAAAGCTAAGTTCACATCTAAAAATCTGAAGCTTTTCTGGAATCTTGGATAGCATCAAGTGAGTGAAACACTTTTAAAATTTCTGGTTTTAAATATTTACAGTAAACTGTTTTGAACATGGATTTAATTACATGTTCTGTCTTGACCATTATGTGATTACTGTCAACACATATTACCTGATGTTAGGATGCTTTGATTCATGAATGCATAAACTGATCTCCCATGTAGAAGACATAGTAGGATGATTGTACAAATTTTGGTTGATAATATAAGCACCCTGTTTGAATTTGAACTATGTAAAACACAGTAGATCTGATCATAGATTCTCATAGGAGAACTCCATCAAAGCCTCATCTTATCATTGTCAATTTAACTGTATCAAGTATTTAGGCCTTAGTGATTCAACAAGAAATCAAAAAAAGAAAAACATTTACAAAGAAAATAGTTTAAAAGGAAAACACAGTATAATATCTGTATACATGGATTTTCAAATCTAACGAAACACTGATTTGATTACATGAATAGAATCGTAGGTTGAAATGATGATTTTTAATATAAAAATCATGACTTTTAAGTTAGCAGATCAAGAGAATTTTGGGTATGAACGAAATTGGGTTTTGGGGAAATTTCCGATCGTCGGAGCCACCTGAGGTCAGGCGGTTGGGAGGAGAGCTTCATCGCGGATAGGGGCATCGGGGAAAAATACAAGTTAATTTTTCTAATGTGTGGATCTTGAGAACAAATCAAAAATAGGGTTTTTGGGTGGTTTATGGGTTCGGTTCTTTGCGTCGGAACTGTTCGTCAACGGCGAAGCACTGGAGGATCGGACGTGGGGGGATGGAGGCGTCGGAAAGGCGAGGTGTCGTGGCCGGAAGGGGACAACGCCATATGGTCTGAGGTGGGAGCCGGAGGCGGTTTCCCCGACGACCTTTTCTGCCGTAAGGGAGCTCGAACAAGAAATTTACTGTAGCGACGGAGAAACGATGATCGGACGGGTGGATGGCGAGCTGGAGGTGGAGTGTGATGTGTTAGAAGGGTTGCGGTGGCTCCTCGTCGAGCCGAGGTGGTGTGCACGTGCACCACCGTGCACTGATATCTGAAAGAAGACAAAGTACCAAGGTCTGGTACTTGGCATTTGCCAAGTCCAGTGCCTTGGCACTTGCGAAGGCATGGTACTTTGGCACTTGCCAAGTCCAGTGCCTTGGCATTGCCAAGATTGGTACTTTGGCAGTGCCAAAGCCTGGTACTTTGGCAGTGCCAAGTCCGGTACTTTGGCACTTGCCAAAGCCGGTATTTTGATAATGGTAAACCGGTACTTCGGTACTTTGGATTAAAACAATATTTTAAATTTAAAAACAGTTTTAAATTTAAACTAGTAATAAATAAAATTTATAAATTAATTAAGTAAATAAAAAGAAGAGTTTGTTTAATTAATCAAAGGCAAGTGGAAAATAGCAGCAGAAGATCAAACCGACAAATTTGACCGTAGAAGTTTTCGATCAGTTTGAAAGTAAAATAATAAGTAAATAAATAATTTATATTAATTATTTAAATTATTTATAATTAAATAATCATAAAGGCGTAAATAAGGAGGGAAAGTAGAGTTTAAAACACTGTCTGAGCTGCGATGATAAAGCAAGTAAAAATTCCGTGTGCGGAGCACGTGCATTTCCAAGTGATGATTTAACCTGAACAAAACGTTGTGTGAAACACATATAATTTGACTGTTTATTTTTAAAAAGGATAATTAAACTTTTCTGATATGAACCAGGTAAACAAACAGTGTTTGTAAAATGATAATTAATCTGTAACTGAGTAATACGCATGATTAAACCGATAAACATTTATCGACTGTAAAAAAAGATACTCGTACATCATTTCGAAGAGTCCGGAATAAATATTCCACTTCGATTTGAAGTATACGACGCATATCAAAATGCTGAAGTCAACAAGATGCGAGAATGATTTTATAAAGTATCTTTGGTTTGTTCAATCCCAGGAAAAGCCCGAGTGGACGAGTGTCTGACAACGTATATCAGTTAGACTCTACACATCGGATTTACGTAAGTATATTACATTGGTAGCGGAGAAATTCGTTTCTCTTAGCTTTATTACCTGTAATATGTTTAGGTAATCGAATGAGTATTTCTGACGGATAGGACAATGTGGCATTCAAAGAAATTAAAGAAAATATCTGTCAGAAGATAAAACGTGGCCTCAAAACTTCACAACCCGGAAGTAACAAAAGTTGGGCTAGGCAGCATGGCTAGTTGGGTCATACCCAAGCAGGGTATATTATCACCATCTAGAGGACTTCCATATTTAACTTCTTAAATCTCTTTCGCTGATGTAACATTCGGAAACGGTAAATCGAGCTCAACCGTAGGAGTGATAATGTATTCGTCACACTCAAGCTAAATGAGTGGACGGTCATGTGTGGCCGGATTACAAGACGTTCTTGTTGAACCCCAGTGTATCCTCCCTAGAGTACACTGATCGGCGGGTGCTCCCATACCCTGTCTGTTGGAATCCAAACTCGGATACGCTCTCTGCGACTTTTAGATTTGTATACTGTATACTAGAACGTGAGATGCAAGCGTTTCACTAGATTTCTATTTATCTGATACAAATTGTCGTAATATCAAACGTTTTGATATAAATTACTTGGTCATTTCCATATTTTTCCAATGATTTCTAAAGTTAAAAACGATCTACATGGGAAACCGTATCACTTATTTTCCTGTTTACATCTTATAACTATGTTTCCTCACACCAGTACCCTGACTGACCCAGAGTTTATTTTTGTGTTTCCTAAACTCTTGGGTACTCATAATATTTATTATGAGTAGACAAGTGAATCCAGGTAAGGCAAGTGGAACCCGATGATGGACAAGTTCAAGACCCTAGTAGCATATCTGTTTAGTTTCCCAGTTTAAGTATCTATGTTATTGTAATATGGTAATGTATAATTATGTTGTTGAACCATGAGGATGACGTATTATGTTGTGTACTCTGTTGTATCAGACCTTATGATGTAATATATATGTGTTTGTGAAATTCCGCTGTGAGATTCTGATGACTTCTTATTCTTCTATTCTACAAGTTCTATCATTTCTATCTCATCTTCTAAATTCTTTCAATAATGGCTTGGTTTCCGAGATATCGAAAATCGCGCCGTTACAAGCTGGTCGGCTATTGGGTTCTATTCGGTCTGGTTCCATGAGAATACGGGTAGAGTCCTATTTTTTAAAATGGGCCGGCTAGGCTGAAAGAGATGGATTGGTCGGCTCCAAGAGTGTGGCTCGGTCACCCACGGTTATTTCTGAAAAATTATATTTTCGGGTATGACCCAGATTTGAATAAAATGTTCTTTTTTTAAAAAATCGTGCAGAAGTGCCCGAACCCATGCCGTAGTGCAGTGGTGGTGTAACATTGAAGTGAATTCAAGGAGGAAGGTTCAAAGTGTTGAAAAGTGTTCGTTGATCGGTGTAGAACAATGAATGAGGTGACTACTCAAAGGTTGTGAGTTGGTGGATAATGGATTACTCGAGAAGGTTGCTTAAGCTATGAAGAGCCATGGGTTGGAAGACTAGAGATGCGAAGGCCGAGAGATTATCATTGTCGTAAGTTCTAGCAAGCTCGAAGCAGGGGTGCACTAGAGAAGTCTAAAAGACTGGTTGTAGGTCTTGTACCCTGGATATCGTTGAAAGACCTAGTTGTCAAGGTTGGACATACATACGTATCGTTGAAAGGCGTATAGAGTTTATGCTAGAACTGGGGTTACCATTAGACTTTGACATATGGCATGGTTGGTCGTCATATGATTAACGATGGTTTTGAAGCAAGACTGGCGGTGATAGTCAGAGTTTGTCATGGTTGATTAGTTGCCTTGTTTGAACTGTCTCATGTAGATTGTCCGACGTCGAAAGAGATGTTCCTTCGGTGCTTGTGTGATATTGGCACTACACCAGAAAATGCCTTTAGCAGCGTTTAAAAAAGGCTACCAAAGCCTTTGTTAGCATTTTAGAGAATGCTACTACAGGTCCTGCAACTAAAAGTCTATTTTTTTCTGTTGCGTTCCCATAAACGCTGCCAAACAAAGGTAACCAAAAATTTTCTATAGCGTTTAAAAAATCCAACCCAAACTAACATTTTTTGTTGTGTTTTTGATTGGCCCATTTCTTTGATTTTCTATAGCATTTATTTTATGTAGCTAAAAACTTTTCGTTGCATTTATTTTGTGCCACTATAAATTCAGATAATATTTTACGTTTGTTTCAGTAGTATTTCAGAAACGCTGCTGAAATGTATTAATTGTTTTGTAGCATATTTTAAATGCTACTATATACTGTTAATGGCTTACATTGTTTCCAGCAACCAGCTTTGTAAGAGTCATGCCAAAATCAGCAACAATCATATAATTATCATATTCAAACCAATAATGAACCAATCATAAAGTCAACATATTCAAATAATTGATAACATGTTAATTACATAAGTACTATCCATAACCATTTACATAATAGTTGTTTGACAAAATGAACAAGTTCACATACCACAAGCATTTCCAAAGAGTTTTACTTAAGGGCTGACTAATCATAATACATATAACAATTTAAGTCACGTCCATTGTTGATGATGGTCTTTACTCCGGAAAAGCTAATTACCTGTAAACACATTCAAAAATCATCAATAAGTATTTGTCATGAATATTCAAATAACATTCAAATAGCGTTCGGACAATATTGTACGTTATGACGATAGATATGGTGCATTTAAAATATGGTGTTCCCATGTGTTCCTATGCAATCGTCTACAAAACACCAAATAAGATAAACAGCAAATAAGATAGATATGGTGCATTTAAAACAGGTACAGTTGCTTGAAGCTCAAAACAGCAACTTGTATCATATAAATATAATCATTTGGTTGTCATACACAGTCCCCATAAGACCCTACTGTCATATAAGCCGGCATAAACATAAAGGAACCAACAGTCAAGTCTGCTGATGCCATAAATTCAGTTGAAGCTTATAAAACCCTGTAATAAATTTATCTTCCCACTCAAAGTTTCATTCAAAAGTATCTATTAGGTAGGAGTTGACAACATATATGGAGTCATGCTGGAAGAGGAAGCGGTGGATTCAAAAAGATTTTTTCCAGTGTTTTATAATTTGAAAGCTCAAGCTACAAAGGTAGGAGAAACCAACATATCTAACCTAACAGATTATTTATATCATTGTGTAGTCTTGTACTGATCAACTAAAACTAAACAATTCTAACCAACATATCTAACCAACGTAAACAATTGGGTACAAATTTTTTGTTTAATATGCTTTGTTTTTTAGTGTGTTTATTAGAAAAAGTAGACATGCCATGAACTAAAACTAAACACAGGCTGATGCAATCTTCTCAAACTAAACACAGGCTGATGTTCACAAGAACAAATGAACATAATCAAATTAATTATTTAACCCTTCCAGCGGCAGCAAAAGCAAGGCACAAGTCGGTGTAGGGGGAATTAATAGTGAAATACAATCACACTCCAGTCAATAAGTTGTACTAAAAGTAAGTCTTTCTACTGAAAGTATATGGACATGTAATTGGATACAAGGTAACGGAAAATGCAATTCTATAGTGAAGCAAAAGTCTTTGTACTAAAATTAAAAAACAAAGGCAGCCACATGGTACTTATGGCAGGAAAAATGCAAACATATACAAAGGTATGATACAAGCCTACAAAGATTGTTTAATAAAAGAGGTAAATATGAATAAACAGTACTGGCTCAGAAACAGAGGAGGATAAAAAAAACATGGATGAGATTAAAAAAATGCGAAGGCAACCAAACAGATCGGTTAATAGAAACACATCCGTGCATTAACAAATTGGTATTCTGAAAAGTAATTTTTTTACTGTTAAAATTGATAGATTAACATAATGCGGATCAATTGCTATTCTAAAAAGTAATTTTTTGACTGTTAATGTATTAAAGTAATTAATTGGAACTAGCTATACTTTGAGATAGCTTAATAGTTGGTGATGCATTAATTACAGACAAACCTTTTTCTTGATTCCAGTTTCAATCTCATTCTCAAAAAATTGATTAAGTGCTTGCTGTATTTGATTAGTTTTGTTTTGAATCCCCATGTACTCTGTTACCTAAATATTATGTTTTCTTTGTTTCCAGTTACATATAATTGGTTTTAATTTTCGGTATACGCACATGATGTCAATTCCCATTTTTATTCTTTGATAATTTTATATTTATTTACCCATTTCATTTTAAGAATAACTATCATTATTTTTATTTGTTACCATTTATTTTAAGTGGATTGTGTATTTGTCAATATTTTTCTCTATTATATTTTTCCTATAAATGAAAATTCAGACTTCCAGAGTGAAAATTAGAACAAATAAATGGAGAAAAGGATTCAAATGGGTGTACTTAATTATGAATGTCTAAGTTAGATATTACTTTCATGCAAATGGATAAATTCTAACTAGAAAGGAAACCATTGATTAATTGGTAGAACTACATTTGTTAGTAAATGGTCTATGTCTGTTTAATTTAGGTCCGGGACAAATTGAAATTTTGGTGTTCAACCACTGGTATTAGCTCACTGTTGTAAGAAAAAGATTGCAGTTAGTGAAAATATGAAACTTTAATATCTAGCAAAAAAGAAGGTAGCGCAAATACTCGGCGAATTGCAAAAACCATGAATCAGAAACAAGTATCAATTTGATTTTATCTAATTTTAAGGAAATAGTTGATATTTCTTATCCATCATTCTTTTTGTTTCACTACAACAAAAACACCATATTACAACTTTAATTTTACAACTGTGCGCAGTTGTAATAAATGCTTTTTTACAACTGTGCAAAACACACTGTTGTAATAAATGTTTTTTTACAACTGTGAAAAAATCACTGTTATAATAAACATATATATCACAACTTTTCTTTTTTGTCTGTTGTAATAACTAATATATACTAATTAATTTCTGATAATTAATAGTTAAATTAGAAAGTTGTTTAAACTTATTTTTAGTAACTTTTTTTTCTATTTCTTGCATTAGAGACCTATTAAATATTAAGAACAACTTATATTTAATAATTAGTAATATTAACATTTAATAATAATTCATATTCAATAATAAATTTACAAATTAATACAAATTATTATTAATTACTATTAGATTAGATAAAAACTGCTTAATTGATGATTATTAAATAATAGTTACTTTTTAAAAACTACTACAAAATATTTAATAGTATATAATCAATAACATTTACATAATAATTAACTTTTAATAGTTGGAATTCCATTATAACGTTGAAGAAATAGGTAATAATTAATAATAACTATTATTAATCAGTAATATTTAATATTTTAGTAAAAAATCATTTCTCAAGAAATTCATATTATAGTTATATTTAATATAAAATTTTACTTATTAATTCTAAATTATAATTTTTAATTCTCTAAGTTTTGGTGAAATTTTAATTGTAACCGATGGAAAACTGACGGTCATGTTAAATGCAAAACAATGAAACTTAAGGGCGGTAAAACTGACAATTTGGCTCTCACGTAATTCGCGTCTTGTATTTCTAGTGCCTTCTCTCAGCCGACCTCTTAAGTTCTCGTCTGTATGTCAAAATCAAAATTCCCAATTCCTCCTTCCTTAAACAATCTTGCGCCCTTCGCCTTCTATTTCCCCTTCCGCCTTCGCCCATGCCCTTCCATCCCTTTTATGCCGACCTCTCCAGTTCCTTACCTAACACTTTTTAGGCCGCTCAATTTACAAAATTTCCTAAACCTGAAACTTTGTTGAGCTAGCTACTTTCCCATCCATGAAGTTAATCTCACCCGCCTCCATTGCGCTCGCCATCATTCACGAAGCTAAATCGTTCGTCTTCGTCCACGATGCTAATCCATGAAGTCGTCATTACCATCCATTAAACTCGCAAACCCTAACTAGTTACTCTCCGCCAAATCGCACTCTTCTTTGAAAACCCTAACCCTAACACTCGTTCAAACCCTAAGCCGCAGCTTTCCGCCATCTGCTTTGTCGCTGTCGCCACTGATACAGGTATGGAAATATAGATGTATGATTTTGTTGAAATTTCAACTTAAATTTAGGTTTCCAGTGCGGATTTTGTATGGTAGTTAGGGGTGAGCGAATCGAAAACTGATTGGATATGCGAGAAGGGGTTGTAGTTGTTTAGGTGATATGCTGGACTATTTTGCGTTTGAGAAGATGTCTAAAACTGTAGATATAAATCGTTTTAAAACTACAAGCAATGCCATGGACCTTGGTGCTTTCCACTTAGTGTATTGAAAAATATAATGTCATTCATAAAGTTACTGGTAGATGGTTTACGGAAGGAGTCAGTAGCAAATAACTTAATCCTATGTGGTTAGTGTGTCGCAAGCAAAAATAGAATAATGTTTATTTCTGTATTAGTACCATAAAGCATATAATTAGCTTCAATGATGAGATCTATTCTGCAAAGTTTATTTTTAGTGATAATGTCATTTGTAATTACTTTCCATAGTGTACCATTAAGTTTATTTTTAGTGATAATGTCACTTGTAATCTTTATAGCATGATGCAAAGCAATCTATAAAGATACAGAATCAAGCTTTGCTCTCGGGATTTGCATATTGCATATCATCATGCATCATGATATTGGTCAATAAGTACGTACTGTCAGGCTATGACTTCAGTGCTGGGATATCGTTGATGGTTTACCAGGTAAAATTTTGTTCAATACATTGTCGATACCAAAGTTTTTTTATAGAGCTATAATTCATACAGCCAAACAAAACATACACGCACGCAGGGCATGCACAGATTGCTTAAATTTTTTGTTACATGATGCATCATGCTATACACCATATGCATAAATGGTCATAATGAGCACTAAAGCAGTTGGAGCATGTAAGTAAAAAATTGAAAATGATTGTTTTGAATGTCCTACGTGTCCTTAATATATATGCACTTTAAAACATTGGTCTTCAGCATGAGGATGGCCTTTTACTCGAATAAATTCGAACAGGCAGAAAATTTCAATAATTTTATTTCTGGTCTTTCATATGACATTATTGTATATTAATTAGGATAATACAGTATAATGAAGTATAGTACTTGTGATGATAACAAATAATTTAACAACAATCGTATTTTGGTTGCAGAATTTTGTATCTGTGGTTATTGTCTCTACATTAAGTACACTGGGTGTAATTTCGACTGAGCCACTTGCATGGAAACTTATTCGAGTTTGGATGCCTATTGATGTTATCTTTGTTGGAATGCTTATAACGAGCATGTTCATGTTTGAGCCTTCTACATAAATAATATTACACTGAATCAGTGAGGATTGTCGTCTTTGATACTAAGTTTGCCTACTCAAGCCTATTGTCATTTACAATTGTTATCTCTTTGTGTTCATGAATGTTTGTTTGCCTGTTTCTTTTGGTGATAAACTGATGTTTATCCTTTAGCAACTTTTGCATTGCCCATACTGGAAACAGGAATTGTCTCATGGTGGCAATACAATTATTTTGGTGAGCTATTGCTGTCTGACGGTATAGTGACTCTAGTGAGAACTAGATTCTTGATTACATTTCTAGCTCATTTTGTTTTGTAATCTTCAGTTTAACCAATTATCTCTGCATACTTTGTTCTTCATACATCATTACTAAAGGTTGCCCCTAATGTTTTCTTTCTTGCAACTTGAAGTACATTAATGTTGCCATGGTTACAGTTCTTAAAAACGTCACTAATGTCATAACCGTTATTGGCTAGACTTACCTCTTCAATAAGCAACACGACAATCAAGTGTGGGCTGCTTTATTCTTAATGGTATTACAAATAAGAAAATAATGAAGTGAAGAAGAGGAGATCAATGAGTCATACAACTCTGAAATTTGAAGTTTTGGAAATACTAGTGGCATGATCTCACGGTTATTTTTTCTTGCTTTGTGTAGATCATCTCTGCAGTTTCAGGAGGATTGACTGATCTTCAGTTTAATGCAGTTGGTTATGCATAGCTGGTTGTGAACTGTTTTTTGACAGCGTCATATTCGGTAAGTCTTCTGTAATTCGTTTCGTCAAAATTCAATTTTAGAACTAAGTGTAAATCATGCTCTTTAAATCTGAATAAAGCCTCTTATATGTCTCATTCATGAATGTTTCTGCTCATATGTTTTATTTTTTAAAATTGTAGCTAACACTACGACGAGTTATGAATATCGCTAAATTATTGACGAAATCTGGAAATTTAAATGAATTTTCAATGGTTTTGTTGAATAATGTTCTTTCATTGCCATTGGGAGATCTTCTTATGTTCATATTTAATGAAGTGGGCTACCTCCCTAAAATGTGAGTTATTCTTTCTCATAGCCCTTCGGCTCTTTTTGCTATATATGCAATAAACATGACATGAATTGGTAGGCCACTTTTGAAAATGCCTATATTTCGGTTGGTGGTGACATCAAATGGATTTCCGGGACTAGCAATCAGTTTTACTTCTATGTGGTTTCTTCATCAAACAGATGCAACAACATACATGTATGTTTTTTCTTTTTTAACACAAAATTAAATCCAAGTTATTTTAAGTTGCTTCTCAGATTTATTTTATTTTTTTAACCAGGCTTATGCAACTATTGAATTTGTTTTTTAGCTTGATCGGTTCACTTAACAAGATTCCTCTCTCTATTATCGGAATTCTATTGTTCAAGGTTCCAACCAACTTGAAAGAAAAGTACATATCCACCATTTTATGTTTACAACAAACTAAATGTTATGTTTATGTATATGCATGTTTTGTGATTGTGCAAGTGGTGTGTCTTGTGGTGGTGGGGATGCTGAGGAAGTGCAAAGATGAAGCAGGCTGATAGTTGAAGCAGAGTTTTTGGATGGTACTGATTTGTAATCATTATTTGTAATGAAGAATTGATCGATTACTGTGATGTTGTATGATTCATTAGTTTTGTATTTCGAATATAAAGTTGTAACGTTTTTTGTATGAATGGATCCGTTGCTTTGAATTTATATCAATTTGTTTTCTGTTTATTCAGCTTTTGTTGCATTTGCAAAATTTATTCAATTAAAGTTATAATAAAGTGTATTACAAATCAATAGAAATAGATGTAACAATAGCGAAGTCACAACAATGCATAAAAGTTGTAGTAGGTATTACTACAACGGTGCATAAAAGTTGTAGTAGGTATTACTACGACGGTTCATAAAAGTTGTAATAAAGTTTATTACAACAATGAATAACGGTTGTAAAATATATGAAACTACAACGGTGCTGCAACGGTGCAAAAAAGCTGTAAAAGATATTTATCCGTTACAACTTCTTAATACACGATGGCTGCATCACCGTTGTAAAAGGTATATTACAACGGTGTTCCACCATTGTAATATGGTCAGTTTATTGTAGTGTTTAATTACATATTGCAAAAATTCATGAAGCAGATCTTGTTAGCAAGCAGAATGATTCCAGAAAATTGTTGTAGCCTAGTGGTGAATTATTGGCCTAGTCGGTCCGGACTCCAAACAGCAAAATCAGTGCATTAACATATTGAAATATGAGTACATGATTATATATGGCAAAACAAAAACAAAAAAAAGATACAGACTGACATTATTTTTTTATTTTTAATACGAATCAATAAGAATCTTTTAAATTTGTCTTGGCATATTTCTTATAACGTCAGTTTTATGCCGGTAGTTGGATTTGCTGACCATCTATCATGCTCTACATACACTATTATGTTATCTTGACAAAAAATCATATCTATTCATATTAAAAACTTGGATATTTTTGAAGAAAAAATAAATAATTTAGACTGAAGAGATTTAAGTGAAAAGTTTCAAACATATTCCTTGTATTTTTGGCTTCACACAATCCGATTTGACAGACTTATCGTAGATAAACTTCATTAATGATCGGTTTGATTAACCACTACAACTCCATCCAAACCATCTCGAGGACTGTAGGCTGTTAATTTAATTTTTTAGTGTTCAACTGAAAATTGTAAAATAATTATCTAAAATAACAATTTCCTTAAGCTTAACTCAATAGAATAATTTGTTCTTTATTTTGTGATGATAAATTCTTGGCGAAAAACAACATATTTACTGTTATACAAACTTTTCTAACTCTAAACAAAATGATTGCTCTTGAAATTACTAGTGTTTGTTTACGAACAGTCTGATAGGCAGAATTCATAAAAAAATTGAAATGACCCAAACTCGCCCTTACGGGAAAGCCCAGATTGAGTTGAGAACACGACAAATCAGAACGCAAACAGAAGAACATTTCATTGCTTATTACAGCAATTTACATCAGAGTACAAGAATATAACAGAGTATGAATTAATAATATACAGTTGATAAATATCAGAGATTTAAAATTACAATTGCAGCGGAAAAATAATACATAACACAACTAAAAGAAATATACGGATACAGAGTTTTCCGAGTATAGCTCCAGCTATAAATCCAGGATCCTGTGAATATAATATCTGCAGAAACCCCCCAACTACTAGCTGCCGATGTGGAAAATAGGGGCACCTAGAGTTTAGGTTAAAACAATAAACTCCAGGTCAGTCATGTGACTGGTGTGAGAACTAAAACAGTTATTAAATCTTTACTTTAAAATAAAGTAATTCAAGGGACCACGCCAGATAACACGGAATGGGTTTCCTCTTAAGAATACCAGTGCACTAAACAAACAATGCAATGTTTTTTTGGAAAAATGAAGCTATTATAATACTCAGGTCCCATCACACAATGCAACGCAAGCCGAAGAATAGATTTTTACCTTATAATAGCCAAACATGCTTGATACGTTTAAAAAAATCATTTTGATATTACTATAAGTGCATAGTGTCTCAAACAACTTCAAATATAAATGTTTCAATCATAGACGACATAGTATCCCATGCTACTATGTCGCCATATAGGTTTACAATTAAAACCTAAATGTCACGTATTGGAAATTGGATTTCCGTCATGAGTCGAGGCAAGGGATGTACTTCTCGCTGGCTTCGAGACACTCTAGCAAATGCCTCAGGATCTCCCGCGGTAGACCTCTGGATTCTCCAAGGCCGGTCCTCCCTTACGTTTGACGATTAGTTATTCCTGAAAACACGTTTCCCGGTCCTATAGGACCTATCCATCGGCTCCATAGTAGCCGATATATCCGAGGCGCCTAGCTATCCATCATCCACATAGGTAAAAAATATAATAAATGTCTGTGCTCCAAACCATGACACCACCCATAGCTAGAAGGAAACATCATGCACTCCTTGGGTTCCTTATCCCGTTTTTGACTCATACCGAGGTGTGAGGCTCGCGAATTAACGCTATACACAAAGTTATGCCCTTTAAGGTCGTGCTTTGATCATCAACCACAAGACTCTGCTTTTCAATAGAAGCCTTGATTGTTTGCATCTCAGCATATCACAAGGCAATTCACGCCATGCGACTGATATCTATCGATATATAACCTCTGAGCTCGTACGTCTCAGAGAAGGGTGTTAAGCAAAAGAATAAATTCTCCGCCATCAAACAGATATATATTTAATAGAGACAATCAACACAGAATAAAATCCAATGTCAGACACACATCCATCTAATAGTTCGCTCTGGGTCTGAAAGAAATCGGATGCACCTTATTCGTCGTCTCATATGTTCAATATAGGAGAGAGGTCCTCGCATATCCAGTCGATCTCCAAGTACATCTGGACGATCACCACTTATTACCTTGTCTTGGGTGTATAGCCCAATCAAGACATCAGTAATCATCCAAACGATGTGAAGACAACTGGTACTCAACCACCATCTTCATCGTCGACTTATCGTTGAATCCGTTATTTTGAATGGGTGTAAACCCTGCCTTTCCGAATAACTCGCGTATATTATAAACAAGTGCTACACAAACACAACATATGCCTCATTCCAACTCAGAATATTATTTTATTTAAATATTCATATCCTTTGGGAAAGGTTCCAATTAATTTTATCAAAGATAAATTCTTTAAATTTATTCTTTAATCTTCCTTTGGATATTAATTCAAACCAAATTAAGGTTTATCAAAACTAGTCGGGATTAGCGCACCTTACCGAAGTAATCATTTTTTATATTTCCTAATCCTAACCTATTCATCTCATGGAGCAAAACTGGTAATACTCCATATCTAACATCATGGTGTTATCGGTAAATTTAATTACCATTTCACGTTCAAATCTAATTAAAGATTTAACTATCGCTTGGAGTAAAAATTGGTGGTACTTCATTCTTGATCATTTCCCGAATTTGATAATTTTAATTATCACATTCTCATTTCAATCTAATTAAAGATTCATTAAAACTCCACTTAGTTTTAATCTTCCCAAAAATCAATATTAATGATTATTTAACTTTGGTAACACAACCATGACACATCGACAATCTACATTGTACCATTGATTTCTGTCTATATATAACTCTAAGCTCGTACATCTTAGAGAAGGGTGTTAAGCAAGAGAACAAATTCTCCGCCACCAAACAGATATATATTTAGCAGAGATCAACCATATAGTTCGAAATATAATGTTAGACATGTAATCCTGTCTTTAACTGGGTTAAATAACCAATGTCATTTAAAACACAGGTCATGATAAACCCAAAATCACATTCCATTAATTATGGAATCTTCACGGAAAACATATCAATATATAATCGATTTCAATTTCCGTATCTGACTAATAATATAAATGGAATAACGACAAAGCCTTTTAAATTCCATATATATTAACAGTCTTCCTCCCCAGAAGCTCACTTCAATTATTATCTAATCGAATTTCATTCCATTCCAATTTAATATATATTAAATTGGAAAACTTTACTTTGGAATATTCCCGTTAAATCTTAATAAAAAGATTTATAAATTCCAAATCACATTTCACTATTAATCGGGTTAAAAAACAAATGTTATTTAAAACACCGCTCACGATAAACCCAAAAATCCAATTCTTTCAATCAATTCAAATTAGATATTAATTAATTGGAAAACTTCTCTAAATCTTAATTAAAAAATTTATTCTTTTCTCAACTGGGTTTAAGAACAGTGTTAACAAAGACACCATTCACGACAAATCCAAAATCCCATTTGATATTAAATACAAGGCTCTGAATAGAAATTATATCGGCTTATATTCAATATCAAATTCTGAAACCAACAAATATCGTACTGGAAATAACGATATAAATATATCTTCCAAATTCCCATAACAATATCCATATAGTCACGAAATCCAACATCAAAATATTCCAAAGATGATTTCTATTTAATTCCACTCCAATTCACATATTGGAAATTCTGGTTATATTAAAACCCATTCTCAATCCAGTTCATTTATTTAAAAATAATTGGAATATAATTCTTGTTAATAACTAGTTCATTTCGATAAAAATATATTTTTATCTTTTCAAATATGGAATTTTTCATCCTAATTCTTTCCAAATCATTTATTATGATTTACACAAATTATCAATATTTTTAAAAATTTTATTAAGGCTCTTTCAACCGATTTCCATAAACGGTCATCAAACTGCACTTACAACGACCTTTTCCAAATTTGATTTGGACATAATTCCAAATCCAACCATTAGATTTCAAATCTCTTGTATTCGTTGGAATGCACTATTCGATATGAACCCAACGGTTCCGGTTTTAGGAGAATCCGACGGTCGGATCTCCCGTAATATCAATTTGAAGTCAATGGTCGAAATTCGCGAACGGCCGCGGCGTGGCGCGTTATATTCAGACCATTAAATATAATATATATATATATATATATATATATTTCGTCGATTTCCATTTAAAACATATTTTATAAATTCGGTTTAAAACGATTCCCACTTTCATTTCAATTTTTAATCAAAATTGAGTATTCCTTATCATTATAATATTTAAATGATAATATTTTCAAAATATCTGATATTGAAATAATTTCCTTTTTGATATTCATTATAAAAATGAATAAAATTGATATAAATATTGTTCGCGTCTGGCGCATATCTAATCAACACGGCTTCATATATTTCAATATTTTCGTGTCCATCCCAGATCGGACATAAAAATCATATTTTGATCTATTACCAAATTTTATTTTAAAATATTCGTTATTTTAATATATTCGTTATTTTCTGAATTTGTATCAGACACAGTAAATTACCGTATATTGTTATTTATATGGATTTCATACAATACATGCATATAACAACAATGATAAACAATCAACCATCATCCAGAGTGCACTACACTACTGCATAAGCATTATTATGAATAATTAACGCTTACAACAGTCTGCCAACCAATCGATTGACATACAACTAAACAATTGGGATTAGTGTATGTCGAATGTCATCCCAATACCCGTATGGGGTTTCAATCAACATACACACAGAATTTATTTGTGCAGTTGGGCGATGTATAAAATATATCATCCCAATCAATATCAGTCAAATGAATGTACATAAACAAATCGTCTGATTTGTAAATGAATATTTATTTTCATTTCCAGAGAATTTTATACCGTTCATATATACGTTAAAAATATATTTTTAACGATAAAATATTTTATTAAACACATGAATATTTTATTTAGTTCATTTATACAATAAAAATGATATTTTTATTGTTCTAACATTTTTAGAAAATTTTGGTAGCATAACGGCGCGATACTAGAAACGGAATAAGGTCTTGCTTTATCCCTCGCCTAATACTGGCTCGCGCCATACACATACCAATTCCAATCAATTTGTTTCACTTCCCAAACCAAATTCAAACAAATAAACCAATCAAACAAACAACCAAACATCCATGGTTTCAATCAAAGGTGTCGGGTGCTACTAAGCACCGTCTGCATCCTAGTATATATTTAACTGTAAACAAAATTAGAGCGAGAAGTTCACACCTTTGGTTTCGGTTCCGCCATTCTTTAATTGAGCGGCTTGGATTTGGATTTCGTTCTGCTTCCAGTCAGTTTCATCGCCATCTATCTCACGCGGTTTATATTAAAAATCATATTTTGAACAATGCTTCTATATATAAAAAATCACATTTATATATTGCGGCTATGTATGGAAAAATCACATTTTTATGTCTCTACTACATATATAAAATTCACATTTTTATAATGCTAATATATATATATATATATATATATAGATCATATTTTTATAACGTTACACGCATAGAGAAGATTATATTTTTATAATGCTACATGTATAGAAAAGATTATATTTTTATATCGCTACATGTATAGAAAAGATTATATTTTTATAGGGCAGTAGTCCCCTTGGGTGGCGGCACCGGAGGTGCGGCGGCCCAGGTGGCCATGGCGGCGGCGGTTTCCTCCCTCCCGTCGTTCTTCCTTTTTTTAAAAAAAAAAGTCGGGTTCTGCTAGTGAGGGAGAGAGAGAGAGATAAGGGGGTTATATAATTAATTATTTAATTAATTTAATTCTCGAAAAGTTGACTTTTCATCCGAACCCCAAATCGAACCCAACTACTGTCGCCCCTAGCTAATTACCCTCATTTCGGACACAATGCGATATGTCCCATAAGCCAATTCGACTGTTTCGACCATTTTTTCTTTAAATTAAAATATAAACCATTATATTGAATTTTAAACGTACATTTTAATTTACTGGGGCCACATACTGACTTCAAAAATTCCAGAAAAATAAATCTAGCTATGTTTTGACGATATGGTCTAACAAAACTAATTTTGTTGAATTTGGAGACCGTTTGAAAAACGGTCATTTTCCAGTCGATTAAATTCAAACTGAATTGACCAAAAACGTTTAAATTCATCATGCTCACATATTAATTCCAAAAATTATGAAAATTGGAATATAGCAATAAATTGACATTCCGGATCCAACAAAAGTGGTTTCCTCGAAAACGGAGGTCGTTTGCAAAATGACTATTTTTAAGGGCTATATATATATATAAATTACATATCATAAAATATAGATTTTTCACATTCGTTGGAAAGATATTTTCAAACAGATTCAAGTATTTCTGGTTTTACTGAAATCCGATTTATTTTGAATCATTTAAATTCATTTGAAATTTGAAATCGAATTTTTGAACTACCGCACCATTTCAGGCTCGTTATATAATTGAAATAAATTTATTCGTTCTAACTTCATTTAAAATAAATTTTTAGTCATTACTATTTAAAATAAATCATTTTAAATATTCAAAAATTCATTAAAATTGCCAAAATAAAAATTTTAAATTGGTTCTGAATTTCAGGGTTGTTACAAAAATATTGTTAAACTGAAAAGTAATACTTACTTGAACTTGATTCCCCAATGACATATGCCGCCGGCCAAGCTACGGTAGTTCCAAAAGCATCTTCCATGTATGTACACTCGGATGTAGGTCTCCATAGTAATGCATCATTAACTCTCACAAAGTCTACCCAAACTTTTACCGCATCGTCTCCTAAAGGAACACAGTGAACTGTTGATGCCAGATCAGTTGAAGCGATAGTTCCTTCGGCCACTACTCGTCCCGTTTCAGCCAAATCAATCAGCTTGCATTTATTACTTGCTACCAGAGTCGAGATTTTCTAGATAAGTAAACCAAAGTAACATTTTTTTTTTACAAAATAGAGCAGTCAAAATATTATGTAATCACCTAGAAGAATATTATGTTTAGCTTCAATTCTGGGTGTTTGGATATGCAACAGATATGGTGATGGTAAGGTTACGAATTACTCATGTAGTTTGTTATAATTAGTTATGAAAACATAAATGAAGCATTTACAATTTGCTCTTACAGTCTGTTATAAGTGTGCTGTGATCTATTTTAAATTCATATTTATTGCTATATCCGTGAATATTTAGATGGATGCACGTAGAGGTTAAGCATACATTATCACATTCTTGTCAATGTTGGTATACTAAGCTTGTGCTAATGTGTTAAGCATAAGATCAATTTTTTTTGAAAAATGAGCATATGTACATAATGGAGTACTCTCCCATGTAAACAATATAAATACAATTATTTTACTTCTTTACCATGATAATTCAGTGTCCAATAAATTACGTGACGAGTTGATTTAGCCTTGCAAGGAGAAGTTGAAATGTTTGTTGTAGCCTTGAAAGGAGGAGACGAGATGCTTGCTTTTTCAGCTACATCTTTTGACTTTGGCCATGCAATTTTCTTGTCAACGGCCTCTTTAATACATGACATATCTATTGTGGGGCGCCACAAGTAAGCATCCTCTTTTTTTGCACAGTCTACCCAAACCACTATAGCTAACGGACCAAGCGGTCACAATCATTTTTGAATCACTCGAGCAAAGTCTTCCTTCGGCAACCAACGCCTCATCCTCATTCCAATCATAAATCTTGCATTTGTTGTTCGTGCTACTAGTTTTACTCTAAAAAGAACAATAAATGTGTTTAATGGAAAAAAAAATATACAACTACAAATAGTCATCGTGAATCGTGAATTTTACTATAATGTCTTCTATCATGTGTCCTCCCAGCGCAACAACACGATTTGCAGGCCATGCCACTGACTTATCCTAGGCTTCTCCTAATACTGATAAACTAGATGTAGGCCTCCATAAATAAGCGTCTGGTCTCTTTATACAATCTATAACAAATTTCACAGCATTTGGTCCAATACTAATGTCATTGACAACTTCATTTGGATCGGTGGACACCACTCTCCCTTCAGCAACAATTTCATCGGTTCCATCCCAATTCAACAACTCACATGTGTTGTCATTATTCTACAATCATTCAGTCGAAAATTATATTGATTATTGGATTTAAAACTAAACTCTAAATGGTGTTATATCAATATGAGTGATTTATACAATTTCAGGTGTGCTTCCTTCATTCGAACATTCGTTACCTTGCCAAATTATCAAGGTAAAATACATGTTAACATTCATTGAGCAGTGCATCAGGGAACTATTTTACAACATATAAGAGTGGCCGAATTAGGTTAAAATGACCATAATTTCATGGAATACTTGAATATCAAATAAATACTGAGAACTGATTAGGGAATTCTTGTGTTATATTTATTTGTTGATGAACAAAGTAGGCTAGCTGCTGCCCCAATTCAATGGCTGCAAGCCTTTTCATGAACGTATAGTTTTATCATCCATTACTTATATTTTGTATAATACAAGTTATTTTTTATCCAACATATTATTGCTATGAGGTTAACAGAAATTTTATCTATTACTTATATTACTATTATTTTTCTCATTCGAATGGTTGGTTTTTTCACCGCTGTTCAGTATTTATATTGATTTTGTCTTTTTTTCCTTCGGTAAAAAATAACATTAATGAAAGGTATTTTGGGCAATTCAATTGTATTCTTATGAGGTTTTGTATCAACTAAAATGGCAAATCTTATTTATTTTTCAATTAGGAAGGTTATAGTGAAGGTTTGTGTTACATGGAAAAAACATTGGTTTGATTTATTTGTCACGTCCAGTTCAAAATATAATATCCAGAGACTTTTAAGGGAATCAGAGAAAAATAAGCGAATTAAAGAGAAGAAGAAGAGGAAAGCGAGACAGGAGAGAGTTTTATTTTCTTCTTCTTTATTTACTATCAGAGTGGAAGTTAAAAAAACATGAAATAACCATGAAATAAATCTTACATCGTCTAGGAGAATCTGAAAATCTCCTATTATAACATCATCCGTAGAAAGCTCGCACGATCTTAACACATGATGCCAGAAGTCAAGAGTGTACGACTTTATCTCAAGAAATTTGCCTTTTCACCGACTTTGGAATATCGTACATTAGGAGGCAGTCTGGGATCTATTTGGATTAGTTTAATTATGAGTCAATATGAGATCTATTTGAATTTCTTTTATGTCATTATGAATTGTTATTCATTGTAAAGCACACAAAAGCAGTCCCAATTGATACCAGATTAGCTCATAACAACTAGGATTCCATTGTCATATAGAAGACAAAGTTTTTAATCATGAAAACAGTGCATTTCGACTCTCAGCAACAGTGTTAAATTCTTGTAAGCTTTCTACGGGTCATGCTATAAGAAGGGATTTACAGATGGATCACTCTGATCGTTTTAATTCAATACTCAGTCTTCTGTCGCGTATAAATGAATTTGCGGGCTCTTGTATTTTTTAAGACGTCTCTCTGACTCGTTCGGACCGATTATCTGTTCAGCGGGAAAAACGAAATAGTAGGTTTAAACTATTATTGTTGTTTTTTTCTTTTAGAAGAGGTTTAGAATATTTTAAATGTTGATTATGTTTTTAGAAGAGATCTAGTCGAATTTGTATACAGTCTGAACACAAAATCAGAAAGGGGTGATTAAATACTGCATCAAATTCAATGATGTAGCACTAAGACTGGAGCATGGGAACAAATGCAGTGACATGATGTCCATATTCAATTAGTACACAGTCGGAACACAAAATGGATAAATTGATATATTGCGCATTAAAATGTATACCTGTTTGTTTATTAGAGAGCGAACCACATTCTCCTAATCTGAAATTCTTTTGTGACACTGAGTTATGTGAGTATCCCTCGATTGTGTCAAAGCTAACTTGGTTTTAGTATACCGTCTTCCTAGCGCTCTTAACCTTCCTGGTTTATCTTGTCCCAAAATTCGTACAATTGCATCTTCTTGGATATTCTTTTTCTAGTCGGACGGTTTCACATTTTCAATTTTTTTTAATCTCTTCCTATTTAAATTAACATACATGTATGTTATATATAATGGTAGAAATATCACAATATTCAATTAGTGACAAAAAATAAAAATACTTACAATAACATTTGCAACATCCATATTCACTGGTTCACCATTTTTTTAGTATGAGATTTAACCCAAATATTTGTTCTAGATATGGAAGATGAATCTTAACTATGCTTTTTCTAAATTTAAAAACACAAAAAATAAATCAGTCGATATTTATTAGCTAGCTAAATAAATAACGCTACGTTTAATTAACTAACGAAATCGTCGGTAAATCGATCCATTCCTCTACGTCCAGTTGTGTGCGGCAATTGTTTTTGCCTAATGGCTCTATATTTCTCACTTCTTGCCTGAAAATACATAATTTAGCCTTAGACTCTAAACTTGTTTAATCCACAATTTAGCTTTAGAGTAAATAATTTTGAATAAAATATATAAGCATACCTTAAACTCCAAACTTAATTTCGCCTTTACAAACGATCTCCACTCGCTCATGTTTTTTATATTGTAAGGTTTCAACCTAAGTCTTTCCTTTTCCGTCGTTGCACTAACTAATTTTCGAACCAATTTGCTTTTTGATGATCTCCGAATAGTTCCCATTTGTTGAAATATGGAAGTTTTTTGCCATTCTTCCACTTTGAATCTAGCCTACAAGTAAAAAATAAGAAGAAAAATAAGCAAGCAATTTGATAACATGCATTATTTTCAGTTTAGTGACTATTAGTGACTGAAATAAGCAAGCAATTTCATAATAAAAGAATCTAGTAATATCTAAACTTAACTAAATTGGTGACTGAAATAAATATGAAGTTATAAACTATAATCGACTAAGTTTGTATCTAAACTGAACTAAATTAAGCATGAGCTAAAGTTTATATCCAAAAACCATCAAATCTCCTTGAATTTGTACACATTGTTATTTTTATGTACAACGATTGTGTCATCTACATATGAAAACTAATAGGCATTCTAAAAACATATCAGAGCTACCTAATGGCCATATATATGTCCAGTACAGATATATACATTTGGGAACATGCAGTATTCAGTAAACAAGCAATTACACTTTTTCATCATGTACATTGTTTTAGTCAGGTGTATCTTTAATGGATAAATATCCACCTACAATTTACAATTTTAATTTACACTTAGTGAAGTACAAGCAATTTTAGTAACATACATGTAGCCAAACAGGACAAGTGTAGTGCATGAACAAGGCTACTCTTTAGGATTATCCGTGCCCCATGTGAAAGAACAAATAAAATGATGGAACAACACTCGGAAATAAGGAAAAATAAAAGCAGAGGATGTAATGTAAAACTATCTACATAAGTTCAGAATGCATATTAAGGTTCTTACAACTGAACATAGGAGTGTGTAAATGCTTATATCATACAATCAACTGGAAAAAAAATAGTGTCATCTGCAGCAAACAGGTTCAAGAGCATAATCAGAAAATAAAAAGGTGGAGAGACAATCAGAAATTTGCTAAATGGAGCATCTAAAGTGTTTGTGAATTGCCTACCCAAATTATTAAGCAAAGCAATTATTAAGATCCCATACCTAAATTGATTCCCACAATACGACTTTCAATTCGGCGCTTAGAAACCTCCAATCGGCAAGTGTAACCGGTACATGTTCTCGTACAAGCGGCCCAAGATAAGAAGATAAATGTACTGAGCCGCCCTCTCCTATGGGTATGGCTACCTTATTGACTTCAATTTCAATTCGATTCCCAAGGCTTAACGGAAGTTATTTTGCTCTCGTTGGACCTCTTAGGACATTTTTTCACATCGATATTTGCAGTTTTAACTTCATTTGATCCATTGATTTCCTCTTCGGCATCAACATTTCCTCCAGAAGCTATTTCAACTTCTTCACGTATTTCATTTTCTTTACGTATTTCATTTTATTCATAGAGCATTTCAGTTTCCTCATGCATTTCATTTTCTTCACAAGTCATTTCAATTTCCGCACATGGCATTTGTATTTTCTTGTGCCGTAATTCTTGTTCTTTGTCTACATTGCAAGCTTCAACGGTTGATTTGTTATATTTGGCTTTTGGCTTATACTTTCGGGATTTCTCATTCTTCAACTGCTAACGAGTACGTACTAAGCTTTTGTGCATATCCTTATCCTTTATTTGTGAAAATAATATCAACAAACATAACAAAATTAGATGAGTGCTCAATTAATATTTTAATATTGATAAAAACTCAAAATATGCTTAAATATAATACAACTTCACATTTTGAACTAAAATATCACGGAAGATTAAAACCTATAACCTACCATTTTAATATTGATGGAATCATGTGATCAATGATATTTTATTAATAGTTAAGTTTGAAATCAGTAGCTTGAAGGTATTAAATTGTAACATGCTTAGTTAGTGTTTGCATGTTAAGAGTAGACAGGATATCTAGTGAATAGAAATAGAGTAGGAACAGATTACAAAACAAAAAGTATAATGCATTAGCAACTATAGTTTATAAGTACAAATGTTGGTGGATTCCTCAAACAACTATAGTTTATAATTGGAACATTAATTTTAATTGCTCATGGAATAAAAATGGGCTGCTTTGAAAATCATCACAATGGTTGTGATCAATCATCGATCACAAACAGTAAAGGTGAATATCAGAAGATACAACAACTATAAAATTCAATCGAGAGACCTTGGATTACCTTATAAACAAAGCCAATATAAACAGTATATATGAGAAATTTCATATAAATTAATTTGAGCAAGGACTTTAAAAATGGCAGAAGTGTTTCAAATAATCACAAGGCTAGAAAAATAATTTAGACGAATGCATCATCATTCATAAATTAAAATGCACATTTGAAAGATGACATTAGGAATTAAAGCGATAACTTTTTAAGTCATAAAAGAAGTGGAAAGAGTTTCGAATCTGTGAACGATGTTCAAATTCAAAACAAAGTGTGTGTAAATTGCAGAATAAAAACTGAAGGTAGAAAGCATTAATTCAGAAATTTGAAATGATCATCGTAATGCCCAAAATTTATCAAGAATAGCCAAAAATTCATTAGAAAGCCTATCATCATACATCGATACAAACGAAATGAAATTACCGACTCATGGCAGAGAATCAAGAAATAATAAAGATACCAAAATTTATTTGGATTAGCCATCTCATGGGCAGGAACTGATGATATAGAAACATGGTAGAGAGATCAAAAACTCTGGAAATATCAATCATTCAATTAGTAATGAAAGTTATCTAAAAGTGATCAAAAGTCATATGTCATGAAAAATCATTTAAATGTCATTAAGATCAAAGCCAGGCATCTTAATATGGTAATACTAGTAAATCACTTATGAAGGATCAAAAGTTATATACAACCAAAAATCATTTATACACAAAGTATTGAGAAAACAATGCATCCATCAAAAGTTATTAAGAAATTATTTATTATAAGACAAAAAGATCCTCTAAAGTGACCTTATACTAGTTAAATGCTAGTTGTCTAGTCGCTCTGTAGGAGTTCTGTCCAGTCTCCCAGCCAATTGATCATTAGCAGTACAAAAGTGATTAAAATTAATGAGCAATTAAAATTAATGTTCAAATTATATTTATGCATTATGCTTAGGAAACAACTAGAGATTCAATGCTATTAAATTATAAACTAACTTGACATATTTCACCGGGACAAAAGTGATTTAAAGCTAACTTCATTCATACGTCCATGATCAAGATTATGAGCGTCTTCAAATATGAAAAACTCTACGATAATCAATAACTCGATGCCTGCATGTATGAAATAACAAATTTTTTGAGACAAATAACTCAATAACTCTTCTAGTGATCACCAACTATTCATAATTAAATGTATCTTATTGATTTAGATATTGAAATGGAAAAGATGATGTCAAAAATCATTTATATAAATCAACACATATCAAACACAATAATTATTGCATAAAAAATAAAATAGTCAAATATAACTAAACAAAATATGCCTTGCGTGAAGGGTACCTAAACCTCTTTTAACTAATGCATGTAACAATATTTATTGACTATCCATAGGGTAACAAATTCAGCAATATTTAGTTATTCGTGTATGCCTTCCAGTCCTCTCTAACATAGCTAACATCGTCAACTTCCATATCGGTTACATCAAGATCTTCTGGAATATTGATAGTTTCTTCCACATAATCATTTGTTTCTGAATCAAGAAAACCTCTTGGCCGTGCTTTCATTACAACATACCAACTTGAAGAATCGTTTTCTCTTGAATAAAATACTTATTTCGCTTGAGATGCAAGGATGCATGGATCTTTTGAAAATGATGCTTGGTTTTGATGTAAATTGACAAGAGTGAAACCATCTTCATCAACTTTTACTCCATTCCAACATGCGCCCAATGACACTTAAAAATAGGAATATAAAACACGTGATAATAATCTAATAAAATTATATCGGTCAATATTTCATAATAATTGACCACATCAGCTACTTGAGAATTGTCATTTGCACTTGCTCTACACAAAGTAGTCGCACCGTAAATCACTCCACTATTCTGAGTTTCTCTCGCTACATCTTTTATGTGAAACTGATGTCCATTGATGATATATCCTTTGTAAGACAAAGCATCATTCTTCGGACCATATGCAATCCACTTCAACATCTCATCTTGATCATTGGAGTTAATAGATATCTATAAAAAAGTTTGATTTACATTGGTTATTTTATTTAATATTCTTTAAAAAAATGAGAGTGTACTTAAAAAAAATTCATTTAACCTTTTTTTTTAATCCAATCAGTATTTTTTTTTTTGTAGCTTTGCCAAAGCAAAGCTGAATTTCTCTTCATGCGCTTGTTTGAATTTTGTAATTCCTCTAAGTGCAAACTAGTATAAAAAAGAAATTTAAAGTTATATTTACTAGCAGAAACACAGTAGAATAATTGAAACATAATATAATATATACTTACTCTAAAAATGGTTCAACCACGACCATATTCATTAATACGGTTAAATGAGCACTTTCTTTCTCATTTGAGGATAATGTAATTGTCTTAGATGCTGAAATTGGGCGTCCCTCGAGTATTACATTGCTTTCATAATCTTCATTTCGAGCATTTGTCTCCTTAATGTGTCCTGATGTTTTCAAGAATTCACTAAAAAAATTCATGCATTCCTCCGCAAGATAAGATTCAGCAATACATCCCTCGGATCGTGAGTAGTTTCTTACATAATCTTTGATTGTTTTCATATATCTTTCAAAAGGATACATCCAACGAAATTGAACCGGTCCACATATAAGTGCTTCTCTACCAAGATGAATTGACAAATGCACCATTATGTCAAAAAATGAGGGTAGAAAATATTTTTCAAGCTCACATAGAATTTCTATAATCTCAATGTTCATTTGTTGCAATTTTTCTCTGTCAAGGACATGCTGACATAATTTATTGAAAAATGAACATAAGAGAATTATTGCTTTTCTTGCATTTTTGACAATAACCCTTTTACTGCTACAGGTAATAAGTGTTACATTAAAACATGATAATCATGTGATTTCAAGCCACCAATTTTACAATTCTCCAACGATATACGATCTTTCAAATTTGAGTAGTAACCATCGGGTCCTTTGAAATCATACAGTCTTTTGCAAAATATATTTTATCTCAGAACTTGACAACGTATAAGGAGCTAGCGGAAGATATGTTTTCTTCCCACGAGGTTGTGCATGAAGCTCATGTCTAATTCCTCAATCCTTTAATCCTTTCTGGAGTTCATTCCATCTTTTGATTTGTTATCATGCAACATTGATCCTAAGATGCTTTCACCAATGTTTTTCTCCACATGCATTACATCTAAATTATGCCATAACGGAAGTTCCTATAAAAATAAATGATGTAACTCATAATTATATTATATTATAATTTTAAATTATTAAAAAATAAAAAAACTACCACCAACCTTCCAATATGGCAAATCAAAGATAATCGATCTCTTTTTCCACCTTGTTAACTCCAGTTTAATAGGATCTTTATCTTCATCATATTCATCTTTCGTATCATAGACAATCTTCATCTTCCTCTTCTTCAACTTGATGGATTTTATTTTAATGGCTTTTTTCTTATTATTCTTTTTCTTCTTCTTTTTCTTTTCTTTCTCTTTTCCAAAATTATTTGGAAAATCTTTTAACAATTCAAAAATATTTCTTCCAATTAAAATTCTAGGCACGTTACCATTCTCCACGGTGTTATCAAACCAAGTCTTTTGTTTCCTCCGTGCATCATATACAGATAGATATCTTCTATGACTCATGTAGACATTCTTTCGACTATAATTCAACTAACGATGATGAGTATTAACACCACATAATGAGCAAGCTTTTCCTCCTTTCACACAACATCCAGCTAGATTTCCATAGGCTGGAAAATCATTTATTGTCCAAAGCAAGATTGCGTGTAGTTTAAACAATGTTTTACTAAATGCATCATAAGCATTAATTCCATCACTCCACATGTAATGCAAGTCTTCAATCAAAGGTGCCAAATATACATCAATATCGTTTTCGGGCTGTTTCGGCCTGGAATAAGTAATGTTAACAAAATATTTTCCTTCTTCATACACAACGTAGGTGAGAGGTTGTATGTCACAAGCATTACTGGCCAACAAATATACTTAGAATTTAACATAGAAAATTGATTAAATCCATTTGTAACGGGACCAAGTCTAAGATTGCGTGGATCGGCAGAAAAAGGTTTCCATCATTCATCCACCATATTCCATGCCATAGAATCCACAAGATGGCGCATTTTTCCATCATTGCTTTTATTATTAAAATGTCATCTTAAATCTTCCGCCATTTTCTAAGATCTAAACATTCTTCTAAATCTTGGAATTACCGGAAAATATCTCAAGACTTTAGCTGGAACACCTTCTATAATCTCCTTGGTATCTTGATTTATTTTCCATCTTGAAGAACCACATTTTGTACAAGCATTTAAATCTTTGTATTCTTTTCTAGAAAGACAACAGTCATTCTCACAAGCATGTATCTTTTCAAAATCCATGTCAAATGCTTTAAGATTTTTTTTTACTTCATATAAGGTCTTAGGAAGTACGTTGTCTTTCGGCAAAAACAATTGTTGCATATTTAGAAGCTTGTCGAACCCACTATCTGATAGACCAGTCTCACATTTAAGATTATACAAGACAGTGATGGTTGATAATTTTGTATGATCTATACAGCCAGGATATAATGGAGTTTCCGCATCTTCCAAATTTTTAAGCAACTCATCCTCTCTTCTTTGAAAATCAACATCATCTTCATCATCAGCAAGAAAATCATGATCTACAAAATCTTCATCTTCATAGTGAATCATCTTGAATAAATCATACGTATCGGATGAATTTGTCTTTTCATCTACATTTATTTGTTCGCCATGGATATACCACCTGCTGCTCTTTTATTTAGGATCCATTCCTTTTATAACTAAATGTTCAATGATGATGTGGTCATCAAGACATCTAAGATTTCGACAATCCCTTCATGGGCACAAAATTTTCTCCACATTTCTTAGATTTGTCTTTGCCACATGCACGAAATTCAAAGCTCCTTGCCGATACTCTACACTAGTCCTATGACAAAAATTAAAAACATAAAAAAAATTAAGTTTTAATATTAACATATATAAGTTAATTCTTAAAATAAAATTTAAGTATTATATACTCACCTATTTAAATTCACCCAATCTTTTTCCATCGGCGATGTAGGCAGTCAAGCAATTTCTCAAGCTTTGATGTAGAATATTTTTCTGTTTTAATCAAACAAAATACTACATGTTTCATAATTCAAATTTATATTTTCCACTTCAAGATTCATATTGGGATTAAAAAAAAAATTGATAAATCATGAGCCGTTATAAGATTTTATATTTGAAAAAATGACATCAACTTTATTTAGGTTTTTAGTCGGTCGTGCTTGAGTGTAGGATGTTGGAGAGTTTAGTGAGATCATTGCGGCAGCATTGTTATATCGTTAACAAATGAACAAAGCCATCAACCAAAGACAAAATATAGGTTTACGCCTATAACCAGCCTGCTAACTGTACATATCTATGATTTAATACACAAAGACTTGTGGAATAAAATAGAGCAAATCAAAGGAAGTCTCAACAAGAAAAGTTGCTTGGCTTTAATATTTCCAAAACATGTGCATAATCAACATTTCTGAATAGCTCTATATCAAATCCAATCGACATCACAATTATTTTCTCACATGTTGGACACATCTATCTAATTGTCATCTTGTTTCAACCAAGCATGAAGCATCCCTATCAAAAGATTTCACTGTGGCAGATCCATATTGATCAAAACCATCCACATTTATACAATATCTATTCTCATATATTTTTTAGTCACTGATTTTAAATCAATCTATTTACATTTATTTTTCAGTCGATGAATGTAAATTAAATGTTTTATCGTAGAAGGCGTTAACAGAAATAACAACATTTGGTATCACATCGTAGCCTCCTGCTCATGTTGTGTGCATAAAATGGCAGCAACACTCTCCAGCGACAAATCAAAGAAATCACAACAATTTTATTATCTTAACCATCTGATTGTAGCATTTGTTGAAGTATTCTTATTGACCGATGTTGGTATTTCCTCGTCAGCAATGACCATGTTATGTTTTTATGTTTAAGTAATAAATTCGTAAAACTGTAAAACTAACCATGACCATTCAGCTGAAAAAGCATGCTACTAATTTTATAAGTTATATGCATTATTTATTTCCTCTTATAGACAATAGAAGTTCACTTTATTTGTCAAATACATGCTTGGGATTTTTTAAGCTAAAAGAAATTGCTTTTCAAGTCAAGAATTGTGTATGCCCATACTAACTTGCCACTGTGTATGCTTATGACATGTTTTATCTCTTTCACCCGATTCAATATATAATCACAATGTTGCTGACTGCTAACTGTTCATATCTATGATTTAATACACAAACACTTGTGGAATAAAATATAGCAAATCAAAGGAAGGCTCAACAAGAAAAGTTGCCTGGCTTACCAATCCTCCTTTGATTCCATATGGAGTGGAAAGCCCTGTTGGCAAAGTACACCAATCACTAATGAACAATTGTAAAGTAAACCAAGTCAAAAGCCATAAGTTGAAGTAGTCTTGAGCGTGAATATAAATCCAAACTAAGCCAAACTGGAATTATAAATTTAGAATATAGTAATTTTCTTGTTGTAAGTTCACTTTCAGTTAGCATGAATTTAATGATTAAATAATCTAAGCTTTCACGTAGACATCCACTTTCAAGCACGCCTTTTCCTTCAACGGTTTGAATATGATTAGAAGAATAAATTATATTACATATAACGACAACATAAAATTATATTATTGCCCCATTTTGAATATCCAGCTAATAAAGTTTTTAAGGAAACATGAAATGCAATGCTTCTTAGTTCTCAATGAACAATTTTCTGAATGAGCACTCGGGTTGGAAAACAATTGTCTAATATCCATTGGAATAAAATAATAATAAAATGTTAAAAAGAACGTATGATTTCTAGTTTTCCAACCGTCTTTCCTATTTTATAGTGTAGAAATGATAACATGAATTTCATTCAAATATATATGATCAATAAACTATTGAAGGGCAAAATTCACTCTATGCTGGCCCATATGTGTTCAAAATCAATTAATAATTTATATTAATGCTTAACTCAACTAGATTCAATTAGTAGTCTAAATTGCTTTTTCTATCAAAGGGATCGTATGCGTTGGATATACATGAACAAGAGCCATGAAATAATGCCAGTAATGGAGGCACCTCACTATTTAAACTCACGATAAACACTACACCATAACGGCCATTTGGTGACCCTTTTCTTTTTCAATTGCCAACACTTATTTGTGTTGTAAGGTAGTCTCAATAATAAGCGTTGCTATGTTTAAAAAGTGTTACCAAAAATACATAATTATAATTTTTTATTCCCAACCCTTATTTGTGTTGGCTGGAGTGGTTTCTGAAGGAAAAAATGTAAATTTACATTGGTAACCCTATTTCCCATTTCTCGTTCCTTTCTCCAACGCTTTTGCAAAAATTGGCCGCTCCTAACTCAATAATCCGAATTCCACTGTTTCAGAAGAGGAAAAAATAGCAGCATGGCGATGATTGAAACTTCAAATCCGTTCCTCTCTAATCGTATTTTGGGGATCTTTGCTTGATTTGTGCTTGCATTCAACTCGGATTCAATCACATCGCTTCAGGTATAAATTTTGTTCAATATTTGCTTTGTCGATTTCAGGCATAAATTTCATTTATCTTGTCTTTATTGATTATCTGGTTTTTAAATCGCATTCAACTCGAATCTAGTTTATAAATTTTGTTCGATTGTTGCTTTATGGTTTGATTATCTGTAAACACCAAAAAACAGTTGATTACCTGAAGATAATGCTATATTGAGTTTGATGTTGCTTTATTGATTTTTTTCCTGAGATTGATTGTTAATTTCATGTATAAACTATACTGAAGATAATGCTAAATTTACAACAGCTGACTATCTGTAACACAAAAAACAATAAGAATCCAAAACACAATTTAACAGTTGATAATGCATATGTTTAATGTTTGGAAACTTATGTTGGATGTACTTTCATCAATTTAACTAAAACATAACCTTTGTTCAACATTTAATTGTTACTTTTTGATTTTCCTTCCCTCCCTTTGTTAATTTGGAGGAGGAAATCTGCTGTAAATTCAAAAGTGTTTGGATTGGGTATTATATTATTGGAAGTTCTTTGTAAATTTTAGTTAAACGTGCAGTGAAAAAAATATTTTAAAAATAGTTGTATTGTTGGAAGTAAAATATAAAAAGTAATTATGTATCTCTGTAATTTTTCTAAACAAAAAAGAAGTTTCTGATAAAAAACTCATAGTGCTAGGTCTAGTGTACAAAAACAAAACAAGCATTTTAACATTATATTTCGAAGCTTAAGAAAATAATATTTGGATTGAAATTAAAATAAATAAATAAAACCTTAGTCTATAATGGTCTAATCTTAGTCCAGGAAGATAGAGCAAGATATGCAGAAGCGAGAATGACAATCTACATGCTTTGTGCAGACAAAAAATGATAGGACTGCAAAGTAGTTGTGTTTCTTTTCAGCTCCTGCATATAAGCTACTATCTTTACTTCTGCAAAATTTAGAAGTAAAGATATAAAAGTGGCAATCACAACTCTAGATGCACACACAATATGTATGTTTATTGGGTTTCCTATCTGAAGGTACTCTTGCTATCTTCACTGATGCGACCTTTGAATGTAAGGGTTGAGAATGTAAACTTAAAATTAGAAATAGTAATTGCCAGTTATCAATATAATTAACAAAGCAGGATCAACCAACATTGTTACACATGCTGAAGTTGATTAAGTAACAATGTCGTATTATGTTAAATGATATTATGTTTGATTATTAGATACAATCAAATTAATTATAACATATAGGATTAAATTATATTGGATAGAATACTATTAAATGATCACCCTGCCGAATTTAATTATTACTTTTTGGTTTTCTTTCTTTGTTTATTTAAATTACATTGAGAAATATCAAGACAGACGAGTAGGAAATGTGTAGGGCTGTTGAAACACATAACAAAAAATTAGCGCTTGTTTCGAATAATAAGAATCTTGCTATGCCTCAATAGCAGCATGAAGCTGGAAACCTGGATAATGGTTTGAGGCATATATTTGAACCTATGGAGGACTACTAGTATCACATTAAAAGATTACGAGGATCTTAGTACTCGTGTTCAGGAAGAAAGTTCGACCAGGGAAAATGAGACCACTGAGTAGTTTTTTTTAACATCAGGTTATACTGTATAAAAAGGGCAAAAGTGACGCATGGGTTCGAGTCGGTAACAGTCATCCTAGATATATTTCTTAATAAGATTGGAAAGAAGAGGTGAAAGTTTGATAAGGTTTCACAGTTTGGGGTTAAGCAGCCTGTGAGGCCATTTTTCCGAAGGAAGCTATTGACTACAGGGACTAAATTATTCATCGGCGGGTATCAACATTATGATAGAAGAATTAGCAGTTGTGTAATAACCAGTAAGTGTTGATGGCATTTAGCTGCTGTGATATATGGTCGTTGTGGGTGTTTGCTTTTTGGAATCATCTTATGCACTTTTTTAATAATCTGGTAATTAGGGCCAAAAATAAAGAACAGTAAACTATAGCAAATTAACACTTAACACGTTGGCTATTTTCTGGCGGTCCAATTAACAATTAATTTCCCTTGGAATTTTGGTTTACAATTTTTTGTTGAGGAGAACACATTTGATATCTTAAGCTGTTTCATGAAAATACTGATAAAATATTCTGTTTCATGAATTATAATACATTCATTATGTTTATTATGTTTCATGAACACACTAAAAACACATAATGCTCAAGCTGCTGAAGCATACAAAAAATATATATAACTGAGCTAAAAAGCCCTATCTAAATTTAATTACTGAGCTCGTCATATATTTCTGAACTGCTCAAGCATGCAAATTTAATTAACCATATGAAATAACTGTGTCAGTTATAAGATATTTTTTTTGGTGGGGTGAGTTTGGAGCGTTACTGAAATCAGAAGCCTTTGTGTCTTTGGGACCATTGTATTTCATATTTTATGACATACTTACGCACATCATCTTCACAGGAAAGGCTGAAAAGTTTACGGAATTTGGGGGCGATCTTGCCTCCCCCTCATTCTTTTCTTTTTTGTATCAGTTAAACCTGGATGATCATTATTTCCTTTTTTAATAGTCACAACAGTTAAAATGTAAAGAACATGGTCAACAATGCGTCTTGAACATACTTTCTTCTGCATTTTCCATTGTACCTTTCATAGACGCAGAAACATTGTTTTCTGGTTGGTTCATGGCTCACCATTTATTGATTTAATACTCACTAAATCACTGTATATGTCTTAAAGTGCATAATATTAAATGATATTCCTTTCAGTATCCATGAACGCATGGTGCACATCTTGTTAAATGGCTCGTCATATTCATGAAAGCATGGTGCGCATCTCAGTAAATGGCTCACCGAGTCACTATTTAACACTAAATAAATCATTGCATTTAACTTAAAATACAAAATAGTAATTAAATGTTATTCATCTCGGTGTAAGTGAAAGCATGATATTCCCAGTAAACGTTGTTCCCTTCAGTAAATGGCCAAGATTTTGTGTACATAAATATTATTTGAATGTAATTACATGTAACATACAAGTGTATGTGCAACATTTTTTCTGAGAATTAACAAAACAGGGCTGAACTGTTTTGATTATAACTCTTAAACTGTTTATCCGATTTCGCCGATTTTACACAAAATGGAAAGCTAGAAACATAAGCTTCAACTTCTATTTTAAATGTTCCGGGAAATTGTGGAATTTACTACGCTGAAAACGTAGATTAAAGTTATTGACTTACGCACTTTTTTTTAATCGAGCCATGTTGTGCAAATCGTAACTTTTGATTCGCTTATCCAAATTTAATTATTTTCTACATTTCGGAAACCTAAGACCGTAAGCTACAACTTTAATTTAGAGTATTTCATGAAATTTTAAGGCTTGCTAGGCTAGAAATATATATTTGCATCGCTGTCCTAAAACCGAACTTATTTAAAATTTGAGCTGAAACCGGTATGGTCATAACTTTTGATTGTGTTGTCCGGATTTGACAATTTTATACATCTTAGAAAGGTTACAACCTACGCTATAACTTTCATTTGAGGTGTTTCATGAAATTTTGAAGTTTGTTAGGTCGAAAACAAGTTTTGTTCCGCTGACCTGCTGTTATAAATTCATAACTCAGTTTTAAGAGCTGACTTGTTTTGATCATAACTTTTAAACCGTTGATCCCATTTTTACGATTTTAGTCATTTTGGAAAGCTCAAATCTTAAGCTACGACCTTTATTTAAGTGTTTCATTAAATTTTGTTGTTTACTACACTAAAAACACATATTTATATGGAAGATTTAAAGTAAAATTTGTACGTTTTGTTACCCGAAATTGTACACCTTTTTATTTTCGAAGTCACAAGTACAGATGTTTCAAAATTAATGTATTACTGAGCCTAAGGCCCAGTAAAACTGTGCAGAATGACACAGTATTACTGATTCGAACGGCTCAGTAGTTCGGCTTGGTACTACTGAGCCTAAAGCGCTAGCAACCTAATTATGTATTGAATTTAACAACTTAATTATGTATTGAATTCGACAGCGTAATTATGTATTGTAATTGTCTATTGTTAACTGATATTTTATGTCGTTACGTGATTATGAATGTTGTCTATTGGTATGCATTGAGTTTAAATTGAGAATAATATTAGTTTTTGATTCGTATTGAATATCGTCTATATTATCATCATGTTGGTTATTAGTTGACTATTAATGTTAGAATATGTAAGTTGCTAATACATATTCTCATTGTCTTGATGGTCAGAATGAAAAATAAAAACTATCCTTCAGAATGAAAATTCAAATGCGTTTTCTCTAATTAGTTTTATTAACCACTACACTACAATGCTTCATTTTTCTTGCATTTTAGCCGCTTCGTAACGGACGTCTCATGATATATAGTTGTATTACTTAAACATTTTGCATGCAAGCATTGGAAGATGATCATGTTGTGTTTCAGGTAGACATTGCACCATGGAAAATATATCATGAGGATCCAAATGTTTTCGAGGGACTGCACCATGAAAATGCTCATCATTGTACATCAAAGGTATGGAATGGTTTATAACGTTGAATATTAGTAATATACTTTTGTCCTTAGATACAGTAGATAAATCTTTAGGATACAACTCGGGCACATGAAAATAATGAAAATCGTGTTCACTTAGTTTTACTGAGCCTAATAGGCTCGGTTTTACTGAGCCAATGGCTCGGTTAAACTGAGCACAATAGCTCAGTTAAACGGAGCATATCGGCTCAGTTTAACTGAGCTTAACGGCTCAGTTAGACTGAATCATGTAGGCTCATTTTTACTGAGCCTTGTAGGCTCAGTTTAAAACTGCACCATTCAGAGCCTACAGTTTAACGTTTTTTTCTATGTGATGTTATACGATTATATCATACGTATTGGCTAATGAGTGCAATCATGCTATTGTCTGGCCAGAACAGTCTGCACTTCCTCTGATAATTATAGCAATGGAAATGTTTATGACTTCATCATTTACAGGGAAAAGATAAAACATCAGAGCAAAGGAGGATTGCCATTAGCATATTTGATGATGTAGCCAAGAATTGTCATGAAGCAGCTCTCAAGTACGTTCATTATTGATTTTCATAAGTAGTTCACTTACTTTTGATTGTGCAATCTACAGGTACTATGTTGCACACCTACCTTTTCTACTAGAATCTTGTAATGATAGTAACATTAGATGTTCGCCAGATTAAATCTCCTTTTTTCTGTATTGGACTTCATGATTTTCTTTCGACTATATCACGAAAGTGCCTTTTAAGGCTGCTGCTGTTTTTGGTATTGGTGTATGTGTTGAGTTTGGTGATTCAGTATTTTGGTCGTTGGAGGTACGGAAGGAAAAAGGCAATGAAAACTGCATGATTATTCTTATGGATGCACTATATGATTCAATATGTTCATTCTATGCAGAGGCTTTTTCGAGGTTAAATGTTGTAAGTAGACATCCAGATGCACAAAGTGCAGATAATATAATGGCATATGATAATGTTGTTTCAGCTCTCTGAAAGATATGCTTATTTCACCGTGATGCCATTGATGCTTCCTTCACAGGTATTTTGCCAATTTTATCTACCTGCACTTAACAATTTCAATGGATTTTTGATCAAAAATATGAAAATGTTATGAACTATTCTTTCATATTTAATTCATTAGTGTGTTTGCATTTTTCTACAAAATTTAATTAGAAATGTTTTAGTTGAAATCCCAGTTCAAGATTATTTTAGGAAATATATTTTAATATATCACTCATATCACTATTTAGTTTTAGGTCCCTCTCATTTGGTGTGAAGTTATACTTATGATCTGAAATATTGTACGACTTAAAAACAAAGGTATATTAAGCAATAATGCTTTTAGTTAGCAACTTAAATTGGCAATATGTTTAGTAAACCAATCCTTTTCTTTTTGAAAACCCAGGAGAACCCAGTGGACTGGTAAACTCGTGAGGAGGGTACAGTAAAGTCATCCGCTAATCCAAGCCCTCATACCCTCGGGTAAGCCAATCCTTCTATTCTTTTGACAAAGAAATTCAGGTTAAAAATCCACTACTGCAATTAAAATGAACAGGGTAGCTTTAATCATTTAAAGAAATGCAAGCATCAAATGCAAAAGTTCTTTTTATCTCACAGATCAAATAATTTTGCTTCAGACTCTTTTCAGGATCAAAAATCAGTTTGATGGAAAGAGAGTTTAATTATGTGCTTTCAGTTTTAGCGAAATATGTATGTACGTCAAGGTTTTGATTGGTCTAAATTAGCATATTTGAACACACAATTTAGACCCATTGTTTCATGCATAAACCAGTTGGGTATTATATGTCATATAGTATTGATTTTCTTAAACATCTTGGTAAAACGAGATGGAAATAGAATCAAAAAAATTATATTTAAGTTTTCCTATTGAAAATTCAATTATTTTATATTCATTTAACATTATGTGTAATATAGTATTGTACATTTAATTTTATTTTGTTTCAGAACTCTTGTATGTTTGGGAAGTTTTTAATCATTTATACAAATGCAAGCTACGATGATTGAAGCTTTGTTTTACACTTATGGCAAAAAATAAATATTGATATATTTGGGTTCTGCGTTCATGAATGTCACATGCTAGAAAATAAGAATTATTATAAATTAAGTTCATTTTCTAAACAATTGATACGTAAAAATAGTTTCGACTTCATACCCTTATATAAGCATGCTTGAATGTGGTATCTTTTGCACCTGAGCTTGCAACTGAGATTGCCGAACAACTTAGTTGCGCAACTTAGTTTGCAACTGAATTTTGCTGCCCGGTTTGAATTTGAATGTTGAACCAGTGAATCATTTTTTGTGCAGTCTTGGCTTTAACTGATAATTTCAAATCATTGTGATATTGAATGCATGTAGGTACTTTTAAAAGAAAAGAGAATATTGGATGGTAATTGTAGCGGTACTGATGAAGAAGATCTTGAATTTTCAAATAGGGACTTCGTTGTATGGCCCGAGTTTCGAATATGCTATTTGTAGAATTTCACTTATTTATTGAATTTAGCAACTTAATTATGTATCTTATTTGTCTGTTGTTAACTGATATTATATATCGGTACTTGATTATGAATGTTGTTTATTGATATTCATTGAGTTATTCTTTTTAATTTGAGAATATTATTAGTTTTGGATGCATGTTGAATATTCTATATAATAATCATGTTAGTTATTAATTGTCATTTTAGAAACTTAATTGACAATTAATGTTATTAATTGATTATTCATAAGAAGATTTACCAACGCTTATAAGCGTTGCAAAAGAAAATCTACCAATGCTTATAAGCGTTGTGAAGGAAGATATACCAACTCTTATAAGTGTTAGAAGAGAAAATCTACCAACGCTTATAAGCATTGCAAAGGAAGATATACCAACGCTTATAAGCGTTGGAAGAGAAAATCTACCAATGCTTATATGCGTTGGAAAAAATTGCGACGCCCCCATAGCAACACTAATAAGTGTTGCTGAAATTGTTTGCGACCGTTATACTCATTGGTAATCACCTGTTTTGGTGTAGTGAAATAAGGCTTATTAAAAAACAACAGAACATTATATGTAGCTTTGTGAGTACTACACAGAATAATTCAACAAAAGTGGCTTTCAATGAAAGGACAAGACTATAGTTTAGTAATTTATAATATAATCTAAATGGTATAGGAAACTTTTGTTATATTTACTACATGTATCAAGTTAATGAACATACCATCCACTAACTTAAAACAAGGAAGCAGCACATAATATGATTGCTGAAACGAACTCTGTTCCCATAAAATTATTGATTATCCTAAGTTGGTCGTTGCACTACAACCGCCAGCGTAGAATTGCGTATTTTAGAACTGTTTCAATTATTCATCTACTATTCTGCATCTTTGAGGGAGCAATTCTGTTTTAAGGAAAGAGTGGTTATACTGAACTCAAACAATCAAATTGATATTATATTTAGTACATTATATGTTTAATGTTTTTAAAATATTTACAGAAGTTTTACACTATTTCTATAACAATTTCTACAACCAAAACAATTTATTAATAATTATAAAATAATCACAATTTTGCGAAATATTTATAAGCAGTTCTATAGCAAATTGTGTTAGTTCTCCTTAACCAAGCATGTTGACAATACGATGTCATATAACAGGTTTTATCTCTTATGTTTCTCTTTACTCTGCTAATAGATTTGTAGTTAACGAAGGATCTAACATATGTCGGTCTTAAACAAATCAAAGCGTTGTGTTTATATAAGCAGGGACGAAACTGTAGGGGGCGGGCAGGGGCCATGCCCCCCCTTTAATTTATAGAATTATGTATAGATATGTAAGCAGTTTAAAGTAATGTGACAATAAATACAGTTATCCATTTTGTAACTTGACAATTATATACAATTATCCTGTTTAAAGAGGACTTTTTTTACTTAAGCAAATATATGGATGAACATTATGAACTTCTAGCTAGCAGAACAAATGGATCTAGATCATGCCTTGTTTCTGCATGCAATGCTACGTTTGATGACAAAATAAGACACAAACAAAACACACAGGTAGCAAGACTAAAGCGTTTTAAACTACAACATTACTTAAGACAATAGGACACTAGTGTATAGGATTAACTAGAGATACAGTGATCAAACAAAAGATTAGTTCATAATTATCCATTTTAAAGAGGTAAGCAGTTTAAAGTAATGTAACTTGACAATTATATACAGTTATCCATTTTGCTTTTTGTGGAGTTTCATTTCACTATGAAATATTCAACACAAATCACTTTAAAAAAAATGCCTCCCTCCCTTGTCGAATTCCTGGCTCCGTCCCTGCATATAAGACTCAGGAATCCGACTCCACTGATTATATTTGTTTTTTCATCCAAAGACGACTAGACAAAACGTCTTTTATTACGCAAAATGCCGATGAAAAGTGGGAAGCAAAAGAAATGGACGTAATCCTATTCTAAGAAACATATTCATAATACATGTGAATGATATATAGCATGATTATGTTGTTACTGTTAGTTAGAAGAAATTACAACTAAAAGAATGATCAATCCAGACTATAATTAAATTTAATGACAAGCAATCTGATTCTTAGCATATAATTAACTATTTAAATTTTTCAACAAAACCATAAATGGCTAAAAGTTGAAATATATTGATTTCCAGAACAAGAATTCATTTCGAAAAACCTAGCAGCTACAAGTAATTCATATTTACCTTTACAAGATTCAATTCAAACACAACCACGACCATTTGAAAATAAAATATCAATTAGACCGATTTGTTACCTTAATCTGAATCGCTTGAACAAAAATCTCGATTTGAAAGAAGAGCTGTAGATCTATGAATCAAAATGAAATCGAAGAGGAGAAGGAGCGAACGTGGATTTGTCGGTTGAAGGAGAAGGATCGAATGTGGAGTAGATAGACGAGGAGGAGACCGATCTAAGTGGACAGAATGTTTAGGAGATTGGATTGAAGGAGAAGCTTGGGATTTCTCGCCGGATTGAAGGAAATGATATAACAGTAACGAGGAAAGTAAATCAGGGTTTGGGGGGAAAATGAAATAAATGGGGGGAAACATGAATGCAACGGAATCATTGAAAATAAAAAATTGGCTGTTGTCAGACGTGAACGCAACCATCTTTAGCAACCGTATCCATATTTTCTTGTAGTGTGGTTTAGGCCTCTGGGGCTTGTGCTTGAGGGATGTTGAGTTCGATTAGGATGGTTTATATAAGATATATAATTTGGATGTCATCGGTGCTTTACCATGATTGAATGGGTGCTCTAGTTTTCATGGATGTGTGGTTGAAATGTTATCGTAAAGACTATCACTGTCTGATGTGGGGAAGACGGGAGTTGAGTTCTTCTCTGATATTTTGGGTAGATTAGTATGTCTATCTATCCATTCTCATATACTTTATTGATAAAGCTTGTTAGCTGTTTTATAGCTCACTAAGACTGTTGTCTGACTCAAGGTTTTATGTTTCCTCTTATTACCTTGGGCTGTTCATCCGGTTGTGGACGGGCAGACTAGGTAGCAGGTGACGGGTGATTAGTGAGGGCGATGCTGCTATGCGAAGGCGAGCACGAGGCTGGCGTATTAGTTTTACTACTATCTAGTATTTCTGTTTCCGCTATTTGAGTTGCTCTATGAGTGTTGTAGTGAGGCCTTATGTACATACTTGATATTTCCTATGATGTTGGGATAATCTTTCAGGATGTTGTGAAAGTTTGCTATATGATGCTTCACTACTATTACCTATTGTATATGTTCTATTATATTTATCCTTGCGCTGTGAGTTCTACGACAGGTTCCGATGTTATTTACCTACTCTGGTGATTGTCCATAGCTGCAGAGCACACCTTTCAGCGCATTATTCCTCTTGTTTAGTGCAGAGGTTATGGGCGGACGTCATACATATATAGCTGTCATAACCAGAACGCTATAAAGTGAGATCCAACATTCTCTCCATTTTTGATAATGACAACTATATATGTAACTCCCCCTGTCAATATGCATATAATTTCTCCCCATTTGTCATTAACAAAAAGGAGATATATCTATAATGCAATACACATGAATATGTAGAACAAACACGACATAGATAACAAGCATAAATATTTACAAACATACAGATGATAGACATTTTAAATGTAGTAGCAAGCACATAGTAATGTTTTGTGCACACATCTAATATCCATTTTCTCTTCTTGAGTAGGATCTAAAACAAATATATATAAATACATTGCTACCCACTTTTAACCGGATCCTAAGAGTCAGATCGTAGGAAGTCAAACCCACGTGGGTTCAGTATCCCTCTTAAAGATAGTTTTTATTGTTATGAACAGTTTCCATAAATAATTTGATATATTTGTTCCTAGTTAAATTATTGTTTATTTCTGGAACCCATATCTTGATTTCCTTTTTTCTTTTAGTACGTTTTGGTATATTTTGTGATACTATATTATGTTTTGAATCATTTTTCCTCTTAAGATTAGCATTTTTCTCTGGAGGAAATTTTGACCCCTTTTTAAATTCTAATCCATTTTTATTTGAAGAGGATTGACAATTTTCTATGATTCTAGAAAAACTCTCTCTTCCTTATTAAAGTTAGAAACATTTTTAGTATTGCTATCTAATCTGATTTGGAGACTAGTATTTTCTAATTCTATCCCTTTTATTTTAGCCTTTAAATTGTGATTTTCAGAGCCAATCTCATCATTCTTTGCCATTTGAGTTTCAATTTCTTGATTCAAAAGTGAAAGTTGATTTTCTGAATTTGATAAAGATTCTTGAACTTTTTCAAGTTCTTCCTCCAATATTTTATTTTCATCTTTTAGCATATCTCTTTCAAACTCAGCTTTATTCTGATTTTCACGTGTTTCTTAAAGCTTCTTTCTAAGAGTTTTTATAGTATTTAAAAATTTAGTGTCTGCATCTATTAAATCATCATAAGATAAATCACTAACCTCAGATTCTTGAGCCATGAAGCACACATTTGCTTGTTCATTTTCGCTATCACTATCACTATCTGGTGAATATGATTATGAATTGTCCCAAGTGACAGAAAAACCCTTCACTTTGAATTTATCTTTCTTATTCTTATTGTTGAAGTTTTTCTGATTCTCTTTTTAGTTCGGGACAATCTTTTACCATATGACCTTTCTTGTGACAATTAAACATTCTAAGCTTGAGGATGAAGGTTTATTTGAAGAATTCTTTTTGAAACTACTTTTATTTCCTTTTCTGAATTTCAAAATTTTCTTAAATTTTCTAGCGATAAATGCTAGTTCTTTATCTTCTGATTCTGATGCTTCTTTTTCAACGTGAAAGGCTACGTTCTTTTTCTCTTGTGCCTGGTCCTTTTTAGCTTGGAGATTTACTTCATAAGACATGAGGTTGCCTGTTAGTTCTTCTGGTTTCATTGTTGATAAATGGTTGGCTTCCTCAATGGCTAACATCTTTCTTTCCCATTCGTCGGTTAAGGAGTTTAGTACCTTTGATACAATATCGAAGTCACTATATTTTTCTCTTAAGTCCTAACCCTATTAAGGCATTAAGTACATCTTGAAATCTTGAGTACATGTCGTTGATAGTTTCATTTTGTCTCATCTTGAAAATTTGAAACTGGTTTTTGACCATTGAGATCTTTGTTTGTTCCTTCATGTAAGGTTTTGAGTGTTTCCCATATCTGATGTGAAGTAGTGTAGATGCTAACACGATTGAATTCATTTCTATCCAAAGCAAAGAATAGCATATTCATAGCTTTGGCATTTGTACAAGCTTTATTTTTCTGAGCTATTGTCCATGTAGAATACTCGGTTGTGGGTGCTGTGTATTGAGTTTGAATTGCATTCCAATCTTCATAGTTAGTTGCATGCATATATATATATATATATATATATATATATATATATTCATTCTTGTAGCCCAGTAATTGTAGTGTAATCCATTGAACAAAGGTGTTCTTTGAGTAGATTTTCCTTCGACAAATGTAGAGGTAGTGCTGGTACTTGGGTTATTCTCCATATTATAATAAATATCGAATAAGGCGTTACGATTATATGATGTCCTTACTTTGATACCAATTGAAAGAGTCTATGCAGCGGTAGGATCGTACAGTATGGAGTATAAACAAGGTAAAGTATATATAGCAGAGTAATAGTAGTAAATAAAATGACACAGTCGATTTTATACTGGTTCGGATCACTGTCCTACGTCCAGTCTCAGACACCCTTCTGGTATTTCACTAAACACAACAACCCTCACTTCACCCGGAGGAAAAGATTTACAACTACCCAAACAGCCGAACGAGATTTATTGCCTCAACTGTTGAAGGGGACTTCCACAATACAAAGAATTTTTTGGCTACTTGTGTTCTTGATAACACGGATATGTCAAATTGATGTACACCCTTCTTATAATCTTTCCTTGATGATAATAGTGTAATTCGTGAAAAAATATGGAAGATTCAAAAGATTTGAAATCTTAGAAATATGGAAATAGAGTGCTCTTGTGAATCTGAATGCTAGAGATAAGATAGAAAGAATTAGAGTAAAATTCCATGAGAAAAACATTTGATAAAACCTCTATTTAAAATACACAAATGGTTACAATCATTCACGAAGAGATTCGTAGAAAGTATATGAATTAAAAGTTGTGACTCTTCATTGAATGGTTGCATCCTTTCGTACTCATATGTCTGAATAAAAAATTCAGATGTTTGTTTTTGAATGAAATTCAAACAACAAGGAAATAGACTATTTCAGCCAATATTCATATGTCTGAATTATTAATTCAGATGTCCGAATTAAAAATTCAGACTTTTGAATTAAAAATTCAGACTTTTGAATTAAAAATTCAAAATTCTGAATTAAAAATTCAAAATTCTGAATTAAAAATTCAGATGTCTGAATTAAAAAATTCAGACATTTGTTTTTGAATAAAATTCAAACAGCAAGGAAATAGGCTATATCGGCCATTATTCAGACGTCTGAATATTATGATAAATTTATTTTTCTTTCAACGGACAGACGTCTAAATTGTAAATTCAGACGTCTGTTTGTTGTTTCATGCCTATGCCTTATATAAATTCTTTTAAATTAAAAATTGCATGTGTGTATATCACCAAGGAAGATTTTAACAGTATATACTAACACTAACATACTCTAAACACATATAATCTTCAATTTGAGCTCTTGAATCTGTTGTTGAGTTTCTTCCTGTAAAACAGAGTTGGTCAATATATATATATATAATAATCAAAACGCTATAAAGCGAGATCCAACATGTTCATCGTCACTATTTAACGTGCCTTCCAATCGTTGATCAGTCACTATTCACCACTAAATTGAAATCTCTAGATTCGACAGTTGAGAGTAAATAATCACTTTCTGATCCATTGAAGCATCAGATGGAAAAACGAATCGTAAACACCTCTTTGCCACTAGAGCTTGATATTCATATATAATTCGATATAATTAGAACACTTTAAATTTTAATTACTTTTAAATTAATTTTCTAATCTCTACTAGCGAACTTATGCAATTTCAAATTTTGAGAAATAAAGATATAGGTGACGGCTAGGGTTTCAACGCCCAGTTTATATAGTCTAGGTTAAGTTACGAATTGTCTAAACAGCTACGTACATAACTTAGTCACTATAATGCATTTATTTCGCAAACCTTTCCTCTAAACTCATGAATTAAAGCCCCACAAAATCTCTGTTGTAGTGCACAACGTTCTTCAATCGCGATGCTTTTTCAGTGTAGCATAATGACGTTATATCCGCTTTAAGCTCTGTTATTTTCTTTACTACGACCACTAAATCAAAACTTTTTAGCTCAGCTTTACCAATATTAATATAAAAATATTGATTTGACTAGTTTTCTTTTAAATCAAATTAATAAAGTTGGAGTAAATGCTTAATTTTAAGATATAAGTTCTTAGTATAATTTAGAAACTGCTATAGTCACCAAATCTAGGTTGCATAAATAATTGTATTCTTTAGTTTTATTATATAAGATTGAATAACATTTCTTTTTGCTATAAAAGTGATTTGAAAATGAATATGAATTAACTTTAAATATTTGATTTCATATATAATAAAGTTTTTGCATCTCCTCGTTTAAGAATGTATCATGTTTTAACTACGATATAACCTTTTGCATCTCCATGCTATAAAATCGCTAAACTTTCGTCATTTTCTTATTTTTTGCTTTGAACATACGATTTGATCAATGGAAGAGACCGAGTGTATGTCGAAGATACAAGGTTTCGCATAAAAGTGGTGAGTATTAAATGCACGTCTAGATCAATTTCTATAGTCCATTTTTCTAATTTTATAAGTCAATTTTTGAAAGTCAAAATGAATTTCTTTTGACTTCTAAAAAACCAAACAGAAATTAAACGATTTAAACCACTATTTTGAAAACTGAACCAGGCCGGCGATACAACCAAAAAACCCGAGCCAACCCGACCCGCAGTTCATTTAAACCCCTTTTTCCTTTAAGCCCTAAAGACCACGATTCAACCTTCTTAAACCTGGTTATATTTTATTTGAGACACTTCAGCCTAGTAGGCCATAGCAGCTCATGCATAACATTGAAAGCTAGCTGCCTATGCTTTTAGTTAAAGATCAAACATATTTATACACGAAAATGTAAACAACTCTCTCATTGTTTTGGAATGTGGGACATTTATTCTTCTGCTAACTTAGATTTGATCAAAATTGTTATGTTAGTTACATATTTTTTTGTACACGGCCTTTACTGTTTGATCGGTCAAATCATTAAAATCTTCGATTTTGTAGACGTACGACATGGTTTCAAAATTATGACTTAAACCTATCCATGGAAACAAATAAATAAAACAGAAAGGAGTAAATTTGAATGTCAGGCATATTTGGATTAACATTATATAATCAAAACATACTAAATTGAATATATACTTATTAAATGCAATAAACAAGTAGCGGAATTATAAAAGACCCGCGGTCTATCCGTTCTCGTTTCTCTCTAAGTCCTTAACACGTGTCCAAATCTCAACCAGAAAATCCGAACAAAACACGGAACTAACCAAACCAAGGACAAAATGATACTTATCCAACTTCACAACGCAGTGTCCATGGTCACCAACCCTGCAAAAACCAACCGCTACCTTCAAATCTCCTGCGAACGAAACCCTGAAAGCCCTAAACCGACGAACAAACCGAGCCATCAACTGAACCGGTGGTCGCGAGCCCGCTCCGCCCGATCGGGCAGAAGGCTGGACTGGCCCGCCCTCAGAAATAAAACCAACAGCTCCACCCCCTCGCCTACGTCGTCCAAATCGTCGAGCACGTCTTTGGTGGATGAGTCTCCACCTTCCACATCGGACGATGACGATGAAGGGTGCTTGGCCGAGGCGAGAGATGGCAAGGCGATCTACATGGTTTCCGACGGTACGGGTTGGACGGCGGAGCATTCCGTTAACGCTGCGTTAGGGCAGTTTGAACATTGTCTCGTCGATCGTGGATGTCCTGTCAATACTCATCTCTTTTCTGGGGTATGTCTTTTTTCCCCCCCTTGCTCTCTTTTGATTCTTTTGCCATTTGATTTCGGCACCAGTTTGCAAGATTTTTTTTTTTTTTTTCTTTTTTCTTTCTGTGTGTGTGGCTTTGTATGTCGGGATAAATCAATGGATTGGCTTTGGATTCTGATCCAAATTTATTCCGCACTGTACAAATGGATTTGGACTTCTCGGAACAAAAATTATACAAATTTATCCGTTTAGCCATTTTCTTTCATTTATTGTTTAGGTAATTGATTAAGGACGTGTTTGGCAGTTCGTCAAAACTGCTTATAAGTAACTTAGTTGTGTTATTGTGTTTGTGAACCACTCTTAACAAGAAAACATCTTTATATGAGAAGCAACTTTATATAGTATATGAAGATCTACATCGCTTATTTTGACCATGTATGTATAACTCAGGTGTCTGTTGTTTGATACATGCATTGAATAGTACTATGTACATACATGTATAGAATTTTTCTTTATAACTTAAATTATCAACAATAGACCAAACATTAAATTATTTAATTTAAATGTTAGTTAATTTGGCATAGGCATATAATTTGACATGATAATTATAACAAAGGAAATCCACAATATTACATGTCTATCAACCCATATTTGTTTACCACTTCTTCAAATTATTTAGCAATGTGAACATATTTCCATTTCAAGCCGTTATTCCTTATTGACAAATGCAAGGTGGCCGTAACACCTTTTAATACTCAAACATAACGACTTTTATTTAGTATTTACTCAAAATGTTGAGCTTCTTTGTCCGACTATAACATTTCGTATGTTATTTATATAGGTTCGAATTTCTCCATGACTGATTCAAATCTACAACTGTTGGTGATATTGTAGTTTTGACTTGAATCGATGAATTTAACTTGGTATCGATTTTCACCGATCTGTGACTTTGGTTCTAAATAGCATAGAGTCGTTAACTAAACTTTAGTAAATATACCATCTTTTTCATATTGTAAGAAAATTTTGTGTTTGTTCTTGAAATGATTGTCCACATTAAAGTCCAAATATATCTTTTAGCCCAACGGCTGCTGTCTTTTGAAATAGAGTAAATACGATATGTTTATCATAGTGATAAATAAATGATCCAAATTGTCTTTTAGGTGGTTATTTCGTTAACTGAATTACGGCATACCCAATAATGGCTTGTTCACTCAGAAAAACCGCTAAACAATCCCAATGGACATCAGCGTTGTAATTATAACCATGGGAGAAGAAGGAATTACAATGACAATCAGGTTGCTGATGAAATGTCATTGTCAATGTTATTGCTGTTTTATTTTCCCTTCGAAATATTTCTGTAAGTGGTTTTGGTTCTGGTAGTTCTGATTCAGGTGCTTTTAGGTATAGGAGTCGTTTTGTTCAATTTTTAGTGTATGAAAATGGTTAACTAGGCGAAACAGCTGTAGTGAACAGTCTTATGTTTACAGTGAAAGTATAATAATTTCATCGAGTACATTGTGAATTCTATTTGATCCACAAGTCGAATTACATATCAAAATATTACTATATTTGTTATTGTTTGTTATTAAAATTAAAAAATTCTTCTTATGAATACTATATTCACATGAGATAGGGAATCCCTTGTACCATGGAGAATGCATATAAATTTCTTGATTGCAATGAAATTTCAATCATACTAAAGCATGGTTTGGTCTTCGTAATTAAAAGGAAAACAGTCTTGTAATAAGTAAACAAAGTCATTGGAGGCAAATGAATATTTTATGAGTTCTTAAATTTAAAACATTGAATTTTATTGAAGTTTGTAGTCTTCTTGTCAAAATGCACATAGTATTATAACAAAGTACATGTTTCATCCTTATTCCTTGTTCCTTTATCTGTTTGCACTAAATACCTAACAAAGATCACTACTGAATAAATGATGTAAAATGATAATATGGACATGCATGTTAGTCTTTACTGTCACATACGATGCCAAAATGAAGGATTAATGTTTGCATATGTGCATAATTTATCCTTATCTATATCATAGATACAACAAAATATTCCTTGTCATTTTCTAAGACTTGTGCTCCTTGTCATGAGTATAACAAAATATCCCTTTCCCGTTACTTTTATTTGAACGACACTCTTTATAACAAAGGGATTAATTAACTTAAGCAAGTCTTTAGTAACTTTGTTTTGTCATGACTTATGTCGTGTAGACAAGGGACTAGCCTGTAACTCTATCGTTAAAAAAGTTATCATGTGTAAGGTGTTAAATGTTAGAAAAAAAATCCAATAAGCGAGACTTTGTGTCTCTATGTTTGTGTTTAATTTTGTGTTCGAATATATATATATATATATATATATATATATATATATATATATAGGGGCAGGTTCAATGATAACCCAAATAGTGAGCACCCCTTTAGCCTCCCATTTTTCCATCACTCATTTCCCCACTAATTCTCATTCTCTCTCCTTCCGCTAACTCTCTCACTCTCCACTCACTTTATTATAAATGAGAGGTTGAAATTCGGGTGCAAATGAGGAGCGTTCCGCTAGACCTTTTATATTGCACGTGAACTCTCCCCTTAATCTCCACCATCCATTTCGTCACTCATTCTCTCTCTTCCCACATATAAAGACAAATTAAGTATTTGGTTCTGATTTTGTGTTCTTTAATTTGTGTCAAATTTTTATGTTCAAATAGCCGCTCATATATATATATATATATATATATATATATATATATATATATATATATATATATATATATATATATATATATATATGTGTGTGTGTGTAAACAGAGGCGCATTATAAAAGTTCCAATAGCTAACAAATAGTAAATGCTGACCTTAAAAAAAAAAGTGGTTACTGATGCAATGGTCTGATAACATATAGGTAGAAACGACAGAGAGGCTGATGGAGATAATACAGCAAGCAGCAAAAGCACAGGCCCTCCTACTATACACACTAGTAGACCCATCCATGGCCCAAACTGCTAAAAAGGCCTGTTCGTTATGGAATGTGCCCTCCACGGACATACTCAGCCCCACCACAGAAGCCATTGCAGCCCACCTAGGAGTGGCTCCATCCGGCATTCCACGTGGCAAGCACCAGACCCCATTGAGCGAGGCCTACTTCAAACGCATAGAGGCCATTGACTTCACCATTAAGCAAGATGATGGAGCCCAGCCCAATAACCTAACTCGTGCGACAATCATACTTGTTGGAGTTTCGAGAAGTGGGAAGACTCCTCTGTCTATATATTTAGCTCAGAAGGGGTACAAGGTCGCGAACGTGCCTATAGTCATGGGGGTTGACTTACCCAAGATGCTGTTTGAGGTTGACCAGGAGAAGATCTTTGGATTGACTATTAATGCAGGGGTGCTCCAGACAATTAGGAAGGCAAGGGCAAAGGCATTGGGGATGGAAAGGGGTGCAAGGAGTAATTATTCTGAAATGGATCATGTCAAGGATGAACTCGAGCACGCCAATAAGATTTTTGGGCAGAATCCTCTTTGGCCTGTTATTGGTGAGGTTCAGTTTCACTTGCATATTTTTGTGGTCCTTGTCGAAACCATACTGTGGAAACATAAGTTGTATTACCATAAATCTTAAAATCCTAAAGTTGACAAAAATTGCCCAGTTCATACTTACATATTCAATTTACTTATTTGAATCCACAATTTCAAACATCATATGTGATTTACAATTTGAATTCTATTTTGAAAACCGTGGCTCACGGTTGTTTAGGTATTTACAAGGGCAGACAATCTTAATGTGTATATATAAAAGCAGAGATAACTATCCAAAGAAGTTTGCATTATTCTGAAGGTTTAATATGTTTTAACAACTTACTGTATATATATGTGAAAATGCAGAAGTTACGGGGAAAGCAATCGAGGAATCAGCAGCAATTATAGTGAGGATTTATAATGACAGGAAGAACAAGTGTGCAATGCCATTGATCTCCAGAAGATACTAAAGCTATGTTGTTTTCATATGCTTATCTTGGTTTGTACCGAAACATTTTAGTTGGTATAGAGAAAATTGCATATAGCTACGTTGCAACAGTAGTGCTGACTGAGTATTTTGGACCGATTCATAGTTTAGGTAAACCACTGCATTTGAAGAAGTTACAATATGCTGACACTACTTCTAGCACTACAGATGAAAACATATGTCTAAGGTCATGTACAACCTGAAATTGTTTTCAGACAGTTGAATATGATTCACACGCTCGTTAAATAAACGATTAAGGTTAGCCATACAGGGATGTTTACACGATAAACGCAGGCGTTATGCAACAAGCGTTGGGCTTGAAATCTATTTGGTAAATGTTCAAGGTAGAACGTTTATTTTGAATAATCACCTAAGTGTTGAACGTTTATTAAGAGCTTATATATATGTCTATCCAGTTCCAGACATAGGATTGTGCTGGAAAAATGGTTAGAATTGATGTTTAAACCGCAAGCGCATAGTTTATTCCATTACAAGACAAAATAAATAGAAAACAAGAACAGTACAGAAAAGGAACAACTGCAGATGGCTCGACTAGTTCTGTTCCTTGTTTCCCCTTATCTTATCTTATCTGAAATAGCATGTATGTACAATACAAGTTTGTTGACATCATTTTAACTTGTGTCACCATGACACCACTAACGGTGTTAGTGGTGTGTGGCTGAGATTGCCCTTTGAATTTCTCCTGTTAAATCTCAGCCACACACCACTAACAACGTTAATGGTGTCATGGTGACACACATTAAATAGTGTCAACAAACTAGCTCTCCGTGTATCTATATATTTTGGTTCATATCTTCCAACTCTTGTTTTTGTCTATTTACGTGGGGACCTAACCTAATACAGCAATCAAGTAGAAATTCAATCGTTTTCTAGTTTTAGATAAGTAATTGATGACAATAGTTTGTTAGTTGATTCAGGGATATTAGTTTACAGTTTGATTGTTTAATTTGTAACTAAAAATTTGGATTGATTTAAAATTCGAAAGTTAGTGTATAATTGTTGATTGCCATGTTTATGGATATTATTGTTGGTAAATTCTATTTCAACCCTTGTTTTTAGTTAGTAGTCCCCCCTTAAAAAAGTAAAATTTTAATGACTAAAGTGCCCTTAAAAGTTATCTTCTCATCTAAAATCAGAACAACGTAATTTTACTGTCAGTTAAAACACCTAAGCTCAAAAAAATCCTAAATTTCAAATCATTCAAGGAAAATTTGATTTGCAATCAAGAATACAATGGATTTTGAAGGAGAAGATGATTCCTCATCGCAATCGCAGTAGGTAATTGAAGAAAAATTTAGAACTTGAGTTTTTTTTTTAACTTTTCAAGTACAGCCGATGCAGTACGGTTTGAGTGAATTTGCATTAAACCACGTAGGAATACTCCTAGGAAAATATGCGAACCTAGTATAGAATCTGTGGGGATGTATAGTGAACCACGTAGTTTGTGTACGTGGAAATAAGTAAAACCACGTAAAAATAATATGTGGTTCTCAGATATTTCAAATATTTTTTATATGTGGTTTTGTTATATACCACATTGATTTGCAGAATTGGGTAAGTTATATTTTTCTGGTTTGAGCTTAAAGTTTGTTGTATTTGTTTTGTGTAGATTGTAGCATTCTCTAGTGATGAAGAAAAGGATGATGAGATAGTATTGGATAATTCAAATGAGTTCACGACTTATGATGTACGTTTTCTTTGATTAACGCTGAAATAAATCGTGAATACTTACATTTTATATAACATTTTAAATGCAGATATATCCTTCACGGAAAAAATTAGTTGATTGGGTTCGTGGTACTGGAAAGCGTCTTGGTTTTGTTATTATAATCTTGAAATCGGATACCGGTGCTTCAGTCAAGAAACCAAGCATCACATTTGCTTGTGAACGAAGTGACGTTTATAAGAAGCGAAAAGATTTTAAGCCGAAAAATCTCCAACTTACGGGTACCAAAAAATGCAATTGCCCATTTAGACTGAAAGGCGAGAAACTTGGAACTTTAGATGATTGGCGATTGCATGTTGTCAATGGTGTTCACAATCATTCTGAATTGAAAAATACAGAAGGTCACTCGTATATTGGTCGACTAACCAAAGCTGAGATCAGGTTAGTTATAGAGATGCATAAGAATTTGGTAAAGCCAAAAGAAATTTTAGCCACCATTAAACGAAATGATACTTCTAATTCTACCACAATCAAAACAATCTACAATGTGATAAAAGCACAGAATGCTATTGAACGAGCAGGGCGATCACAAATTGAATACTTGATTAGTAAGTTGAAAGAGTTTGATTACTTTGAATGACATCGTAAGACATTAGATGGTACTGATATTATTAAGGATATCTTTTGGGCACATCCTGTTAGTTTGGATTTTTTACGTACATTTCCTAGGATTATCATATTAGATTGTACATATAAAACCAATAGATACAAAATGCCGTTACTTGAGATTGTTGGAGTTACTTGCACGGATATTACATTTTGTATAACCATTGCTTATTTAGTTGCCGAAAAAGAGGAAAATTATATGTGGACATTAGAGAGGTTGAAATCAGTGTTGGTTGATTGCGAAGTGGAAATGCCATCAGTCTTTATTTCTGATAGGGAAACGACACTAGTTAATGCTATTGAATTTGTGTTTTCTGAATCTGCTCATATGTTATGCACGTGGCATATTAAAAATAATGTTCTCACATATATGCAAAAAAAGGTAAAAGGTATGGAGCTTGAAGAGAAGAAGTCTTTCTTATTTGATTGGAATGAATTAATGTGTTCAAGAAATATCATTGCATATAATGAGAATTTACAAGTGTTGCACGAAAAGTATGCAAGCCATACTTCACTTTTGAAGTATATTCACGATATATGGTTGGATACTTACAAAGACAGATTTGTGCAAGTATGGACTGATGACTACAAGCATTTTGGAAATTACACGTCTAATCGGTAATTTTGTTTACTAATTGTTGTAACAATTACTCAAAGAATAATTGTTGTGATTAGTTCTAACTTATGTACATGTGTCAATGCAGGGCTGAGTCTGCTCATTCAAAATTGAAGAAACATTTAGCTAGTAGCTTATGCAATTTCGAACAAGCTTGGACGAAGATGCATTCATTATTGGAACTCTCGTTCATCGAACTTAAAGCTTCATTTGAGCAAAATCTAACCAAAGTAAAGCACATATTCCATATATGAGAGTTCAGAAATTTACGAGGGTTTGTTTCTATTAAGGCACTTGATTTGTTGCATTTCGAACATCAGAGTAAAAGATGTTGGTGATGAAGAAATGTTATGTGGATGTGTTCTTCGTAGAACACATGGATTGCCGTGTGCGTGTGAGTTAGCTCAACTTGGACCTGGTACGACAATATCGCTTGATACGATTAATGTTCATTGGACGAGATTTCATCTTGTTGAAATAAGTGGAAAGAAAGATGCGGGGATATCGGAGAAAATGGAAAAATTAATAAATGATGTGAAAAAGATGGATGCTCCGTATCAAATGCAAATTTATAAAAAGATGTTGGAAGTTGTAGAACCGCGAACGACGTCACTTGCATCTCCGAAAAGCAAAATAAAGACACGTGGAAGAGAAAGCAACAAAAGTTCTAATACTTTGACTAAACGGATGGCTTCGTCGTTTGAGCTTGTTGAAAGTGTTTATATCCAAAGTTCTTATACTTAAAAACAAAAAACTCGTACGGATAAGCTTCCTATTCGTAAACCAAAAAAGGTAATAATCATTTTATTTGAATACATATGAGTTGCATAATAACCTACTTTATTAAATTTGCAGCTAGACGAACAAACTGAAGGCATGAGAATGTATCTGCATCAAATTCCATTAGAGATGAGGGCTTTTGTCACAGATATTGTGGACGTTCGATCAGACGGTAATTGTGGATATCGATACGTGGCTGCTTTGCTTGGATTGGGAGAATCTAGATGGAGTGAAATTAGAACACAATTGCACAACGAGCTATATGAACACCAGAGTATGTACGATAAAGTTTTTGTAGAACATGGTAGAAGTTCAGCTATTCTCAAAAGTCTTTTACATGAAAATGACGACTTTGCACCGATGGAAAAGTGGATGTCAATGCCTGATGTAGGATATATTATTGCAACTAGATACAATGTTGTGCTATTCAGCATTAGTGAAAGGCTTATGATGACAATACCACCATTGAGAGGAAAGATACCTCCACCAGTACTACGCAAAGAAATTGCGATAGCTTTTGTCAACCAAGATCATTTTGTTCAGGTATGTAACGTTTATATTCATAGATTATAAAATATGAAGAATATTTTCAAGCCTCACGGTTCATGGCTTGCAGGTTAAACTTGAGAACAAACATCCTGTACCACCTATTTACCGAACATGGCTCAAGGCTTGAGACCGGGATGCTAGCGACTGGGAGCATGTTTACAACGATAGGAGACAAGCTTGGGAGGAAAGAAATTCGTATGCAGAGTGGAAAGAGTTTGGTTGGCATACGTTTGATTGGTTGTACTTTTGTTTGTCTACTGAAATGAGAATGTATTGAGAAAGTATGGGATACGTTTGATTGACATACGTTTGATTGGTTGTACTTTGGGTTGTTTTTTGGATATTGTATTAAACTATTTGGCAATTGGAAAGTGTGTTGTTAATTATTATTTTTCGTTCTGTGTATATAGTAAGTGTTATTTGTTGATACAATTTGGTCGACATATTTTTTTTTTTAAATTCTGGGCACACATGGACTGACAAAACGTGGTATGTATTTCATCCACGTTGATAACATACGTGGTAAGTAACGCAACCTCGTAGGCAACCTATGGGGTTAAACAACGAACCACATGACAATTATACGTGGTTAGTGTAGAAACCATGTTTTTACAGAGCGAGAGAACTTCCCGAAACTCAGTAAAAAATTTGTGTCCTCCCTTTCTGCGCGATTGGTTAGAAAACCGCGCACTACGCCTACGTGGTGATCAAACCAACCACGTAGTGTTTGTATGTGGATTTCCTTCTGACCACGTATAGACTCTACGTGGTTTTTTTCCCTACCACGTTTTTACAGAGCGTGGCTATAACAGAAAAAAAAAAAACTGTCAAACATGAAAAAGTAAATAACAGTGTGCTGAAAAAATGGAAAACATTAATACGAAAATCGACCACAATTAAACCATTAGATCAAATTAAACAATCCAAAAGCCATTACATTAGCATTCTATTTCCAAAATACATCACATGATCAAACATGTTCATCCAAATTTAACATTAAAACAGTTACATTACATATCACATCCAAAATAAAAGTTCATCAACCTTAAACTAAACAACACTTAAACGTGAGGCCTGTAGTAGCGTCCAACGGCAATACGAGCATTATCAATTTGAGGGTTTGGTTCATTCAACATCCCATGCACGTCTTGAATGGTCTGTAGAAAATAAGTAAAACTGAAATTAAAAATCAAATAAGGATATTATTTTGGAAAAACAAATCTAAAGTAAATAAATAATTGAAACATACCGAGTATAACTGATTGTAGGTCGGCTGAAAATGTAGAGCTCTAATCACAACATCATCCGGTAGGTGTAGCGGATTGTGAACACGCAAGACACTGTGTTCTCTATACCACTCCATATAATCATCTGTGTAACTCAAGGAGGATTGATGTAGTGGTATTGATCTACACCCTTCTGTTATCACATGATTGTACCAATTCTCCCATATACTTTCCAAGAATTGATATCGTACTCGAGTGTATGTCGTAGAAGTAGTACCACGACATGCATATGTTGCTACAGGAGGAATAGGTGCTGCGGGAATGTTCTGAACTCTGCCAAACTGTCTGAGTACTCTGTCGGGATGATACGGTTCTACAACATTCATATACAGAATGCAACCACTATACCAAGATATGGGACGGAACGGATGATAGTGTCTTGCATAAATATAAGGATCAAATATAACCTATTCAAAGATGTAGAAAATTATTACCACTACATGTAATAAATAATTATTAGTTATTTGTGAAATGAAGTAATTTACCTGATCTTCTTGAATGTTATCAAGGAATATACGAAGTTCAACTAGTGAAGCGCCACAATCTATAGACGGATTCCACCGAGCAGCACGTGGAAAATTCTCATAATAAAGATTTGTTAACGGATGAAAGCACGGAAAATGCTCAAATATCCACGATTCAGGTAAACAAAGAAATCCGGCAATTTGTTTCACTCCCATACGAGTTGCTAATCCAAGCTGCCTGTACAGAAAAGCAAGTGCTGTCGAACCCCAAGAGTATGTGCTAACAGAATCCAACTGTTTAAGTGGTTCTAGAAGGCAGACGTGCACATGAGTCTTGCTTTTATCCGCAAACAACGTGTTGCCAAACAAAAACAACAAATACGCCCGAGCGGCACGTCTAATAGCTCGATCGATCCACTCATCGCTTACATCTTCAAGTACACCATGCAACGCAGACAAACTTAGCTTATAACCAACCCGATCATTCATTTCCATCTTAGCTACTTGTTTAGAAATTCCAAGATACTTGTGAACAAGGCTAACTGCCTGTTCCTTGTCATATGTCATGCTCTGTATCGGTTTGCCTTCAATTGGAATGTGTAATAGAGACGTGACATCATCAAAAGTAATTGTCATCTCACCTAATGACAAATGGAAAATGTTAGTCTCTGGATACCATCGCTCTACGAAAGCCGATATCAAGTTCTTGTTGACGCTCTTGTAGAAAATGCTAACAATGGGATATAAACCTGACATCTCAATGACGACTTTAAATCTAGTAGCATCATCCGGTATCTTCAACTCCGATACCTTTTGAGCATGATTGAGCGGTCCTCGGTCCTACACAAATTTATTGGAAAGTTATAAAACTGAAATAATTATAATTCAATTTAATATAAATAATAGCCACGCACCTAATCGAACCATATCATAGAAGCTATCAAACTCTCTAATCACATCATTGATTCTTGGCCCTCCTTTCTCATTTAAAGCTTCTTCATCACCTTCTTCTTCACCACCCTCTTCTTCATCTTACTGTTCTTCATCCTCTTCTTCATCGTGGTGTTCTTCTACTTCTGTCCGACCGCCACTTCCTCTTACTACAACTCTGAACTGATCCTCATCTTCATCATGTCACTCTTCATCCGTCCCCACATTCATGTCTCCACTTGTGCCTTCGGCTGCCTTGCCCGCTCTTCTTCTTCTTTCTGAAGCAGTCATTGCTTTACGAGGAGGCATCTATAAATTTAAAAACAGATCGAGTTAGTTAAAGTCATCGTCGCAAATTTTTTTTTAAACATTACAGGCTACCATGAAGAACAGATACGTGGTTGATAACCAAACCCCGTACATTATCTCCGAGGTAAAACAAAATTCCACGTATGCATTAAAAGTGGTTCTCTTCATTACCCCGTTGTAACTCTGCGTGGTTTTTCTATTAACCTCGTACGTACCCTCCGTGGTAACCTGGAAAGTTCAAAAAAAATAAAATAGAAAACCCCAAATTCTTTCACGCAGCTACTTCGTGAAACCCTAAACCAGGGTAACCCTAATCGCTATTCCGTGCGATTGAAACCCCCAAACATCATGTAATCAAGCAAACAAATTAACCCAAACATCAATTCGTGAAACCCTAATGTAAATTACATTTCTTCTCTTCCCTTGGTTGATGATTGATGAGCGTGCTTGATTGATTTCGCGATTAAGGTTGAAGAGATCGCGTTGAGATGAAATGGAAGTAGTGTGGCTGGGATGGAAATCGCGTTGAGATGAAATGGAGAGAAAGAAATCGCGTGGAGATAGAGAGAAGTCAGCGTGAAGTAAAGGGTAAGGGTAAGATTGGAAATAATGGGGGGCTACTAACTAATTGTATGGGTACACGGGTTTTTTTTATTTTATTTTGGGGGGGGGGGGGAGGGGGGGCTACTACCTAAAAACAAGGGTTGAAATAGAATTTGCCATTATTGTTTAGAAAATTGTATGTTATAGTTTACATGAAAATCAATGTATATTTATTGGTAAGTGTGATTAATATTTAGCTACACTTTGTAAACGTCCTGGACTTCTTATAAAGCCGAAGTCCAATGACAATAAAAACTCAAAAACATGCTATGAGCTAGATAGTAAACAAGTAAAAGTCGTACTAAAGTAGATGAAAAGAATAAGTTGTGTTGATGGGACTTCTTCTAATCTCCATAAATATGTTGAATTTAATAACAATAAACCGGGTGGAATGAAAAGTCGCAGTCGCCATCTCATGATGAAATATGCACTACCTGTGGTTTTCAAAGAACCTAGTACAGTGTTTTAACAAAATTAAGTTTGTTTTATAAGCAGTTTTGTTCGACAACATTAAAAGTCGACTGCATATGTAACTTGAAATATAAATCCCTATAATACTCTACAAACTGAAAAAAATATTTCCGTTAGGTTTCTCTAATGTGATGAAGCATTTACCTGTTCGTTTTCATTCGAAGCACTTCTTCGAGGTCTTATGTAACATTGATTGATATATCCATTTTAAAGATAATCACTACAAGAAAACACTGATTTTGCTGCGGATGAATCCGTCGTTAAACATGTATTAGCGACGGATTTGTGACGAATAGCACCGGTTGGTAAATTTCACGTCGGTATTTTAGTGATCATTTTACGATGGAATTTAACGTCATTTCTCCAACACTTTACCATTATTTGCCAATATATTTATATTTAATTTTTAAAAAAAATTACTGACACTTTACTGACAGATATATATTTCTTTAATATTTTTTTTTTAAATTCCATCGCAGATTCCTTGCTAAACAGCAAGGGATTAGAAACAGATAATTTCAACTTTTGCTTCTCCTTAGATATCTGTCGGTAATTTGTCATAAATGCTAACATTTTAGCAAGGTTACTGGTGATAGTTGTTTTTATTTCCGTCGACAATCACACGCAAATTTGCAAAACTCACTCGTATTCCCTTTCTATTCCGTCGGTAAATGTTACTACAATAAAATACTAATTTAAAATTGACGGACGCCAATGTTGATTAAGATACTTAGTTAATATGAACTCAAAAATTAACATCATTCATAATCAAATAACGACATAGAATATCAACTAACATACAAGCACAATACATAATTAAGTTATTAAATTCAATACATTATCAATACTTTCATAATAATTATCATAGTGAAATTATACAAATACCGAATAGGAAACAAAAATAACATACAATTGCTAATAACCTGCATGGAAACATATTACAAAATAAATGGTGTATTACATCTTCTTCACAACGACCTGCATGAAAACAAATTGAGAATAGTAATTGTCAATGATAAATATATATAAAAGATAGCATTTGAATAGCAATATCCTACTAATAACCTACGTAGTGTTTCATGCTACAATTACTGCATACATATTTTTTTCATTCTTCATCATGTGTTTTTATTGCTTGTGCAGTGAAACTTTTGCATGAAAATACTTGCAGGATGTTTGGACTTAAACTATGAGTACCTCTTTGTAATACAACATCCTGCTTTGAAGAAATTTTGATACTATAGGTATCCTACTAATTGATTTCAAGCTTTTGTTTGGACATACTTCTACAACATTTTCACAAGCGAAATGTTGTAAAAGAGCCCGTATTTCCACAACATTTCATCAAATCGTCATTATATCTTTGGTGTAAAATAGCTGTTTCGTGTCGAACAATAATTGGTTTTATAAAATTTATGATTTATTTCAAATTTATTCAAGATGATTTTAAATTTTTCGAAATATAAAATATAAGTATTAATTATAATTATCAACTGTAATTATTAAATACAGTTATTTAAAATTAATTATTGAATACTATATATCATTTCATAAGTATTAAATTTTATTATTAATTATTAAATAATTATTATAATAAACTGATGTTTTCATTATTTAGGGGAATAATTATAAAAGAGCAGTTTAAAATTTGGGGATTTAGCGTAAAATATATTTGCATATTGATATTTTTTCATCCGACGGCTCTTTTAATGGCGAGCTTTCTCTGAAAATATTAGCGATATTTTCTATCTTCTTCGTATATTCTTTCTGCTGTGTCTCTAATAGCTTGAGTGCTCTCTTCCCTCTAGTTGTGCTGCTTTCAGTGAGACGCTTCTTACCTCTTCTTAGGGAAGTGCGATTAGCCCTAAATATCTAAGTTCATGTCGATCTCTACGGGCTATGGTACTTTCGTTCTTTCAGGGACGTTCTCTGTCCCTTGTCCACCTTTAGAAAGCATTATTGCTGCGATTAAATCAGTTTTCTCCGGTGCCTTTCATGTTGATCTAACCGGCCTTATCACGGTGGAGATTCGATTGACAACACTGGTTGATTTTGTGGCACTATCAAGGTTCCGGTTCCTGGTAGTTGATGGTTTTTTCTTGGAGATGAGGCCTTGTTACAATGGTTCTCTTGGCTTGGTTTCTCTGCCATAAGAAGACTGGTTGATGTTCCACCTCCGGTGAACTCTGGTTGTTCGATGGGTTCATAGGGCAAGCGAGCGGATGGAGATTTCATCACTCCATTCATTGCCCGATTACGCTTCAGTGGTTCGAGAACCCCATCGTTAACCTGCGTTCCTGGCTTTGTAGTTGGATCTTTCACTTGCGGTGGCATTTTTGGGCACGATTTCTACGAGGTTATCTCGCCACTGGGTGTTGGGGATTTGATCACTCCACCCCTCTCTACTGCTCTTGCGCCTCCTGCCAGTGTGGTAAGCAGTGCCATGTCATCCAAGTTGGGGATTAACAGGAAACCTGTAGGCTTACATCTTCGACGTTCATCGCGACAACGTAAGCGAGCCAAAAAGGTATATGTTTCTTGCGCTGATTTGGTGACTGTTGCAGATCCTTCTGGTAGCATGCGGTCTTCTTTTTGTGTGGTTAAGGTTGAACAGATTGGTTTTTGATGCTTTGGAGGTATGAAAGGCAGTGTCAACGAGAGTGGAATGGTTTTCGCTGATATTACCACAAAACAGGCAGGTTTTGATGAGTTTGGGTCCACTGGTTCGAGTGTTATTACACTCCAAGTATTGGAGCCTTTACTGGGTAGTTCAACAACTGTTTTTCCTTTGGTGGACGTGGATGTTGCTCTTGGTAGTGGGATCAGGTTAGGTGAACAGGTATCCTTTGCCTCTCCTTTTACTACTTATGTCTCATTGGATTGGGATTGTGTTTTGTTGTCTTGTGATTTCTTTGGTGTTTTGCTTGCTGCAGTGAGCTATGACGCACAGTTGTGTGTGCTTCCTGCCACCGTGCTTTCTTCATCGGAGAAAGCGATGGTAGGTCATGTGTGTGTTGTTCCAGCGTTCTCATTGTCCCGTTTTAGCTTTTACCCGTGTGCTTTTGTTTTCGGGTTGGAGGGTAGTTTTGGTGTCTTGACCCTATTTATTCAGTTCGGACCAAGCTGTTGTACAGTCCTTATCGTTATTGGTCGCAAGACCTGGATGCTGTATCAGATTGAGTATTGGGCTAGATTTATATTTCTATGGGTTGCATGGTTGGTTTGTGGGCTATCCGCTCTTTTGAGTCATTGCAAGGCTGTTTCTGTGTCGTTGATGACACGTATGGTCTGGTTCTGGTTATAGTTATCGGTTCTTAGTTTGCTTGTTGGTCGGCTACACCTTTTTTTGTCATCTAGGGATGGGTGGTCTCCCTATTGTTGTCGTATAGCGAATCCTGCTTTGGTTCACTATACAATTGACCAGGAAGATGGCCTCCCTAGACTGGCTTTGCTTTATGTCGGCTTTCAATGTCCCAGTTTGAGAGCTTTACCTATTACACTGGACTATCAATCTGATGATAGTTCGGCATTGGTCAAGTTCTCATAGCAACTGGTGTTGTCTCCTTGAAGCAGCTCCACATTTACGTCTGTTTGTTCCTTTCCTTGTTTTTTTATCTTCTGCTCTTGTTGGTCTTGTGTGTCCTCTGCCTCCTCTTCTCGCCTTGTTTCTTCAGTGTCTACCTCACCACCTCTTCTAAGCAAGGAAGAGATAGCGATCATTAATGATCGTTTATCTCAACTTCCTAAGAATTCTTTCCCATCTCGGTCCTGTGTGACCTCTATTCTTTCTCTATCTCATGGTTGTAGGGTCTCTTTGGGGTTTTCTGAGTCTTGTGAGGCTTCTGTTCGCTCGCCTACTAGATCCTCATGTTGCAGTCGGTGAGCGGTTCCTCGTACCCTCCGCACCATTCGCACACACTCTTTAGCGGCGTTTGAGCAGATCGTTAGATCTACTCGACGTACGTTGTATCTTATCTGAGCAGGGTTGTGCTTTTTCTATCTTCTGGAGTGTGGTTTTTCTTGGTGTGTGTTTTGATGTTTGTTGATTTTCCTAGATGGCGAATGTCCTTTTCTGGAATGTTCGTGGCATAGGAAATGATGCGTCTGTGGCTAGTCTCAAGCACATTGTTAAGAAGCATTCTATCTGCTTGGTAGAGATTCTGGAACCTTTTGTAGGCCCAGAGGAGATCACCAAGACAATTTTCTCCTTGGCTATGGCGGCGCCTTAGCCAATGTGTCAAACAAGATTTGGATTCTTTGGTCCAAATATGTTGTTGTGCACCGTGTTTTTGACTCGGATCAGCTCCTATCGGTTGCCTGCTCGTTTCCGCCTTTTTCTTCTTCCTTACTTTTTTCCACTATTTATGCTAAGTGTGACAGAGTACAACGTTTGGCCCTATTGTCAAACATCTTAGCTCTTTCAGACTTGGGTTTTTTTGGTTTTGGTTCTGAGCGACGACATTAATGTTGTCGCCACTTAAGATGAAAGAGGTGGAAATGTCGTTAACCACATGGCGGTAGAGGATTTCAATGCCTTCATCGTCCGTTTGGATTTTTCGGAAGTTTCTTTTGTTAGATCGGCGTTCACTTGGTGTAACAACCAAGACGGGCCAAATAAGATTCTTTCTCGTCTTGACAGAGTTTTTGGATTGGAGGGTTCGCTCAACCTTCCGTTCACATTCTCTGTTTCTCATCTTCATCGTACCTTCTCAGATCATGCTTCTATGATTCTTCGAGGTACACCCTTGTCTCTTTCTGGCCCGTCTTCTTTTCAGTTCCAAAGTATGTGGAGATCACACCATACTTTCCACGGTGTTGTGGAAGACTCCTGGAACTCCCCTATTCATGGTTCTCCTTGTGTTGTGTTCTCTCGTAAGCTAAATCGTCTAAAGGCTTTCCTTAAGGAGCGGAATGTCCTTTTTTTCAAGAATATTTTCGATCATGTTCGGGAGGTCGAGTAAATTCTTGTCCTAGCAAAGTCCTCTTTTGATGAGGATCCATCCTCTGCTAACAAGGAGGCTTGGGCGATTTCCCAAATGGCCTTCTCGTCGGAGCTCAGTATTGAACTTGACCATCTTCGCAAGAAGGCGAGGATCAAGTGGATTGTTGAAGGAGATACGAACTCCAAGTTTTTCCATTCCTCTATCCGTAAGAAGAACGTCTTTTTATGATTCATCAAATTCGTCGTCCTGACTTGCCGTTGGCTTCCACTCCAAGTAAAGTCAAAGATATTATTCTTTCCCATTTCCAAGCCTTTCTTGGGGCACCTTCGGTGTTTGTTTCCAACCCGACCCTTCTCTCCTTCATTCCTAGATTAATCCTTCCTTCGGATTATTCTGACCTTATTTCCCTTCCTTCCCCTGAGGAGATTCAAGCTGTGTGTTTGCACTGAGTAAGGACAGTGCGAGTAGGCGAGACGGTTTCAAGGGTTTTTTTTCCGGGAGTGTTTGGCCTATTATCCATACACTTCTGCCTGGCTATTCGATATTTCTTCTTTGGTGGGGATCTATCTATGGGGTGGACTTACACCAACTTAGTCCTTATCCTTAAATGCGAAAACTCTTCCTCTTGCGTGGATTTTCGCCCTCTCAGCTTACGTAACTTTTGCAATAAGGTTATCTCTAAGGTCCTACCCTCTCATCTAGCACCGTTTCTTGAGCCTCTTATTTCCTCGTCTCAGGCAGGTTTTGTTAAGGACGTTTGATTACTGATAACATCCTATTAGCCCAAGTGTTGGTGTCCCAGATCGACCAGAAAGTACGAGGTTCTAATGTAGTCGTAAAGCTTGATATGGCTAAGGCCTACGATCGCATGTCCTGGTCCTTCGTCATCAAGGTTCTGAGGGGTTTCGGGTTTCCGGAAACCCGGACTGATCATGTTTGGAGACTAATCTCCAACTGTTGGTTTTCTGTTCTCATCAACGGATCAACTAATGGCTATTTCAAGGCGGGAAGAGGTCTGCGTCAAGGAGACCCCCTCTCACCTTCTCTGTTTGTGATTGCTGCCGAGGCTTTCGTTCGTGGTCTGCATTCACTTATGATAGCTGGGCAGATTCATAGGTTTGGCATTCCTACGGGCTGCCCACTTATTTTTTCTTTATCGTTTGCTGACGACATCATCATTTTCACTAATGGTAGTCGTCGTTCCATCCCCGCGTAGTTAGCCTTATTCATCAGTACGAGAGATGCTCGGGATAACTCGTTAACAATGATAAGAGTTGTTTCTTCCCGGTGAAAGATCTATCAGTTGTTAGATCTTCCTGCATTGAGACCTTCACTGGCTTCAAGGTAGCCACCCGTCCTTTACCTTATCTCGGTATAAATACTGAGGGGGGAGATCATTCAGTGGAATGCCACTCTTCTTTCTCAATCAGGTAGACTTGTTCTCATAAAGGCTGTGTTATACTCTATTGGATCACATGCCTTTGCTGCTATGACACCCACTGATTCTTTTTTCTGTTCTTATCGCTCTTTGGCATCATCCTTTTTATGGGGAAACAAGGACAATGAGCATCGTCACCACTGAATCTCGTGGAACACCATGTGTCGTCCCAGGTGCGAGGGAGGTCTCAGCCTCCGAAACCTTAAGGACATTTGCTCTGCGTACGCTTGTAAACTGTGCGAAAGGTATGGAGCGGACGACTCCTTGTGGGTAACATTTCTCCATGTTAAGTATCACAGACTATCAGGCGCGAATTACGCCGGTGTCCCATCTTATGCTAGTGGGACGCGGAAACGGATGCAATCCGTGAAGGTTTTATCAGATTCACATGTTGGTGGATCCGATTTGGATGAAAGCCCTTTCTCAATCAAGGCGGCCTGGAATACGGTGAGGACACTGGCTCCACGCCTTCTTCTGTTCTCTTTCATCTTGGATGCTAGGCTTCCCCTGAATGTCTCTTTTTTTATGTGGAAAACCCTCCATAATGGGTTACCACTTGATGAGAACCTGCAGAGTATCGACATCCCAATTGTTTCTGTGACGATCCCAAAATCCGAGGGGCGGTATTAAGGATAATCATTAGGAAATAACACATTAATCATCATAGCAGAGTACAGATAATAGAAGAAACAATAAATAAAATAAATTTTACATGGATATGACAGCGGAATCACAACATGTAGGAATATCAGAATAGCATAACGTGGGATGTACTTAGTAAAAAGAAAGGGAAGTGATCAGTCATCATTGTCCGAGGCGGAATACATACAAGCAGTGACATAATAAGAGTATCAGTCTACATCGTCGAAGGCGGAATCATAATATAAATACAGTAATGGCGGAAAATATCTAAGTCATCTCTATGAAGTCAGCCTCGCCATGAGCCAAAAGTGCATGCTATGCAGCAGTGCAGAACCAAAAACCACCTGTCACCTGTGTATTAGGCTGCCCGTGTGAAAATAAGGGCACCCTCGTTTGCAAAGTGAAACAAACAACGAGTCAGTCATGGGGACTGGTATGAGGAATCTATTTAACAGTTAGACAACAGTAAATAGCAAATCATAGGACCACGCCACTTTCGCGGAACGGATTTACTCCAGTGATTGCTAGTGCATTTAAAACAAAGTAAATCCTTTTAAAACAACGCCATGCTTTTAGAAAGAATGAAGCCATTATAAGACCCAGGTCCCATCATACAATGCAACGCAAGCCGGGGGATAGAGTTTTACCTTATAATAGCCAAATATGCTTGATACGTATAAAGCAAAATCATTTGATATTATTACTAGTGCATATATGTTTCAAAAGCGAATAGCATCATAAATATCAATCATAGACGGCATAAGTGCCCCATACCACTATGTCGCCATACTAGTTTTACAATCAAGTCCGTTATTTCATAGTGGGAATTGGATTTCCGCCACGAGTCGAGGCAAGGGGCAAGCTCCTCTCCGCTTCGAGACACTCTAGCAAATGCCTCAGGACTACACACTCTGGGTAACCCCTGGATCGGCTGGGCCGGTCCTCTCTTACGTTTGAGGATTATTTATTCCTAAACACACGTTTCCCGGTCCTTACAGACCTCTAATCGAGGCGCCTCGCATTCCAACAACCAAAAAGGTGAAAAGTAGATATATATGTCAGGGCTGGTAAGTCACTGACACCACCATAGCTAGAAAGAAACGTCGTGCTCTCCCAGCGGTCCGTATCCCGTTTTTAACTCATACCGGGGTGTGAGGTTCGCGAATCTACGTAATACACAAAGCTAGGCCTCATAGACCTTGCTTTGATCATCATCCACAAGACTTTGCTTTGCAACAGAAGCCTTGATCATAGCATCTTGGCATGCCACATAGGCAGTCCACTCCATACGATTGATTTCTATCGATATATAACCCCTGAGCTCGTACGTCTCAGAGAAGGGCGTTAAGCAAAAGAATAAATTCTCCGCCGCCAAACAGATATATATTTAACAGAGATCAATCAATATAGAACAAAATCCAATGTCAGACACACAGCCCATTTACAAGTCCGTCCTGGGTCTGAACGAAACCGGAGGCGTCAAATTCCTCGCAAATCCGTACAATCAACACACACGTTCAGACGGCTACCACTTCCGTCCCTTTCCGGTAGCTACTCCGGTTAGGAACCTCAGTAGCGCCCATCCAACCGATACGAAGATCGTCGGTCTCGAATCGTCTTTGCATTTTTCAATTCGAATCGCTCGATAAATTATTTGAAATGAGGGTTAGCTCGGCCTTTTCAAATAATTCACGTCATTAGAATTTAAATCGATTTATTTTACGGTTATGTTATTAGGCATCCATCTTTCAGTTATTTAGTGTTATTTTCATGTCATACACATACAACCATCAAATATCAAACAATTCAAGCCCAATTGGTTTATTTTCAACCTATGTTGCTTATAATATTTTATACCGATTTTTCGCCATTTTTATTTATTTAAAAATGGCCATATTTAATTAAACGACGTTTCAGGTCGTGTCGTGGCGCTGGCGCTGTTTTTCTCCTAATTTGTTTTACACATATCGGAAAATCTAACCGTTGTATTTCTACAAAGTCTATATCGGTGGGAAGATATTCCCAAAGCGAACCCAACGGTTCCAGTTTCGTGAGAATCCGACGGTCGGATCTTCCACACTAGTCGTTTGAAGTTACGGTTTCAAAATTCGAACTGCAGCGTCGTTATTCGATTTAAATTAATTATATTTATATTTATATATAAATATAAACGATTCTGGCGCTGTTTTTCTTCAGATTTTAATTAAATATTCCGGACAATCCAACCGTTGGATTTTTACAAGGTTGGTGCCGTTGGAAAGATATTTCCAAGACGAACCCAACGGTTGCAGTTTCGGGAAAATCCGATGGTCGGATTTCTCGTACTAATCGTTTCAAATTACGATTCCGAAACGCGAACTGCACGGCCTCTATTCCTTTTAATTATATTTATATTTATATATATAAATATAGTTTATTCCATAGTTTCAACTATAGTTCATTTTATATTTTCAACTTCGTTTTCACTTCAAATATTTCACTAACGCCTTAATATTTCGAAAAATTTCGCCATAACCTCCTTTGTACGGGGAGGGGTTTGGAAATTTATTGGGCCGTATTAGGTACCCAATAAATCCTAAAAAGCATTCACATATTTTTAGTGATATATTTTGGTGTTTACGGGGGAGCATGTACTGATAATCACTCCAGAGAATAAATTCCCGTCACCCCATTTCCGTGTGGAAATAAATAGTCCATGTGCCGTATCTAATAACTAGAGCGACGTGATTATTGTCAACTCTAGACCCGTGTGGGGTTTTTTTTAATCTGGCAATTTATCGTTATAATTTATATAGTCCATATCAGTCATCAGTTCAACCTGTAGTACTTAGTCATCGCCATACAAGCCTCTTGCTGGTATGGTAAATCTTCCACCTCGTCACACAAGCTCCAATTGCTTATGTGGAATATGATGAAGTATGCCTATCGTCAAGAAGTATGCCATGTAGTATAGTTCAAAATTAATTGTTACTATCCTATGGCGATGTTTATTATTTCACACAGAAAAACCAGCACTCCGCATCCAATGGCATTCACAGGAGTTGATATATAAATAAAATTGCGCAGCCAACTCATCAAGGTTTACCTATTTGTCGGGCACGCAAATAATTTCTTTACTCAACAGCTAATCCATTTTTCCTGTTCAACACATGTATATATATGCAGAACAAGCTAATAATAATATTTCTAGCAAACTATTATTTATTTCAACACGTGTGTATTTTTAACTAAGTGTATACATGATAAAAGGAATATTTTTATCATCAAAAATATTTATTCGACACATGTGTATTTTTAACTAAGCGTATACATGATAAAGGGAATATTTTTATCATCAAAAATATTTATTCGACACATGTGTATTTTTAACACTTCTTATTCACTATAAAAATATAGTTTTCATTGTCGATTCATTTTATTTTTAGACGACGATAACATTCAACACATGAATTTCAACTCGACGAACAAATTGCAATTCAACACATGAATATTCGATATCGTTTGTATATATATATAAATGTGATTTTTATCGCTAAAGCCATTTGTTTAAATTCAAATAATATTCAACACATGAATTTCAACTCAACGAATGAATTGCAAATCAACACATGAATATTCGATATAGTTTGTATATATATAAAAATGTGATTTTTATCGCTAAAGCCATTTGTTTAAATTCAAATAATATTCAACACATGAATTTCAACTCAACGAATGAATTGCAACTCAACACATGAATATTCGATATAGTTTGTATATATATAAAAATGTGATTTTTATCGCTAAAGCCATTTGTTTAAATTCAAATAATATTCAACACATGAATTTCAACTCAACGAATGAATTGCAACTCAACACATGAATATTCGATATAGTTTGTATATATATAAAAATGTGATTTTTATCGCTAAAGCCATTTGTTTAAATTCAAATAATATTCAACACATGAATTTCAACTCAACGAATGAATTGCAACTCAACACATGAATATTCGATATAGTTTGTATATATATAAAAATGTGATTTTTATCGCTAAAGCCATTTGTTTAAATTCAAATAATATTCAACACATGAATTTCAACTCAACGAATGAATTGCAACTCAACACATGAATATTTGATATAGCATATGTAAACAGTTTCAATGAATGAAAATTATTCTAACACATAAATATTTCAGAAAATTTCGGCAGCATAACGGCAGGGTAGTTAAAACCGGGACCGTCCCTAGTACGGCTCCTCGCTCTACCTTAAAACCTCGCGGTTTTTGACAATGGGGATCATGCATCTAGTTCGCACGCAGGCGGCATGTTTTATTTTCAATTCCACAATCCTATTCTATTTTGTTTCAACCACAAGAGGGTATTTTCCAACCACAAAGGTATTTTTCAACCATAAAGGTATTTTTCAACCATAATATCAACCACAAACAATTATTTCCAACCATTCGTCAAACCATATGATATCACGTCAATCACAAGCAATAAATATCGTCCATGGTCTGTGGACGAGGGGAGTATATATATATATATATATATATATATAATATAGTATAATAATTCACTTGCATTTCATCACAATTCAAAGCATATATGTTTCAAACAACGCTTGTATAATTTATACATTGCTAATATAACTTATACAACACATGTACATGAGGTATACAATGCGTATATAATTTACACTTCGCTTATATAATTTATACAACGCGATTACATTCACACAAATAGTTTAGATTCCTCACATTGGTTCTTGCGGTGCTAAAAATCGTAGGAAGGTAAGAAAAATCTGCGGCTTCTTCTAGAATGTAGAGAGCCTCCTTGCGGTCACGGTGTCTCCTGTTTCATCGAATTTCGTTAACATAACAAAAAGATATGATTTTTACAAATTTGCAATGCTTTAAAGTGTAAAAATCAGTTTAGCCGTATACCCCTTTTTGGTTTCGAAACTAGGGTTCGGATTTTCAGACAATCCGTGAATCTATGCTCCGATCAGAGAGTGGGACTTGAAAGAGGGGAGCGAGGCGGTCCTATCGGTGGTCGGAGGAGCAGGTGCGATCGCCTCTGGCGATCGTGGCGTCGACGTGAAGTCGGCGACTTCTCGGGCGTCGTTCTCGACGCTGGCGAAGGGAGGAAGAGCGGGGGTTGGTCGGATTTGAAGAAGGAGGTGGGCGGCGTCGATTGAGGGTGGTGGCGTTGGCTGGCGTCGCCTGTGGCGGCGGGATTTTCGTCGGAAAGTTTTGAACGACGTGCGTCGTTCGTTAGTTCTGGCGGCTAGGGTTTTAGGTTTTTATATTTTTTTTTAAAAAAGAAAATTTCCCGTTGGCTGGTATTTATAGAAAAAATTTTAAATAGTGTTTTTGCAAACGAACTCCTTTTTAAACCCAACGACTGTCGCCCCTAGCTAAATACCCCCATTCCGGACACAATGGGATATGTTTCGTTGGCCATTTCGACTGTTACAGTCAGTTATTTTTCAATTTAAAATATAAAACATTCGATATTTAATTTAAACGTACATTTCAATTTGCCAGGGCCACAAACTGAATCGAAAAATTCCAGAAAAATAAATCTAGCTTTGTTTTGACGATACAGTCCTAACAAAATCAGTTTCGTCGAATTCTGAGCTCGTTTGAAAAACGGCCATTTTTTAGGTCGACCCATTTTAACAGAATTTGACCAAACACGTTATCTTTTGCCCCGCTCACATACTAGCTTCAAAAATTACGAAATTTGAAACTTAGCAATAATTTGACATCCCGGACCCAACAAAAGTGGTTTCGTCGAATTCCGAGGTCGTATGCAAAATCTCAATTTTCAAGGGCTATATATATTATATAGCGACCTTTCTGAAAATTCATTTGGCCATAACTTTTGATTTCCGTTATGAAATTTCGATTTTTCAGATTCGTTAGAAAGGTATTGATAAACAGATTTAATTATTTTTAGTTTCGTTAAAATCCGTTATATTTTCCACCCAGTACAGTCAGACTAAGTTTGTATTCAAAATTTCAAACTGCCTTATTATACACAATTCTATATTTTATGGAAATAGGCTATTTTAATCATTCAAATTTCTTGTTAATAACCTAATTTAAAAATTTTTAACTGGTTCACATTTTCCGGGTTATTACAGTTTCCCGCTGCAGATGTTGTAGTTTTGGTTTCTTGGAATACTTAGCTCACTTGTTTCTCCTTGGCTCTTGTGTCAACACTGTTTGGAATTACTTCAGGAACTTGGTTGGTTGTCGAGGTAATGCCACTTTGCTCTTCGATTTGCTTAGATTATGTTATCCCTTGTTTAATCTACTGGCATATCTGGTGCTCGCGGAATAAAACAATTTTTGACAAAGTACCGATGGATCCTCCTACCATCATTAGGAGGGTAAGGAATGGCGTTTTCCTTGCTTACCATGGTAGATCTTTCAAGGGGACTATAGGCACCCGATTGAGGAGGTTGGCAGGAACTTTTGGTGTTGCCTCAGTACCTACCACTCCTAGGGCAGGCATCAGCTGAACCCTTGAAGGCTGGTTTACCCACGTTGTCTTCCCCCTCCGCTCACCCCCTTTTCTTTTCTCTTTTCATCTTATACAGCTGGTTTACAGTTTTTGACTTCACATTCTTCACATCCCCCAATTATCTTATGATTTTTACAAGCTCTGCAGGGTTTGGGGTTTTAGGTTTGCGGCTCGAGCGAGGTGATGAATTTTAGACGGGATAGCTAGAGAAGGTGGAAGGAAGGACCTCCAGGAGCTTTTGGAGCGATAGGTGGAGTTCCCTTTCTGATGCAGTGATCTTCTTCAGCGAGCTATTTGATTTTGCTCTTGGATTGGCGGTGGCGGCACTTAGGAGGACTCAGTCATCCCATCATATTTGGGGATAGGTTTCTGAGGATGAGTGCTCTCTAGGCTTGGATTGCGGAGCTTAGTCTCCAGACGCTGATTGAGAGGCCAGGCTTTTGAGGATTCATCAGCTTCGCCAGTTTTTTTGCTTCTCTTACTACATTTGCTGATGCTATTGCCGTTTTCTCTTTTAGCTTTGTATATTGCTATGTTCTTACTATTTGTGTGTGTGCACAATTTTTGTTGGCTACAAAAATTGTTTTTGTGAGCAGTTGAAGAATGGCTAGATTCTCCCTTTTGTTATATTATATTTTTCTCTAAAAAAATACTGGCATATTGCCTGAAATTTGTGATGAAAGCAGAGGACTTAATTAAGAATTTAGTAATTACATTGGTTATGAGCAAAGATTATTTTGCTAATTCTAAATATACAATGATTATAAGTTTTTTATTATAGAACACAATTTATTATTTATTATTACTTATAAATCATTAATTAGAAAAAATTAATTATTAATTATTGAACATGTTAATAATTATAGAAAAATAACACTAGAGTATATCATAGAAAAATAATATAAATATCTCTTGCAAATCTGTTGGAATTCTGCTGCAAAATAGCTTCGATAAATATTCGCGGTATTATGCATGGATTTGCAATGGAAAATAGCGATAGAAATTTTTTATCGGTAATTTGACGCAATTTGTAACGACTTAGTGAGGGATAACAGAAGACGACGGTAATAAATAAAAGAAAAAAGTTGAAAAAACAAAAAAATACCCCTTGCAGATCACAAGGAAATCCGTCGCAAATTAGCGACTGAAATTTCCGCTTCTGAATATATGACGCTAAATCAGTGTTTTCTTGTAATGAATATTGAATATGCGTAATATTTATGTTAATTTAAAATTCAGGTTTACATAGTAAACTTAAATTGAATTTATTTTGTAATAGGTACTTGACTCATCTGAAAAAAGAAAAAAGTTAGACAAAAAACTCGAGTTTAAGGTTCGATTTGCAAACCATATCTAGAAGAACAAACTTCATTCTTTTTCTCTCAATACTTTAGTGGCATGTGAAATTATAATTTGTAAGTGTTCATCTTAATGATGAAGCCGTAGAACAAGATTCTTTCCAAACAACGATATCCATTTTTATAAAACATGGTCGACCTATTGGAAAATGTGTGAAAATATTTATTTTTTTGAATTTGTTCAGGAAGGAAATCTACCGGAGTCATAAACCCTCCCTAGTGCACCTAGTCTGGTCTGTGAGTACCACATAACTAGCTAATTTTAGCATATGTACATGGTAAACTCTTAGCCTGTCATTCTGGATTTCGAAATCACGCCTCTTTTACCACGGCGCAAAGTCCTTAACCGCTGGACTACTGCTGCAGACGAATGTGTGAAAATATGGTTAAACGACAGAATTACCATGTATCATACACATATGTTCTTAATTGTGCTGACGTTGAATCATTTGTTAGTTAATAATAAATTCATATTTATTTCAATTATACTTACATATTAATTATAAAAGAATGTGTTACATATGTGTTCACAATATTTACGAATCAAAGCATCCATTTGGCGACCTCAGTAAAGAACTTACTAAATGGTTTTTAAACTACGTATATGATCCAAGAATCCATTTCGCTTCTGAAGGATTACAACATCTTGCGCTCGCATAAAAAAAGTAAAGACTTATCTACATCAGTGGATTTAAATTCAGTACCAAAGATTATGATGCTGGAAAATTAACGCATAATAGCATTTATATTTGTCAAAGGTGGTGATGATCCAGATGAGCATATAAGAGATATTTAATGTGTCTTAACATAAATTTTAGAATTGACATATTATATACAACCTACATAAAAAGTTTGTTTTATTAAAATGTAATTGGTTCAGCAACGTTTTTTATTTCAAATCAATGTACACAAAGATTATAAGACTATCGAAATAAGCATACCTCGCATTACTATAAGTATGATCCTTTTGTATTAGCCAAAGAAGCATTACAAGTTTATTTTTCTTTGTACCTATTTAAAAAAGATAAAACAAATTGATCAGCAATCTTTTAAACGAATGCAAAATTTACATTCAACGGATTTAGTATTCTAGACGAAATAGTGTATCTAGTGGATTCTAAGTAAAATAGTGAATAATAATAGTCGAGGATGTTGATTTAGGGTCGTTGAATAATGAATAGAATGTTTTAATAGAAGTATATGAGGGTATAGAAGAAACGATGTAGCATACGAGACCGGGTCTGTATTAGAAAATGATGAAAATTGATAATTTTGAATATCTTTATCGCTTGTTGTATAATGTATATTTTGAGTTTCCGATGTTATAGTAATGATGAGTATGTTGTGAGCTATGTATTATTCCATTTTATGAATTCTATATATGTATTTAGGAGAACTTGTCTCATTTGTGACGTTTTAGTAGAAGTTTATGTGATGATCGTGTTTTCTAATAATAAATTGATTTGTTTTATAAATGACATATTTGTAGCAGATATGCCTATGGGACATTCTAGCATATCTCACTCTTCTTGTTCTCCTAGTGTGGCTTCACTCCATCCATCAAACAAATGTCTTCCACGAGTTCTCCAAGCATGCTTTTGCGATAAGAACTGACGATGACCCATATAACATAGCTTTCTTCCATTTTTCAAGTACACTGAACACGTATCCTTATTGCAAACAAGACACGCCATGTACCCTTTAGTGCTTCATCTAGAAAAGTTTCCATATACAGGAAAGTCATTTATTGTCCACAACAAATCTGCATGCAACCTAAAATGATCATTTGTAACCAAATCATACGTATCTATCCCACATTCCCATAATTCTTTTAATTCATCTATTAATGGACGTAAGCATAAATCAATATCATTTCCTGGCTCTTTAGGTCCGGGTATGAGTAAAGACAACAAAATAAATGAATCTTTCATGCATTTCCAAGGAGGCAAGTTATATGGCATGACCCTTACTGGCCACATGCTATATGAGCAACTCATACCATGAAAATGATTAAATCCATCAGTTGCTAGACCAAGTCGAACATTGAGTGGATCATTAGAAAACCACTCATATTCATTATCGAACTCTTTCCAAGACATAGAATCTTCTTGATGTCTAAATACATTCTTCTGTAGATTGCGCTTATCCGTATGTCGTCTCATATCTTCAGTGATCATCTTTGAAGCAAATAATCGTTGAAGTCTTGGTTTAAGTGGAAAATATCAAAGAAATTTTTGTGTTATCTTCCTACCTTTTCCTTCGACAACTTTATACCATGGCTCATTGCATATAGGACATGTCACATGAGCTTCATATTCCTTCGCATGAATCGGTACATAACCAAGCCTTAAATTTCACATCAAAGTCTTTGCCTCATAATACGATTTTGGAAGTGTCTCGCCCATAGGTAGTGTGGTTTTAAATAACTAAAGGGCCATATTAAAATAATTATTTGTCCAATTGTTAATCATCTTTAAATGCATCAACTTTACAATAAATCCAACTTTGTAAACTTCCTACAACTAGGATAAAGAGGTTTAATTGCATCATTCAAAAGATTGTCAAAAGTATTATGATTAACATCGCATGCATTAAAGCAATTCCCAAATTCTTCGCTTTTCCCGACATTTATTAAAGTTGCAGCACACAATTCTTCAAGCATCTCATGCAATCCACCTGACCGTTCTCCTTCACTACTAGAAAATTTTCCACCATTATCAAAATCATCAGCATAATCATCATCAGACAGAGTTTCATAATCTTCACCATGATGTACCCATTAAGTATAAGTTTTATCCATACCATTGTTCCATAAATGTTGTTCAACGATATCAATATGGAAGTACCCCTCTCTATTTTTGCATCTACCACAAGGACACATCACTCTCTCCATACTATCATTATGGTTGTGGGCTATCTCCATGAATTCTTTAATACCATCTATGTATTCTGGCCAATGTCTATTATGCGACTGCACCGTCTATCCATTTTTGTTTGATAGGATAAATTAATAATAAATATCACCATATAAAATGATTTTTATATTATAATAGTACAATTTTACTTAGAATTGAAAAAATTAATATGTTTTAAATGCATAAATTTATTATTTTCATATATACAGCACACGATTCCTAGGAAAGATAAATGATTAATTCTTTTAGTTAAGTGACGACGTAGAATGAGAATATGTATTTTGAAAAGAAAACATTTTAGGACGGTGCCATAGAAGTGAAAATAAACCAACATTCGCTAATGTCTATTATGCAAATGCACCCAAGTTTTATCCATTTATGTCCAGTGGGATAAATTAATAACAAATATCACCATATAAAATGATTTTCATATTATAATAGGACAATTTTGTACATAGTAAGCATAAAAAAGAAACAAAGTTGAAGATTCAAAGAAAATAATTCTACATAGTAAGCATAAAAAATGCGGGTTGAAAGTATCTTGGGACTATTAACATCAAAGTTAACAAATATAAAATCTATAATAACCCAAGCTCATTCACCTGGCTTATTCTGAGGTTCTCAAGAAGCTTAAACTTTCCAACTTAGCTTACAAAACTAATGCCTTGACCGAGTTTTGCATCCACACTCAAAATATATTTTTATTATTTTCTGTGTAACATCATTGGAATATTATAACAGCTCTTTTGTTCATTTGACTTGCAAAAAATTAATAAATTTTCCAATCAAATGTTGGTGATGAACGAAAGCAATTCTTTTCATGTTACAAACATAATCATAAAATACTCATGTAACAGAAACAAAACTAAAGTGTCTTTTAAAAAGTAAAATTAGAAATACATTAACTCTTGAGGTCAACAACGCCTACATGATGTTACTCAATATGGACTTTAATTTGACACAAAAATAATTTACATGTTATAAAACGAACACAGAACATAAGAAACAAGGGAGAGAGGGCATTTCTATTCATTCAGATATGTCATTATTTCTATTACATTGGCTCCTTTATATATAGGCTTTGGAGCTGATGTTTAGCTTATTCCCATGATGTGGGACTAAACAGAGAACTAATAAAAGTATATTCACAACATTTATATATTTTACAACACTCCCCCTTGAATATGCGTTTTCAAAATATTGAATGCTCTGCTAACTTGAAGTTTTCCCTTTTAAAACATATATGATGATTGCTCCCTCTTATTACTATCTTGATTGCATATATCCATCCAGTCGATACAACTATTATCTGTTGCCTTTAAAACTCTATCAGGAAAACCCAGTGGGAAAACCTTAAACGAGAAAAAAAAAGTACGCAACGTTTGACATTATGGATATCATATTAAAATGATATTTCTTAAAAGAGTTTAACGCTTCAGGATAAAAAAAAAGCTTCATTAAAAACCTTTTTATGAAAAACCCTATGGTAAAAAGCATAAACAAGGAAAAGAGTGCAAATTTATTTTCTTTTTGGGTAACATGTTTTACAATGTTACCTTAAGGGTTGATAATTCAGGATCAGGATAATGCCTCATTAAAAACCTTACTAATAAAAACCCAGTGGGAAAAATATTAGTGAAGGAAAGATTACATTATATTATAATTTTATATGCTCCCCCTTATTTATAACTCATTATTCAATAAGTCTATTGATATAGTCGACGCATGCCAATTTTTTACATTATCTTCTGGAATGTTGATTTTGGAATCGCCTTTGAGAACAAATCTACCTGCTTTTCATGAACTGAATTTGTTTCTCCTCATTCTTGTTATCCTTTCATTCATGTATGAAAAGAAATTTAGAAGAAGTTTGCTCCATCCTATCAGCCTTGATGTAATTCACTTGAATTTGAGCCATGCAAATTGCATTGTCTTAATAAGTAATAGTTTACTGCATCAAAAGATGTTTGATACTTCTTGATCAAAATGTTGCCTCGATAAACCTTACTAAAAAAAACCCGATGGGAAAAATCTTAGTGAAGGAAAAAGAGTACAATATAAAATGTCATATTCACTGCATCAAAAGTAGTATGATACTTTTGGATCAATCTTACGCCTCGTTAAAACCTTAATAAGAAATACCCAGTGGAAAAAATCTTAAATAAGGAAAAAGAGTACATTATAACTTATTTTTGTATGTTACTTTTGGGTTGATACTTCTGGATCATGACCCATGCCTCATTAAAACCTTACTAAGAAAACCCAATGGGGAAAAACTTAGTTAAGGAAAAAGAGTGCATTATATCATACTTATGGATGCTCCCCATGATTTAATAATTTCCTCTGAATTCGTATTCTTCTTTCAATAACTCAAATTGCTTACAAATACTTCTTAATGAAGTTTTTCTTTTAAAACTTCATGTGTATTTCCATGCTTCAAGCAATGCTTTCTTATTTAAAACGCCTCACTTTTGTGATTTGTATGATACTAATATTCATTTATGAATACAATTCAGGTGCGTATAATTTTCTGTTTCAATCAGACTTGCATGTTGCAATACATATTTGATGAATAAGACAACTTTCATTACTAAGCAGGAAGTAATCTACTCATCTTGAAGTATATCAAGATTTTCATTACAACAATACTTAGAAGAATGAAGTATATCAAGATTTTCATTACAACAACACTAAGCAGGAAGTAATCTACTCACCTTGAAGTATATCAAGATTTTCATTACAACAATACTTAGAAAAATGTTGCAATCTATCATCCATGTTCTTGGTATTCTTTATAATAACAAATGTTATTTATGTTCTTCAGGAACTTATATATTATAATAAGTTTTGCATATCGCAACTACCACTTCAATGGATATTAAGAGTTTTATTACAACAATTCTTGAAAGCAGGAAGTGATCTACTCATCATGAATTATTTCAAGATTTTCATCACAAAAATACTTAAAATAATGTTGTAATCTACATTTCTTGCTCTTTATCACTACCAAAGTCATTTAAATTCTTCTGGAATTTGTATACTTTCATTGTTTGTACATTCAGGGTATTGTAAGTGTTTTAAACACTTCCACCACTTTAATCAATTCAATTTTCTCTGAAAATACGTTGCACATGGCACTCACCATATTGTTTACACTCTATGGTGCTTTAGTAACTTCTGCATGTTTTTGTCATTATATATATTTCTATTTTTATCTTATGAACTACAGGTTCATATCTTATGGACTATAGGTCCATATATCTTATTTAGGAGAATTTCATGATGGCCAATCATGTTTCTCTCTAATATGGGATTTTTAATCCATTTATAAATATAAGTGCTTTATTATTTATTAATTTATCATCGATGATTATTTCTTGTTAGTTCTATACTTAATTTATTGAGATCTCACAACTTATCATGCTTTAGGTACCTAATCCACTTCTGGGGTTATTTTGACAATCATGTCATGGGTTTTTTTTAAAGCACCTTTTGTGATTCTTCAGGAACACTCACCTCCTTTAGTTTTCATCTTTATGACTTACTCTAAAGATATTTTGAACTGACTTTTATACCACATTTTCAGTTGTGATTTACACCTTTTGATCCTTCGGGGATTCAAATGTATATTGGAGAATAGTTCAAAAAATTGTATAATGGAGAAAGTCTACTAGGGACATAATTGATAATTTATTCAGTTATTTAATGCTTTGCATAATTCTATATGTTAGCAAATATTTAACATTGATGATTCCTTTATCCTCCCCCTCAATGTTGACAAACATTGTCACTTTAAATAATAAACCAACTTTGGATTCATTTTAGCATCATAACTAGAAAATACATTAGATGTATTTCAATTGTAGGGGGATAATGTTCTTATTATTTGATAAGATGCATTCATATTGAATTGCTTATTCCCTTTCATTGATCTGATGACTTGGAGGAATTTTCTATCATTTGAATATGCACATGACTTCAGGTCAATCAATATTGATGTCAATCGACTTTCTGAAATATTAAATAGTATATGCATAATTTATAATATGAGCTCATGACAACTTCAGGTTGTTAATTAAATATTCACATATATGTGTATATATGTGCATCCACGTATTCCATATGTAATTGATTTGCATATTCTTTCTTATTCGAGTTACCTATTTTAGAACGAATTGCTCATAAGGTTCCAATCATTAATTTTTTCTTATCAAGCAATGTCAATGTGAATCTTAAAGATCACGTCATAATATCCAAAATATCTTATTTGGAACTGTATTGAACTTCTGGTTCAAATGAAATATATGAACAACTTCAAATTGTTAATCTATATTGAACTTATGGTTCAAATAATATATAAACAATTTCAAGTTTGTTAAACTGTATTGAACTTCTGATTCAACTGTATTGAACTTCTGGTTCCATTGTATTAAACTTCTGGTTCTACTATGTTGAACTTCTGGTTCAAATAAAATATATAACAACTTCGAGTTGTTAAAATTTATTCTTCAATACAATATGTAAATATAAATATATAAGCAAGATACAGCTCATTTTAAAAATTATGCAATCTTTGGATGCATTATTATTGTCGCATATAATTTAACTTCTTTAAGAAGTGTAATGCTATCATTTCATAAGGTTTGAATAAAGCTTCAGGCTTTTAAATTATGAAGTGTTTCAAATTCATTGATTGAGGAACTTCGAGTTCCTATGCATATATATATGCATATGTATATCAATTTTATAAATTTATGATGAACTTCTGGTTCTCAATCTTTTAACATACTTTTAATTTAGAAGCTTTTACATTTTTGCTAATTGACAAGATTTCAAACTTGTGTACTTTATCAAAAATGTTTATATATATATATATACATATACATATACATATACATATACATACATATATATATATATATATATATATATAATTCAAGACTTCAGGTCCAAGACTTTGAGTTATACAACTTCCAGTTTAAATATTTTCTTTGCACAACTTCAGGTTGTGGTTCTATCCTTTCTTCCATAACATTAGTTATTACTAGCTAAATACATCGAATAATAATACATATGTTTATTCTTATTCCAAATACAAACATGCATCAATTAACTAACAATAACTAATGCATTCAATGCATTTATGACAATAAGGTAATATAATATATTTATCAATCACATAATTAACATTTTACATTCTCTAACATGAATGGTTCAAAAATTTACAGATCTGTACATAAAATTCACAACTATAAACAAAAATAAACTACATGTCTCATATTCAATTTTTTTCCTCATTCTTCAATATGAATGATTTGAAAAACTTGTAAATTTATACATAAAATTCACAAACTAAAAATTACATATTTTTTTTACGATTCAAAATATACAACCCATATAAAGATCTTTTAGATCTTTCTTTTTATATCAAAATTGCTTCTTGCCTTTTTAGAAACTGCAAGTTCTAAATTTACATGTAATGACAAAAATTGTTTTTGCATTCACTTTTGGTGTGCAGAATTAAGATCAATATTTAGATCTTAACATAATATGATCTTCAGGATGCATATTTTCTTTATAAAAGTTTTTCCTAAGAAACAATAAAAACATTTCTTCTGGAAATATGATATGTTCTAAAATTACTGTAATAAAACTTTAGGTTTTATTATTATTCACATAATATTATTGTATGTTTTAAACGGAAGCAAATCCTCTAGATTTTGACTATTTCCTTAATAAATATGATACATCATAAATAAATTACATAAAAAAATATCGTAAATTAATGCCAGAATTAATGCCACATAAAAATTATATATAAATGACATAGCAAATATGTTAAATAACATTAATGAATATAATAATAACTATGATGTATATCTGACCATAGTATAGCTACATAAAATGCTACTGTCATTTTTCCTTTGGCTTATTATTATAATACTTAACTAAGCCATAAATGATGCAGTTTAGATAAACATGCAAACTATTGCTCCTTTTATTTTATGCTGACTGAAATTTGAAAGTGCAGCATATCTTTCACATGCGCCATACATATAAAATATATGTATCTGTTAAACATAAATGCATTAAATAAATAAATAAAATCTTTTCTTATTCCTAATAGAAACAAGCCGAATTACTTAATTTCCATAACCAAAGCATTTAATGCATTTATGATATTACCATAACAACCACAATTAATGCATTTATAATAAAAAAAATGCAATGGACCGTTATGTGGCCAAAAAAATGTAAACCAATATTACAACGAATTGGTTTAAATGCAAATATATATAAATCAATGAAACAAAAAACATTTCATCTTAGATCTAGGCATGCACACTTGATTCAAAATTTCTAAAATATCCCATATACCATATATATAATTGTATGTTCAAATTAATTAAATCAAGGAGCTGATTTCCTTGCATAAATGGTTCTAGATTATTCAAACCATTATATTCAATCAATAAACAGTAGAGGAAAACAATCGTTCATAACATATTCAAAATGTTCTTTCTAAGTGATTCAGAATAATATGCAATAACTTATGTTATGACTGACAAAATTTTTTTCCAATTTTTAGAGCGACTTAGATTATTTCAAAAAAAAATGATTTAAATTTTTTAATCTTCTAGATCTATCTTTTGAAACCAAAAGAGTTTCATAAGTCAACCTTTAATTTTCAATGCAAAAGCAAACCAAAGATTGCAAGTGGAAACATAAGTTATATGTTCAGATCTGAATCCAAAAAAAATATCGGATGAAACCACAAACTGTAAACGTCAAAACCTTAATTTCATATATTCTTCAAACCAGAAAATTTCTCAATAAAATCAATTATGGGCGGCTCTGATACCCCTTGTTGGAATTTCTATATACTTCATGATTGACAAATCATGAAATTCCATATTTGAATAGATGGCCCCATATTGATTTAATTGAGAATAAATCAGAGAGAAAGTAAAATGAATTAGTGGAAGCCATACCTGAATCCAGATGTTTACAGAGAGAAGATTAACCAAATTAATTCATGGATCTGATTATCAAAACTGACATAAGTATTAGATCTGAATCCATAGTTGTTGCTTTCATCAACTTAGATCTGATCTGTATCTAGAGCTTCGTGCTTATAACGTGTTATAAAACGAACACAGAATAGAAGAAACAAAGGAGAGAGGACATCTCTATTTATTCAGATGTGTCATTATTTCTATTACATTGGCTCCTTTGTATATAAGCTTTGGAGCTGATGTTTAACTTATTCCCATGATATGGGACTAAACAGAGAACTAATAAAAGCATATTCACAACGTTTAAATAATTTACAACATTACAAAGAAAAAGCGAATTTTTTCTTAAAGTATCACATTCGAATTCAATTTCTTATTGCATAATCTGGTTATTTATAAACTACTTGTAGCAAGTTTCCTTAAACTACTACATCAATGCAAATGACAATAATAAAATGAATATATGTTTATGTCAAAGAGTAGCTTATGGCGTCCTCCTCATGGCCTTTTCTAATGGCATCCTCCAATAACGTCTTTCCCAGGATTGCGTCTTCGGTTAGTGACATACCGAATTTTTTTGATTCTTTGCCCAATTCAACGGTCAAACGTAATGCTCCTCATATGCAATCGTACAAAGATGTTTTGGTAAATAATCCTCCGAAATTTTCAATTCCAAAAGAGAAATTCAAAGCGTCTTCTAATAAAAATTACAATGAATTTCTTAGTGGTGTCAAATCCAAGAATGGATGTTATCGATGTGGATTATCAAATCATTGGGCGAGAGACTATAGAAACGCTCTGGTATGTTTTAAATGCAAGAAAATTGGGCATAAGGGTTTCAATTGTCAGTTTAATCGCAATCTTTCTTCTAATTCAAAAATGGCGACTGGCAAATATGTTAACATTTCTTTGGCTAATTTTCCTGAGGCGTTTCGATGGGCAAGATCTATGGTGGTTATTTCAATTGCTAAGGGGTCGTTTTCTATGTTTCAAATCGAAGATCTTCTTTAGATGAAGTATGCTGATAAGGCACCTAAGAGATGGGATGTTAAGAGATTGGGTGACGAATTCATTGTGCGTTTTCCCCCTGTTTTGTTGAAGGAGAAATTCTTTGAGTCCATTATAGTTCAGGGTGGTATGTTGCGGATGAGGAAATGGAATGCGCAGATGGGAAATGTGGGTGTGAGAAAGAAACATAGAATTTGGATCATTCTTAGAAATGCTCCGGTGATTTGTTGTAAAATGGATGTTCTGAGGAGGGTGATGTGGGATATTGGTTATGTGACGAAATTGCAATTGGATGTTTTGCATGCTGCTGATTTCACCAGTATTAGGGCGGTGATTGAGGTTGATGAATCATGTGAACTCTCGCCTACGGTTGGTGTGTGTTCAGAATAACGACCATGAGATGGTGCTTATGAAGTATGAAGGAGATCCAAATTTTAGGATGGATAACAAGACTTTTAAAGTATATGTGTTTGCAAAGGCTTTGAATGGGAAGTTGAAGATACTGTGTAACAAGAAGAACTTTGTTCCTGAGGCTGGTACTTCTAGGCTGGGTGTAAGGATGAATGTTGATGAAGTTGGTGGTGAAGAGAATTCAATTAATGTATCTTCTGATAAGATTGTGGAAGATGAGGGGATTCCAGTGATGATATGGGTGTGGAAGATGAGGGGGATTCCAGTGATGATATGGGCGTGGAGGATGAGGGGAATTCCAGTGATGATATGGGCGTGGAGGATGTGGGAGGATGTAATGTGGGTGTTGTTGACGATGTGTAGGTTGTGACTGACAAGTATGGTGACCTGTTAGCTGTAGGTGGAGAGAGGGTTAATGCTGAGGAAAGGAATGATGCTATGGCGAACTCTGATGCTTGCTCTGGGATTATGGGTGGTAAAGGCAAAAGGGCTTTCGAGCACGGTGGAGTGGTAATGCTGCGTAGGAGTGCTAGGAGCTTGGACCACCCCTTGGAAGGTAGTGTTTTCATCCCTGCCTTTTTAAAATTCATTATCTAGCGATCAATGGCATGAATTGGGAAGTAGCACTGGATTTGTGATGAACGAGGAATTGATTAATGAGTCTAAGAAGAAGGAATCGGGGAGGGTTAGCAATTCAACATGATTATAGTTTCATGGAATGTAAGGGGTTTGTGCACTTTTGAAAAGTGTCTTAGGGTCAGAAATTTTCTGAAGTCATGCAAGCCAGATATTGTACTGTTGCAAGAAACTAAGCTTGAATTTCCAAAAGATAATGTGTTTAGATGTTTGGGATGGGGTTTATTGGATGGTTGGAGCTTTATACCAGCTAATAGTAGTGCGGGTGGTCTATTTATTGGCTGGAATAGTGATAGATGGTTGCTGAAGCAGGAGGTTAAACAGACTCATTGTATTCATGTATCACTGGAATGTAGAGCTTCAAAAGTGTCTTACTTCATTTCCAATGTCTATGATCCTAATTCGAGGAGTGAGAGAAAGATTTTGTGGGAAGAGGGGATTAATTTCTCGCATTCATTCCAGGGTCCTTGGCTAATTAGAGGAGATTTCAATGTCACTAGGTTTGAATTTGGAAGAAATGTTAGATGTACTGACCATTCTGGTGATATAGAAGACTTCAGTGAGTTTGTCAGAGAGTGCAACCTCATTGATTTGCCTATGCCAAATAGGAAATATACATGGAGTAGCAGAAGAGATCCTCCTACTTGAGTAAGATTGGACAGATTTTTCATTAACACTGAATTTGAAGATGTTCATCCTCTTTCTTCCCAGAAAGGGATGTTATCTTTGATTTCTGATCATTGTTCAATTTTATTTGACAGTGGTGATAGTGAGAAGAGAAATGCTGTGTTTAGATTTGAGAATATGTGGTGTTTGGAAGAGGGGTTCGATGACTTGATTAGAAGGAAGTTTGAGAGTTTGGAATTGTTGGGGATGCAACAAGCAGTATTTGCAGAAAATTGAAGTTGCTTAGAATTTTTTTGAAGAAATGGAACAGTGAAGTGTTTGGTAATATTAGAGTTAAAAAAGAAAAGTTGGAAAATGAAATTCTTGAGCTTTGTATTTTAGAAGAGGAGAGGCTGCTGGATGTTGAGGAAAAGATGTTACTTAAGATTAAGGAGAGAGTGTTGTTAAAAGTGATAGATCAAGAGGAAGTTTATTGGAGGCAAAGATCGAGATCTCAGTGGTTGAAAGAAGGAGATAATAATGCTAGGTACTTTCATCGAGTAGCTAATGGTAGAAGGAGATCGAATTTGATTAGTAGTATTAAGAAAGATGGTGCTGAAATTTCAACGCAGGAAGATTTAAATAATACTTTTACTAAATTTTATAAGAAAATTTTTGGGGAGTGTAGTGTGAAATGAGTGGACGTTGACTGGAATTTTTTGTATCCAATCAATGCTGACTTGAGTGGTTTAGATGCACCATTTACGGCTGAGGAAATCATGGTTGCGCTTAATGAAATGCCAAGCGACAAGGCACCAGGCACTGATGGTTTTCCAAATTTCTTCTTCAAGAAATATTGGAATTGGCTGCAAGCTGATGTGCTGAAATTATTTGATGAGTTTTATGAAGGTGTTTTGAGGTTGGACAAGCGGAGTTATGCTAACATAGTGTTGATTCCGAAGAAAGAGGGTAATGTTACTATTGCAGATTTCAGACCAACCAGTTTATTGAACTGCACATTCAAGTTAATCACGAAGGTGTTGGCAAACAGGCTGAAGTTGATAATGGAAGTGTTAATCGATAAATCCAAAACTGCATTTATTAAGGGAAGGTCAATTTTGGATGGGGCGGCTTTGGTACATGAAGTGATCTCGCATTGTAATAAGTTCAATGATCCATGTGCAATTCTGAAGTTGGATTTTGCGAAGGCTTTCGACACTGTTGACTGGAACTTTCTCAATGACATATGTAAAGCCAGAGGTTTTCCTGCTAAATGGGCGTAGTTATTGATTTGTGTTTTGTCCTCTAGTAGATCGAATATATGTGTTAACGACATTGCTGGAAAAACTATCAGATCTAAGAGAGGGCTAAGGCAAGGCGATCCACTTTCGCCACTGTTGTTTGATTTGGCTGCAGATGTTTTTGCTCAAATTTTGAGAATTAGCAGTGATAGAGGCATCATTCAGAGTTTTGGCAGTGAGCACATTACCAAGGGCATTAATTCCCTGCAGTATGCAGATGATACTATTATTTTCAGTAAGCCTATTTGTAAATACATTGCTACTTTGAAAATTTTACTCTATGCTTTTGAGAGTTTATCAGGTTTGAAGATAAATTTTCATAAAAACTGCATGTATACAATTGGCTGTTCAGATGAGATCAAATCTTGTTGTGCTGAGATTCTGAATTGTAATGTTGGTGATTTTTCTCTCAATTATTTGGGCATGTGTATCAGGCCAAAGAAGCTTTTGAAACAAGATTGGAATCTGCTAATTGACAAAGTTGATCGTAGGCTTGCTAGATGGAAGGGCAGTTCTTTATCGAGAGCTGGAAGGCTGGTGTTGGTGAATTCAGTGTTATCTGCTGTGCCGCTTTATTGGTTTTCATTTGTGAGATGTCCAAATTGGGAGATGATCAAGATATATGCGTTGGGGAGGAATTTTTTCTAGACTGGTTCTAAAGAAACTTCCAGTTTATCTTGTCTCATTTCTTGGCAACAAGTCTGTAAATCAAAGAAAGAAGGTGGATTAGGTGTGGTCAACTTGATGAATATGAATTCAGCCTTGCTTTGCAAATGGATTTGGGATATGATAGGGGATAGAAACTCATTTTGGAAGGATTGGATTATAAATACGTGCTATGGTGGTTGTTTTGACTGTAATTGTGATTTTTCAAACTGTTCAGTGTTTTGGAAGGGGGTTATGAGCAATGTGAGTTGGTTTAAGATTGGTATTGAAGTTGTGGTGAAAAGTAGGAGGGGTATTTCTTTCTGGAGGGATATATGGCTTCTTCCAATCTCTTTTGAAGCAGAATTTTGCGAGTTATTTGCTTTGGCGTGCAATAAAGACTACTCAGTTGAAGAAATGTTTGATGGAAAGGTTGTGAACTTTAAATGGAAGCTCACTTTTTGCAGAGTGGTAACTGGTTCGGCACTGAATCAGTTATGATGTTTGGTTAGACTGTTAGAAAGGGTTTCTTTATGCGATGAAAGGGATAAGTTTGTTTGAAAGTTAGGCGGTGCTGGTGGATCTATTAGTGTAAGGAGCATGTATGAATTGTTGAATTTTGGAGGAAGAAGTTGGTCATGTTTTGACGCTATGTGGAATTACAAAGTAGTTCCTTTAAAAGTCATAATTCACATGTGGATAGTGATACATGGCAAGCTGAACACTACTGCTAATTTGAGATGGAAAGGAATGGATTACATTGAAAAGTGTGTTTTCTGTGATGGTAATGTGGAAGATTTCAAGCACATTTTTTGGGAATGTGATTTTGCATTCTACGTTTGGACAAAATGTCTGGTGTTCATGAATATGGATTTGGCTTGGAGGGATTACATTAGTGATCCGTTTGAGTTTTTGGCGATATCAGATTGGAGGTATGCTTCCTGTAGATAGAAGAGATATGTTTGTTTTGTTGTTTTTTGCATATACTTGGATTCTATGGAATGAGAGAAATTCGCGGAAATTCAAATTTAAGATGAAATGTGGTAATTCGATTATTATGATGATCCTCAAATATGTGTTTTCATGGACAGGATGTTCGAATTGGAAGTACTTTGACAGAATTGGAGCTAGGGTGCATGACAGAGCTAGAGGCAGCCGACATTGAAGATGGGTGAAGTTGCTTGCTATTACTACTTGTAGTGGATGAATATGTAATATGATATGTAATGGTAGTGTATTTTCTTTTGTATTTTGTATGTTGTTTTGGGCGGCTACTGTGCTATGTTGTATGTATGATGGGTTGTATTTTGCTTTCTTTCGGCTGGGTTGCTGTCTGTAACTCTATGTAAACCCTTTTTTTGCTGTTTTATTATAATCAAGGCGTGAATCTCTTGATTCACCACCTTTTATTTCAAAAAAAGAATATATGTTTACGTCTAGTATGTGGTAGGATTTATGTCTAGTATGTGGTAGACTTGCATTTCTTGTTTCAAGTCCAATTCATATTTGCTTGAAACAAAGATGACAAAAAACTATTTATGGTTACTCAAAATTATTGCATATGAATTAATAATGTTATGTATGCCTTGCAAATATATAGGTTTTCTTATTGACTTAACAATAAGAAATATTAGACCTTAAAAATACAATTGTTACATCTTACCCTTTTAAAGAAAAAACTGAAAAAGACAGCGCATTCAAAAACATTTTGGCAGAATGAAAGGTCAAATTATTGAACAGTAAAATGATGAAAACTGTAATAAACTATTATACTGCTCAATTGATATATGGATACAAATGAGTATGATTAAGTTAACTTTCAGAAACCACCTCTAGCTAAAACCTACACTTATAATTCTAAATCCTAATTTCTGAATCCAATTTGTGAAATATCTGCATTACTGCTTCATTACTCCGCATCTCAGAAATCTTGACTGATTACTTAGCATCTCAGAAATCTTGATTGATTTACATTTTATTATAAATCAATCCAAATATTTTATTTATGAAGATTGCAAATCATTCTTTTTGCATTCTAACATTTTTTAGTCATCTTTCTTTCTTCAAAGATGATTATGAACATCTTTGGTCATTGTAATAACAAATAATTTGTACATTACAATACACTGATACTAAAAATAATTAAATAATTTTTATTCCACTGTGATTAAGAAAATTGTAGTTATTATCCGATTATTTACAATCTGGAAAAGAAGTAGAAATCAAAAAGTGGAGAAATCTAGGATTCTAAATAAAAACATACGTAATAAATAAACTAACAAATGAAGAAAAACATATATGAACATACCCAAGAAACAGGCTAAAGGATAGAAAGATTTTGCTTCTATGCAAATCGCGGCCTATCTGAGATAAAAAGATGCTTGAAGAAGAGTGAAACCCTCTGCTGCTATATACGAAAAGGACGGAGGGTTGAGAGGATGGAAAATCGTGAAACACAAGTGAACTGAGAGGTGAAAATTTTCAAAACCCTAAATTCCTAAATTGCTTTTGTGAAGACGATGGGGATGCTGAACTGAGATTTTAAATGAGCTTTGAGAAACAAAAGTTGTTTTAGCCAGGTTAAAATATAAATTGCCCCCTTTCTTTCATTACTTGGCAAAAAAAACCAGAATCATGTTTAATTTAAATTATTTATGATGTTTAGCAAAATAAGAAGCTTGCTCATTTTAATACAAAGTAAAAAGTTACTAATTTTGTAAATTTTAGCATTGTCATTACTAAATTTTTAAGAGCGGTTTTGTACTTTTTAGGTAAAAAATCTAAATGTTAAAAAAATTGTATATTATTTTGAATTATGTTAACAACGCATTTTAAAGCAAAAAAATAAATATAAAATTTAAAATGCTTGATTGATGAAACTCGTAATTCGATGCATACCAATATGACAACCACTCCTTAGGTAAACTAAAAAAACACTAAAATTTAAATTTAAAAAAAAAGCGACTAGCTGATGATACAAATAGAAGGTCCATGAAAAATTGCAATGTGAAAAGCATGGTTAATATTGACTTTCAGTGATATAAAGAAACGTAGATTTTTTTTTAAAAAAAGGAACATCGAAAGTACAATATAACAAAAAGGAGAATCTATCCATTCTGTGATGACCCCAAACACCCGTAGTATGAAAGTAAGGATAATCATTGGAATATAATATATAAACAATAACAGCAGAACATAAATATAGAATTACAGCAGATAAAGTACAACAAATTTCATTGGGAATAATATATCATCAGAGTTACACAGCATAATAGGATCATACTTAGTACATAATACAGTTTCAACTCAATATAAAATGTCAGCTGCGTAAATCAAACATAATATACTAGGTGAAGTCTGAACAGCATAATGGAAATAATGGTATCCATCTCCAGCTCCATAGCTATCCAGAATGAATCTGCTAAAACCTGTTACAAGGCTGCCCGTGTATAAAGAGGGCACCTGAGTTTGCAAAGTGAAACAAACTACGAGTCAATCATGGGGCTAGTATGAGAAATCTTATTTAACATATTTAATAATAAGGCTAATCACAGGACCACGCCGCTAACGCGAAACGAGTTTACTCCATTGGATTGCCAGTGCATATATAAAGTAAATCGTTAAACAACGCAATGCTTTTCAGAAAAATGAAACCATTATAAGACTCAAGTCCCATCACACAATGCAACGCAAATCGGATGATAGAGTTTTACCTTATAAGGGTAAAAAATGCTTGATATGATAAAAATGGATTTGATATTATTATTAGTGTATATATGTTTCAAAAATATTTCAATCATAATATATCAATCATAGACGGCATAGCTACCATATACTATGTCGCCATACTAGTAATACAATCAAAACTGTATGGTGTCATATTGGAAGTTGGATTTCCATCATGAACCAAAGCAAGAGATAGTCCTTACCGAATTCGAGACAATCTAGCCATGTCTCAGGATCAGAGCTCGAGTGACCCTTAGGAGCCACAGGGACGGTCCACAACTAATGTTAGTAGATTAAATATAATTCCCGAACAATACGTCTCCCCGCCCTATGTGGCGTAAATAGAGCCACTAGAGACTCAATATCCGAGTACCTCGCTTTCCATCATCCACATAAGTAAAAATATCTGGGCTTGTAAAACCCAGACACCACTTCTAGCTAGAAAGAGACGCATGTTCTCCTTGGATCCTTCTCCTGTTTCTGGTTCATACCGGGGTGTGAGGCTCGCGAAGTAACGCTATACACAAAGATATGCTACAATAAAGCTGTGCTTTGATCATCAATCACAAGGCTCTTCTTTTCAATAATAATCCTTGATCATTTACATCTTGGCATGCCACACTGATAATTCACGCCATGCGACTGATAACTATCAATATATAACCTCTTAGCTCATACATCTCAGAGAAGGTTGTTAAGCAAGAGAATAAATTCTCCGCCACCAAATAGATATATATTAAATAGAAATCAATCAGCATAGAATAAAATCCAATGTCAGACATACATCCATTTACAAGTCCGTTCTGGGTCTGAACGAAACCGGAGACGCCTTATTCCTCGTCCCATATGTCCAATACGATAGAGAGGTGCTCGCTAATCCGGACAATCAACAAGTACGTCCGGACAACTACCACTGTAACCTTTCCTGGGAGCAAATAAGTCCAGGGCATCAGTAGTCATCCATTCGATGTGAAAATCGTCGGTCTTCAATCACCGTCTTCAAATCTTCGACTTGCAATCGTCGTATAATTATTTGAAATGAGAGTTAACTCGGACTTTTCAAATAATTCTCGAATATATATAATTTAAATCATTTCTTTTCATTCCGTATCATTTATAATGTTTTATAACGATTTATCGCTATTTTTATTTATTATAAAAATAGCCATTTTTAATTAAACGACGCTTCGGGTCATTAGATGGTCCTGGCGTTGTTTTCATCAAAATTTGATTTACACATTTATCAAAATCTAACCATTAGATCTTAGCAAACTTTATATCTAGAAAGATCTTTCCAAAACGAACCCAACGGTTCCAATTTTGGGAAAATCCGACGGTCGGATCTTTCGGTATAATCGTTTGAAGTTACGATTTCACAACGCAAACTGCACCAGCGCGATTCGTTTTATTTTAATTTATATTTATATATAACTATATAAATATAAATCACTCAACAATTTCAAACCATTTTCAATTCAACATTGATTTCTTTTACATTTGAAATCATATATTACATTAAAAATGAAATTTTAATGTTAAAACAAATCTTATCACATCTTGAATCTTTCATATGATTTCACACTTATATAAAAATGTGAAATTTTATTTCAACCTATCATTACATTAGAAAATGTAATCTTTTATTTCAATGTATTATTACATTACAAAATAAAATCTTTTATTTCAATCTTTGATTACATTAAAATTGCAACTGTTTATTTCATTCTTTGATTTCATTCTTTTATTTACATTGAAAATTGTAAATTTCTATTTCATATCTTATTTACATTGAAAAATGTAAGTTTCTAATCATATTTTATTTACATTGAAGAATGTAAATTTCTAATCATATTTTATTTACATTGAAGAATGTAAATTTCTAATCATATTTTATTTACATTGAAAAATATAAATTTCTAATCATATTTTATTTACATTAAAAAATGTAATTTTCTATACTTTCTTTAGTGGAAAATAGGCATAAGGACAAACTTTGGGAAAAAATTAGTCTAAAGGACGTTAAATTTTATTTTTAGATAGATTTAAATAAATTCGTTGCTTTAAATATTTTATCGGGATTAAAATAACTAAAAGCCTAATTACATTTTATCGGGAAAAAACCCGTCGTTGCTTTCTTTCTTCTTCCTCGCGAGAACCCAAATCCACACCAACCCTTCCTCCCGTTGCACGCACTCAGAGGTACTCTAATCCTGATCCAACACCGCTACTTCGAAGCCCCGACCACAAGCTACCAACGCCTGAAAGGATGTCCAACTCACACCCCTCCACGGTCTCAAAATCCACTCCAAACTCACGCCCTTCTTGGCCATATTCCGATCACCAGAAAACCCTATTCTCGATCATCACCATATAGAATCAGTGGCCTCACTTCGGTCTTCAATTAGTCCTCTAGAAGTTTATGATTTTATTGCTTGGATTAAACAAAAAAGAGGGAGGAACGAAATAAGTTTCTGGACATGGTGTTGTTGAAAGTGGCAGCTAACCTTTAGGGCTAGGGTTTCACCGTATATACTATGTATTTATACCAATACATATACCATTATTTAATTTATTTAATTCCAATATACATGTTTATCACTCCGAACACCAAATCGAATTCAACGAGTGTCGATCGCAGCTAAATGCCCCCGCTCCGGACACAATGGGATATGTACCGTAAGCCAATTCAAATGTTTCGATAGGTTTTTCTTTATATTTAAATATAAATTATTTAATTATTTAACTTTGATCGTACATTTTAATTTACCGGGGTCACAAACTGACTATAAAAATAAATCTAGCTATGTTTTGACGATACGGTCCTAACAAAATTAATTTCGTCGAATTTGGAGATCGTTTGAAAAATGGTCATTTTATGGTCGATCGAAATTGACCGAAATTGTCAAAACACATTTTCTTCTGCCACACTCACATATTAATTTCAAAAATTATGAAACTTGGAATCCTGCAATACTTTGACATTTCAGATCTAACCGGGGTGGTTTCGTCAAAAGCGGAGGTCGTTTGCAAAATGGCTATTTATACGGGCTATATATTATATTAAATTCCATAGCGACTATTTTGAATATTCAACTGGCCATAACTTTTGATTTCCGCTATGAAATTTCAATTTTTCGGATTAGTTGGAAAGATATTTTTAAACAGATTTAAATATTTTTGATTTCACTAAAATCCGATTTAATTTGCATCATGTACAGTTAGTTAAAGTTTTAATTCAAATTTTCAAACTACAGCACTATTTCTAACTCCTTTTAAAATTAAAATAAATATATTCGTTCTAATTTCGATTTAAATAAAATTTTAATCGTTATTATTTAAAATAAATTATTTTAACTATTCAAAATTAAATAAAATAGCCAAAATAAAATTTTAAATTGGCTATGATTTTCCAGGTTGTTACAATCTCCCCCACTTAAAATCTTTTCGTCCCCGAAAAGGAAACAATAGTAAAGTAGGAAACAAAACGGAAAATGCAAAATATGGTAAATGTACCTTGCAATAGAGCTAGTCAGAGATATCCACTCTGCACTAGGTATAAGCCTGTTTAATGCTATCCTCGGTCTCCCATGTACAATCTTTAGGATCTCCGCTCCACTGCACTTTGACTAGATGAATTCTTTTGTTCCTCCGAACTCGGGTTTCTTTGCCAATAATCTTTACCATCTCCCTTCTTACTGCTAAGCTGGGGGGTAATCTCCAAATCTTGCTGTGCAGCTTCCTCCATAATCAAGTTTGGATCATGTACATGCTTCCGAAGTTGAGACACATGGAATACATCATGTACCCCTGACAACCAGTCAGGCAACTGAACCCAGTAAGCGAGAGTTCTAATTCTTTCTAGAATGGGGAATGGACCAATGAATCTAGGAGCCAACTTCCCCATCTTCCCAAAGCGAACTACACCTCTCAATGGAGAAACTATCAAGTACACATAATCGCTAACAACAAATTCTAAGTCTCTTCTTCTTGAATCTGTGTAACTTTTCTGTCAGCTCTGAGCTGCTAGTAATCTCTTCTTAATAAAATCAACTTTATCCGAAGCTTCACGGATCATGTCAGGACCCAATACTAGTCTATTGCCTAATTCAACCCAACATGCGGGAGACCTACAAGGCCTGCCATATAGTGCTTCGAATGGCAACATTTGCAAGCTTGCTTGGTAACTGTTATTATAGGAGAATTCAACCAAGTGCAAGTGATCTTCCCATGATCCACCAAAGTCAAGAATACATGCCCGCAACAAGTCTTCTAGTATACGGTTCATCCTCTCGGTCTGGCCATTTGTTTGAGGATGATAAGTGGTGCTCAGATTTAATGTTGTCCCCGGCTCCTCCTGGAAAGCTTCCCAGAATTTACTAGCGAATATAGGGTCATGGTCACTAACAATGCTACTGGGAACTCCATGCAGTCGAACAATTTCTTGGAAATAAATTTTCGCCAAACTTTGAGCTGTTCTAGTTGATCTGACAGGAATAAAATGGGTAGACTTCGTGAATCAGTCTACGATCACCCAAATACTGTCATTACCTTTTCTGGTTCGGGGCAAGCCATCTATAAAATCCATGGAGATTTGATCCCACTTCCAGCTTGGAACTTCTAGTGGTTGTAACAATCCGGCAGGTTTTTGCTGATCACTCTTGATTTATTGGCAAGTAGAACACCTGCTGACATAAATGGAGATGTCTCTTTTCATAGATTTCCACTAGAAGGTATGCTTGAGATCATGATACATCTTGCTCACCCCTAGATGAATACAAAGCTTGGATTTATGACATTCATCCATTACTTCTCTTCTAAGCTCAGGAATATTCGGGATACAAATTCGGCCTTTTAACCTCATAACTCCCTTGTTATCAATTTGGAAACTGGAGGGTTCGCCTTCCCGAACTATTTTACTAATTCTCTGAATAAATTCATCATCTTTCTGGAGAGCAGAGATTTTGTCAATCAAAGTAGGTGTAATGATAAGATTGGCGATGATAAGATTAGCGGCGACTATATTCTTCCTGCTGAGCGCATCGGCTACAACATTGGCTTTCCCTGGAGTATACAAGATGTCCAGATCATAAGCCGCAAAAAATTCTACCCAACGTTGATGCTTCAAATTCAGGTCCCTTTGGGTGAACAGATACTTCAAGGATTTATGGTCTGTATATAGTTCGAACTTCTCACTGATAAGAAAGTGCCTCCATATTTTTAAAGCAAAGACGATGGCCATCAACTCAAGATCATGAGTGGGGTATTTATTCTCATGCGGCTTCAATTGACGGCTAGCGTAAGCAACTACTTTGTCTCTTTGCATTAACAATGCACTAATACCTTCTCTAGAAGCATCTGTCCAGACTTTCAAATATTGATTGCCACCAATAATGGTCAACACGGGAGCAGTGGTCAACCTCAATTTCAGCTCTTGGAAAGCTGCCTCGCATTCAGGTGTCTAATTAAACTTTGTGTGCTTCTTTGTAAGCTTCGTTAATGGACAAGATAGTTTCGAAAAATCTTTAATGAATTTCCGATAATAGCCAGCCAAACCTAGGAAACTTCTGACTTCTGTAGGAGAGGCTACTTCCAATCTTGAATGGCTGTGATCTTACTTGGATCCATTGAAATTCCTTCCTTCGATACTACATGACCGAGGAACTTCACTTCTCCTTACCAGAATACAAATTTAGAAAATTTGGCTTTTAATACATTCTTTCTCAAAATTTCCAAAACTTGTTCCAAATGCTTTTCATGCTCGGTAGTTGACTTGGAGAAGATTAAAATATAATTAATGAAAACCAGTACAAATTTACTCAGGACATCGCGGAATACTCGATTCATTAAATCGACAAAATAAGATGGAGCATTGCATAAGTCGAACGACATTACTAACCATCCATAAAATATGTCTGGACCTCTGAAAGCTGTCAAAGGAACACACTATTCGGCAATATGCAGTTGATGGAAACCTGTAGCTAGGTCCATTTTAGAAAATACTTTAGCTCCATTCAGACGATCCAATAAATCATCTATGCAGGGCAATGGATATTTATTCTTGAGTGTCTGCTTATTTAAATCTCTGCAATCCACACATAGTCTAAGAGTACCGTCTGACTTTGGAACAAACACTACTGCAACACCCCAATTTGAAAAGCTAGGTCTGATCAGACCTTTCCATAAAAGCTATTTAGTTTGATTGCCCAATTCTTCTTTCTCTTTCCATGTCATTCTCCGAATAGGATGCACCACTGGCCTTGCATTCGAAACTAGATCAATCCTGAAGTTAATTTCTCTTCGCGGTGGTAAGCTATCAACTTCTTCGAACATATCCGCACAATTCTTAACAACAAGAATATCTTCAATAGCAGTGGGGGAAACCTCAAGAGCATCCCAAAATTCTTTTCTGTCTGAATCTGAGCCTACACAAGGTATAACAACATTGGCAAGTTTCGTTTTAATTCTGACAACTTTTTCTACACATTTAACTTCGGCCCCGTATTTGGTTAGCCAGTCCAGCCCAAGAATGATGTCAAATTCACAAAAATCCATGACAATCAAGGTGCAAGGAAACCGATAATGGGAAAAAGAGACGGGCACTTTACAATACACATCGAGGATAAGAGATCCTCCTATCGGATTATGAAGCCTAACCGATTCCTTAAGGTTCCTTTGTTTTAACCTCAACTTCTTAACCATATGGCTAAAGATAAAGCTTTGTGACGCGCCTGTATCAAACAATATTTTAACTGGAACATCGCTGACATTGAGAGTGCATTCTAAAACATCGGGCCTTTGCTGACTAGCCGAGGGTGATGGAGTTTCTGCTACTTCATTTACATGAACAATTACAGACACCTTTGATATTTGGCAACTCTTTGCAAGATGACCAGTCTGATGGCATTTATTGCATTTTCTATCCTCTTGAAACTTCCTCTTGGATTTAGATCCATCGTTGTAACGACCCGGAATTTAAGGGCCAATTTATTTTATTTTTAGAAATTTTAATGGATTTTTAATATATAAAATAATCTATTTTAAATAATAACGACTAAAAATTTATTCTAAAACGGATAAATTCAATTTAATTATAAAAGGAGTTTAAAACAGCGCTGCATTTTGAAAATTTGAATTTAAACTTTGTCTGACTGTATAGGATTCAAAATTAATTAGAATTGAGCGAAACAAGAAATATTTAAATCTGTTTAATCATATCTTTCTAATGAATCTGTAAAACTGAAATTTCATTTTATAATTTGAAAGTTATGTCCAGTTTAAAATTTAGAAAAGTCGCTGTAGAATTTAATTATATTTTAATATAATATATTGGCCTTGAAAATAGCCATTTTTCAAACGACCTCGGTTTTCGACGAAACCACTTTTGTTGGAACCGGAATGTCAAATTGTTGCTAAGTTTCAATTTTCATAATTTTTCGAATTAATATGTGAGCATGGTAAAGGAAAACGTGTTTTGTCAGTTTTAGTCAAAGTTAATCGACTCGAAAATGGCCATTTTTCAAACAGTCTCAGAAGTCGACGAAATTAGTCTCGTTAGGGCCGTATCGTCAAAACATAACTAGAAATAATTTTTCTGTAATTTTTAGAGTTAGTACGTGGCTCCGGTAATTTAAAAGGTAAGTTTGAAATTAATAATTAAATTATTTATAATTAAATATTAAGAAAAACATGTCGTAACAGCCGAATTGGATTACGGAACATACTCCAGTGTGTCCGGGATGGGGGTTATTAGCTAGGAACGACACTTGTTGGGTTTGATTTAGAGTTCGGTATAGAAGTTATATTGTATTTAAATGAATTTAAAATACGCTAGGAATACGCGTATAAATACGCCCTAAATACCCAAACCCTAATCTATTTTAACGCAGCCGCCAATGGCCCAAATCAATGGCCACAACACTTCCAATTTCAATACTCAATTCCTCACCATCCGCTCAATGATTTGAAGCTCCTAAGTGGAAATCGAAGAGCTCGAATAGGGCTTTAATCTGTACGGCCATGATCGGTTTTAAATGAGCAGGGCGCCGTGATTTCTGGTGCAAAGACGCGTCGGTTGGAGGGCTTTTTGCGGAGGAGGGGCCCACCGAGCTGCACAGTGCTCGAGGCGCGGAGGGACGACGGAGCGGCGCTCCTGGTGGTGGCTTCGGATTGGTGACGGGTGGTCGGACGGTGGCGCGAGGTGAAGCCCTGGGTTACGATGCAAATGAGTTTACTTCGGCTGAACAGACGAGGAAGAGGAAGGGGTTATCATCCTTAACTCATGTAATTAAAACAAATTTTTTTATTTAAATTATTCAAATGGTTAAATAGCAATATCTTACTCAATATTTATCAGAAACTGACGAAACGAATTGCGTTGCGATCGTAATGAAGAATACTACGCTATGGAAAAGACTAGAACTAAAATGGAGCAATTCTGAATTTCAGGGAATTTCAAACGTGAACTGTTTAGAATTTAAATATCGGTGAGAAATCTATTTATTTCTTTCTTTTATAACTAGAAATAATTTCTGAAATTATTGTTGTTAATCTACAGTGATCCAAGCTGTTGTTATCCTGTGTTAAAAGTAGATTATACTTCTGTTTGTTTGATTTTGTGATGTGGTGATAGAATGATGGAAATTAGCATTTCTACAAATTTGAATTAGACTAAAGCAGAATTATTATTTTGTTGTACTGATGGGATCGAAACAATTCTGTTAATTGGGATTAGATTGAACAAATTTACTATTTTGCCCATGGTATTGTTAAATTAACACTTAGGTTAATTAGAATTTGATTTAAACAAAAATATATATAACTTTTGTTTATATAAAAGAATCAAACATCAAAATTTGTGAATATATTGAAGTAGTATTTTTCAACATATATGATACACAGAATTTGGATTAATTTCTTAAACCAGCATTTTAACATTTACATGAAGCAAACATTTTATTCAATTTTGTTGAGTAAAATTTTGGAATAAGATTTGAACAAATATGGTTATGTCATTTTATTGGACTAGATTTTCAGCAAAATAGAATACACATTTTTACGCTGTAGTGTCTACATAAAGAGGATAGATTTTTTTTTAAGATGCCTTTTTATTTTCAGATTAGAGACAATAAAGAAGAACTGATTTCAAAGTTGCATTTTTATGTAATCTGTTTTCAAATTAAAAGATTTCATTTTTAATGTAGTTATATTTTCATTTAAAAAATTTGATTTTCAATATTACTTTTTTTCGTAATATTGTTTATATTTAAAAGATTAGAATTTCAAGTTATCTTTTTTTATGTAATATTATTTACATATAAAAGATTAGAATTTGCAAGACATCATTTCTAGGTAATATTGTTTGCATATAAAATGTGAGACAAAATTTACATTTTTGTATATTAAAAGTGAATGAGACAAAATTTACATTTTTGTATATTAAAAGTGAATTAGACACTTGAAACAAAAGAATGCATTTTTGTCACTTGAAATAAAAAGAATACATTTTTGTCACGTTAGAAAAATGAATTAGAAAGCATTCAATTTTGTCTCTTTAAAAAGGAATGAATTGAAAATACCACTCTTATCAAAACTTGATTTTTGAATTGAAAATATCACTCTTATCAAAACTTGATTTTTGAATTGAAATATCACTTTTATCAAAACTTGATTAGTGAATAGAAAATTCACATTTTCATCAAAACTTTAATCAGTGAAATAAATATACATTTTTGGTCAAACTTGATTAGAGATGCAAATATGTATTCAAAATAAAATTTGTTCTTTTATTTGCATTCAAAAATGTAAATGCATATTGAAAATAAATTTTGTTCATTTATTTGTATGCACAAATGCAAATATACGTTGGAAGAAAAACATATTTTTATCAAAAGTATGATGAGTGAAAAGTAAAACATATTTTTATCAAAATATGATTAGTGAAAAAGAATAACATATTTTTGTCAAAGAATGATTTGTGAAATAAAATAACAATGTTTTTTTCAAAACTTGATTAGTAACAAAATTAACATCTTGGTTAATTAGATTATAAAGGACAAAATTAATATTTTGGTAAATTAGATTATAAAGAACAAAATTAACATTTTTGGTTTTGTACATTTAAAAAGAAATGAACAAAAATCAATATTTTGATTACATAAAAAGGATTAGTACAAAATGAAATGAAAATGTATATCTTTATACATTAAAAGAATGAACTAGAAAATGTATATTATATACATTAAAAAGAATGAATTAGAATGGACACTTTTGTCAAATTAAAAGGAATGAAGTGAAAATACACATTTTATCAATTATAAGGAATGAAACAAAAATAATTACTTTTGGTCATAATAAAGAGTTTAACCAAAATATACATTTTTGTCAATTTGAAGGAACTTTACATTTTTGATCATTAATAAGGATTAAAACCAAAAGTACATTTTTGGTTCACAAAGAAGAAAGAGTACATTTTGATCATTAAAAAAGGATTAAAGTAAAATTAGTATTTTTGTTTAGTTTAAAAGAATGAAGACAAAAATAACATTTTTGTTTACTTTAAAAGATTTGACAAAATTATCGTATTTTGTACATCAGAATTGAATTTGACAAAATTATCATATTTTGTACATTATAATGAATCAGGCAAAATTATCATGTTTTGTACATTGAAAGGAATTAGACAAAATTTCAAAATTTTTGTCACTTTAAAAGAATTAGAATAAAAGAGACATTTTTGTCCCTTTTAAAAGGATTGAAATGAAAGAGTAGATTTTTATTGTCATTTGTTCACAATAAAAAGTATTGAAATATATGTCTGTGATGTTGAAATGTTTGATGTGTTAAATATATTGCTAGTATATTCAAACTGAGTATTACACTTCCATTTACGAGTCATCCGACCTGTTTATGTGATTGGGTCGATAATTTTCACACATCGCCCAAGCGCACAAATAATTTACTATTTGTTTGATGGATGAAACCCCACACGGGTATTGGGGTGATATTGGATACACACAAATCCCAATATTTAGTTATCTGTCAATCGATGGATTGACAGTCTGTGATGAGCGTTATTTATTTACTTTAATGCTCACACGGTTATAAATTCCACTTTGGTCGTCATTTGGATGTTTGATAATTATTTATCATAATTGTTGATTTCATGCAATATAGGGTGGTTGATTGAGTCACATCCCAATAAAGAATATTCTAGAGAAAGAATATTTTAAGTATATTTTAGAAAAAGAATATATTTTTAAAAAATATATTTTTATTTGAAACAAACTAGTTATCAACTAGAATAAATCATTAAATTTTGATTTAATGAAGTTTTCCAATTTGTTCACATTTAATTGAAATGAAATCAAATAAATTGGATTTTGGGTTTGTCGTGAATAGTGTCTTAAATAACACTGTTCTTAAACCCCATATTAAAAGAATAATCTTTTAATTTAGATTATTAAAGTTTTCAATTATATTTAACAATTGAAATAAAAGGAATGTGAATTGGGTTTATCGTGAACGGTGTTTTTAGCGACATTTGTTCTTTAACTCAATTTACATTAAGAATATAATTTGGAATTTGTAAATCTTTTATTAAGATTTAAAATGGAAATTTTCCAAAAGTAAAGTTTTCCAATTTAATATATTAATTTGGAGTTGAATGGAATTCGAATTAATAATAACCGAGATAAGTTTCTGTAAAAGAAGATCGATACTACATATGGAATTTAAAAGGCTTTGCCGTTATTCCATTTATATTATTGATCGGATACATAAATTTATAACGATTATATATTGATTTGATTTCCGTGAAGATTCCATATTTTATGGAAGATGATTTTGGGTTTACCGTAAACTATTTTTAAATGGCATTAGTTCTTTAACCCAGTTAAAGTTAAGATTAATTTCTTAAACTCAAATAATCATTGAATAATGATTTTTGGTATTTAAACCTAATTGAAGTTTTGGTAAATCTTTAAAGAAAGGATTTAAGGAAAATTTAAAGAATTTATCTTGGATATAATAATGCGAATATCTATTAAAAGAATATTCTGAATTGGAATGAGACGTTGGATGTGTTTTTATAGTACTTGATTTTTATTTATAAAAATACGCGAGTTATTCGGGAAGACCGGGTTTAACCCATTCCGAATAATTACTACGACGATGAAGAGTCGAAGATGAAGATGGTGATTGAAGACCGACGATCTTCACATCGAATGGATGTGTTGCTATAGAGACCCTTGATGGGAGTAGCTACCTTGTAGGGGCCTCAGTGGTGGTCGTCTGGACTATTGTTGATTGTTCGGATTTAGTTTTCGCTCAGACCCAGAGCATAAGCTTGTAAATGGATACGTGTCTGACATTGGACTTCATTCCATGTGAATTAAATCGATTTCTGTTAACGTATGTCTGTTTGGTGGTGGAGGATTTATTCTCTACTTAACACCCTGGTATATATTAATAGTGATTGATCGCATGGCGTGAACTGTCAATGTGGCACGCCAAGATGCAAATGATCAAGGCTTTTGTTGAAAAGCAGGGCCTTGTAGGATGATCAAAGCATAGCCTATTACGGCATAGCTTTGTGTATATCGTGACGTCGCGAGCCTCACACCTCGGTATGAGTCAAAAACGGGATATGGACCGTAGGGAGTGCACACGTTTCTTTCTAGCTAGTGGTAGTGTCGGTGCTTAAACTGGCTGGCATTTTACTTATGTGGATGATGGATTTTGAGGCGCCTTGGATTTTTATAGGCCGTTAGTGGTCATACTATAGGTTCAAAGGGACCGGGAAACGTGTGTTCAGGCATAACTAATCCACTGCCGATAGGCGGGGACCGACCCTACCACGTCCAAGGGTTCACTGCGGGGGATCCTGAGGCATTTGCTAGAGTGTCTCGAATCGGAGAGGAGCTTGCCCCTAGCCTTGACTCATGATGGAAATCCAATTTCCAATACGACCTTACGGTTTTGATTGTAGAACTAGTATGGTGACATAGTAGGATGGGGTACTATGCCGTCTATGATTGATACATTATGATTGAAATGTTTATTAAATATATACCCATATATACACACACTAATATTAAATCCGTTTTATCGTATCAAGCATCTTTTGACCATTACAGGGTAAAACCCTATCCTTTGGTTTGCGTTGCATTGTGTAATGGGACTTGGGTCTTAAAATGGTTTCATTTTTCTAAAAAGCATTGCGTTGTTTAACGATTTAGTTTAATTTATGCACTGGCAATCCAATGGAGTAAACCCGTTCCGCGTTAGCGGCGTGGTCCTGTGATTAGCCTTATTAGATAAGTTTAGTTAAGATTTCTCATACCAGTCCCATGACTGACCTGTAGTTTGTTTCACTGGCAAACTCGGGTGCCCATATTTTTCACACGAGCAGTCGAGTAGCTTTTTACAGATATTTACAGGATCCTGGCTTACAGCTGAAGCGATATTCAGAAAGCTCTGTATCCGTGTATTCCTTTCAGTTGCATATTTGTAATATTTTTCCGCTGCTATTTTAATATAATTTCTAACTCTGATATTATTGTATTTCTATATCTGTAATAAGTATTCATACTCTATTATATTCTTGTACTTTGATGTAATTGTTGTAATCAGCAATAAAATGTTCTTCAGTTTTTGTTCTGATGCGTATTGTTCTCAAAGCAATCCAAACTATCCTTACTGGGAAGTTCGGGTCGTCACATGTAGTATCAGAGCTCTGGTTTACAAAGCTCGAGAACAAGACACATTGGAACCGAACGAAAGAATTCATCAGAGATTGGATTAGTAATATCCAATTAGAATAACTCGTTAGAGATGGGATCAGTAGTATCCTAGAACGAGTGTGAAGAGTATTATTTTCTTTAAAATATAAATAAAAACAAATTAGTTTTGAAAATTTTATCCTAAAATACGTATTTGAATATATAATTAAATTTTAATGTGGACAATCGAGTATATAAAGATTTCGAATATACGAGTAATTAACGGATATTCGAAGTTTTAATATACTAGATAGATATAGAATCACACTCTAGCCGCCCGGGGATAATTCTGATAATGCTTCAGCATTATCAGTTTTTATTTTCGAGTTTCGAAAGTGGGATATCTATATATTTCCATTGACTGGTATAAGAACCAAAACTTAGTTAGTACACATTGCTGTGATTTGCACTAAAAATTTGATTTTTGATTATATATATAAAAAAGTTATATATATTTGAAAAGTTAATCACCTAATTGATTGTTGGTTGTGATGTTTGATAATTAGTTTCACTAATTAAAATATTAGAATGATAATTAATTAAATAAAAATTTGGTTGAGTTAGTTAATTAAACAACTCGTAGCTTCGTTCCTTTTCGAGGACGAAAAGATTTTAAGTGGGGGCGATTGTAACGACCCGAAATTTTGGGGCCAATTTATTTTATTTTTTTAGAAATTTTAATGGATTTTTAATATATAAAATAATCTATTTTAAATAATAACGACTAAAAATTTATTCTAAAACGAATAAATTCAATTTAATTATAAAAGGAGTTTAAAACAGCGCTGTAGTTTGAAAATTTGAATTTAAACTTTGTTTGACTGTATAGGATTCAAAATAAATCAGAATTGAGCGAAACAAGAAATATTTAAATCTGTTTAATCATATCTTTCTAACTTATCGGAAAAACTAAAATTTCATTTTATAATTTGAAAGTTATGTCCAGTTTAAAATTTAGAAAAGTCGCTGTAGAATTTAATTATATTTTAATATAATATATTAGCCTTGAAAATAGCCATATTTCAAACGACCTCGGTTTTCGACGAAACCACTTTTGTTGGAACCGGAATGTCAAATTATTGCTAAGTTTCAATTTTCATAATTTTTCGAATTAATATGTGCGCTTGGTAAAGGAAAACATGTTTTGTCAGTTTTAGTCAAAGTTAATCGACTCGAAAATGACCATTTTTCAAACAGTCCCAGAATTCGACGAAATTAGTCTCGTTAGGACCGTATCGTCCAAACATAACTAGAAATATTTTTTCTGTAATTTTTAGAGTTAGTATGTAGCCCCGGTAATTTAAAAGGTAAGTTTGAATTTAATAATTAAATGATTTATAATTAAATATTAAGAAAAACATGTCGTAACAATCGAATTGGATTATGGAACATACTCCAGTGTGTCCGAGATGGGGGTTATTAGCTGGGGACGACACTTGTTGGGTTTGATTTAGAGTTCGGTACGGTATAGAATTTATATTGTATTTAAATGAATTTAAAATACGCTAGGAATACGCGTATAAATACGCCCTAAATACCCAAACCCTAATCTATTTTAATGCAGCCGCCAATGGCCCAAATCAATGGCCACAACACTTCCAATTTAAATACTCATTTCCTCACCATCCACTCAATGAAATTTGAAGCTCCTAAGTGGAAATCGAAGAGCTCGAAGAGGGCTTTAATCTGTACGGCCATGATCGGTTTTAAATGAGCAGGGCGCCAGGAATTCTGGTGCAAAGACGCGTCGGTTGGAGGGCTTTTTGCGGAGGAGGGGCCCACCGAGCTGCACAGTGCTCGAGGCGCGAAGGGACGACGGAGCGACGCTCCTGGTGGTGGCTTCGGATCAGTGACGGGTGGTTGGACGGTGGCGCGAGGTGAAGCCCTGGGTTACGATGCAAATGGGTTTACTTCGGATGAACAGACGAGGAAGAGGAAGGGGTTATCACCCTTAACTCATGTAATTAAAACAATTTTTTTATTTAAATGGTTAAATAGCAATATCTTACTCAATATTTATCAGAAACCGACGAAGCGAATTGCGTTGCGATTGTAATGAAGAATACTACGCTATGGAAAAGACTAGAACTGAAACGGAGCAATTCTGAATTTCAGGAAATTTCAAACGTGAACTGTTCAGAATTTAAATATCGGTGAGAAATCTATTTATTTATTTCTTTTATAATTAGAATAATTTCTGAAATTATTGTTGTTAATCTACAGTGATCCAAGCTGTTGTTATCCTGTGTTAAAAGTAGATTATACATCTGTTTGTTTGATTTTGTGATGTGGTGATAGAATGATGGAAATTAGCATTTCTGCAAATTTGAATTAGACTAAAGCAGAATTATCATTTTGTTGTACTGATGGGATCGAAACAATTCTGTTAATTGAGATTAGATCGAACAAATTTACTATTTTTCTCATGGTATTGTTAAATTAACACTTCAGTTAATTAGAATTTGATTTAAACAAAAAAAAAATGTAACTTTTGTTTATATAAAAGAATCAAACATCAAAATTTGTGAATATATTGAAGTAGTATTTTTCAACATATATGAAACACAGAATTTGGATTAATTTGTTAAACCAGCATTTTAACATTTACATGAAGCAAACATTTTATTCAATTTTGTTGAGTAAAATTTTGGAATGAGATTTGAACAAATATGGTTATGTCATTTTGTTGGATATTTTCATTTAAAAGATTTGATTTTCAATATTACTTTTTTGTGTAATATTGTTTATATTTAAAAGATTAGAATTTCAAGTTATCTTTATTTTTATTTTTTATGTAATATTATTTACATATAAAAGATTAGAATTTGCAAGACATCATTTCTAGGTAATATTGTTTGCATATAAAATGTGAGACAAAATTTACATTTTTGTATATTAAAAGTGAATGGGACAAAATTTACATTTTTGTATATTAAAAGTGAATTAGACACTTGAAACAAAAGAATGCATTTTTGTCACTTGAAATAAAAAAGAATACATTTTTGTCACGTTAGAAAAATGAATTAGAAAGAAATCAATTTTGTCTCTTTAAAAAGGAATGAATTGAAAATACAACTCTTATCAAAACTTGATTTTTGAATTGAAAATATCACTCTTATCAAAACTTGATTTTTGAATTGAAATATCACTTTTATCAAAACTTGATTAGTGAATAGAAAATTCACATTTTTATCAAAACTTGAATCAGTGAAATAAATATACATTTTTGGTCAAACTTGATTAGAGATGCAAATATGTATTCAAAATAAAATTTGTTCTTTTATTTGCGTTCACAAATGTAAATACATATTAAAAATAAATTTTTTTCTTTTATTTGTATGCACAAATGCAAATATATGTTGAAAGAAAAACATATTTTTATCAAAAGTATGATGAGTGAAAAGTAAAACATATTTTTATCAAAATATGATTAGTGAAAAAGAATAACATATTTTTGTCAAAGAATGATTTATGAAATAAAATAACATTGTTTTTTTCAAAACTTGATTAGTAACAAAATTAACATCTTGGTTAATTAGATTATAAAGGACAAAATTAATATTTTGGTAAATTAGATTATAAAGAACAAAATTAACATTTTTGGTTTTGCACATTTAAAAAGAAATGAACAAAAATCAATATTTTGATTACATAAAAAGGATTAGTACAAAATGAAATGAAAATGTATATCTTTATACATTAAAAGAATGAACTAGAAAATGTATATTATATACATTAAAAAGAATGAATTAGAATGGACACTTTTGTCACATTAAAAGGAATGAAGTGAAAATACACATTTTGTGAATTATAAGGAATGAAACAAAAATAATTATTTTTGGTTATAATAAAGAGTTTAACCAAAATATACATTTTTGTCATTATGAAGGAAGTTTACATTTTTGATCATTAATAAGGATTAAAACCAAAAGTACATTTTTTGTTCACAAAGAAGAAAGAGTACATTTTGATCATTAAAAAAGAATTAAAGTAAAATTAGTATTTTTTTTTAGTTTAAAAGAATGAAGACAAAAATAACATTTTTGTTTACTTTAAAAGATTTGACAAAATTATCTTATTTTGTACATCAGAATTGAATTTGACAAAATTGTCATATTTTGTACATTATAATGAATCAGACAAAATTATCATGTTTTGTACATTGAAAGGAATTAGACAAAATTTCAACATTTTTGTCACTTTAAGAGAATTAGAATAAAAGAGACATTTTTGTCCCTTTTAAAAGAATTGAAATGAAAAAGTCGATTTTTATTGTCATTTGTTCACAATAAAAAGTATTGAAATATATGTTTGTGATGTTGAAATGTTTAATGTGTTAAATATATTGCTAGTATATTCAAACTGAGTATTACACTTCCATTTACGAGTCATCCGACCTGTTTATGTGATTGGGTCGATAATTTTCACACATCGCCCAAGCGCACAAATAATTTACTATTTGTTTGATGGATGAAACCCCACACGGGTATTGGGGTGATATTGGATACACACAATTCCCAATATTTAGTTATCTGTCAATCGATTAATTGACAGTTTGTGATGAGAGTTATTTATTTACTTTAATGCTCACACGGTTATAAATTCCACTTTGGTCGTCATTTGGATGTTTGATAATTATTTATCATAATTGTTGATTTCATGCAATTTAGGGTGGTTGATTGAGTCACATCCCAATAAAGAATATTCTAGAGAAAGAATATTTTAAGTATATTTTAGAAAATGAATATATTTTATAAAAATATATTTTTATTTGAAACGAACTAGTTATCAACTAGAATAAATCATTAAATTTTGATTTAATGAAGTTTTCCAATTTGTTAACATTTAATTGAAATGAAATTAAATAAATTGGATTTTGGGTTTGTCGTGAATAGTGTCTTAAATAACACTGTTCTTAAACCCCATATTAAAAGAATAATCTTTTAATTTAGATTATTAAAGTTTTCAATTATATTTAACAATTGAAATAAAAGGAATGTGAATTGGGTTTATCGTGAACGGTGTTTTTAGCGACATTCGTTCTTTAACTCAATTTCCATTAAGAATATAATTTGGAATTTGTAAATCTTTTATTAATATTTAAAATGGAAATTTTCCAAAAGTAAAGTTTTCCAATTTAATATATTAAATTAGAGTTGAATGGAATTCAAATTAATAATAACCGAGATAAGTTTCTATAAAAGAAGATCGGTACTACATATGGAATTTAAAAGGCTTTGCCGTTATTCCATTTATATTATTGATCGGATACAGAAATTTATAACGATTATATATTGATTTGATTTCTGTGAAGATTCCATATTTTATGGAAGATGATTTTGGGTTTACCGTGAACTATGTTTTAAACGGCATTAGTTCTTTAACCCAGTTAAAGTTAAGATTAATTTCTTAAACTCAAATAATCATTGAATAATAATTTTTGGTATTTAAACCTAATTGAAGTTTTGGTAAATCTTTAAAGAAAGGATTTAAGGAAAATTTAAAGAATTTATCTTGGATATAATAATGCGAATATCTATTAAAAGAATATTCTGAATTGGAATGAGACGTTGGATGTGTTTTTATAGTACTTGATTTTTATTTATAAAAATACGCGAGTTATTCGAGAAGACCGGGTTTAACCCATTCCAAATAATTACTACGACGATGAAGAGTCGAAGATGAAGACGGTGATTGAAGACCGACGATCTTCACATCGAATGGATGTGTTGCTACAGAGACCCTTGATGGGAGTAGCTACCTTGAAGGGGCCTCAGTGGTGGTCGTCCGGACTATTGTTGATTGTTCGGATTTGGTTTTCACTCAGACCCAGAGCATGTAACGACCCAGAAAATCTGAACCAATTAAAAATTTTTAAATTGGCTAAAATAATGGATTTTAAATATTTAAAATAAATATTTTGAATAATAGCAATGAAAAGTGAGTTTGAATCAACGTTTGAAAATGAATATAATTAATTCTAATTATAAACAAGGCCTGAAAAGGCACTGCAGTTTCAAAAATTGAATTCAAATTTTGTCGGACTGTACCGGGTGCAAAACAAAACGGATTTGAGTGAAACCAAAAATATTTAAATCTGTTAGTGAATACCTTTCTAACGAATCTGAAAAATCGAAATTTCATAGCGGGAAGCAAAAGTTATGGCCAAATGAATTTTCAGAAAGGTCGCTACGGAATTTATATAGCCCATGAAATTGGCCATTTTGCATACGACCTTGGAATTCGACGAAACCACTTTTGTTGGATCCGGGATGTGAAGTTATAGCTAGGTTTCAAATTTTATAATTTTTGAAGCTAATATGTGAGCGTGGCAAAGGAAGACGTGTTTTGGTCAATTATAGTTAAATTGGATCGACCAGAAATGGGCCTTTTTGCAAACGGTCTCAGAATTCGACGAAACTAGTTTTGTTGGGACCGTATCGTCAAAACATAGCCATATTTTATTTTCTGGAATTTTTCGAATCAGTTTGTGGCCCAGGCAAATTGAAATGTACGTTCAAATCAAATTTTGAATGTTATATATTTTAAATTGAATGGAAACTGACTGAAACAGTCGAATGGGCCTACGAAACATATCCCATTGTGTTCGGAATGTGGGTAAAACGTTAGGGACGACAGTCGTTGGGTTTGGATTGGGGTTCGTGTGTGAAAGGGGTATTTTGGAATTTTGAAAAGTTATTAAAAAAAACCATTCGCCCACGTCAGCAACACCCCCCCCCCCCCCCCGTCCTCTCTCTCCCCAATACGATCTGAAGGCGGAAAAGCCTTCGAAGTTTCTCAAGCTGATTCCGGCTGCCTCCGCCACCTACAGCCACCGCCACCTACCCACCTCGACTCACCTCCCTCTCCTCTTTAAATCCGACCCACCCTCCACCACCATCGACGCCTCCTCCGCCTGAATCGGCCCTCCAAAGTTCGACTCTTCCCAGCGCCGCCGCCGCCACCAGGGTGCACGGAGCCTGATGCCACCACCACGCGCGCGAAGCTCTCTCGTAGCTCTTCGACGTTGTATCCTCAGATCGAGCTGCAACTTCGCGGATTGAAAGAAATCCTAAAACCTAGTTTTGAAGAAAAATAGAGGTATACGGCTGTTTAATTAAAATTGTTTTTTTACAGTTTAAAACCGTTGCTGTAACACCCCACCTCCGTTAAGGTCACTCACAAAGGGAATGCCTTAACTTTGGTGGAACATTTTAGTAAACAGAACAGAAACTTACAAGACAGATAAAACAGTACTTGAAATTTTTTAACTTTATTACAGCGGAAACAGAAATCAATATGGTTACATCCTTTCAAATCTCAGAATTCAAGTACAAAATATCAGCCTTGTACAAAAGCCTTCAAAATGCATGGTTTAAAATCATAATCCCCATAGAACGGAAGCTATACAGAGCCAAGCCATACTTTAAGCACTTCAAGCAAAGAGAAATCCGGATCAAGCTAAAGTATTCCCTCCTTGGATAACCTGGGGGGAAACGGAAGAAAGGAGGCGAAACAACAAGGGTCAGACAAAAAGTCTGGCAAGTCCAGTGACTTTCAGCATATGAACAGATAATAATAATATGACATTAACATAAAACTGGATGAGAGATAACTGTAACAGGTGTAGCAGATATAACAGAAGAACAGAATGACATAAACTATTGCTTTACACTTCTCTGCACTAATACTAGTATAACAGAATTAGGTGTCACCCTAATGTCTAAACTGAAACAGGAACGGGTACAGAATAATTTAATAGAAACAGAATGCTAATAATGGGCCTTTACTACCCGATCAGAAACAGACAGAAGCAGAAACAGATTAATCATTATGGGAACAGAATGTAGAATTAGGTGTACACTAGTAATGGGCTTTTACCACCCGAACAGACGGTACCACGCAGAAACAGACAGGTGTTACCACCCAACAGAAGCAGACGGTACCAACAGAAACAGACAGAACTAAGTGTACCCTAAAACCCTACCCCAAGCGATCGGCTCCCTAATACATAAATATCCTGTGTCGGCCCCACAGTAGGGTGTATCACTCCCTAAAGTGACAACCAATTGGCACAGACCTATTTACAGATGTCACAGCGTCTTACATCCTCAGAGGCAGTCCGGGATCCATGCACGCACATGACCCGGTTGGAACGCACCATCAACACCCGTCGCCATTAACATAATGAACCGTTTATAATTAGTTCAGTAAGCGTGCCCGGACCCTACCTACTGTTGGGTCAAAGTTTTGATACCAGAAAGGGTTACTGACTAATATGGGTCCCAAACAACAGATGACACAAGTAATTCCCCTCCTAACCTTGTGTCCCCAGACTAACAGATTTCAGATTAACTTGTTTAGAAGTTCAGACATACAGAGTTTAGATCACTAGTTCATAGATCAAACAAACAAGTTAACCGGTTTTCAGACTAACGGATCAGATGTTCGGATTAACAGGCTTACAGATTAACTGGTTACAGACTTGCGGATTAACCGGTTACAGATTATCTAACTTTGTATTGGGCCTACGGATTCACGAAACGGGTTTATCAGATTCAATGGTCCAATTGGTTTAACCTTACCCACCCAACACGTTTTAGACATCATATTTATCTCATATTTTCATTAATTAAATATTAATGCCCAAAACCTCTCACATTAGACTGACAGTTTGCGGCTACTGGTTAGGCCGGTTGGTTTTGGGCAGGTTTCTGTCGCAAACTGAGTCTAACCTCGGGTTTTCAAGCACGTTATGACTAACTTCTCACATTAGAACCTATTGTTTGCGACCACTGGAATATGCCGGGCGGTTCCGGGCAGAATTAAGCCGCAAACTCATTCTAACATCGAGTTAGCCATGTTTATCTTTACGGCCAATTAATTAATGATTTCCCATTTATACCCATGCCTAATATATATGTCAATTATTCATAACTATAGCCAATTCAGATTATGTCAATAGCGGACTAATTATATCAACTCAACAGATATAGCAGATAACAGATTTCTCAGACTAGGCGACTTAGCAGATTAAGCAAACTAGCAGATTTAGCATTTTCAACAGACTTAGCAGATGACAGATTTGGCAGATGAACAAATCTAGCAGACTAGGTAGTAGAGCAGATCTAGCAGATTAAGCAATATAACAGAACTAGCAGATTAGGCAATGTAACAAAACTAGCAAATTAGGCAATTAAATCATTTCTTAAAGTTTCACAAACGTATCTTGCTTAATTATAAATCTTGCCTAAGTTCACATGCATAAATAATATTCTTGATTCACAATATTATCATATACCCTATGTTTGCATTAAATTTACATAACACAGATTATGGTCCTAAATTAACCATTTATCATATGTTTCAATTTTATTAAACTTGCATAGTACAGAAGATCCCTATATAAATTATACCAAATATAACCATTGATTACTATGCATATCATATATCCCAAAGATCTCTTACTTAGGTGTTTATTTACATTAATAGATATCCTACTTTCATGTAAATCCTTATACCTAGGCCATATTCTCTTTATCCCAAGTCATGTGTTCAATACAGTTTATATTTTTGTTCAATTATATACCTTTTTATGTCATGTCCACAAATCATATGTTCAATACCTTTTTATGTTATAAATATAACATGTCCAATCATATGTCTCAGATTCATGTTCTAGCTATAGTCCATGTTCTTTCCTCAAATTAGTCACCTATTGGTCATGCCCAATTTATGCATCATTCATTTTATTGTCCCAAACATTTTAGCGCATGTTAATCTCTTATGAGATTGGCTCAGGCTCGTGGTAGCCTGGCTATAGAACAGAAAGAGGAAAGAGGTACAGAATAAGATAAATCAAATCAGAACAGAACAGATATAATCTCAGATTCAGATTCACAATTCATGTCAAAATCAGAATTAACGTTTATAGCGGAAAATAACTGTACTTGCCTTGGTTGGATTAAAGAAAGAACTTTAGTAGTTTCAGAATTGTTGCAGAAGCTTTAATCTCTAATTTGAATTGAGTTGCTTAGGTTGATCTTGATTAGCTTCTAGTTTTGATTCCAGTAGAGTAGCGATGCCATTTTTATTTTTATTTAGAACAGAGGCAGAGAAGAAGCAGAATAGAATTGTGTGTAGAGGAGGCTAGGTCTTAGGGTGTATTTATAGGTGCAGTTAGTTGTTTTAGGCCTTTAGATAAACCCTAGGATAGATTAGAGCCGTCAGATTTCGTCACAGCCCCCAAAACCCAGCCCAAAAACCCATTCAGGTGCACCCAGGTCGTCTGGGCTCGACCAGGGAGGTCGACACCCAGATCGACCCCCAGGTCAACACCCATGTCGACCTGGTGGGCAGGTTGACACCAGGTCGACTCTAGTGTCGACCTGGTGGGGGGGGGGGGGAGGTCGACCCTAGTGTCGACCCCCTTGTCGACCTGTCTGGGCGGGATTTTTCCCGCCTACCCTGAATTCTGAAAATTTGAATCTGTTTTTGAATTTGAATTTTTCGTGAAACTTTGCGAGGCCATATCTTGATCATACGGACTCCGATTTACGAAATTTCGGACTCTATTTCGCGTATTTTTCTGAGACGAATGCAATGGCGCAACCCGTTTTCCCTGATTCAGACTTTAACATTTAATTCTGCCTTGATTCTTGTCTTAACATGTTGTTAAAAATTCGGGTTGTTACATTCTCCCCTCCTTAAAGGATTTCGTCCCCGAAATCTTCAAGTCAAGAAGAATGTATATCCTAATCATCCAAACAACCATCTACTCAACCATAAAACACAGACATCCATTGTCCTTATAGACTTCTAATGCTTTCATGATTAAATGCACAGTGTGTGTATATGTCCCTATCTAATGCAAAATCAGGCGGTCCACTGATTCAGTTGACCTCCTTTAATGCAAACCATGATAGTGCCATGTGTCCATTATGTATGCAATCTTCCTACTCGATACATATCATTTCTATATGAGTGCATGACCATTCTGTCATATGCAACATCCATGTGCTGAGTTAATCATTTTGCATCCACAAAATTTAAAAATGCTCACCCATCCATATGCAGTATGAGAGTGTTTTCGAGCCGATCTAGTGCCTAGTGTGTGTATATGCATCCACGGGCAACCACTAGCAACCACTTGCATCCACTTGCAACCATCAAACATAACATGTCCCAAACACGTGTTTACACCCATTAGTTTCTACCTAAAGTTCGAAGATTCGATCGATAGGATACAGTCGAATGATGGAAGTGAGCACAGATAGAACGAAGACTTGGTTCCCATTAGACATTGGTTGAGAAAACAATTCTCCTAAGTATCAACCCCAAAGACCGAAATCAATATCAGATTGACACTCAGAGGATTACCCTCTTTAGACAATGTCAAAACTGGAAATCAGAATTATTCAGATATTTACAGACTACTAATACAGATCAGGTTCCCTAATGATTCTTAGGAAGCTAAGCATGATAAAATCATACCCCACGAAAACTCAGAATTATGCGTCATACTTGACGCTTAACACAGATATCCCTCAAACCCCAATCCCAAACAGATGAGCCATAACCCTTATGGGTCTGGGTCTACAGCGGAATTCAGAAATAATACTAGTATTAAAGTGCAGAGTATCGATTACAAAATCAAAATACCAGAATCAGAAAAAATCTTAACTCCATAATCAGATAAAGAAATTAAACCTACTATAGAAATTTTCCTACTCCTATCCTAGCCACTAGCCTCAACAGTGTTCGCCTGCCCTCCTTGTCCTCGTCTCTTCGGGCAGTCCCTAGTGAAGTGTCCCATCTCCCCACAGTTGAAGCAAGCGCACTTCCTTTTTCTACAATCCTTGTTCAGATGAGTAGAGCTTCCACAAGTAAAGCACTTTTTCCCCTTCTTATCTTCAGTCTTCTCATCCTTCTTTTGTGTTTCCTTTTTGGGCCCCGCTTTCTTATTCTGTGGTTCTTCCTTCTTTGTCTCTTTCAGGCCCTTGTCTTCCTCGTGCAGTAGCGCCATGTCCACCAATTTCTCGTAAGTCACTCCCATGGGTACATGGGTCATGGCTAGGCCGTGCAGTGGCTCGTTCAATCCTTTAACAAAGAGGAGAGCCTTTTTATGCTGAGTGTTGACTAAATCCAATCCGAACCTAGCTAGTTGGTTGAACTGGTTGACGTATTCCTTGACCGTCATACTTCCTTGCTTAAGAGATAAGAACTTTTCCAGTTGTAAACTCCGTTCAGCTTGCGAGAGAAATTTTGTCTCAAACCTTGTTCTGAAATCCATCCATGTCTCAACCAGCCTCTCGGCGTTAGTGACTTCCCACCAGTAGGAAGCTTTGTCTTTGAGCAACCATACCGCCAACTGTACCTTCTGCCTATCGTCCACCTCGAAGATAACGAATAGATCCTCAGTTTCTTTGAGCCAATTCCTCGCTTCTACAAATGATTCAGTTCCTTTGAAATCCTTCCCACCCATGGCCCTAAAATCTCTACAGATCTTTGAGAAAGCAATTGCACGAGAGGAGGTGGGGGAGGGGGATCATTTGCTGGACCTGCAGCGGCGGTCCTAGCCTCAAGATATTGACGAAACCAACCGGGTACATGAACACCCTCTGGTATTTCAGATGCTTCAGACATGCTGAAACGAAAAAGGAAAGGTTCAATACAAAAAGGACTGAAAGATATATAGCTCTTGGGGATTATGTTTTTCAAAATAAGCTTTATTTTTGAAAATACTTCCTTTCAAAACCTTTTAGAAAATAGTTTTCAAAACTTTTTATAAAATCTGGTAACCTTCAGCTCTGATACCAAGTGTAACACCCCACCTCCGTTAAGGTCACTCACAAAGGGAATGCCTTAACTTTGGTGGAGCATTTTAGTAAACAGAACAAAAACTTACAAGATAGATAAAACAGTACTTGAAAATTTTTAACTTTATTACAGCGGAAACAGAAATCAATATGGTTACATCCTTTCAAATCTCAGAATTCAAGTACAAAATATCAGCCTTGTACAAAAGCCTTCAAAATGCATGGTTTAAAATCATAATCCCCATAGAACGGAAGCTATACAGAGCCAAGCCATACTTTAATCACTTCAAGCAAAGAGAAATCCGGATCAAGCTAAAGTATTCCCTCCTTGGATAACCTTGGGGGGAAATGGAAGAAAGGAGGCGAAATAACAAGGGCCAGACAAAAAGTCTGGCAAGTCCAGTGACTTTCAGCATATGAACAGATAATAATATGCCATGAACATAAAACTGGATGAGAGATAACTGTAACAGGTGTAGCAGATATAACAGAAGAACAGAATGACATAAACTATTGCTTTACACTTCTCTGCACTAATACTAGTATAACAGAATTAGGTGTCACCCTAATGTCTAAACTGAAACAGGAACGAGTATAGAATAATTTAACAGAAACATAATGCTAATAATGGGCCTTTACTACCCGATCAGAAACAGACAGAAGCAGAAACAGATTAATCCCTATGGGAACAGAATGTAGAATTAGGTGTACACTAGTAATGGGCTTTTACCACCCGAACAGACGGTACCACGCAGAAACAGACAGGTGTTACCACCCAACAGAAACAGACGGTACCAACAGAAACAAACAGAACTAAGTGTACCTTAAAACCCTATCCCAAGCGATCGGCTCCCTAATACATAAATATCCTGTGTCGGCCCCACAGTAGGGTGTATCACTCCCTAAAGTGACAACCAATTGGCACAGACCTATTTACAGATGTCACGGTGTCATACATCCTCAGAGGCAGACCGGGATCCATGCACGCACATGACCCGGTTGGAACGCACCATCAACACCCCTCGCCATTATTAGAATGAACCGCTTATAATTAGTTCAGTAAGCGTGCCCGGACCCTACCTACTGTTGGGTCAAAGTTTTGATACCAGAAAGGGTTACTGACTAATATGGGTCCCAAACAACAGATGACACAAGTAATTCCCCTCCTAACCTTGTGTCCCCAGACTAACAGATTTCAGATTAACTTGTTTAGAAGTTCAGACATACAGAGTTTAGATCACTAGTTCATAGATCAAACAAACAAGTTAACCGGTTTTCAGACTAACGGATCAGATGTTCGGATTAACAGGCTTACAGATTAACTGGTTACAGACTTGCGAATTAACCGGTTACAGATTATCTAACTTTGTATTGGGCCTACGGATTCACGAAACGGGTTTATCAGATTCATTGGTCCAATTGGTTTAACCTTACCCACCCAACACGTTTTAGACATCATATTTATCTCATATTTTCATTAATTAAATATTAATGCCCAAAACCTCTCACATTAGACTGACAGTTTGCGGCTACTGGTTAGGCCGGTTGGTTTTGGGCAGGTTTCTGTCGCAAACTGAGTCTAACCTCGGGTTTTCAAGCACGTTATGACTAACTTCTCACATTAGAACCTATTGTTTGCGACCACTGGAATATGTCGGGCGGTTCCGGGCAGAATTACGCCGCAAACTCATTCTAACCTCGAGTTTGCCATGTTTATCTTTACGGCCAATTAATTAATGATTTCCCATTTATACCCATGCCTAATATACATGTCAATTATTCATAACTATAGCCAATTCAGATTATGTCAATAGCGGACTAATTATATCAACTCAACAGATATAGCAGATAACAGATTTCTCAGACTAGGCGACTTAGCAGATTAAGCAAACTAGCAGATTTAGCATTTTCAACAGACTTAGCAGATGACAGATTTGGCAGATGAACAAATCTAGCAGACTAGGTAGTAGAGAAGAACTAGCAGATTAAGCAATATAACAGAACTACCAGATTAGGCAACGTAACAAAACTAGCAAATTAGGCAATTAAATCATTTCTTAAAGTTTCACAAACGTATCTTGCCTAATTATAAATCTTGCCTAAGTTCGCATGCATAAATAATATTCTTGATTCACAATATTATCATATACCCTATGTTTGCATTAAATTTACATAACACAGATTATGGTCCTAAATTAACCATTTATCATATGTTTTAATTTTTATTAAACTTGCATAGTACAGAAGATCCCTATATAAATTATACCAAATATAGCCATTGATTACTATGCATATCATATATCCCAAAGATCTCTTACTTAGGTGTTTATTTACATTAATAGATATCCTACTTTCATGTAAATCCTTATACCTAGGCCATATTCTCTTTATCCCAAGTCATGTGTTCAATACAGTTTATATTTTTGTTCAATTATATACCTTTTTATGTCATGTCCACAAATCATATGTTCAATACCTTTTTATGTTATAAATATAACATGTCCAATCATATGTCTCAGATTCATGTTCTAGCTATAGTCCATGTTCTTTCCTCAAATTAGTCACCTATTGGTCATGCCCAATTTATGCATCATTCATTTTATTGTCCCAAACATTTTAGCGCATGTTAATCTCTTATGAGATTTGCTCAGGCTCGTGGTAGCCAGGCTATAGAACAGAAAGAGGAAAGAGGTACAGAATAAGATAAATCAAATCAGAACAGATATAATCTCAGATTCAGATTCACAATTCATGTCAAAATCAGAATTAACGTTTATAGCGGAAAATAACTGTACTTGCCTTGGTTGGATTAAAGATAGAACTTTAGTAGTTTCAGAATTGTTGCAGAAGCTTTGATCTCTAATTTGAATTGAGTTGCTTAGGTTGATGTTGATTAGCTTCTAGTTTTGATTGCAGCAGAGTAGCGACGCCATTTTTATTTTTATTCAGAACAGAGGCAGAGAAGAAGCAGAATAGAATTGTGTGTAGAGGAGGCTAGGTCTTAGGGTGTATTTATAGGTTTAATTAGTTGTTTTAGGCCTTTAGATAAACCCTAGGATAGATTAGAGCCGTCAGATTTCGTCACAGCCCCCAAAACCCAGCCCAAAAATCCATTCAGGTGCACCCAGGTCGTCTGGGCTCGACCAGGGAGGTCGACACCCAGGTCGATCCCCAGGTCGACACCCATGTCGACCTGGTCGGCAGGTCAACCCCCAGGTCGACACTAGTGTCGACCTGGTGGGGGGAGGTCGACCCTAGTGTCGACCCCCCTGTCGACCTGTCTGGGCGGGATTTTTCCCGCCTACCCTGAATTCTGAAAATTTGAATTTGTTTTTGAATTTGAATTTTTCGTGAAACTTTGCGAGGCCATATCTTGATCATACGGACTCCGAATTACAAAATTTCGGACTCTATTTCGCGTATTTTTCCGAGACAAACGCAATGGCGCAACCCGTTTTCCCTGATTCAGAAATTAACATTTAATACTGCCTTGATTTTTGTCTTAACACGTTGTTAAAAATTCGGGTTGTTACAGTTGCAAACTTTGAAAAATCATATCTTTTTCATTTCTTGTCGAAATTCAGTGAAACAAGAGACAGTGGACTCGTGTGGACGTCTTCTACCTTCTAGAAGAGACCGCATATTTTTCTGAGCCTTCTGCTATTTTTGGTGGAGTGGGACCCAATGTGAGATTTCTAATTTATAAACAAAATGGAAAACGACGATGTATAAATTATATAGTTGATGTATGAGTTATATAAGCATTGTACACCTCTTGTATAAGTGTTGTATAAGTTGTACGTTCGATGTATAAGTTGTATATGCGTTGTAAAATTTATATATGTGTTGAAATAGAAGTGAATTGCTATATATAAATATATATATACGCCCCTCGTCCACAAACCATGGACGATATTTATTGGTTGTGATTGGTGTGAAAATTGATTGATAGCGAATGGTTGATCGGAATTGTTTGTGGTTGATATTGATTGATTGTGGTTGAAATATATCCATTTGTGGTTGAGAAATATTTTGTCGAAACCACATAGGATTAGTTTGTGGGAATGAAATATATATACATGCCGCCTGCGTGCGAACTAGATGCATGATCCCCATTGTCAAAAACTGCGAGGTTTTAAGGTAGAGCGAGGAGTCGTACTAGGGACGGTCCCGGTTTTAACTACCCTGCCGTTATGCTGCTGAAATTTTGAATAATATTCATGTGTTTGAATTATTTTCATTTGCTGAAACTATATTTATTCGTTGTATAGAAAACCTTCATGTGTTGAATTGAAATTCATTCGTTGATAAAAATTCATGTGTTGAATGGTTTTCGTGTTTTAAATATAAAAATCACATTTTTATCTATATATAGAAACTATAGAAAACCTTCATGTGTTGAATCGATATTCATTCGTTGGATAGAAATTCATGTGTTGAATGGTATTCGTGTTTTAAATATAAAAATCACATTTTTATCTATATATAGAAACTATAGAAAACCTTCATGCGTTGAATCGATATTCATTCGTTGGATAGAAATTCATGTGTTGAATGGTATTCGTGTTTTAAATATAAAAATCACATTTATATATATATATACAACTATAGAAAACCTTCATGTGTTGAATCGAAGTTCATTCGTTGAATTGAAATTCATGTGTTGAATGGTATTCATATTTTGAAATAAATTGTTTTATAATAAAAAAACACATTTTTAACATCTATATGAACTATATAAAATAATCTTGTTTTGAAAGAAATTGTTTTATAATAAAAATCCTATTTTTATTACCTATATAAACTATATAAAATAATAGTGTTTTGAAATGAATTGTTTTACAATAAAAATCACAATTTTATTATATACATGAATTGCTAAATATAGTGAAGTGTTGAAATGGAAGACAGGTAGATAAAAATATCATTTTTATCAAATGTATGAAAAGAATATAGTTTTGAAATCGAAGAATCGATATATATATATATATATATATAGAATTAAAATATATTGAATAACGACGCTGCAGTTCGTATTTTGAAACCGTGATTTCAAACGATTATACCGGGATATCCGACCATCGGATTTTCCTGAAATCGCAACCGTTGGGTTCGCTTTGGAAAAATCTTTCCAACGGCACCAACTTTGTAAAAATCCAACGGTTGGATTGTCTGGAATGTTTAATTCAAATCTAAAGAAAAACAGTGCCAGAATCGATTATATTTATATATATAATTATATTTAATAGAATAACGACGCTTTAGTTCGTATTTTGAAATCGAAACTTCAAACGATTATACCGGGAGATCCGACCGTCGGATTTTCCCAAAACTGGAACCGTTGGATTCGTTTTGAAAAGATATTTCTAATGATGTAAATTTTGTGAAGATCCAACAGTTAGATTTTCAGTTATGTGTAAATCAAATCTGAAGAAAAACAGCGCCACGGTCGCGTTAGGGCCCGAAGCGTCGTTTTGAATAAATTGGCTATTTTAAAATAAATAAAAATAGCGATAAATCGTTATAAAATATTATAAACGATATGGATGTGAAATTTAGAAATTAACTGAAGGTTGGCTAAGTCGAATGGTTTCTTGGGTATTGATCTGATGTTGGTTTCGCCCTTCGGGGTTAATATTTGGGAAATCGTTCTCTTACTGATTGACGGTTAGTGACTAATGAATTGAAATGATGCGTGTGTATGTTAGTGTTGCACTTGTTTATTATATACGCGAGTTGGTCAGAAAGACTCGGTTCAACCCATTCTGAATAACTGAATCGACGATAGGAAATCGAAGATGAAGACGATGGTCGAAGACTGGAGATCTTCACCTCGTTTGGATGGTAACCGAGGTCCTGATTGGGAGGCATCCCGAAATATGGATAATGAGTGGTGATCGTCCAAACGTACGTGGTGATCGATGGGTTTGCGAGGTATTTAGTGCCTCCGGTTTCGTTCAGACCCAGAACGGACTTGTAAATGTACTGTGTGTCTGACATTAGATTTTGTTCTGTGTTGATTGATCTCTATTAAATATACATCTGTTTGGCGGCGGAGAATTTATTCTTTTGCTTAACGCCCTTCTCTGAAACGCACGAGCTCAGAGGTTGTATATCGATGGACATCAGTCGCATGGCATGAATTGCTAGTGTGGCATGCCTAAGTGGCAAATGAACAGGGCTTCTGTTGAAAAGCAAAGTCTTGTGGTGATGATCAAAGCAGCGCCCATGTGGCGTAGCTTTGTGTATAACGTGAAATCGCGAGCCTCACACCCGGTATGAACCAGAAACGGGAGGAAGGACCTTAGGGAGGACATGTGTTTCTTTCTAGCTAGAAGTGGCGTCAGTGGTTTTACACGCCCTGACGAGTTTTACTTATGTGGTTGTTGCTGTTGCGAGGCGCCTCGGTTTGATCGGACGATCCGGGTCCGATGGAGTCATTCGTTGGCTCACTTACGCACATTGATCAGGAATTTTAATCCACATCGGTGGACCGGCCCTGACGATCCAAGGATCCACCTGAGTCTGGGTCCTGAGGGGTGGGCTAGAGCGTCTCGAATTCGGTAACGACTATCTTTTGCCTTGGTTCATGACGGAAATCCAATTTCCAAATACGTGACCATGCGGTTTTGATTGTGTATATATATGGCGACATGATATATGGTACCCATGCCGTCTATGATTGATAGTTATGATTGAAATTGTTTTTGAAACATATAAACACTAGTAATAATATCAAATGCTTTTGTTTTATTCGTATCAAGCATATTTTGGCCATTATAAGGTAAAACTCTATCCTCCAGTTTGCGTTGCATTGTGTGATGGGAACTGAGTCTTATAATGGCTTCATTTTGATAAAAAGCAATGCGATGTTTAAAGGAATGATTTGTTTTAAAGCACTGGCAATCCCATGGAGTAAACCCGTTCCACGAAAGTGGCGTGGTCCTGTGATTAGCCATATTATAAATGTGTTGAGTAGATTTCTCATACCAGTCCCATGACTGACTCGTAGTTTGTTCCACTCTCAAACTCGGGTGCCCCCTTTTTCTACACGGGCAGCCTTGTGTTCAGGTTTAGCAGGCTTTATCTGGATAGCTAGAGCTGAAGATGGATTCTATTATTTATCTCTTTTTATGCTGTTCAGCTCCTATTGTACATATTTTATTTGTTTCCGATGTAGACATTTATGTATAGATGAACTATATTTGTACTAAGTAAGATCCTGTATACTGTGTAACTCTGATGATTACTTTTATCCAGTATATTCTATTGTTCATTATCTGGTGTATTTATTTAATTTTGTTCTGCTATTATCTGTTTCTGTGTTATATTCCAAAGATTACCTTTGTCTCCGTCTATACGGGATTTGGGGTCGTCATATCGTGGTATCAGAGCTTTGGTTAAGCTTAGTTCTGGAATATAACATATTAACGAACTCGTCAGAAATAGAACCAGTAGTGTTTTAGGACGGGTAACTCTATACAGATAGGATCAGCAATATCCTAGTATGAGTAAAGCAGAATGGAATTACACCTCGATAGACACATTTACATTTGAAGTATGTGTTTCTATATTTTAAAATATCTTTTCTGTGACCTGACACTTGATCTGCCATTTGCAGAAGTACTAGAAAAATGAGTGTTAGAAACAGGAGAAATGCAGAACCCGATCTAGAGGCTCTATTAAAGAGATATCGAAATCTGAACGGAGCACAGTTCTCGGGCAATGAATATATTATTCAAACTCAAGCTTGGATGAGTTCTGTCGAAAGAATATTTGAGCGTATCCAGTTGAGAGATGATCAGAAAATATTAGTAGCCTCTTGGGCGCTCAAAGAGGAAGCTTTGATCTGGTGGGAAACAATCATCAAAGATAATCCAGAAGGTGATATCACCTGGGACAGATTCAAAGAGATTTTCCTAGAAAGATTTACCCCTCCTGAAGCGACGGAGCGATTATGTGATCATGAATTTTCTTATCTGATACAAGGTGATATGACCATCCCAGAATATCATAAGAAATTTAACGAACTTGCTCACTTTGCTCCTCATCTGATTCAAGATCCAAAGAGGAAGAATCTGAGATTTATTCATGGCCTGTAAAGGAGATATCAGAATAGTGTAATGAGGAATGTGAAGCTTCCTTTTTCAGAAATGATATACATGGCTTATCAGTATGAAGATCTCCATAAGAAAGGAATGTTGCGCGACGAAGAAGAATTATGTTCTAGTGACAAAGAAGAGTCTGAGACTGATTGTCCTAAGACCAGTACGGTGTCTGAGGTGAGTAAGAAGCCCAAAGTAAATCCGAAAAGGGCCAGATCAGGGAAAGAACCAACAACGACCGCCACGTGCTCAAGCTGCAATAGAAAAGGACATTTGGCGATAAGTTGCAAATCTTGGAACAAACGAAGAAAGAGTGGATTTGAACCCAGTAAGAAGGTTCCTGAGGGCAGAGGATGCCATAAGTGCCATCAGGCTGGGCATATTGCAAAAAACTGCCCGCTATCTCAGAAATCTGGAATAGTACAGGTAAATGAAGTGGCAGAAGTGCCTGCATCTTCGTCTGCTCAAGAGAAGCCAGATGTTTTAGAAGGCACGCTAACTGTTAAAGATATTCCAGTTAAAGTATTGTTTGACATAGGCGCGTCACGAAGCTTCATTGCAAAGGATGCAGCTAAGAAACTGGATTTGAATTTGAAAAAGCTCAAGGAACCAATGACTGTCCAGAATCCGGTTGGGGGTTCCATTGATCTCAGTTGGGTTTGTGGAGTGCCGGTTTCTTTCTCTCATTATCGGTTTCCTACCATCGCGGTCGTCATGAATTTTAAAGAGTTTGATCTTATCTTGGGGCTAGACTGGTTGACCAAATATGAAGCTAAATTTAAATGCGTCGACAGAGTCGTAAAGGCGAAGATTAAATCAGGTGATTATATAACCATTCCCTGTGAAGGTCAGAATGCTAATAGAAAAGACTTCTGGGTAGCTCTCGACGTTTCTCTAGCCCAAATAGAAAATATCCTTGAAGTTACAGAGAATATTCCTGACTGCATAAAAGATATTCTGGTTGTCCAGAACTATGCGGATGTGTTTGAAGAAGTTGTCCGCTTACCTCCGCAGAAAGAAATTGATTTCAAAATTGCTTTAATTCCGAATGCAAGGCCGGTAGTTCACGCTATTCGAAGAATGTCCTTGAAAGAGAAAGAGGAATTAGACAATCAAACACGACAGCTAGTATAGAAGGGTCTGATTAGGCCTAGTTTCTCTGATTGGGGTGCAGTAGTGGTGTTTGTCCCAAAATCAGATGGTACTCTATGGCTATGTGTGGATTATCGTGATTTGAACAAGCAGACCATAAACAACAAATATCCGTTGTCGCGGATTGATGATTTGTTGGATCGATTAAATGGCGCACAAGTATTTTCACGAATGGACCTAGCTACAGGTTTCCATCAACTTCGAATTGCCGAAGAATGTGTTCCAATGACAGCATTCAAAGGTCCAGACTTATTCCACGAGTGGTTAGTAATGCCATTCGGCTTTTGTAACGCTCCAGCATACTTCGTCGATCTGATGAGTAGAGTGTTCAGAGGGGTTTTGAATAAATTTGTTCTGGCTTTATTGACGATATTCTAATCTTCTCTAAATCAAAGGCCGAACATGAAAAGCATTTGGAACAGGTTTTGGAAATACTCAGAAGGAATGTATTAAAAGCCAAACTGTCCAAATGTATATTCTGGCAAGATGAAGTAAAATTTCTGGGCCATGTCGTATCAAAAGAAGGAATTGCTGTTGATCCAAGTAAAATCACAGCTATTCAGAATTGGAAATAGCCCAGTACTCCTACAGAAGTCCACAGTTTTCCCGGATTGGCTAGTTATTACCGGAAGTTCGTTAAAAACTTTTCGAAGATATCTGGTCACTTAACGAAGCTTACAAAGAAGCACTCTAAATTCAAATGGACTCCAGAAAGTGAGGAGGCTTTTGAAGAGCTAAAGTTAAGATTAACGACAGCTCCAATGTTAACCATCATCGATGGCAATCAGGATTTAAAGGACTGGACTGATGCTTCTAGAGAAGGACTTGGTGCAGTGTTAATGCAAAGAGGTCAAGTGATCGCTTATGCTAGCCGTCAGTTGAAGCCACACGAGAAGAACTATGTAACTCATGATCTTGAGTTATTGGCTATAGTATTCGCCTTGAAAATCTGGAGACACTATCTTCTGGGTGAGAGATTTGAACTGTTTACAGATCACCAGTCGTTAAAATATCTGTTCACTCAGAAAGACCTGAATCTGAGGCAGCAAAGTTGGCTGGAGTTCCTTGCAGCATACGATTTTGAAATTATATACACTCCAGGGAAAGCCAATGTCGTGGCCGATGCGTTAAGCCGAAAGAATGAAATGATCGCCAGTTTTATTATCACGACTTCATTGCTAGATAAAATATCTGCTCTTCAGAAGGATGATCACTTCATTCAGAAGATCAGAGAGATAATTCAACAAGGCGAACCCTCGAGTTTTCAAGTTGATAATGATAGGATTCTAAGGCTCAAAGGTCGAATCTGTGTCCCTAACATTCCCGAGCTTCGAAAGGAAGTACTGGATGAATGCCACAAGTCAAAACTTAGTATCCATCCGGGAGTAAGCAAAATGTATAATGACATCAAACGCACTTTCTGGTGGAAGTCGATGAAGAGGGACATTTCTTTATATGTTAGCCGATGCCCTACTTGCTAGCTAATCAAGAGCGACCAACAGCAAATGGCTGGATTATTACAACCGCTAAACGTTCCAGGCTGGAAGTGGGAACATATTTCCATGGACTTCATTGATGGTTTTCTTAGAACCAGAAAAGGAAATGATAGTATTTGGATGATCGTAGATCGCTTCACGAAGACCGCCCATTTCATACCTATTAGATCAAACAGAACTGCTCAGAGTCTGGCCCAGATATATTTCAAGGAAATAGTTAGACTACATGGAGTGCCCCTCAGTATAGTCAGTGATAGAGATACAATATTTACTAGCAAATTCTGGGAGGCATTTCAAGTAGAATTGGGAACAAAGCTGAATCTAAGCACCGATTATCATCCTCAGACAGACGGTCAGACTGAGAGGGTGAATCGTATATTAGAAGATCTATTGTGGGATTGTGTTCTAGATTACGGTGGATCATGGGAAGACCATCTGCATTTGGCTGAATTCTCATATAACAACAGCTACCAGGCGAGGCTGACAATGTCGCCATTCGAAGCATTATATGGTAGACTGTGCCGATCTCTTGCTTGTTGGGTCGAACCTGGTAATAGACTTGTGTTGGGGCCAGATATGATTCGAGAAGCTGCCGACAAAGTCAATTTTATTAAGAAACGATTACTGGTCGCTCAAAGCCGACAAAAGAGCTATGCCGATAGAAGAAGAAGAGATATATCGTTTGCAGTTGGCGACTACGTATATTTGAAAGTATCGCCGATGAGAGGAGTTATCCAGTTCGGTAAAACTGGAAAGTTGGCACCCAAATTCATTGGTCTGTTTCCTATTCTGGAACGGATCGGAACTCTCGCTTATAGGGTTAAACTAGCTGATTGGTTGCCTGGAGTTCATGATGTATTTCACATATCTCAACTTCGAAAGCACGTTCATGATCCAGACTTGATCGTGGAAGAAGCAGCTCAGCAGGATATTGAAATTACTCCAGAATTAACTGTGAGAAGAGAGCCGCTCAAGATTATCGGCAAAGAAACCAAAGAACTGAGGAACAAGAAGGTTCACTTAGTCAAAGTGCAATGGAGTGGAGATCCGCGAGATTGTACTTGGGAAACTGAGGAGAGCATTCAGAAAGCTTATCCTAGATGCCGAGTGGATATCTCTGATTAACTCCGGTGCAAGGTACATTTACCATACTTTGCATTACCAATTAGTTCTCTATTATGCTATGATTTTCTTTTCATGGATGTGCACTTTTAATTCTATAGTCTGAATGATTTTAAAGGAATATAGGAATTGATAAGTATATTTTTGAAAAGTTAAAAACAATTTGATTGTTGTTTGTGTTGTGAGATAGTAAATTAGATTAATTAATTTAATCAACAATAGAATAATGGTAGGGTTTATTCATTTAAATCACACATTGAACTGATTAGAAAATAAATAGAAATATATACATGTGTATTATATATGTTTGAACAGGTAAATGGATTAGCTGTTGAGTAAAGATTTTATTTGCATGCCCGACAAATAGGTAAACCTTAATGAGTTGGATGCGAAATATTATTATATCAACTCCTGTGAATGCCATTGGATGCGGAGTGCTGGTTATTCTGTGTGTAAAAATAAATGTCGCCATAGGATAGTAACAATTAATTTTGAACTACATTACATGGCATACTTCGGAAGATAGGCATACTTCATCATATACCACATAAGCATTTGGAGCTTGTGTGACGAGGTGGAAGATTTACCATACGAGCGAGAGGCTTGTATGGCGATGACTATATTTTACAGGTTGAACTGATGACTGATATGGACTATTTAAATTGTAACGATAAAATTGCCAGATTAATAAAAAAACCACACGGGTCTGGAGTTGACAATAAACACGTCTCTCTAGTTATTAGATACGGCACATGGACTATTTATTTCCCACACGGGACGAGGTAACGAGGATTTATCCTCTGAAGCATTTAAAATACACACTCCCTCAGGCTTTGACAGGGTGTTTATTCTCTGGAGTTATTATCAATACACGCTCCCCTGTAAGCACCAGAATATATCACTATAAATATGTGTATGCTTATTAGGATTTATTGGGTACCTAATGCGGCCCAATAAATTTCCAAACCTCTCCCCGTATAAAGGAGGTTATGGCGAAATTTTTCGAAAATTCCGGGTGTTAGCCAAATTTTTGAAGAATTTGAAAATTCTCAGAAACTGAAAAGTTGGAGAATTGAAGCTAGATTGAACGTAGAGTTGATTAATCAAACCACTTTCGACTTTGTTCCTTTTCGAGGACGAAAAGTTTTAACTGGGGGAGATTGTAACGACCCAGAAAATCGGAACCAATTTAAAATTTTTAAATTGGCTAAAATAATGGATTTTAAATATTTAAAATAAATATTTTAAATAATAGCAATGAAAAGTGAGTTTGAATCAACGTTTGAAAATGAATATAATTAATTCTAATTACAAACAAGGCCTGAAAAGGCACTGCAGTTTCAAAAATTGAATTCAAACTTTGTCGGACTGTACCGGGTGCAAAACAAAACGGATTTGAGTGAAACCAAAAATATTTAAATATGTTAGTGAATACCTTTCTAACAAATCTGAAAAATCGAAGTTTCATAGAGGGAAGCAAAAGTTATGGCCAAATGAATTTTCAGAAAGGTCGCTATGGAATTTATATAGCCCGTGAAATTGGCTATTTTGCATACGACCTCGGAATTCGGCGAAAACACTTTTGTTGGATCCGGGATGTGAAGTTACTGCTAGGTTTCAAATTTCATAATTTTTGAAGCTAGTATGTGAGCGTGGCAAAGGAAGACGTGTTTTGGTCAATTACAGTTAAATTGGATCGACCAGAAATGGGCCTTTTTGCAAACGGTCTCAGAATTCGACGAAACTAGTTTTTTTGGGACTGTATCGTCAAAACATAGCCAGATTTATTTTTCTGGAATTTTTCGAATCAATTTGTGGCCCAGGCAAATTGAAATGTACGTTCAAATCAAAGATTGAATGTTATATATTTTAAATTGAATGGAAACTGACTGAAACAGTCGAATGGGCCTACGAAACATATCCCATTGTGTTCGGAATGGGGGTAAAACGCTATGGATGATAGTCGTTGGGTTTGGATTGGGGTTCGTGTGTGAATGGGGTATTTTGGAATTTTAAAAAGTTATAAATAAAAAAAACCATTCGCCCACGTCAGCACCCCCCTCGGTCTTCTCTCTCCCCGATACAATCTAAAGGCGGAAAAGCCTTCGAAGCTTCCTAAGCCGATTCCGGCCGCCTCCGCCACCTGCAGCCACCTACCCACCTCGACGCCCCCCCTCTCCTCTTTAAATCCGACCCACCCTCCACCACAATCGACGCCTCCTCCGCCTGAATCGACCCTCCAAAGTTCGAATCTTCCCAGCGCCGCCGCCGCCACCATGGTGCACCGAGCCTGACCCCACCACCACACGCGCGAAGCTCTCTCGTAGCTTTTCGACGCTGTATCCTCCGACCGAGCTGCAACTTCGCGGATTGAAAGAAATCCTAAAACCTAGTTTTGAAGAAAAATAAAGGTATACGGTTGTTTAATTAAAACTGTTTTTTTACAGTTTAAAACCGTTGCAAACTTTGAAAAATCATATCTTTTTCGTTTCTTGTCGAAATTCAGTGAAACGAGAGACAGTGGACTTGTGTGGATGTCTTCTACCTTCTAGAAGAGACAGCATATTTTTCTGAGCCTTCTGCTATTTTTGGTGGAGTGGAACCCAATGTGAGATTTCTAATTTATAAACAAAATGGAAAACGACGATGTATAAATTATATAGTCCATGTATGAGTTATATAAGCGTTGTACACCTCTTGTATAAGCGTTGTATAAGTTGTACGTTCGACGTATAAGTTGTATGTGCGTTGTAAAATTTATATATGTGTTGAAATAGAAGTGAATTGCTATATATATATATATATATATATATATATATACGCCCCTCGTCCACAAACCATGGACGATATTTATTGGTTGTGATTGGTGTGAAAATTGATTGATAGCGAATGGTTGATTGGAATTGTTTGTGGTTGATATTGATTGATTGTGGTTGAAAAATACCCATTTGTGGTTGAGAAATATTTGGTCGAAACCACATAGGATTAGTTTGTGGGAATGAAATATATATACATGCCGCCTACGTGCGAACTAGATGCATGATCCCCATTGTCAAAAACCGCGAGGTTTTAAGGTAAAGCGAGGAGCCGTACTAGGGACGGTCCCGGTTTTAACTACCCTGCCGTTATGCTGTCGAAATTTTGAATAATATTCATGTGTTTGAATTATTTTCATTTGCTGAAACTATATTTATTCGTTGTATAGAAAACCTTCATGTGTTGAATTGAAATTCATTCGTTGATATAAAATTCATGTGTTGAATGGTATTCGTGTTTTAAATATAAAAATCACATTTTTATCTATATATAGAAACTATAGAAAACCTTCATGTGTTGAATCGATATTTGTAACACCCCACCTCCGCTAGGGTGTCTCTTGCAAGCACCCTGACTTTGGAGGGGCGTTTGAATCGGGTAAACATGCATAATGATATATCAAGGCAGAACAAGAACATATTTATATATATAAACAGAGTAAATAACATAGGTAAAACAGCGGAAGATTTCAAACCATTTCAAAACAAGTCTGGTACAACATAATGTCAACTTTCCAAATACACAAGTCTAGATAAAAACAACATTTCTGAAAAACTGAAATACATAAGTACTATCCCCAAAATAAGTGATAACCATAGCTAGCTTCATGTCAAGACTGTACATGAGCTAAAATCCCACAAGCAAGCGATCAGAAATCTAAGCTAAGCTCCAATATTCCCACCCTGAGAACCTTGGGGGGGGGGAACGGAAGAAAAGAGGCGAAAGAAAACAGGTCAGTCAAAAAGACTGAGTAAGCCCTACTACAATCAATGTAAACTAATAAAGTTAACTGGCATGAGAAGCAGGGATGAACATAAGGATGACAACATACTAGCATGATGATTAACTAACAAGGTAGATAAAGGTGTCATCGCATAATCAGGATTAAGGTTTTGCACCACAGGTGTACTAGTAAACTAACATGACTTGAATAAACAAGTATTGATCCCTTGGCCCAAGCTTTGGCCCAATAACATGAAATGACCCTAATACAAGGTCTAACCAAACGGTCTAGTCGATCGGCTCCATATAAGCCTAACTCGTCACGTGTTGGTGTCCATACGGCCCAAACATGATTGTAGTCAGACTGTGCCGGGTCTCCCGTCGGGTGTATCAAGCCCTAGGGTGGCAACCCCTGGACACCATAAACATGCGTGCACAGTCTCGATCTACTGGTACCCGTGCATGTTTTCCCCGACTTCGGACTATGTGCACGACCATAAGTCCGCCCGGAACTACACCGGCGTACCACTCTGCCGTCGCTTTTTGGTCGCTTACCTCAAGTTCAGTAATTCGTGCCCCACACCCTAGCCTAGACCCTAGGGCCATGATGATACAAACTTGGGATTACTGCTGGAGTGGACCCCCATTGCTAGGATTTTCTAGTGGGTTAAGTACGGTTTAACCCTCTTGCTAATCATGGATTAACTTGGTTAAGTGTAACGATGAGTTCACGACTTAACCCTGATTAATCTACCAAGCACAAATTGGTTAAGTATTAAGTGGACCATGACTTAACCCTAATCACGAGGCATTAATTAATTTAATGCGCCTTAACCTCTCACATTAGACCTTGTTGTGGTTACTAGTTAAGCCGGGCGGGTCCGGGTAGCTTTACACCACAACTTGGTCTAACCTCGGGTTCAAGGTACAATATGGCCAACTTCTCACATTGGGTCCTATTGTTTGTAGCAACTAGTTAAGCCAGTCGGTTCCGGGTAGGTTTACGCTACAAACTCAACCCAACCTCGAGTTGGTCACACTTATCTTTTCTAAGTGTCATGTCCATCATGTTTCCAAAACATGTTACAAATTTTCAAGCAATTGGGTAGACCTAACTTAATAGGTAAATTCCCAATGGGTAGACCTAACTTAATAGGTAAATTCCCAAGCTTATGTTTTTATGTCTTTTAAGTTTACCCAACCCCAAACGCAATCCCATCGCTTACATATCGCCATAGCGCATAAAGGATAGAAAGAGGGAACTTGGCATAATCATGACATAAAGGTGTTGAAGCCACAAGTTCAACATGGTGGCATATGAAATGTACATGTGTTCATATACTTGCATATTACATTTTTAGGCCTCAAAAGCATGCATAAAACCAAACTTAGCATATTGGTGATACATGGTGATAAATGACATGTAGAAATGGCCATAAGTTCGCATTTGGCCTCACATGCAAGTTATCATAAGGTATATGATAACTTACATGTTGCCAAAATGCAACCATTAGCATAAAGCTTGAAGCTTTATGTTCATATACTCAAGATAAGCTTGCATAACATGATAACATGAACAAAAGGATCAACCCAAACTTGCATAACATAACTTGCATATCATATGACAAACTTGCATATCAAACTTGCATAACATAACTTGCATATCAAACTTGCATAACATAACTTGATAACACATCATAGTAAACTTGCATATCACATCATAGTAAACTTGCATAACACATCATAGTAAACTTGCATATCACATCATAGTAAACTTGCATATCATGGCAAACTTGCATATCATACATTTAACTTTAGAGTTTAAGTATGAAAGTAGAATAGGGCTTACAATACTTATGAAGGCACAAAAGATATGACAAAGCCCTTATGCAATCAAATAGACCCAAAATGCAAGCTCTAACATAAAAACCCTTGAGCCAAAATGATCAAAACTCTTTCTTTATGATGCAAATATAGAAACTTGACTTGAATGCAAGCTAATGATGCTCATACAAGCTTGAAAACACTTGTATGCATGGAAAATCTCATAGAAATTTATTTAGGAATTTGATGAAGAGAGTGGAGGCCATGAGAGGTAAAATTTTGCCATAGTTTAGTTGTATGAGTGAATAATGATGATTTAGGCTTAGGTTAGGGGCTTATTTATAGAGATTAGGATTAGTTCTAGCCTTAGGATTAAACCCTAATTCCAATCTCAGCCCTCAAAACCGAATCTGGCCCCCAAGCTCAACACAAACCCAAAATGGTGCACCAGGCAGAACTGCCCGGCTGGACCAAGTCGACAGCCAAGTCGACAGGGCTGTCGACTTGGGTCCAACCAAGTCGACTCCCAAGTCGACAGGGCTGTCGACATGGGTACTCTGGAGGGAATTTTCCCACCTGGCCCAATCTTACCCAATTTTCCAAATTCAAACTTAAATTTGAAATCTGTTTTTACTTTCAAATTTTCTGAAAACTTCGTTGGGCCTTAATCGGGTCATACGGACTCCGATTTTCGAAAACTCGGACTCTATTTCGCGTATTTTTCCGAGACGAACGCAATGGCATAGCCTCTTTCCCTTGATTCTGATTTTAGAATTAAATTCTGCCTCGATTTATGTTATAACAGGTTATTGAAAATACGGGTTGTTACATTCTCCCCTCCTTAAAGGATTTCGTCCCCGAAATCTTCAAGTTAGGAAGAACGTATCCTACCATCCAACATCCATCTACTCAAAACATCATCCACGAGCAATCATTGTACTTACAAGATTCTAAATGTTGTATGAACATATGCAAAGGTGTGTGTATATGTACTTATCTAATGCAAATATCATCAATGCAAATTATGTTAGTGAAATGAATCCATATGTATGCAATTCCTAGCATAATGTATAACATATATATGCGTGCACATAACATACATCCATATGCAACATCCATGTGATAACACAAAAATTTTCATCCATGAATAAGCATAAACACTCATGCATATGCAATATGAGGAGTGTGTGAGCCGATCTAGTGCCTAACGTGTATAATGCATCCACGAGTAACCACTTGCAAACACTTGCAACCACTTGCAAACATCAAGCATAACATGTTTCAAACACATGTTTCATCCAAAGGGTTTCTACCTAAGGTTCTCATGACAAGATTAACACGATAAACTAGATAAACAAGACAAACATGGATAGCAAAAGATATGCTACAAAGAGATCGGGAAGATAAACAGGATATACTCTTCTTTCGGATTACAAGAAATCCCTTCCTAACCCATCCCATATTCTATAAAAGCCCAAAAGGTTTAGTCAACCTAACGGACCACTCCAAACCCTGACATGTATTTCTAGCCAATAAGTCATACCTCCTGACAGAAATAGGACCGAGAATGGGACCGAGAGGATATACGTAAAAAGATAACATGCGAGTAAGTTCCACAGGAAAACAAGGATCAAGGATATACTCTTAGAAAGAGATATGATGCGCGTATCTAGCCTTCAGTCTTCTAAGTCACGTTTACTTGAGCTTAACTCCACTGTGCTTTGGCCGTCTTTTACCACATGATTTCTTAGCTTCTTAACTCTTATTTCCAAATATGAGTTGGAACCCATTTCATTGTCGCCTCTCGTCTTCCTCTTTCACTTACTCTTCTATCATTCTTGGCTTAAACATAACTATGACCTCATGGTTTCATGCAAGCTCTCCAAAATTCACTAGTGAATCCTGGATCTCGTTTACTTACCATAAAGTATTCCACGCAACAGAACTTTTCTTGAAAATACCAATCCACGTTGCCAATTGCTCATACTAACGTGATTTTCTATAACTCATGCTTGAACGAAATGAGCCATCCGCCTGTGAATGATAGGCCGTAGTTAGATTCAGTTGCTTGCCCATGACTTCCCGTAGACTATCCCAAAACCGACTGGTGAAGATTGAGTCATGGTTACTAACTATCCTTTAGGGAACCTCGTGCAACCGCTTTATTTCTTGAAAGTAAACTGTCGCTAGCTATGATGCGGCCCTTTCGCTCTTTACCGGAGTGAAATGAGCACTCTTCGTGAGTCTACCTACTATGACCCACATGCTCGTATTCTTTTTCCTTGACCTAGGCAGTCCATCCACGAAATCCTTCGTGACGCTTTACTACTTCCATTGCGGGGACCTCCAATGGATGTAACAGCCCACCGGGCTTCTATGACTCGGCCTTTAACCTGTTGGCACAACATGCACCTTGGGACAAACTCGTCCACCTCCTCGGGTGATGTGCATCTTCAAGAGCCTTCTTTCTCTCATCGCGTCTTAGCCATCCCTTGTCATCTATAGCGAGGTGACTTATCATCTCGCCTCGAGTCAACTTGTCCATGATCTCGACTAACTGCGGGTCTTCCCTCTGTGAAGTCCCTACTTGATCCAGAAGGGTAGGTCTAAGCTAAGGGACGCTAACTAACTAATTAAACTGAGAGAACTTCTTACTTCGGTTGCATTCCTTGGAGTCTTCCAATCCTGAACTGCAACTACCTTAGCGGAATCCACCGCTAAGCCTTGCTTAGAAACTATGTGCCCAAGAAATCTAACTCCTTTTTCTCCAAAATGACACTTGGAGAACTTGGCCTTCAACTGATGCGCTCTAAGCGTATCCATCACCTCCACGAGATGCCTTGCGTGCTCTTCCTCATCCTTAGAGAAGATCAGAATATCATCTACGAAGACCACGACAAACTTGTTCAAGAACTCCCTGAACACCCTACTCATCAAGTCCACGAAGTAGGCGGGTGCATTAGTCAAACCGAATGGCATGACCAGCCATTCTAAGAATCCATCTGGAGTTCTGAACGCAGTTTCGCCTATACTATCTTCAGCTACTCTAAGCTGATGGAACAGTTGTTCCTACGAGCTGATCAAACAAATCATCGATCCTTGGCAATGGTTGTCTATTTTAACTCACGATAATCAACACAAAGTCGAAGAGAACCATCTGCCTTGGTAGTAAATACTACAGGCGCTCCCCATTCAGATATACTTCATCTAATGAAGTTCTTCTCAAGCAACTCCTTGACTTGCTTTATTAACTCTCATCTTGCGGGGCCATGTGCCTTACCGGCCACGAAACTTTCTTGGCATTATCAACCAGATAAATGCGGAAATCTATCTCTCGTTTAGGGGTAACCCCCTTCACTTCACCCAAGATATCAGGATATTCTCGGACCACCCTCACCGATTGCAAATTATCGATAGACGAGTTGAGGGATTCAAGATAACACAACATGACGGGACTCATAGGGTTACTAGAAATTTTTAGGGTATTACCGAGGCGAGTCATGAGCCTCTCAACCCTATGCTCAAAAATAAAGAATGGCTCCAAAACTGGACAACCAATCCATGCCCAAAATCAACCCATACCCCATGAAACCGAGAATATAAGCATCACACGAGAACTCTACACTAAGATAGAGATTTTCAAATCCACGTAGATAATAGACAAATGGGCGGAACCCCCAATTGGATTTGAAACACACACGGGATCATTAACTAGGCTAGTACTTAGGTGCAAACTTTCAACTAGACGAGATAAACTATGCGATGCACCACAATCAAACAAGGTACGAACTGGGAAAATCAGAAATATATACAAGACTTTCAACAGAAATACTACCTCGATCGGGAACTGGAGTGGCATTGAGAGCATGAACTTGCCCTCCCGAAGGTCCAGCACGCTAAGTCTGACCCTGGCCTTGCCCTTGCTTCTTCGGGCAATCCTTACTGAAATGTCCAGTCTCACCACAGAAAAAGCATTCACCATTATTCCTTTTCCTCTTCTTACAATCCTTAATAAGATGCCCAACTGAACCGCAATAATGGCACTTCCCCTTGTTGCCTTGACTCTTGTTCTTGTTCTTATTGCCTAGACTGCTCTGACCACTTGGATTACCCTGATTTCCTTTCCACTGGGAATCGGTCTTCTTGTCTTGAGTATCATTCATCTTGATCTCTTTCTTGTCACTCCTATTCTCTTCACTGAGTAGGGCCATATTCACCAAGCTCTCGAAAGTTGCCCCCAAGGGTATATGAGTCATGGCTAAACCATGTAATGGCTCGTTTAATCCTAGAGCAAAGTATAGGGCCTTCTTCTGAGCTGTGTTAACCAAGTCTAAACCGACCCGAGCCAGTTGATTAAACTTATCTATGTATTCCCTAATGGTCATATCCCCTTGTTTTAGTGATAGGAACCTTAGTCCAAACTTTCCCCGAAAGTCATCCCAAGTCTCAATTGGCCTAGTAGCGGTGGTGACCACCCACCAACTTGCAGCTTCTTCCTTTAGCAACCATACTGCCAATAAAATCTTCCTACGGTCATCTATATCAAAGAAGGCAAAAAGATCTTCGATCTCTTTCAACCAATTCCTGGCCTCTACAAAAGTCTTGGTTCCAATGAAATTCTTGCAACCCATCGCCTTAAAGTCTTTGCAAATCTTCGCAAAATCCTCTTGTGGATGCTGAGGGGGAGGAGGAAAAGGAACCTCAGCGACAGGAGGAGGAGGAACATCAACTACCGGAGGAGGAGTAATATTTGCGGGGCCGGCTTCGGTCGCCCTAGCCTCCAAAAGTCTCCTATACCAAACAGGTACGTGTACTCCCTCCGGAATGGCAAAGTTATTGGCCATACTGAAAACGAAGAAAAAGATAGATTCAGAATGGAGAAAAACGAAGGAATTTTGCTAATGGCTTTTTGGGGAATAGCCTTTAAAATAAACTAGACTTTTCTTTGGAAAATATTTATACTTGGTTTTGAAAATAGTTTTCCAAAAGTTTTAAAAACCTTTTTGTTCCTTCTCGTAAACCATATGCTCTGATACCAAATGTAACACCCCACCTCCGCCAGGGTGTCTCTTGCAAGCACCCTGACTTTGGAGGGGCGTTTGAATCAGGTAAACATGCATAATGATATATCAAGGCAGAACAAGAACATATGTATATATATAAACAGAGTAAATAACATAGGTAAAACAGCGGAAGATTTCAAACCATTTCAAAACAAGTCTGGTACAACATAATGTCAACTTTCCAAATACACAAGTCTAGATAAAAACAACATTTCTGAAAAACTGAAATACATAAGTACTATCCCCAAAATAAGTGATAACCATAGCTAGCTTCATGTCATGACTGTACATGAGCTAAAATCCCACAAGCAAGCGATCAGAAATCCAAGCTAAGCTCCAATATTCCCACCCTGAGAACCTGGGGGGGGGGGGGGGGGGAACGGAAGAAAAGAGGCGAAAGAAAACAGGTCAGTCAAAAAGACTGAGTAAGCCCTACTACAATCAATGTAAACTAATAAAGTTAACTGGCATGAGAAGCAGGGATGAACATAAGGATGACAACATACTAGCATGATGATTAACTAACAAGGTAGATAAAGGTGTCATCGCATAATCAGGATTAAGGTTTTGCACCACAGGTGTACTAGTAAACTAACATGACTTGAATAAACAAGTATTGATCCCTTGGCCCAAGCTTTGGCCCAATAACATGAAATGACCCTAATACAAGGTCTAACCAAACGGTCTAGTCGATCGTCTCCCTATAAGCCTAACTCGTCACGTGTTGGTGTCCATACGGCCCAAACATGATTGTAGTCAGACTGTGTCGGGTCTCCCGTCGGGTGTATCAAGCCCTAGGGTGGCAACCCCTGGACACCATAAACATGCGTGCACAGTCTCGATCTACTGGTACCCGTGCATGTTTTCCCCGGCTTCGGACTATGTGCACGACCATAAGTCCGCCCGGAACTACACCGGCGTACCACTCTGCCGTCGCTTTTTGGTCGCTTACCTCAAGTTCAGTAATTCGTGCCCCACACCCTAGCCTAGACCCTAGGGCCATGATGATACAAACTTGGGATTACTGCTGGAGTGGACCCCCATTGCTAGGATTTTCTAGTGGGTTAAGTACGGTTTAACCCTCTTGCTAATCATGGATTAACTTGGTTAAGTGTAACGATGAGTTCACGACTTAACCCTGATTAATCTACCAAGCCCAAATTGGTTAAGTATTAAGTGGACCATGACTTAACCCTAATCACAAGGCATTAATTAATTTAATGCGCCTTAACCTCTCACATTAGACCTTGTTGTGGTTACTAGTTAAGCCGGGCGGGTCCGGGTAGCTTTACACCACAACTTGGTCTAACCTCGGGTTCAAGGTACAACATGGCCAACTTCTCACATTGGGTCCTATTGTTTGTAGCAACTAGTTAAGCCGGTCGGTTCCGGGTAGGTTTACGCTACAAACTCAACCCAATCTCAAGTTGGTCACACTTATCTTTTCTAAGTGTCATGTCCATCATGTTTCCAAAACATGTTACAAATTTTCAAGCAATTGAGTAGACCTAACTTAATAGGTAAATTCCCAATGGGTAGACCTAACTTAATAGGTAAATTCCCAAGCTTATGTTTTTATGTCTTTTAAGTTTATCCAACCCCAAACGCAATCCCATCGCTTACATATCGCCATAGCGCATAAAGGATAGAAAGAGGGAACTTGGCATAATCATGACATAAAGGTGTTGAAGCCACAAGTTCAACATGGTGGCATATGAAATGTACATGTGTTCATATACTTGCATATTACATTTTTAGGCCTCAAAAGCATGCATAAAACCAAACTTAGCATATTGGTGATACATGGTGATAAATGACATGTAGAAATGGCCATAAGTTCGCATTTGGCCTCACATGCAAGTTATCATAAGGGATATGATAACTTACATGTTGCCAAAATGCAACCTTTAGCATAAAGCTTGAAGCTTTATGTTCATATACTCAAGATAAGCTTGCATAACATGATAACATGAACAAAAGGATCAACCCAAACTTGCATAACATAACTTGCATATCATATGACAAACTTGCATATCAAACTTGCATACCAAACTTGCATAACATAACTTGCATATCAAACTTGCATAACATAACTTGATGAACTTGCATAACATAACTTGATGAACTTGCATAACATAACTTGATGAACTTGCATAACACATCATAGTAAACTTGCATATCACATCATAGTAAACTTGCATAACACATCATAGTAAACTTGCATATCACATCATAGTAAACTTGCATATCATGGCAAACTTGCATATCATACATTTAACTTTAGAGTTTAAGTATGAAAGTAGAATAGGGCTTACAATACTTATGAAGGCACAAAAGATATGACAAAGCCCTTATGCAATCAAATAGACCCAAAATGCAAGCTCTAACATAAAAACCCTTGAGCCAAAATGATCAAAACTCTTTCTTTATGATGCAAATATAGAAACTTGACTTGAATGCAAGCTAATGATGCTCATACAAGCTTGAAAACACTTGTATGCATGGAAAATCTCATAGAAATTTATTTAGGAATTTGATGAAGAGAGTGGAGGCCATGAGAGGTAAAATTTTGCCATAGTTTAGTTGTATGAGTGAATAATGATGATTTAGGCTTAGGTTAGGGGCTTATTTATAGAGATTAGGATTAGTTATAGCCTTAGGATTAAACCCTAATTCCAATCTCAGCCCTCAAAACCGAATCTGGCCCCCAAGCTCAACACAAACCCAAAATGGTGCACCAGGCAGAACTGCCCGGCTGGACCAAGTCGACAGCCAAGTCGACAGGGCTATCGACTTGGGTCCAACCAAGTCGACTCCCAAGTCGACAGGGCTGTCGACTTGGGTACTCTGGCGGGAATTTTCCCACCTGGCCCAATCTTACCCAATTTTCCAAATTCAAACTTGAATTTGAAATCTGTTTTTACTTTCAAATTTTCTGAAAACTTCGTTGGGCCTTAATCGGGTCATACGGACTCCGATTTTCGAAAACTCGGACTCTATTTCGCGTATTTTTCCGAGACGAACGCAATGGCAAAGCCCATTTCCCTTGATTCTGATTTTAGAATTAAATTCTGCCTCGATTTATGTTATAACAGGTTATTGAAAATACGGGTTGTTACAATATTCATTCGTTGGATAGAAATTCATGTGTTGAATGGTATTCGTGTTTTAAATATAAAAATCACATTTTTATCTATATATAGAAACTATAGAAAACCTTCATGCGTTGAATCGATATTCATTCGTTGGATAGAAATTCATGGGTTGAATGGTATTCGTGTTTTAAATATAAAAATCACATTTTTATCTATATATACAAACTATAGAAAACCTTCATGTGTTGAATCGAAGTTCATTCGTTGAATTGAAATTCATGTGTTGAATGGTATTCATATTTTGAAATAAATTGTTTTATAATAAAAATCACATTTTTATCGTCTACATGAACTATATAAAATAATCTTGTTTTGAAAGAAATTGTTTTATAATAAAAATCCTATTTTTATTACCTATGTAAACTATATAAAATAATAGTGTTTTGAAATGAATTGTTTTACAATAAAAATTACATTTTTATTATATACATGAATTGCTAAATATAGTGAAGTGTTGAAATAGAAGACAGGTAGATAAAAATATCATTTTTATCAAATGTATGAAAAGAATATAGTTTTGAAACTGAAGAATCAATATATATATATATATATAAATAGAATTAAAATATATCGAATAACGACGCAGCAGTTCGTATTTTGAAACCGTGACTTCAAACGATTATACCGGGAGATCCGACCATCGGATTTTCCTGAAATCGCAACCATTGGGTTCGCTTTGGAAAAATCTTTCCAACGGCACCAACTTTGTAAAAATCCAACGGTTGGATTGTCTGAAATGTTTAATTCAAATCTGAAGAAAAACAGCGCCAGAATCGATTATATTTATATATATATATATAAATATAATTATATTTAATCGAATAACGACACTGCAGTTCGTATTTTGAAATCGAAACTTCAAACGATTAAACCGGGAGATCCGACCGTCGGATTTTCCCAATACTGGAACCGTTGGATTTGTTTTGAAAAGATCTTTCTAATGATGTAAATTTTTTGAAGATCCAACGGTTAGATTTTCATATATGTGTAAATCAAATCTGAAGAAAAACAGCGCCACGGTCGCGTTATGGCCCGAAGCGTCGTTTTGAATAAATTGGCTATTTTAAAATAAATAAAAATAGCAAGAAATCGTTATAAAATATTATAAAAGAGATGGATGCGAAATTTAGAAATTAACTGAAGGTTGGCTAAGTCGAATGGTTTCTTGGGTATTGATCTGATGTTGGTTTCGGCCTTCGGGGTTAATATTTGGGAAATCGTTCTCTTACTGATTGAAAGTTAGTGACTAATGAATTGAAATGATGCGTGTGTATGTTAGTGTTGCACTTGTTTATTATATACGCGAGTTGCTCAGAAAGACCGGGTTCATCCCATTCTGAATAACTGAATCGACGATAAGAAATCGAAGATGAAGACGATGGTCGAAGACCGGAGATCTTCACCTCGTTTGGATGGTAACCGAGGTCCTGATTGGGAGGCATCCCGAAATATGGATAATGAGTGGTGATCGTCCAGACGTACGTGGTGATCGATGGATTTGCGAGGTATTTAGTACCTCCGGTTTCGTTCAGACCCAGAACGGACTTTTAAATGGACTGTGTGTCTGACATTGGACTTTGTTCTGTGTTGATTGATCTCTATTAAATATACATCTGTTTGGCGGCAGAGAATTTATTCTTTTGCTTAACGCCCTTCTCTGAAACGCACGAGCTCAGAGGTTGTATATCGATGGACATCAGTCGCATGGCATGAATTGCTAGTGTGGCATGCCTAAGTGGCAAATGAACAGGGCTTCTGTTGAAAAGCAAAGTCTTGTGGTGATGATCAAAGCACCGCCTGTGTGGCGTAGCTTTGAGTATAACGTGAAATCGCGAGCCTCACACCCGGTTTGAACCAGAAACGGGATGAAGGACCTCACGGAGGACATGCGTTTCTTTCTAGCTAGAAGTGGCGTCAGTGGTTTTACACGCCCGGACGAGTTTGACTTATGTGGTTGTTGCTGTTGCGAGGCGCCTCGGTTTGATCGGACGATCCGGGTCCGATGGAGTCATTCGTTGGCTCACTTACGTACATTGTTCAGGAATTATAATCCACATCGGTGGACCGGCTGTAAGATCCGTTACCTCCCCGTGAAGGAAAGAGCGGATACTTTGAGAACAACACACAAATGAACGCAGACGGAAGAATATTTCATTGTATATTACAACAATTCCATCAGATACAAGAATATACAGAGTATAAATGAATAAATTACATTCGATAAATATCAGAGATTACAATAAATTACATAGCAGCGGAAAATAATACAAAGCCCAACTGAAGGTGATATACGGATACAGAGCTTTCCGGATATCATTCCAGCTGTAAACCAGGATCCTGCGAATATAAATCTGCAAAACCAAAACTACTAGCTGCCCGTGCGGAAAATAGGGGCACCCAGAGTTTAGGTTAAAACAATAAACTCCAGGTCAGTCATGTGACTGGTGTGAGAATTAAACAGTTATTTAAAGCTTGACTTTAAAAGAGAGTAATTCAAGGGACCACGCCATATAATACGGAACGGGTTTCTTCCCAAGAATACCAGTGCATAGAATAAACAGCGCAATGCTTTTTCGAAAAATGAAGCTATTATAAGACCCAGGTCCCATCACACAATGCAACGCAAGCCGGAGGATAGGGTTTTACCTTATAACAGCCAAACATGCTTGGTACGTTTAAAACAAATCATTTGATACTATAATAAGTGTATAGTGTCAAAACAATTTCAATCATAAATATAAATCACAGGCGGCATGAATGTCCCATACAACTATGTCGTCATACTAGTTCTACAATTAAAACCGAAATGCACATATTGGAAATTGGATTTCCGTCATGAGTCGAGGCAAGGGGCAAGCTCCTCTCCGCGTTCGAGACAATCTAGCAAATGTCCTAGGGTTACGCACTCTGGGCAACCCCGGATCCTCCAAGGTCGGTCCTCACTTACGTTAGAGGATTAGTTATTCCTGAACACACGTTTCCCGGTCCTTACAGACCTATAATCGAGGCGCCTTGCATTCCAACAACCACATAGGTGAAAAGTATATAAATGCCAGGGCTGGTAAGTCACTGACACCACCATAGCTAGGAAGAAACGTTATGCACTCCTTGGGTCCTTATCCCGTTTTTGACTCATACCGAGGTGTGAGGCTCGCGAATCCACGCTATACACAAAGCTACGCCACAAAGGCCATGCTTTGATCATCAACCACAAGACTTTGCTTTTCAACAGAAGCCTTGATCTATGCAACTCAGCATGCCACACAGGCAATTCATGCCATGCGATTGATATCTATCGATATATAACCTCTAAGCTCGTACGTCTCAGAGAAGGGCGTTAAGCAAGAGAATAAATTCTCCGCCGCCAAAAAGATATATATTTAACAGAAATCAATCAACACAGAATAAAATCCAATGTCAGACACACAATCCATTTACAAGTTCGTTCTGGGTCTGAACGAAACCAGAGGCACTTTCCTCGCATATCCATCGATCTCCAGGTACGTCTGGACGACCATCAACTATTTCCATCCTCTTGGGTGTACAGCCCAATCAAGATCGTTAGTAATTACCCAAACGATGTGAAGACTTCCGGTCTTCTACCACCGTCTTCATCTTCGACTTATCGTCGAATCGGTTATTCAGAATGGGTATAAACCCGGCCTTTCCGAACAACCCGCGTATATTAAAAACAAATGTTACACAAACACAACATACGCCTCATTCCAATTCATATTCTCAGGGAAAAGTTCCCATTAATTTTATCCAAGATAAATTCTTTAAAATTTATCCTTTAATCTTCCTTTGGATGTCATTTCAAACCAAATTATGGTTTTCCAAACTAGTCGAGATTAGCGAACCACAACGAAGTAATTATTTATTTTATTTCCCAATCCCAACCTATTCATCCCATGAAGCAAAACTGGTAATACTCCATATCTAATACTATGGTGTTATCGGTAAAATTAATTACCATTTCACGTTCAAATCTAATTAAAGATTTAACTATCGCTTTGGAGCAAAACTGGCGATACTCCATTCTCGCTCATTTCTAAATTTGATAATTTAGATTATAGATTCACATTTCAACCTAATTGCAGATTCGTTAAAACTCCTTTTACTGGGTTAAAGAACTAGGTGTTATTTAAAACACAGTTCACGACAAACCCAAATCACATTCTATTTGTTATCGGGTTAAAGAACTAGTGTTATTTAAAGCACTGTTCACGATAAACCCATTTCAAATCCAATCAAATATATTAGAAATTCCGATTATTTAAAACCCCTTTTTAAATCTAATTTATTTATTTAAAAAAAATTGGGTTTTAAATTTAGTTCAAAACTAGTTCATTTCGATAAAAATCCATTTTTAACTTTTCAAATATGGAGTTTTTCACCCCAATTTTTTTCAAATCATTTCTTATGATTTTACACAAATTATTACTATTTTTAATAATTTTATTAAGGCCCGTACAATCGATTTCCAATAATGGCCATCGAACTGCACTTACAACGACCTTTTTCAAATTTGATTTGGACGTAACTCCAAATCCAACCGTTAGATTTCAAATTCCTAATATTCGTTAGGAAGCTCTTTTCGATACGAACCCAACGGTTCCGGTTTTAGGAGAATCCGACGGTCGGATCTCCCGTAATGTCCGTTTGAAATAAATGGTCGAAATTCACGAACTGCCGCGGCGCGGCGCGTTCTATTCAGGCCATTATATTATATATTTAATATATATAATATATATTTCGTCGATTACTATTTAAAACGAATTTTATAAATAGTTTTGAATTCGTTTCAAAAACAATTTCAACTTCCATCTCAATTCAAATCAAAATTGAATCTTTCCTTATAAATTCGTTTTAAAATTCATTTCTATTCAATTCAAGTTTCAATTCAATTTGAATTCATTTCATTTCGTTTTAAATTCAATTCGAATTCGTTTTCAATTCGATTCAATTCAAATTGGTTTTCTATTTGATTCAAATTCGTTATATATTCAATTTAAATCAGATTCGTTTTCTATTCAAATCAAATTCGTTATATATTCAATTGAAATCAAATTCGTTTTCTATTCAAATCAAATTCATTATATATTCAATTGAAATCAAATTCGTTATATATTCAATTCATTTCGAAATCATCTTTCAATACATTTCGAAATCGTTTTATATTCAATTCATTTCGAAATCGTTTTATATTCAATTCATTTCGAAATCGTTTTTCAATACGTTTCGAAATCGTTTTATATTCAATTCATTTCGAAATCGTTTTTCAATACGTTTCGAAATCGTTTTATATTCAATTCATTTCGAAATCGTTTTATATTCAATTCATCTCGAAATCGTTTTATATTCAATTCATTTCGAAATCGTTTTTCAATACGTTTCGAAATCGTTTTATATTCAATTCATTTCGAAATCGTTTTATTTTCAATTCATTTCGAAATCGTTTTTCAATACGTTTCGAAATCGTTTTTCAATATTCATTCTAAAATGAATAAAATCGATATAAATATCGTTTACGTCAAAATGGCGTCAATCTAATCAACACGGCTTCATATATTTCTATTTTTAAATATTCTATTTCAAATATTTCTTATTATCAAAATATTTCTATTTCAAATATTTCGTTCAACACATGACTAATCTCAACGGATGAGTACTGTCAACACATGAACCTTTATTTTATATTGATAAAGATGTAAATTTTATTATTAAAATATTACGTTCAACACATGACTAATCTCAACGGATGAGTACTGTCAACACATGAACCTTTATTTTATATTGATAAAGATGTAAATTTTATTATTAAAATATTACGTTCAACACATGACTAATCTCAACGGATGAGTACTGTCAACACATGAACCTTTATTTTATATTGATAAAGATGTAAATTTATTGTTAAAATATTACGTTCAACACATGACTAATCTCAACGGATGAGTACTGTCAACACATGAACCTTTTTTTTATATTAAAAGATGTAAATTTATTGTTAAAATATTACGTTCAACACATGACTAATCTCACGAATGAGTACAGTCAACACATGAACCTTTACTTTATAATATTCTCTATCTTCTAAATTGGAATGAGGCCCAATCAATCACCATATAACGTCAATTATATGGATTTTCATACATCACACATATATAATAGCATTGAAAAATAATCAACCATCAACCAAAGTGCACTACACTGTATAAGCATCAAGTATAGATATTTAACGCTTATAACAGCCTGTCAATCAATCGATCGACATATTTAATCAATCAGGATGAGTGAACTTCAAATTTCATCCCAACACCCGTGTGGGGTTTCAAACAATCAAACACAGATTTTATTTGTGCAGTTGGGCGATGTGTAAAATTTATCGGCCCAATCAATATCAGTCAAATCAGTGTATATAAACAAATCAGCTGATTTGTTTATAAATATTTATTTATTCACTTTCACGTTAAAAATTATATTTTTAACGATAAAACATTTTATTTTAACACATGATTTTCTATTCAGTTCATTTATTCAATAAAATTGATATTTTTATTTTTCTAATATATTTTAGAAAATTTCGGCGGCATAACGGCACGATACTAGAAACGGGACGAGGCCTAGCCTTATCCCCGGTCTAGTGAAGGCCCACGCCATTCACACATCAATCAATCCATTCCTTTTCACCAAACAACTCAAATTTCAATCAAATAATCTAACTAATTTTTGCAATCAAACAAACAAGTCCATGGTCTGTGGACGATTGTGTCGGGTGCTACTAAACACCGTCTGCATCCTAGTATATATATATATATATAACTAGAAAAAGAAATTGAAAGATGAGAAATTCTCACCGATAGCTATCCAATACCACGACTCTTCATTTAGAGAAGTCATCGTCGTTCTCGCCTTTCTTCACTTTCGTCACCCGGATTCACTACATATATAAAAATCGAATTTTTACTTTGCTATTCAATATATAAAAATCGAATTTTTACTTTGCTATTCAATATATAAAAATCGAATTTTTACTATGCTATTCAATATATAAAAATCGAATTTTTACTATGCTATTCAATATATAAAAATCGAATTTTTACTTTGCTATTCAATATATAAAAATCTACTCTTTTCTATTTTTAAAAATCTAATCTTTTCTATATGCTACTCATATAATAAAATCGTATTCCTTTTATTTTCGAAAAAAAACCATATCCTTTTATTTTCAAAACCCATATCCCTTGAGCGTTAAAAATCATATTTTTACATGAAGAAAAATCATATATTTTTTCATTTAAAAAATCACTTCTTTTCGTATGTAAAGATCTCGTCTTTAAAGTGATAAAAATCTCGTCCCTGTTATTTTAAAAACCTACATTCTAATGGTAACCTTATAAAGATCGCATCTTTACTCTAATAAAAATCAAAGAAAACATGTTCTTAAAATCAACAAGAATCTATTTTTGAAACCAAAGAAAATCCATAAATAAAAATCGAATCTTTACAGTTTTTCACATCATATCATTTCAGTTTATATAAAGAACTTATTTTTATGATGCTATTTAAAAAAAAAATCCTATAATTTCATTACTAATTTTTACCCTATGCGTTTATATTTTTAAAACTGATTTTAATAATGTATACAACCTAAGTAAAATCAGATTTAAAAATAAAATAATATAAAAACTCACCTAAACATTGTAAAAATCCGATCTTTGAAGCTGAGGGGGTTCACGTCGGAGCCTGGTGGTTGAAGGAGGTCGGCGTGAGGTCTGGCCGTCGGGGGAGGGAGTGTTGATGGCCGGTGGTGGCACTGGAGCTACAAGTGGCGGTTCCGGGTGAGGTACTGATTAGGGCATCGGGTTTTTAGGGGTTTGGGGATTTTGGGGATGGCCGGGGGATCGACGGAGGGAGGTGGAGCACGGCGCAGGAGGCGATTGCGGTCGGGGTTTGGGTGGATTTGTGCTTCACGGTTTAGATTTGAATGGAGGTAGGAGGAGGTGGCATCGACGAGGTGGGGGGACTCCAGCGACTGGCGGCGCGGCTGGGGGGGGGGGGAGGGGGCGACGCAGGCGGCGGTTAGGCTAGGGCTCCGTCCATCGTGCTTTTGTTTTTTTTCTGTTAAATGAAATCGGGGGGGGGGGGCAAAGGTTATAGAAGGAGAAGGGGAGAGAACATTAATTTTTAATTATTTTAATTATTTTATTTGCCACCTAAAAGCAACTTTTATTTTCGACCTCAAAATGAAGCCCACCGCCTGTCGTCCATATCGTTTCACCCCATTCCGAACACAATGGGATATGCATCGTAAGCTGATTCGATCGTTTTGATCAGTTTTCGTCAAAATCAACATATAACTCTATATATTGAATTTGAACGCGCATTTCAATTTACTGGGGTCGCATACTAACTTGAAAAATTCCAGAAAAATATTTTCTGGCTTCGTATTGACGATACAGTCCTATCAAAACTAGTTTCGTCGAATTCTGAGACCGTTAGAAAATGGCCATTTTCCAGTCGATTAAAATCAACTGAAACTAGTCAAACGCGTTTTCCTTTTCCATGCTCACATAGTGATTCGAAAAATTATGAAATTTGGAATCTAGCAATAACTTTACATCACGGATCCAACAAAAGTGGTTTCGTCGAAATCCGAGGTCGTTTGCAAAATTTCCATTTTTAAGGGCCTGAATTCCATAACGACTATTCAGAATTTTCAATTGGACATATCTTTTGATTCCCGCTATGAAATTTTGATTTTTCGGATTCGTTGGGAAGATATTATCAATTAGATCCTAATGTTTTTGGTTTCACTAAAATCCGGATTGTTTTGCACCCGGTACATTCAATTGAAGTTCGAAATCGAATTATCGAACTACCGCCCCATTTTCAATTTTATTTTATAATTATATATAATTATTTATATTCTAACGACGACGCGTATAATATATACGTTCTAATTATATTCAAAATAAATTTCTCGTCGATATTATTTAAAATAATTCATTTTAAATATTCAAAATTCGCTAAAATCGCCAAAATAAAAAATTTAAACTGGTTCGGATTTTGCGGGTTATTACAATCTCCCCCACTTAAAACTTTTCGTCCCCGAAAAGGAACAAAGTCGAAAGTGGTTTGATTAATCAGCTCCACGTTCGATCTGGCTTCCATTCTCCAACTTTTCAGTTTCTGAGAATTTTCAAATTTTCAAAAATTTGGCTAACACCCTAAATTTTCGAAAAATTTCGCCATAACCTCCCCTGCACCGGGAGCCACGGGAAAACCTCGAAATTGCCATATAGGCCTTCTGATCTCAAAAAGAAAAAGAAAAAGCCAAGCGGCTAGCCAATAGGCTCATAAAATCATCATCACCCAAACAAAACAGTAAATTATGTAGTAAACATGTACCTATTTGTCGGGCAAACAAATTTTATTCTTCGGCTCTAGCCTCCTTGCTATGACCTGTTCAATGTAAGTATATGTATATGCAAGCAAATGCAACCAATTTTCAATACAATTCAATATTTGATACAATTAGGCTAAATGGTTCAAAATGATTAAACAAATAAACAAACAACACAATCATCAATCAATTAGTGAATTAGAGTTTCAAAATCATAACTTTGATATATATACAAAAATCATGTTTTTGATGCCAATTCACAACAATGTGTTCTAGCTATATTGGTTTTGGTTCTCACACCAGTCTGATGGAAATATATAGAAAATCACACCTTCGAAACTCGAACACACACTACTGATGCTATATAGTCATCAGTAGAATCATCTACGGGCGACTAAAGTGTGACTCTATATCTATCTAATATATTAAAACTTCGAATATACGTTCATGACGCGTATATACAAAACCTTTATATAATAGATTGTCCATATTCAATATAAATAAATATTCAAATACGTATACTTGAATTTAACTTTCAAAACAAAATTGTTTCCATTTGAAAAATATACTCTTCACACTCGTTCTAGGATACTACTGATCTTATCTCTAACGAGTCATTCTAATTGGATATTACTAATCCAATATCTGATGAATTCTTTCGTATGGTTCTAATGTGTCTTGTTCTCAAGCTCTGTAAACCAAAGCTCTGATACCACTGTAAGATCCGTTACTTCCCCATGAAGGAAAGAGCGAATACTTTGAGAACAACACATAAATGAACGCAGACTGAAGAACATTTCATTGTATATCACAACAATTCCATCAGATACAAGAATATACAGAGTATAAATGAATAAATTACATTCGATAAATATCAGAGATTACAATAAATTACATAGCAGCGGAAAATAATACAAAGCACAACTGAAGGTGATATACGGATACAGAGCTTTCCGGATATCATTCCAGCTGTAAACCAGGATCCTGCGAATATAAATCTGCAAAACCAAAACTACTAGCTGCCCGTGCGGAAAATAGGGGCACCCAGAGTTTAGGTTAACACAATAAACTCCAGGTCAGTCATGTGACTGGTGTGAGAACTAAAACAGTTATTTAAAGCTTGACTTTAAAAGAGAGTAATTCAAGGGACCACGCCGTATAATACGGAACGGGTTTCTTCCCAAGAATACCAGTGCATAGAATAAACAGCGCAATGCTTTTTCGAAAAATGAAGCTATTATAAGACCCAGGTCCCATCACACAATGCAACGCAAGCCGGAGGATAGGGTTTTACCTTATAACAGCCAAACATGCTTGGTACGTTTAAAACAAATCATTTGATACTATAATAAGTGTATAGTGTCAAAACAATTTCAATCATAAATATAAATCATAGGCGGCATGAATGTCCCATACCACTATGTCGCCATACTAGTTCTACAATTAAAACCGAAATGCACGTATTGGAAATTGGATTTCCATCATGAGTCGAGGCAAGGGGCAAGCTCCTCTCCGTGTTCGAGACACTCTAGCAAATGTCCCAGGGTTACGCACTCTGTGCAACCCCGGATCCTCCAAGGCCGGTCCTCACTTACGTTAGAGGATTAGTTATTCCTGAACACACGTTTCCCGGTCCTTACAGACCTATAATCGAGGCGCCTCGCATTCCAACAACCACATAGGTGAAAAGTATATAAATGTCAGGGCTGGTAAGTCACTGACACCACCATAGCTAGAAAGAAACGTCATGCACTCCTTGGCTCCTTATCCCGTTTTTGACTCATACCGAGGTGTGAGGCTCGCGAATCCACGCTATACACAAAGCTATGCCACAAAGGCCGTGCTTTGATCATCAACCACAAGACTTTGCTTTTCAACAGAAGCCTTGATCTATGCAACTCAGCATGCCACACAGGCAATTCATGCCATGCAATTGATATCTATCGATATATAACCTCTAAGCTCGTACGTCTCAGAGAAGGGCGTTAAGCAAGAGAATAAATTCTCCGCCGCCAAACAGATATATATTTAACAGAAATCAATCAACACAGAATAAAATCCAATGTCAGACACACAATCCATTTACAAGTTTATTCTGGGTCTGAACGAAACCGGAGGCACTTTCCTCGCATATCCATCGATCTCCAGGTACGTCTGGACGACCACCAACTATTTCCATCCTCTTGGGTGTACAGCCCAATCAAGATCGTCAGTAATTACCCAAACGATGTGAAGACTTCTGGTCTTCTACCACCGTCTTCATCTTCGACTTATCGTCGAATCGGTTATTCAGAATGGGTGTAAACCCGGCCTTTCCGAACAACCCGCGTATATTAAAAACAAATGTTACACAAACACAACATACGCCTCATTCCAATTCATATTCTCGGGGAAAAGTTCCCAATAATTTTATCCAAGATAAATTCTTTAAAATTTATCCTTTAATCTTCCATTGGATGTCATTTCAAACCAAATTATGGTTTTCCAAACTAGTCGAGATTAGCGAACCACGACGAAGTAATTATTTATTTTATTTCCCAATCCTAACCTATTCATCCCATGAAGCAAAACTGGTAATACCCCATATCTAATACTATGGTGTTATCGGTAAAATTAATTACCATTTCACGTTCAAATCTAATTAAAGATTTAACTATCGCTTTGGAGCAAAACTGGCGATACTCCATTCTCGCTCATTTCTAAATTTGATAATTTAGATTATAAATTCACATTTCAACCTAATTGCAGATTCGTTAAAACTCCTTTTACTGGGTTAAAGAACTAGGTGTTATTTAAAACACAGTTCACGACAAACCCAAATCACATTCTATTTGTTATCGGGTTAAAGAACTAGTGTTATTTAAAACACCGTTCATGATAAACCCATTTCAAATCCAATCAAATATATTAGAAATTCCGATTATTTAAAACCCCTTTTTAAATCTAATTTATTTATTTAAAAAAAATTGGGTTTTAAATTTAGTTCAAAACTAGTTCACTTCGATAAAAATCCATGTTTATCTTTTCAAATATGGAGTTTTTCACCCCAATTTTTTTCAAATCATTTCTTATGATTTTACACAAATTATTACTATTTTTAATAATTTTATTAAGGCCCGTACGATCGATTTCAAACAATGGCCATCGAACTGCACTTACACCGACCTTTTTCAAATTTGATTTGGACGTAACTCCAAATCCAACCATTAGATTTCAAATTCCTAATATTCGTTAGGAAGCTCTTTTCGATACGAACCCAACGGTTCCGGTTTTAGGAGAATCCGACGGTCGGATCTCCCGTAATGTCCGTTTGAAATAAATGGTCGAAATTCACGAACTGCCGCGGCGCGGTGCGTTCTATTCAGGCCATTATATTATATATTTAATATATATAATATATATTTCGTCGATAACTATTTAAAACGAATTTTATAAATAGTTTTGAATTCGTTTCAAAAACAATTTCAACTTCCATCTCAATTCAAATCAAAATTGAATCTTTCCTTATAAATTCGTTTTAAAATTCATTTCTATTCAATTCAAGTTTCAATTCAATTTGAATTCATTTCATTTCGTTTTAAATTCAATTCGAATTCGTTTTCAATTCGATTCAATTCAAATTGGTTTTCTATTTGATTCAAATTCGTTATATATTCAATTGAAATCAAATTCGTTATATATTCAATTGAAATCAAATTCTTTTTCTATTCAAATCAAATTCGTTATATATTCAATTGAAATCAAATTCGTTATATATTCAATTCATTTCGAAATCGTTTTTCAATACATTTCGAAATCGTTTTATATTCAATTCATTTCGAAATCGTTTTATATTCAGTTCATTTCGAAATCGTTTTTCAATACGTTTCGAAATCGTTTTATATTCAATTCATTTCAAAATCGTTTTTCAATACGTTTCGAAATCGTTTTATATTCAATTCATTTCAAAATCGTTTTATATTCAATTCATTTCGAAATCGTTTTATATTCATTTCATTTCGAAATCGTTTTTCAATACGTTTCGAAATCGTTTTATATTTAATTCATTTCGAAATCGTTTTATATTCAATTCATTTCGAAATCGTTTTTCAATACGTTTCGAAATCGTTTTTCAATATTCATTCTAAAATGAATAAAATCGATATAAATATCATTTACGTCAAAATGGCGTCAATCTAATCAACACGGCTTCATATATTTCTATTTTTAAATATTCTATTTCAAATATTTCTTATTATCAATATATTTCTATTTCAAATATTTCGTTCAACACATGACTAATCTCAACGAATGAGTACTGTCAACACATGAACCTTTATTTTATATTGATAAAGATGTAAATTTTATTATTAAAATATTACGTTCAACACATGACTAATCTCAACGGATGAGTACTGTCAACACATGAACCTTTATTTTATATTGATAAAGATGTAAATTTTATTATTAAAATATTACGTTCAACACATGACTAATCTCAACGGATGAGTATTGTCAACACATGAACCTTTATTTTATATTGATAAAGATGTAAATTTATTGTTAAAATATTACGTTCAACACATGACTAATCTCAACGGATGAGGACTGTCAACACATGAACCTTTATTTTATATTGATAAAGATGTAAATTTATTGTTAAAATATTACGTTCAACACATGACTAATCTCACGAATGAGTACAGTCAACCCATGAACCTTTACTTTATAATATTCTTTATCTTCTAAATTGGAATGAGGCCCAATCAATCACCATATAACGTCAATTATATGGATTTTCATACATCACACATATATAATAGCATTGAAAAATAATCAACCATCAACCAAAGTGCACTACACTGTATAAGCATCAAATATAGATATTTAACGCTTATAACAGCCTGTCAATCAATCGATCGACATATTTAATCAATCAGGATGAGTGAACTTCAAATTTCATCCCAACACCCGTGTGGGGTTTCAAACAATCAAACACAGATTTTATTTGTGCAGTTGGGCGATGTGTAAAATTTATCGGCCCAATCAATATCAGTCAAATCAGTGTATATAAACAAATCGGCCGATTTGTTTATAAATATTTATTTATTCACTTTCACGTTAAAAATTATATTTTTAACGATAAAACATTTTATTTTAACACATGAATTTCTATTCAGTTCATTTATTCAATAAAATTGATATTTTTATTTTTCTAACATATTTTAGAAAATTTCGGCGGCATAACGGCACGATACTAGAAACGGGATGAGGCCTAGCCTTATCCCCGGTCTAGTGAAGGCCCACGTCATTAACACATCAATCCATCCATTCCTTTTCACTAAACAACTCAAATTTCAATCAAATAATCTAACTAATTTTTGCAATCAAACAAACAAGTCCATGGTCTAAGGACGATTGTGTTGGGTGCTGCTAAACACCGTCTGCATCCTAGTGTATATATATAACTAGAAAAAGAAATTGAAAGGTGAGAAATTCTCACCGATAGCTATCCAATACCACGACTCTTCATTTAGAGAAGTCTTCGTCTTTCTCGCCTTTCTTCATTTTCGTCACCCGGATTCACTACATATATAAAATTCGAAATTTTACTTTGCTATTCAATATATAAAAATCGAATTTTTACTTTGCTATTCAATATATAAAAATCGAATTTTTACTATGCTATTCAATATATAAAAATCGAATTTTTACTATGCAATTCAATATATAAAAATCGAATTTTTACTTTGCTATTCAATATATAAAAATCTACTCTTTTCTATTTTTAAAAATCTAATCTTTTCTATATGCTACTCATATAATAAAATCGTATTCCTTTTATTTTCGAAAAAAAACCATATCCTTTTAATTTCAAAACCCATATCCCTTGAGCGTTAAAAATCATATTTTTACATGAAGAAAAATCATATATTTTTTTTCATTTAAAAAATCACTTCTTTTCGTATGTAAAGTTCTCGTCTTTAAAGTGATAAAAATCTCGTCGCTGTTATTTTAAAAACCTACATTCTAATGGTAACCTTATAAAGATCGCATCTTTACTCTAATAAAAATCAAAGAAAACATGTTCTTAAAATCAACAAGAATCTATTTTTGAAACCAAAGAAAATCCATAAATAAAAATCGAATCTTTACAGTTTTTCACATCATATCATTTCAATTTATATAAAGAACTTATTTTTATGATGCTATTTTAAAAAAAAAAATCCTATAATTTCATTACTGATTTTTACCCTATACGTTTATATTTTTAAAACTGATTTTAATAATGTATGTAACCAAAGTAAAATCAGATTTAAAAATAAAATAATATAAAAACTCACCTAAACATTGTAAAAATCCGATCTTTGAAGCTGAGGGGGTTCACGTCGGAGCCTGGTGGTTGAAGGAGGTCGGCGTGAGGTCTGGCCGTCGGGGGAGGGAGTGTTGATGGCCGGTGGTGGCACTGGAGCTACAGGTGGCGGTTCCGGGTGGGGTACTGATTAGGGCATCGGGTTTTTAGGGGTTTGGGGATTTTGGGGATGGCCGGGGGATCGACGGAGGGAGGTGGAGCACGGCGCAGGAGGGGATTGCGGTCGGGGTTTGGGTGGATTTGTGCTTCACGGTTTAGATTTGAATGGAGGTAGGAGGAGGTGGCATCGAGGAGATGGGGGGACTCCAGCGACTGGCGGCGCGGCTGGGGGGGGGGGGGGAAGGGGCGACGCAGGCGGCGGTTGGGCTAGGGCTCCGTCCATCGTGCTTTTTTTTCTGTTAAATGAAATCGGGGGGGGGGGGGCAAAGGTTATAGAAGGAGAAGGGGAGAGAACATTAATTTTTAATTATTTTATTTGCCACCTAAAAGCAACTTTTATTTTCGACCTCAAAATGAAGCCCACCGCCTGTCGTCCATAGCGTTTCACTCCCATTCCGAACACAATGGGATATGCATCGTAAGCTGATTCGATCGTTTTGATCAGTTTTCGTCAAAATCAACATATAACTCTATATATTGAATTTGAACGCGCATTTCAATTTACCGGGGTCGCATACTAACTTGAAAAATTCCAAAAAAATATTTTCTGGCTTCGTATTGACGATACGGTCCTATCAAAACTAGTTTCGTCGAATTCTGAGACCGTTAGAAAAATGGCCATTTTCTAATTGATTAAAATCAACTAAAACTAGTCAAACGCGTTTTCCTTTGCCATGCTCACATATTGATTCGAAAATTTATGAAATTTGGAATCTAGCAATAACTTTACATCACGGATCGAACAAAATTGGTTTCGTCGAAATCCGAGGTCGTTTGCAAAATTTCCATTTTTAAGGGCCTGAATTCCATAGCGACTATTCAGAATTTTCAATTGGACATATCTTTTGATTCCCGCTATGAAATTTTGATTTTTCGGATTCGTTGGGAAGATATTATCAATTAGATCCTAATGTTTTTGGTTTCACTAAAATCCGGATTGTTTTGCACCCGATACATTCAATTGAAGTTTGAAATCGAATTATCGAACTACCGCGCCATTTTCAATTTTATTTTATAATTATATATAATTATTTATATTCTAACGACGACGCGTATAATATATACATTCTAATTATATTCAAAATAAATTTCTCGTCGATATTATTTAAAATAATTCATTTTAAATATTCAAAATTCGCTAAAATCGCCAAAATAAAAATTTTAAACTGGTTCGGATTTTCCGGGTTATTACACCGGCCCTGACGATCCATGGGCCCACCTGAGTCTGGGTCCTGAGGCGCGGGCTAGAGCGTCTCGAATTCGGTAAGGACTATCTTTTGCCTTGGTTCATGACGGAAATCCAATTTCCAAATACGTGACTGTGCGGTTTTGATTGTGTATATATATGGCGACATGATATATGGTACCCATGTCGTCTATGATTGATAGTTATGATTGAAATTGTTTTTGAAACATATAAACACTAGTAATAATATCAAATGCTTTTGTTTTATTCGTATCAAACATATTTTGGTCATTATAAGGTAAAACTCTATCCTCCGGTTTGCGTTGCATTGTGTGATGGGAACTGAGTCTTATAATGGCTTCATTTTGATAAAAAGCATTGCGATGTTTAAAGGAATGATTTGTTTTAAAGCACTGGCAATCCCATGGAGTAAACCCGTTCCACGAAAGTGGCATGGTCCTGTGATTAGCCATATTATAAATGTGTTGAGTAGATTTCTCATACCAGTCCCATGACTGACTCGTAGTTTGTTTCACTCTCAAATTCGGGTGCCCCCTTTTTTTACACGGGCAGTCTTGTGTTCAGGTTTAGCAGGCTTTATCTGGATAGCTGGAGCTGAAGATGGATTCTATTATTTATCTCTTTTTATGCTGTTCAGCTCCTATTGTACATATTTTGTTTGTTTCCGCTGTAGACATTTATGTATAGCTGAACTATATTTGTACTAAGTAAGATCCTGTATACTGGGTAACTCTGATGATTACTTTTATCCAGTATATTCAATTGTTCATTATCTGGTGTATTTATTTAATTCTGTTTTGCTATTATTTGTTTCTGTGTTATATTCCAAAGATTATCCTTGTCTCCGTCTGTACGGGATTTGGGGTCGTCATAGAGCATAAGCTTGCAAATGGATGCGTGTCTGACATTGGACTTCGTTCCATGTGAGTTAAATCGATTTCTGTTAATGTATGTCTGTTTGGTGGTAGAGGATTTATTCTCTACTTAACACCCTGGTATATATTAATAGTGATTGATCGCATGGCATGAACTGTCAATGTGGCAGGCCAAGATGCAAATGATCAAGGCTTTTGTTGAAAAGCAGGGCCTTGTGAGATGATCAAAGCATAGCCTATTACGGCATAGCTTTGTGTATATCGTGACGTCGCGAGCCTCACACCCCGGTATGAGTCAAAAACGGGATATGGACCGTAGGGAGTGCACACGTTTCTTTCTAGCTAGTGGTAGTGTCAGTGCTTAAGCTGGCTGGCATTTTACTTATGTGGATGATGGATTTTGAGGCGCCTCGGATTTTTATAGGCCGTTAGTGGTCATGCTATAGGTTCAAAGGGACTGAGAAACGTGTGTTCAGGCATAACTAATCCACTGCCGATAGGCGGGGACCGGCCCTACCGCATCCAAGGGTTCACTGTGGGGGATCCTGAGGCATTTGCTAGAGTGTCTCGAATCGGAGAGGAGCTTGCCCCTAGCCGCGACTCATGATGGAAATCCAATTTCCAATACAACCTTGCGGTTTTGATTGTAGAACTAGTATGGCGACATAGTAGGATGGGGTACTATGCCGTCTATGATTGACACATTATGATTGAAATGTTTATTATATATATACCCATATATATACACACTAATATTAAATCTGTTTTATCATATCAAGCATCTTTTGACCATTATAAGGTAAAACCCTATCCTTCGGTTTGCGTTGCATTGTGTGATGGGACTTGGATCTTAAAATGGTTTCATTTTTCTAAAAAGCATTGCGTTGTTTAACGATTTACTTTAATTTATGCACTGGCAATCCAATGGAGTAAACCCGTTCCGCGTCAGCGGCGTGGTCCTGTGATTAGCCTTATTAGATAAGTTTAGTTAAGATTTCTCATACCAGTCCCATGACTGACCTGTAGTTTGTTTCACTGGCAAACTCGTGTGCCCATATTTTTCACACGGGCAGTCGAGTAGCTTTTTGCAGATATTTACAGGATCCTGGCTTACAGCTGAAGCGATATTCGGAAAGCTCTGTATACGTATATTCCTTTCAGTTGTATATTTGTAATATTTTTCCGCTGCTATTTTAATGTAATTTAAAACTCTGATATTATTGTATTTCTATTTCTGTAATAAGTATTCATACTCTATTATATTCTTGTACTCTGATGTAATTGTTGTAATCAGCAATAAAATGTTCTTCAGTTTGTGTTCCAATGCGTATTGTTCTCAAAGCAATCCATACTTTCCTTACTGGGATGTTTGGGTCATCACAATCGTTCTTTCATTTCTTCGAAGATTTGCAATTCCTTAACAGATGCCCTTGCTTATGGCAGCTAGAGCATACGGCCGTCGTTAACGGTTCTTTCCCCGATCTAGCCCTTTTCTTATTGACTTTTGGCTTCTTACTAACCTCAGGCTTTGTGCTTGACTCTAGGCTATCAGTTTCAGACTTTCTTTTGCTGCTAGAGCTGCCTTCTTCTTCTTCCCAACCATGTTGCTTATCATTATACTCATAGCGATAAGCCATTTGGATCATTTCAGAGAATGGGAGATTCACATGGGCAAGTACTCTACCTTCGTATTTCTTTTGAAGTCCTTTGATAAATCTCAGATTCTTCCTTACAAGATCTTGAATCCGTTCTAGGGAAAAGCGAGAAAGTTTATTGAATTTATTATGATATTCTTGGATGGTAATATCTCCTTGTTTCAGATTTTAAAACTCATCATGTAGTCGCTCAATTGCTTCTGGAGGAATAAATCTTTCTTTGAACATTTCTTTAAATCTATCCCAGGTTATATTACCTTCTGGATTTTCCTCTGTAACAATTTCCCACCAGATTAGAGCTTCATCTTTGAGTGCCCAAGATTCCAGTAATCTTTTGTGATCATCTCTTAGCTTTAAGCCTTGAAAGATTATCTCAGCAGAACGCATCCATGCCTGTGTTTCAATCATGGATTCTTTGCCCGAGAATTGTACTCCACCCAGATTTCTATATTTCATCACTAGAGCTTCTAGGTCGGGCTCTAGTTGTGGGAGTACGATTGGCTCATTAGATTGTCGAACCATAGAATTACTTCTTCTGTTTCTGCCACTCATTTCTACTATGTCTGCAAATAGCAAAGAGTCAGGCCAATACAATAGATATTGTAAAGCATAGAGGCATATATTTAAGAGTACATGAATCTATGTATGTGTGTTATTCAGCCATACTCATTCTAGGACATTGCTAGTCCTATCTATGATGAGTTATTCGTTTTAGAGTACTGCTGATTCCACTTCTGTTCGGTTTATTTATATGTTATATTCCGAGCTAAGTTTAACCAAAGCTCTGATACCAACTATGATGACCCCAAACTCCCGTAGTACGGAAGTAAGGATAATCACCATATAAACAATAACAGCAGAACAAAAATATAGAATTACAACAGATGAAGTACATCAAATTTCACTAGGAATAATATATCATCAGAGTTACACAGCATAATAGGATCATACTTAGTACATAATACAGTTTCAACTCAATATAAAATGTCTGCAGCGGAAATCAAACATAATATAATAAGTGAAGTCTGAACAGCATAATAAAAATAATGGGATCCATCTCCAGCTTCATAGCTATCCAGAATGAATCTGCTAAAACCTGTATACAAGGCTGCCTGTGTATAAAGAGGGCACCTGAGTTTGCAAAGTGAAACAAACTACGAGTCAGTCATGGGACTGGTATGAGAAATCTTATTTAACCTATTTAATAATAAGGCTGATAACAGGACCACGCCGCTAACGCGGAATGGGTTTACTCCATTGGATTTCCAGTGCATATATAAAGTAAATCGTTAAACAACGCAATGCTTTTTAGAAAAATGAAACCATTATAAGACTCATGTCCCATCACACAATGCAACGCAAACCAGAGGATAGAGTTTTACCTTATAAGGGTAAAAAATGCTTGATACGATAAAAACAGATTTAATATTATTATTAGTGTATATATGTTTCAAAAACACTTCAATCATAATACACCAATCATAGACGGTATAGCTAACATATACTATGTTGCCATACTAGTAATACAATCAAAACCGTATGGTGTCGTATTGGAGGTTGGATTTCCATCATGAACCAAGGCAAGAGATAGTCCTTACCGAATTCGATACAATCTAGCCCATGTCTTAGGATCAGAGCTCGAGTGATCCTTAGGAGCCACAGGGTCGGTCCACAACTAATGTTAGTGGATTATATATAATTCCTAAACAATATGTCTCCCCACCCTATGGGGAGTAAATAGAGCCACTAGGGACTCAATATCCGAGGTACCTCGCTTTCCGTCATCCACATAAGTAAAAATATCTAGGCTTGTAAAACCCAGACACCACTTCTAGCTAGAAAGAGACGCATGTTCTCCTTAGATCCTTCTCCCGTATTTGGTTCATACCGGGGTGTGAGGTCCGCAAAGTAACGCTATACACAAAGTTATGCTACAATAAAACTATTCTTTGATCATCAACCACGAGGCTCTTCTTTTCAACAATAAGCCTTGATCATTTGCATCTTGGCATGCCACACTGACAATTTACATCATGCGACTGATAACTATCAATATATAATCTCTGAGCTCATACGTCTCAGAGAAGGGTGTAAAGCAAGAGAATAAATTCTCTTCCACCAAACAGATATATATTAAATAGAAATCAATCAGCACAGAATAAAATCCAATGTCAGACATACATCCATTTACAAGCCCGTTCTGGGTCTGAATGAAACCGGGGACACCTTATTTCTCGTCCCATATGTCTAATACGGAAGAGAGGTGCTCGCTAATCCGGACATTCAACAAGTACGTCTGGACAACTACCATTGTAACCTTTCCTGGGAGTAAATAAGTCCAGGGCATCAGTAGCCATCCATTCGATGTGAAAATCGTCGGTCTTCAATCACCGTCTTCAAATCTTCGACTTGCAATCGTCGTATAATTATTTGAAATGAGAGTTAACTCAGACTTTTCAAATAATTCTCGAATATATATAATTTAAATCATTTCTTTTCATTCCAGATCGTTTATAATGTTTTATAACTATTTATCGCTATTTTTATTTATTTTTAAAATCGTCATTTTTAATTAAACGATGCTTCGGGTCATTACATGGTCCTGGCGCTGTTTTCATCAAAATTTGATTTACACATTTCTTAAAATCTAACAGTTGGATCTTAGCAAACTTTATATCATTAAAAAGATCCTTCCAAAACGAAACCAACGGTTCCAGTTTTGGGAAAATCTGACAGTCAGATCTTTCGGTATAATCGTTTAAAGTTACGATTTCACAACACGAACTACAGCAGCGCGATTCATTTTGTTTTAATTTATATTTATATATAACTATATAAATATAAATCATTCAATGATTTCAAACCATTTTCAATTCAACATTGATTTCTTTTATATATAAAATCATATATTACATTAAAAATGAAATTTTAATGTTAAAACAAATCTTATCACATCTTGAATCTTTCATATGATTTCATACTTATATAAAAATGTGAAATTTTGTTTCAACCTGTCATTACATTAGAAAATGTAATCTTTTATTTCAATGTATTATTACATTGGAAAATGAAATCTTTTATTTCAATCTCTGATTACATTAAAAATGCAACTGTTTATTTCATTCTTTTATTTACATTGAAAAATGTAAATTTCTATTTCATATCTTATTTACATTGAAAAATGTAATTTTCTAATCATATTTATTTACATTGAAGAATGTAAGTTTCTAATCATATTTTATTTACATTGAAAAATGTAAATTTCTAATCATATTTTATTTACATTGAAAAATATAAATTTCTAATCATATTTTATTAACATTGAAAAATGTAATTTTCTATACTTTCTTTAGTGGAAAATAGGCATAAGGACAAACTTTGGAAAAAAATTAGTCTAAAGGACGTCAAGTTTTATTTTTAGGATAAAGGACAAACTTTGAAAAAAATTAGGATGAAGGACATTGCTAAATATAGTTAGCATTTTCTGTAGTGTAAAACTGAATAATGCTAATTACGTTTATCATTTTTGTGTAGTGTAAAAAACTGAATATAATGCTAATTACATTTAGCATTTTCCGTCAGCTTAATTTTGGTTTAATGTTTGTCCTTCAGACTAAAAATCAAACTTGGTGTCCTTCAGCCTAATTTTTCGGTAAAGTTTGTCCTTTTCCGTAATTACCTCCTTTCTTTAATTACGAACAAAAATGTAATTTCCTTCTTTACTTTAATTACATATAAAAATGTAACTTTCATTCATTACTTTAATTACATATAAAAATGTAACTTTCATTCTTTACTTTAATTACATATAAAAATGTTGCTTTCATTCTTTACTTTAATTACATATAAAAATAAAATTGTAACTTTCATTAACTACGTGAATTTTCTTATGTAACTTTTTTTTTGAAAATGGGTAAACCGCCTCGTTAAAAACCTAACTAGTACTCAGAGTAAACACTAGATAGGGAAAAAGAGTGCGGCGTTTTATTAACAGTGAACCAACAAAAATGTACAAAGATTCAAAGTACATAGGGCATATTTACATCAATACATTAACTGCCTAAAATAAATAGAAAGAAACCAATACAGGAAAACCCGGTCCATAAAAAAGCATAACCACTAGAGTCCATGAAAAGCCCAAGACCGTACATGTCAGCACCAAATACCACTTATCAGGGAACACAACATCAATTTGAACTGCACTTTCCAAATTGGGAAAAAGAAAAAAACCTAATACCATGCCGCCATTATCAATTGGAGCAGAATGTGGGGCATTAGCCTTCGTCGTTCAGATCTATACCCCACTTCTCCAAGATCTTCAAGTCTTCCCACTTCTGAATGCCTCTTATTGACTTACGCAGTATGTATTTTAGATCCAGGTTCAATAGTTCCCATCTCTGGAACTTATTTCTCCATTGATTACTGTGAATTCTTTCATTTCTTTCCTTCCAGATATGGTAGATAGTGGTAACTATACTACAGAAGGCAATGTCTTATATAAATCCTCTATGCTGGAACGAAGATTTGAGGAGCAGAAGTTCATTCTCTAACGTCAGCGGATCTGCGGTCGATGGGGAACACCAAGGTTGATTCTGCAGCGGATCCACGGATAGGAAGTATAGGGACACTGAAAATACAGGTGATCTATGATCTCTAGGCTTTCAGAGCATAATACACAATTAGGATTCACAACATATCCCCACGAAATCATTTTATCTTTAGCAGTCAAATGGTATAGCATAGCTTTGTACGTACATAGAGACATTTTAGGGCTATTAATGTAGTGCCACGTAACTTTACACCAATCTTGCTCTGGTAAATGATCTCTAGAACTGTCCCAGGTAGAATAAAAGGAGAATCCATTTGGTATATCATTCCAACTCCAAAAATCTTTGTCATAAGATTGATAAGTTATGACCATTCTAATTTTTTCTGAAACCATTCTGGTCGCTAACAAGTTATTAGTGTTGATCTGACAATTTTGAATAACACTATTTACCATTAAATTTTCACCTCCACAAATACTAAAATAGTCCCAACCCAACAATTTAACTAGAATGTCGCTGTTAATCCATGGATCGAACCAGAGTTTAGAATCAAGTCCATTGACTATACGTCGATTAATGCTTTGAAGCCCCAAATTTATGTTTCTAAGTATTGATTTCCATGTACCAGAGCTATTAGAGTCGCATTTCATAACCCAAAAGTGTTCCCCATTACAATATTTACTTTCCATCCATTTTTTCCACATACTATCTCCATTAACAAAATGCCAGAGTAATTTAAGTGCAACAGTTGTCTTAATATCTTTAAAGTTTCGAAGCCGTACACCCCATTCTAATTTGGGATTACATAAAATATCCTAAGCTATTTTATGAGTTTTCCCAGCCCATATAAAATTCGCACACAGTCTATTAATCTTCCTAATAGTAGCCGCCGGTAACTGATATATCAACATCCAATACATAACCATAGGCGTGATGACAAACAGGTTAAGTTCAACTCTCCCCGCCATAGATAACGGCCTGCAATCCCAGCTATCCATTCTTTTCTTATGTAACTTTTCTTTCATTAAAAATGTAAGTTTTCTTATATACAATAAAATATGATTTTTTTTATTGTTATTATATTTTCTTTTCAAACCAGTGAGTATTTTTAATGATTTATATACATAAAAATGTAAAATGCAATGTAAATACAATTTATACTACAATGTTTATTTTAAGGTTTTATTTACATTAAAAATGTAAGATCACATGTAAATTCATTTTTTCTAAATGTTTATTTCAATGTCATATTGACATTAAAAATGTAGAATCAACTGTAAATTCATTTTTCTATATAGATGTTTATTTTTAGTGTTACATTGACATTAAAAATGTAAAATCAAACGTAAATTCATTTGTCTATATAGATGTTTATTTTTAATGTTACATTGACCTTAAAAATGTAAAATCAAATGTAAATTCATTTTTATGAAACAAATGACTATTTTTGATTACATTGAAAATGTAGATTTTAAGTTGACATATAATGATCATCTTCATATATATATATATATATATATATATATTAAAATTCTGATTTTCATATTATTCAAAAAATTAATATATAATAGCATGAATATTTTATAACACAAAAACATTTCAGAAAATTTCGGCAGCATAATGGCAGGATAACTAAAACCGGCACCGTCCCGATGTACGGCTCCTCGCACTACCTTAGGCCTCGCGGCGTTTACAAGGGGTTTAATTTCCTAATACATTTTTCTAGGCAGTCTAATACCACAATATCAATCAATTTCATCTTTCAACCACAAATAAACACCCAAAATTTAACCAATCACATACCACAAATCAATCAAGTCATCCATGGTCTGTGGACGACGGGTGTCGGGAGTCTCTAAACTCCGTCTGCATCCTAAAATAATTTTATTTAATTAATTTGGATTCAGAAATCTCACTTCGTCGTTTAATTCTTCCAAAATTGTAGAATGCTCTAAAAATTATGCGGTCAGTTCTGAAATATAGATCTCGATTAAAGGATTCCAACGCTTCTTGAATCGTTCGATTCCGACTCTGTTTGTAGAAGATATGGTCGTTAATGCCTTTGATAATTTAAACAAAAATTAATTAATAGTTAAAAGCCTAATTACATTTTATCAAGAAAAAACCCGTCGTTGCTTTCTTTCTTCTTCCTCGCGAGAACCCAAATCCGCACCAACCCTTCCTCCCGTCGCACACAGTCAGAGGTACTCTGATCCCGATCCAACGCCACTACTTCGAAGCCCTGACCACAAGCTACCGCCGCTTGAAAGGATGTCCAACTCGCACCCCTCCACGGTCTCAAAATCTGCTCCAAACTCACGCCCTTCTTAGCCAAATTCCAATCACCAGAAAACCCTATTCTCGATCATCACCGTATAGAATCAATGGCCTCACTTAGGTCTTCAATTAGTCCTCTAGGAGTTTATGATTTTATTGCTTGGATTAAACGAAAAAGAGGGAGGAACGAGAGAAGTTTCTGGCTATTGGTGTTGTTGAAAGTGGCGGCTAACCTTTAGGGATAGGGTTTCACCGTATATACTATGTATTTATACCAATACATATACCTTTATTTAATTTATTTAATTCCAATATACATGTTTATCAATTCAAACACCAAATCGAATCCAACGAGTGTCGCCCCTAACTAAATACCCTCATTTCAGACATAATGGGATATGTCCCGTAGGCCAATTCAATTGTTTCGATAGTTTTTTCTTTAAATTTAAATATAAAATATTTAATTATTTAACTTTGATCATACATTTTAATTTACTGGGGCCACAGACTGACTCTAAAAATTCCCGAAAAATAAATCTAGCTATGTTTTGAAGATACGGTCATAAAAATATTAGTTTCGCTGAATTTGGAGATCGTTTGAAAAATATCCATTTTCTGGTCGATCGAAATTGATCGAAATTATCAAAACACATTCTCTTTTGCCACGCTTACATATTGATTCCAAAAATTATGAAACTTGGAATCTTGCAATACTTTGACATTCCGGATCCAACCAGCATGATTTCGTCGAAAACGGAGGTCGTTTGCAAAATGGCTATTTATACGGGCTATATATTATATTAAATTCCATAGCGACTATTCTGAATATTCAACTGGCCGTAACTTTTGATTCCCGCTATGAAATTTCAAATTTTCGGATTCGTTGGAAAGATATAAACAGATTTAAATATTTTTGGTTTCACTAAAATCCGATTTAATTTGCATCATGTACAGTCAGTCAAAGTTTGAATTCAAATTTTCAAACTATCGCGCTATTACTAACTCCATTTAAAATTAAAATAAATATATTCGTTCTAAATTCGATTTTAATAAATTTTTAATCGTTATTATTTAAAAATAAATTATTTTAACTATTCAAAATTAAATAAAATAGCCAAAATAAAAAAAATTAAATTGGCTCTAATTTTCTGGGTTGTTACACATTCTCTAGCAGCTCACAAAAACAGTAGCTGCAGAATGCAGATTCCGTGCACACACACAAACAATAGGTACAGAACAGTATACAACAAATAAACCATAGAAATACATCAGTCGGGGTAAGGACTAAGGAACCCTAAAAACCAGGCGAGCCAGACGAAAACATAAAAGTCATATGCCAATAGCAGGACCAATGCTGAGGTCGCGAAGTCTCCATAATAGACGAGCAAGGAGTCAAAAAAACAAATATGCCTTCCAAACAAGCCAGCTCTACCAAGCTGGAAAGCGCTAGCCTAACGGTTCAAGGTCTCCCTCTCTAAAGTTCGCTTAAACCCGTCCGAGAGACAGCACCATCGGCCATAAGGAATCCCAGCAGATGACGAGACCCAAAAACCTAAAAATTCAGGGCTTACAGCATTAGAAAACAGCATAAGATAGTAAAGAGGAGGTGTGAAATGAGTGTACCACCAACAATCGCCACTCGACGAAAGGAATCAACCAATTCCTTCCCTGGGTGTAGTTAGTACCTCAGAAATACCAAAGGTACCTGCTAACCTCCAGGAGTGAGAACCAATGACTCCCCTGAAAGGCCTTCCCCGGAAAGCTAGGAAAACATCATCTCTAACTCTCTGGACAATGAAAGGGGAATCCATAGGCACACTGCGGAAAATTGCTTTATTCTGCGAGCACCAGATGTGCCAGCAGACAAGACAAGGGATCAGACAAAGAAGAATCGAAGGAATGGATTTACCTGAGATGCCCGTCCACCAGATTCTCAGCAAATCCGATAGCGAAGACGCATTACCTCGGCAACCAACCACGTTTCCGAAGTAATTCCAGACCGACTTGGCACAAGAGTCAAAGAAGAGGAGATGCAAGGATTCTAGAGAACGAGAGTTGCAACACCTACAACGGGAAACGATTGGGATTCCTATCCTCTGAAGGTTGTCATCTAGTGGATATCCTTTATGTAAGGTTCTCCACATAAACAAGGAGACCTTCTACAGAGTAGGAACATCCCAAATGAAAGAGAATAGAAAAAGGCAAGGTGCCAGAGTCCTTGTTGAATTCCAAGCTGCCTTAATCAAGAAGGGACTACCGTCTCAATCGGTTCCACCTCATGTGAATCTGATAAAGCCTTCACGGATTACATCTGTTTCCATGTCTCACTAGCGTACGACGGGACACTGGTGAAACTTGCGCCTGAAAGCCTGTGGTACTTAGCATGAAGGAACGTCGCCCAAAGGGAGTCGTTTGCTCCAAATCTCGCCCATAACTTGCAAGCAAAGGCAGTACAAATGTCCTTAGGGTTACGCAAGCTCAACTCACCCTCACTCTTTGGATGAAAAATGGTGTTTCTAGAAACACAATGATGACGGAGCGTGTTGTCCTTGTTACCCCAGAAAAAGGACGAAGCCAAAGAGCGGTAAGAGCGGAAGAAGGAAGAGGTAGGAGTCGTGGCAGCAAAGATATGTGATCCAATAGAGTCTAACACGGACTTTATTAGAACAAGTCTCCTTGTCTGAGAGAGAAGAGGCGCATTCCACCGAATGATCTTCCCCTTAACTTTATTAGTCAAGGGGTTGAAAATGGCATTAAGCTTCTTACTTCGGTAAAGAACGATACCGAGATAAGGTAAAGGAAGAGTGGCAGCCCCAAAATATGTAAAGGTCTAAATCCAGGAAGACCTGACCGTGGACAAGTGCTTCCCGAGGACAAAGCAGCTCTTATCGAAGTTAACAAGTTGCCCTGAGCTACTCCCATAAAGCCAAATAAGGCAAACAAACGTATGGATACAGTGATGACTACCATTCATGAAAATGATAATATCGTCAGCGAATGATAAGAAGGATATAAGAGGGCATCCCCTTGGGATGCCAAACCTGTGAATCTACCCAGCTTTCGTTAGTGTATGACTACCACAAATGAAAGCCTCAACATCGGTCACAAAAGGAGACGAGGATAGGGGGTACAACAACAAAATCACTATATTACAACTGTCACAAAATGCCAGTTGTAATAAAGGTCTTTTGCAACTGTCCTTTCATGAAAGTTGTTATAAATATGTTTTTAACAACTTTTTTATTTTGGTAGTTGTAATTGACACTTGTTAACCTTTTTCATTTGCACATTATAATAATAAATTAATAAACGTATTTAAATAATAATGCTCAATAATTAATAAAAGATTAACAATCAATAACTAATAATGTAATAATAACAATTAATATATAATATTAATTATTTTCAGTAAATAGCTAATATTTTTTGATAATTTGAATAATAAATAATAATTATTATTAAAAAGTTAATAATTATTTTTTTAACAAATAATTAAGAACTAATCGTTAATATTAATAATTAAGAAGAAATACTCAAGCAATAATATCTAATATTTAATAATTAATTTTTGATAATTAATAGTTAAAATGTTTTATTGGAAAGTTGTTTAAACTTATTTTCAACAGTTCTGTTTACTGCTGGCTGTAATAAAAGGTCTATTAAATATTAGTAATAACTAATACTTAATAATTAGTGATATTAATATTTAAGAACAATTATTAATTAATATTCAATAATAACATTACAAATTAATAATTACTATTATTAATTGTTATTTTTTAATAATTATTGTTGAGTATTTAATAGTTAATAACTAGTAGCATAGACATTATAATTAACTTTTAATAATTAGTATTCAATTATAACTTAGGAGAAATAAGTAACATATAATAATAACTATCATTAGCAAATAATATTCAATATTTTACGAAAATCTTATTCTTAGGAAATTCATATTATAATTAATATAAATTTTTGCTTATTACTTCTAACTTGCACTGTTTAATTGTATAAATTTTGGCGAAACATGAAAATCTAGCGGTGTATGTTAATGCGAAACACGAAATTGAGGCGGCAAAAGTAAAATTTGGCTCCAAATTACTATTTCTACTCCCGTACCGACCTTTCATTTTATCTTTCCTAAATTAACATCGATCCCCAATTCTTCCTTCCTCAGAAAACTTGCGCCTCAACAAATTACTCTAATTGCTACCGCTGAACATGGATGCATCAACGAATTTAATGATTTGATGACTTTGATTAGCTTCTTCCTACCTCCAGTCGCTTATCGCCAGATTGATTTTGTTTGAGAGTGAAGCAGACTTCCTCAGACAAACTTCTGCGGACTAGGGGTGGTTTAATCAAAGTAATGGGGTGAGACAATGGCTTGTTCTTGTTTGAGAGTGAACCGGACTGGAAATAGCATGGCCAAATTCTTCCGTCTGTATTTGTTACAATCTACCGGAGCATAGTTTATATGGTCGGTTTCATTTATAAGGAGTATAGTTTGTCTTATTATCTGTTTTTGAGTTTGTTTCCAAATTCACAAGCTGAACTGGTATGACTCTTACGTTATGCTTGGATTTATAATATTTTTGAAACGTACACAATTTGTTTGTATAAATGATTGATTCATGTTGGCTTAACCGTAGGTTTGTTGACTCACTATCGGATTATGCTATATGGAAACAGCTTGACAGCTCCATTTTTTCCTGTATGCTTCATATTTGTTATTGATACACATGTTGGTCATGACTAATTATCCAATATACGTGACAAAAGTTTGCCTTTCACGGTAGTCAATCCAACAATGTGCGCTTTCTGTTCGGTCATCTCTCGGGTATGAATATAAACATAAATATGGTACATTGTTGTAAATTAGTTTAATAGAGATTAACTGCTCCCTTTAACTAAAAATTCTTTTAGACTGATTTCTGTTTGCCGCCAAATTTGTAGAAGAGGTTATATGTTTGGGTAAATGTCTGTCTCTATGTATATTTTCATTTATCTTCTTCATCTGTGATTTTGGTCACCTTAGCACACATTTCTTGAAGAAAGTCGTATTGACAACCAATGTACATAATAGAAATTATAAAAAAAGTGAAATAGTAGAAAAACTTTTTTACTCAGTCTATGATATTTACTCTTGCAATTTTTTTCCATGTTACAATGTATAATTTCTACATACATATATACCAAACTTGTTGTACTATAATATTATATATGCGTATGAATACCAACTGTGTAATGTCATTACCATAATATGCTCCAGTCACCGTCATTCGTGTCTGTAATCATTGTTATACATAGGCAATGAGTTTTCTTATTGTGCTTTTGAGGCTAATAACGGGATTTGTTATTTTATGGCACCACTGTCATGGCTCCATGAATGTCTTACAGGAGAATGCCTACGGCCTTCGAAGTTCCTCTAGTTAACTTGAGTTCGCTGCTCGTTCCTTCCCCTGTGCTCATTTGATTTTGCATGCTTCTAGTCCCTCTCATGAGCTTCTAGTCCCTCTCTCTTATCTTCATGGACAATTTTGCAAATAACCGAAACGCACTTCGTGACTTTTTCAACGGAAGTGGCCTCATTTTTTGGCTTGGTACGTCGTCACTGGCCTGGAAGTTTGGGGTTAGTCTGGTGAGGCTCTTCAGATTCTATCATAATTAGTCTGCGTTTGTCTTTTGTATTAGGTTTTTTTGTGAGCTGTAATTAGTTTCTGGTTTTGGGTTTTTTTTTGGGTTGGTGTTTTCACTCTCGATGTGTGTTCCTTGTTGCTCTCCTATGCCAGATCGACATTCCATAACGATAACTAATGCTATAGTGGATAGGGATTCTCGATGGTTTTGGTTTGCCTTAGTTGTCCATCTGTAGTGTTTTAACCCTCATGTTATGTTAGTTTGTTTGCAAGTTTTTGTGTTGGGCAGTTGTTTCTGGTGAATCAAGCCTGTCATCTTGCAACTTCATTGCTGCTTTGGTTAGTCTGTTTCTTTGTGGTAGGATTTTCAGATGTAATTCTGTTTTGGACAAAACGGGGTATGTCATTGTTGTTGCTGTGTAGATATTACATGGAGTGTTTCTTGTTGGGGAATGATGATTGGTTTGGTCTTTCTGAATCAAGTCATGTCCCATTCAAGAGGTAAAGTAAGATGCAAGTAACACTTTGTTGTTGACATGTTTTATGGTATGGTGACATGGAGTTTGTTTTGCTGCTCATGTTTTATGGAACTGCTTTGTGTGGTTTAGACTGTGTGTTGTCATAGTGTATGCCATATTTATTGTTTTTGTCAAAGTGTATGTGTATGCTTCTGGAAAGCTTGTGTAAGCTGCGACTATCTATTGGTAGTCTTCAGTATGGCATTGCTCCCTACATGTAGTATTTTTATATATAGCAGTCTAGACATATAGTCTAGCTCTTGTACTATATGTTAAGATGGTAATAGTGGTCGATCTACTCTGAAAACCGAATATAATAGTTAAACAAACTGCCAAAAAAAGGGTTTGAATGCATTGTATTAGCTGTTTATTTACATTTTTCCAATTTCCGTTACATGCATAAATCTATACTGCAACACTAAATGTTTGATAATTTCTTTCTTAGGAATGGATATTAAGGAGAAAAAGGAGCACAAGGAGATTAACAGGAGCGGAAGAAAGTTAGAACTGTTATAAAGTCTTTTGGTCAACTTTTTTCCAACAGAAAAGACTGTTATAAAGAGTAATATTATATGATTAGTTTTGGTTACATATTTTTTTATACAGTTTTTAGTAGCTTTAGCAAGTTTGAATCAAGATACCATATTTTCAACTTAATTATGGCATTTGTTCCTTCATATCATTCCTTTTGCCTTCACTTTAAGTAATTCATCGTCTTCTAAATGAAGGAAAATACTAATTGACATTATTTAATTATGAAGTTTAGTTTTTCCTACATGCATTATTTAAGTAAAGATACCCTCCGACTTCCCTTTGAGTTATTGAAGCATCTCATCTCATTTTGTATTTTTTTTAACCAGGTTTGTATGTTTGGGATCTGTTGAAGTACTTTATCTGAGAGACCTGGACCTGATTAGTATGTAGCTACAAGTTCTGAGTATGTGGGCAAAACTTTTTTCATATGTATTTTTGTGTTGTATCGATGTATATATTTAGGAATGGTTTGTTTTTTGTAAAGTTTAACTAGTAATGTGAATGACTACTTTAGATCGTTTTGTTGGGTATTTATTTATTGTGTTTTGTCAGCGTATTATGTAAAAAAATGATGAGTGTTTGAAAAAAAATGACATATTGTTTTGGTTTATGTTTTAAGTTTGTTTGATATCTTAAGTTTTGTAGCTAATATGTTCTGCAATGAATTCTTTTATTAATAATATGTATATAATTTGTGGATATATTACAACTATAAAATAGAAGTTGTAATAAAATATACCACAATGATTATAATTAGTTGTAAAAATTAAAACAACAATGGTGCATAACCATTGTAATAAATTTATTACAACGGTGGAAAAAAATTTTAAAATACACATATTACAATGGTGTTGCAACGGTGCAGAAAAGTTGTAAAAGATTTTAGTCTATTACAACTTCTTAATACACGACGGTTGGCCCACCGTTGTAAAATGTATATTACAACGGTTTTCCACCGTTGTAATATGGTTATTTAGTTGTAGTGGGGTCTCCTTGACGTAGACCCCTTCCAGCCTTGAAAAACTCGTTGGCTGATCCGTGTATGAGAATGGAAAACCAACAGTTGGAGACCGGACGCCATATATGATCTACGAGAGATTCTGGAAAATCGAATGCCCTCAGAACCTTTATGATGAAGAATCAAGACATGCGATCGTAAGCCTTTGCCATATCTAGCTTAATCACCACATCCTCGATATGAGAAACCAGCTCTTAGGCTAAAAGGACGTATCAGTAATCAAACGTCCTTTTACAAACCCATCCTGAAAAGAAGATATAATACACTCAAGAAACCGTGCTAGTCGAGATGCTAGGACCTTCGAAATAACCTTGTTAGAAAAATTACACAAGGTAATTGGGTGAAATTCCATATAGGAATGCGGATTGTTGCATTTGGGAATAGGAATAAAGTTGGTGGGAGTTCACCCCATTGACAGATCTCCATCAGAGAAAAAAACCCGAATGGCGAGGCAGAAGTTGTTGGAGAATGGAGTATTAATGACAGCAACCTTATTTTAGTATTAATTGATTATAAAATATACACTAACACTTTTGTCTAGAATATATATATGCACACACACATATACATGATTTATATACAGGAATTATTACTGAAGCTGTACAGTATAAAGATATTGGAGATTCAGAATTCAGAGATATGTCAAGACTCATGAGTATTCAAGATTTCAACAGTTCAAGACTAACATAGTTATAGAGTCTAGATTTTATAAGACTCTAAATAACACTCCAGGTTCAAATTCAAATTCTATTTTCAAATTCTATCTTCAATCCTCTCTATTTTATTTTCTATCTTTTCTATTGTTTCTTTCTTACTTTACTTTTGTTTTAAACTCAAGTTTTATAAGTTTTAGATATTTATATTTTTATACTTTATATTTATATAGTTTTAAGCTTTATAATTTTATAAATATGTTTATATATTTCATATGATTTCCTACTTTATAGTTTTAATTTATAACAATATATTTTAATTCAAGAATTATATTTATATCAAAAAACTTGAAAAAGGCTCAAAAAATAATTTTATACTAAGTATATGTCGACATATAGAAAACATCATGTCGACATATAACTGTCATTTTTTCAAATTTGAAAGGAAGTGTCTTTTCACTATTTGTGACGGCTCTAGAGCGTTACAACCTTTCACACACTATAAAAAGGGTTTGATTTCGAATTTTTAATCACTCCTTCTCCACTTTCACTCTCTTTCATTACACAATTATTTCTTATCATTTTTATGATTTCTACATCTATACTTCAGCCGAATTCAATTCTTTTTTCACTAATCTTCTTGTAACACCCCTAAGTCCCACATCGTGGAAGCTTGTGTGTAGTGTGGACTTATATAGTAGAGCCCATCTCCTACTAACGCCGAGGCCTTTTGAGGAACAAAACCCCACACCTATACGGTGGATAAGTTGGGGACAATATCTTGCGTGAACGGAGGTGTGGGCTGTTACAGTGGTATCAGAGCTTTGGTTTATCAGAGCTTTAGCCTATGGGGTAAAAACTCATTACAGATGAGGTAGCGATACCCTAGAATGAGTGGGATCAGTCGCGGAATCCTTCTTGAGAGAGACCGTATTTTGAAATTATAAATAGTTTTAAAATGGTATCGAAATGTTTTTTTTAATAAATATTTTCGAATATAAAATTTTGTTTAATATTTAAATCTTTCTTTTTTAAGATTCCCCTTCCATTTGAATCCATCTTCCTTTGTAGATCCCTTTTTATTAGGTTCTTTCATTCGTTCAACTTTTAACTCGAATTCTATAACTTATCCCTGTCCATAACAAGGTAAGAAGTAGAAGGAGAGTATAAGTCTTCTAACAAGTCCATTCTTATTATATATTGGTTCAAAATTGTAAATTGAAAGCTATTATAATATAAGATTTTCTTGATGCAATATTTAAATTTTGATATATATATATATATATTTGTTTTGGTAATACCAATATTTCGAAGATTTTATGTTTATACTTTATGATTTTATATTTTCTAAATATTTTGAATAAGATTTAAAGATGTATATTTTGTAAGCATTTGATTTTATCTTGATTTAATATTGTTCTTATGTATTTGATTTAATAATATTATTGTATATTTATTATGAATTATGGTTGAATTTAATAAATAAATAAATAAGTGGGAAGAGATATAATTCCCTATTTAAATATTTTAATAATTTGGATTATATTATTTATAATGTATGGTTTGGAAATTTGATATATATTCTGTTTAACTATATAAAAACGTTTTGAGTATTTATTTGACATTAAAGTTGGTCTATCAAATACTTAGTGATTTGGGTATACGTCTGATCAACGTATACGTTAAATCCTATATGTACTTGATAGATATAGGGTCACACTCTAGTCGCTTGAAAATGATTATGGTGATGACTGCAGCATCATCGATATCTATTTTCGGGCTTCGAAAGTGGGATAAATATTTATAGCTAATCGAGACGTCAATTGAGTACTTGAAACCATTTTGAAATGTTTGCAAATATTTTAACTTTTGATTTATATATATTTCAAATTATATATATGTATGAGAATAGATATAAACCACGGGTTTAATATATTAAATCATTTAATTACTATTTCCCTACTTCGTTCCTTTTCGGGGACGAAAAGGTTTGAGTGGGGGAGATTGTAACAACCCGTTATTTCCAATGATTTATATTCCAATTTAAAATGAATTTTTATTTTGAAAATATTCTATAATTTTTCATAACGGGAATTTGAAATTTAAGTTACGAACAGTGAGATGTAGAAGCTATGAAAATTTCATTGAAAAATTTGAATGTTTTTCTATCGCGCAATTTTCAGTGCAAAGCTACGCATAACAGTTCAAATTTTATCGATTTTAAAATCTTTTCGAAACCAGCTCGGACAAACATGAAAAATATTCTATCCGTTGTCAGTAATCCAACGGAGAAATTCGTTTCGCCAAAATCGGACGTTTTGACATCCGTTTTACATCCGCATGTTTACGTTAAAGGGGTCCGTGATGCATTTTTGAACGGAGCATCCTGACACTGCAAATTATATACCGTTGTGTCCGCCTCAACGCGCTGATTTCTGCAATATATTCACCTGTCAGTTTCGGTGTTCGGTTCGCCCTAAAATTGTGAAAATGTTTGTATAGTTCATTTTTGAAACGGAGCCATCTGAGTTCGATATGTCCCTTTTCCGATCTTACATGTCTTTCTAACCATTTTGGGTCTGCAAAAGTTATCTTTTTATTTTACTAAGCCATAAATAATTTTTTTTTTTGTTTATTTTGAAAACTTAATACATAAGGTGTGCGTTTCCTCTTCCATTTCAAAAGCCATGCACCATTTTACTAAACCATACGTTAATTTTTTTTCTTCTTTCTTTTTATGCCTTTCATTTGCTTTAATCAAAACATACGTACATATATATAAAAAGGAATGAAAGAATGTATGCATAGTTGCCATTTTTCAAGACATGCATTACTTTATTTTTATTTTTTCCATGCATGCGTTTATCATTAAGACCATTCATGTTGGAATCCTTTCTTTCCCCATTACCATGCGTCCCCTTTCACATTCATTTTCTTTTGTTCCATGTTTGTTCTCAAGGCCAGTCTGCATCGCCTTGTGTAAAAAAAAAAGTGAGAAAGAATAATATCATTGGATGTTACAACGTTTACCACCTTTGATTTCTGGGTTGCTTTAATAAAGTAAATTTGAGTTCAATAAACGGTCTATTTGAATTGGTGAACGCATCACTGACCGGTACGTAAGTGGAGCGAGTATTGGGGATCCACCCACTGTTATCTCGTTATTGAAAATATCTTTACTTGTTCATAATAAATAAAAGAATGCATTGGTCCATCTCCCATCAATTATTCCCCACTACATGTATGTTTTTTCCTCGTTCACCATTCCTTTCTTTGCCGAGTTTCCTCCACTAGCCGGGATTATTTCCCTTCCCCTCGCCTTCAACTAGTCATCCGCCTTTTCCCTAAAGCCACACTCTACTTGAACAGCCACACCCTGCTCCATCTGATAGCCCACACAAACCCTCATCAACCCTTCCACTTTGGCTACAGCCTTCCTCCGACCAAGAGCCATCCCTTCGCCTACCAATCTACGAACCTCCCCAGCCTCGCGCCCTCACCCACGCCAGCAACTGAGCTCGCCCAACCGACTAACCCGACAGCCCGCCTGGAGCCGACCACACCAGTGATTCCTTCCACCTTGACTAAAATGTGCCGAGCCACTGTGACGGCCTATGATTCCTTCCTCTTATTCCCTTAAGTGAATGGTACTGTTGTGTTCATGGGTGTACGTGTGTTTTAATTTTGATGGGTGATTGTAGTTGTATGAGTGTTGCGTGAGTTTTTGTGTTCGTGTATTGTATATGTGTTTGTGTTTTGTGTATTGGGTGTATTGCGTCAGTTTGTGGGATTAGTTTCCTTGTGTGTGTCTATATTGTGTGAGTGTGCTTCTGTGTGTGTTGAGTGTGTGTATGGTGTGCATTAGTTATCATTTGTGTATGTATTATATATATAAATAACTTATAAATTTATATTTATTAAATGTTATATGTGTGTGTACATATATATATAATGGTTTTGAAGTATTTTGTGTGTATTTGTTTTAAATATAAATATTATATATACGTGTTTATGCTTTTGTGTTTGTAATTTGCGTTGTGTGTTTGCGGTGTGTGTTGAATTTTAAAATATATTTTATAAATTTATCATGTTTACGTATATAGAAATATATTTATTTTATTTTATTAAAGAATTTTGTGTTTATTTTGTTGAATTGAATTTGGGTGTTGAGTTCGGAAACCTTTCCAAAAACCCAATACCGTACCGTCCAACACCCAATTGTTGTACCGATCAATTGAGAAATTCCCCAACTTCCTCTCATGAAAATAAATATATATTGAGTGATAGCGAGTTGAATCCGTTCTGAATCGTGCTTGGAAGTTGCCATCTCATTCGATGTTTGTCCATCTGTTGTCTCCGTTCTGTGCCACGAAAGGTGAGTTTATCTCACACTTGACTTACATTTTTCATGGATGTTAGATCAATAATGAACAGTTATATAAAATGTATAGGATTGCTGATAAAAAAATTGTTTGATTTGATATATATGCACATTTCATATGTGACACGATATATTCATATGACACGTAGTTGCACTGATGATATATGCTGTGATTGTTGCTATGTGATTGTTGATACCCCTAGTCTAGAAAAATCACTAAGGGTTGAAATGATACATACCCGAACGGACATTAGAATAGGGAAAAATCGTTGTTGGTTGAAATGATAGACCTGAACGATTTTTACTGAATTTGGGATCGTGGGTTGAAATGATAGACCCGTAGAAATTTTATAAATTGCGGATTGAAATGATAAATATCCGCATCACTTGACCATAGGGTAGAAAACTATATACGGACACCGTTGGTCGTATTTTCGAAGTATTTTGATTTGGAAATTTGATTATAATGAAATAACTTAATATTTATTTATTTTTATATATTTATATTCTAAATATTCTAAACTTAAATTTTTATACTTTTGAATTGTATGTTTTAAAAAAATGATTTTTGTTTTAGTAAATATAGATTTAATGTTTTTTTTAAGTTTTACTTATAATTTATTTATTTTAAACTATATAATTTGATTATATAAGTATTATTAACTTTTATATTATTATAAATAATTATTTTAAACTTATTTCTATATTATTTTAATCTTATACATGTTTATATAATCTATATTCCAATTAATTTTAGAATTTTATAAACTTATATATATATATATATATCTATTTTCAAATTTATTTCCTTATACATATTTTATTAACTTTAATAATAAATGTCAGGATGGGTAAGTTAGATTTCGTGATTTAAATTCGAAGTTTAAATGTAAATATGTATAATGATAGCTGAATAACGAATGAACTCATATTAAGTTAGGAATTCGAATTGATACGAAATTTTAGTAGAAATGAATTTGAATTGCGTAAAATAATGTTTAAATTGAAATTTATAATTGATATGAAATTGAATTTGAATAGTTTTAAATTATGAACTTTGATAAAAATGAATGTGAATTGGGTAAATTGATTTATTTTGAATTTATAATCGATATGAATTGAATTCAATTTTAAGTGATTAATTATGAATTGGAATATATAGATATTATATGCGGAATTGATTTTATATGGTTTGGTTTGAATTAAGTATTTGTTAAATCAATGTATAAAAATGGTTTTAAATCGTAATTCGTTGAATGGAAATATATGATTTTTATTTAGAAGTAACAGTTTTGAATTATATGACTTGAATTACATAACTCGATATGTTTTGTTTAAATTGTAAGTGTAAGTTTTGAATTGAATCTCATATTTCGAATTTTGAACCAAAGTGTTGGATTCAAATGAATCGACTTGAAACAATTTCTTATAAAGGAAAATTTTGAATCATTTGAATGGTTTCAAACTTGAATTTTTGCGAATATAAGCCGAACCAAAATTTTAATCGAAGTTAAAGGTTTTGATATCGATTTAAACGGAAATTGAGATACTTAAAGTATAACTTAAATATAGGTCGATTTTGGATTTGAGATTCCATATGCGAATACTTTCAAAAAAAAATATCGAAGTTAAAATGTTATATTATTAGTTTATACTATATTTGAAATCTTTTGATATGTTTCGAAATCGATTTGATTAGCGATAAATGAGTTATTTTCAAAATTAAATATATTCGAAGTTAGATATTTAATTGTGATTTCAAATTTGAATATGAGATTTTGTATAATCGATTTTTATAAATTGATTTATAAAATAATGATCACGGTGTGAAAAATGTAAACGATTGGTTGTTAAAGAGACCAGGATCGGCTATTGTCATACTCTCTGCCAATACCGAAAACCACTTTAACAACTGTGTACGCGGTGGAGTTCCAGAATGAAGGGGATGATTTGGCGAACGACTCCATTTTATTTTATTTCATATTAATCACGAGACCCTGACTACCTTGAGTCAGCTTGATGTGGCTAAAACAGGAGCTATGCACGGACCAAGTGAGATCATACCTCTTATCGAGCACACTTCTTCGATATTATTATATTACTGTTGTGATTCGATTTGGGCCCTTTTGATTATGGGAGTGTGTATCGAGGTGGGCAGTAGTAGCTACTATGTGTTACCACCATTTCTGCTCTGCAAACGGTGAATCCACCCTGGCATTCCTTGCGTACCTTGTCACATGCCTTATACGATCCCACTACAACTTTGTTTTGTATCGTTTTATATGGAGTGCCCTCTGATCAACCTCCAGTTTACGGAGGAATTACGGTACTGTATATACTATGGGAATATATAAATGGTGTAAGGGTAATCATGGTAATCCCTCTTACGCTATTTTGATATTTTACTTTACCGATAGACACTATTGTATATAGCGTATTATATTATATAGTATTAGTTTGACGGATCCTTAGAGGATGGTGATCCCAAACATCCTTTAAGTTATTGATTGCATTTCATTGAACATTTCATTTGAGTTGATTTACTTTCACGAGAATGTCAGTCCTGATCCGAGTTGTTTTATTTGCATTATTGCTCGGGTCAGATCAAGTATTCCTGTTTCGAGATTCATCTTTGGAATTTGGAGCTTATATTGGATTTTGGCTAACCTATATCTACCTGTGATGATCAGTTGTGTCGGTCGTTCAGTTATTTCTGTCATTCTATTTCAGACAGTTATCAATTATTTATTTTATTAGATTTCCGCTGTATTATTTATGTAAACTCTGATGTAAAAATTTATTTAGTAGCTTCATGAACTACTATTGTATTTTTGTATTTTCTGCTGCGAGATATTATATTACTCTGTATCTATGTCTGTGATCTGTCATTCTGTGATTCTGTGATTTACACTTCTTCTCTTTACACTCTCTACTGATTACTGTCTAAATCAAGTGTTATTGAAGAGTTATATGGCTATTGTAATTATTTGGGAAGTATTTGAGAATTGGTGTTTTCCTTGTAGCCATGAAATCAAGGAAGGGAATCAGTGTTTTTCTTGTTGCCGCAAAATCAAGGAACGGGAGCGACGTTAACCTTGTAGCCGTGAAATCAAGGGGTGTAATTGGATATTAATATAGTAATAAAACTCTGCGCAATCCAGCGTTGTGTAGGACTGTACGTAGGAGCAATCCGAACCAATATAAAATCCGGTGTGTTCTTTCCTTTTCTGCATTTTTTATTTCTGTTTATTTTGCATCTGTTTTTGATTCTGTGTCTGTGATTGTTTCTGTGGTGTTTGATTCATATAGTTTATCACATAAATTTTAGATTTGGTTTATATTCTCAAAAACACTATTCACCCTCCTTCTAGTGTTTATTTTGCCTTAACTATCCTTTCCGCAATCCCTAACAATTGGTATCGGAGCAAGGTCTTTCAAAAAGTTCATAATCAGATTTTGAAACTTTTTTAATTGGGAAATTTTGGAATTTTTGTTAACACTAGTGTCAATTCATGCATTGTATCAATGTTGAAAGGGTCTGCATACAATCATGTGGAAAAGGCGTGTGATCTACTGAAATATTATTCAATTCAGGAAAAGATGTTTTCTATGACTTTTGAAAATTCAAAAGATGAAAAGATGGGTAAAATAGCTTTTGAAAATACAAATTCTGAAAAGGTTGCTGTTGGAAATTCAAATCCCAAACTGGTATGTTATATGGCTGTTGATAATTCAAATCCTGGAAAGCAATTGGATAGTGGCTGTTCGAGACATATGACGGGAAATCCAGAACTACTCAATAATCTTAAATATGAAGTAGGTGGAATGGCAAACTTTATAGATAACTCTAAAGGATACATTATTGGAATCGACAATGTCAATAATTCTGAAAATCCTACTATTTCTGATGTTTTATTAGTTAGGAATTTAAAACACAAATTGCTAAGTATAAGTCAACTTTGCGATAAGGGTTATAAAATAAACTTTGAAAAGAATAAATGTTTTATAGAAGATAGTAATTCAAAAGTTATATTCGAAGGAGATAGAAAGAAAAATATCTATATATTGAGTATGAAAATCTCCAATGATAACCTATGTCTTATGGCCAATACAAGTGACCCCTGGATTTGGCATAAGGGATTTGGTCATATAAATTTCAAACACATCTCTAGGATTTCTAAATTAGATTCAATTAGAGGATTACTCAAAATGAAAGTTAAAATTAGTAACTTATGCGATGCTTGTCAACCCGGAAAATTAAAGAAAAGTTCATTTAAATCAAAAGAGGAAATCACTACATCAAAACCATTAGAGTTAATACACATGGATTTATTTGGTCCATCTCAAGTTTAATCAATAAACCATAATAGATATGTTTATGTTATAGTCGATGATTTTTCTAGATTTACTTGGATTTTGTTTCTTAAAATAAAAGTGATGCTTTGATCAATTTAAAAAAAAATTCTAAAAGAATTCAAAATTTATTATCACTAAAAATTAAAACAATAAGTAGTGATCATGGTGGAAAATTTGAAAATGAAAATTTTGAAAAATATTGTAATAAAAAGGGAATAACCCATAAATTTTTAATTCTGAGAACCCCTCAACAAAATGTAGTAGTTGAACACAAAAATAGGACGATACAAGAATTATGTTATCCGATAGTAAATTACCAAGAAATTTTTGGGCTGAGGCAGTTGCAACTGCTTGCTATATTATTAATAGAATTTCAATTAGACTTTTAACTCATAAAACCACATATGAACTTCTGTATAACAAGAAACCAAAAGCATCATATTTTAAAATATTTGGAAGTAAATGTTTTATACTAAATACAAAAGATAATTTAGACAATTTTGATTCAAAATCCGATAAAGGAATATTTATTGGATATTCAGAAAGAAGTAAGGCATATAAAGTTTTCAATACTCGAACCAATGCCATAGAAGTAACATTAAACATATCTTTCGACGAAAACTATAAAAGTATAACTTAAAACAATGAAGATTATTGTGAAAATGAGATTAATGAAATATATCATGAAGATAGTCAACCAAATAAAAGAATTAGATTACTTAGAGATCATCCTATAGAAAATATCTTAGGAGATATTGAATCCATTGTGAGAACTCACAATCAATTAAAAAATATAAGTAACACTGCATTTATTTCAACTATTGAACCTAAAGATCCAAAGGAAGCATCTTCGATGATTTATGGATACTTGTTATACAACAAGAACTGAATCAATTAACTAGGAATGATGTGTGGGAACTTGTTCCTAAACAAGAAAATAAAACTATAATAGGAACCAAATGGGTTTATAAAAATAAAATGAATGAACATGGTGAGGTCATAAGAAATAAAGCACGATTAGTAGCACAAGGTTATACTCAAGAAGAAGGAATAGATTATGATGAATTTTTTGCCCCAGTAGCAAGATTAGAATCTTTTAGGATTTTACTAGCTTTTACAAACCATAATAAATTCAAATTATAACAAATGGATGTCAAAGGTGATTTTCTAAATGGATTTGTTAAGGAAGACGTATATGCAAAGCAACCACCTCTATTTGAAGATAAAAAACTACCAAATCACGTATGTAACTTAAAGAAAGCATTATATGGATTAAAATAGGCCCTAGGGCTTGGTATGATAGATTAAGAAATTATTTGTTATAATCAAACTTTGAAATAGGAAAATTAGATAATACTTTGTTTATTGAGAAAAATAATACAGATATTCAATTAGTGCAAATATATGTTGACGATATAATTTTCGGATCGATAAACGATAAAATGAATAAAGAATTTTTTGATATTATGACTAAAAAATTTGAAATGAGTCATACGGGAGAACTATCATTCTTTCTAGGATTGCAAATTCGTCAAATAAATAATGGAATATTTATTAATCAAGAAAAATACGCAAGAGATCCAATTAATAAATATAATCTAACAATAACAAATGGAAGACCAACACCTATTGCGACTAATATAGCATTAAGTAAAGATGATATATCTAAAGACGTGGATCAAAAATTATACAGAGGAATGATAGGATCGTTATTATATATAACTGCTAGTAGACCAGATATAATGCAAAGTGTATGCCTTTGTGCAAGATATCAATCGCAACCTAAGGAAACACATTTAAAAGCCGTAAAACGTATTCTAAGGTATGTAAAGCATACATCAGATTTTGGATTGTTTTATCCTAAGGATGATTCATTCGATTTAGTTTCTTACTGTGATACTGACTACGCAGGATGTAAATCCGATCGCAAAAGTACTAGTGGAACATGTCACTTCTTAGGACATTCACTAGTCTTATGGTTCAGTAAAAAAACAAAATACCGTATCTTTGTCAATAACAGAAGCAGAATATATCTCTGCTTCTTTGGCTTGCTCACAAGTAATATATATGTAACAAACTTTAAATGATTTTGGATTAAAAATAAATAAATCTCCAATATACTACGATAATACAAGTGCTATAAATATTTCAAAAAATCAAACTCATCATTCAAGAACTAAACATATCGATATACAACATCATTTTCTAAGAAATAATGTAAGTAAAGAGAAAATTTCACTTGAATTTATAGAAACAAATAGCAGATATATTAACAAAACCATTAAACGAAGCAATATTCACTAAATTTAGAAGAGAATTAAACATTTGTTCACTAAGTGAGTTAGAATAATTAAATATACTGCGATATACAAAAATAACATAAGAAATTAGGAAAATAAAATTTAAAACTAAAGTATGTCGACATACATTTATACATATGTCGACATATAACTGCCAGAATTTTAAATTTAATTCCCACCAAAAGTTAGTTATATTAATTATTTAAACCTTCTACTTCGACTTTTCTTCTTCATTTTCATTTCTCTTCTCTATAAAAACTCTAAATTAAAATATACAATGGCCTCCACTAATCTAAACACCGAAATCAACTCTGATTTGCACACTGGACCATCCGAGGGTCCTTTTCAACGATCTACGCTATCTCGGGTTATCAAAATCGAAGAAAAGATGGAGTATGTTCTGCAAATATATGATGGATGAAATACAAGTACTACAGATTAGGATGAGTCAAGAGCAAAACAGGCAAGGGAAAGTAGTAAGGATTCTACTTAAATTCATTATGGATAACCAGGCTAATCCGATTATCATCAACGATGATAATCAAGACATGGAAGAGGAGGAAGAATTGGAGGAAGAACCAGAGGAAGAACTAAAAGAGGAAGAAGAAATGATGGAGGAGGAAGAACATCAATAAACTCAACCAACGAATATGGAAGAAGATGATAAGGTTGTATGTGTAGGAGAGGTCTTATTTGACCAAAATGGGAATGTGATTGAAAGGAATGGGGAATTTTTTTTTCTCCATTATCCAAATTGTCCAATTCACACATCTCCCATTATCAAAAATAATTAGTGTTTAAGGTTTTCATTGATTTTCGTTTCTTTGCGTCCTTACTTTCAATTGTGCTGGTATAAGTTCGTGTATTTGTACAAACCCAAGTTTAATGCAATAATTGTTTATTGTTTATAAGATAAGTGTTATAATTAGTTATAACTTAATAATATGGATATAAGATTAAAGGGGAGTATAAATTATTAAACGAATATTTTACTTAGGTAAAGTATTCTACTTTAAATTAGTTATAAATTAAGGGAGAATATCATAATAGGATTAGTTATTTAATTTCTTATTAGTTTTATCTAGATAGTTATACAACTTAAGGGGAGTTGTTTTAGAATTTCCTTTTCATAATGCTAAAGGGGGAGAGATTATAAAATATAGACATAGTTTGTAGGATTCATATAGGCAGGGGGAGTATTTGAAGGATCATCATCAACATGTATATGCGCGTATGATATTTTATAAACCAAGGTTGTCATCATCAAAAAGGGGAAGATTGTTGGAGAATGGAGTTTTGATGACAACAACCTTATTTCAATATTAATTAATTTTAAAATATATACTAACACTTTTGTCTAGAATATATATATATATATATATATATATATACATACATATATATACACATGTACAGGAATTATTACTGAAGACTGTATAGTTTAAAGATATTATAGATTCAGAATTTAGAGATATTTCAAGACTCATGAGTATTCAAGATTTCAAGAGTTCAAGACTAATATAGTTATAGGGTCTAGATTATGTTAGACTCTAAATAACCCTTCAGGTTCAAATTCAAATTCTGTTTTCAAATTTCAAATTTCAAATTCTATCTTCAATCCTCTCTATTTTATTTTCTATCTTTTCTATTTTTTCTTTCTTACTTTACTTTTGTTTTCAAACTCAAGTTTTATAAGTTTTAGATATTTATATTTTTATTCTTTATATTTATATAGTTTTAAGTTTTATAATTTTATTAATATGTTTATATAGTTTATATTTATGATTTCCTACTTTATAATATTAATTTATAACACTATATTTTAATTCAAGAACTTCCAGAATTATATTTATATCAAAACACTTGAAAAATGCTCAAAAATTAATTTTGTACTAAGTATATGTCGACATATAGAAAACACCATGTCGACATACAACTGTCATTTTTCCAAATTTGAAAGGAAGTGTATTTTCACAATTTGTGATGGTTCGGGAGCGTTGCAACCTTTTACACACTATAAAAAGGGCTTGATTTCGAATTTTTAATCACTCCTTCTCCGCTTCCACTCTCTTTCATTACGCCATTATTTCTTATCATTTTTATGATTTCTACACCTATACTCTGCCGAATTCAATTCTGTTTTCACTAATCTTCTTCTCTCTACACTCTCTACTCATTACTCTCTGAATCAAGTGCCATTGAAGAGTTATAGAGCTATTGTAATTGTTTGGGAAGTATTTGGGAGTCAGTGTTTTCCTTGTAGCCGTGAGATCAAGGAACGGAATAGGTGTTTTCTTTGTTGCTGTGAAATCAAGGAACGAGAGCGGTGTTAACCTTGTAGCCGTGAAATCAAGGGGTGTAATTGGATATTGATATAGTAATAAAACTCTGTGCAATCCAGCGTTGTGGGGGACTGGACGTAGGAGCAATCCAAACCAGTATAAAATCCGGTGTGTTCTTTCCTTTTATGCAATTTATATTTTTGTTTATTTTGTATCTGTGTTTGATTCTGTGCCTGTGATTGTTTCTGTGGTGTTTGATTCATATAGTCTATCACATAAGTTTTAGATTTTGTTTAGATTCTCAAAAACACTATTCACCCCTTCTAGTGTTTGTTTTTCCTTAGCGATCCTTTCCGCAATCCCTAACAGAAGTCTGCCTGGATAATCAGCCAGAAACTTCGGTAAAAGACCCCGCTGAAACCATTTGGCCCACTGCACTGTCCTTACTAAGAGCAAAAACACAAGCACGAATCTCCTTCAAGGAAGGAGCTACAGCAAGATCAGAGGTATCCACGGAAGGACTAATCTTGGAATGAAAGCGAGAAGGATCACATCGGAGACCGACACCGAATGAGAGCTAATGAAATTATGGAATTGGGAGAGGATAGTGTCTTTGACTTCCCCTGGCGTAGAAGCCGAGGATTGGTCAGGACGCTAAATTTATGAATGGTAAGAAGGCTGTTTTTCTTACGGTTGGTGGAATGGAAAATTCTAGAGTTCGTATCACCTTCAACAATCCATTTGATCCTTGAATTTTGGCGAAGATAGTCATGTTCAATACGAAGCTCCGACGAGAAGGTCAATTGGGAAAGCGAACAGCCTCCTTATTCGCAGAAAAAGGATCCTCGTCAAAAGACGATTCTGCGAGAACAAGAGTTTCTTCCGTAGCCTGAACACGATCGAAGATATTCTTGAAGACAAGAACGTTTCATGCCTTAAGGCAAGTCTTAAAACGATTCAGCATACGAGAAAAAACAACACATGGTGAGCCAAGAACAAGAGAGTTCATAAAGAAACATAGATAATGTGAAAAATGATATCATTTTCTTACAATGCTTGTAATATATTGTAAATGAACACAAAATTTAATGAATATTATTATTTTTGTTTATGTTACCATCTACGGCGCATAATACAATCGCAAGTAATAGGGATTGGTATGACAAAACATTTACTACCTATACTAGTTGCATAATAATTATACATAGTTAATATTGCTTTTTTGCATCATATAATTTTACGTAGCAAATATTTGTGTAGCTAAAGAACAATTTTGTTATCCTACAGGACCCTCTGCACCCAAACTCTCCATCTTTTAGCAATCACGATAATTATTTTGTTTTATTAAATGATTATTATTGAATAAATAAGGAAATGTTAAATGGATTCTCTTTTAGGAATTGTAAGTTTGTACTTTACACTCGATGAAAATGAACCATCAATCATTGATGATATTTAGTTAATAGTTGAATGGCTCTCTTAAATACCTACAATCAGGTAGTAAGTACAAGCTCACCCCATTATCAAAGGAGAGCGTGATTAACATTTACAGATAATTATTTTTTATTCTACTTCACTTTGATCAGTTAGCAACTCCGTCCCAAATCAGAGACATCGTACCGGTACAGTTAGTGCTGATTGAATATCCTGCACCAATTCTAAGGGCATCTCCAACAATTCGGGTGTAGAAATCCAAATTTCTACACTCCGAATAATCGGATCAGGCAAATATCCCAACAGTTTTGAGACCACGTGGTTGTTAAACAATGCGTGGATCTATGCGCTTGTTGAACAACCGCATAGGCCACGCGCTTGTTTAACAACCGCGTAGATCCCGCGTTTGTTAAACAAACGCGTGGTGCCTAGGTTTAAAATTTCAAATTTTCTTTCCAATTCTAAATATAATCATGCTAAAATTTTCTACTACTTTTTTAATATATTGTTTGTACTCATTTTAACCATTCCTATTTATTTAAAAATATGTTTATATACTGCTTCATATTTGATTCGAATTTATATTCATATTGGAAGAGCATAACTGGTACCGTAATTTTGACAACGAAGTTGCTTACAAGAGATAACAATGAAATAAGTACTAAAATTTATGATGCACCTACAAGCAATAAGCAAAATCATTTGCCTATTCAGCACCGTATCGGGTTATCCAACTATAACGCAGTTTGTAGGCTTCGTACCAAACAAAATCAGTCCCATACACTGCAAGGTAACGAGAATCAAAAGTTGCCCAATTCGTTTTAAATATATTGTCATGTTCAACTGTCTCTATAATCTTCTGGTATCGTTCACAGGTATTAACGAAAAGCCAATGAGCAATATGAATTTCAGCAGAAGTTCGTGTAGTGGTGCATTTATGATTATTGTTATGTAATCTTGTTATCATGGACCAAAATTCTTCGTGGGTAAGCCCTCCTCCATTTTGCATCAGCATCAAATCTATTCTATCGTAAGCTTCGATATAGGATTTCATGAGTATAAGTAAGTCCTGAGGAGAGAATTCTGTTGTAGTACCACTAGAGCTAGCATCACTTTGGTTGGGACGATTATGGTTAACCACTTGCCTTCTTATGTTTTTGTGTGGACATCCTTTTGGTTTTTGAACTTCAGCTATTTGTTGAGTACCACGAACAATTTCATTTTGAACTGGTTTTTCCGCCTCTTCTACTTATGTATCTGGAACAAAACCACCATCTTTTTCCTCCTCCTTGTTTCGTTCATACTCTTCAAACATTTTATCTAAGAGTTCATCACTTATTATCCAATCGTCTATTTAAGCTACACACAAACAAGAAACATATTATGTACAAAAAGAAATACGTAAACACATAGAAAGAAAAAGAGTACTAGTTTCTCACCTTATCGTCGTGGTTGATGTAGAACACACAATTTTGTAGGTATGGTTGGGGGGACGAAGTGTAAACTATTTAAACAAGGGGTTTGCTCTTTGGTAAAGCTCTGTCATCATAAATTGAGCAGTAAGATACAGACATATGACAAGACAACTCTCTGTCCTCAGCAGTTGATGTTACTACATTCCTTAGTCATGTTTGGGTCGTCCTCGATATACGTTATCAATCAAAAGCAGATTCCCTACAGTGGTATTAGTGTCCTGTCTTGTTGCATCATATGTATGTTTACTCCACAAATTGAACATATAAATATATATGGTTACTACTTTTAACTTAGCTGGAACCAAAATTTTCAACAAAATTATAAAATGTCTTCATGGTCATGGCCCACGTCAATGGATTCGAATTATGATCAAAACTTTCCAAAGCGTCCGCCTTCAAGTCCAAGAACAGATATTGATTGCAATATCGAATACCAAGAGCAGCACTACGAGGACCTGCGTCGTGACTGCGTTGATTACCAAGAGCTGGCCTGCTTGATGATTCATCTGCCAATTGCTCAAGTTCCAAATGTAGGTCATCAAGTAGACCAAACTGTAAATGAAGAACACTTACGAGCGGCTACAGTCCCTCGTCCTCCGACTGTTCCAGATGTAGGTCATCGAGAGATACGACGAGTTTCAATTAACCAGCCTCCTAACGAGAAGGAAGTTGACTCATGTCCCATTTGTTGCCACTGTGGTTACGCGGTAGAGGTGGTAGTCCGGGCTGATGGAGAGAATATTGGTCGTAGGATCCAGTTATGCTCGCTATAGCCTAACAGATGCAATTATTTTGAGTGGATAGACGACCATATTTGTCCAAGGGCTATTTCTTATGCCAACGAGTTAGAATAAGAGGATAGGCGACTTCGAACCTCTTTAGAATCCCTTCAGAATGAGCGTAACAATTAATGTGTTTGCGTACTGAATCTACTATCGTAAGCTGTTGTATCTTTACAAGCTTTTAAATCTTTATGCTTATTGTTGGATCTATTGGTGTTATAGTTGTATCCTTAAGTTTATTTTTGTATCGTAAGCTTGTGTATCTTTAAAAAAAGTGTTGCTTTATGTCAGTGATACAGCCACTGCAGCTTTATTTCAAACATTTGAATGGATATGAATAACAAAATGCGGTATCCAATGAAGACCAGATTATAGAAAAAGTGTTGCTTTATGTTACAAACACTGCAGCTTTATTTCAAACATACTGCGGTAACCAATGCATGACTTGCTTTATGACAAACATATTGCGGTAACCAATGCATGACTTGCTTTATGACAAGCATATTGCAGCTTTATTTCAAACATTTGAATGTGGTAACCAATGCATGACTTGCTTTATGACAAGCATACTACGGTAACCAATGCATGACTTGCTTTATGATAAGCATACTGCAGCTTTATTTCAAACATTTGAATGTGGTAACCAATGCATGACTTGCTTTATGACAAGCATACTGCGGTAACCAAAGCATGACTTGCTTTATGACAAGCATACTACAGCTTTATTTCAAACATTTGAATGTGGTACCAATGCATGACTTGCTTTATGACAAGCATACTGTGGTAACCAATGCATGACTTGCTTTATGACAAGCATACTGCAGCTTTATTTCAAACATTTGAATGTGGTAACCAATGCACGACTTGCTTTATGACAAGCATAATACGGTAACCAATGCATGACTTGCTTTATGACAAGCATAATGCGGTAACCAATGAAGACCAAAATGTAGAAAAACTATGTTATATAAGGAGGAAAACATGTAGCATTAACTACTCAGACACAGTTCCCTATTGTTATATACACTCAAAAACTCAAAAGTCCACAATGACCACCGAAGAGTGTTTGTTGTTCGATGATAGTGACGAAGACTTTGATAATATGGTGGATGATCATTTTCGTCGACAAAGACAGCTTATATCTGCATTAGGAGATGGTGAATCTAGCAAAAAACATGGAGGTTCTGTTGTAGGCCGTCGATATAAAAATCGACATCATGCATTTCACAATGAGAGACTAATGGAAGATTTTTTTGTTTCAAATCCGAGGTATACATGTACGGAGTTTAGAAGGAGATTCCGAATGAGGCGTCCGTTGTTTCTTCGAATCCTAGAATGTATTAAACAACACGATTCCTATTTTATCTACAAACGCAATGCGTCTATGACAATGGGGCTCACCGGAATTCAAAAGATGACAGCTGCACTGTGACGGCCCGCCCCCACCAGCCTGCATTTCCTCCGAAAGTGCGCTGTACACATGCCCAACTAGCACGGGACGGTCGTCAGGAGGAAGGAAAGAAGAGAATGAACTAATCAAGGAACCTGTAGAATGTCTCACAGCGCATGGGATAAAATATAATAATAACATACTTGACATAAAACAGGCGAGACAGTGCATAAGCTGATAACTAATATTCAATGTCAACATCAGAGCAGCGGAAAATCCAAATACAGCTTATTACAACTTTCCAAATTTACTGTCTCTAACAAAAGAAAACTAAAGTACAAGATGCACCACCAATGCCAAGCAGTGATCTTCAACAACACAGGGAGAATACTATATATATTACGTGGAAGCCTCCTGCTCGTCTCCGGATCATCTACCCGTGCATCACCAGCTAACCTGTCCCTAGTCTGCTCGTGTGAGCACCCAGAGTAATAAGAGGAGACATAAAACTCTGGGTCAGACATAAAGCCTGGTATGAGCGATAAGCATATAAACAGAATAATAACAGGTATACTAAACCATACCTGAACCTGGACCTGCAACCAAAGAGTTAGTACCACATACCGTACAATACTCCAAGGCGCCATAATAAATAGTGTAAGAATACGGGGGTGGGGTGTGCATGTCACAATGATAGCAAACAAATCATCCATAGCAACCATCCTCACATCTCTCACTCAGTGCGTAAAGCGTACGAAATCTACCACTTTGGAACACTAGACAAACTGAGGTAACGACGAATCCCGACTTGTAGAAACCCTGCTGTGACCAAGCCAAACACTTGGAGTCATGACCAAACATTTCAATGACCCACTTCATTGGTCGTAGCCCTTGGTTCTACCGATGCCATAATGGCCCTGAATCCTCCTTCGTACCTCCTACCATAGTGGTCCAAAGCTATAGACGTCGATAACTCCTTGGCACGCGTCCCGCAGCAAAGCCCAACCATGAAGCGAACTCGTTGATTCCCATCTGAATCTTAAGCTCTAACTTCTCATTTGGACTTCCTTTGCATCTCGGGTTTGGTCGAATTGGAGTGGGTCTTCAGAAGAGTTGTCGCGCATTAACAGTCTTAGAATTCGGTTCGGTTCGGTAGTCATCACCTTCATCGGTTCGGGTCGGGAGTCATCACCTTCATCGGTTTGGGTCGGTCCTCCTTCCTTGTCATCTTTCCCTTCGGTTCGGGTCGGGTACTCCACTTCGGGTCGGGTCGGTATCTTCCTCCGGGTCGGGTCGGGTGTCCTTCCTTCCGGTGCTCCGATCCGCTCCCTCATTTCTTCACGTATTCCGATCCGATCCCTCCTTGCCATCTGATCCGCGTGGCCTTCCCTCTTGCTAGTTCTCCCAAATGTTTACTTCCGATCTGAGCCCTGCGTCTCCAAGTCGATCCGATCTGGCCCCCAATTATTCTTCCGATCCGATCCCCTTGTCCACTCCAACTCTAAGTAAACGGCATTCCTTCTCGCCAAGCCTCCTCCAGTGACAAGTTCCAATCCAGTTCGAATTCCCTTGGTCAGTTCACAAATCCGATCCGACCCCATACTCCGATCCGAACCGGTTCGGAACCTGCACACTTCTGCAACTTTCCAGCGAGCTTTCTACGCCATTCGACGGCATTTTCGACCAATCTAACTATTCTAATCAATCATAAAACATACCATAGAGTCATAGCAACATGTAAGAACAACCACAAACACCAAACAACAATTCGAATGAACCAAAATGGATCAAAAGTGGCTAAAACCTCACATTTTCCTATAATCCCTCTTAAACATGTTTAAGCACATACTTAGTAAAACTTAATCAAATCGCCTAAATTTTCTAACAGAGGCATGAAATATTATTTAAGAATTTTTTAAACATTTTCCCAGAATTTATTAATGTATAAATTCGCTAATCTTCACTAATTACCCTTAATTAACTGTAATTAGTGTCAAAATGATGCTATCACTCACCTTGGCCACAAAATAAAACACCAAATCTGAAATATTCTCTGCTTGGGTTGAATTCCTATGTATAGCAGCAGCTCCAACCTTGCTTTGTTGCTATTTGGCCTTGCTTTGATGTAGTTTAGGCTTAATCTTCACTAAAAATGTGCTTTGGAGTGGTTTTAGAGGATGGAAGCCATTACTAAGGTCTCAAGAAGGTTTGTGGCGGCTCAAAACTGAAATGAAAGTGATAACCTAACCCTAATCAGTCTTCCTATACCTCTAAACCCGAAATTTCCCTGTGGGCCTAGCTGCTAATCACCCGATTAAGCCCAATTAAGCTGTTTTTCACCATCTGAAACTTGTTTCAGCCATATCTCCCAAACGGTAAGTCCGTTTGGCTAATGTGACCACTCTACGGAAAGAGAAACCATCATCCGGAGTCAATGGAAGTGGTTTCAGGTCAAAATTCCTTTCCAATCAAAAGTTATGGCCAAAACAGTGCCAACTAGGGTTAAAATGGTCATTTAAAAATCGGGAAAAATCATGAACATGGGAAATGACCACAATAGTCGTCTCCTAAAGTTACATGACCATACGACTTCGTATGTGAAAGAAATAAATATCCTACGATCCTATGATGCGTAGAATACGGGTCGTTACACTCTCCCCCCCTTAAGAAATTTCGTCCCCGAAATTCCTTAACTAAAACATACAAAGGATCCCGCATGCCTAACAACCACATACAACAACCAAACATGCAAAACAAGCCTATCCTAGCATGCGGAAAACTAAATCGAAGTCAAAATCTTACCAGGCAAAGAGTTCTGGGTATGTCTTCCTAATGTTCTCCTCTGTCTCCCAAGTACAATCATTTTCGTCCTCGCTCCATTGAACTTTGACCAACTTCACCGCCTTCATTCGAAGTTGCTTCATGTCGTGCTCGACAATACGGGCCGGCTTGCGGTTCCCAACCGCCTCGTGTTCTACTTCGAAGTCCTCCAACTGATCAGGTGAAATAGTCATATCTGAGTCGTGAACGAACTTCCTTAGTTGGGAAACATGAAATACGTCGTGAACTCCCGCCATCTTCTCCGGTAAGTCAATTCTGTATGCCAAATTCCCGACTAGTTCAAGAACAGGGAATGGGCCAACAAATCTTGGTGCCAACTTGCCTCTCCTGCCAAATCGTATTACGCTTTTCAACGGAGAAATCTTGACAAACACCAAGTCGCCAACGGAGAATTTCAAGTCTCTTCTCCTCTTATCAGCATAGCTCTTCTGCCTATCTTGAGCAGCTTTCATTCGTTGCTGAATGATCTTAATCTTATCTGAAGTTTCCCTCACCACATCTGGTCCAAGCATAAACTTCTCGCCAGTCTCTATCCAACATGATGGTGAGTTGCACGGTCTTCCATACAAAGCTTCAAATGGAGACATACCGATACTGGATTGGTAACTATTATTATATGCAAACTCTACTAGATGCAAATGGTCATCCCATGATCCACCAAAATCCAATATACATGCTCTCAAGAGATCTTCCAATATGCGATTCACCCTCTCCGTCTGGCCGTCGGTCTGAGGATGATATGCGGTACTGAGATGTAATCTTGACCCTAGAGCCTCTTGCAAGCTCTTCCAAAACCCACTAGTGAACAACGGGTCTCGGTCACTCACAATGCTTTTGGGTACTCCATGAAATCTCACTATCCACTTCATATACAATTCTGCCAACTTGGCTGCCGTTCTGGTCGATTTGACTGGTATAAATCTTGCATTCTTAGTCAATCGGTCTACAATCACCCAAATGCTATCATGTCCCGGCCTAGTCCTTGGTAAACCATCGATGAAATCCATCGAGACTTGCTCCCATTTCCATTCGGGAATTTCTAAGGGCTGTAACAACCCACTAGGCTTCTTTTGCTCGGCTTTAACTAGCTGGCAATTCATGCACTTGGATATAAACTTCCCAACGTCTCTTTTCATCGCTTCCCAGTAGTAGGTCTGCTTCATATCTCGATACATCTTATTACCACCGGGGTGTATAGTCAGTTTTGAGTGATGACACTCTCTAAGCACTTCATCTCTCAATCCATTGACATTGGGTACAACAAGCTTTCCATTCTTTCTAAGCCATCCATCTCGATCAAGCCCATACTTGTTCACCTCCTCATCGATACCCATCTCTAACTTGGAGATGATTTCCAATAGGTTAGGATCGTCCCTCTGACTAGAGCCGATCCGCTCAATCAAAGTGGGTCTGATCGTCAAACTTGCTAACATTTCTGGATCCAATTCGCACTTTGGTCTGAAATCAAAACCCGCGATATACTCCAGTTGCTTCCATTCAAGGAACATAGCCCCTAGGCTGGCATGTCTTCTACTCAATGCATCAGCCACCGCATTGCCCTTTCCCGGTGTGTATGCGATGTCAAAATCATAGGAAGCCAAGTACTCTAACCATCTCTGCTGACGGAGATTCAGATCTTTCTGAGAGAAGAGATATTTTAACGACTTATGATCTGTAAACAGCTCAAATCTTTCTCCCAAGAGATAGTGTCTCCACATCTTTAACGCGAACACGATCGCTGCCAATTCTAAATCATGGGTAGGGTATCTTCTCTCGTGCGGTTTCAATTGCCGACTTGCGTAAGCTACAACCCTACCGCCTTGCATCAATACAGCACCCAGTCCGGTACCACAGGCATCCGTGTATACCGTCATCTCTTCATCCCCCTTAGGAATGACTAACACTGGTGCGCTTGTCAACTTGTCCTTTAGACTTTTAAATGCATTCTCGCACCTTTCATCCCAGACAAAAGCTTGATTCTTTTTGGTCAACTGGGTCAATGGTGCTGCTATCTTGGAGAAACCTTGGATAAACTTACGATAATATCCCGCTAACCCCAAGAAACTTCTTACATCTGTTGCATTCTTGGGCGTAGGCCAATCCTGTACCGTAGCCACCTTTGCCGGGTCCACGGCAATACCATTCTCTGATACAACATGGCCCAAGAACCTCACTTCCCTCTTCCAGAAGTGACACTTAGAAAACTTTGCTTTCAATTGGTGTTTTCTCAACACCTCCATTGCTACTCTTAAATGTTCCTTGTGTTCTTCCTCTGTCTTCGAATAGACTAAAATATCATCAACGAACACAAGGACAGACTTATTCAACTGATCTCTGAATACCCTATTCATGAGATCCACAAAATATGTCGGGGCATTAGTCAGCCCAAATGGCATAACCAACCATTCATAAAATCCAGACGGCGTTCGAAATGCCGTTTTAGCTATACTCTCAGCTTCCACTCTAAGCTGATGAAAACCTGTCGCGAGATCCAACTGAGAAAATATTCTCGCGCCACTCAACTGATCGAAAAAATCATCTATCCGCGGTAAAGGATACTTATTCTTCCTCGTCACTTTATTCAACTCGCGGTAGTCTACACACAAACGAAGGGAACCATCCGCCTTGGTAGCAAACACAACTGGTGCTCCCCATTCAGAAACACTCCTTCTGATAAATCCCTTCTTCAAAAGATCGCTGACTTGCACCTCGAGCTCTCGCTGCTCTCTTGGTGCCATACGACGAAGTGGCATCACTATAGGCCTGGCATCCTTTACCAAATCAATACGAAACTCAATCTCTCGGTGTGGTGGGAGTCCGGTCACTTCTTCGAAAACATCCAGATACTGGCCAATCACGGGCAAACCTGACAACTCACTTTGCGGAATGTCGAGGGAGTTTAGAAAACTAGCCAATACCCCCTTACTGGGTAGACCACCAAACACTATCCTCCGCCCATCATTCGCTCTAGCTGTCACCAACAAGCCCTCACAGTCTACCACCACCCCGTATCTTTGGAGCCAATCTACTCCCAAAATAATGCCAAACCCAGTAAAGCCCAAAACAAAGCAATCACAAACAAACATGCATCCATGACTCGATAAGACCATATTACGACAAATCATGCTAAGGCTAGTAGAACCACCAATCGGGTTCGTCACTACTAAAGGTCTATCGACAATCTCGGGCTCCAATCCCAACCTATCTACCAGGTCACTAGATATGAAAGAACTGGAAGCTCCGGTATCAAACAAAACTCTAACAGGAACATCATAAACAGAAAGCATACCTTGAATGACGACATTCTTTCCCTTCTCCGCCGCAGTTGGGGCATTCGACGAAGAAGGAATAGCATTAAGGGCATATGCTTTCACCATTTGCTTTTCTTTAGGGGGCTGTGGACACTTGTCCTTGTGATGTCCCATTTGGCCACAGTTGAAGCACTTCCTATCCGCTGGCTTGGCCCGACAATTACTAGCATAATGGCCCTTCTTACCACAGCTGAAGCACTCCACATCTTGCTTATTCTTTTTCTTCTGGCCATCCTTAGTCTGATTCTGCTTTCTTTTATTCTGGGAACCACCCTTGCCTCCACCACTTGCTTGTGGCTTTGGCTCATCTGCGGATGCAACCTCAGTCTTCGGCTTAGGGTAGAGACTTTTCGATCTTAACGCTTTCCCCACAATCGATTCAAACGTCTCATCGATGTGGTTAATAAGTTTTTCCCCCAAGTATTGATCCAAACCAGTTATGAATTTCTCATTCTTTTTCTCGGCAGTATCAATAAGAGATAACCCATATTTTGACAAAGTGTCAAATTCAGCAATGTACTCCGAGACAGCTGTGCCATTCTGCTTAAGCTCCAAGAACTTCTTAAACAGCATTGACTTCTGAGCAGCTGGAATGAACTTCTCACTAAAGCGAGCCTTAAACTGCTCCCAAGTAATTTGATCTTCGGGAGTAGCTGCCTTTATAGCATTCCACCAATTCATTGCCCGCCCTTGCAGCTGACGGGACGCTAGCTTCCTCTTCATCGCATCCTCGATACCCAAATCCTCGAAGATACGTTCGCAACTATCCAACCAATCTTGAACATCCGTGGCCGACTCCGTTCCGTGGAACGGCTTTCCACCAAGGCTAGTATAATCCTTATTCAACTTGGCGAAGTCGACTTTTGGCGCCTGCACTATTGGACCACCACCATTTCCACCATTGGGAGCTGCCCTCTGCACATCTCTAAGCATCTCTCTCAAAAGGTCGGTAAACATCGTCCTCATGTCAGCAGCATTCCCATTATTGGCTCCCCTACCAGCACCTCTAGTATATCGGCTCATCGTCAATCTGAAAAAGGAAACAATTAACGACTCCATAGTGGTGCTAGTGCAGTACGACTTCATCCTTATACTACTAATAGTATATATATATATAGCTTTTTAAAACTCAAAATAATCACAAATACGCTCTCTCGTATATGTATATTATCTCTCCCTGATAGCTTCCCTAGGTTAACTATGCAACCTGGCTCTGATACCAAGTGTGACGGCCCGCCCCGCACCAGCCTGCATTTCCCCCGAAAGTGCGCTGTACACATGCCCAACTAGCACGGGACGGTCGTCAGGAGGAAGGAAAGAAGAGAATGAACTAATCAAGGAACCTGTAGAATGTCTCACAGCACATGGGATAAAATATAATAATAACATACTTGACATAAAACAGGCGAGACAGTGCATAAGCTGATAACTAATAATCAATGTCAACATCAGAGCAGCGGAAAATCCAAATACAGCTTATTACAACTTTCCAAATTTACTGTCTCTAACAAAAGAAAACTAAAGTACAAGATGCACCACCAATGCCAAGCAGTGATCTTCAACAACACAGGGAGAATACTATATATATTACGTGGAAGCCTCCTGCTCGTCTCCGGATCATCTACCCGTGCATCACCAGCTAACCTGTCCCTAGTCTGCTCGTGTGAGCACCCAGAGTAATAAGAGGAGACATAAAACTCTGGGTCAGACATAAAGCCTGGTATGAGCGATAAGCATCTAAACAGAATAATAACAGGTATACTAAACCATATCTGAACCTGGACCTGCAACCAAAGAGTTAGTACCACATACCGTACAATACTCCAAGGTGCCATAATAAATAGTGTAAGAATACGGGGGTGGGGTGTGCATGTCAGAATGATAGCAAACAAATCATCCATAGCAACCATCCTCACATCTCTCACTCAGTGCGTAAATCGTACGACATCTACCACTTTGGAACACTAGACAAACTGAGGTAACGACGAATCCCGACTTGTAGAAACCCTGCTGTGACCAAGCCAAACACTTGGAGTCATGACCAAACATTTCAATGACCCACTTCATTGGTCGTAGCCCTTGGTTCTACCGATGCCATAATGGCCCTGAATCCGCCTTCGTACCTCCTACCATAGTGGTCCAAAGCTATAGACGTCGATAACTCCTTGGCACGCGTCCCACAGCAAAGCCCAACCATGAAGCGAACTCGTTGATTCCCATCTGAATCTTAAGCTCTAACTTCTCATTTGGACTTCCTTTGCATCTCGGGTTTGGTCGAATTGGAGAAGGTCTTCAGAAGAGTTGTCGCGCATTAACAGTCTTAGAATTCGGTTCGGTTCGGTAGTCATCACCTTCATCGGTTCGGGTCGGGAGTCATCACCTTCATCGGTTCGGGTCGGTCCTCCTTCCTTGTCATCTTTCCCTTCGGTTCGGGTCGAGTACTCCACTTCGGGTCGGGTCGGTATCTTCCTCCGGGTCGGGTCGGGTGTCCTTCCTTCCAGTGCTCCGATCAGCTCCCTCATTTCTTCACGTATTCCGATCCGATCCCTCCTTGCCATCTGATCCGCGTGGCCTTCCCTCTTGCTAGTTCTCCCAAATGTTTACTTCCGATCCGAGCCCTGCGTCTCCAAGTCGATCCGATCTGGCCCCCAATTATTCTTCCGATCCGATCCCCTTGTCCACTCCAACTCTAAGTAAACGGCCTTCCTTCTCGCCAAGCCTCCTCCAGTGACAAGTTCCAATCCAGTTCGAATTCCCTTGGTCAGTTCACAAATCCGATCCGACCCCTTACTCCGATTCGAACCGGTTCGGAACCTGCACACTTCTGCAACTTTCCAGCGAGCTTTCTACGCCATTCGACGGCATTTTCGACCAATCTAACTATTCTAATCAATCATAAAACATACCATAGAGTCATAGCAACATGTAAGAACAACCACAAACACCAAACAACAATTCGAATGAACCAAAATGGATCAAAAGTGGCTAAAACCTCACATTTTCCTATAATCCCTCTTAAACATGTTTAAGCACATACTTAGTAAAACTTAATCAAATCGCCTAAATTTTCTAACAGAGGCATGAAATATTATTTAAGAATTTTTTAAACATTTTCCCAGAATTTATTAATGTATAAATTCGCTAATCTTCACTAATTACCCTTAATTAACTGTAATTAGTGTCAAAATGATGCTATCACTCACCTTGGCCACAAAATAAAACACCAAATCTGAAATATTCTCTGCTTGGGTCGAATTCCTATGTATAGCAGCAGCTCCAACCTTGCTTTGTTGCTATTTGGCCTTGCTTTGATGTAGTTTAGGCTTAATCTTCACTAAAAATGTGCTTTGGAGTGGTTTTAGAGGATGGAAGCCATTACTAAGGTCTCAAGAAGGTTTGTGGCGGCTCAAAACTGAAATGAAAGTGATAACCTAACCCTAATCAGTCTTCCTATACCTCTAAACCCGAAATTTCTCTGTGGGCCTAGCTGCTAATCACCGGATTAAGCCCAATTAAGCTGTTTTTCACCATCTGAAACTTGTTTCAGCCATATCTCCCAAACGGTAAGTCCGTTTGGCTAATGTGACCACTCTACGGAAAGAGAAACCATCATCCGGAGCCAATGGAAGTGGTTTCAGGTCAAAATTCCTTTCCAGTCAAAAGTTATGGCCAAAACAGTGCCAACTAGGGGTAAAATGGTCATTTAAAAATCGGGAAAAATCATGAACATGGGAAATGACCACAATAGTCGTCTCCCAAAGTTACATGACCATACGACTTCGTATGTGAAAGAAATAAATATCCTACGATCCTATAATGCGTAGAATACGGGTCGTTACATGCACTGCGTATGATAGCCTATGGAGGTCTTGCTGACGCTCAATACGAAAATTTGAAAATGGAAGAAAGCACAGTACTAGAATGCTTAGACCATTTCTGCCAAACAATCGTAGACGTTTACGGTAATCAATACTTGCATAGACCAAACGAAGTCGACATTGCAATGTTAATGGGTATGCACTATAGCAGAGGATGACCAGGGATGTTAGGATCTTTAGACTGCATGCATTGGGAGTGGAAGAATTGTCCGAAAGCATATGTTGGAGCTTATCAGGGTAAGTCTCATACGTCAACTATTATACTTGAAGCTGTAGCGTTGTACGACTTGTGGATATGACATGCTTTTTTCGGAATGTCAGGTTCGAACAATGATTTGAACGTAGTTGAATGCTCAACGTTGTTTAATGATTTGGAAAACGGTAGATCAGTTCCGCATCATTTTACTTTAGAGGGTCACGATTATGACCATGGATATTATCTAGGCGATGGTATATACCCGCAATGGAGTACTATTGTCAAGACAATACTGAACCCATAAAACAATAAACAAGCAAGGTTTGCAGCAATGCAAGAAGGACAAAGAAAGGATGTAGAAAGAGCATTTGGCGTTTTACAGTCCAGATTTGCCATAGTCAGTAATCCATGCAGACTTTGGTCTCCAATTAAAATGACTAGGATAATGTATACTTGTGTTATTTTACATAACATGATTATAGAGGACGAAAGAGACATGGAGGATGATTTCAATTAAGACTGCACTGCTCCACCACCTGAGATTTGGCGTGAAAATATGATTGAAAGCGAACTAGAGCTTGAATTTCACGTCGAAAGTCAGATGTCCTACCGTAACGCTCAAATTCATCGAAGACTCCAGAAAGATTTAACAGATCATCTGTGGAACTTTGTTGGAAGCCAGTAAAACTATTTACCCTTAGTTGTTGTGTTTTCGTTGCTTTGGTAGTTCTAATAGTGTACTGTAACCTTTATTCAGTATTTGAAACTATGTATCCATTTATTATTAGTGAAGTCATGTATCTTAAGCTTTTGTAACTGTTTAACGTTTTTGTTTAATCGCATAATCATGTGTCTAAATTTCGGTGGAAGTAACATAATTATCACAAAATTTAATCATATACTCCACGCGTCTGTTAAACAAACGCTTCGGTTTATGCATTTGCTTAACAAATGCGTAAAACCAAGCGCTTGTTAAACAAACGCGTAAACCCAAGCGTTTGTTCAACAACCGCGTCACGGGTTTGCACATTCCGGAACTATTCCTTTCGAAATCCGAACAATTGGAAGAATCTATGCACAGTTGGAGCCTTTTTTGGGTGTACATCTCCGATTTTCTGATATCCATGCATTTGTTGGACTTGCTCAAAGTTTAGGTAAACCACTGCATTTGAAGAAGTTGCACTTGCAGTATTGTGAACTTTTATGGAACAACATGAAAACATGAATGCTTAAGCAATAAGCTTGTACAATAAATTTTGAAATTCATTGATTAAACGTTCAAGGGAGCTTAAATGTCTATCCGATAAGTTCGAACAGAACCTAACAGGTTCTTTCTCCTGCATAGTGCCTTAGCTCTGATCTTCAAAGTGCGAACCCATCTTGCACTCCATTGTACAACCACTCATGCTTAGTGGACATTTAACCACCTGTCCAACTACATGCACAGAAACGCGTTTATTTCCATTTCCTAAACTACCAAAGTACACTCCACAATTTTATCACTAGTATCTTACATCGAATATATTCTTCCATTTGCACATTCTCTGTTGGATTTACATTAGAAAACTTCGGATGCATATTCATCCGACGTCCATAATGTGTTGTAACCGTAGATTAAGCGGTGATACCTGTTTTTACATGAACTTTACTAGGTTCCAATGGTAAGCCAATAAAACCTAATGGTCATACTTTACGGCGGGAGATGCATTTCTACCATAATTAAGCCCATAGGATAATTATATAAGTCGTGGCATGGTACATATCATTAGCGTTCCTCAGAAATCCCTCAGCTAATGTCAGCACAATGCACCCATCCTTCTGCCAATAGTTAGTTTATACAGATCCCTGCTCTAACAAAAAATTAAAAGGAAATGACACCCCTATAATTGAGAGAGAAAAAAGTGAACTGGATAGGTAGTGAAGTTGGTTCATTCTATCTTTATGTTTATGTTTACACTACGAGCATCCAAAATAATACAGTAACATTGATATTTCACATAAAATAGCGGGAAACGAGATGATGCCTCATGTATGTAATATCGAAACATAATTTTACTCTAGAATTCGCTTTTGGACGTTGATGGGTTGATGCAGTGGAAAACCCACACCAACATATGTTACATATCTATAGGCTTGTCATCTACATCTTTCATGTTTAGAAGACTTTGGCTTTCATGTTTTGAAGATTTCGTTGTGGCATTTCTTAATAATACAGTATTACTACCGATCAGTGATATTAAATTTTATATTGAAGTTATTAAACAATATGGACCTAGGTACCCTGCATATTTTATTTGAAATCAACAGGTAAATTCTGCTGGAAAATGAAACAATAGGCGAATTGCAGTAAATTGGTTGATGAATCATCGGTTTAAAATGCCCAGTCATCTTCTAAAATGAGTTTTTTGGGAACAAAATTACTTTTACAAAAGTAAATATTATACAGACTGAATCAACCATCAGAATAAACCCTGCTTCTCAATATTAATAAAATTGAGAACAAATCTAGAAATGTTAAGACAGTAAACTAGAGCCTGCGAAATCCATAAGCTTCTGTAATCTACATCTTTCCAGTTAGTCATTTTTCATTTATTGGCAAGGACATTTACAATGAAGAACAAAATCTCCATCTACACATATTATAAGAAGCCAATCCGAAAATCAAACTTGAAAACCAGATGGCTATCCAAAAGTAGTATTCAACTAAATCTTATCAAACAAAACCAATTTTATGCTTCTTACCTTTTGCAGCAACCCTTCGTCACATAATTGACATCTTCGATCCATCGGAAGAATCTTTCATAAAAAAAATGGATTTTTGCTTTTCGATGTGATCGTTGTGTACAGATAATGCTGAAACCACAAATCTCGAATGGCTTGATCCCTCCTAGTTCAAAGAGAACTTGTAGATCTTATCGGTTGTTGCCTTGCGAGAAGGTTGCGAACAAGAAGTAATCTGATTTTTGATTTACGGCAATAAGTTTGACATTTGTAAATCTGATTGTTGCCTTGCGAGAGGTTGTGCGAAAAAGAAATTGAAAAATAGAGAAGAATCGGGGTTGAAGCTGGTGATCTGAAATACAAGCATGGGAGGTATTTTGTTCGTTGGATCTATCCAATTTGAACGGTGATGAATGGTATTGTTTCCCGTACGCGGATTTGTGCTTTCCCCAATTCAAATCTGGGTTTTCTCCTCCACTTTGAACACACAATATTTGGTTGCTTTAATGAAATTTATTAACTTATTTTGTGTTACTGGTAGTTATTAATCACATATTACACAATAAGGAACAAATAATTAATGAATACAAATCAATTAAATTAAAACATTAAGGTTTTCAAGTATTAAATAGAACTACTGATTAAAATTATAAAATATTATATGCCAAATGTTGCTTCTCAACCATTATTCCTTCTTATTAAATATGAATTATTAAATGTTTTTCTTAATTATCAATTTTTTATTATTTTTCTACTGGTCATTGTAAATTAATAATTATTGAAAATTTATTATTAAATACTAAATATCACTTTATAACTATTAATTAATTATTTACTGTTAATTATTAGATATTACTCTTAATAATTAGTTTATAAACTTTATGATTTATTTCAATTTTATTCAAGATGATTACAAATTTTTAAGTTTTTCGAAATATAAAATATAATTATCAACTATAATTATAAAATATAAGTATTAGTTATAATTATCAACTGTAATTATTAAATACAATTATTTAAAATTAATTATTGAATACTATATATCATTTCATAAGCATTAAATTTTATTATTAATCAGTAAATAATTATTAGGTGAATAATTATAAAAAACAATTTAAAAATTTGGGATTTAGCATAAAATATACTAGCGTACTGACTGAAATTTATGATAAAAGCAGAGGACTTAATTAAGAATTTAGTAATTACATTGGTTATGAGCAAATATTATTTTGCTAATTCCAAATAAGCAATGATTATAAGTTATTTATTATAGAACATAAATTATTATTTATTATTACTTATAAATCATTAATTAGAATAAATTAATTATTAATTATTGAACATGTTAATAATTATTAAAAAATAACGCTGAAGTATATGTTAGAAAAATAATATAAACATCTCTTGCAAATCTGTTGGAATTCTGCTGCAAAATAGCTTCAATAAATATTCGTCGGTATTCTGCTTGGATTTGCAGCGGAATTTTTTCGTCGGTAATTTGACGCAATTTGCAATGACTTAGCGAGAGATGACAGAAGACGACGGTAATAAATAAAAGAAAAAGAATTGAAAATACAAAAACTACCCCTTGCAGATCACATGGAAATTCGTCGTAAATTAGCGATGAAAATTTCCGCTTCTACATATATGATGCTAAATCAGTGTTTTCTTGTAGTGGATGCATAATACAATCGCAAGTAATAGGGATTGGTTTGATAAAACATTTACTACTTATATTAGTTGGGTCAAAATATGTAGTAAATATTTCTTTTTTTGCATCAAACAATTTTACATAGCAAATATTTACGTAGCTAAAGAGCAATTCTGTTGTTCGACAAGCCCGTTTGTGCCCAAACTCTCCATCTTTTATCAATCACGATAATTCTTTTGTTTAATTAAATGATTATTATTAAATAAACAAGGAAAATGTTAAGTGGATTCTCATTTAGGAATTGTAAGTTTGTACTTGACACTTGATGAAAATGAACAATCAGTCATTGATAATATTTAGTTAATAATTGAATGGCTCGCTTCAACACCTTCTGTTAGCCTACTTTGTGAACTAGGCTACACAAAGAGCAAATTGTGAAAAAAGACACTAATTGGATCGGATCGAAGGAAGATAGGACAGGAGGTAAGTAACAATCAAGAATACAGAGATTACATCGGATCAGATCGAAAAAGTATGGCATCAATGTCATAGAGTAGGTGGCTTCGGCGGTTCGGATCGGAGGAACACTTCAGCGGCATCAGAAGAAAGCAAGCAATCCCAACGGTTCGGATCGGATGAGTACGTCAGCAGCATCAACGGACAGCAAGTTGCATCACCGGATCAGATCGAAGGCCCCGATCCGAACCCTTTTTTCCCTTTGAATCTATGGCCGTTGCTGCGCATATCCCCTGAAGACTCGGACAAGATCTGACCATTTCTCCCACAATTCCCTACTAAATCAATGCGACGTAGCCGTCTTGGAGCCTCCGAACCCGACTCTCAAGGGATGGATGCCACGCAATTCCGAACCGGAGCCACTTTGAAGAGATTTCTCACCTATAAATACACCATCTGGAGGCATTTGAAAGGATCTTTTGGCAAATTCTCAGTCCATACTTCCTCCATAACCGAATTCTACAATCATATTCAGATCAAAATCATCTCTTACGGTCCATTTTGGAGATATTTGAGTGAGTTTGTGCATTGTAATTGTGAAGTGGAGTGAGAATCATTGTTGTACTTGTATTCAAATCATCAATTAAAAAAAAACAAAGTGGACGTAGGCTCGTTAACGCCGAACCACTATAAATTGCGTGTTCTTTATTGCTTTTTGATTCTATTTCATTGAATTCATATCTAAATTGGGTGTTAGATCCAATTTTTGGTCTAACATTTTGGTGCTTTCACTGAGAACCTTTCGAATTCTCAGCCTTTTCGGGATTATCATTCTACTATTTGGACCTTCGAGTTCAAAGAAGTAATCCTTTCTCTCTGACATCTTTCAGTATTTGTTGACTAACCATTGAAGAATCAAGTGTTATGGCTAAGACCAAAGGAAAAGAAGTGCAAGGTGCAAGGGGAAATGAACCCAGAGCAGATCAGCAAGCTATCGTGTTAACAAGGTCACACGCTCAAAGCTCTGGAGCAGATCACTCCAGCCACGAGGATCCGAACCGAATCGGAGGTACCGATCCGAACCGAGAGGAAACAAATCGGATCGTGTCAACGCCGATCCGAGCCAATGATGTAGGGCGCTCTCAACCTCTCCCTCCGAACCACACTGACCAGGCTGTTGGGAACCGATCTGATCCGAACCAGGGTGAGGCTGGAACTTCTACTCGAGCTCCCCCCAACGCTCCGATTCCAGCCACGATGATTAATGTTCAGCCTGATCCATCTGCACCCATTACTCAGGGAGATTTTTCGCGTTTTCTTGACATGCTTCAAAGCACTAAAGAAGCATTGGAAGCCCAAAGGCGTGACAACCTTCGCATGCAGGAAAATATGATCACCATGGGTAGAGAATTACAAGAGCTCCGGAGGCAGAGAACTCCTTCCCCACCGCACCGTATTCCTACAGATAATTCGTCTTCTTCGGAGGAGGAATGTCCTCGCGAGAGAAGGCCGCTTGAACGGCCTCAGAACCTAGATCAATTGACTTTCGGATCTTTAGGATCCCGAGAAGATGTTTCTCGTGTATTGGGCCCTGATGACCCGAGTCTGCAACAGCCCATGTTACTACCTATGCGCGGATCCCACGTCTTACCCAGGGATCCCAATATGACTAACCCCACGAAGCAACAACTTCTCCAACCTCTACATCCAGAGGTCGACTGAGAGCGCAGAGAACAGCGTAGAGCGGCGGCCGCCAGAAACAAAAGGTTATCCCCTGATCAGGAACCTAGGGGTAATCCGAATATCAGATCTAGAGAGCTAGTGCAGACATTAACCGACGTCGATGTATGGGCAATGGTGCGCCAGATCATGTCTGAAAGCCGGCGGTATACTAATGAAGATTGGGGCAGTGAGATAAGTCATACCCCTTTCACAGATGACATCCTGAATTTCCAGTTCCCCCGACGATTCAACTTGCCTCAGATGGATCGATATTCAGGAAGAACAGACCCAGGGCAACATCTGATGAGTTATGCATGGTTCATGAACGCGACAGCAGCTCCGGATGCCGTAAAATGCAAAGCTTTCCCCATTTATCTTGAAGATGTAGCGTTAATGTGGTTCACTCGAATTCCTCCTCGGTTGGTGTCAAATTTCACAGAATTGAGTGAGCGTTTCATGAATCAGTTCCGACTCCATGCCCAAAAGTCCAAGACCGTCATAGAGTTGTCACGAATTAAGCAGGGCCTAGGAGAGTCTTTGAAGTCATATTTGGATCGCTTCAACCTGGCCGTCACCGAAGTCACTGATCCCTATGAGCCCACTATCCTGATGGCCTTGATAGAACGAGTAGATCCCGACACAGAGTTCGGGGATTACTTGGCTGGAAAACCACCTCCTACAAGAGAATTATTCTATGAAAAGGCTAATGTCTGTTTAAGGCGAGAAGAAGCTAAGGCAAATTGGAAGAGAAAGTCAGAAGGGGCCTCGAAGGAAGGTTTCCAGAGCAATGTCGCCGTGAAACAGTCTGGTGACAGTTCAGGAAAAGTGGAAGTAAATGTTGGCAACCAGAGTGGAGGTAATAGTAACAGAAACGGGAACGGCAATAAAAGGAACAGAAACCGTGGGAATAGCTCTAATAAAAGACCCAGATTCCAGAGTTTTGAAAATTACACACCGTTAAATGATACGTTGGAGAACATTTATCTAGACACATACAGCATATTGTAGTACAAAAAACCACCACCTAGAGATTCTACTGAGAAGGAGATTGAAACAGGAAAGTTTTGCTTGTTTCATGGTACACACGGTCATTCCACCAATGAGTGTCGTCATTTGAGGGAAATCATCGAAAAATTGCTGTGAGAAGGGAAGTTGGATGAGTACAAAGCCGCCCCAAGGGACAGGGGGCAAGGGGGACAAGCCCCGAACCAAGAACAGCCCGCTTCAAAACCCACGGCTCAACAAAAAGGTAAGAGGATCGTCATTAACTCCATTATAGGCAGACCTCACTTGGTTGGTCGTAGTTTTAAAGCATTGGACCAGTACGTCAACACTGCCAAGCATTATGAAGTAGGAGAATGCAGCAGCCTTGAAAACGTCACTCCAATAAAACAACAAAAAACGATGTCCGATGACGTCGTATTCCGTAATAGAGACGAGTTTGGAGTTCAATCCCCAACCGACGATCCGCTAGTGATAACCACGACAATTGGCCCCGCTCTGGTCCATAATGTGCTAGTGGACAACAGAAGCTCGGTCAATATCCTCTTCAAGAAAGCCTTCGAACAAATGAGGCTCGAAGCAAAAGACTTAAAGCCATGTCAAGGATGGATACGCGGTTTTAACGGAGTATCTACAACTCCAATGGGTTTTGTGGAATTACTAGTCACACTAGGGCAGGGGGACCGCCAGCGACTGCCGTTTGTAGTTCTGGATTTAGAATCACCTTATAATGCCTTCCTAGATCGACCAGCCCTTGCCGAATTCAGGGCATGTATTGCGCCTTGGTGTTTGCTGCTAAAATTCCTGACTGACTTGGGAGTTGGGATGATGAGAAGTGACCAAGCTACGGGACGAGCTTGTTACGTGGAAGAGTTAAAGATGCTAATGAAGGGGCTGAATATAGATGCTAAAGACGATTCTGCCTCTCCAAAGGGGGCCTCAGCATAGCAACTAAGGGGTCCAACCCAAAAGAGTCGCCCTCAGACGTGCTCGAGGATATAGATCCCAGAGAGGATAGAGAACCCGGGGACATGAAGGCAACTCCCAATGAAATAACAGTCGACAAACCTATTGATGAAACTGATCCAACAAAAGTACTGAAGATCGGCTCGCAACTAGATCCAGTTAGAGCAAGGGAATTGGCAGATTTCTTGAAGGCAAATCTGGATGTGTTTGCCTGGACTCACGCTGACATGTGTGGGATTTCGCCTGCCATCATAAGCCACTCCTTGTGTATCAATCCAAAGCACCCACCAGTCAAGCAGAAGAGATGGATGTTAGGCCCAGAGCGGTCAGCAGCTTTGAAAGAAGAAGTAGAAAAATTAAAAGGTAATGGATTCATTAAGGATTCAAAATATCCCGACTGGATATCGAATCCTGTCCTGGTCAAAAACTCAAATGGGAAGTGGAGAACGTGCATCGATTTTCTGATTTGAACAAGGCTTGCCCGAAGGATAGTTTTCCTCTCCCCAGAATTGATCAACTAGTAGATTCAACTGCCGGGCATGAACTCTTATCCTTTATGGACGCCTATTCCGGGTACAATCAAATTCCCATGCACATACCAGATCAAGAGCATACAAGCTTTATCACAGACTTAGGATTGTATTGTTACGTGGTAATGCCATTCGGGTTAAAAAATGCGAGAGCCACATACCAACGCCTAGTCAACCGCATGTTTTACAATCAAATCGGGAAAACCATGGAAGTGTACGTGGACAATATGCTCGTGAAGTCCAAGCAATCTCCCGATCATACGAAGGACTTGGGAGAAATGTTCGGCATACTACGAAAGTATAGGATGAAGTTGATCCCCATGAAATGTTCTTTTGGTGTGGCATCAGGCAAGTTCCTCGGCTTTATCGTGAGTTCCAGAGGAATTGAAATCAATCCGAACCGAATAGCAGCAATCAGGAACATAGAGGAGCCGCGGAAGATTAAGGATGTTCAAAGCTTAGCTGGCAAGGTCGCAGCACTAGGCAGGTTCATCTCCAAGGCAACAGACAAGTGTGTACCTTTCTTCGATCTCATAAAACAAGGAAAGCGAAATTTTGAATGGACTCACGACTATGTAGAGGCGTTCCAGAACTTGTTAGATTTTTTAGAAAAGCCTCCCATATTATCAAAGACTGTGGAACACGAGGATCTGTTCGTCTACTTGGCAGTATCGTCTCACGCCGTCAGCACAGCATTGGTACGTGAGGAGGATAAGGTCCAGAAACCTATGTACTACGTAAGTAAAAAGTTAGCTGCTGCAGAACGTAACTACCCGAAGATAGAGAAACTTGCTTATAGCCTCCTGATTGCCTCCCATAAACGCCGTCATTACTTCCAGGCACACCCGATAATTGTATATACCGATCAACCTTTGAGACAAGTGCTGCAGAAACCCGAAGCATCGGGGCGATTACTCAAATGGAATATCGAGCTGAGTCAGTTTGATCTGAACTTCCAGCCACGAAGATCAATAAGGGGGCATGCCTTGGCTGACTTCATAGCTGAATTTACAATTCCTGAAGAAGAAATGGTGGGTGACAAGATAGTTACTTTGGATCAAGAGTTGGAGCTCAGTCCGTGGAGATTATATACGGACGGAGCCAAGAACGATAGAAAGTCTAGCGCCGGAGTTGTTTTAATAACTCTTGAAGGACGATATATTTATTATGCATTACGGTTGGAATTTACTGCTACTAACAATGATTCTGAGTATGAAGCCCTGATTGCCGGGCTGAAACTCGCCAAAGATTTGGGAGTAAAGACATTAGATATATATTGCGGTTCCAAGATAGTTGTATGTCAAGTTCGGGAAGAATTTGCTGCTAAAGGACCTCGACTTAGTGCTTATCTTAAAAAGGTAAAGGAGTTATTGGAAGATTTTGAGCATTATAGCATAACACACATTCCAAGAACGAAAAATCAGAAAGCAGATCGACTGGCGAAACTAGCAAGTTCTGATAATCCTAAAGAAACCGAAATGGTCCCGATCGAGGTGTTGGAATCGCCAAGCTTCGACCTAATGGAAGTAGAGCTAGCCTTGGAAGTCGAACCTAAAAGAGAATCCCGGATGACATCAATTAAGAATTTTCTCAAGGACGGAACCCTTCCATTAAGAAAGAGCAAAAGACGAGCTGTAATACGCCAGGCTACAAGATACGTGTTACAGGACGACGTCCTTTATCGTCAAGGGTTTTCAATGACCCTATTACGGTGTATCGCACACAACGACATCAAACGTGTACTGCGAGAAGTGCATGAAGGTAAGTATGGGGATCACACTGGGGGTCAGACCCTGGCAAAGAAAATATTACGGTATGGATGTTTCTGGCCTACCGTGAATAAAGACACGGCTGATTATTCACGACGCTACGATAGATGTCAAAGATATTCCAAAGTTCCAAGAGCGCCTCCGACTCAGCTCAAGTCGATGGTAAGTCCATGGTCGTTTTCCATGTGGGGGATTGATATTATTGGAGTGCTACCTATTGCCAGAGGAGGAGCTAAGTATGCGATCATTGCCGTGGACTACTTCACAAAGTGGGTGGAAGCTGAACCTCTAACAACCATCACGGCAAGGAAAGTGATCAGTTTTGTGGTGAGAAACATTATTGTCGATTTGGGATACCGAAAACCATCATAACTGATAATGGGACGTAGTTTGAAAGCATCGAGTTCAGAATTTTTTGCCAGAAATACAAGATTGATAAACGATATATCGCAGTAGCTCACCCGCAATCAAATGGCCAGGTCGAAGCCATAAACAAAGTCATTAAATCAGTTTTGAAGAAGCGGTTGGAGCGGGCCAAAGCTAGATGGGTTGACGAGTTCCCATTAGCTCCGTGGGCCTACAGGACAACCTTTAAGACGGCTACCGGCCATACTCCCTATTCACTTTCCTTTGGGTCAGAAGCAGTAATCCCGGTAGAGTTAGAAGTCCCTTCTCATCGAGTTGCGTACTATGACCCGATGACGAATAAAGCACTCCTCCTAGAATCTCTTGATATGATTGAAGAAAAAAGAGATGAAGCCGACTTGCATGCCTCAAGACATCGACATCAAGTAGCACGCTATTATGACCAAAAAGTTCGCTTCAAAACCTTTAAACCAGGAGACCTAGTACTAAAGCGAGTCTTCCCACCGTCGACCCAACTGGGTCCAAAATGCAAAGGGCCATTCACCATCCAACGGAAGCTTGATACGGGAGCATTCAAGCTAACGACCGTGGACGGTGAAGAGATTCCCAGAGCTTGGAACGCACAGCACTTACGACGATATCTGAGCTAAATATGAAATGTCATTTCTTTTATTTTCATAAGCTATGTAAAAAGGCACGACTTGCCTTAAAAATTCTGTTTATGTGAACAAAGGACTATAAAGTGGATGTAGGCTACGACTTAGCCGAACCACTATAAAAATATCATGTGTCATTTACTTTCCTGCATTATTTATATCTTCAACTATTATTCTATTATGACTGTGGAATACGAAATGTTAAATTAAAATTTGGAAAGTTGGAGATGATTTATATGCAAGAACAAACACAACGACTGTTTGTACGATAAGACATAGAAGAATGGGAAGACGACATTCTTAACTCTAACTCTCAAGAATCGAGAGAGAGTATAAAGGACGGGAATATGACGTCCTCTGAGGCGTGAAGGAGCACCCAGATGAGAGACCGTCTCAGCGAAAACTCTAACCTGGATATGAGACAGGAGAGTATAAATATGCTGGAAAGAACAGGCACCAATGACGAAAGGAATATTGCCCCCGTCAGAGAATCGGGGACATTTGGACTCTTTAATTTAATTTAATCTTGAGTAGTTCTTGCTCAGTTATTCAAGATTGACTGGGGGCATATATGCGCATACATGTTTCCTCCAACAATGACTTCATTATATGACTTTATTTTGACATACTTGTGTGTTTTCATTTAAGTACTAAACTAACGACTATCAGACATTGCAGGAAATAAACAATTTTTATTCACAAACATGTGAGTCTGTATAAGGAAAATAAGCGGAAAAGAAGATGTGAGGGTCGCGCTCGCTGCAACAATTGCGGGCTAATTAAATGCTAAAGTAAAACAAAGCACTTCATCACTTAGACTTTGGAGTGGACTTGGATTTTTTAGCAGCCTTCTGAGCATCCTTCGCCTCCCTTTCAGCATTAGTTAGAATGCGCTTTGGTTTTTCTCCCTGTGACCGAAGTGCTGGAATTGGTTGATTTTTTCCCAGGAGTTGGAACACTGGAATCAAGAGAAGACTTTTTAGCAAGCTCTTCTGTAATAGACCTAGTTGAAAGCTTAACAACTAACCTTGATCCAGCATCCACCACTGCAAGAGGCTTAAGGCTTTCGGGGTCCAGGTCTTCAACTTTAAGCTGCATACGTTTGTCTTTCTCATCTTTCAATGCAGCCAAAGTGATGTCATCAGCGCTTTTTGACTCCCCAACTATAGCCACCTCAGGGACTTTCTCATGTCCTTCGTTGCCGCCATCATCTTTTAAGGCGTTTATCATCTCGTCATCGTGATGATCATCAGCCTTAGACGGTTTAGCTCCCTCTCCTGAATCAATAGTGGAAGCCTTGTCCTTTTCTCCTTGAGCCTTCTCCGCGGGTTTTGCTCCAGTGGTGGTTCCCTGAGGCCCACCAATCTTCTCGGTCGGTTCAACACCTACAGAATGAGAAGCAACAGTTATAAACTCAGGAGAAAATAAAGGGTCCTCCATCAATTGTCCGATTATGTGATGAAAAGTGGAGACGGCCTTGACGAATTGAGGTGAAAAGTTAGAAATATCTTCCGATGATTTCTCAGCTGGAGTAACTGCCGTCTCCGACGCCGTCTTGGGTATGGGGGATAAAAGAGATGCCTGAGGGATCCCCGGGTTTTCGGGGTCATATCCCTCTACTTCAGAAGTTCCAGCGGCAGTAGAAGAAGAACCAGCCTCAGAGACATTCTTTTGCTTGGCCATCCGCTTCTCCTCCTCCATAGCAGCAGCGATGAGGTGACGCCCCTTGGCCAGACGTGCCGGCTCATCGTCTCTTAGATATTTTTTCATAAGCTTGTATTCGTCGATGGAGTCTACCTTGAGCTCCTCTTTCTCCCATTCAACAATTTGACTCCATACGTGAACCAAGGTAGTCGGATAATCTTCAATCCAAGCAATGTTTCGGCGACGAATTATATGCGCAAAGAATTTGATTAGTAATTCGCCGAAGCCATGCACTTCCTCCTCGGCCTCTGACACCTGCTTGCGGGTCTCTTCGGCGGATTTAATAACACTTTCTACATTACCCTCCGCTAGGGTAGCCCTATTCTCATCCTCCACCAACTTGGAAGCCAAGTCAGCGTTTCTCTTCTCCAATTCAGCATTCTTTCTCGCTAACTCGGCTTTCTCTTGCTCCAGAGCAGTGTAGGCAAGTTGCATTTTAGTATTATCCGACTTAGCATCTTCTGCTTGCTTTTTCAGCTCCAAGCGCTCTTGACTATGAGACTCGAGCAAGTCATGATAACGTTTTTGTAGCTCTTCAAATTGCTGCTTGAAGTTGGTAGCATCCCGTTGAGCAATGGCAAGTTGGGCCTGTGTATCCTTAAGGTCTTTCCTCAAAATTTTCAAGGCTTTTGCGTCAGTTACTGCTGTATTTTTCATTGACTCGGTATCCGTGATTAAAGTTCGAATGATTCTGGAGAGGTTACGTGAATACTTGAACATCTCCGAATATTGTTTTTCAACTGCGTCAATCTTCGCTTTGGCCTCGTCTGCCCACCTTGAGGAAAGAGGCTCGAGAGCAGGTAAAAAAGTCAGGTTTTCAAAGTAGTGTTCGGGGAATTGTCTCTCCAAATATGCCCGCTTAACTTTAGCTTCAGCATCCAATGGTGGAGGTGCGTGATATGTTAGCTCAGTATCCTTATGATGAGCGGGCACGACGGCCATATCACCCTTCCTAGGCCGTTTATCGGAAACCTTATGCTTGCCTCGCAAGTCGGTATCTTTCGGCGGGCTCCTTTCCCTACTGCGTTTTTCTTGAGGAGAGGTTTGATCTTTTGACTGCGACGCGTCTTCTCCTCGACGGCCTTGGTAGCTTTTGTATCGTTCTGGATCCGACCGAACGGGGGAGCGAGAGCGCGAGGTCCGCGACTGATAAGAGTCATGAGGCCTTCTATCTTCTCTACCCCGGCCTTCGCGATGATCACGCTCAACGTCGAAAGGGGTGCTAGTCATGCTGCGACGAAGTTTCCTGATGTCATGATGAGAGCGAGACATTGTACTTGCGCAACAATGCAAATGGAATTCAGAATCAGTATTCTCATGAGAAGTAAGTGCCGCGAAATGTGGTGCTATTGTGTTAAGTGCATCCTAAGTGGTGTTCCCCCCAACAAACCCGAGTCCGAAGCCAGACTAGTGCGAGTGGGCTCTTTGGCCTTAGCGAGAGTGGTCTATTTTGAAGAAGTGAAAACTAAAGGATTTGTACCAAAATCCTCTGAAGTGTAGATAGTTTCAGGTAAGGGGAGATCTCCTAAACCCTGAAATGTAGGATCATCGGTACTAGGGGAATCTCCTTGGGAAGCATCTATTGGCGGTTCATTGGAAGACATCGACTTTTCAGGAGAAATAGCATCCTCAGGGACGACGTACCCTTCTCGGTGCTTTTCGGCTATGTTGGCCAGCTCGTCGTCCTGAGTTGGAGATGGAGAAGGTGAAGTTCGAAGTGGCATTGTGGGGGTTTTCGAGCTCTCGCCCGTTTTTGGAATTACGTCCACTGGGGGAATGTATACATATGGACCCAACTCGTGACCTATGCTATGGGTAATGGACAGCAACCCATGAAGATGAAGATATTCATCCTTAAGGACTTCATCGATGGTTAGAAATTTTTGGTCGTCATTGAGGAGCCGGTGCATCCGATCAAAGTACACTTGACCCGATATTTGTTTTGGATTATCAACAGCAAACAAGAAGAAAACAGATTAATGTGTTGGTTCGAACATTTAAAGTTGAGAACTAGGAAACCAATGCTTTACTTGATTTTGTCCATCTCCTGGCACATCCCGGTTGTTGCCTTATATAAAACCATTCTAGCTTAGAATCACCAGCCTTACTGCTGAATGGCGCAGAAATGATTTTCCTCTTTGGGACTGACTCGAAGTAAGAAAAGGAAGGAGTTTCTCAGGTCCGATGTTTGAAATTATGAAAAAAGTGAACATCGTCGAAAGTGAGCTCTGTACCTAAAGTCTCTCGGTATGCTATATATAAGGTATATAAGTAAGCATAGGATTTGGGGTGTAACTGCATGGGGGCAATCCACAGTTGTCTTAGGAAGTCGACAACAAAAGACCGGAATGGTGGAATAGCCCCAACCATACACATCAAGCGAGTAACTGCCATAAATCCTTCTGGGGGATTGTGAGGACGGTCAGTTTTCGATGGCACCAGGGTATCCTTTTCAGTATCTCGTGCTTTAAGCATATTCGAACAAGCCTGTCGTTGTCAATCGTCGATTCAACAGAATCTTGAGGTGATTCCAATATGATGGCAGACTCAAATTCATCAGGAGCTCGATTATCTCCAATCCCTCCTTCCTCTTCATAGCCTAGAGAAACTTCGCTGTCAGAAGGCGTTTCGCTGTTATGCGCCCCTACTTCATAATATGATCCCTCATCGTCCCATTCAGGGTCTGAAGAAGAAGATATGTCATCGAGAGTATATTTCTCAGAAGTTTCTGCAATTTCCGTCTTCTTTGCTAATCTAAAAGAACGTCTCTTGGCCATGATCACTAGACTATTGAAGAAACAATGACAAGGATTAGAGTAAAGTTGCCCGTGTCCCCCGTGTGTGTATGTGAACTTAAGTGTGTGCTATGTGTAACAAAGATGCAAAGCAAATACATGAAAGCATAATGTAAAGGTCCAAGGAAGCAGTAATGGTCAGAACGGTTCTTGATATTTGTTTATGTTCGCAAGGTACTATTCTAACTATCCATTTAGTTGAAGATTATATTAAGAATTGGTTTGACCAACTAAGCAAGGTCTTATGCACAATCTTAGGCTATTTTTCGGTTTGGTTCGGATGCACACACTAGGGTCGGATCGGGGAGAAGGCCTTATGCTAGCCTGGGCCAAGAGTTGATGCCCAGTGACCAAAGTCGGATTGGTTCAGAGGTGAACACTTGGATGGTCCGGATCGACTTGAACATCCATGCTTCTCCTCTTCTTTGTTTCACATTCCGATCCGGTCCAGTCAAGTAAATCCTGTTATTCTCTTGGCTTGCAAGTCCGACCCAATCCGGTCAGTTGAGCCCCATTCTCGTCTCTGCCCTGTCATCCGAACCGATCCCCTGCACTCCTTCACTCCCTTTTTCCTCGTCTCTGCCCTGTCACCCGAACCGATCCCCTGCACTTCTCCTCTTCCTTTTTCCTCCTCTTTGGGGTCAAGCTCGATCCCACGTTGAAAGTCCTAACTGAAATCGAGTACTAACGCGTTCGAACGCTCAACAAAGGATCTTAGCCCCCTCCACCGTCGCCTCGAGAGAAACTTAACCCCATTAACGACGACGACGGGGTGGAGGCGGTCATGGTGGCGACGTTCATCGAATACATCGCTGGAATCGTTCGAAGAAACCGCGAATCTAAGCTAAAAGCAATTATAAAGAGGAGATTCAAGATTATAAAACTACCTATGTGTTGAATTCGGATATTAAAACGAGAAGAGTTTCAAAGTTTTTAAAATTCTAGGGTTTTGATGTAAATTTCGCTGGAAAAGGATAATAAGAAAGGAAGAGGAAGAAGGAGATGAGGGGGGTACTTATATGAAGTCGTGGTGACCATTCATATTCCCTGAATCCCTCAACCCGTTCGGACCGGAGGTCAAGCCCACCAAGGCCCTATGGCCTGTTGATCCCCCAAAAAATCATTGATTCGATGTATCCGGTCAGGTGTGCCACAGGAGGAAACCCATTCGGATCGGCATCCGAACCGAAGGGGACCATATACGCTAATATGACACGCAAGATGAATTTGAGGAAAAGTAAAGAAAAAGCTTACCTGGAAGAATCACTGTACGTTAAATAAAAGCTCTCAAAGTTGTTTGAAAATGAAGAAAGTAATTCATATTGATTATGGATATATATATATATATATATATATATATATATATATATATATATATATAAGCAGCAAAAGCCACGACTTTATGAAGTGACACTACAAGTAGATGGAGGCGATCATTCAATGATTCTAATTCAAAGGATGTTCTGTAAATTGCTTCGAAGCACACTTTATCTTAAATAAGAGTGTACTACGAGGGGGCAAAATATTAGCCTACTTTGTGAACTAGGCTACACAAAGAGCAAATAGTGAAAAAAGACACTAATCGGATCGGATCGGAGGAAGTAGCGCAGGAGGTAAGTAACAATCAAGAATGCAGAGATTACATCGGATCGGATCGGAAAAGTATGGCATCAACGTCATAGAGCAGGTGGCTTCGGCGGTTCGGATCGGAGGAACACTTCAGCGGCATCAGAAGAAAGCAAGCAATCCCAACGGTTCGGATTGGATGAGTACGTCAGCAGCATCAAGGGACAGCAAGTTGCATCACCGGATCGGATCGGAGGCCCCGATCCGAACCCCTTTTTTCCCATTGAATCTGTAGCCGTTGCTGCGCATATTCCCTGAAGACTCGGACAAGATCTGACCATTTCTCCCACAATTCCCTATTAAATCAATGCGATGTAGCCATCTTGGAGCCTCCAAACCCGACTCTCAAGGGATGGATGCCACGCAATTCCGAACCGGAGCTACTTTGAAGAGATTTCTCACCTATAAATACACCATCTGGAGGCATTTGAAAGGATCTTTTGGCAAATTCTCAGTCCATCCTTCCTCCATAACCGAATTCTACAATCATATTCAGATCAAAATCATCTCTTAAGGTCCATTTTTGAGAGATTTGAGTGAGTTTGTGCATTGTAATTGTGAAGTGGAGTGAGAATCATTGCTGTACTTGTATTCAAATCATCAATTAAAAAAAACAAAGTGGATGTAGGCTCGTTAACGCCGAACCACTATAAATTGTGTGTTCTTTATTGCTTTTTGATTCTATTTCATTGAATTCATATCTAAATTGGGTGTTAGATCCAATTTTTGGTCTAACACCTACAATCAATCAGGTAGTAAGTACAAGCTCATCCCATTATCAAAGGAGAACGTGATTAACATTTGTGGATAATTACTTTTTATCCTACTTCACTTTGATCAGTTAGCAACTCCGTCTCGTGGAAATCAGAGACATTCATAACGTACCGATACAGTAGTGTGCTGATTGAATATCCTGGACCAATTCTAAGTTTAGGTAAACCACTGCATTTGAAGAAGTTGCACTTGCAGTATTGTGAACTTTTATGGAACAACATGGGAACATGGATGCTTAGACAATAAGCTTGTACAATAAATTTTGAAATTCATTAATTAAACGTTCAAGGGAGCTTAAACGTCTATCCGATAAGTTCGAACTGAACCTAACAGGTTTTGAATCTTATCCATTGAGACATAGGATTGTGCCAGAAAAATTGTTAGAATTGATGTCTAAACCTTCCAGCAAATAATGTAGGACTGAATCAATAGAAAACGACGAGCAAAGAACAGAATAGAAAAAGAGCATATTTTATTGCAAGACAATGAAAGAAACATCAACTACAGATGGCTTCACAAGTTCTATCAACATTATTTTTATCATTATCCTCCAACGAACAGGTTTTTTCTCTCTATTTACATGTACATATTTTTTTTACATGTTTATTTACATGTACATACATATAATAAGCAATCAATGAGAAACATAAATCAACCATTATTTACAGAAATTTTCCTTTTTCTTTTTAATGAACAGCACCACAGGCTAAGTCTTGGAATTGCCAATAGAAATTTTGCCCATAGAGAGAGTGAAATACAGTAGAAGCAAAGTTCCCATGCTAGACCTGCAAACAATGTTGAATTCATATATCAATGTCATAACAATACAAGCGAATAAAAATCTGATTATAATAGAAATTCATAAGAATAAATTTATGATGGGTCATTGGTGATGTAGCTTAGTTGAAAATAACAGCAGACAGTACCAGAAATGGCAAAATGAAGCAACATGCAAGGTATCTATGCTTTTCTTCCTACTATTATATTTGATCACCAAAACAATCTTAAATCAATCAATTTTACTATCATAATCAATCGGTTACAACTTACACTAACAAATACTATATAAAAATATCACAATCTTTGCAAAAATTCAACTTGCTCTACATCTCTTTTCAAGTTCTCATGCGTGACTCCAAAGACAAACTACACAACCTTCACCCGTGCCATTGACTTATCATCTTTATTATTATTTGCAATATATATATCTGTCACATTTTTCATTTTTTTTTTTCAAACAATTGTAAACTTCCTAATGCTTCTGACATATATATTATCATTTCTGTTTAATTTAATAAACAGTTATGTATGAATTTCAATGCTAACAAGAATTGTGTTTAACAAGCTTAATTAATCTTACCTTGATTTAAAAAGCATATGTATTTCTGTTTACTATATGTTAATATCAAAGCTTGATCCTTTTTTCTTTTTTCAAAATAAGAGCAACAGGATAATATAAGTACAAATTATGTATATATGACAAGGATGAAGGAACAAGTAAAATAGAATGAAAAAGACTGACAGAGTGGCGAAGAGGAAGAGAACTCTTCTTGGGTCAAGCCATCGTGAAAGCAACCGTCTTCCGACTGACCTCCGGCAGTGCCTTCCTTTCGCCGTTGGAGTCGATATACCAAACAGCAAGTCAGACTTGTCTTTGACTTCCACGTGTACATTATCGACGGCGTCGCTTTCTATCACCAGTGCAACCTCTGCCCCTCCGCTTGCTCTTTGCGATCCTTTCCTCGTTGAACTTTTCTGCGATTTCACAAATTATGTATAAGTAACAAATTAATTAACGGTAAACTTAATTAATTAGTAGAGTAAATTATAATAGGAAATGACGAAGAGTTAACATTGAATTTGGGGCTCGAGTTGGAGTTGGAGACGTCGGAGGAGGAGGTGGAGATCGTGCTTTTAACGTCGAGAGCGAGGAAATTTGAGGTATTTTCGTGGTTGGTTATCATGTTAATGGCAGAAGGAAGAAAAGAGTTCAGAGGAATAAGACGAAAGAGAGAAATTTATGCCGTTCTTCTTTTGTACTTTGTTCGATGCAAACTGAAATTGAGGGTCAAGTGGAAACTTCTTTTCTTTAGAAACGGTTTACTATTTTATTCACTTGTGTGCAAATTCGATCGTTATCCTTCAATACCTTCCAATCAAAGTGAAACAAACTGTGCTAGAAGGTCCGAACAAATCATGTACGAGTTTGTGCGGACGAGCAGAGCGTTAGGTGTAACAATCTAAAATTTTGAAATCAAATTAAAAAATTTAAATTCAAATTTAAAAGTGTTTATATAAGAGTTTAGTCGATATTTTAATAATATTTTACATAGCCTTGAAAATGAAAATTTTAGCAAACGATCTCGAAATCCTACGAAACCACTTTAATTGGATTCGGAAAATGGTATGAATTCAAATATCACGTTATTCAAAGTTAGTATGTGATTGGACAAAATTTAAGTTTTAACCAATCGATAATTTGAACTCGAATTGAGCCTAAACGGGCACTTTTTGAGTAAACGGACTCGTATTTCGATTAAATCAGTTTCATTGAAACCGTATCGGATAAATATGTCCGAATTTCAAATTTCAACGAAAAAGAAATCACCATGTGATCACACGAGTAAATAGCTTGAAGAGAGATTACACGTGCTTTATTTTGTGTTCACACCATAAGCTAGCTAGTTACTATTTGTGTTTGTTTGTGGTTGTCATGCATCCAATGACACTAGATGTGCTTTCACCCCTTACTTAGATGTTTGACAACTCACTAATACATGTACTCAAATTTTGGCTATAAATGCAAGTCTCTTTTACTCCATTTCTCAATTTACTTCTTCCATTTTATTTTTCTCCTCTCTCCCTCTTTCTTTCTCCCTTCCACCGCCCACCTCCCTCATGGCCAACACCACTCCAGGTCGCTATGCCCTCCTCCACAGCTCAACAACCCCCACGTGGCCCCCTCCCTCCTAAAAAGCTCCTAAACACCTTAAAATCCTTAAAACACCTCCTTTCTCCGCTTTAAACCCCAAAATCCCGAGCACCGCGTCCTTTCCAGGCTAACTCGCACCCAAACAACGCACCCCCCCCCCCCCCCCCCGCATACACCGAGCGCACCAGACTCCACCTCCTCAAGCTCAAGTCCCGTTTGCTCCGAAACTATACTCCGGTCGTTCCAAAAACCAAGTTATAACTCCACTTTTATTCACCCAAAAATCCAAAACCCAATAGCATCGAACCCCTACCCATTTTTTCTCAAAAAATATTCGGTGATGTCAGAAGGCTGCATAATTTTTCCGGGATAGCTAGGACGTCTTATAATCGAAGTTTGCTGGAGTGGAAACCAAGGTGAGAAACGATGAAAGAAATAGAACTAATTATATATTGGGTAATGTGTATGAACTCGTTTGAATATATTTTGACTTGTGATAATGTATATGAGTTCATATTGTGATATGATAACGCTTGGGATGTTTAATGTGGTGTAGTATGAAAAAGATTGGTTCTTTGAGTAAGATTTATATTATCACGTGCATATATGACCCCAAGAACTGAATTTGTGGACATTGAAAATAATTTGAGCCTTAAATGGACATTGATATGAAAACTATCTTGACATTAGTTATTGTATATGGGTATGAACCCCATTGATGTTGAATTCATATGTTGATTGATTGCGGTAAATTTGTTGATTGACAAAAACTTATAGGCGTTAACTGTTTAAGGCTTAAACATTGTAAACTATCTCATGATAGTTGTGAATGGATGTTGTCATGGTTATTGATAACGTGGTATGTGATTACTAAAGTTGATTATGGCTAATAATTATAATTATTATCCCATTGGCTAAGTCTTCAATTATAAAAATCAATTTTAATGAATATTTTATTAATATAATAATAGGCGAAAAATAAAAGTCAAAATTTGACGTTCGATTTTTTATGGACATAAAGTATAATTCATTACGACGAACCTTTGCAAAAGAAAGAAATTAATTTGAAATAATTTTCAAGTAGCTATGGCATGTTCAAGTTTTTATTTTAAAATGAATAGAAACCAGAAAAAGTGAAGCTCGGTTAGGGAATCTAAGAAAGGTTGAAATGATTTCTTTTACAAAAATTTCTTATTTTTTTTATGGATGTTCGGAAAATTTGGGTTTAAAATATTGAAGTTTGAAAAATAACATTATTTTAATAATATTATAATAGCCATTTAATGGAAATATGGGATTTTGAAGTGAAAAGCAATAAAAATTGAGCTATGATTGGAATAGAGCTCGTCGCGCAACGGTATTTCGCGAACTTCGACCACTTTATCAAAAGCATGAATTTCGAAGCTTTGAATCTTGGTTGATGATTTTGTGCATTGATATTTATGTGGAGGAAACCCATTCCGCGTTATACGGCGTGGTCCCATGATACGCCTCACTTATAGATAAGTTAATAATAACTGATTAGAGTTTCTCAAACCAGTCCCATGACTGACTCGTAGTTTGTTTTTCCCTTGCAAACTTGGTTGCCCTTACTTTCACACGGGTAGGCTAGTAAACAGGTTTAGTTAGACCACTTTCGGAAGCTACGACTTCATATATATGGAAGCTATCTTGGAAAGCTAGTTTTGGATTTGGAGATGGAATAAGATTTCTTTTGGGCACTCCATAGGACTCCGTCATAATATTTATTTAATTCTGCAGTGTATTTGTTCCTTATCATCACTGTAATGTACAATGTGTGGATCCGTTGGGATGTATTTATTATAATAAAAGCTCTGATGTAATATTTGATACAATTCTGATGTTATGCAATGTTTTACTTTCTGCTGTTATATATGATGTTTTGTATCCTAAGAGGTCATCTATTCTTCGGGGGATCAGAAGAGCGGGTCGTCTCACTAAGTATCAGAGCTAAGGGTTAACCTCTGTTCTGGGGTATAACATATTAAAGGACTCATTCTAGATAGGATCAATAGTATCCTAGGGCGAGTGTCTCATTAGAGATAGAGTTAGAATATACTAAAATGAGTACAGTAGAATAACATACACCCGATGAAGACATTTCTATGCATTTATGTCTCTATGCTTTTACAAATTCCTTAAGATATCTTTTCTGCTTGCCTAACTCTTTTCTTGATATTTGTAGATATAGCAGAAAATGGACGGTAGAAGAGGTAAGGAAGAGGATGAGGAAGAGGTAACGTTGCAGCTCAACAACTCGACCTTATAGAAGTAGTAAATGAGGCAGGAAGAGGAAGGACAACGCTGAAGTTCAACAACAAAACCCCATAGGAGCAGCTAATGAAGTAGTTGTGCCACCTAAAAAAAACCCGATTTGGAAGTTCTGACCAAGAAGTATAAGAATCTGGATAGGCAACCATTTTTTAGGAAAGAATTAGTCATCGATGCGCAAGTCTGGCTACGTTCTTATGAGAGGATTTTTACTAGTTTGAGACTGACTGAGAGAAGAAGAGGTTCTTGGTGTCCTGGTTGTTGAAGGATGAAGCTTTAATCTGGTGGAAGATAATTACTATGAGAAACCCATAGGAGATTATTACCTAGGATCACTTAAAGAAATCTACGAGGAGAGGTTCATACCGTCTGAAGCAATAGGTCATATGTACTACGAGTTCTCCAATCTGAAGCAAGGAGATAGGACTATTTAGGAAATATCTAAGTAAGTTCAACGAGCTTTCCCGCTTTACTCTAGAATTGATCCAGACTCCAGTCAAGAAGAATGTGAGATTTATTGATGGTCTGCAAAGGAGGCACAAGAGTAGAGTGACCACTCATATCAAGCTTCCATTTGCAGAGATGGTAGAGACGGAAAGTCGCTATAAGTCTATAGGCAAGCAGAATTCTTTAGAGGACAAAGAAGAAGGAAATTTCGGTAAGAAAAGGAAATTCAAAAATGAGAAGCCGGAAGTGAGTAGAGAGGGAAAATAACCCAGAGAAGAATGGCTAAAGAACATCCAATGCTCCAACTACAATCAGAAGAGACACCTATCAACGGACTATAAGCTTCCAAAAAGACAGAGGGATTATTAGGATCCTAGAGAGTGCTTTATTGCCACAAGACTGGACACCTTTCAAGGAACTGTCCCGTATCAAAAAAGGTTGAAGTTGCCCATGTCTATGCTTTGGAAAATGTTCCAGCACCCCCAGCTGATAGGACAGGTATGGAAGTTCTAGAAGGTACAATTTCCATTAGTAATATTTCGATTAAAGTATTGTTTGATACCTGTGCATCACACAGTTTCATTTCAATTAAGACGGCTAAGAGACTAAATCTGCACCTCAAACATATTAAAGAATCCATTTGTGTTAGGAATCCGATAGGAAGCTCCACCAATCTTTGTTTATACTGTAGAGTGCCCATCTCTTATTCCCATTATCAGTTTCCTTTTGATTTGCTCATCTTGGATTTTGTTTTTCTGAATTTGATATTATACTTGGTATGGATTGGTTAACTTGGTACGAAGCTGTTGGAGAATGGAATTTTGATGACAACAACCTTATTTCAATATTAATTGATTATAAAATATATACTAATACTTTTGTATATAATTTATACACACACACATATGCAGGATTTATATACAAGAAATATTACTGAAGACTGTACAGTTTAAATATGTTAGAGATTCAGAGTTCAGATAAATTTCAAGACTCGTGAGTATTCAAGAGTTCAAGACTAATATAGTTATAGAGTCTGGATTATGTAAGACTCTAAATAGCTCTCCAGGTTTAAATTCAAATTCTGATTTTCAAATTCTGTTTTCAAATTCTATCTTTTATCCTCTCTATTTTATTTTCTCTCTATTTCATTTTCTATCTTTCTATTTCCTTTTCTTACTTTACTTTTGTTTTTCAAAATTTAAGTTTTATATATTTATATTTTTATACTTTTTTATATATATATTTACTAGTTAAGGCTTCCGTCATTCACACATTTAACCTATACCCTGTGTAAGGTGAGAGATGATATATTATCGCTCGCTATACCGTCTTGCTGATCTAATTGAATAATCTTCTTAGTCTCTTACTACTTCCCGTTGGATAGGTAGCCATATCTGACATTTTTAAATTTCCAGGTTTGGGTAGGCCCCATACACATGCCATTTAAGACCCCTAAACTGAAAGACCTATTCCCAGGTGGACCACTCGACCCAAGCCACTTAAGACCTAAGGAAGCGGACTGTACGCAATGATTATGAAGTTCGTACCCTATTAGCCCTTACCTTTCCCTATTGAGATAAGGTGGGATACGTTATTAAATCATTCCCGTTTAGTCTTTCTTCACGGAAATACTATACGTGCACGATTAATTATCTTCACGGGTTCCTATAGTTAATAATGTTTCACATCATTAACCTACTAAGTCCAGTTCTAGCTTTTAATTATAAGTTTTATATTAACTATTATAAATAAGGAAAGTTATATCCTCCTTACCCTAGGATATTTATTTGATTATTTCCCTAATTGGACTTAGTACTTAAACAACAATCAATACCCATACATCCCTTTTTTATTTCATTTGTTTATGTTCATATATTTATTTCCCTTTATAACCATAACGGTTATATTTTCCTAAGGCAACACTAAATCTTTAATTTCCCTTTAATTTCCATTGATTATAATTAACGTCATTTATGAGCCTAACGGCTATAATTTTCCTAGGACATTAATTCTCAATGGATATCCTTATCTTTTCGGTCCCGAAATGTCTATTTGTTGTACCCCAACAGACATTACTGTTTATTTATTTATTCATTCATTTTATTAATTTTTTGTTATGTATATATATATTTGTGCACATACCTCTCACATTAAGCTGACCATTTGTGGATGTTGGATTGGCTGATCGGTTCAAGGAAGACTTCTACCACAAGTTGAGCCTAAACTCGTGTCTTAGTGCGGTTATGAATTAAATCTCCTAGTTGGGGTTTACAACATTTGTCCTAATAAATTCTAGGAATTGTAACCATTTGCTTAATTTCCTTTTGAAGTTTACTTTTCCCAAATCAACGTTATTTACCATGGTTATTTATTCATTTGTTGTTTTAGTTATAACAACCGATCATATTAATTGCTATAATGGTCACCACAAATATATTAATTAAATATGGATTGCATTTACATATATAATTCAATAATTGAATACCGTTCAAACATTCAATATAATGTATATTTTGTCATTTACGTAGATTCGAATGGATAATGTATATTTATATTTATTTTTTGTTAGGATTGCCTCACATTTTGTTAAGGAGGAATGATGGTTTGGATACAATAGTCCCACATCACGGAATACATGGAAGGAATTGTGTACAAATATGACTTAGTAGGCGCGTAACATAAGGGATTCCTTTTTATATTTGGGAGTTGTGTGCCATCTCATATGTGTGCAAGGAAGGGGGATATGTTTTGACCGTCGTTGCATAACAGTGGTATCAGAGCCGAAGGTTCCGACTAGGCTATGCAGGCAAGGCAGTGCTATTAAAAGATACTTGTAGGATGCGAGTCAAGGGGGAGACTGTTAGAATTGCCTCGCATGTTGTTAAGGAGGAATGATGGTTTGGATACAATAGTCCCATATCATGGAATATATTGAAGGAATTGTGTACAAATATGACCTGGTAGGCACGTAACATTAGGAATTCCTTTTGTTATATGGGAGTTGTGTGCCAGCTCATATGCGTGCAACGAAGGGGGGCTTTGTTCCGACCGTCGTTACATAACATTTTTATGCGGTTAACGTAGTTATCTTTCATTTTTATTTAATTTTAAATATAATAATTTGGTTTAACTAATAACCAAACATTCCTTTTTGCATTCAATCCTGCCAAAAGGTTCTAAATCTAACAAAAAAACTGGTACTTATAATTATTGTATATTATGCCTGATAAATGGAATAGACATACTTCAAAACCACAAGAAATATATATTTGTTTATGTATATTTTGAAATAGTTGATGCAAATTACGCATAAATATGCATATTTATATTTATATGTACATTTGCACAACTTTTCCCTTTTTTCAATCTTTTTATCATATTTCTTGTGAAATCAAAATAATGTATTTTTCTTCAAAAAGAGGAAAGTGGATATTTACAACAACTAAACCCAAAAACTCAACAATATTGAACACAATTAGGCATGTGTCTTTTAAATTAGAATCACATAATCCATCAATTTACACTGGGACTAGAGATTCGTAAGAAAACTACATCAAAACAGTGTTATTGGGACTGATTTCCAAATCTTCATTGTTTTTCAACAAACTACAATATATTATCCAACATAAAGGCAATATGTATAAACAATTTAAGAAATCTACAATTAATATTATTCCTAATCACAATTTCCAAGTTTTGATAATATTTATTAGTAGATCTGATAGGTGCGAATTCAAATTCGATAATATGATGAACATATCTAATGGTAATAGGCAATATTTTAAGATCAAATTCAAACGAGATAAATAGGCTATTATAACTTTGTATGTAAATTTCTCACTCACTTGAAAGCATCCAAATCTGAAATATAAATAACCTTTTTGGCTCATAATTCCCAAATTCTTACAAATCTACCATAAATTTGAAAAGGGGATACTTTTAGATATGTAGACATGCAAGAAAATAGGAAAAATTGGGAGAATCTGATGTAGAATAGCTTAGCCGTCGATTTACACCCTTTTCCATTTGAATCTGATAATCCCTTTCAAATCTACGTGATTTATATTTGACTGATTGTATATGAATATATTTTTTAATTAAGAAATTTGATTGGAAGAGAAAGGGAAATAACAGAGCTTCGCTGCTACCTAAATATTTATATGGAAAAGAATAGGCCTTACCCCTTTATTTATAGGTTGGCCATGAACCATTAGATTTATTTTAATTTATATTCGTCCATCCGTTTGATAATATAGTATAAACTTAACCCTTTAACCCTAGCCGTCACTAGGCGTTCTCGCGCCCAGTAGGTCGACAGCTTGGGTCGCCAACCACCCAGTGAGGGTGGTTAAATATGGTATAACATATATAAATATCATGATTTATTTATTTTCCATCCATTATTGTATTTCATCCGTAACTTTTTTCTATGGACTTCGTTCGCGAAACTCCAAACATGAAAGCTAACTAGAATTCCAAGACGAATGCATCGGTTAAAGTTTCATGGTCAAATTCCATCGTTTGTAGAAATTCCTATTTTTGAAATTCTAATAATTAATTCCTATTGTCAAAATTCCGGTTTGTAACAGTTTCGATTTGGAGCTGGAGCAGGAATATGATTTTCTTTTGGACTCTCCATAGTACTCCGCCATAATATTTCTTTAATTCTGTGGTGTATTTGTTTCCTTATTATAATTGTAATGTACAATATTTGGATCCATTGTGAAATATTTATTCTAATGAAAACTCTGATGTAATATTTGATACAATTCTGATGTTATGCAATGTTTTACTTTTTGTTGTTATATATGGTGTGTTATATCCTAAAAGGCCATTTGTTCTTCCGAGGATCGGGAGAGCGGATCATCTCAGTAGGACTGATGCACGCAACTCACGAAGGCCCTTCCATGTTTTTATCGCACCAAATACTAACTTTGTTTTCGGGCCTCAAGCATTTCTGTAAAAAGAATATTGTTTCAATTATCAAGCTACTGGCGAACTATATTACAACCATTGTTGATAGTTGTAAGTATTTAATTTTTATTTAATGAAAATTTAACTAATGAACGTGTATTGAATGTTTAAAGATTTGTATAACAGTATTTGTATTTCAAACAGTTTTGTTGAGATTGTCAATTCAAAATGAATAGTAAAACTTCGTTGATTGATGATCAGAAATGGGATAGCGGTAGAAGTTACAAATTATAAATTGATTAATTATATATATAGGGAAAATCTATTTAGACACAAGAATTTGACACAAAATTGAGGGACACAAAATCTCAGCCATTAGATTACCCCTTGATTTCCATTCCCTACATAAGGACAAATTGATGTAGTGGATGAGATTTTGTGTCTCATGATTTGTGTCAAAATAGATTTTCAACCATTGAATTATCCCCTGATTTCCACCTCTCATATAAGGACAAATTGAATCAATGGCTGAGATTTTCTGTCAATTTTTTAAGTCTAAATAGACACACCTATATATATATGATTGTTTAACAACATCGCAAAAATTGGGCATCCAATAGCCCTTCTATTATCACCACTCATTTATAGTAAAGGAGTGGGGAAAGAAAGAGTTAGTGCAAAGAGAGAGAAACTAGGATGCATGGTGGAAATCAGGGGGATAAAGGGGTGATGCGATTGTTTGGGGTGCTCTTGATCTCATATATATATATATATACACATATATTATATAACAACCCGGAATTTTAATGATTGGATATTTAGTTAATTTTAAATATTAATATTTGTTGACGTCAAAAGCGGCTCTTTGACAATCAACCCACAAACAAACCAAAACAAAGAAATCACAATCGCAGAGAACAGTCAAGTTAATGGAACATGCAAGATTTTTATAGTGATTTGGCAATCTAGCCTACGTCCACTCTAAGTAATCTTTTATTATACTATACAATTACAAATTATAGTTGGTTTCGTATGAGTGAATATAGGGAAAGAAGAATATTTTAGCCTTAGCAATGTCCTTGCTTATTCGTCAAACCAGAAAAAACTCGATCCTTTCTTCTATTTAGAAACCATGTATTTATATGTGAGAAGCGAGCTTGGTTCGATATGCCACGTGGCATGGGATCCGGACATCCAGGAGTAGAATCTAGCTTCTCCAGGCCATGGGAAATACCATTTCCTGGTTCGAACAGCACATGTGTCTAACGATCCAAAATAATAGGGGTAAGTGACCACGCCTTGATCCAATAGAATAGGTAAGAAGACCAAGCCAGCATTTGTGCCAATGTTTGGTTCGACTTAGTCGAACCGACCTCGGTTCGACATAATCGATCTAAGTTATCCTCTTCCCTGCCTTATTCCTTAAGTCCAAACCAAGATAAGCATGACATGATTCGAGCCGAACCATGTGATAGGAGACGAAGTGATAAAGCATTCATGTGAATCCATCTCCACCAAACCGAGATGAAGTGATGTTAAAGTAGGTCGAACCGACCTTTCCGATTCAAACCAAAGTTTCACATATCCAATTTTTTGAGAGTTTACATACATAAACCAAGTATTTCCGGGTTCTTCTAAGCCTATGTCAAAATTCTGATGCCTTGGATTATCGAAAATTCTTGGTGTGACTGCCTTGTCAAAAGGTGAGTCAACACTTTGCTCCCCAAAACATATCTTTCTGTAGAAAATATGTTTTGAATAACTCAGAAATTCTAAATAGAAGTCCAGTATCCAAAGACCAAAAATCCACGATCGTGCCAAACCATAATAATAGAAAACTATAAAACCATGATGGTTCCAGGTCGTGTTAATAGAAACCATAAATCCATGGTCGCACTGTACTATAATATTAAAAAAAATCAAAAAACCAGAAGTCCAATGAGCACTCAAGATCGTATTACAAGAGAAATCCAAATCTAGATTCAAAATTATGGCCTCGCTAGGCCTAACCAATCAGTATTATCCATACCTACAAATAAACCAAGTAAATAGTTTTGCCAAGTCCTGACAATACCATTTAGCCTTTTCTAGCATAAACTATGCTTGGAAATCCATATTGGGTATAGTCCATACTTGAACCATGGTTGAATCACCTTGCTAAGACCTGGCAAGATAGCTCAACCCTTTAAGTATAATCCATACCTAGAAATCCAAAATGAATATAAACCATACTCCAGTTTTGGTTGAGTTTTCTCGCCAAGACCTGACAAGAGGATCCAACCTCACAGGTATAAGCCATACCTATAAATCCAAATATAGTATAGTCCATACTCAAACCATGACTAAGCAATCCTGCCAAAACCTAACATGATGAATAAGTCCTTCAAGCATAATCCATGATCAGAAATCCCTTTTATTAAATCCATAACCATTACATAACCAAAACAAAACGTAATGGTTTATCATTGGATGCAGAGCACGCAAACGGGATAAATCCTGATCCCATACGCGAGTAAATCGACTTAATTGTTCCTGTTGGATAATTTTATTGTTGAGCAAAGCATGCCTAAGGATTAAAACCTAATCCACATGCATGAGTGAGTTGACGTATCCAATTGGAAAACTAAAATAAACAGAAATACATATCTTAAGAAATCCAAAAATCCAGCATGATCCTGATCATCCGACGACAATTCCACATGCGCTCGATCCCTGATCATTCCCTCTCCGGGGAGCAGCTGGTTGTGCTGCCTATCCTGGCACTATTGGTTGCTTGATATATTCCGGTAGCTCTCCTCGTCTGACATGCTCTTTGATAATGCCGTGCAAATTCTTGCAGTCATTCGTGGCATGACCGACCATATCATGGAACATGCAGTGCTTTCTAGACTCTCGTTCCCTACGAGTCGGCTCCCTTCTGGGAGTCTTTCAGTAATAAATAGCTCCCTGAGTATCCAGGTAGATATAAGATAAAGTTGAATTAAGCTCAATGTACATGTCAAATTTTGGATCTCTCTGAAATTTGAACTTCCGATCGTTTTTAGTCGAGCTTTTTCCTTTCCCATATCCTTTGCAAGCTCAGACGATTCTCTGTCCTTAGTCAAGTTGACCTCGAGAACTTCCTTCTTGACACAAGCATTCTCCTCACGTAGAAATCTGTTTGCTTCGAAATAGAATTCGCTGAGGTCCCTTGGCAGATCCCGCTGTAATGAAATTTTGAAATCCGACTTATCAAGTCTTGACCAGCCTTTTGGCAAGGTCGTCAAGGCCATACGTATACCATAAATTCAAGAAAAACCCTCGTTGGAAGGCTTTCACCTCAACTTGACCTTCGTTCGACTTGACCCGTCCCCAGGTCGGTGTTGGTCCCACCATACTGGACATGGAAGCAGTAATGAGAAGTTTGGCTCGGTGTAACCCCGGTTCGAATAGGACTCGGGTCGACCAGGACCTTGGCTGACGGGAATTAAGCAGCACGAAGCCAACTAGATGGTCCAATCCTAGGTCGAACGAATTTTGTTCCACCATATCGAGTCAGTCCCGCTCCTACATATGAATATCTTCCTAAATACTTGCTACTACTCCGATTTGACTACTTATTCTACCCCTATAGCTCCAGATCACCTACTGCCACCTATCCATATTTGGCTAGGCCGAGCCTTTTTACAGAAGAGGAAAGCTTCTTCGTCCATTCCTAAAGTCTCGATATGGATGCCACATGTCTTAGTCGTCCCAAGAATTGTATCTTCTTTAAATAGCCTTTCAAAGCTTAAAAAAGGACTTTAGCCAATCTCTTATCATTTCTTGTTATAATAGTATTGCATTTGGGTTTAGCAATTAACCTGTCATTTGTAACCTAAGTTCGTATGTAAACAAGAGATTATAAAGTGGACATGGGCTCGTTAATGCCGAACCACTATAAATTTGCATATGATTGCATTTCCTCTCATTTTCACTTATATTTCTTCATTTGTTTCTCTACATTATCTCTTTTTGCATGTTGTTTCATTTTTTAGTGTCAAGACTTTAGTGTTTTTACTATGAAAACTCATTTCGCAGCGTTTAAGGATTTTGATCAACTTTTGGATCACCAAGTCCGAGATAATATCCTAATTTCCACCATCTTCAATGAAAATGGTTTCTAAGTCTTCTGCACATGCTTCTGGGAAACAGCATCATCAGTCGACTCCTGCCTCACCATCAAACATGGCAACCGCTCCAGCCCTCGACCTGACACAAGCCGGGTCGACCCTTCCCAGGTTGACATCGACCCGGCCTGAGCCCCAATCAACTTCCAATTCTCCTGCATGTCTTCCCTTAATAACCAAGCTGCCTCCTCAGCGTTTTCTACTCGCGGAGACTTCACGGTGTTGTCGAACCAACTCTGGGAGACTACGACAACATTGAATGCTCAATCTTGGGAGAATGCTGCAAAGAGGCAGGACATGAATCACATAACGAGACAATAGGAAGAGTTCAGGAACTAGCAAGATACCTATCCATTGCAAAACCAGGATGTAGAAGGCTCCTCATCATCCGCAAGGAGCGGGGACCAGCCACGACAGCGGCTCCCACTTGAAAGGCTAGAGAATGTAAGATACTTACGCTTTGGAAGGCTCCCAACTCAGCTCGACTAGACCGAACCGGCTCGGCTCGACATTGTCGAGCCCGGGCATGCCGAGCTAGGATCTATCTAGCCCAATGTCCTTCATACTTGGGATCCTCCTCCTCCACCTAACCGTGACACTTTCAGAACCACCCGCGCTCCTATGCGTCATGTGATTAATCGGGACAACCGAGGCCAAGGAAGTACCTCCTAGGCAGCAGACCGAGAGAAGTTCCCTCGTATGGGTCAAAGGGGGACCAACAAGACGAGAGCTCATATCATGTCATCTTCAGCACTCCTGATCTGGCTGCCATGATCCAATAGGTCATGAACAAAAGCAAAGGCTACAAGAATGAAGATCAGGGAATCCACCGTAGCCGCACTCCGTTTGCAGAAGAATTCCCAAGAAGATTCAACATGTCGTAGATATATCAGTATTCAGGTATGACTGATCCTCGTCAGCACTTGATGAAATATTTATGGCATATAGAGACTTTGGATGTCTCCGACGCGATTAAGTGCAAGGCTTTCCCAATATATCTTAATGGGGTAGCGCGCATGTTGTTTACTTGACTCCCTCCGAGATCGGTTCCAAACTTCAAAGAATTAGGTAAGAAGTTCTTAAATCAATTCCATCTACACGCCTCTAATTCTAAGAACGTCATGACCCTCTTTGTGATAAAGCAAACTCCAGGAGAATCTCTAAGATATTACCTTAACCGATTTGATACATCCATAACTAAAGTGAGTTATCCTTATCTCGAAATAGTCTTGATGGCAATGATTGATAAAATTGACAAGAAATTAGAGTTTGGGAAGTATTTGATTTGACCTCCCACGACTATCGAATAGTTTTATGAAAAGGTCAATATTCACCTGCAATAAGAATACACATATGTGAATCTTGAAGAAGAGCTAAATGATGAGCCAAAAAACATTCAAAGCAACGTAGCAGTGAATCTGTCTGGAGACATTTCCGGAAAGGTTAAAGTGAATGTTAGAAATTATGGTAAACAGAATAACAACCAATGAAAGAACGGTAATGGAGACCGTAACCAGAAAGGGGATCCAAGAAAGCGACCCCGATTTCATACATTTGATAGCTACACGATGTTGAATGGCACGTTGGAAAACATCTACCTTGATATGTGAAACATGATGCAGTACAAGAAACCACCTCCGCGGGAATCCATGGAGAAGGAACATAAGATTAGGAAGTTCTATTTATTTCACGAGATATATGGCTACTCGAAGAATGAGTACCATCATCTCAGAGACATCATTGAAAAGTTGATTCGAGAGGGAAAACTTGATGAGTATAAGGTTACTCCCCAGTATAAGGGGCAAGGGACCTCGTAACCCAAACAAGGTCAGGTGGCTCCCAAAGCCACCGCCCAGCAGAAAAAATGAATCGTCATTAATACTGTCATTCGAGGACCACATCCGGTAGGTCACCGTGCTCGGACTATGGATCTATATGTTAATGTTGCAAAGCATTTGGATGTTAGGGAGTGCAGCAACCCCGAATTAGCGGGACTTGTGAAGTTGAGGAAAACGATGGCAGATGATATTATCTTTCGTGATAGAGAATCGGAGAAGATTAAGACCCCAAGTATTAATCCTTGTGTGATTACTCTAAACATCGGTCCATCCACTGTATGGAAAGTCCTTGTAGATAACGGGAGTTCTGTAAACATTCTATTCAAGCGAGCCTACGACTAAATGAGGTTAAAGGAGAAGGACTTAAAGCCATACAATGGTAGGATACGCGGCTTCAATGGCTCAACTAACGATTGGTAGGATTGATTGAGTAACCGGTGGAGTTGGGTGAGGGAGACTGTAATAGAGTGTGGATCCTCATGTTTCATGTGACGGACATAAACTCTCCGTAAAATGCCTTATTGGGTCGACCAACCCTAGCAGAATTCAGAGCATGCATAACTCACTGGTGCCTACTCCTAAAGTTTCCGGCTGAAACTGGAGTTGGTGTAGTGCCGAGAAATCAAGTAGTAGGAGAACGTGCTACTCAGCGGAATGGAAAGAAATCTGCGATAAGGAAAACAAGGAATCTAAAGACAATCCGCCTCCTACAAAGGCGGCAGTATCATAACAAATACAGAAAACAATCCAGCTAGGACTGTCTGGTCGCCATCTCGAGGATATTGGTCCAAGAGAGGACGTGGAGCCAGGATGTAGAAAGGTGACTCATAATGAAACTATGGTGGAGACTCGGATCAATAACGATGAATTGACCAAGTCTTGAAGAATGGACCCACCTAGGCCCCATCTGGACGAGGGAGTTGATTGATTTTCTCTGTGCAAACATGAATGTATTTGCATGGACCCATGCTGACATATGTGGGATATCTCCATCCATCATGACTCATTCATTAAACATTGACCCGAAGAATGTCCCAGAAAAGCAGAAATGGCACATGCTTGGCCCAGAGAGGTCGGCATCTTTGAAGGGAAAGGTCGAAATACTAATGAATAATGGGTTCATCCGAGATGCGACGTACCCTAAGTGGATATCAAATCATGTGCTTGTGAAGAAGGCAAACGGAAAGTGGCGAACGTGCATCGACTTTTCATATTTAAATAAGGCATGTCCTCAAGATAGCTTTCCACTTCCTAGGGTTGATTAACTTGTTGAATCAACATCTAAACATGAGATTTTCTCATTTTTGGATGCTTATTCAGGTTATAATTAGATTATGATACATGTCCCAGACCAGGAGCATACTAGTTTCATTGCAGATCTCAGACTGTATTGCTATGTGGTTGTGCCTTTTGGGCTGAAGAATGTAGGAGCGACATATCAACGCTTTGTCAACCGCATGTTCCGTGATAAAATCGGTAAGATGATGGAGGTATATGTAAATGACATGCTGGTGAAGTCAAAGCAATCAACCAAACATGTATGGGATTTGGCAGAGATGTTCGGTGTCCTCCGTAGATATGAAAAGAATCTCAATCCTTGAAATGCTCGTTTGGCGTTGCATCAGGGAATTTCTTGGGCTTCACCATCAGCTCTCGAGGAACTAAAATAAACCCCAAACAGATCAGAGGAATCAAGGGTATTCAGGAGCCTCGAAAGATCAAAGACGTATAGAGCCTGGCATGAAAGGTTTAGCTTTAGGCAGATTCATTTCCAGAGCTACGGACAAGTGCATTTCCTTCTTTGAATTAATAAAGCGAGGGAATTACAACTTTACTTGGACGCTTGATTGTGTTGAATCTTTTCAAAACCTGCTTAATCACCTAGAGAGGCCACCTATATTATCTAAATTATTCAACAATGAAAACTTGTTCATGTACCTACCAGTATCTCTGCATGTCATCAGCTCAACTTTAGTCCACGAAGAAGATCGAGTTCAGCGATCAGTCTATACGTAAGCAAAAAGTTGACGGGAGTGGAACGCAATTATCCAAAAATCGAGAAATTGGCTTACAATTTGTTGATGCATTGAGAAAACTCTATCACTACTTCCAAGATCATCCTATCAAAGTGTAAACTGACAAACCGCTATGATAGACCCTTCAGCGACCTGAGGCGTCTGGAAGGTTACTCAAGTGGAACATCGAGCTGAGTCAATATGATCTCGCCTTCCTTTCACAGAAGTCAATCCAAGGAAAAACATTGGCAAATTTCATAGCTAATTTTACAACTCCTAAGGATGACATTCCAGAAGGCAATTCTAATTTTCCTAATGTCAAACCAAGACTAGACACATAGAAGTTGTATACAGACGGGGCTCGTAATAATCGATGTTCTAGCACTGGAGTTGTTTTATTAACTCCTGAGGGATGATCGATTTATTACGCCTTGAGGTTAGACTTTCCCTCTACCAATAACTATTCCGAGTGTGAATCCCTTGTTGTTGGGTTGAGGCTCGCGAACGACTTGAGGGTAGTGGCATTGGACATTTTCTATGATTCACAACTTATTATATTTCGTGTTCGGAAGGAGTACTAGACTAATGGGGAACGACTTGCCGCCTATCTTAAGCAGACAGAAGAGTTATTGGATGATTTTAACTACCATAGCATCTCACATATACCAAGTGAAGAGTATCGAAAGGTCGGGGGATTAGCTAAACTAGCTCGATCTGATGCTTGAGATGAAGCAGAAATAGTCCCGATTGAGACACTAAACACTCAAAGCATTGACTAGACGGAAATTGATCAAGCCTTGGAAATCGAACCTGAGAAAGAGTCATGAATAACACCCATCAAGAATTTCCACCAGAATGGAACCCTCCCAGAACAAAAGAAAGGAAGCGAGATCGTACGAAAAGCCTCGAGATATATCATCTAGGGAAATACGCTAAATATAAGATGATTCTTAGTTCCCATGCTCCGGTGTGTGGCTGACGACAATGCCAAACGTGTGTTGCGGGAAGTGCACGAAAACGAATGCGGCGCTCATACTTGAGGGTAGACTATGGCAAAGAAAGTGTTGTGGTACGGTTACTTCTGGCCTACCGTTAGCCTAAACGCGGCTAATTTTTCCAAACATTGCGACAAGTGTCGGAGGTTTACCTAAATTTAAAGTGCTCTGCCATCTCAACAAACCAGATGATTAGTCCCAGACCATTTGTTGTATAGGGGGTTGACATCATTGGAAGCCTTCCAATCTTTAAAGGCGGAGCAAAGTATGCAATCATGGATGCGGACTACTTTACGAAATGGGTGAAAGATGAGCCATTGACCACGATCACAACAAAGCAGGTGATCAACTTTATTGTCAAAAACATATGCAAAATTGGGATTCCCAAGACCTTCATAACCGATAATGGGACCCAATTCGACAGCTTAGAACTCAGATATTTCTGCCAACGATACCTTATCGAGAAGAATTACACTATAGTTGCACACCTGCAATCAAATGGACAAGCTGAGACCGTGAACAAGATCATCAAGTCCATCCTGATGAAAAGGTTAGAGCGAGCTAAAGGTAAATGGGTTGATGAACTGCCGTTAGACCTTTGGGGTTATTGAACAACCCATAAGTCTACAACTAGCCACACTCTATTCGCCTTGTCATACAACTCTGAAGCAGTCATTAGGTCTCGAAGTTCCCTCTCATAGGATGACATATTACGACCCAATTATTAACAAAGCGCTTCTCTTAGAATCTCTAGACATGATTGACGAGAAAAGAGAAGATGCTAACCTGCGTGTGGTGGCACACAGGCAATGAGTCGCCCGATACTATAATAAGAAGCTTCGATTCAAACCTTTTAACTTTGGAGGCCTTGTTCAAAAAAAATTCTTGCTGCCCAAGTTTACATGGGCCCAAAGTCGAAAGGACCTTACATTATCCAACAGAGGCTTGATAATGGAACTTTCAGGCTAACGACTATTGATGGTGACCCACTTCCAAGAGTATGGAATGCCAAACATTTGCAGCGTTTTCTTTCTTAGAATTTTATTATTCAATTTATTTCATTTATTCTTAGCATTGTAATAAGATGACTCTCGCCTTTTACTATTGTTCATAAATAAAAGCTCTTTTCCATGCTCCATTATTGTTTATACTGCTTTGGTTATGTTTTGTGATTTGACCGACCTGTGCCAAGGATTGAATGAAGAGGGTAATGAACTCTCCGACGACGTTCATTATCTCATGCTTCGACGAGCTAGCCCAACTCCGCGATTGATGGGACTTGGATTGAATAAACTCGAGCTTGACTTTGATGCTCGACAAAGCGATCAACGCTTTGTGAACTAAAGTGATGAAATGGTGCCTAGAATAACACATTCAACTCTTTCCCATGTTTCGATGGGACGAGTATAAACATTGGGGATGTGATCCGATCCATCCTGGTAGCGACCTTTTTCCTTGACGTAGGGGAAATGGGACGATTCCCGAACAAGTGTGACTCGAATACTTGCTCGAGTAACTCCATTCCTCATAGCTTGGAGCAAAGTATAAACTAAGAACGAGTATGATAGGTGCACCAAGATTAATGATCACTCGATCTCTAACTCTAACTCCTGAAGACTATGAAGAGAATATAAATGACTCATGCGCCTCAACAGAAGGCCACTAGGCCTATGACTCTAATCCAGATCGACTATAGTAGAGTATAGAGGACGAATAACAACGTCCACTATCACCCCTCTGACTTAGGGTAGGATTATAAACGCTTAAGCACTCGATGTCCTAATTGACTAGCCCAGATCTCCACTAACGTTAGAGGCACGGGTATATCCTCATAAATTAACTTCGAATGCGACTTAGACGTGACTCGTGGATCAAAGTTAATAGGGGTTTATACACTATACCACCAAATATAGACATACTATTTTTTTACTTGACTTGGTAATAATTTAATTGCAAGTACAATGAATGGAAAGCAGTATATAAACTTACAGACATATAAATTGTTTATATCAAAAGAAACAACGATTTTTATAAGAAAATGCAGGTTTTATATATAGATTTACAAGAAAAAACTCGAGGTCCACACTTGCAACAACATCTAAAGGGCCTAAAAAGCAATACAACAGACAAGTTGATTAAGACTGAGATGGCTTATCGCCAGTCTCTTCTTTTACTCCATCTCCTTCTCTTTCTGCTCGGCCTGATCAACAAGCTCATCAATAGTAATGGATTTCCTTTTCTCGGACTTACTACTAGAAGAATTGGAAGCTCCTGACATGAGAGCATCATGCTTTTTTTTATGGCGCTTGGTTGGAGCAGGAGGTGGAGTCTTCTTGATGAGCTAAACTGAACCAGGATGAAGAATTAATCAGACAGGGGGAATCGACAAGGGGGTTGTTGACGTATTGATTGTTCTGGTCTTGTCTTTAAGCTTTTGAAGCACCTCGTTTTCTTTGCTTGGATCTCCACCATGTTTACGGGTCCCTTCAATCCAGACTTCCTAGTATAAGTGACATCTTCTTCTCCGACACCTTAAGAGACCTTATCGTCTAAGCCTTTTAGTGCATCAATAATGCCCACATCCTTGTCAGGATCATCAGCAGGGGAAATTTTGGCTTATCAACAGCTTGATATTGAGCTTCAGAAGGAGCCTGGGTTGGATGGGTACCTATAGCATGAAGAGTAATAATTATAAGTCATTCGGGAACGACAAGAGATCCAACTGACACCTGGTAGACTCTCTTAAATTCTAGCAAGGTCAGAGAGATACCATCTATGGATCCACCACCACTAAGTCTCAGAGACTCGAGCATTTCAGTAATTGATGTCAGCGGCTTTGGCATCGTGAGAGTAGGGAAATCCGGATTATACCCTTCCACCTTTCCAGACTCGGGGGACTATAGAACAAGAACTAGAACCACTATCGATTATGTCTTTGCCCTTAGCCTAACGCTTTGTGGCATCCTCTATCTCCTTCTATAGTCTCCTAACTTCTTCCAAACACTCAGGCTCATCATTCCTTAAAAACATTTTCATAAACTCCTCCACTTCAACAGTCTCGGTCTTTAGCCTACGCCTCTCCTCCTCTACAAGTTCACTCCAGGCATCGGCTATAGTGGTGGGGTAGTCATCAACCCAAGATATGTCGCGATGTCAAAGGAGTTGTGCAAAGAAAGACATAATGGAAGGCCCGACATCATCCATTTTCTATTTGGATTTGGCAAGTTGCTTCTTTAATATAGCTTTCTCAACATCATATTGGGCCCTAGAGTTAGAGGCAGACTCTAATGCAGTACCAGCATTTTCCTCGGCCTTTAGTTCCCTTTCCTCAGCTTCGACTAGCTTGGCCTTCATATCGGCAATATCCTTCTCAAGGGAAGTCTTCTTAGACTGTGCGTGAGTACAAGTGATTTTTAGGCTGGTGTTCTCAAAAGTAACATTTTACACTCCTCCCTAAGAGCCGTTATTTCTTTACTGGTAATGTCAAGTTCAGTGTGGAAGCGATTCTGCAGCTTATCATGCATTTTCTTATACTTCTCGGCCTTCGCTTCCGCCATTTTTAATGTGGTTGTGGAATTAGTAAATTCTTTCTTGACGGAGTCCAAGGTGTGCTTATCGCAGTCCCATACCTGCTTATAATTGTCTATGTCTAATTGGAGGTTGCAGATGACTTTAGAGAGCTTTCGGGCATACTTACATATTTCTTGGTACTTCCGATGAATGAAATCTATTCTCTTTTTTGACATTGTTGGTCCAGTTTTCGGGAACTGGTCGGAGGTTAGGGATAAAGTGAAAATTCTTGAAATGGTACCGGGGAAACTGATTTTCAAAATCTTCATCCTTTCCACAGTAAAAGCATCAAGGATGATGGGATTCAAAGAAGATGCCTTAGTAGACTTACGCTTGCTTGGAACAACCATCATACTATCCTTCTCCTTAGTTTTATCTTTAGGATCCGAGTGTTTCTTATGGTGGTGACTCTTTTTGGAGGGAGAGAGTCCTTGGCAACTGGTTTATCCCCCTCGTAGGGCTATGTAGCTCTTATGTTTGTCAGTATCAGAGCGGACGGGAGAACGAGAACGAGAATGAGAGTGAGGATGATACTTCTGATAATGATGCCTTATTTCCTTCTCTCGATCCTCGCTATTGCGATCGTCTTTGTACTCTCACTCTGGATTAGAATTGAACTTATAGATGTTGGCGCGATGTTTCTTGGGATCCTACCCTGGATGAGACATAGTTCCTACAAATCAAGATAAGCCAATATTAGAATTAGGAATTGATGTGATGGACAAGTGATATGACGTGTAGTGTGGGTGTCATGTGTATCCTAGTGCATCCCCCTGACAAACCAATAGTTAGTGTCGTACTAGTAGGCGTAACTTCTCCAATTATTGTCGTAACATTTTCTCTTTCGGATGATAGAAGGAATGATTGAGAATTTATGTATGGAAAGTGGTATTGCTCAGATGGAAGGGGTAAATTTTCCCAACCCTTAAAGGGATCCTCCGAAGAGAGTGATCCACCTTCTTTAATTGCTCAAAGCTCTAGCTGACCTCCTGGAGATGGGGTTTGTATTGGCTGCTCCGCACCTTCCTTCTGAATGATGGGAGATCTCTCTTCTGTGGACTTCTTTGGAGAAGGAGTCTTATGCCCTTCATCGACCACCATTTCAGGCAACTTCTCCACCACCTCGTCTTTTGGATCCTGACTGGACGCAGGTTGATCCTCCTCCTTAATAATTCTCCTTTTTATTTTAGCAGTCTTCTTCCCTTTGGCTGGAGCTCGGGTCGCGACAACTACGGACCCTCCGACCAAGGGTTGACTTGCTTGCCTCTCGCTGGGGCAACATTGGCAGCCGTAACCGAAGGCTCCCAACTAGGGGAATGATTACCGGGGGAATGACGATTGGTGGGACTTGGCCTATACCAGTTTCTAGGGTCCAGTTACCATCAAGAAGGTGGTAACGATGTAGAAGCGCATCTATAAGGCACTTTTTGACACTTTGGTCTTTCTTTGGAAATCTTGACAAAATAGCTAGACACTCGTGATATTCTTGGCCAATGAGCTTAGCCGAATTTCTACATGTAAGAAGCACAGGTGTCAGAAGTATATTCATGTGGTCAATATAATAGTAAGTTGAGATTTTACGCTTATTGCATTTGAGCCATCTGCGGGTGCTTCTTGGTTGTTGTGGAGTGTAGAAACATTTGGGACTAATATCCCCTAGTTTACTCAGCACATCATCGATAGCATTTCTTCCCGAGTGGTCTCAAAGAAGAGAAATGAAGGGGTTAGGCCCTCCCTGTGTTTGAAACTAAAGAAGAAGACCACATAGTCAAAGGTTAAGGCCTGATGAAGATGCTCTATGTATAATAAATACAGTGACATTAAGTTGCCATAAGCGATGGGATGAAGCTGCATCGGTGCCAATTTCATGCATCTAAGAAATTTGACAATGAAAGGATGGAAGGGAGGAATAATTCTGACAGTGCACATCTGTCGGCTCACCACCATGAAACCCTCGGAAGAATTGTGGGGAAATTCCTTTTTCTTTGGGAATCTGAATTTTTCCCTGAGGGATTTTATGTTTTGCGCTCAATATCTTTAGTTTTCCCTTATCCATGGTATAGGGATATGAGTCTAGGGGATTCTCTCAAAGTTAGTATCTTGAAGTGTATTGGGAGCTACTTCTCCAGCTATTACTTCCTCCACAGTTTCTTCTTCTCTGGAAGACGATGCATTTGCCTCTTGATCACAAGGTTGGACTTCAAAGTTAGGATCAGGATCTGAATCCATAGACGAGCTATGTTCTATGTCCGTGTTTGGAGGAAGTACTTTTCCTCTTCCAGCTCTGGATCCTTTCGTATCGTATCTTCCGGTCATATTGATAATGCTATTCAATAAATACCATTGGTTAGAGAATTAAAACCATCACCCTTAGTGTATGTACTAGTGAAAGTGCGTGCAGTGGGAGTGCACAGAGATAAGTGTAGGAACAAAAACAATAAAGGTAGAAATATGCTTAAGTCTATATAAATTCAATTTATATGTAGTCTCATGTTTGCATGTCCAAAGCACTATCCTAACTGTCCAGTTATGCAAGTGAAGTTGGTTCATTAAACGTTGGTATGTATGAAGGTATGGAATTAGGCAGAGGTGGTAAAAGTTGGGTCTTAAGGTTCAGGTCGACATCCCCTAGGCCGGATTCCTGGACTCGACTAGACATGGTGTAATCTACTATAGCGTGTGCAAATAATCCTCAAGGTTAGGCTGGACTAGACTTGTTCGACCCGACCTCCAACTTCATACTTCCTTGACAAGTGCTTCTCCTTCCAAGTCGATATTCTCAGGTCGATCAGGTCTTTGGTCGACCTGGACCAACACTGTTTCACTACCTCATCCTTCAATTCTACTCCTCCACTCGTCGGTTCGACACAGTGACTTGTTGACCTAAAAGCTTAACTCCTCTCTCCTACTCCAACCTTCCTCCTTCACCATTTAGCTTCATTAATCTACTTCCATTCCCACTCGATTACTTGGAACCACCTGGAAGCCTCGACATTCCATCTTCTTTCCCAAATCCAAGATATCAAATCCAACTCCCTGTTACTCGTCATTACTTCTCCTCGCCTTCGTGGTCGTACCTCCGACTCCATCATGGCCTTCGATGATGAATCCAGCCATAGATCAACTCGAGTTTGGGTTAAATTAAGAATAAAAGGAGATAGGGATGGATCCATGGATTAAATCATATGAAATTATGGTTTAAAACAAGAGATGATGAATCAAAGCCTACCTAGTTTAAGATATGGAAGAAATTAACGGGTTTGGTTTGATTCGTTTAGTTTGTAAATCTTGTAAGTAGGTTCGGTTCGAAATACAGTAAAAAGTAAAAGAAAAATAATGGGCATTGGCCATCTTTATATAGCAAAACAGAGAGGCTCTTCGCATTCTGTTTGAAGAGACAGTTCTTAGACAAAATAGCTTGGATCGACAATGTCGACCCGAGATGGGTCGACCCGAACATATCGAGCCTAACATCAACACGATCATCGACCTAGACAGATGGGTTTGAAATGACTATTTCAATTACATTGAACAACATTAACTTTTGTGTAATTCCAATTATGACTTGTACTAACTTGTATTAATCGCCTGGTCTGACTTGACCACGCGCTCGACTTGTACAAAATGATGACATTATTTGGCAATGACTTGTGTATGTTATCACATGTGGGAGACAACGATTCGACATGATGAATGACAAGCTACTCATATTGATAGAATAATCCGAGTACAATGACATTTCAAATGGACATGGATGTTCGTTATCACCATTCACATACTGAATAACTTCTATGGAACTGCTTCTCAACAGACTATCCTAGCTATAATGCGATGTGCTTTGGGGGGAAAGTGTAAACAAACTTTATAGCAAGGCTATCAAGGCCATATGAATACCATAAATTCAAGATAAACCCTCATCGAAAGGCTTTAACCACGGCTCGACCTTTATTTGGCTCGACCCATTCCCGAGTCAGTGTTGGTCCACCATAGAGCACGTGGAAGCAGTAATTGGAAGTTTGGCTCGGTGTAACCCCCGGGTCGAATAGGACTCGGGACGACCAAGACCTAGGTCGAAGTGAATCAAGTATCATGAGCCAGGTAAATGGTTCAGCTGAGGTCAAGTGAATCCTTGTTCGAACATATCGAATCGGGCCCGCTCCTACATATGAATGACTTCCTGAAGACTTACTTCTACTCCAATTTGACTGCTTCGTCTACTCCTAGAACTCTAGATCAACTACCACTATTCCATATCTGGATGGGCTGAGCCTTTTCACATAGGAGGAAAGCTTCTCGAGCCTTTCCTAGAGTCCCGAGATGGATGCTACGTGCTCTAGTTGACCCCAGAACTATACCTTCTATAAATGGCTCTCCAAAGCTTCAAAAAAGGGACTTGCGATATGAACCCCAAACTGTTCGATAAACCGGAAGACTAACACGTTCCAGTTGTTGATTCATTCAGACTCCAACTTCCAAAAACGCATAGTAGCAATGTCATTTAGGTAGAGCGGGAAGCACTTAGCCATGACGCTTTCTGATAGTACTTCCATATGGTGCATATAGCACATTAAGTGCACGTAGGATCCTTCTTACCATCATATGCCACCAGAACAGGTAGTTTGAAATCCAATGGGTTTTGAGAATTTCGAATTTCCCGAGTGAATGGGCTTTAGTTAATGTTATCCACATCATCTTGAGATGATAGATCATTGAATCACGTCTTTGATTCAATTTCCATCTCCAAGTAATTGCTGACAGTTGTCCAATTTAATATTGGTGGCCCCAATACGTAATTCTATAGTTGTTTAATGCTAATCCGTACCATCCAAATTCGGTTCGACCATGTCGAATCGAGCCAGCTAGACTTTGTCGAATCGAGCTCCTGTACCCATCCTATTCAGAGTGATGTTAGGCCAAACTTGGCCAGTATTTCCAATCAGAACATCACGAGTTGCAGCATCGTGACATAAATCACCATCTCCAGGGAGGTTTTCCCCTCTTGTTCCAGGTTCAACGATAGCATCAGGTCGAACCAGGACCTCCAGTTGTGTAATTTGTGGAAAGCTCTCTAGTCGAGCTGTTGTTGTTGCCTCCATCCTGCAGCCGCGCTGGATCCTGCTCCTGCTACCAGGTTTTGAACGCTTGGTTTTCTGAATCCATAAAACCTTGTTATGAAATTATTTATCATCTTCCCCTTCTTGTAGAGAAGCTCATTCGGCCGCTCCATCCGTGACCTTAGTAGAGCCAATACTCCATCCATATCTTCTCTAATGAGATAAATGGAAGGATCGCCATAAGAGGAAGCCTCCCAACTTCCCTCATTCCTTATGCCTTTATTACTAATGTTTCCAGTACGAGAAAACGTTTCATCCTTTTTACCATTTTTATATCCAAAGCAATCCAAATGTTTTGTGCCCCACTACCTAGTGCTTCAAAGTGTTGACGTTAAAAAGTGACTCTTTGACAATCAACCCCCAAATAAACCAAATTATAGAAATCACAATCATAGAGAATAGTCAAATAAAGGGAATACACAAGGTTTTTATAGTGGTTTGACAATCCATCCTTTCTCGGTTCGACCAGCACAGGAGTCCGCTTCTTTAATTTAAGAGTAGAAGCCCGCTTCTTCAGGCCGTGGGAAATATCCTTTCTCGGTTCGACCGGCACAGGAGTCCTACGATCTAAAGTAATAGGGGGTGAGTGAACACGTCTTTAGCCAATAAAATATGTCCAAAGATCAAGTCAACATTTGTGCCAGTGTTCAGTATGACATAGTTGAATCGACCTTGGTTCGACATAGTCGATCTGATCCATCCTCTTCCCTTGCTCATTCCTTAAGTCCAAGCTAATACAAGCATAACATGATTCCAACTGAACCATGTGATAGGAGGAAAAGTGATAAAGTGTTCACGTGGATCTAGCTACACCGAGTTGGACTTCACCGGACCGAGATAAAGTGATGTTGAAGTAGGTCGAACCGAACTTTCCGATCTGAAATCAAATTTGCACATATCCAATCCTTTGAGAGCTTACATACTTAAACAAAGTATGTACGGACTCTCTTGTGACTATGTCCAAATCCTAATGCCTTCGATTATCGAAAATTCGTGGTGTGACTGCCCTATCAAAAGGTGTGCAACAATATTGGTTTAAGCAATTAGTCAACCTGGATTTAAATTATATGAGTTAATTGATCGATATAAGTAATGACTTAAATAATGGAATTTTGTAAATTGATGGAATTTGGAATCTAATACGAATTACAATGGTTGAATGGTTTTATTAATTTACGATTGAACTGTAATGATAATACGAAATTATTATTGTTGAAATTTAATCGATTTATAATTGTTTATAATAAATTATTTTAGTTAATGTGTAAATTTAACAATTTTGCAAGCTGTCTCGGATTTCAATGAAACCAATTTCATCGGATCTGAAATAATAAATTATTGCAAGATGTTAAGTTTCATGATGATCAGACTTATTGTGCGATCATGCGTGATACAAACGTATACCGTTTAACGATTTAAATCATGTTATCATAAATTGATTTTTTTTCCAATGAAGTAGCAGTGTTTTTGTAACTTTGGTATAGTATTATTGATTGAGGATGAGTCAGAATTCTAAACAAGGCCGCATTTTTGTTTTATCGTTTAGAGTTGATGTGCTAATAAGATAATTCATGATGAGATATCAGAAATTTCTAATCAAAAAGAGAGCAAAATATATTTAAACACACATAATTGATGAGTTGTCCCATTTTTCGTGAAAAAAATAAGGACAAAAATACCTTTATCATGTTTTTTTTCTTCCAAATTTTTTACCATCCTATCGGTGACACTACGAGATAGCCTAAAGGTATCCCGTGGTGCCACTGCAGGGTACCCTAAAGGAACCGCACAGTGGCACTGTGAGGTTCCTTCAGAGCGACTTGTAGTGGCTCTACGGGTATGTTGAAGGCACCCTATAGTGACACACTGACACTACATGGAGGGATATTTTAGGTATTTTTATATTTAAGGGGGGAACTTAGCAAAATCGAAGTTTTTTTAACAATATTCTAGGGCAACTCGGTATTTTTCGGGGTTGAAATAGAATTTACAAAAAATGAGTCAACAACTATTTTTCATAGACCCATCTTTTCCTGTCATCACAAACCCATTCAGTAATGGAAGCAAAAAAATCAGCAAGCATCTTTTTTTTTGAAATAAAGGGTACTTATATTACAATAAAACAGAGTACAGAGATGATTGAGCTGGTTACAAATGACTAACACACACAAAACTAATACTATACAAAACTAACTAACAGGCCCAACTCAATCCAATAGGACACAACAGAACATAAGATAACAATAAAGCACAACTAGCATTGAACTCCAAGATACTCAACAAAACAACAAAGACACGCCTGGAAGGTCTTGAACTCAGAAGCACAAGAAAAAAATACCCATCATAAAGAAAGCCACCGCAGAACAAAAGCCAACCACAGAATCACCCATCAGCACATTATGGCATAGCGGTGAAATGCAATATGACAGAGAAAACAAAAAACTTGAAGCCAAGACGAAGAAAACATCATACTCAAATACATGGCTCCAGGATACATTCCCAGGAATACGAAACTAAGCATCAGAAAAACATAAGGAGCAGAAAAAGACTTACTTTTTAGAGATACCTCCACTCTGAACACCACTAGGAGAACCAACACCTCCATTATTAAATCCTCCTATATTTCCTCCTCCTCATTTTTCTTTTCTAGATTCGGGCCGATTTTGAATTTGTTGCATAAGTTTAGTCCAATTCGGATTTTCCTCAACCAAGGGTTCATCATAAACTAATTTATTGATCTCTTTATATTTACAGGGTTTAAATGTTCTCCTCTTTTTGAAGCTATTTGTAGAACTGTAAGAACTGTCGGACTCGTTCATTAAAGTATCCTTACTTACATCATCCTCACCATTTATAAACTCGTTGTAATCCCCAACATTATTCTTTAATCCTTCAGCCATGTCTTGTGCAAACTCAGTAACCGTATTAACAACTTTTTTTTGACTTCCTCTTCATCCATTATTTCTTTTATAACCAATTTATCTACATTATTAAAAATATCTGACATACCGACATCTTTATCCGATTCATTAGCATTCTCATTAACAATCTACATGCAGTCATTGATATCATCAAACACACTGAAAGGATTATCTGTACTAACTTCTTTCTTTTGTAGCAGAGGAATTCCAGCTTTTAATTGTGTAGTATGTTCAAATGTCCCACTATTTTTGATCCAATAGTATTATCAAAAGTTTGTCTAACTGGGATCTTATTAAAAAAATTATCTTGATTCTTCCTACTTTCATATATCTCCATTCTATTAGCCGAAACATTCTCATCTTTAGGAATCTAGACCTTAGAGGCTTTACACATCTTGGTAGAATGTCCAAATTTCTTACAATTAGCACATACAGCAGGAACTCATTCATAACCCACTTTTTGCCACATTGTCTTATCATTACAACACTGGATTGGAATTGATTCAGGAAATTTACAGTTAATATCAACCACAACTAACACTTTAGCATAGGAAATCCAAATAACATCCTTTGTTATATTATCTAACTTAATAGGATGGCCTATAGTGGAAACAATTCTACTAATGCCCTCCACAGTCCAAAAATCCAAGTCAAGGTTAGGAAGATGAATCCACAAGGGTATAGAATGCAGAAATTCACGAGAAAGATTCGTACCTGGTTTCCACATTTTCATAAAGATTAGTCTTTTATTGTAAAAGTACGGACTAGATTCTAAAATCTTCTCACAATCATCTGAACTCTCACATTTGATGATAAATATACGATTTTCTCTTGAAAACAACTAATATCTTCCATTTAAATCCTTGTTTCGATCAATATATTCCCTCAAAAATTGAAAGTATGGCTTACTCCCGTATACAAAAAAAGGCAATGCAATTCGACCAACGCTCTCTTGCTGAATTGATCAGATTATCATCTATGACAGCAATCCTAAGATTATCTTTAGATAATGGCTCATAATACTTACTACTACAAAACTGGCCATTTGCGACTATTTATCTAAAACCAGTAGCACATACGGTTATGTGCGACTGTTTCAGTTACGAACCGTAGCAGATTGTCAGGGCAATGATGCAGGAGAAAAATTTGCGACGGTTATTTTTAAAAACAGTAGCAAATATTTTGTAATTTGCGACTGTTATATATAAATTCGCAGCATATAAACTGAGTTTGGAATTTGGTGAGGTATAAATTTGCGACGGTTAAGTAAAAAACAGTCGCATGTATACATATTTACAATTTTGCGCCAGCTATAAAATAATCAGTAGCACAAACCATTTTGTGACGCTAAAAAATAAACAATCGCACGATAGGGTTTTTATTTGGGTCCGCAAGCCTTCAGCCGCCGGTTAAGATGAACTAACCCTATTTTCCATTAAACAAAACAGTGACATACAAAATATAACCCTTTTTTTTTAATCGAACAAAGTATCATATCCACTGCTTGTTCCATCGAACAAAATTAAATCTCGTCCAATTTCAATCAAATTAAATCTCCTCCTATTTCGATTGAACACGGCCTCCAAATCATCGTTTCGATCCACTGAGAAGAACGAATTCTATTTCATCGATCTCCTCAAAAGCTGCATTTCAGATCTTGGTAAGTTATTGTGGTTTACTACAGAATTTTAATGGTTGGTTTTAGGTGCTGATGGTTCCTATACAATGAATACTGCAAGTGCTGTTACTGTTCGTAGCGCGATCCGACGGTTGAGGGAGCAAACCGATAGTTAAATGCACTTGCCGTCGTGATAAATTTGTTGGTTTTTGTGACATTTTAAAATGAAAAAAATTTGCTGGATTCGTCTCTCTATAAAACCCTATTTTATTTAATTTCTATTTAAGTTCAGTTGTCTGAATCTTTAATTCCTTCTTAAGGTCATTTAAACAAGGTAGATGATGGTTGTGGCAGTTCTAGGAGATTTATTTGATGTAGTTTTGAACCATTTTGTTTTGAACTTGAGAGCGCATAATGTTTTGGACCAGAGAATATTTGTGATGATGGTTTATGGGATTTGGATTTTGTACGATGCTTGGTTTGAGTTTAGAGGAGATGTTGGTAGTGGGGCAGGGGATGTGCTGCAGCGATTGGTGATGTGGGTATATTATTGAACGAGGAAGTGAAATGTTATGGTAATGCAGGAATGTAGTAGTATTTATGATGTTTTTATGGTCAAGGTAAGGTTTTGGAATTGAAGTGTGGTATATTAATGATGAAATAGGAGATGCTAACAGTTTTGGTTGAGGAGGGTTGATGATAAATGGTTGAATGATCAGTTTAAGGAGGAGGCTAAAGGCTGTTGAATGGATTGGACATGGAATTGGTGGTGAAAGTCTGATACATGATTATCTCTTAGATATATGTTAGTAAAATCATACTTTGGACATAAGCCCTAGCCTGCAACTAATCTAAATAAATTGGTTTGCCTAAACGATGAAATCAATATCATCTCTTAGATATACTGTTTAGGAAATATATTTAGTAAAATTATTTATCGGTGGCTTCTGCATTTAGTGTTAATTCTTGAGTAATGACCAATTTATTAGCGTGTGATGCGTATAGAATCCCTTTTCTAGGTCATCAACCAGCATTTTTAACTATTTTATATGCTTTATCTTTTCATCCACTAAAAGATCAATATTCCTTTATTGACAGCTTCAGGAACCATCCTCATTTCCAGCAAATAATTGAAAAGCGGGAAAAGCATCGTGATATTCTTGGGTTAGCTAAGTCCTTTTCTGGTCTAAATGTTGGACGAAAATTGTAAGTTCACTTTATCATTTTTTAGTGGTGTATAGCTTGCTCCTTTCTAGGAGTCGTTCCTTTCAGATTTGATTGGAGATATTTTTCAAATCTCAGTAGCAATCATAGATCTGATTTTGATATTCTATTTCTTAGTGAAATCTCCAAAAGAATGTTTGCACATGGAATGGATAAACACTTGTACATATCGCTAAATTTATGACTTGTTGTACACTAAAAATGTTTGTGCTTTTTTTTTGGTTGTTAATATTCTGCAACTCAATGTGGAAAAAAATAATGGATTGTTAGAAGGTAAGAAGTTTAACAATTGATTTTGTCAGTGAATGATAAATCAAGTAGCAATATAACCAATTATTAAAAATTATCCATAGTAAAGAAGCTCTATTGAAACAGGATTTTGATAATGGAAACGTACTATCAGATTTACAGTTAGCTCTAGGAAGTGTTTCAGCCATATTGCTAGCTAAAAATGCACAAGGGTTAAAACAATATTCCCTAATAACTATTTCTGCAACCTTTTTTTCGGAAAAGGAAGAGAGTGCAAAATATGCTTTGATAATAAAAATATATTCCCTTAGTTAGCCCAGCATGTAAAATCCAACTGCTAATGCTTTTACATAGCCTATATATGCCACAATTTCGACCGTGATTGCATGTTATATAATAATTCATATTGGTTGTGCCGAAAATGTATAATCGTTGACATATATCTACTCAATTAACAATCTTAACTGCATCTCATTAAGCATAGCATACTCGTTGTCCAAATAATACACAATGATTAATTAAAGAAACACAACGCCATACTAACCAATTATTCATCAGGATCATTTTCAGGCATGGTCGATCTTAAACATTCAGGACACAACATACCTACTACACATGATGAACATGGCACATCATACATGACAATATTTTCCTATCTACATAGGTTTTTCCGTTAGTCCTAACCAATACTACTTATTCTGGTACATATGGCTTGTTTTTAAATTTACAGCATCATACCATTCCTTGGTTCTCTAGTTTATGATCAGAATGGAACAAAATATAATTTAAGAACAAAATATAATATAAGATATGCATCTAGTTATAGTATTTGTATCACAATATTGGAAGTAATTGATATTAATTAAGTATAAAAGAAATTTTAGCCATTTCATCATCACTGATGAGATGAACAGAGCTAATAAGTTTAATTTATTTAGTGGAGAACAAAATAAATTCAAGCACATGTCTAGTAGAGTATAGATATAAAAATGTAAGTTAAACCATGATCAGGATTGACAAATTCCATAGCTTCTGTTCTTTCACTAGTTCTGGAAAGAAGAAAGAAGTATGGGATCTGATTCCATGATAAATGCATGACAACAACAATGAACTCAAGCCTATGCAAGCTTTTATCATCCTATAGCCCAATATGTTAATAGATACATACCTGACACGTAGAGCATTTAATTGTCACATACAAATTTCATATAGTTGGATGCAAATTCCAATCATAATTTGTTCTCTATCTTTTAAGCATAAAAGCATAAAAATACTATATTTGGGATGAAGTAATAAGACACAAGGCAAAATTGGTTTTGACAATTCTCGTTCTACATAAACTTAACCTAAATAAATGTAGGATTACCTAACTACTAACTTCAGTGTGTGATACCACATATATAGCTTATTTATAATTGGTGTTTTTTCAAACAGATAAGTTTTTTTCAATAAGATACAGTATATGATATGATATATCACTAAGCAAAGTTATGTCTACGTACCATAGATACCGACATACGATGCATGATATAGTTTATTTTGGTAAAGTTATATATGAACCGCAGCATTGTTGTCATCATTATTACTAATAAATTGATAATGTAAAGCTCTGGATACATATACCTTTTTTAGTGAATAAAACAAAACTAAATTATCCAATTCAAATTCTTGCGCTTACAGGTTTCATTATGGTTGAGCCTGGAAAGCAAATGATAATGCTAAATGCATACATTATCTCTAAATCAAATCAAATTTAATGGGCTCTAAACAATCATAAGACAAAACCATCTTAAGAGGATCCTTCTGTTAAATGTATGTTCTACCAAAGCCACACTGTTCGTGCATCTACAACCTTCACATTAGTAGTCAGTAATGGCACGCTATGATAGAATGAGATGAAATCATTAACACATTTGCTTCGCCTTTCAGACTAATGATTCCCAAGGATCCTATTTCACTTACCTTCCCTTTCACACATATAGGAGGAATTCCCGTAGCATTGGCAACCAGAAATGACATTGCTATATCTTCGCAATTTCTTTCCCTTGTTATCCACCACATCGACCGCCAACCTAAGTATTTGTAATATGTTACCCCATCCTTCTTTTCACATAGCCAATGCATGCGAGGAACGAATCCTGCCATCATGTTTGGAGAAGACTGCCACATGATGAATGCATTACTCAAAGCAGAGCATGGAACCAGAACATCATCACCAACTGAAAATATTGCATCATTATTTAGATTCACAATTGGCTTAAATGTATTATTGAGACTGGCCTCCTTGTACAGTTCAAATAGAAATTTAGGCTTCTGAGCATTCTGAGAAATTTTGCGTACGATCATGTCCAGGTGAGATTTTAGACCATCTGGAGGTAGGGTTTCTTCACTCCAAACAACATATATTGCATCAGTATCGGTGCATGTTGCATAATGAGCAACGGTTCTCTGAAGAAGAGAGTTGCGCTTCCATATGTTGATCAATACTGCAAACCGATGATCCCTACGGTTCGAAGCAGTAGCACAAAGCGGACTATTACAGGTAAAAATAGGCCTTGTAGACCCAAGAATAAGTAAAAACACAAGAACAACTAAAATATGATTCGTGATAAAAGATCTGATCCTAAGAAAGCCAACTCGAAGTCTACTCTTGCGAGTGTTGTAACTGTTACTTCCTGACCGCAAGAACAATTTAGAGCTGATATTTCCTTCTTTCAGATTCTTTAACAATGTGGCCATAGTTGCCTTGCCTCCATTAAAAGTAGATGAGTGCTAAAACTAATCATGTATACACACAAACATACGGGAGTGGGTGGGGGTAGGGGTGGAGGTGTAATCTTGTATAGGCAAAGTAAATGCTAAAAAAACTCTCCATTATTTGTGCGAATACGGGTCGAAATCCATAAGTAGTTGTATAATTACTAATTGTTTATTTAAATTCTATGCGAATCAAACGAAATCGAGTGATAGATCTGTTTATGTTAAATTAATAAACTGCTAAATTTGAACAAATCGGAATTTATAGAGAAGATATAAAAGGAAGAAGTTTGTGCAATTGAAACTAAAATCGGAGAGCAACTGAAAATAAAGAGATCTATTGGTCTATCGATATTCCTTAGATCTAAAAATAGAAAGAGGAAATCTCTAGAAACTTTGGCCCAGGTTTACTTTATATTATCGTTCCTTATTATTTTGGAAATACTTTCTTCAATTCTTTATGAGTTCTTGATCCAACACATTCTAGAAATATTTGAGTTGAACTGTTAAGAGCTTATAGCAATTTTTAAGAGTTTATAGCTTTTCTGAGGTAGATAACATTGTTTGAAAGCTAATTTAATGTGAAACACTTAATATTTGTTTTTCTTGTGTAGTGTGTGTCTCTGTCATTTGCACATGGATCGTAGTTGGATGTACAATGTGAAACGTAGCGATGCTGAATTCTTAACTAAGATTAACGAGTTCATATATTGTTCGTTGAACAATCAATCAAGAAGAAGGGAAGAAACTATTTTATGTCCTTGTAGACTCTGCAAAAATACAAAGAGGTTTCATAACGTAGATCATATTAAGCATCACATAATTCGTAATAGATTTAAGCAGAATTATACACGATGGATATGGCATGGTGAAAGCATACTCAACAGAACTAGTTCTAGTAATCATGAGAACAGTAATAATGACATGGGAGATAATGTGAATAATGAGGTGAATGATGAGGATATTGAGAATGATCGTGTTCATGAGATGTTTTGTGATGTTGAAGAACAATTGATGGAAGAGCCAATGTTGTATGAAAAAAAATTACTTGATGCTGAGAAGCCTTTGTTTCCCGGTTGTGATAAGTACACAGTGTTTTCTACTGTGCTCAAGCTTTTTAATCTAAAGAAAAAATATGGGTGGAGTGATAAAAGTTTTACATCAATGTTGGAACTTTTGAAAGACATGCTTCCAGAAGGTAACGAGCTTCCTATTTCTAATTATGAGGCTAAGAAGATTATGTGTCCAATTGGCATAAGATACAAAAAGATACATGCTTGCCCAATTGATTGTATATTATATCAAAATGAATATGAAAGCTTGCATGAGTGTCCAAAATGTGGATTATCCCGTTACAAGGCACGAGGAAATGTTCGTAATGACTCAGGTAAGAAAGGACCTCCAACAAAGGTGTTATGGTATTTTCCCATTATACCAAGGTTTAAACGCTTATTTGCAAATAAGGATAACACAAACAATTTGAGATGGCATGCAGATGTGAGGAAGGATGATGGATTTCTAAGGCATCCAGCCGATTCTCCACAGTGGAGAAACACTAATACAATGTCTCCTAGTTTTGGCAAAGAAATTAGAAATCTCAGATTTGGTATTTGCACGGATGGCATAAACCCGTTTGGTAACCTTAGTAGTCAACGTAGTACTTGGCCTGTTCTTTTGGTGATTTACAATCTTCCACCTTATTTGAGTCTGAAGCGCAAATACATAATGTTGTCTCTTCTTATCTTGGGACCACGACGGCCAGGGAATGACATTGATGTTTATTTAGCTCCTCTCATTGATGATCTTAACATTTGTGGGAAGAAGGTGTGCAAATGTTTGATGCATACAGTAAAAGTTATTTCACATTGCGCGCCATGGTTTTTTGCACCATAAATGATTTTCCCGTATATGGTAACTTATCTGGCTATAGTACAAAAGGTGCTAAAGCATGTCCAATTTGTCAAGACGATATGGTTGTTGAACTCTTGCATTTTTGCAAGAAAAACGTGTATATGCATCACCGTAGATTTCTCCCTATCAGTCACCCTTATCGTAAAAAGAAGAAACCTTTCAATGGAGAGGTAGAAAAGAGAGTTGCTCCTTTGCCATTAACATGAAATGATGTTTATGAATGGGTCAAGAATATTGAAAATGTATTTGGAAAAGCCTTTCCGCTTGTAGAAGGCTCGTGGAAGAAAAAATCTATATTTTGGGAACTTCCGTATTAGAGACACTTACAAGCTAGACATTGTCTAAATGTAATGCATATTGAAAAAAAATATTTGTGACAGTATCATTAGGACATTGTTGAATATACCTAGTAAGACAAACGATGGTGAGAAATCTAGACGAGATATGTTGAAAATGGGTATTCGAAAGGAGTTAGCACTAGTAGAAAATGGTAAACGTGTTTATTTGCCTCCTGCTTGTCACACATTGTCCAAAAAAGAGAAAATTAGTTTTTGTAAGTGTCTTCGTGGTGTTAAGGTTCCAACAGGTTATTCTTCGAACATTAGCAGTCGTGTATCGATGAAGTATTTAAAATTGACGGGCATGAAGTCTCACGACGGCCACGTGTTGATGCAACATTTGTTACCTGTTGCAATTAGAGGTATACTGCCCAAACATGTTAGACATGTTATTACTAAACTTTGTTTCTTTTTAATACAATTTGTAGCAAGGTGGTTGATCCTCATACGTTGGATGAGCAAGAAGATGACGTTATTATTACTTTATGCCGATTTGATATGTATTTTCCTCCTTCATTTTTTGATGTTATGGTGCATTTGGTTGTTCGTCTAGTCAGAGAAGTCAAGATTTGTGGTCCTGTGTTTATGAGATATATGTATCCGTTCGAAATTCACATGGGAACTTTAAAAAGGAAAACAAAGAATAGATATAGACCCGAAGCCAGTATCGTAGAAGGTATTGTAGCTGAAGAGGTTATTGAGTTTGACACTCAATACTTAGCTGGTGTTGAACCCGTTGGACTTCACAAGTCTAGGCATGATGGACGACTTGATGGTCAGGGCACAATTGGGTCAAAATTGATTAACACTGGTGATGAAATGATGCAAAAAGCCTACTAACTTGTTTTACAACACCTCAGTGAGGTTCATCCTTACTTGGGGAACACATGACAACTCTAAGATCTGAGAATCCTTCAAAGATCGAAAGGTGGTTAATAAATGAGCACAAACAATCCTTCATTGACTGGTTTAGTGGAAGGGTGATGACTCAGATAACTAAAATAAATCATGGTATTTCTGATTCAATAAGATGGTTGGCATATGGGCCTCAACGTTTAGTTAGCTCTTATGAAGGATATGATATTAATGGGTATGTCTTTTATACGAAGCGTCAGGATGAAAAGAGCAAAATGCAAAATAATGGAGTTAGTGTTGTGGCATCTTCAAGAGAATTTGCTAGTGATAAAGATAGCAGACCAATAAATGTGACAACGTCATATTATGGGATAATTGAAAATATTTGGGAGCTTAAATACAAAGACTTCACGATCCCTCTATTTCAATGTAAATGGGCTGATAACCATCGTGTTGTGCGAGTGGATGAGCATGGGTTCACACTTGTTGACTTTGATCGAGTGAGTCATGATAATGATCCACTCATCTTGGCATCTCAAGCAAAACAAGTTTTTTACGTAACCAACCTTGTGAGCTTAAATACAAAGACTTCACAATCCCTCTATTTCAATGTAAATGGGCTGATAACCATCGTGCTGTGCGAGTGGATGAGCATGGGTTCACACTTGTTGACTTTTATCGAGTGAGTCATGATAATGATCCACTCATCTTGGCATCTCAAGCAAAACAAGTTTTTTACGTAACCGACCCTGCTGGTCATAAGTGGTCCGTTATACTTCCTAGTAAAAGGCGCATTGTCGGAATTGGTGATGTGATCGATGAAGAAGAGTATAATCAATTTGATGAGAATCCACCTTTCTCCATCGGCGTAAGTTCACACGAAGAAGAAGTTGATTCAAATGCAAATTATGCACGTTCTGATCATAATGAAGGAGTTTGGATAGCAGGTTACAATCATGTTGAAGAGTAGTTGTTTTTTTTCAATTGAAAAGGAATTTTCACTTATGTTACGAGCTCATGAAATCAAAGACCAAACTTATTCAGTTTAGTTACATGTATGTAAGTTTCATTTTAATAATTTGACCAAACTTAACCAAACGATGGTTAGTCATTTCTGGTATGGTATACAGAGAAGGTTCTATTTCATATTACTTTGATTATCAGTTATATGATCATATCTTGGCTATTTTCAAATTTGAGACATTATATCTTCAAGTGTCATCCCTTACTTTTCTAACAACTGCTTTAAGTCTTGTTTGCTTATCACTAGCTTGATTATGTGTGCTCCACTGTCTTCTTTATTTCTTATATTCAACTAATTTTGGTTTTGTAATTGAATTAATGAAACGATTGTACATAGCTACATATTTATACACTTAATGTAACAGCCGCTTGGGCTTTGTAATAATACAGAAATCAAGTATTGGAAAAAAAGTGTGCTCCACTGTCGTCTTTATTTCTTGCCTCCTTCCGCTGGATCATCTTGATCTTTGTTTCCTTCTGGTTTTCACGAACTAGTCGATTTCCCATTATTATTTCTGTTGATTTTTCTTTTTTCTATATATTGCTGGTGGGAGTAACTAGATATGGGCTTTAGGATTCGAGTTTATGAAATAGAGGGTGGTATTATTAGAATAAATGTGATTAAAGAGGCATGTATAACCAAATTATTACTATAGTTAGACCCAGTGCTGGGGATTTAGATGTCCTGTGCAGATTTTCAAATGATGCCCTTTGTTGTATAAAATTGCCCAATAATATTAAATAAAATTTCAATTTATCAATCTTTGTTTTCTTGATTCAGAAATACGATTCATGTAATGAAAAATTTACATTTACATGATTGCTAAGTCTGGTTGTTCAATAGAGGGCATGGTGGATGATGTTGATAATAGTTTGGTTCTTTCCCATAAAAATTGTTGGTAATTTGATCGGGTTGCCTGATATTAAAAGTCTTTATTCTCGCAACTGTTTCCATCATGATGTTGTACACAATGAGTTTAACTTTAGTGTACCCAATACTGTTGGCTTTAGTGTTGTGACGGCAAGGAATTTCGCTCGGTCCGAACCAGTCGCTAAACCGACCCAGACCGTTCGAAACGCCCTATCGTTTGAGAACACGACAAATCAGAATGCATACAGAAGAACATTTCATGGTATATTACAACAATGCATCAGATTACAAGAATATACAGAGTAAAAATGAGTATTACACAGAAATATCAGATATTTACATTACATTTAAATACATAGCAGTGGAAAATAATACAATACACAACTAGAAGTAGATATACGGATACAAAGCTTTCCGGATATCGTTCCAGCTGTAAACCAGGATCCTGTGAATATAAATCTGCAAAACCAAAACTACTAGCTGCCCGTGTCAAAATAAGGGCACCCAGAGTTTAGGTTAAAACAATAAACTCCAGGTCAGTCATGTGACTGGTGTGAGAACTAAAACAGTTATTATTCTTTATTTTAAAAGTTAGGTAAATCAAGGGACCACGCCGTATAACACGGAACGAGTTTCCTCCCAAGAATACCAGTGCATAAAACAAACAGCGCAATGCTAAATAAAGAAAAATGAAGCTGTTATAAGACCCAGGTCCCATCACACAATGCAACGCAGCCGAGGATAGGGTTTTCCCTTATAACAGCCAAAGAATGCTTGATACGTTTAAAACAAATCGTTTGATACTATTATAAGTGCATAGTGTATAAAACAACTTCAAATCATAAGTATCAATCATAGGCGGCATGGGTACCATATATCATGTCGCCATACTAGTTCTACAATTAAAACCGCAAATGTCACGTATTTGGAAGTTGGATTTCCATCTATGAACCGAGGCAAAAGATAGTCCTCAACCGATTCGAGACGCTCTAGCCCGTGTCTCAGGATCAGAGCTCGAGTGACCCTTGGATCCTCAGGGCCAGTCCACCGATGTGGATTAAACTTAAACCCTGAACATGCGTTTCCCCACCCTATGGGGTGTAAGTCTGGTCCGTCTGCCGACCAGAATGCATCGGCCGAAACCGATATAACCGAGGCGCCTCGCAACAGCAACAACCACATAAGTCAAACTCGTCAGGGCGTGTAAAACCACTGACGCCACTTCTAGCTAGAAAGAAACACATGCCCTCCCTGACGTCCTCTCCCGTTTTTGGTTCACAACCGGGGTGCGAGGCTCGCGAATTCACGTTACACAAAGCTGTGCCACACAGGCTGTGCTTTGATCATCACCACAAGACTTTGCTTTTCAACAGAAGCCTCGATCAATTGCCACTTAGGCATGCCACACAGGCAATTCACTCCATGCGTTTGATATCCATCAATATATAACCCTGAGCTCGTACGTCTCAGAGAAGGGCGTTAAGCAAGAGAATAAATCCTCCGCCGCCAAACAGATATATATTTAATAGAGATCAATCGCACGGACTAAAATCCAATGTCAGACACACAGTCCATTTACAAGTCCGTTCTGGGTCTGAACGAAACCGGAGGCACCTAGTACCCCGCATATCCATCGATCTCCAAGCACGTCTGGACGATCACTAACTGTTTCCATCTTCTTGGGTGTACAGCCCAATCAAGATCATCAGTAATTACCCAAACGACGTGAAGACTTCCGGTCTTCGACCACCGTCTTCATCTTCGACACCACGTCGAATCAGTTATTCAGAATGGGATGAACCCGGTCTTTCTGAATAACTCGCGTATATATTATAAAAGTGTTACACAAACACAACATACGCCTCATTCCAATTCAGAATATTCTTTTATTCAAATATTCCTATACTTTGGGAAAAGTTCCCATTAATTTTATCCAAGATAAATTCTTTAAATTTATTCTTTAATCTCCTTTGAATATCAATTCAAACTAGTCGGGATTAGCGAACCACACCGAAGTAATCATTTATTTTATTTCCCAATCCCAACCTATTCACCCCATGAAGTAAAACTGGTAATACTTCATATCTAACACCACAGTGTTATCGGTAAATTCAATTACCATTTCACGTTCAAATCTGATTAAAGATTTAACCATCGCCTGGAGCAAAACTGGTGATACTCCATTTTCGATCATTTCAATCTAATTAAAGATTCATTAAAACTCCACTTAGTTTTAATCTTTAACTGAGTTAAAGAATCAGTGTCATTTAAAACACGGTTCACGATAAACCCAAAATCACATTCCATTAATTATCGGGTTAAAGAATGAGTGTTATTTAAAACACTGTTCACGATAAACCCAAAAATCAATACCAATTCAATTCCAATTAAATATCATTTAATTAGTACACTTCATCAAATCTAAATAAAAAGATTTAATCTTTTCTCAACTGGGTTCAAGAACAGTGTTAGTGAAGACACCGTTCACGACAAACCCAAATCACATTTGATATTCAATACAAGGCTCTGAATAGAAAATATATCGGCTTATATTCAATATCAAATTCTACGACTAACAAATGTCGTATTGGGAATAACGATATAAATATATATCTTTCAAATTTCCATAACAACATCTGTATAATCACGAATACCAACATCGAAATATTCCGAAGACAATTTCGATTCAAATCCACTCCAATGCAATCATTGGAAATTTTGGTTATTTTCAAAACCCTTTTCAAATTCAATTTATTTATTTAAAAATAAATAGAATTATAATTCTAGTTCAAAACTAGTTCATTTCGATAAAAATCTATTTTTATCTTTTCAAATATGGAGTTTTTCATCCCAAATCTTCACAAATCATTTCTTATGATTTTACACAAATTATTACTATTTTTAATAATTTTATCAAGGCCCGTACAGTCGATTTCCATCAATGGCCATCGAACTGCACTTGCAGCGACCTTTTTCGAATTTGATTTGGACATAATTCCAAATCCAACCGTTAGATTTCTAATTTCTAATATTCGTTAGAAAGCTCTTTTCGATACGAACCCAACGGTTCCGGTTTTAGGAGAATCCGACGGTCGGATCTCCCGTAATGTCCGTTTGAAATAAATGGTCGAAATTCACGAACTGCCGCGGCGCGGCGCGTTCTATTCAGGCCATTATATTATATATATAATATATATAATATATATATATCGTCGATTTCCATTTAAAACGAATTATATAAATAGTTTTAAATTCGTTTCAAAAGCAATTTCAACTTCCATTTCAATTTAAATCGAAATTGAATTCTTCTTTATAAATTCGTTTCAAAATCCATTTCTATTCAATTCAAATTTCAATTCAATTTGAATTCAATTCAATTCGCTTTCACTTCAATTTGAATTCGTTTTCAATTCATTTCGAAATCGTTTTCAATTCAATTCATTTCGAAATCGTTTTCAATTCAATTCATTTCGAAATCGTTTTCAATTCAATTCGAAATCGTTTTCAATTCAATTCATTTCGAAATCGTTTTCAATTCAATTCGAAATCGTTTTCAATTCAATTCATTTCGAAATCGTTTTCAATTCAATTCATTTCCACGTCGTTTTCAATTCAATTCATTTCGAAATCGTTTTCAATTCAATTCATTTCGAAATCGTTTTCAATTCAATTCATTTCGAAATCGTTTTCAATTCAATTCATTTCGAAATCGTTTTCAATTCAATTCATTTCCACATCGTTTTCAATTCAATTCATTTCCACATCGTTTTCAATTCAATTCATTTCGAAATCGTTTTAAAATCGATATAAATATCGTTCACGTCAAAATGGCGTCAATCTAATCATCACGGCTTCACATATTTCTATTTTCAAATATTCTATTTCAAATATTTCTATTTCAAATATTTTCATTTCAAATATTTCTTTTTCGAAACTGGAATGAGGCCCAATCAATTACCATATAATGTTAATTATATGGATTTTCTACAACACATGTATATATCAACAACGATGAATAATCAACCATCATCCAAAGTGCATTCTACACTGTATAAGCATCAAATATAAATATTCAACGCTTATAACAGTCTGTCAATCAATCGATCGACACACAACTAAACAATCGGGATTAGTGTACGTCAAATATCATCCCAACACCCGTGTAGGGTTTCAAACAATCAAACACAGATTTTATTTGTGCAGTTGGGCGATGTGTAAAATTTATCGTCCCAATCAATGTCCTTCAAATAGGTGTACATAAACAAACCGTCTGGTTTGTAAATGAATATCTATTTTATTCACTTCACGTTAAAAATTATATTTTTAACGATAAAAAACATTTTATTCGAACATATGAATTTCTATTCAGTTCATTCTTTAAATAAAATGATATTTATATTTTTCTAACTTATTTTAGAAAATTTCGGCGGCATAACGGCACGATACTAGAAACAGGACAAGGCCTAGCCTTATCCCCGGTCTAGTGAAGGCCCACGCCATTCACACATCAATCATATCAATTTCAATTTCACCAAAACAATCAAATCCAAATCAAATAATCTAACCAACTACACAACCAATTAAACAAGTCCATGGTCTGTGGACGGGTGTCGGGTGCTTCTAATAAGCACCGTCTGCATCCTAGTATATATATATATATATATATATATATATAACTAGAAAAGTAGAATTTGAGTGAGAAGTTCTCACCGATAGCTATCCTAGCTCCACGGCACTTCTAATGCAGGAAATCTTCACTGTTCTCCTCTCTAATTAGTTTCTTCGCCCATAGCCACTACATATATAAAAATCATATTTTTACATCCATGTTCGATATATATAAAAAATCATATTTTTACTTTGCTATTCAATATATAAAAATCGAATTTTTACTTCGTTATTCAGTATATAAAAATCGAATTTTTACTTCGTTATTCAATATATAAAAATCGAATTTTTAGTTCGAAGTTCAATATATAAAAATCGAATTTTTAGTTCGCTATTCAATATATAAAAATCGAATTTTTAGTTCGCTATTCAATATATAAAAATCGAATTTTTAGTTCGCTATTCAATATATAAAAATCGAATTTTTACTTTGCTATTCAATATATAAAAATCGAATTTTTAGTTCGCTATTCAATATATAAAAATATGATTTTTTACTTTTTAAAGTTCAAATCTTTTTCTCTTTGAAATTAAAACCTTTTTCTTTTTAAAGTTTAAACCTTTTCTATTTAAAGTTCAAACCTTTTTCTCTTTGAAATTAAAACCTTTTTCTTTTTAAAGTTTAAACCTTTTCTATTTAAAGTTCAAACCTTTTTCAATTTAAAGTTCAAACCTTTTTCAATTTAAAGTTCAAACCTTTTTCTCTTTGAAATTAAAACCTTTTTTCTTTTTAAAGTTTAAACCTTTTCTATTTAAAGTTCAAACCTTTTTCAATTTAAAGTTCAAACCTTTTTCAAAAAAAAAAATCAGTTTTTATATGCTTTTGAAATCAGTTTTAACCCTTTAAAAATCAGTTTTTATATCTCAAACAAATCAGTTTTTATTTCCTTTTTTAAAAATCAGGTTAAAATTCTTTTTAAAAAAAAAAAAAAAGAAATCAGTTTAAAATTCTTTTAAACAAAATCAGGTTTTTAAATGCATAAAAAAAATCAGTTTATTTCCTAAAATCGAAATCAGGTTTTAACGAATTAAAATAAAATACAATACAATAAAATACTTACAGTATTTTGAAGAAAAGGGGGGGGGGGTTTCGCAGATCGACGGAGGTCTCGAGGGGGCGGCGCTAGGGTCGGCGGATGGTGCGGTTGGCGGTTTCAGGTGGGGGTGGTCTCGCGTCGTCGAGCAGCAGGGGGGGTTTGGGCGCGGGATCTCTGAGGAAGAGGAGGGTGAGCGCGAGAGGAGGGGAGGAGATAGGGGAGGTGGGCGGCGAACGGAGGAGGCAGGCGGTGGATGAACGGCGGCTTCGCCCCTTTGGGTTTTTTTTTTTCTGAAATAGGAAATCGAAATGAAACGAAAAAAGGGGGGCCAGAAATATAGGAGAGAGAATTTAGAGAGTTTTTTATTTATTTATTTTTGCAAATAGGTTGACTTTTACATACGACCTCGAAACGAGGCCCACCGCCTGTCGCCCATAGCGTTTCACCCCCATTCCGAACACAATGGGATATGTATCGTAAGCTGGTTTGATCGTTTCGATCAGTTTCCGTTGAATTTTCATTTAAATCACTATATTGAATTTTAAACGTACATTTCAAATTACCGGTGTCGCATACTAACTTGATAAATCACAGAAAAATATTTTCTAGCTTCGTATTGACGATACGGTCCTAACAAAACTAGTTTCGTCGAATTCTGAGACCGTTTGAAAAATGGTCATTTTCCAGTCGATTAAAATCAACTGAAACTGGTCAAACGCGTTTTCCTTCGCCACGCTCACATATTGATTCGAAAAATTATGAAATTTGGAATCTAGCAATAACTTGACACTGCGGATCCAACAAAAGTGGTTTCGTCGAAATCCGAGGTCATTTGTAAAATTTCCATTTTTAAGGGCCTGAATTCCATAGCGACTATTTAGAATTTTCAACTGGACATATCTTTTGATTCCCGATATGAAGTCTTGATTTTTCGGATTCGTTGGAAAGATATTATCAATTGGATCCTATCGTTTTTGGTTTCACTAAAATCCGGATTGTTTTTCTCCCGGTACATTCAATTGAAGTTTGAAATCGAATTATCGAACTACCGCGCCATTTTCAATTCTATTTATAATTATATATAAATATTTATATTCTAACGACGACGCGTATAATATATACGTTCGAATTCTATTCAAAATAAATTTCTCGTCGATATTATTTAAAATAATTCATTTTAAATAATCAAAACTCGCTAAAATTGCCAAAATAAAAATTTCAAACTGGCTCGCATTTTACGGGTTGTTACAATCTCCCCCACTTAAAACTTTTCGTCCCCGAAAAGGAACAAAGTCGAAAGTGGTTTGATTAATCAACTCTAGGTTCGATCTGGCTTCTATTCTCCAACTTTTCAGTTTCTGAGAATTTTCAAAATTTCAAAAATTTGGCTAACACCCTAAATTTTTGAAAAATTTCGCCATAACCTCCCCTGCACCGGGAGCATCGGGGAATTTCAAATAGCTTCCCCGGTCCTTCAGATCTCAAAAAGAAAAGGAAAAAGCCAAGCGGCTAGCCAATAGGCTCATAAAATCATCATCACCCAAACAAAACAGTAAATTATGTAGTAAACATGTACCTATTTGTCGGGCAAACAAATTTTATTCTCTGGCTCTAGCCTCCTTGCTATGACCTGTTCAATGATATATATGTATATGCAAGCAAATGCGACCAATTTTCAATATAGTTCGATATTTGATTCAATTAGGCATAATGGTTCAAATTAGCAAACAAATAAACAAACAACACAGACATCAATCAATTAGTAAATTAGAGTTTCAAATTCATAATTTTGATACATATACAAAAATCATGTTTTTGATGCCAATTCACAACAATGTATTGTAGCTATATATAAGTTTTGGTTCTCACGCCAGTCTAATGGAAATATATAGAAAATCACACCTTCGTAACATGAACATAAATATTGATGATGCGATCGCTATCATCAATATCACCTCCGGGCGACTAGAGTGTAACCCTATATCTATCCAGTATATTAAAACTTCGAATATACGTTCATGACGCGTATACGCGAAATCTATATATACCCGATTGTCCATATTCAAAATAAATAAATATTCAAATACGTTTAAAACGATTTAAATTTTCAAAACAAAATTGTTTTCATTTGAAAAATATACTCTTCTCACTCGTTCTAGGATACTACTGATCCTATCTCTAACGAGTCATTCTAATTGGATGTTGCTAATCCAATATCTGATGAATTCTATCGTATGGTTCTAATGTGTCTTGTTCTCGAGCTCTGTAAACCAAAGCTCTGATACCAACTGTGACGGCAAGGAATTTCGCTCGGTCCGAACCAGTCGCTAAACCGACCCAGACCGTTCGAAACGCCCTATCGTTTGAGAACACGACAAATCAGAATGCATACAGAAGAACATTTCATGGTATATTACAACAATGCATCAGATTACAAGAATATACAGAGTAAAAATGAGTATTACACAGAAAATCAGAGATTTACATTACATTTAAATACATAGCAGCGGAAAATAATACAATACACAACTAGAAGTAGATATACGGATACAAAGCTTTCCGGATATCGTTCCAGCTGTAAACCAGGATCCTGTGAATATAAATCTGCAAAACCAAAACTACTAGCTGCCCGTGTCAAAATAAGGGCACCCAGAGTTTAGGTTAAAACAATAAACTCCAGGTCAGTCATGTGACTGGTGTGAGAACTAAAACAGTTATTATTCTTTATTTTAAAAGTTAGGTAAATCAAGGGACCACGCCGTATAACACGGAACGAGTTTCCTCCCAAGAATACCAGTGCATAAAACAAACAGCGCAATGCTAAATAAAGAAAAATGAAGCTGTTATAAGACCCAGGTCCCATCACACAATGCAACGCAGCCGAGGATAGGGTTTTCCCTTATAACAGCCAAAGAATGCTTGATACGTTTAAAACAAATCGTTTGATACTATTATAAGTGCATAGTGTATAAAACAACTTCAAATCATAAGTATCAATCATAGGCGGCATGGGTACCATATATCATGTCGCCATACTAGTTCTACAATTAAAACCGCAAATGTCACGTATTTGGAAGTTGGATTTCCATCTATGAACCGAGGCAAAAGATAGTCCTCAACCGATTCGAGACGCTCTAGCCCGTGTCTCAGGATCAGAGCTCGAGTGACCCTTGGATCCTCAGGGCCAGTCCACCGATGTGGATTAAACTTAAACCCTGAACATGCGTTTCCCCACCCTATGGGGTGTAAGTCTGGTCCGTCTGCCGACCAGAATGCATCGGCCGAAACCGATATAACCGAGGCGCCTCGCAACAGCAACAACCACATAAGTCAAACTCGTCAGGGCGTGTAAAACCACTGACGCCACTTCTAGCTAGAAAGAAACACATGCCCTCCCTGACGTCCTCTCCCGTTTTTGGTTCACAACCGGGGTGCGAGGCTCGCGAATTCACGTTACACAAAGCTGTGCCACACAGGCTGTGCTTTGATCATCACCACAAGACTTTGCTTTTCAACAGAAGCCTCGATCAATTGCCACTTAGGCATGCCACACAGGCAATTCACTCCATGCGTTTGATACCCATCAATATATAACCCCTGAGCTCGTACGTCTCAGAGAAGGGCGTTAAGCAAGAGAATAAATCCTCCGCCGCCAAACAGATATATATTTAATAGAGATCAATCGCACGGACTAAAATCCAATGTCAGACACACAGTCCATTTACAAGTCCATTCTGGGTCTGAACGAAACCGGAGGCACCTAGTACCCCGCATATCCATCGATCTCCAAGCACGTCTGGACGATCACTAACTGTTTCCATCTTCTTGGGTGTACAGCCCAATCAAGATCATCAGTAATTACCCAAACGACGTGAAGACTTCCGGTCTTCGACCACCGTCTTCATCTTCGACACCACGTCGAATCAGTTATTCAGAATGGGATGAACCCGGTCTTTCTGAATAACTCGCGTATATATTATAAAAGTGTTACACAAACACAACATACGCCTCATTCCAATTCAGAATATTCTTTTATTCAAATATTCCTATACTTTGGGAAAAGTTCCCATTAATTTTATCCAAGATAAATTCTTTAAATTTATTCTTTAATCTCCTTTGAATTCAATTCAAACTAGTCGGGATTAGCGAACCACACCGAAGTAATCATTTATTTTATTTCCCAATCCCAACCTATTCACCCCATGAAGTAAAACTAGTAATACTTCATATCTAACACCACAGTGTTATCGGTAAATTCAATTACCATTTCACGTTCAAATCTGATTAAAGATTTAACCATCGCCTGGAGCAAAACTGGTGATACTCCATTTTCGATCATTTCAATCTAATTAAAGATTCATTAAAACTCCACTTAGTTTTAATCTTTAACTGAGTTAAAGAATCAGTGTCATTTAAAACATGGTTCACGATAAACCCAAAATCACATTCCATTAATTATCGGGTTAAAGAATGAGTTTTATTTAAAACATTGTTCACGATAAACCCAAAAATCAATACCAATTCAATTCCAATTAAATATCATTTAATTAGTACACTTCATCAAATCTAAATAAAAAGATTTAATCTTTTCTCAACTGGGTTCAAGAACAGTGTTAGTGAAGACACCGTTCACGACAAACCCAAATCACATTTGATATTCAATACAAGGCTCTGAATAGAAAATATATCGGCTTATATTCAATATCAAATTCTACGACTAACAAATGTCGTATTGGGAATAACGATATAAATATATATCTTTCAAATTTCCATAACAACATCTGTATAATCACGAATTCCAACATCGAAATATTCCGAAGATAATTTCGATTCAAATCCACTCCAATGCAATCATTGGAAATTTTTGTTATTTTCAAAACCCTTTTCAAATTCAATTTATTTATTTAAAAATAAATAGAATTATAATTCTAGTTCAAAACTAGTTCATTTTGATAAAAAACTATTTTTATCTTTTCAAATATGGAGTTTTTCATCCCAAATCTTCACAAATCATTTCTTATGATTTTACACAAATTATTACTATTTTTAATAATTTTATCAAGGCCCGTACAGTCAATTTCCATCAATGGCCATCGAACTGCACTTGCAGCGACCTTTTTCGAATTTGATTTGGACATAATTCCAAATCCAACCGTTAGATTTCTAATTTCTAATATTCGTTAGAAAGCTCTTTTCGATACGAACCCAACGGTTCCGGTTTTAGGAGAATCCGACGGTCGGATCTCCCGTAATGTCCGTTTGAAATAAATGGTCGAAATTCACGAACTGCCGCGGCGCGGCGCGTTCTATTCAGGCCATTATATTATATATATAATATATATAATATATATATCGTCGATTTCCATTTAAAACGAATTATATAAATAGTTTTAAATTCGTTTCAAAAGCAATTTCAACTTCCATTTCAATTTAAATCGAAATTGAATTCTTCTTTATAAATTCGTTTCAAAATTCATTTCTATTCAATTCAAATTTCAATTCAATTTGAATTCAATTCAATTCGCTTTCACTTCAATTTGAATTCGTTTTCAATTCATTTCGAAATCGTTTTCAATTCAATTCATTTCGAAATCGTTTTCAATTCAATTCATTTCGAAATCGTTTTCAATTCAATTCGAAATCGTTTTCAATTCAATTCATTTCGAAATCGTTTTCAATTCAATTCATTTCCACATCGTTTTCAATTCAATTCATTTCAAAATCGTTTTCAATTCAATTCATTTCGAAATCGTTTTCAATTCAATTCATTTCGAAATCGTTTTCAATTCAATTCATTTCGAAATCGTTTTCAATTCAATTCATTTCCACATCGTTTTCAATTCAATTCATTTCCACATCGTTTTCAATTCAATTCATTTCGAAATCGTTTTAAAATCGATATAAATATCGTTCACGTCAAAATGGCGTCAATCTAATCATCACGGCTTCACATATTTCTATTTTCAAATATTCTATTTCAAATATTTCTATTTCAAATATTTTCATTTCAAATATTTCTTTTTCGAAACTGGAATGAGGCCCAATCAATTACCATATAATGTTAATTATATGGATTTTCTACAACACATGTATATATCAACAACGATGAATAATCAACCATCATCCAAAGTGCATTCTACACTGTATAAGCATCAAATATAAATATTCAACGCTTATAACAGTCTGTCAATCAATCGATCGACACACAACTAAACAATCGGGATTAGTGTACGTCAAATATCATCCCAACACCCGTGTAGGGTTTCAAACAATCAAACACAGATTTTATTTGTGCAGTTGGGCGATGTGTAAAATTTATCGTCCCAATCAATGTCCTTCAAATAGGTGTACATAAACAAACCGTCTGGTTTGTAAATGAATATCTATTTTATTCACTTCACGTTAAAAATTATATTTTTAACGATAAAAAACATTTTATTCGAACATATGAATTTCTATTCAGTTCATTCTTTAAATAAAATGATATTTATATTTTTCTAACTTATTTTAGAAAATTTCGGCGGCATAACGGCACGATACTAGAAACGGGACAAGGCCTAGCCTTATCCCCGGTCTAGTGAAGGCCCACGCCATTCACACATCAATCATATCAATTTCAATTTCACCAAAACAATCAAATCCAAATCAAATAATCTAACCAACTACACAACCAATCAAACAAGTCCATGGTCTGTGGACGGGTGTCGGGTGCTTCTAATAAGCACCGTCTGCATCCTAGTATATATATATATAACTAGAAAAGTAGAATTTGAGTGAGAAGTTCTCACCGATAGCTATCCTAGCTCCACGGCACTTCTAATGCAGGAAATCTTCACTGTTCTCCTCTCTAATTAGTTTCTTCGCCCATAGCCACTACATATATAAAAATCATATTTTTACATCCATGTTCGATATATATAAAAAATCATATTTTTACTTTGCTATTCAATATATAAAAATCGAATTTTTACTTCGTTATTCAGTATATAAAAATCGAATTTTTACTTCGTTATTCAATATATAAAAATCGAATTTTTAGTTCGAAGTTCAATATATAAAAATCGAATTTTTAGTTCGCTATTCAATATATAAAAATCGAATTTTTAGTTCGCTATTCAATATATAAAAATCGAATTTTTAGTTCGCTATTCAATATATAAAAATCGAATTTTTACTTTGCTATTCAATATATAAAAATCGAATTTTTAGTTCGCTATTCAATATATAAAAATATGATTTTTACTTTTTAAAGTTCAAATCTTTTTCTCTTTGAAATTAAAACCTTTTTCTTTTTAAAGTTTAAACCTTTTCTATTTAAAGTTCAAACCTTTTTCTCTTTGAAATTAAAACCTTTTTCTTTTTAAAGTTTAAACCTTTTCTATTTAAAGTTCAAACCTTTTTCAATTTAAAGTTCAAACCTTTTTCAATTTAAAGTTCAAACCTTTTTCTCTTTGAAATTAAAACCTTTTTTCTTTTTAAAGTTTAAACCTTTTCTATTTAAAGTTCAAACCTTTTTCAATTTAAAGTTCAAACCTTTTTCAAAAAAAAAAAATCAGTTTTTATATGCTTTTGAAATCAGTTTTAACCCTTTAAAAATCAGTTTTTATATCTCAAACAAATCAGTTTTTATTTCCTTTTTTAAAAATCAGGTTAAAATTCTTTTTTTTTTTTAAAAGAAATCAGTTTAAAATTCTTTTAAACAAAATCAGGTTTTTAAATGCATAAAAAAAATCAGTTTATTTCCTAAATTCGAAATCAGGTTTTAACGAATTAAAATAAAATACAATACAATAAAATACTTACAGTATTTTGAAGAAAAGGGGGGGGGTTTCGCAGATCGACGGAGGTCTCGAGGGGGCGGCGCTAGGGTCGGCGGATGGTGCGGTTGGCGGTTTCAGGTGGGGGTGGTCTCGCGTCGTCGAGCAGCAGGGGGGGTTTGGGCGCGGGATCTCTGAGGAAGAGGAGGGTGAGCGCGAGAGGAGGGGAGGAGATAGGGGAGGTGGGCGGCGAACGGAGGAGGCAGGCGGTGGATGAACGGCGGCTTCGCCCCTTTGGGTTTTTTTTTTTCTGAAATAGGAAATCGAAATGAAACGAAAAAAAGGGGGGGCAGAAATATAGGAGAGAGAATTTAGAGATTTTTTTTTTTTTTTTTTTGCAAATAGGTTGACTTTTACATACGACCTCGAAACGAGGCCCACCGCCTGTCGCCCATAGCGTTTCACCCCCATTCCGAACACAATGGGATATGTATCGTAAGCTAGTTTGATCGTTTCGATCAGTTTCCGTTGAATTTTCATTTAAATCACTATATTGAATTTTAAACGTACATTTCAAATTACCGGGGTCGCATACTAACTTGATAAATCACAGAAAAATATTTTCTAGCTTCGTATTGACGATACGGTCCTAACAAAACTAGTTTCGTCGAATTCTGAGACCGTTTGAAAAATGGTCATTTTCCAGTCGATTAAAATCAACTGAAACTGGTCAAACGCGTTTTCCTTCGCCACGCTCACATATTGATTCGAAAAATTATGAAATTTGGAATCTAGCAATAACTTGACACTGCGGATCCAACAAAAGTGGTTTCGTCGAAATCCGAGGTCATTTGTAAAATTTCCATTTTTAAGGGCCTGAATTCCATAGCGACTATTTAGAATTTTCAACTGGACATATCTTCTGATTCCCGATATGAAATCTTGATTTTTCGGATTCGTTGGAAAGATATTATCAATTGGATCCTATCGTTTTTGGTTTCACTAAAATCCGGATTGTTTTGCACCCGGTACATTCAATTGAAGTTTGAAATCGAATTATCGAACTACCGCGCCATTTTCAATTCTATTTATAATTATATATAAATATTTATATTCTAACGACGACGCGTATAATATATACGTTCGAATTCTATTCAAAATAAATTTCTCGTCGATATTATTTAAAATAATTCGTTTTAAATAATCAAAACTCGCTAAAATTGCCAAAATAAAAATTTCAAACTGGCTCGCATTTTACGGGTTGTTACAAGTGTTGACAGGATCTATGGTTTATTCATGATGCGTGAATCAACCTCACAGTAGGCTTACATATTCAAAGAAATATGTACCACATATAACATGTATTTCAACATTTTACTATGTGTCCATAAAATGTAACCTCATGTTAGCATTTTTTAAGTTTAGAAGTTGAGATCACTAAATCTACTACCAAGATAAAGGCTTATCACTTTGAATATATGTCGCATAAAAATAATTATGCTGGAATATACAGTTGTGGAATGCGGATAAATCTACTACCAAGATATCACATTGATAAAGGCTTACATTTTATGCGCATAAATCTATTGTCGCATAAATCTACTACCAAGATAAAGGCTTACCACTGAATCTACTACCAAGAATATACAGTTGTGGAATGCTTCTCTTACTGAAAATCTCAAATAATAGTAGCCTCATCTATGCTTCCTGTGCTCACATTGATCACTCCATACAATTTTACTGCATCATATTTTGCTATATGCCGACTGACCTCTTCATGGTGAGATCTATATAATGTTGCCAGAGCCCTTAATAGCTATATCACAGTACTATTATTTCATTACAACCATGTTAATTATTGTTTTTTCCTCATATAAACATGAAAATTAATTCATACCTTTTGGTAAGGGTTAAACGCATCGGATACAACATCTTGATTGAGATTTGTTATGGAATTTATAAATGAATGGAATTTAGGCACATGATATATGCTGAACACTTAAGATTTCTCTTTTTAGTTTCATGTAGTGTCTCTTTGGTACAGGAACATGGAAGTAGAACCACATACAAACAATGAACAACCTAATTCTTCTGCTTCACAAATGTCTACAAAGAAGAAAAGAGGACCGACAACTAGAAACAAGTATAGAACACAAGAGCCAAAATATATTGAATGGAGCGGCAATGGAAAACCCATTGGAAAATGGACGAATTCTTATAAGGCGTTTGTGGGTGAAATATGTAGATCCAGAATTGATATCAACATTAAGAATTGGGATGCGTTATTTGGGGGCTTAAGGACACTATTTGGGAAGACATTAAGGTATTCATATTTAGCTTGCCAACTAGTTGTATACTTATCGCCATTTAATAAGAACTATAAATACTTGTGAACTTTCATAATATACAATAGCATGTTGAAAACAACTTCAGGTTTGGCTTTAAAAGAGTTTTTTTCTCATGTTTTCCAAAACTTGCACAAGAGTTTTTTTAATATTCAAGAGCCTTTAATCTGACATATTTCCGGATATACGAATTGCCTTAATATCAGAAGATTTCCAAAAACATTTAATTTCAAAAGATTTGAAGTCTTGCATGTTGTTTATCATTTTCAAAAAGTTATAAAGTCGGTATTTTTATTTCGTTTATTATTTCAATACTGCAGTACCACAACATATTTAAAAATAAACCCTTAAGTGCACTGCTTTTATATGGAAATTATAAGCAGTAGTCTTATTTTTGACTTCTCATGTACACAATCTTATATACATTAAAATAGGGAACTCGATAGGTTTCAAATATACACGGATAAATGATGACAATTCCAATGTTTTAGGCAAAAAAAATTTTAAGCATAGATGAGTATCTGTGTAGTTTCACAACTAGTTTTTGCATATCACAAATATATAAATTGGTTTCAGAAAATAGTGTATCTATGAAATTTCAAACATATTAAAAAGTTACATTATACTTTTAAAGTTTTTTTTGTTTTAATGTGTAAACAATAACATATATAAGTTTTAAAATCTAATGTGCAATTAAATTGTTGCTTGTTCTTTGATTATCTCAGACCGAGTACCACATAGATGACAAAATGAAAGACATCGTTTTAAGAAATGTTAATGAGCAATGGAAGGATTTCAAATCAAGATTGGTTATTGGGTGGATTACAAAGACAAGAAAGCATGAATTTTATGATGGTATTACACAAGCGCGGTGCGAAATATTTAAGGAGAATTGTGAAACTGAAGAATTTAAGGTATATTTGTATCTTTAAAAGTTCACCGTCAAGTTGTCATTAAGTAGTAAGCGTGTTTTCCCATCTTTAATTTGTAGCTTTATATTCAAATCATTTTTGTAATCAGTTTTTGTGGTCATATATCCCTTCTTAACTAATTCGTCAAAAAACATGTGTAGATTTTGGAGATAAATCATAACCTTGTATTTGTTAATGTCATAAAACAAGAAAAAAGTGAGAAGGCCAGAAAGAGTCGAGCATGCAATGAACATTCTCATTATTTGGGATAAGCAAGATATGCCAGGAAGAAGGCAAAATGGATAGTCGAAGGCCATAATTCTACAATCACACATCCAAGTGGGTCAGTTTTAGATCGAAGTGATGATTGGGTTATGGCAAGATCAAAGAAAGGAGCTGATGGAAATTATACAATCCCCAATGAAAAAACCAAGATAACTGCTGATAAAATAGTATGATTTTTATCGTTAATTCAATACTTTCATATCATTTTTTGTACAATGTTACAATTGATTATTTTGCAAAATATAGCAACAAATTATTAAGAAATCTTTATTTTGACAGAATGATTTGAGAGAAAAAACCACCAAAGGGACATGGGTTCCAAATGGACATGATGATGTCTTGACTCGTGCTCTTGACACAAAAGAGCATCCAGGCCGGGTTAGAGGAATTGGTGGGATGGCCAGTATCAAAGATATATTTGGAAGGGGAAGGAGAAATGAAGGTCCAAGTGGTGTAATATCGACAGATCAACTACATCTTATCACCGAAGACATAGAGGCTAATATGAGCCAAAGATTCAAGTCTATAGTGGATGCAAAAGTAGAACAAAAAGTTGAAGATATTCTGAGCAGAATGGATATGCACATGCCCAATGTTGCGATAGTTGATGACAACTTACCATCAACTGGTCGTCGTAGCAGTTGTCAATCAATATAGTTGGGTAAATTACAATCCATAAGCAAAACGCAAGAGACGGATCCCTTTGCAGACTTGCAGGTATATATGTGCATTTAATAGGTTCGTCTGCCAAATCATCTTGTTATCCACATGAAAAGATTTGACATATATAACCATATGTCCTTTTGTTTCATTAATTTTTAAAAATTCTGCATCAAACTATAAACAAAATTTAGAAGTATGCAACAATTATACAATGAAAACTTTATGAAACCTTGTGACCTTATTTTATTTTTTTTGTGCCATTTAAGAAACCAACGAAATGCCGTTTAGCCATGAATTTCAACTCCAAAATTTTCATAGTGGCTCATGGCAGGGTACATCCTACTTCAAGGTCCGGTGATCAGTGCCACAACCAACAAATGTTGCTTGATCATGTAAAGGTTGGGATTGACGCAGTGGAGCCTATTCATGTAGGGACCTCACTTCCCGTTCCAACTAAGCATCACATTATGATAGGAGAAGCAGTTGGTAGTTTTGTTCAATGGCCTAAAAATCTTGTGCTTTTAGGAGATAATGATATGGTAAATAAAACACTTCTGTTATTTTGTTTGTTGAGCTTTGATATTTCAAGTTTGTTTTGTATAATAGTTGCCATAATATCCTGCATTATGTGCAGGCTCCACCTTCCGCGAGCAAAAACAAAGTGAAAGAGTGTGTCGCTGAGACTAATGAAAATGTCATGAATAAAATGACAAATGAATCTCCAAAGCGCAAAACAATCGTAGGCGAAGAGATCTTCAAAAATTTAACGGATAAGTGTAGATATTTTCATGACCTGGTAGTTCAGGCGCCATCCGATGACGATGCCATCAATGCAATTCAAGTAAATAAGGATTTATTTAAGTATGATGGGGACATTGAAATCTGTATCACGATAGATGACATTATCCAATTTCTTAGTATGGCATGGTCGAATGAATCATGGTTGCAAATTTACATCGTGTAAATATTTTTTTCACAAATATATATATGTTTAAATAATGTATAAATAATGTTGATTATGTGTTTAAATAATGTGTAGGTGGTTAAACCAAATGTGTAATGATCTCGAAGCGGAGACCATTGGGTTTATGTGTCCTCAGAAGCTTTACCAAGTGTGCAAACATCCAGACGCAACAATTACATATATCACAAATACATGGCATACGTCGCAGTCTAAGAGATTAATTTTAGCCCCGTACTATGAAGGGTATGAAAATTAAACTTTTAGTAATTAACTAGTTTACGTATTTATTAATGATTTTAACTTCGTTTAAAATTTATAATGCAGGAAAAATTGTGTACTGATTGTTTTTCAGATGGAGAAGAATAAAGTTTATGTTTTGGATCCGCAGTCCGAACGCAAACGTAGATTGAAAATTAAGCTGCAAGTAAACATGTATGTTGTATTACTAATTTTTTAAAATATAATTTTACTTCTTTCAGATTTTGGAGACCTTTGTTTTCCATAGTTTTATTTATTATGGTGAGTAAAAATTTCATCATTTTGCATTTTCACACAAATGTTTTACATAGCGGTATTCAGTGATCAACAAACTTGGTATATCAACTTTAAAGCTTTCTCAGCAAAGAAAATAATTGATGCATATGTGTAGGGCCTTTAAAGCTTACAAGTACGGCGGTATGACTCAAGGAATCTACTTGAAATGGATTAATGTTAAGGTGATTCCTTTTCATCTAACAAAAAAAAAATTGTATATTGTTTGGTATAAAACTTCATCTTAAACTGATTACTGGATCATTTTTGTGACATTGTTGTAGTGTCCTCAACAGTCTGCATCAATAGATTGTGTATATTTTGTGATGAGGTATATGTGTGAAATAGTAAAAAAAACACTGTCAAAACAATGATCTAAATGAGGTAACATTTTAATTTTTCCTTCATATTTTATGTTAAACAATTATATGTTTAATGTTTCGAAATAATCTCTTAGTTGCAGTACTTTAAACAAGTTGATTCTTATAGCCAAACGGAGATGGACGAGGTTCGAGATAATTTAGCTGATTATATTATCCATAACTGGATGTAGTTTTCTTATACAAGGGAGCATATTTTGTGAGCATTTCCTATCTAATAATTTTTTTAGCCTGCATTTTTTTTATTTTGAAGTGGAAATAGTCCTATAACCATTTAATTTTACTAAACACGCCTCACTCACCGTAATATATAACCATTTAATTTTGTGAAACTATAGATTTTTATTATACCCTACGTAAATTCTAAGGTATAGAATTTCCAAATATTACAGCAACATTGAATATTTTTTGCCCATCGCAAAACTAATAAGTTCAAACGAATAAGTATACAACTTTGAATAAATATAAAATTTTGATTTATTATGAACAAGAAGAACAGAAACCACATATATTAAAGAAAGATCATTTTATTGGATCATAATAGTGTAGTAATAAGCAAACCAGTAGTCATCAACATTGCAGACTGCTAAGGTTGATATCTTAAACAAATGGAATATATACATGTCAGTCGAGCCTCACCAATATCTTTGTACTACAAGTTTATACTTGCCTCGTCGGATCTAAAAGGACATCCTCGCAAGTTTGTCTTGTGTTTTTTCATTTGAATATTCCTCCACGTTCTATCAACTCTACAAGTGTCGTACAAAATCAAACATGAACCCATACAAAATAAAAGTAAAATTAAATTAAGAATCTAGCAGCATAAATGGATAAAAGAAAAAACTCTGAGAGAATCAATGAATTCATGCAAGAAATTTCAGTAAAATATTCAACTCGTTAGTTTTGCCCCTTTGCCGCCTCATTTATAGGCCAAGAATTTTTTGTAAGATATGTAACTCGTTAGTTTTGCCCATTTGAATTTATTTATCTCTACATTTACCTTTCAATTGATTTACAGTCCAAGAATTTTTTGTAAAATAGGTTTGCAGTCATGTTCAACTGTGCTAACACCTCGAGCAAATAAATAAAATATATTTAAAGAGTATCAATTAGACAAAACATATAAAAACAATGATGACATGTTCGTGTGTATGAGGATATGATGTTTTATTATTAAATCTAAGGATATGGATGTTATAAAAATAATTTATATTTTAGTACTTAAGGAGGTATCTATAGATGTAACAAAAGTACTATATAGCTTATGGAGGTATCCTTAATTATTTGTCATTTTGAAACTTAGTGACTATGGCAACATAAATAAATAAAATTCGATCTGATGTTACTTCAAAATATAACCAAACTCATCTAACAAAAATGTACAATACAAGAACGAACAAGAAAGAAGTAGCATTCACCTGCCTAATTAATTTAACCTTTTTTTGGGTGTATGTATGTATTTATTTGTGTACGTGAACAAGAAAAAAGTAGCACTCACCTGCCCAATTAATTTAACCTTTTTTTTGGGTGTATGTATGTATGTATTTGTGTACGCGTGCATTCAAAATGGTTAAAAAAGATGTGAAACTTCAGTTTCTTCAAATGTTTCTTTCTCTATGCTACACTTGTCCTTGGATTGTTTTTTATATGCTACATTCTTCAACCTCCTTTAAAAAACACGTCCTAACTGGCATTTGTTTTTTTATGGTTGAAGGTTAGTGGCTGTTGTTCACAACTGGGAATTCAATGTCTCAACCAGCAACTCAACATCATCTTCTCAATACTATTTACTTGGAACCAAAACCGTGAGTTTAAATTGTACCCTTAAAATTTTCATTCTTGTACCGAGTGTTATTTATACAAATGAGTCTTTTATCAAGTAAATATTGCTCCCATCTTTAACTGATGAACATCTTAATATCTATGCAAATATATCTTTCGTCTGAATCAACAAATGTAAATAACTTTGCACATAGAATTCACAACATATAATTTACATACAATATTTTGCGGATTTCGTCGTTCTTCCATTTTTCCGTCATTGCTTCATTTTTTATTCATTATAAACTGAAACTATAAATTGATTAGTTGCATAAAAATTGGAAAAAAAAACATTCCCTCTTTTTCTTCATTGCTGATCACTCCCTTATATTGAGATTTAATTCTTAATGAAAGATTTGATAGGAAGAAGAATCAATGTATTCTGACTAGCACCTGGCTTTCAGATTTTGATTTTAGTATTTCATAACTGCAGGTGATTTTGGTATTTAAATTTAGGGCTTTGCTAGAACGACCAGGTTTATACCCTGATTTTCAGTCAGCGAGAAACAACGTTTAAGGCGCAAAAAAACGGAATTCATGATGGATACCATCATCTTTAGTCTACGTCGCTTGTTTTCACCCTTTTAAAAGTTGTCGTTCTAGCATTTTTGTTAAATTTATTTAACTCTTCAGTATACCTAAGCCACTCGGCTCAGGTAAATGGCTCAGTTTACCCGAGCCGGTGGCTCAGGTAAACCTGAGCCTATGGCTCAGTTTACAGGAGCCATCGGCACAGTTTACCCGAGCAAGTGGCTCATGGTAAACTGAGCCATTGGCTCAGGTAAACGACCAAGTTTACCCGAGCCACTGGCTCAGGTAAACTGAGCCAGTGGTTCAGGTAGTTTACATTAGCTACTGGCTCAGTTTACCTGAGCCAAGTGGCTCAGTTTACCTGAGCCAAGTGGCTCAGTTTACAGCCAGTGGCTCAGGTAAACCCGAGCCAATGGCTTAGGTAAACCTGAGCCAGTGGCTCATTTTACCTGAGCCAATCGGCTCAGTTTACCCGAGCCAATCGGCTCAGTTTACCCGAGCCATTGGCTCAGATAAACGGCTCTGATTACCCGAGCCAGTGGCTCAGGTAAACGGCCTAGTTTACCCAAGCCACTGGCTCAGGTAAACTGAGTCTACAGTGGCTCGGGTAGTTTACCTGAGCCTCTGGGCTTAGGTACTGAGCCACTGGGCTCAGGTAAACTGAGCCAGCGGCTCAGGTATTTACTTGAGCTACTGGCTCGGTTTACGTGAGCCGATCGGCTCAGTTTACCTGAGCCGATCGGCCCAGTTTACTGAGCCATAGGCATAGTATATTGAACAAATACACTATATACTAGAGAAATCGGGTCCCACCATATTATTTTCCTGTTTATTGAATAATACAGTTACTAATGCAATTAATAAAGCCTTTTGTTTTCCTATTTATTGAATTGTTTATGATCCCACCATATTGCAGTCTTATCATTCAAAGTCATTATGTTTATGCAGTTTTTTGATGATGAAGTAGCGTGCAACAACTATGATCTCTTGGAAGCATTTTTGGATTTGGATATGACATCTAATATTTTGGATTTGGATATGACAGATAAGGAGATTATTATGAATTTGTGGACTTGTGTTGTCTTGTACAAGTTAGATAATGCAATCTCAGTATTATGAAGTTAATGATAAATTATATAACATGTGAATTTGCGTTAATTATGGGTAATGAAACCATTGATATTATTTTGATTTATGTTGAATGTTGAAAGTATGTTTGATGTTCATTCATTTATAATTTCTGCTGAAATGCGTGGGATAATAAATCTATATGGGTGTAAATTTGATGTTATTACCAATTTTTGGTAGATGCAATGTTGTGTAAATTTGCGATGAATTTTAATACAATTGTAGCATAATCAAACAAAACGTATATCTTTTGCGATGGCTTTTTATAAAAACAGTAGCATAAGATGACATTTTCGTGACGATTTTTAATAAAAAACAGTCACATAACATGTAATCTTTGCGATGGATGTTACTAAACCGTAGCATGCTAGGGAAAGTCAAAACTAAAATAATGTTCATTTGCGACGACTTTTCATTAACACTAGTCGCAAAACAGTAAGTTTTTGCGATGGTTTTTAAAAATCCGTAGCATACCAGAAAAATTCAAAACTAAAATCTTTTTCATTTGCGACGACTTTTATCTAAAACCAATCGCAAAAAAATAAGCTATTTGCGACTGTTCTATATTAAAATCCGTCGCATAAAAGAATATTATGCGTTGGGTTTTAAACCGTCGCAACAGTTTTTTGTTATTTGCAACGTGTGCATTTGCTATGGTTGTAAAACTGTCGCAAACAATGCTAAACAACCGTCGCAAATAGCCTGTTTTGTAGTATAGTTAAGCCGGATAGACTTCTGATGATATTTATTTTCGGTGATAACATTTATCCAAGACTTTGATTTCAAAGGATTTACTACATTAGAATCAACCCGATCTATTGAAATTAATCCTGGAAAATCGGATCTGGAATCTAATTTTGGGAAAATAGGTATACCTTGATTCTTAGAACCTATCCGCGTTGCATGTTGTAGAGGAGGGTTGAGATCTTGCGCATATGTTGATCGGTGATCTGAATCAAAGTTTAAATCTTCTTCTGCCTTCAGATTTGAAATGGGGGATGAGGATGTCGCCATTTTTGTATTTTTCTTAAACGAAAGCATTTGCCTTTGATTTTTACTATCTAACATCTTTCTTTTTATTTCCCTCTCTTTTAATATTATTATTGTTATTATTCCAATATCCAATCCATTCCTGTTTAAAATCTTCAAATTCATTTCAGTAAACTTGTTTCATTTCGATCTTGCAACCTTTTTGGTCAGTTGGCTTGAGGCATGGTATTATGGTGTTTGATAATTCTCACCAAAAAGGCTATAATTAGGGTTATGGATTTCTTGAAACTCTAATATATTTTGGATATTGTGGATTCGATTTCGAGTTTGTTGTGGTCTTTATCATTATTGTGGATGGTTTTAGCACGTGGCACTCATCAAGGTGGAAGGCGACATCGCTGGCACAGTACATATCCGAGGTCGGGAATTGTAGGGAGGACCGATGTTAGAGGGGTGGTGGTGGTCGGGACATGATCGCGGTGGTGAAGGCCTCGGAGATCTCAAGTAGTAAATCCGTTTAGGGAGGAAGAAGATAGGAGGCGAGAGACAGAGAGAGTAACCACGTTGGTTCCGACTTCTGTGTTGAGCGGAAATTCATATCTGCTAGGGGAGAAGGGTTTTATAACTAATAAGGGAAATTAAAAGATAATCATTCGTTAGACCTACAATATCTGGAAAGTGAAAAACAAACTGGTCTTTAATGATGGGTTGCCTTTCAATGCTTCTCAGCTTCGAAGAGAAATCCACACTGATCTTCGCATTTGCTTGAAGTTCTTGAAGTTTACGTTTGATCCAAACTGGTCTCCTTTGTGATTGATATACTTGTATCTATGTATATCTTTTTCTTTGTTTTTTTCACCTCTAAACTATGTAATCGTCCAAGTATGTCCTCTGACAAAAAATAATATTTCGTAATTATTATTTTAATTCGTGTAAACTTGTAAACTTAATATCGCACTTGTATTACATTCAAATCCAACATGGACAGTCATGTTGGATTCATAACAATAGTTTTATGTTATGGAATCAGATCGACAAGATTTGGATTTCGTTGGAATTTCCGATAATTTCCAATGTTGTTCGAAATAAATTAGAATATGAAAGGTGGAAGCAACAACTGGAACAAAGATGAGTAGAACTCATCTTTCTGTTTAATCTGCATATTATAAAGTTGATTTATTTAACATTATCGGCTTAATTGTTGAAATTGCTAATTGGTTGATATTTATTATATGCTTGGTTGTCGATATTGCTAGTTGTCGGATAATTGAATTATCAATGAATTTGAGAATAACTGAAATGATGAATCATATTCATTGAATAGGATTGTGTTATGAAAGTTGTAATGTAATAAATTTGAGTATATGCTTCGTGTTACTTACTTATCTAAATAAATACTGTTTAATTTAACTAGATAAATTTGTCTAACAACATCTGCTGTGCAGAATATATCCCTTCTGCTATATTAATAATGTTATTGCTAGTATAATTTGTGGTATGAAATATGCTTGCTATTAATTGCTAATTGTTTATTAATTTACATATATGTTAGTTTTTGTAAACTGCAGTGCTATGACTGGAAAGTGAAGTGAATAAATGATAGCTTATTTAAGTACCATTGTGATTAACGAGCCTTATATAAATACTATTTTAAAGTCAAATTATTATAATCTCTTCTAAACATTATGAATCATCGCAAAATGTAATAGCGTAAATCGTGGGGTGTTATACCTACAGTTACTTATGGTTTCATTGGAATAGCGACGCAACCATCGTGTAACTACAATCCATGTGGTTGTTGCTAGGATGGCATAATTTAAGGGTCCGAGGTTGCCTACAGCATACTCGTGGTTTCGCTGGGATATCGATGTAACCATTGCGTAGATTTGTTCTGTTGTATTCTCATTACCTAAACCGAAGGGTTAACACCCACAGTTCATAAACTATGATCTATTAGGTTCTCATATTTTAAATCTTTGATTTCGACGTCTATAGGTACTTGTTGTTTTCTCCGTGATATAGACTTAACCATTGGATGGCTATAGTCGTTAAGTCGATTTGAACAAATAATTTCAAATTATAAATTATTTTATTTATGATGTTTCAAATAAAGTTATGTACCTTATTTATGTTTTGAAATTTAATAATTTTTTTATTAAATAACATTTGAAGATTAATAATTGATTTTTATAAAAACAAGTCATTTATTTTATTAATAAGGTTTTAGAAGGTTAATCAATTATTAATTAATTAATAAATGTTTTTAAAAAGGAGAATTCTAAATTACTAACGATATATAAATATTCTTAGACTATTTCATTTTAAATGACTTAAAAATTATTCAATTATCTTATTAATAAGGTTAAACAATTGGTTAAATATATTATTAGTAAATGCCTTTAATTTATTACTTATATATATAATGGTAACTAAGTGTTTAAATTTAGCATAATATCAAAAATAAGTTCGGCTTTGAGTTTGTAATGTAAATGGCGACAGGCGATTATTCTTCTTCCCTTTTCTCTCCGATTTCACTTCTCTCTCTCACTCTTTCAGTCGAATCTCTTCTCTCCGCTTCCCATCGCCTACTTTCGTCTATGGGTTATACATCAAAGCCATAATTTCACAAATTCAGATCTAACCCTGACTTTGACCCCGCCTGCCGCGTTTTCTTCGATTTCCGTCATTTTAATCAATTCCTTCCTAACCATTTACAGCGTTCTCTTTCGTAGCTACGTGGTGGCCACTTCAGGCAACTTCAAGCCTCTACTTGGCTTGATATTCAACTGGTGGTTTCTACTTTCAGCTACTATAAGATAGTAGCTCGCAGGGTGTGACTCTGTTGCTCAGCAACGCCCAGTGACGGAGCCACGTTTAGCTTGGGGAGGGCACGTGCCCCTCCCAGGATTTAGTTTTTCTTTAGATTATATATATATATATATATATATATATAAATTGAGTAACCATTTGGTTTGTTGTTCCCAAGTACGCTTTTGTGAAGTGTGTATAACATGACAATGTGTAAAACTGCAGTTGAAATGAGTTAGCATGAAAGGGTGTATGGCGTACGAGTAAGACAAATATTTGCAGTTCTCATCCAAACATTAGTGGTAAAATGGTAATTTTTATTATAATCCACATTTTAAATAAGTTAATCCACCCTATAAAATAGAATCTTTGACTTTTAATAATATTTAAATTTTATTTAGTTTATCCACCTAAAAAAAGTCTGATATCTTTCTTCTTCTCGGTTCTGCTTCGTTTTTCTTCTATGTTCTGCTTCATATATTTCTTATTTTTTAAATCCTACATCTAAATCCTAGTCTTAGTGGAATACATCATTCAACTTAATAACAGTAAGTAGTTCTTTTATTTTTAATTTGAAGTTGATTAATATACCACATTCGTATTTGTTCATCAAACAATCTTCTGTAGTGGATAGTAAAGAAGGGTAGAATGGAATTTCAATTGATTTGGAATATTGTGGCATTAAATACAATATTCATGGTCTTCTCCATGACATGGTAACCCATCTACATGGCACATGGATATTATTTTCTAGCCTATAATTTGTGACAAGCAGAGCATTTTTAAAGCTTTTCTCTTCCTGACGTTAGCATATGTTGTCTGATTTAAGTCGACTTAGTTGGAATCGTTCCGACGGAGTTTACATATAATATCCATTTAATTCTCTATTTTTACACAGTTCATCGATTTACATTTTTTTAACTAACAAAGTAATTGCTGAGTTTGTCCATATTTTTTTTTCATATTTCATGAAATTTCTATTGTTCAGAATCATTTTAGTTTTCTATTAATCAATATATATATATATATATATATATATATGTTATAATCATAGATTTGTGCCATCACGAACAAAAAATCATGGTGACAGAATGTATATAATAGCATAGTGTTACAAAATAAAGCAGAACATATGTAAAATAAGAAGCCATTAGAGAGAACAGAAAAGATAGGGGAGAGACTTTTATTTTTATCACTTCAAGTGTGTACATTTCTTTACATTGGCTCCTTTATATATAGGCTTTGAAGCAAATGTTAAACTTATCCCCATGATGTGGGACGAAATAAAATATCACAAAGCATATTCACTCTTATATATTACAACACTCCCCCCTTGAATATGCATCTTCAAAATATTGAATGCTCTGCTAACTTGGAGTTGTCCCTTTTAAAACATATATTATGATTTCTCCCCCTTACTATTATCTTGCTTGCATATACCCGTTCAGTCAATACAATTATTGTTTGTTGCCTTCAAAACTCTATCAGGAAAACCCAATGGGAAAAACCTTGAACGAGAAAAATAATACGCAACGTTTGGCATTATGAATATCATATTAAATGATATTCATTAAAGAAGTTTGATGCTTCTGGATCAAAAAAATGCCTCATTAAAAACCTTTTTATGAAAAACCCTATAGGAAAAATCATAAACAAGGAAAAGAGTGCAAATTTATTTCATCTTTAGGTAACATGTTTTACAATGTTACCGTAAGGGTTGATACTTGAGGATCAAGATAAGTCTCATTAAAAACCTTACTAGAAAAAACCCAATGGGAAAAATATTAGTGAAGTAAAAGAGTGCATTATAGTATAATTTTATATGTTCCTCCTTATTTATAACACATTGTTCAATTAGTCTATTGATGTAGTCGACGCATGTCAATTTTGTACATCATCTTCTGGAATGTTGTTTTGGGAATTGCCTTTGAGAACAGATCTATTCGCTTTTCTTTAAACTGGATTTGTTTCTCCTCTTTCTTGTTATCCTTTCTTTCATGTATGAAGATATATTTAGAAGAAATATGCTCCATCCTATCACCCATGATATAATTCACTTGAATTTGAGCCATGCAAATTGCCTTGTCTTTATAAATAATAGTTTACTACATCAATAGATGTTTGATACTTCTGGATCAAAATGTTGCCTCGTCTAAGAAAAACCCGATGGGAAAAATCTTAGTGAAGGAAAAAGAGTACAATATAAAATGTCATATTTACTACATCAAAAGTAGTATGATATTGTTGGATCAATGTAATGCCTCGTTAAAACCTTAATAAGAAAAACCCAGTGGGAAAAATCATAAATAAGGAAAAGGAGTACATTATAACTTATTTTTGCATGTTATTTTTGGGTTGATACTTCTGGATCATGACCCATGCCTCATTAAAACCTTACTGTAACACCCCGGATTTTTGAATAATCAAATTAACTAAATTCAAAGAATAATTAATCTAAGACATGAGAATTAAGGGAAACGGGTTGCACCATTGGGTTCATCTCGGAATTCTAGTTGAGATAGAGTCCGAGTTTACGGGAAACGGATACCGGATGAAGGAGATATGGACGAATGAAGTTAGGCGGAAAAAACAAGAAAAATAAATAAATAAATAAATTGCACTAGTGCACTTGGGAAGTGCGCCAGTACAAATACGCCCAGGCCGAGCAGCAGGCCTGCACAGCTTTTTGGTTCAGTCTGATCCATATTGTGACTCATTGCTGAGTCCTTTCTGACTCCTTGCTGAGTCATTAGGGCTGAGGTGTCACCCTATCCTGACTGAGTGGTTTTGATTAACCCTAAGATCATCCGACGTCTATAATTAAATTGAAATTCTATATAAACATGGGTAGACTCAAACCCTAAAATCAAATTAAAAGCTAAATCATGGTCGTCATGCTGTCATCTTGTAACCTAGAGTAGCCGCCACCAACTAGAGGGAAATCAAAGCTAATCAACTCAGTTCTATTCAATTCTAATCTAAACAATAACGAATCTACTACAAAGGCGAGCTAAATCAATTTCAGAACTCAGATTTCAGAATGCAAGACCTTCTTTTTGTGAGTTCGATTTCTTTAATAAGACAATTAACAATTTGATTGGATTGAGCTATAATTCGGATTATATGGTTATGTTGTGAATCATTGACCGTATGTTATTATCTATGTTGTAAATTCTATGATGTTATTATCTATGTTGTAAAGCTGTGATGTTATCATCTATGTTGTAAATCTATGATTCATAATGATGTTTCATATGCTAGTTTGGTTATGTTGTTGGAACTAATTCATATGTTAAATCATATGTATGTATGTATGCAATTCTAGATGTTAATTTCGATCTGAATCATATGCAAGTTAGTGAGTAAGAATTATATATACAACCTTACATATTTCATGACATCTATCTTATGTGTAAATTGGATCTAAAGTTAGGCTATGACATGTGTGAGTTAGATGCAAGTTTACATCATAGTTTATGTTGTATAAATCACATATGCAAGTATATATATATTGGAGTATGAATCATGTAATGTAATATTTTGACTATTGTCTATGCATGTTTACACCTTATGATTAGATCTATGACATACATAGTTTATGCAAGTTTGTAACCATTGCCGATGCAAGTTTACACCTTATGGTTAGATCTATGACATCCATAGTTTATGCAAGTTTGTAACTTTAGCCTATGCAAGTTTTTGGATGAAAAACCTTATTCGCACATGCAAGTTCACCCCTTATGTCTATATCTAGTTTTTATTTTATGCATGTTGTGATGTTTTCTCTTTATTCCATAAGTCAGACTATTCGAGTCTAACGTATATTTTACGTTAAACGAACGAACGTACAACACGGGGCAATGGGATAATATTAAAAGATTTAATATTGAGAATTGGCATAAATGCCTTAAATGTAATGTTAATTGGTATAATTTTATATACCATAAATAGATGGACATAATTGAGTCAATTATGGACATAGTTAAATTTGTAATTGATTGGCAATTTGAATAGGGAAATTAATTCAAATTGGGGGTAATTAATTAGGAGTAATTAATCGCCTAAGACACGAGGTTAGACTCTTTTGTGGTGTAAGACTACCCGGACCCGCCCGGCAAATCCAGCTGCCACAAATGCCAGTCTAATGTGGGAGGTCTTGGCATAAATTAAATGCGTAATAGTTGTAAAGACATGAGGTTAGGCTCGTTTGTGGTGTAAGGCTGCACGGACCTGCCCGACAAATCCAGCTGCCACAAATGCCAGTCTAATGTGGGAGGTCTTTACAAGGTTATAGTCTTAATGAATTAAGAAACACTTAACCATATAAACATGTAGTGGGACATGAGGATGGTTAAGTGGGTGCCTTAGGTGGCATGTGGAATTAAGTGGGTGCCTTGGGTGGCATTCTGAAATATGATTAGATGCACTTAACCAAGATTGAAACATGTAAAAGACATGATTAAGAATGGGGTTAAGTGGGGAAAAAACCTTAGAGGGGACCAAGCGTAGGTGGAAAGCTTGTGTCATACATGGGGACCCTTTTCAAACCAGTAACCCATTAAGTATCTTTGTGGGCTCGACCCAAGTCGAGGACGGGACACGCGTACAGATTGTAAGAGGTCAAAACAGGTCAGCGGTGGCAACGCAAGTCTAACGGGTTCATATGCGTGTGTGGGCTCGGGCCGATAGGTAAGACGTTGTTGCATCGTGTAGATATAAGTCGTGCATTTTTGGTTATATCGGGTCGCCACTTTGGGGAGTGATACACCACCACTATGGGGCCAGCACGGGTATCTACGAGTTAGGGAGCCGATCGAATGGGGGTAGTGGGTACACCTAGTGGAGATAGGGGCAGATGATACCTATGAAGGTAGCCAGGAGTACATTAAACTACCATTATCATTATTAAGTTTTGTAGGCGGGATCAACCTTTAGGGTGACTAGTGGTGGTGCAGTAATTATCTTATAGTGACTAGGTGCGCCTTTAACGATATCTTGGTTCATCTTATTTCTTCATTTTGTTCTGTCATACCCAATTGTTCACAGTCATTTCCTTATTTTCCAACTTATGCCTTAGCCTGGTTATTTTGATAATTATATTGTTAAAGTTATCGCACTCGCCAGACTTTATGTCTGACCCCCTTTTCTTTCCACCTCTTTACTTCCTCCCCCCCCCCCCCCCCCCCCGCCTCAGGTCTGCAAGGAGGGAATACTACAGCTTAGTGCCGATTTCTTTCAGTTGCTTGAAGAGAGTAGATGTATCGCTTGGGGCCCTCTCATCTTTATGGCTTTGCTTATGGTCAGTGGGGATTTATGCATTTATGTTTTTGCTTCTTTATGTACTTTGAAGTTTTTGAAAAAGACTACCGATCCTATTGTAATGGCTTTGGAAACTACTTATGTAAACTCATTTTGAGTTATGATGAAATAAAATAAGTTTTATCTTCCGCTGTGTTGTTTTATTTATTTATTCTTGTAATTTATCTGTTCTTTACAAACAATAATGCTTCATGGACATTGATGCATTCCCTTTGTGAGTGACATTAATGGACGTGGGGTGTTACACGTGGTATCAGAGCTACGGTTACAAGAAACGATAAAAAGTTTTGAAAATTGTTTTGAAAAGTGTTATTTTCCTAGAAAGTATGTTCAAAAATTTGTTTTGAAGAAGCTATTTTCAAGGAAAGTTTACTTAAAAGAGCATAATCCCCACAAGTCATACATCTCTCTTTCACTTCCCTTGTTTTAAAACTCTTATTTTTCTTTTCAGCATGTCTGGAGCATCTGAGATACCAGAGGGTGTTCATGTACCTAGTTGGTTTCGTCAATATCTCGAGGGTAGGGCCACTGCCGCGGGACCGGCCAACGTTCCTCCTCCTCCCCTAGCTCCAGTCATTCCTCCGCGTGGAGATACCTTCTCCAAGATATGTAAAGACTTTCGTTCGATGGGTGGAAAATCTTTTAGTGGATCTGAAACGTTCATTGAAGCTAGAAATTGGTTGAAAGAAGTGGAGGATCTGTTTGGCATCTTAAATTTGGACGATTGTAAGAAGGTCCAATTGGTTGCTTGGTTGATGAAGGACGAAGCTTCGTTTTGGTGGGAAGTCACTAATGGAGAGCGTCCAGTTGATACATGGCAAGATTTCAGGCGTAGGTTTGAAGCAAAGTTTCTCTCACTGACTGAAGAGAATTTGTATATGGAAAAGTTTTTGGCATTAAAGCAAGGGAATCTATCAGTGAAAGAATATGTCAACAAGTTCAATCAGTTGGCGAGATTTGGCTTGGAATTGGTGAATACACCCGAAAAGAAGGCCCTGAGATTTGTTAAGGGTTTGAACGAGCCACTACATGGGTTAGCTATGACCCACATCCCTATGGGGGCCACCTTTGAGAAGCTAGTGGACATGGCGCTTATGCATGAAGAGGAGAAGGGCGCCAACGCTAATAAGGCACCCTAGAAGAAAGGGGATCAAAAGAAACCATAGCAACAACAACAAAACAAGAAAGGCGGGAAGAACAATAATGGCAAAGGAAAGAAGAAGTGCTTTAATTGTGGGACACCAGGCCATCTGAGTAAAGACTGTAGGAAAAAGAGGAAGACTGGATGTTTCCACTGTGGAGAGGCAGGTCACCTAGTTAAGGACTGCCCAAGGAAACAGGGGCAAGGGCAAAGAACTTCAGGAGGGCAGCTTTAGGCTCTCGTGGCACCAGGGCAAGCAAGGGAGCAGGTCCAGGCTCTCGTGGTCCCACCGCTGCAAGAACGAGGTAGAAACATTTCCGTTGAGAGTTTAGTTTTTCTATTTGATCATCCTGTCCGTACCTTATTCGATTCTGGCGCATCACATTCATTTATCTCTACATCATTAGTTGAAACACTGCACTTAGATACTAGTCTTGTTGTGGATCCCATTGTAGTCTCAAATCCTTTTGGTGGGTCGGCTCATTTATCCATGGTTTGTAGGGATTTGAGATTGTCTATCTTAGGCATTGGTTTTGAATGTATGCTTTTGTGCTTGGTTTCATGGGCTATGGGTTGATTCTAGGGATGGATTGGCTAGCCCGATATGGCGCCGTCCTAGATTGTGAACGAAGGGTAGTAAAATTGTTGACTCGTAGTGGAAAGACCCTTGACATTTCTTGTGACCTTAGAGGATCGGTGATGCTTAGTTATCTTGAGTCACTTGACGCATCCAATGATGATTTACATTCTGTTCGTATATTCCATGAATATGTTGATGTCTTCGATGAGGTGAGGGGTCTACCCCCTAAACGTGAGATAGACTTTCGTATTTATCTTGTAGACAATGCAAAACCAGTATCTCTGCCAGTATGCCACATGGTTCCTCGTGAGAGAAGGGAACTCAATAAGCAAGTAGGGAAGTTGCTTGAGAAGGGGTTCATAAGATGTAGTATATCGGAGTGGGGTGCTCCAGTAGTATTTGCCACGAAGGCGGATGGGTCCCTTAGACTTTGTGTGGACTATAGAGAGCTTAATAAACTTACTAAGAAGAATAGGCACCCACTGCCGAGGATTGACGATCTCTTTGATCAGTTAGTTGTCGCCTCAGTGTTTTCGCAGTTGGACTTACCCACTGGTTTCCATCAGTTGAGAGTGGCTGAGGATAGCATAGACAAGACTGCCTTTAGGACTCCGGACGGTTTCTATGAATGGCTTGTGATGCCCTTCGGTTTGACAAATGCCCCCGCATACTTTGTTGACTTGATGAGTAGGGTATTTAGGGAGTACCTTAATAAATTTGTGGTGGTCTTTGTGGATGACATTTTGGTCTTTTCTAAGAGCGAGGAAGAGCATGCCCTACATCTTAGGGAAGTGTTGGAGACCCTCCGAGCGCATAACCTTAAAGCTAAATTTTCTGAATGTCACTTTTGGAGGAAGGAAGTGCGATTCTTAGGGCACGTGGTTTCCAAAGAAGGGATAGCTGTGGATCCCACGAAGGTGGTGGCCATCCAAGATTGGAAGGTCCCTAAAAATGCTACCGAGGTGAGGAGTTTCTTGGGGTTGGCAGGCTATTATAGGAAGTTTATCAAGGACTTCGTAAAAATATCAGCCCCATTAACACGCTTGACGAAAAAGAACCTAGTTTTTACGTGGGACGTAGATTATGATGATGCGTTCCAATGTTTAAAAAGGGCTTTGACCACAGCCCCGGTCTTAGTGTTACCAGATGGGAGTAAGTCATTTACCGTTTATACCGATGCTTGTGGGACAGGACTAGGAGCGGTCTTAATGCAAGAGGGAAGGGTAATAGCCTATAGAGGAAGGCAGTTGAGAGTACATGAGAGAAATTACCCTACGCATGACCTAGAGTTGGCCGCTATTGTTTTCGTGCTTAAGTCTTGGCGCCATTATCTTCTTGGCGAGAAATTCGAATTGTTCACCGACCACAAATCGCTAAAATACTTGTTCTCTCAAAAGGACTTGAATTTAAGGCAGCAAAGGTGGATGGAATTCTTAGCGTCCTATGATTTCGAGATAGCATATACCCCGGGCAAGGGTAACGTGGTGGCAGACGCCTTAAGTAGGAAAAGGTTGTCCTTGAGTCCGTTGTTTGTTGAGCGGCGAAGCTTAGAGTTCATCTCTACGTTTGACTTTGGACCTTCCATTGAATTTGTACTCGGTTTGCTAGCATCCTTAGAGGTCAGACGTACGCTTTTGGGGCGGATTGGTGAGGCACAGCGAGATGACCAACAGTTGGTTGAGTTAGTAGAGAAGCTCATAAGGGGGAGTCATCGAGCCATCTCAGTAGGTATACCCTAGATGATAAGGGTTGGTTACGTAGGGACGGTAGACTTTGTGTACCACAAGACGAGGACTTGAGGAAGACCATTCTTGATGATGCACATCGTTCGAAGATGACCATTCAACCCGGCGGGGACAAGATATACATGGACATGAGACGAGTTTACTTTTGGGTCGGTATGAAGAAGGATGTGGCCGAGTTTGTCGCTAGATGCTTGGTGTGCCAACAAGTAAAAGCAGAGCAAAAGAAGCCCGGTGGGTTGCTTCACCCATTGGAGATCCCACAATGGAAGTGGGAAAGTGTCTCGATGGACTTTGTTGACGGGTTACCGAGATCGAGGAAGGGTAATATGGGGATTTGGGTCGTGGTAGACAGACTTCCTAAGAGCGCCCATTTCATTCCCGTAAAGAGTAAGAGGACTGCTCCATGGTTAGCCTCTGTATACATTCGAGAGATAGTTCGTCTGCACGGTGTTCCTTCTAGCATAGTGAGCGATCGCGATCCTATCTTTACTAGCGAGTTTTGGAGGAACTTGCAAGAGGCGGTAGGGACTCAGTTATGTTTGAGCACTGCATATCATCCGCAGACGGACGGCCAGACCAAGGGTGAATCGTATTCTAGAGGACCTTTTGAGGCTATGTGTTTAGACTTCGGAGTTACATGGGAGGAGCATCTTCCTTTGTTAGAGTTCGCATATAATAATTGCTTTCAGTCTAGCATTGGCATGGCACCTTTCGAGGCTCTTTTTGGACGGCCGTGTCATTCGCCTACATGTTGGTGGGAATCTACGGATAAGATCTTACTTGGGCCCGATATGACTAGAGAGACTTCGGAAAAGATTGATTTAATTCGAAGGAGGATGAAGACGGCGCAAGATAGGCAGAAATTTTATGCGTACAAGAGGAGGACAGATCTTGAGTTTGATATTGGGGACATGGTCTTTATCAAGGTGTCTCCATTACGGAATGTTGTTCGCTTTGGGTCCATTGGGAAGTTAGCACCAAGGTTCGTAGGGTCGTTTCCTATTAAGGAGAGGATTGGACAAATGGCGTATAGAGTGGAGTTGCCCGAAAGGCTTAGTGGTGTACACAACGTATTCCATGTATCACATTTGAAGAAGTGCTTGCACGAGACCGCGGAAGTGCTAGAGCCGAGCTTGCTTAGAGAGGTGGAGATAGAGCGTGATGCGACGATTCGACGAGCTCCTATGTGCATTATTGGGTCGGAGATTAAGAAGTTGAGGAATCGAGAGGTCAAGCTAGTCAAAGTGCAATGGGGAGATGATGAGAGCAACGCTACTTGGGAGACGGAAGAGAAGATGCGTTCATTATACCCTTTTCTTTTCGAGGGTATGTCTTTTAGTTTCTCCTTTATCGCTTACCTTGTGCTTGTTTTATCTTTAGTATGTCCTCTCGCTGGTATCTTTGACCTTTAGATAGGGTAGTCCTATGGTTGAAACATGTGTTTGAGACATGTTATGTATGATGGATGCATGTGGATGCAAGTGTTTGCTAGTCGTTGCTCGTGGATACATATACACACACGTTAGGCATTATATCGGCTCAGTCACTTTCATATTGCATATTGTATATAAATGGATGTATTTAGTAAAATGAATGTACATTGAATATGTGTATCATATGGATGTTGCATTTAAATGGATGGTTGTGCACACATGTAGTGATGATATGTATAGGATTCTTTGCATACATGATGGACACATGGCACTATCATTATTTGTATTAAGGAGGTCGACTGAATCAGTGGACCGCCGGATTTAGCATTAGTATACGGACATATACACACACTATGCATATATACATGAAAAGCATTAGAAATCTTTTAAGGACCATGGTTGCCAGTGATTGATGGTTGAGTAGAAGGATGATTGGATGGTAGGATACGTTCTTCTTGACTTTGAGATTTCGAGGACGAAATCCTTTAAGTAGGGGAGAATGTAACACCCCGGATTTTTGAATAATCAAATTAACTAAATTCAAAGAATAATTAATCTCAGACGTGAGAATTAAGGTAAACGGGTTGCGCCATTGGGTTCGTCTCGGAATTCTAGTTGAGATAGAGTCCGAGTTTGCGGGAAACGGATACCGGATGAAGGAGATATGGACGAACGAAGTTAGGCGGAAAAAACAAGAAAATAAATAAATAAATTGCACTGGCGCACTTGGGAAGTGCGCCAGTACAAATATTGCACTGGCGCACCTGCCAAGTGCGCCCAGGCCGAGCAGCAGGCCTTCACAGCTTTCTGGTGCAGTCTGATCCATATTGTGACTCATTGTTGAGTCCTTTCTGACTCCTTGCTGAGTCATTAGGGCTGAGGTGTCACCCTATCCTGACTGAGTGGTTTTGATTAACCCTAAGATCATCCGACGGTTATAATTAAATTGAAATTCTATATAAACATGGGTAGAATCAAACCCTAAAATCAAATTAAAAGCTGAATCATGGTCGTCATGTTGTCATCTTGTAACCTAGAGTAGCCGCCACCAACTAGGGGGAAATCAAAGCTAATCAATTCAGTTCTATTCAACTCTAATCTAAACAATAATGAATCTACTACAAAGGCGAGCTAAATCAATTTCAGAACTCAGATTTCAGAACGCAATACCTTCTTTTTGTGAGTTCAATTTCTTTAATAAGACAATTAACAATTTAATTGGATTGAGTTATAATTTGGATTATATGGTTATGTTGTGAATCATTGACCGTATGTTATTATCTATGTTGTAAATTCTATGATGTTATTATCTAATGTTGTAAAGCTGTGATGTTATCATCTATGTTGTAAATCTATGATTCATAATGATGTTTCATATGCTAGTTTGGTTATGTTGTTGGAACTAATTCATATGTTAAATCATATTTATGTATGTATGCAAGTCTAGATGTAAATTCAGATCTGAATCATATGCAAGTTAGTGAGTAAGAATTATATATACAACCTTACATATTTCATGACATCTATCTTATGTGTAAATTGGATCTAAAGTTAGGCTATGACATGTGTGAGTTAGATGTAAGTTTACATCATAGTCTATGTTGTATAAATCACATATGCAAGTATATATATTGGAGTATGAATCATGTAATGTAAGATTTTGACTATTGCCTATGCATGTTTACACCTTATGATTAGATCTATGACATCCATAGTTTATGCAAGTTTGTAACCATTTCCTATGCAAGTTTACACCTTATGATTAGATCTATGACATCCATAGTTTATGCAAGTTTGTAACTTTAGCCTATGCAAGTTTTTGGATGAAAAACCTTATTTACACATGCAAGTTCACCCCTTATGTCTAGATCTAGTTTTTATTCTATGCATGTTGTGATGCTTTCTCTTTATTCCATAAGTTAGACTATTCGGGTCAAACGTATATTTTACGTTAAATGAACGAACGTACAACGCGGGGCAATGGGATAATATTAAAAGATTTAATATTGAGAATTGGCATAAATGCCTTAAATGTGATGTTAATTGGTATAATTTTATATACCATAAATAGATGGACATAATTGAGTCAATTATGTACATAGTTAAATTTGTAATTGATTGGCAATTTGAATAGGGAAATTAATTCAAATTGGGGGTAATTAATTAGGAGTAATTAATCGTCTAAGACACGAGGTTAGACTCTTTTGTGGTGTAAGACTGCCCGGACCCGCCCGGCAAATTCAGCTGCCACAAATGCCAGTCTGATGTAGGAGGTCTTAGGCATAAATTAAATGCGTAACAGTTGTAAAGACACAAGGTTACGCTCGTTTGTGGTGTAAGACTGCCCGGACCCGCCCGACAAATCCAGCTGCCACAAATGCCAGTCTAATGTGGGAGGTCATTACAAGTTTACGGTCTTAATGATTTAAGAAACACTTAACCAGATAAACATGTAGTGGGACATGAGGGGGGTTAAGTGGGTGCCTTGGGTGGCATGTGGAATAAAGTGGGTGCCTTGGGTGGCATTTTGAAATACGATTAGATGCACTTAACCAAGATTGAAACATGTAAAAGACATGATTAAGAATGGGGTTAAGTGGGAAAAAACCTTAGAGGGGACCAAGCGTAGGTGGCAAGCTTGTGTCATGCATGGGGGCCCTTTTCAAACCAGTAACCCATTAAGTATCTTTATGGGCTCGACCCAAGTCGAGGACGGGACACGCGTACTGGATTTGATTGTAAGAGGTCAAAACGGGTCAGCGGTGGCAACGCAAGTCCAACGGGTTCATATGCGTGTGTGGGCCCGGGCTGGTAGGTAAGACGTTGTTGCATCGTGTAGATATAAGCCGTGCATTTTTGGTTATATCAGGTTGCCACTTTGGGGAGTGATACACCCCACTATGGGGCCAACACAGGTATCTACGAGTTAGGGAGCCGATCGAATGGGGGTAGTGGGTACACCTAGTGGAGATAGGGGCAGACGGCACCTATGAAGGTAGCTAGGGGTACATTAAACTACCATTATCATTATTAAGTATTGTAGGCGGGATCAACCTTTAGGGTGACTAGTGGTGGTGCAGTGTAGTAGTTATCTTATAGTGACTAGGTGCGCCTTTAACGATATCTTGGTTCGTCTTATTTCTTCGTTTTGTTCTGTCATACCCAGTTGTTCACAGTCATTTCCTTATTTTCCAGCTTATGCCTTAGCCTGGTTATTTTGATAATTATATTGTTAAAGTTATCGCACTCGCCAGACTTTATGTCTGACCCCCTTTTCTTTCCACCTCTTTTCTTCCTTCCCCCTCCCTCTCAGGTCTGCAAGGAGGGAATACTACAGCTTAGTGCCGATTTCTTTCTGTTGCTTGAAGAAAGTAGATGTATCGCTTGGGGCCCTCTCATCTTTATGGCTTTGCTTATGCTCAATGGGGATTTATGCATTTATGTTTTTGCTTCTTTATGTATTTTGAAGTTTTTGGAAAAGACTACTGATCCTGTTGTAATGGCTTTGGAAACTACTTATGTAAACTTGTTTTGAGTTATGATGAAATAAAATAAGTTTTATCTTTCGCTGTGTTGTTTTATTTATTTATTCTTGTAATTTATCTGTTTTATACAAACAATAACACTTCATGGACATTGATGCATTCCCTTTATGAGTGACATTAATGGACGTGGGGTGTTGCACTTACTAAGAAAACCTAGTGGTGAAAAACTTAGTTAAGGAAAAAGAGTGCATTAAATCATACTTATGAATGCTCTCTCTGATTTAATAATTTCCTCTGAATTCGTATTCTTCTTTCAATAACTCAAGTTTCTTATAAATACTTCTTAATGAAGTTTTTCTTTTAAAACTTCATGTGCATTTCCATGATTTAGGCATGTTTTCTTACTTAAGACATATTCCTTTTGTGATTTGTATGTTACTAATATTCATTTATGAATACACTTCAGGTGCTTATAATTTTCTGTTTCAATCGGACTTGCATGCTGCAAAACATATTTGATGAATAATACAACTTTCATTACTAAGCAGGAAGTAATCTACTCATCTTGAAGTATATCAAGATTTTCATTACAACAATACTTAGAAGAATGAAGTATACCAAGATTTTTATTACAACATCACTAAGTAGGAAGTAATTTACGCACCTTGAAGTATATCAAGGTTTTTATTACAACAATACTTAGAAGAATGTTGTAATCTATAATCCATGTTCTTGGTATTCTTTATAATAACAAATGTTATTTATGTTCTTCAGGAACTTATATATTATAATAATTTTTGCATATCGCAAGCACCACTTCAATGGATATTAAGAGTTTCATTACAACAATTCTTGAAAGCAGGAAGTGATCTACTCATCATGAATTATTTCAAGATTTTTATCACAACAACACTTAAAAGAATGTTGTAATCTACATTTTTTGCTCTTTATCACTATCAAAGTTATTTAAATTCTTCTGGAATTTGTATACTTTCATCGTTTATACCTTTAGGTTATTGTAACCGTTTTAAACACTTTCACCACTTTAATTAATTCAATTATCTGTGAAAATACAATGCTCATGGCACTTAACATGTTGATGACACTCTATGGTGCTGCAGTAACTTCCGTGTCCTTTTGTCATTATATATATTTCTATTTTTATCTTATGAAATACAGGTTCATATCTTATGGACTACAGGTCCATATATCTTATTTAGGAGAATTTCATGATGGCCAATCATGTTTCTCTCTAATATGGGATTTTTAATCCATTTATAAATATAAGCACTTTATTATTTATTAATTTATCATCGATGATTATTTCTTGTCTGTTATATACATAATTTATTGAGATCACAAAACTTATCATGCTTTAGGTACCTAAACCACTTCTGGGGTTATTTTGACAATCATGTCATAGGTTTCTTTCAAAGCACCTTTAAGTGTTTCTTTAGGAACACTCACCTCCTTTATTTTGCATCTTTATGACTTACTCCAAAAATATTTTGAACTGACTTTTATATCACATTTTCAGCTGTGATTTACACCTTATGATCCTTTAGGGATTCAAATATATATATATATATATATATATATATATTGGAGAAAGTTTATTAGGGACATAATTGATAATTTATGCAAGTTACTTAATACTTTGCATAATTCTATATGTTAGCAAATATTTAACATCGATGATCCCTTTATCCTCCCCCTCAATATTGACAAACATTGTCACTTTAAATAATAAACCTACTTTGGATTCATTTTTGATCCATTATAGCATCATAGCTAGCAAATACATTAGATGTATTTCAATTGTAGGAGGACAATGCTCTTATTAGTTGATAAGATGCATTCATATTGTATTGCTTATCCCTTTCAATGATCTAATGACTTGGAGGAATTTTCTGTCATTTGAATATGCACATGACTTTAGGTCATTCAATATTGATGTCAATCGACTTTCTGAAATATAAAATAATATATGCATAATTTATAATATGAGCTCATGACAACTTCAGGTTGTTAATTAAATATTCGCATATATGTGTATATACCTGCGTCCACGTATTACATATGTAATTGATTTGCATATTATCTCTCATTCAAGTTATTGATTTTAGAACAAATTGTTTATAATGTTCCAATCATTAATTTTTGCTTATCAAGCAAAATCAACTTGAATCTTAAAGATCATTTCATAATATCCAAAATATCTAATTTGGAACTGTATTGAACTTCTGGGTCAAATGAAATATATGAATAACTTCGAGTTGTTAATCCATATTGAACTTATGGTTCAAATAATATATAAACAATTTCAAGTTTGTTAAACTGTATTGAACTTCTGGTTCAAATAAAATATGTAAACCACTTCAAGTTGTTAAAATTTATTCTTCAACTTAACATGTAAATATAAATATATAAGCAAGATACAACTCATTTTGAAAATTATGAAATCTTTGTATATCAATTTTATTAATGTTATTATTTTACACAATTTCAATAAAGCTTTAAGCTTTTAAATTATGAAGTATTTCAAGTTCATTGATTAAGGAACTTCAAGTTCCTATGCATATATATAAACTATTATATCTAGTTTATTAATTTATGACGAACTTCTGGTTCTCAACCTTTTAACATACTTCTAATTTAGAAGCTTTTGCATTCTTGCTAATTGTCAAGATTTCAAACTTGTAAACTTCATCGAAAAGTTTTTTTTTCATAATCCAAAAATTCAGGTCTTAGATCTGATTTATACAACTTCTTCCATTATATTAGATATTAGTTGCCAAATACATCGAATAATAATACATATGTCTATTCTTTTTCCAATCATTTAACTTATAATAACTAATGCTTTTAACACATTTATAATAAAATGGCAATGCAATATATATTACCATAACGATACATTTAATGCATTTATTATAAAAATAACGGAAATAACCATTATACAGTCTAAATATATGAATCAAATAAATAAATTTTACTTAAATCAACATAATAAATTTTGGATCTAGCTACAGTATTGATCAACGACAAAACTGAAATAAAAAACTTATAGTTGTATTGCATTCCCAATAATTACATTTTCTAAAATATCATATGTATGCATAATGTCTAATCGAGAATTAAGTAAAAGTGCATGATTATAGAACCAAGATTTTGCATTCTTTTATATGAATAATTCCATTAACTTGCAGATCTATACATAAAATTCACAACATAAAAATACATGTTTTAGGTTCAAATTATACAATCCATATAAAAACATTTTAGATCTTTCTTTTTATATCAAAGTTATCTCTTACCAGTATAGAAACTGCAGGTTCTAAATCTTCCATTTTTATAACAAAAATTGCTTCTGCATACACTTCAGGTGTGCTAGATTAAGATCAATATTTAAATCTTAGCTTATGATCTTCAAGATGCATATTTTCTTTAGTCATTAAATTTGCATCATCATCATTCTCATTTGCATATGAACTTCAGGTTCTTCATTTGCATATGAACTTCAGGTTCCTCATTTGAAGAAAAAAATTGTATATGAACTTCATGTCATATGAACTTTTTCTACAAAAAGTTTATCACTTTTAATTGTAAAAATCTCTTCTGGAGATATTTTATTATTTTCAAATAAACAGATCTCTTCTAGTGATATTTTACCATTTCCAAATATACAAATATCCTCTAAAGATATTTTGTTATCACCGCTTCTGGGATAAACTTATCTCCTCCAAAGATAAGTATATACAAACTATTGAAATGTCATATCAATATACAAAAATACATATCAAACCTTAAATGCAGTAACAAAATTAGGTGCATTAAATAAAAATAAGATTCAAGAGAGAAAAGAAATCACTACTTCTGGAGTGTATGATATTCCTTCAAGGAACATATCTTTTATTTATGTAATTGCAATGCAACAAAAAAAAAATCTAACATCTCTTCTAGGATGTTGGATTTTCTATATAAAATTAAATCTCTAAAACTTCTCTTCAAGAGATTAATATGCATACTATATCTTCAGGATATTCAGTTAATATAAACTGTACATGAAAGATGTCAGTTAGATGAAACCCGTTTAGAGATTTTCTATTAAATCCAATGTTATTGTCACATATTATGATATGTGTGTGTGTGTGTGTCTCTTTTAACTTCTTATGGAAGTATAATCTTTTCATGACACAACATTTAAGAAAGCTTCGGGCTTTAAATTTTTTTTTTCTTCTTCAACATATGAACTTCAGGTTTATATTATTTCATATTCCAAATAACTGATATATTTCATGATATTTCATTTGTTTATTTTTCATAATTCACTTTTGGTGATATATCAATATTAGATCTGAACTTAATACGATCTTCCGAATACGTATTATATTTATATTTGTTTCTCTAAGAAACAATACAACATTTCTTCCGGAAATATGAATTATGTAACAAAATCAAATTAAATTCAATGAATTTATTTGAATAGAGAAGAACAAAAATTTGTCGAATCCAAAAGGAAAAATCACTACAACCAACATCTCATTTTTAAATCAAGTAGGGATCTCAAATGTACATAATTTGAGTATAATTTTGAGATCAACGGTATGATTACATCAAAAAAATCAGATCTATAATAGAGGTCTGAAATATGATTAACAAAATAAGAATCAGATATCAAAGTGTATATCTATATGAGTTCTAAAATTATAAGACTAAACAAAAAAAAATCTAGAAGATAACACAATAGATTTAAACCTAAAATGAGATGGGATCTAACAGAAATGGAGATTTGAAAAATCAAATCAATCAAGTCAGAAAAATAACCTACCGTTTTAAGATCTATAATTAGATCGGTTAGAGCTTCGTGGTGATAACGTGTTATAAAATAAAACAGAACATATGTTAAACAAGAAGCCATTAGAGAGAACAGAAAAGATAGGGGAGAGACTTTTATTTCTATCACTTCAAGTGTGTACATTTCTATTACATTGGCTCCTTTATATATAGACTTTGGAGCTGATGTTAAACTTATCCCCATGATGTGGGACTAAATAAAATATTACAAAAGCACATTCACTCTTATATATTACAACAAATAGTACATATTATTACCTTCTATTTATATAATTTAGCACTGTGTCATCCATGATTTTTTGTACCTATTAATTAATTAGAAGTGACATTAAATACAAACTAAATGTGTTAAGATTATGGTTCAAATGAACAAAACATGAAATCTTTAAGTTGATCCTCTCGTGGATTAACTTACAAAATAGTTGGGATCAATTTATTAAAGTAAAATGGTGGATTAACTTATTAAAAATGTGTATTAGAATAAAAATTACCTAGTAAAAATTGCTAATGTTTACTCCATAGATTACAATTCATGAATTAATTTTGCAAATTAAATTTTTACAAATTAAAATTGGTATTCGAGTAAACGCGCGAAGCCATGTTAATATTAGTGTTTCATTGTTCAAACTTTTGCAAACAATAGAAAAAAATTTAGGAGTGGACATAAAACGTACCGCAATACGGCAGCCATCCAAACCGATCCATAAAAACACTATGGAAAATTGTATCAAATCCTCTCTTTAATGCAAATACCCCAAACCGAGACGATCCGCAATAATACGGGTCGATTGCAGTTTGAACTATTGATCCACCGCTAGAAAAAAGATTCAAACTTACTGCCTTCGAAGCCTAAAATTTACAACTATGCCCTCGCCAGTGTAAAATTCTGCCAACGCCAAACTATTTATGAGGATTCGCGTCTCAAAAACCATGCCTAGTAACATTATTTACTAAGTATACATAATGACCTAGCTTGATGGATTAATGCATTGGTTACCTTACGGTATGTTTGTGATGGTTCTTTATGTGTCTTTGGGTATTCAATGGGTAAAAATCTGGTTTTCTAGGGCAATCCTAATGTTTCAATATGTCACTTCAAATGATGTCAATTCACATATTGAAATTGTTAATCATAAGTGAGGCTTCGCACCTTGCGTGGCAACTCAAAAGAAGATGATATTGGATGGAGAAATTGACACGTATATTAAAAGTGAGATATGACCCAAGCACGAAGAATACAAATCAATCAACGATCTTGAGCATAAACTCGACTCGAATTAACACGACAAACTAATCTCGAAATCAACACACAAGATTGGAATCAACAAATCAATCAAAAATTTCTTCTCTCTTTTTCTCTTTTCTCAAATCTACACAAAATTCTCAAATTTAAATTCAACTGCAAACTTATATCCCAAATTCAAGATCAACCAAAAACTTTTTTTCTTCTATGTTTTGAAACCAAGATGAAAGCTTGTACAAATCATTCTCTGCAAAATGAAGGAAACCACCACTCAATAGTATACCACAACTGTAACGACCCGGGGGATTTGCGACCTCGGTAATCGATATACAACACCATGTCGACTATCCAAGAATCGAAAATATCGGAACGTCAATAGAAAGAAGTTAGTGGGTGAGAGTAGATAAGATAGAAAATTAGAATAGAAGAAGAAGAGCACAACTACAACAACATCAGAGTAACACGAATCTCACAGCGGAACGAATAAAAAATATTATACAACATAATTTGAAATACAAATCTGTCATTTGTATATACATATCATCAATTAGAGTATAACACTTACATCACAGCGTTTTTATAGCTATTGTCTATTTCCGCTGTGATGTAAGTGTTATACTCTAATTGATGATATGTATATACAAATGACAGATTTGTATTTTAAAGTTATGTTGTATAATATATTTTATTTGTTCTGCTGTGAGATTCGTGTTACTCTGATGTTGTTGTAGTTTTGTTCTTCTTCTTCTATTCTAATGTTCTATCTTATCTATTCTCACCCGCTGACTTCTTTCTATTGACGTTTCGATATTTTCGATTCTTGGATAATCGACATGGTGTTGTATGTCGATTACCGAGGTCGCAAATCCCCCGGGTCGTTACAACAACCAAGACAAGTCTAAGTCCAGGTGTGATGTTGGAGGGCTGGTGGGAGTCATCGGGAGGCTTCGAAGGGGGAACGATGATGAAGGGGAGTGTTAGGCTTCATGATGGTACAATTATGCTGGGGAATGGAAGTTTTAGGCCAGCAAAAATAACGGGTTCATGTCTTTTTTTCTATGGTTTCAGGGTTGTAAGACTGGATGGAGTCAGGTGGACGGAGCAAGTGGCAGAGGTCTTACAATGGTGCAGGTTACTTGTGTTTTCGGGACCGATGGATGGCTGAAGCAAGGAGGAGGTGATCGGCGTGAGGAAGGTCGAAGGTCAGAGGCCTGGGCGGACAACGGGGGTTAGACATCGAGGCTTTTAGCATGGGGTTGTTTGCATTGGGGTGGGATGGAGGTTGTTAAAGTAGCGGCAAAGTAGGAGAAACAATGTGGAGGGCGCCGGGTTTTGGTTCCATATGCAGGGTTTCTTCACTTCAAATTTTATTTATTTAATCTATATATGGGGATGAGTTTCAGGAAATGAAACAAACATGGGAAGAGAGAGGAGTGACATGAAAAGAGAACAAAGGAGAAAGAGGACATGGAAGAAAGGAAATGAGGCTATAGGCATAGTTGTGAAGACCGAACCGTACGTCAAACCGTGACAGTGAAAGGTCCAAGGTTTTCGTGGTTCAACCGGTCAGACCGTGAGAACCGCGCTGATAGTTTATTTTAATTTTTGACTTAAATATAAAATTAATTTAAATATAGATAAAATTTATGCAATTATGACAAACATCTGTGTCCAAACTACCTAATTGAAATAATTATAGTTGTAAATTTACTAATTTTCTATAGTAAAAGAGGATTGGTTCAATAATAGTTCGTAAAATGTACATTATAATGAATTATATAATCCAAAATTTAATAACAATTGCTATAAAATTATTTGTTAAATTTATTATAGTAAAAAATAAAGAGTGAAGTAATTATATTTTCGCAAATTTCAAGAACCGTGAGGTTCAAAGAGGTCGAACCAGAGGTTTATATAGGGTTTTGAGGTTAAACCGCGGGTCTGTGAACGCGCAAGGTTATTTCATTTTAAGAGTCGTGGCGCTCCAAGGTTGAAGGTTAACTGCGGTCGAACCGAGGTTGGGTTGGGTCTTTTAAAACACTGGCTATAGGTTAAAGAAAATGGAAGAAGAGAGAAGAGACATGCAATTTATGGAAGGTAGAAAAAAATAAAATGAAGCTACAAGGATTATTAAGCATAAAGAAAAAAGAACGGACAAGTAGAAGAATGGTTTGGAAATGCATGCATCGGGTTTGAGAAATGAAATGGTGCATTGGGAAAATGAGAAGTTGATGTATACTGTAACACCCCACACCGTTAGTGTCACTCACAAAGGGAATGCACTAAGTTCTGTGGAGCATTTAAGGTAAAAGATGCAGATAAATTACAAGACAGACAAAATTAAAACAGCGGAAAATAAAACTTTACTTTATTGATAAAATAGTTCGTACAACAATTGCTTTCCAATACCAGAGTATCATCTGTCTTACAAAATAAAGAAGCATAAAATAACATTTATATTCGCCAATGTAGCATAAGCCAGCCATAGCAGCAGAAAAGAGAGTCTGAAGCGATATATCCAAGAGTCTTTAAGCTTGGAAAGAGTAACAGTCCATACTAAGCAGAGCTATTCCCTCCCTGACTACCGGGGGGAACGGAAGAAAAGAAGACGAAATAAAAACAGAGTCGGACATAAAGCCCGAGTAAGTTTAGTGGCTTTTAGCATGTGAACAAGATAAAGTTCATAACAGGAGTAAACTGGAAAAATGGGACAGTACCAGAATAACAGACTAATATAAACCAAAGAAAGATAGTTTAAACCGAATATACTATCACACCCCATTCTATATCTCTACACCACCTAACTAGTATCCCAACTAGTAATCTGTATAAAGATGATAACGTGATCCCAATCCCTGTTATTGTGGTTGCCATTAGGTGTACATCTATTATTTATTACCTAGATCTAATCTAGGGTTTTCTTATCGAGCGCTTCCTAGATTCAACTAGGGTTTATGCGACTTATCTAATACTTCTCGGATTCAGGATTTATGCCACCTAGGTCCAACTAGGGATTATACTACCTGTCGAACGATGCCCCTAGTCTAGGACACACTACCTAGAGTGGTATATGTTCCTAGACTTTCCCCATGTATGTGTCGTGAATCGTTTATCGCTGTCTAGATGCACATGTCCTGAAATGTGCGACCCGAGTCCCGTGGCATGGCTATTCTAGAAACACGGAACTCGTTCAGGAGCTTTCAGATATCTGCCGATGCAGATGCTAAGGTCTGTTTTTCCAGTGGCTATGGTCCCACCTGACCCCTCCCTCAACTAATGAAAGGCAATCCAAGAAAATCAAGCACGAGAACTATACTCCTGCCACCTATGCCCCACTTTCCTATTGGCCAGCCTCACCCATAACTAGATAGCAAGTATATGGTCTGTTGAGAGTTCTCTGCCTTTCCGCATGCGTATCTCGACTGACTCAAGATGGTAGGTAAACGACGGGTCGCTATCACAGGGCCATTTGTCCCGCCGAATCACGCTGGTCCATCCTAGTCTTTAGGTTGCCTTATATTGCAACCAAGGCATACCCTTGGTTCTTCTAACACATACCTTAACCTCTGTGAGCCCAGGCGGATCATCTGCATTCTCACAGAGGGATACCAAGGGTACCCTCACGTCCACCTGAAGCCTCGGGCTTCGTAACCCAATTAGTTGGAGCCTTCTTTAAGATCAGATGGACGTTCGCTCCTCCTCGTGTTATACTAAGAATTACTACTTATTTTTCCTAACTAAGGTTTACCACTTAGTTTCCTGAATCGTTGTTTTCTTAACTAAGGTTTACTACTTAGCCCTCTTTCTCGTCAAGTTGGATTGGTTAAGTGTCATTTGTCAATTCAAGTTAGCTTAACCCATTCCTTTGTCATATTAAACTGGCTAAGTGTTATCAGTAGTTCATGTTGACTTAACCCTATCACAAACCAAGTTATATTGGTTAAGTATTTCTTATTACTTAACCCTACCCATTCATCTTGTATTGGTTAAGTGTCCCTTTTAACCTAACCTTGCCCATCTGTTTTAACTAACATATTATAACGGTTAAGTGTTCCCTTAGTTAACTTAACCCTAACATCTGTTTAATTAACATGTCCTAATGGTTAAGTATTGTTCCTTCATGTTTCAACTTAACCCTGTTCAATTTATCACACTATGATGGTTAAGTGTTCTAAGTTTACTTAACCCTACCCTCTAGTCCAGCTAACATATTAAATTGGCTAAGTGTATTTACTTAACCTTACCCACTTATCTAGCTAACGTGTTATAATGGTTAAGTATTCTAAATTTACTTAACCTCACCCACTTATCTAATTATCAGGTATAACGGTTAAGTGTCCTGAATTTACTTAACCTCACCCTTTAGTCTAGTTAATATGTTAAATTGGTTAAGTGTATTAACTTTACTTAACCTCACCTTCTAGTCTAGTTAACATGTTAAATTGGCTAAGTGTTTTCTTAGTTACTTAACCCCTGCAAGTCTTGTCTTGTTAACATGATAAGTTGGTTAAGTGATTTAGTTAACTTAACCCTACCAATCCTAACTTAGCTTTAATTGTCTTATTAAAGCACCAACCACTCACATTAGACAGGTATTGTTGTGGCTGCATGTATGCCGGTCGGTTCCGGGCAGTCTTACGCCACAACTCAGTCTAACCTCGGGTCTTTATTGGGCTCAATGCCTTAACCTCTCACATTGGATAGGTATTGTTGTGATTACTGGATAGCCGGGTGGGTCCGGGCAGGTTTACATCACAACTCAATCCAACCTCGGGTTAAGCATATTCGTATTGTCTAAATTTACATTTTAATTATGTAAATTATTCAAATTCAAGTTACTTCCAAATTTGTCTCCAATCAATCTCTTTAGTTTAGGTATATAATTAATACCATTTTATGCCATAAATCACTTATGTGATTTTTAACCAATTTATGTCAAGTTTCCTATAATTACCAATTTTACCCATCGTTACCCCGTCTAAATATTAGGCTAACAATCTTAGCCTAATTTTTCGTCCGCATGATTTTGACATATAATATTAGGCTAAAAACTTAGCCTAATTTAGACTACACAAAATTGGCATAAAAATAATTCATTAACATAAACATGTCATAGGTGTAAACTTGCAAAATAATCGACATGAATATCATAACATGCCACAAACTTGCATATAAATATTGGACCTAGTTAAATAGGTGTCACATGAATCATATAGTTTTAACCTAACATAAAGGTATAACATAGTATAACCTAATAGGTGTCATATGAATCCACTAAAACATGGTATAACATGTTAATGCATAGGTCTAGGCATAACCTCAAACATAAAACTGGCGTAAGACAAAACTATATGTAAAACTTTGACAGCCACTTAAGGGTGTGAACTTGCAACACATGTGTATAAACATAGATCTAACAATAAACTTTCATATGAATCCTAAACGGATCTTGACATGGATCCGATTATAAGTTCTCACTTGCATAAAAACATGTGAATATAGATCTATTCTAGTCATGTAGGCACAATTGGTTTAAACATATATACATAGAGCCTACATGAATGATATAAATATTTGTGTAAATCCAACTTGCAACCTATAACTTGCATAAACATTTATTTAGATCTAACTGTATACATACAATTCTTATAAGGTGTTGATTGTTTGATTCACAATACATAAAAGATTCAATCACCACAATCATTCAAATTATCACAAATAACAAATATAAAACAACATCGTTAATACTGATATAATTCCATATTACAATTTACAACAAATCATGTCTTAATCGCATTCCCATCTAAAGAGCCACTATACTTACAACGCAAGACGGTCTTGTATTTCTGAGATCTGAGGTTCTGAAATTGAGATGCGTTCCTTTGGGTTGACGTTGTTTTGATTCTTAGTTTTGAATTAGATTTGTTCTAGCTTTGTTTGTCTTTAAGCTTTAGGCGGTGGCCATTCCAAGCTATCTTACAGCAGCATGACAACTCCAAGTTTAATTGTGGGAATTAGGTTAAGAGCTAGGTTGTATATATAGAATTTTAGGATTAATTTAGGCCGTTTGATTACCCTAGAAATGACCACAACCGTTCCATCAAGATAGAATTATCCTATTGACTCAGCAATGAGTCAGAAATGACTCAGCATTGACTCAGCATATTAAATGTTCATTTTTTTTCATAAATGACACATTGGTTCTTTCCTAACATATCATAACCAAAAAGACATTTTTTTTATTTAAAACAAAACATTAGCTAAATGAACATTTCTTAACTGAAATGTCAATTTAATCTGAATAAACATTTTAATCTAAATATACATTTCTTAACGAAATGTTATTCTAATGTTAACATAACAAAAGTGATATTCTAATGTTCATCATTACTTTTTATTATTTATTGTCAATCAATTCAAACGTAAATACGTATTTAATAGATACATTTTCCCTTTACCGTTTACATTAATTACCCATATATAAATATTTATATATATATGAATAAATCTTTTCTAACTTTTAATTTGTCATAAATCCAATTGGGGAAGGCCATTTAAAAAAAAACAATCCTTGACAACCAAAAATGCGCAATGTACGCTACATGATGCGTACACGTCATATATATACATATATATATATATATATATATATATATATATATATATATATATGCGTATATATATATTCATCATTTTTTTTCTTTTTATCTATCTTCCTAATTAACCATTTTCACACTAAACCACTTTTTGAACTGCGTTCACAGTAGGCTATTTTAAGTCATTCCCCTAAAACAAAAAATAGGGCGCTAGCGGGGATCGAACTCTGTACCTCTTGTATGCAAGTCATGTGTTCCAACCAAATAAGCTACTAAGTCTTTTTCTTACAAAAGTTAGAACAATGCTAAATATTATTCTTTTCTCATTCCTCTTTTTCATGTTTTGCTGCAATATTTAATTTAAGGATATCTTTTTCATACGGAGTCCAATTTACGCAAACTCGGTCTCTATCTCAAGTAGAATTTTGAGACGAACGCAATGGCATAACCCGTTTCCCTTAATTCTTCTTCTAAAATTTAATTATACTTTAATTTGTGAAACTTAATGTTACAGAATTACGGGGTGTTACATTCTCCCCTTCTTAAAAGGATTTCGTCCCCGAAATCTTCAAGTTAGGAAGAATGTGTCCTACCATCCAATCACCCTTCTACTCAACCATTCAATCACAGGCATTCATTGTCCTTAAAAAGATTTCTAAATGCTTTCATATTTATATGCATAGTGTGTGTATGTCTTTATCTAATGCAAAATCAGGCGGTCTACTGATTCAGTAGACCTCCTTAATGCGAATTATGTCAGTGCAATACGTCCAATCATGTATGCAATCCTAATGATACATATCATTTCTATATGAGTGCACAACCATTCACTCAAATGCAACGTCCATATGATAACACATTGAGTTCAATCTGTAAACAAATACATATATGTGAATGCAATATGAAAGTGACTGAGTTGTCCTAGCGCCTATGGTGTGTATATACATTCACGAGCAACCACTTGCAACCATCAATCATAACATGTTTCAAACACATGTTTCAAATACATGTTTACATCCATTGGTTCTACCTAAGGATCGATGATACGTCCTAGAGGATATACCTTAAAAGCTAGAAAGTATGCATAAAATTCCTAGAAAAAGAGATCAGGGATATACCCTTAAGAAAAAAAGGGTATGATGCTCGTGTCTAGTCTCCAGTCTTATATGTCGCACCTTCTTGAGCTTCACTATACGGTACCTTATCTAATTTAACTTCATGATTGCGAAGCTTCTTCACCTCCATTTCCAAGATAAACAGATGTTAACCTTGATACTAGTGTATATACTAAGATGATTAGAGATCTCTCCTCTACTTAGCTTATCCATCATGTTACAAATCTGAGGGTCTAAATCTAAAGGTTGCTATGTACTTTTTACCTCTCTTAAGGTCAATCTTTCTTCCTACCTAGGGCACCTGCCATAATTATTCATCTTCCACCTTTACCATCCTTGTGTAACATGTTTACAGTTCTCTCTAAAGCTACCTCTATCGCACAAAGAACCCTAAAAAGCTTGGAAGAAAATTTGTCGCAGGTGGAACTACCGCGACTATAGATGGAAGTCGGGCACTGCTTCGCCCTTCAATAGGTATCGTAGTCTTATCAAGCTTACGGAACCATGCTGCGATGAGGTTACCTCCCAGAAAGCCAGGAGCCCCGAAGACTCAAGAAAGATGGGGACAAGAATTCAAACAGAGAATCAGAAGATAGTGCGTATGGCTTTGGGGAATATGCCTTAAAACCAAATCTTTTCTTTTGAAAATGCTTCTTTTTTTTAAACCGTTTTGAAAATAATTTTTTAAATCTTTTATTTGATCTAGTAACCTTCAGCTCTGATACCACGTGTAACACCCCACATCCGTTAGTGTCACTCACAAAGGGAATGCACTAAGTTCTGTGGAGCATTTAAGGTAAAAGATGCAGATAAATTACAAGACAGACAAAATTAAAACAGCGGAAAATAAAACTTTACTTTATTGATAAAATAGTTCGTATAACAATTGCTTTCCAATACCAGAGTATCATTTGTCTTACAAAATAAAGAAGCATAAAATAACATTTATATTCCCCAATGTAGCATAAGCCAGCCATAGCAGCAGAAAAGAGAGTCTGAAGCGATATATCCAAGAGTCTTTAAGCTTGGAAAGAGTAACAGTCCATACTAAGCAGAGCTATTCCCTCCCTGACTACCTGGGGGGAACGGAAGAAAAGAAGACGAAAGAAAAACAGAGTCAGACATAATGCCTGAGTAAGTCTAGTGGCTTTTAGCACATGAACAAGATAAAGTTCATGACAGGAGTAAACTGGAAAAATGGGACAGTACCAGAATAACAGACTAATATAAACCAAAGAAAAAGATAGTTTAAACTGAATATACTATCACACCCCATTCTATATCTCTGCACCACCTAACTAGTATCCCAACATGTAATCTGTACAAAGATGATAATGTGATCCCAATCCCTGTAATTGCGGTTGCCATTAGGTGTACATTTATTATTTATTACCTAGATCTAATCTAGGGTTTTCTTATCGAGCGCTTCCTAGATTCAACTAGGGTTTATGCGACTTATCTAATACTTCTTGGATTCAGGATTTATGCCGCCTAGGTCCAACTAGGGATTATGCTACCTGTCGAACGATGCCCCTAGTCTAGGACACACTACCTAGAGTGGTATATGTTCCTAGACTTTCCCCACGTATGTGTCGCGAATCGTTTATCACTGTCTAGATGCACATGTCCTGAAATGTGTGACCCGAGTCCCGTGGTAGGGCTATTTTGGAAACACGTAATTCGGTCGGGAGCTTTCAGATATCTGCCGATGCAGATGCTAAGGTCTGTTTTTCCAGTGGCTATGGTCCCACCTGACCCCTCCCTCAACTAATGAAAGGCAATCCAAGAAAATCAAGCACAAGAACTATACTCCTGCCACATATGCCCCCACTTTCCTATTAGTCAGCCTCACCCATAACTAGATAGCAAGTATATGGTCTGTTGGGAGTTCTCTGCCTTTCTGAATGCGTATCTCGACTGACTCAAGATGGTAGGTAGAAGACGGGTCGCTATCACAGGGCCATTTGTCCCGCCGAATCACGCTGGTCCATCCTATTCTTTAGGTTGCCTTATATTGCAACCATGGCATACCCTTGGTTCTTGTAACGCAGACCTTAACCTCTGTGAGCCCAGGTGGATCATATGCATTCTCACAGAGGGATACCAAGGGTACCCTCACGTCCCCCCTAAGCCACGGGCTTCATAACCCAATTAATTGGAGCCTTCTTTAAGATCAGACGGATGTTCGCTCCTCCTCGTGTTATACTAAGAATTACTACTTAGTTTTCCTAACTAAGGTTTACCACTTAGTTTCCTAAATCATTGTTTTCTTAACTAAGGTTTACTACTTAGCCCACTTTCTCGTCAAGTTGGATTGGTTAAGTGTCATTAGTCAATTCAAGTTAGCTTAACCCATTCCTTTGTCATATTAAGCTGGCTAAGTGTTATCAGTAGTTCATGTTGACTTAACCCTGTCACAAACCAAGTTATATTGGTTAAGTATTTCTTATTACTTAACCCTACACATTCATCTTGTATTGGTTAAGTGTCCCTTTTAACCTAACCTTGCCCATCTGTTTTGACTAACATGTTATAACGGTTATGTGTTCCCTTAGTTAACTTAACCCTAACATCTGTTTAATAAACATGTCCTAATGGTTAAGTATTGTCCCTTCATGTTTCAACTTAACCCTGTTCAATTTATCACACTATGATGGTTAAGTGTTCTAAGTTTACTTAACCCTACCCTCTAGTCCAGCTAACATATTAAATTGGCTAAGTGTATTTACTTAACCTTACCCACTTATCTAGCTAACGTGATATAATGGTTAAGTATTCTAAATTTACTTAACCTCACCCACTTATCTAATTATCAGGTTATAACGGTTAAGTGTCCTAAATTTACTTAACCTCACCCTCTAGTCTAGTTAATATGTTAAATTGGTTAAGTGTATTAACTTTACTTAACCTCACCTTCTAGTCTAGTTAACATGTTAAATTGGCTAAGTGTTTTCTTAGTTACTTAACCCCTACAAGTCTTGTCTTGTTAACATGTTAAGTTGGTTAAGTGTTTTAGTTAACTTAACCCTACCAATCCTAACTTAGCTTTAATTGTCTGATTAAAGCACCAACCACTCACATTAGACAGGTATTGTTGTGGCTGCATGTATGCCGGTCGGTTCCGGGCAGTCTTACGCCACAACTCAGTCTAACCTCGGGTCTTTATTGGGCTCAATGCCTTAACCCTCACATTGGATAGGTATTGTTGTGATTACTGGACAGTCGGGCGGGTCCGGGCAGGTTAACATCACAACTCAATCCAATCTCGGGTTAAGCATATTCGTATTGTCTAAATTTACATTTTAATTGTGTAAATTATTCAAATTCAAGTTACTGCCAAATTTGTCTCCAATCAATCTCATTAGTTTAGGTATATAATTAATACCATTTTATGCCATAAATCACTTATGTGATTTTTAACCAATTTATGTCAAGTTTCCTATAAATACCAATTTTACCCAACGTTACCCCGTCTAAATATTAGGCTAACAATCTTAGCCTAATTTTCCGTCCACATGATTTTGACATATAATATTAGGCTAAAAACTTAGCCTAATTTAGCGTACACAAAATTGGCATAAAAATAATTCATTAACATAAACATGTCATAGGTGTAAACTTGCAAAATAATCGACATGAATATCATAACATTGCATAACATGCCACAAACTTGCATATAAATATTGGACCTAGTTAAATAGGTGTCACATGAATCATATAGTTTTAGCCTAACTTAAAGGTATAACATAGTATAACCTAATAGGTGTCATATGAATCCACTAAAACATGGTATAACATGTTAATGCATAGGTCTAGGCATAACCTCAAACATAAAACTGGCGTAAGACAAAACTATATGTATAACTTCAACAACCACTTAAGGGTTTGAACTTGCAACACATATGTATAAACATAGATCTAACAATAAACTTTCATATGAATCCTAAACGGATCTTGACATGGATCCGATTTTAAGTTCTCACTTGCATAAAAACATGTGAATATAGATCTATTCTAGTCATGTAGGCACAATTGGTTTAAACATATATACATAGAGCCTACATGAATGATACAAATATTTGTGTAAATCTAACTTGCAACCTATAACTTGCATAAACATTTATTTAGATCTAACTGTATACATACAATTCTTATAAGGTGTTGATTGTTTGATTCACAATACATAAAAGATTCAATCACCACAATCATTCAAATTATCACAAATAACAAATATAAAACAACATCGTTAATACTGATATAATTCCATATTACAATTTACAACAAATCATGTCTTAATCGCATTCCCATCTAAAGAGCCACTATACTTACAACGCAAGACGGTCTTGTATTTCTGAGATCTGAGGTTCTGAAATTGAGATGCGTTCCTTTGGGTTGACGTTGTTTTGATTCTTAGTTTTGAATTAGATTTGTTCTAGCTTTGTTTGTCTTTAAGCTTTAGGCGGTGGCCATTCCAAGCTATCTTACAGCAGCATGACAACTCCAAGTTTAATTGTGGGAATTAGGTTAAGAGCTAGGTTGTATATATAGAATTTTAGGATTAATTTAGGCCGTTTGATTAACCCTAGAAATGACCACAACCGTTCCATCAAGATAGAATTATCCTATTGACTCAGCAATGAGTCAGAAATGACTCAGCATTGACTCAGCATATTAAATGTTCATTTTTTTTCATAAATGACACATTGGTTCTTTCCTAACATATCATAACCAAAAGGACATTTTTTTATTTAAAACAAAACATTAGCTAAATGAACATTTCTTAACTGAAATGTCAATTTAATCTAAATAAACATTTTAATCTAAATATACATTTTTTAACGAAATGTTATTCTAATGTTAACATAACAAAAGTGATATTCTAATGTTCATCTTTTCTTTTTATTATTTATTTTCAATCAATTCAAACGTAAATACGTATTTAATAGATACATTTTCCCTTTACCGTTTACATTAATTACCCATATATAAATATCTATATATATATATATATATGAATAAATCTTTTCTTACTTTTAATTTGTCATAAATCCAATTGGGGAAGGCCATTTAAAAAAAAACAATCCTTGACAACCAAAAATGCGCAACGTACGCTACATGATGCATACACGTCATATATATATATATATGTATATGCGTGTATATATATATATATTCACCATTTTTTTTCTTTTTATCTATCTTCCCAATTACCCATTTTCACACTAAACCACTTTTTGAACTGCGTTCACACTAGGCTATTTTAAGCCATTCCCCTAGAACAAAAAATAGGGCGCCGGCAGGGATCGAACTCTGTACCTCTTGTATGCAAGTTATGTGTTCCAACCAAATAAGCTACTAAGTCTTTTGCTTATAAAAGTTAGAACAATGCTAAACATTATTCTTTTCTCTTTCCTCTTTTTCATGTTTTTCTGCAATATTTAATTTAAGGATATCTTTTTCATACGGAGTCCAATTTACGCAAACTCGGACTCTATCTCAAGCAGAATTTCAAGACGAACGCAATGGCGTAATCCGTTTCCCTTAATTATTCTTCTAAAATTTAATTATACTTTAATTTGTGAAACTTAATGTTACAGAATTACGGGGTGTTACATATACGAACTGGCAATGTGTGTTTTTGAAGTTAAATTATGAACGTAACCCATATTCCTTTAATTCCCAGATATTAGCAAAGACCGGGTAAACATCTATAACGATTTAACTTAAATACTTCAATAACATTCACTAGTTTTGCGCATTTTCAAGCGGAATTAAGATTTTGAATGAATAAACATCTGAATTTCACGAAATGAATACCACCGTCTTGCTCAGAAAATAAGCTAATATTTTTAGGAAGAAAACGCTTAATTTCCGACAAACTTTTAATTTCAAAAAAATTATTCATATTTAACTAAATACGCATACATGACAAATTTGCTTATTTTTCAACTAAATTTATTCCTATGCTATGTATGTTAGAATTTGTGATACAATATTTCCATTTGCTGAAGATTGGAATATATTATTTCTTATGGTGATAGAATATTTCCAATTAGAGAAGATTTGGAAGATATCAGACATTTATTGCTCTTTTATATGTAAAAGGGATAGGCAATAAATTACCTACATAAGTGGAAGGATTTGAAGAAGATTTCTTTTTAGATAGTGAAGTAAGGAATTAATTCCCTAATTGATGGGTTAAATAAGGAAGCCTATCAGGAGAATTGGAGAATTAATTAGGCATTGATTTATATCATAAATCAATTACTTCAACCCTATACATTAATCCTTATATAAGGATAGGGATTAGGTGAATGTATGATCATCTCTTAAAGTTTTTCTTCTTCCCTACTATCAGTCTTGTAATTTTTTCTTATTGAGAAAAGTAATAAAATCTCCTCTCCCCAAGTGGACATACACTAACAAGACGTTAGTGGAACCACTATAAACCTCTTGTGTTATTTCTTTTATTGCTAGATCTGTGATTGCTTTGCTGGTGACTATCTTTGTTTGTTTTGCCTCACCATCAATCCATTCCTATTTTTTTATTTTCCGCAACAATTGGTATCAGAGCACGAGGTTGATTGAGGAAGGGTGATAGGCATTATGGCAGGAGATAAGGAGAATCCAGCAATTGTATCAAGGCCATATGTGAAAGGGACATATATGGAAGCAGGATCTCAGTTAGCAATAGAAAGATGGAATGGGGATAAAGACTTCGAGAAGTGGCAATTGAGGATGAAAGTTGTTTTGATGAGGAACAATGTTCATCCTGTGGTATTTGCTCCTGAGGAGTTGACGGATGATATTTCAGCCGTGGAAAGGAAGGAGATGGAACGATGGGCATTTACTACTTTACAATTAGCAATATGAGAAAATGTCATTTCAGAGATAAGCGGTGAGACCACTGCTAAGGACATTTGGACCAAGCTGGAAAAACTCTATCTAAAGAAGTCACTAACTAACCGTCTGATTTTGCTGAAGATGTTTTTCACCATGCGGATGAGAGACGGTACTTCAGTGAAGGCACATCTAATCTTCTTTGATGATCTCGTGATGAAGATGAAGACTATTGACTTGAAAGTGGATGAGGAGCAAAAAGCAATGATTCTTTTGTGTTCTCTTCCGGAGCGATACACGGGTTTTGCTAACAGTCTTATCTATGCCAGAGATACACTGACAGTAGATGATGTGAAGGCAGGTCTTCTTTCTGAGGACTTGAGGGATCAGATGAAGGGGTTGAGTGAAGGTAGAGGAGGAAGTAGTACGGAAGCCTTATTAGCTGGTAAGGAGAAAGGGGAGAAGAAGAAAACAAAGTCAAGAGATGGGTAGTGCTACATTTGCAAGAAACCAGGCCATTGGAAGAGAGATTGTCCAGACTCGAAGAAAAAGATTGTAACTGGAAATTCATCGGTGGCGATGGAGGAATTTTGGTCTGATGACTTGTTGACAACGGTGGTATCAGATGTATCAGACCATTGGGTGCTAGATACGGGGGCGTCTTTTCATATGACACCTAATAAGAATTATTTTAGTTCTTTTAAAAGAAAAAGAGGGAAACTAATTCTTATGGGAAATGATGCTAGTTGTAGAGTCATGGGCGAAGGTACTGTGTAGATTCGCATGTATGACGGGGTAATATGCACCTTGACAGGTGTCCGTTATGTTCCAGGTCTTCAGAAGTCAATAATATCTCTTGGGCAGTTGGCATCGAAAGGGTGCGAGGTGACTATTGATAAGGATAGTCTAAGGGTTTCTAAGGGTGCATTTGTAGTGATGAAGGGAGATATGTTTCATAATTTGTATCTCCTGAGGGGAAGCACTGTACTTGGAGAGTCAAGGGTTGGAGCCTACAGTTCTCGTGGAGAAGATGTCAAAGCTAGGCATACGAGAAGGGACTTTGAGTTTCTGCATAGGCAGAATATGACCAAAGGGGAAAGCTTCAACAAGGTGGGACTTTGCCAAAAGGATGTGCTTGATAAGCGGAAAAAGGGATTGTCTGAAGATGGTCAAAGATCAAAGGAGAAAGCAGTGGATATGCATAAGCATTTGTAGACTGCTGAGTTTGAGCGTTGCTCAAACTGGAATCACTTATCGAAATGCTAGGTGCCACGTGGTGGCACGGTGTGGGGAGAGGGTTGAGATGGTTCATGGAGACGTTTGTTTTCATGGTGAAGATTGATTGGTCTTACTTAAAGGGGTTACTTTGTACACTTCGTTGGCAGGCGGTGGCGTTGCCGGAGTTTGTTGACAAAGTGCAATGGGTGATGGCCATGCCGAAGCTCATTGGGGGAAGTAACCATGTTGTCTTGTCCGAGAAGATGCTTAGAGTAAGAGGATGTAGGTGGAGTTGATATGCTTTCAAGGAAATATAGTATCAAGGTGGAGATTGTTAGAATTTGTGATACAATATTTCCATTTGCTGAAAATTGGAATATATTATTTCTTATGGTGATAGAATATTTCCAATTAGAGAAGATTTGGAAGATATCACACATTTATTGCTCTTTTATATGTAAAAGGGATAGGCAATAAATTACCTACATAAGTGGAAGGATTTGAAGAAGATTTCTTTTTAGATAGTGAAGTAAGTAATTAATTCCCTAATTGATGGGTTAAATAAGGAAGCCTATCAGGAGAATTGGAGAATTAATTAGGCATTGATTTATATCATAAATCAATTACTTCAACCCTATACATTAATCCTTATATAAGGATAGGGATTAGGTGAATGTATGATCATCTCTTAAAGTTCTTCTTCTTCCCTACTATCAGTCTTGTAATTTTTTCTTATTGAGAAAAGTAATAAAATCTCCTCTCTCCAAGTGGACGTACACTAACAAGATGTTAGTGGAACCACTATAAACCTCTTGTGTTATTTCTTTTATTGCTAGATTTGTGATTGCTTTGCTGGTGACTATCTTTGTTTGTTTTGCCTCACCATCAATCCGTTCCTATTTTTTTATTTTTCGCAACAATGTACGCATCTCAATTTTTAAATTTCAAATTTAAGTTTTAATGTTGGTTCTGTTATATTGGTTGTCGCTACCGTAAAACGGTCACGCAAATCGATTTAAATGGAGTGCACGAAAATTGATGTTTTCATTATAAAATTTAAAGAATCAATTTTTTATAAAAATAATACAATTTATAAATCAATATTACAATGTTTAATTTTTAATTAGTTTCATGTTAGTTTTAAGCAATGCATTGTGAAACAAAACGATCTTTTCAATTTTATTATTCAAGTTAGGCGTACAAGTTTTAATTTTATATTCAGAAATCATTTTATATACTTTTATTATTCATAATAAACAAAATTTTAAATTCTTAAGTGAAATTTTCATTAACACGCTATTTAAATCGTCAAAATTTCAGGTTGTTGCAATTTTGTTTTCGTGCTTTCCCTGCTTAAGATCATATAACATGCATAAACTTGATTGCAAATCTCTACCTTGTACATTCATAAGGTATGCAGTTAGCTACAAGAAGTACAAATGTCTTGACAGTAATGGAAGAATTTACATATCAAGACATGTAATATTTAATGAAAAGATATTTCCCTTTAAAACTTCAGAGTGCAAAACAACTAGAAAACTATAAAATCCAAGGTACTCTACATTACCCCCGTAACTTATTGGAATGATGTTGTTATTCTCGTACAAAATCAATGTAATACAAAAACATGTCATCAAGCAGCCCGACATAACTCCACCTCTCAACACACAATGTCCAACAATGGACCAAGTCGAGAAGGTCATGGCCATCTGATAGTGCTGATACAAGCTCACAACGATGCGGTAGCAACGATAGATATGATGTTACTGTACTAAATGCACAAGAAGAACAAAGAAAAAACAATAGCAATACTCAGGCTCAAAACATGCATCGTATGGTAATAAGAGAAAAATATGGAATATTCGAACCAAATATTTACTACATTGAATCAAATACATATGAGCCATCCACTTGTCATCAAGTTGCGCTTAATGATAAGTGGAGAACTACTATGAGAGAAGAGCTTGATGCTCTCACTAGAAACAAAACTTGGTGTTTAGTACCATTGCCAAGAGATAGAAAGTATTACAGGCTACAAGTGGACTTGTAAAATCAAGAGGAATGCAGATGGTACAATTTCTAAGTACAAGACAAGGTTAGTGGCAAAGGGGTACTTACTGGAGTGTGGAATTGGCTTTAAAGAGACATTATCACTTGTTGTGAAACCATAATCCTCAAAATTATACTGACAATTGCATTATACAATAATTAGACCGTCAAACAATTAAACTTCAATAATGTATTATTAAATAGTGTACTGCGGAAAGAGTTTTATATGGAGCAGCCTGAAGGATTCAGGCAAAAGGAAAAGAAGAGTTTGTTTGCAAACTAAAAAAACTATATATAAGCTCAAACAGGCACCTCGAGTCTGGTTTGACAAACTCAAGTCTATACTATCAAGTCTTGGCTACACCAGCAAATCAGTTGTCAAATTTACTACTAACATTGTTACCTATGTATTAATTTGTGTTGATGATTTTATCATTCCAGGTAACTATGAAAGAGAAATAAGGAACATCACTGAGCTTCTAAACAATGAATTCTTCAACAAAGATCTGGGAGACCTAACATATTTTCTTCGAATTGAAGCGACGAGGACATCAAATAATGAATTGCATTTAAGTCAAAAAAAAATACATTTATGAAATTCCTTTTAGATCAAAAATGGTTCAAGCTAAAACCTTTCCAAGATCAATGGTAAGCAACTTACATATCAACAAAGGAAGAGGGGAGCCAATTAAAAATGAAAAACAATACAAAAGTATTGTATGAGCTCTACAACATGCAAATATTATCGGATTAGACATCACGTATAATGTGAATAAAGTAAGTTAGTTTATGTGAAGACCCTTAAGTGAGCATGGGAAGGTAGTTAAACAAATAATGAGATATCTTAAAGTTATAGTCAACCAAGGACTAATTATGAAATCAAGCAACAACCTTAGCATCACTAGCTATGCTGATCGAGCAAATGACTATAATGATTGAAAATCAACTATTGGATATTGTATATTCCTAGGCAACAATCTTATCTCTTGGTGTGCAAAGAAACAAAACACAACGTCAAGATCAAGTACAGGGACCGACTATCGAAGCATAACCAGTATAGCAATCGAAATAATGTGGATTCAATCGTTGTTAAGTGAATTGAGAACTCAAAAAAGTAGCAAAGCAATGATCTGGTGCGATAACATAAGTGATATAGCCTTAACTGACAACCCAATACTACACTCTAGAACAAAGTACATGAAACTCAACATCTACTTTGCCAGAGGCTAGTAAAAAAAGAAAAGCTTTAGATATCACGTACCATTCAACTTACTAAACCGCTGATATTCTTATAAAGCCATTACCAAAGCAAAATTTCGAAAAATTCAGAGACAAGCTTCCATAAGTTAATTCAACACGTCAGATAGGTTGAACCAAGTAGCAGAAGCCAATCTTGAGCCATTGAACATGAAAAATCTTCGAAAGCAAACTAACTACAACAGATCTACCATAAGAGATCCATAAACTTCTCAATCAAAAGACAGAGATGTAGTTAGAAGCGAAGCGACTCAAAATAAGTAAATCTGAGAAGTTCATTGGAGATTAGCCATGATTTTGAAGAAAATTTCTTATACCTCACGGCGAAAGGCATGAACTTCCCAAACCCTAACTTACGAAGTTAGGTTTGCGGGGGAGGGAGGGTACAAGGAAATACATTGTATTCTCACCTAATTTTATATACGGGTCATATTCTTGTATTGGGCTATGTGGCAAATAAGCCCATATGAAATTGTATAAGTATGTTAAAGTATGTATATTCTTATCATAGAATAATCAATCTTCAGTTTCAATTATCAAATACTCTCTTCGACTCAATATCACAAATACAAATCAAATTATAATATTCTTAATATTTCTTGCAAATGTAAAACCTCCTATGTGTGAAAATTAATTGCCAAACATGAGTATTACTTTCTTTTAATATATAAGTACCAAATTTTGATTATACAATTTCAGAATTTAAGGGATGAAAAGGTTTTAGCTGCTTGCAATTTATTTAACATAGTTTTGTAGTTTTCGAACCCTTGTGGCCATAAGCAATTTTAGTAAGTGTTACAAATTTTATGAAAATAATGTACCCAAAATTTCATTTTCATGCAATGTCCAGTGCAAACCAAGTGAAGTTCATTTACTGGGTATTTAGTGTTATTGGGAATAAGTGGTAGTTATGTAATGCAAATTGGCATATTTATCATTATAATACTACATTGTAACTATTGTCATCATTCCGCGTAATGAAAAAAAAACGATGGTTATGCCATCAGTAGTCGTATTTGTTACCGGTATATAAGATCTTGGGGATTGAGTCAGCAAATGGATTAAAGGGCAAATGGTCTATCAACTAAGATGACTTCTATAACTCCCCATCTCGAGACCCACACTAATAAAAAAACATTAGTAAGTAACACTTTCTATTAGAGTGGAGAATAGGGTCGGTTAAAAGCGACCATTTGTAATCTCATATTAGACTAGTATGGAATGCAGCGGTTGGGTTCATAAATTTTTCTTTCTTACCTCTGGTGAATCAACATGCTTAATTCATCTAATATAAAATGACGTAGTTCGCCTATGACGAGCTCAATTTTAGCCCAAGTTTTCACTACCTTATAGTGATCAGATTCAGTTCAATCCCTACTATGGATTGAAACAAAAATCACACAAAATCAACATGAAATGAGGAATATATAAGGGCTCAAAGGTAGAAGCAGATACGGTTTAAAGACTGTCATGTTACTGAAAATAAATCAAGTTACTGTAAATTATCAACAAGCATAAACCCAAGCAAATTTAACAAACAAACATGGAGAAACGTTTAAGCTAGAAGAGGTGAGTGTAACAACTCACCTTGGCCGAAATTTTGATGATTTTTGATTGCATCACTAAGATTACAGGTTGAGAACCACCTCTGAAACGTATAGAAAGCATGAAACATACATGAAACCTCCTGTAACTTTCATTAATCTTCTTCTTTAGATTTTTAAGAGAGGAATAACTTGGATCCTTAGCTGAGATTGGTACTAGTTGAGTAGACTAGAGATTTATACCTTCTTCTTATTTAATTTGGAAGAGAGATTATCTCTTTAGACATAGGAAATGAGAAAGACCTTGGTTACTCTGTAATTTTCTAGTCCAGGAAGAAGAAGAGAAGAAAGACTTAGAAAATGATATGTGGATCCTTTTTTCCTCAATTTCTAGAAAATTCTTTGTTTAGAAAACAGGCTAGTCACCATTACTAAGCCCAATACAACATAATTAGGTCAAACTCAATTACACAATGTCAAGCACTCCAAACACGTCTTTAGCCCAATTAACAACGCATACACACAAACTAAGTTACGTTTACCTTTTAATACACAAATACACTTATTTAGATAAATTTTAAAACATTTAAAGTATCAATTTCAATATAACTTTTGGTAAAACTTCACATTTATACAAAATACACCTTTTATACATTTAATTAATCAAAGCTTACATTTCTTAAGTTTTAATTCATATGAATTTCACTTTCTTGACAACATATAGTAGCCTTAACAAAATATTCCAGCACACTTAGATATTGATTTCTAATCAATATTATTACTTTTATATTTTTTACAACATACTTAGGTTTTAAGATACATTTTACAATAAAATCCACTATTAGCAATAATTCACTAATTTATTGCATCTACACTATTAAAATGTTTTAACATAAAATTTACGGATAAACATATATACTAAGACTCTCAAATATGGCTTTGAGCATAACTCCAAATTTTTTATATCATCAAGAAATACAACTTACATTTCCATACACAACTTACAAAGTATTAATTACCCTATTAAAACAAATTAGCACTTCATACTGATTCAGAACCAAAATCCTGGTGTGTCTTTCCTTTACAGCCTTTACTTTTTATTCTGCATCTGTATTTGATTTTGTGATTGTTATATATTTGTGATTTGCATCTGTTTTTGGTTAACTCAAAACGATTTCATAAAAATTATAAAATTCCACTAAACACTATTCATGCCCCCTCTAGTGTTAAGTTCGCCTTAAGATCCTTAATCTGTGTTTCCCAACAGTTGGTATTAGAGCATGGGTTTTCATATTTATCATAATCTAATTTTTGAAAAAAAAAAAATGGCAACCAATACTGGTAATGTCAACACTAGTAACCCTAGTTCTTTCATAGAGGGTCGGTCCACTGTAAGACCACACTATTTAATTGTAGTAATTATGCATACCGGGCTTGTAGGATGAAAATATGTTTATAATCCGTAGGATTAGACACTTGGAATATTACACAAACTTATTATGTTGAACCCACAAGTAATTTTGCACAATGGACTGTTGAACAAAAGGCTACGACACGAAATAATTCAAAAGCCAAGAATATTTTATTTTGTTCACTTGATAGAAATGAATTTATGGGGTGTCTGTGTATAAGTCTGCATATGAAATCAAGAAAACTTTGCATGTGACACATGAAGGAACAAAGCAAAGTTAAACGGACTAAGATATCTATGTTAAGTAATCAGTTTCTATTATTTAAAATAAATGCAAATGAGTCTATCTCTGATATGTACTGCATATTCTAGGACATATGCACTCACTAATGGCCTTAGGAGAGATATATTCTAAGGAAGACCAAGTCAGAAAAATTCTGAATTCATTAGCCCGGAATGGGATCAAAGGACTCTGGCGATTGAAGAGGCCACTAGTATAAGTGCTATGAAAACTAAAGAGTTAATTGGAAATTTAATGTCGTTCAAAGTCCAAATGCAATGAAGGAGAGAATATAAACCAACGAAAAAGAAAACAATAGCATTTAATGTGATAACCAAAGATGCAGACTCAAATAACGGCAAAGATGAAGAAATGTCTTTGATGTAACATCCCGGAATTTCAGAACCAATTTAAATTTTTTATTTTAGCTATTTTAATGTATTTTGAATATTTAAAAGGATTTATTTAAATAATAACGACTAAAAATTTATTTAAATTGAAGTTAGAACATATAAATTTATTTTAATTATAAAACGAACTCGAAATGGCGCGGTGGTTTGAAAATTTGGTTTTAAACTTCAATTGAATATACAGAATTCAAAATAAATCAGAATTGGATGAAATAAGAAACATTAGAACCTATTTAACTATATCTTTATAATGAATGTAAGAAATTGAGATTTCACTTTATAAATTGAAAGTTATGCCCAGTTTAAAATTTAAAATAGCCGCTATGGAATTTATATATATATATTAATATAATATATAGCCCTTGAAAATAGCCATTTTGCAAATGACCTCCGTTTTCTACGAAACCACTTTTATTGGATTTGGAATGTCAAATTATTGCTAGATTTCAAATTTCACAATTTTTGAATTTAATATGTGAGCTTGGCGTTTGTCAACATTTATGATGTTAACAAATATTAATCCGTTTGAATACATTAAAACACAAAATTTACATTTGTAACCGATTTGTATGTTTGACATTAGAGTTTCTCTGTAAAATTTAATGAAAACATTTTTGGAAACATGAATTTTACCGTATTAGTTTTTTTTTTTTGCATAGCAAGCTGGGTTGAATGGACCCTACCATTTTATTATAAACCAAAATTACCAAAAAAAAAAAACAGAAATCAAGATATACAACGAATGATATTAAGGACCATTACATGTTTAGGAGTACCAATACTACCAAACACCCTAGCGTTCCTTTCCATCCACAGCGTATATAAAGCTTTCTTGAATAATCTTATAAGAAGTATTCCATTTATGCTTTTCCATCTCATCACCTTGAATATGATGAACCATTCATCCACCGATAACAAAGCTGGAATGTGCATACCAAAGTGATCAAGTATATGAGTCCATACAAAAGAAGAGTACTGACATTCAAAAAATAAATGGGGTATCGTTTCAGCATGGATGCCACAAAGAATACATGTATCATCATCTATAACACCATGCAATTTAAGTTTTCCTCTTGTATGCACCGCATTCATCAGAATTCTCCAGAAAAAGACATTCTCTTTAGGTAACGAAGAACTCAACCAAATTCTCGAATGCCACAGAAATATTTCACTACTCGTTGTTAATCTATCATAAACATTCGAAATTGAATGAGGCTTACCACTCCAAGTTGCATTAACAACATAAGAAGGCAAAATATTTTTAAGAATGTCGTACCACACTTCATTCACTACGTATGAACCACGATTAGCAAGGTTGATGACCCCATTAGTGATCAACGAAGCCACAGTGCCACATTCATGTATTCCGGTCATGCTGCGTTGATTATAATCCACAAAATTGGCGAGGATACAACCATCAGTAGTCCAAGGATCATTCCAAAAAGATAATTTATCAACATACTTGAAACCACTACGAAATGATGGAAGGAAAAAATTCCCTATGTTTCAAGAGATTCCTCCAGGACCAGCTACAGTCTACCGGCATGTCCATCGTCCAGAAAAACTTATCCTTAATCAATACGTTTCTACACCATATAGCCCACAGATTAGAATCATACTGAGCCAGTTTATCAATTCTTGAAGACTGAGCTGATCTATTCCATATTTTCATGTTCATCACGCCTAAACCACCATACTTTTTTTCTTTACACACTTTCATGAATGAAATAGGGATTAGTTTTTTGGAGTACGAATTGCCATGCCAAAGAAAATGATTTAACGTTGAATTCATCATGTCTATAATCTTCACTGGTAGGATAATTAATCTAGCATAATAAGTACACCTAGAAAAAGCTATACACTTAACTATAACTAGCCTATCTGCCATTGAAAATTTTGATGCTGGCCATGAAGCAATCATGGATATAAAGTTTTCAAATATTGGAAGGCACTGCGAAGACTTCAACCTGGAATAACATAATGGAGCACCAACGTGACGACCCCTAACCCCGTTCCATGGTGTCAAGGATAATCTTTGGAATATAACACATAAACAAATAACAGCAAAATAGAAATATATCATTACACCAGAAATGTACAGCAAAATACAATGGATACATATAATCATCAGAGTTACACAGTATAACAGGATCACACTTAGTACAAAATATAGTTTCAATTTAATATAAAATGTCTGCAGTGGAATCAAACATAATATACATAATGGTGACTGAAACAGTAAAGAAGAAATGACAAAGAACCATCTCCAGCTCAATAGCTACCAGAATGAGTCTGCTAAACCTGAATACAAGGATGCCCGTGTAGAAATAAGGGCACCCAAGTTTGCAAAGTGAAACAAACTACGAGTCAACCATGAGACTGGTATGAGAAATCTACTTAACTTGTTAAACAATAATAATACGGCAAACCATAGAACCACGCCGCTGACGCGAAACAGGTTTACTCCAGTGATTGCCAATGCATGTAATAATGTAAATCTTTTAAACAATGCAATGATTTTTAGAAAGAATGAGGCCATTATAAGACTCAGGACCCATCACACAATGCAACGCAAGTCGGAGGATAGAGTTTTACCTTGTAATGGCCAAAATATGTTTGATACGTATAAAACAAAGTCATTTGATATTATTACTAGTGTTTATATGTTTCAAAACAAATTCAATCATAAGTATCAATCATAGACGACATGGGTACCATACATCATGTCGCCATATATATTTACAATAAAAACCGCCAGATGTCGTATTTGGAAATTGAATTTCCGTCATGAACCAAGTCAAAAGATAGTCCTTACCGCTTTGAGACTCTATAGCCTGAGCCTCAGGAACAGCCGCAACTGTACCTTGGATCGTCAGGGCCGGTCCACGCGAAGTGGATTAAAATGCCTGAACACTGCGTTTCCCCGCCCTATGGGGCGTAAAACTGGTCATATCCCGACCAGACCATCGGCACTGTAGTGACCGATCTAACCGAGACGCCTCGCATTCCAACAACCACATGAGTCAAACTTGTCAGGGCTTGTAAACCACTGACACCACTCCTAGCTAGAAAGAAACGCATGTCCTCCCTGATGTTCTCTCCAGTTTCTGGTTCACACCAGGGTGTGAGGCTCGCGAATTAACGCTATACACAAAGCGGCGCTATATTAAAGCTATGCTTTTATCATCAACCACAAGGCTTTGCTTTTCAACAAAAGCCTTGATCACAACATCTCTGCATGCCACGTTGTCAATCTACAACGTCAGAACACATCCATTTACAAGTCCGTTCTGGGTCTGAACGAAACCGGAGGCACCTTATTCCTCTCCCATATGGCCAATACAGGAGAGAGACCCTCGCACATCCAAACGATCAACAAGTACCTCCAGAAAACCACCACTGTAACCCCTTCAAGGAAGCAACTCCCATCAAAGGCATCAGTAGTTATCCATTCGATGAGAAGGTCATCGGTCTTGCACCGTCTTCATATCTTCGACTTCTTATCGTCGATCGATTATTTGAAATGAGAATTAACTTGGCCTTTTCAAATAATTCACGTATATTTAGAATTCAAATCAATTCTGTCCATGGTTAAGTTATTTGACATCTGTAATTCAGTTCATTTATATAATTTTCATGTCAAACACATTCAACCGTCAAATATCCAATAAATCAAGTCAATTCGGTTTATTTCCATTTCAAATCGCTTATAATATTTTATAACGATTTTCCCTATTTTTAATCATTTAAAAATAGCTCGTTTTAATTAAACGACGCTTCAGGCCATAACGCGGCCCTGGCGTTGTTTGTCTTCAAATTTGATTTACACATATCTGAAAATCTGACCGTGGGATCTTTACAAACTTTATATCGTTGGAAAGATCTTTTCAAATCAGACCCAACGGTTCCAGTTGTGGGAAAATCCAACTGTCGGATCTCCCGGTATCATCATTTAAAAGTTACGATCTCAAAACGCGAACTGCAACATCGTTATTCGATTTATTTTAGTTTATATATATACATATAATTCTTTCTGGCGCTGTTTTTATTCAGATTTGATTTACACATATCTGAAAATTTAACCGTTGGATCTTGGCAAATCTTATATTGTTGGAAAGATCTTTTTAAGGCGGACCCAACGGTTTAGGTACTGGGAAAGTCCGATGGTCGGATCTCCCGGTATAATCGTTTAAAGTTACGATTTCAAAACATGAACTGCAGCGTCGTTATATTTTATTTTATTTTATATATATATATAAATATAATTCCTTCTTCGATTTCCAAACCATTTCCAATTCATATACGTTTTAAGAATAATATTTTTAACCAACAAATATTTATTTTTACACATGAATATTTTTAGCGACTTATCCATGCAATAAAAAGTTAATTTTATTGTTCAAACCATTTATTCAACCCATTAATATTTTTAACACTTCATTTACTTGATAAAAATAATGTTTTTATCGTTCAAAGAATTTATTCAACACGTGATTATTTTTCTAACTTCATTCATTCGATAAAAATGTGATTTTTATCGTTCTAATATTTTTCTTAATATATGAATATTTTATATACTTCATTCTAGCGATAAAAATGTGATTTTTATCATTCAAACATTTTATTCAACATACGGATATTTTTCTAACTTCATTCATTCGATAAAAATGTGATTTTTATCAGTCTAATATTTTTCTCAACATATGAGTATTTTATATACTTCATTCTAGCGATAAAAATGTAATTTTTATCGTTCTAAATATTTATCCAACATATGAATATTTAATTAACACATGAATAAAATTCAAACATATAAATATTTCAGAAAATTTCGGCAGCAAAACGGCGTGGTAGTTAAAACCGGCACCGTCCCGAGTACAGCTCCTCGCTCTACCTTAAAGCCTCGTAGCTTTTGACAATGGGGATTTCAATAATCTATTTCGTACGTAGATGAATTTTTCCATAAACTAATCCTATTTGTTTTCAAGCACAAACAATTATTTTGAACCATTCGCAACAATCAACGAAATTTCACATCACAACTCAAACAAGTCGTCCATGGTTTGTGGACGACGGGTGTCGGGAGTTTCTAAACTCCGTCTACAACCTAATATTTTATTTCTAAATTAAATTGAATATAGAAATCTCACATCGATTTTAATCCTTCTGAAATTTGTAGCGAGCTCGTAATACGTTCTAGCTTCTTCTAGAATGTAGACGACGTCTCTATGAGTCCAATGTCTCCTGTTTCATCGAATTTCGTCAACATAGCAAAAGGATATGATTTTTATTTGAAAATCAAGATTTGCAACACTTAGAAGTGTTATTTTCTATTTCAAAAACAAAGGTCATTACCTCTACAGAATCTTCAAAACTAGGTTTTCAGTTTTCTTTAAATTCGTTGCATGATATCAAGATCGGGCTACTCTACCTGGAAGAGGAACGAGAGGCACACGTTCGCCTGAAGGGGGGCCCACTTGGTGGCCGGAATAAGCGGCAAAGGCGAGTTGAAGGCCGGATGTTTGGAGGTGCGAAACTCGAGGTAGGAGCGACGATAGGGGTAAACTTTATATGGATTTGAAGAGGAGGAGATGAGCTTCAAGAAGTTGAACTGCGGCGAGGTCTAATTCTAAGCGGTTTGGCCGGAAAATGAACGGGAAGGGAAGAAGTGGGTTTCTCCATCGGTCTGGAGAGATAACGAGGGTTTTTGATTTTTTTTTTATATTTTTAATTAATGAATGAATTAATTCTATTGGTCGATATATATATTATTTCAAAAATTAGTGCTTCTCCATACGAACTCTATTTCAAACCCAATGATTGTCGCCCTAGCTAAATACCCCCATCTCGGACACAATGGGATATGTTTCTTAAGCCGATTCGACTGTTACCGTCAGTTATTTTTCAAATTAAAAACATTCAAATTCTGTTTTGAACGTACATTTTAATTTGCTGAGGCCACATACTAATTCTAAAAATTCCAGAAAAATAATTCTGGCTATGTTAGGACAATACGGTTCCAACAAAACTAATTTTATCGAATTCCGAGACCGTTTGAAAAATGGTCATTTTTTGGTCGATCCAATTTAAATTGAAATCTCCAAACGCGTTTTTTTTGCCACGCTCGCATATTGATTTTAAAAATTATGGAATTTTAACCTTAGTAATAAATTGACATCCCGGACCCAACAAAAGTGGTTTCGTCGAAAACGAGATCGTTTGCAAAATTGTTATTTTCAAGCGCTTTAATATTATTTAAAAATGGAATTTTTAAATTCTGACCAAATTTCTGCTCAAATTAACCAAAATAAATTTTTTAAATTGGTTCAGATTTTCTGGGTTGTTACAATCTCCCCCACTTAAAATTTTTTGTCCCCGAAAAGGAAACAACAATAAAGTAGGAAACAAGAGGTAAATGTAAAGTATTGTAAATGTACCTTGCACCAGAGTTAGTCAGAGATGTCCACGCTACAATTGGGATAAGCTTGCTTAATGCTTTCTTCAGTCCCCCAAGTACAGTCTCTAGGATCTCCACTCCACTGCACTTTAACTAAATGAACCTTCTTATTTCTCAGCTCTTTAGTTTCTTTGCCAATAATCTTTATCGGCTTTCTTCTCAGAGCCAATTCTGGAGTAATTTCCAATTTCTGTTATGCGGCTTCTTCCACAATCGAATCCGGATCATGTACATGCTTTCTGAGTTGAGACACATAAAATACATCATGTACTCCAGGCAACCAATCAGGTAATTGAACCCTATAAGCAAGAATTCCAATTCGTTCAAGAATAGGGAATGTTCCAATAAATCTAGGTGCCAACTTCCCAATTTTACCGAATCTGACTACTCCCCTCATCGGAGAAACTCTCAAGTACACACAGTCACCAACCACAAATGCTAAATCTCTTCTTCTCGAATCCGCATAACTTTTCTGTCGGCTTTTGAGCGGTTTGTAATCTTTTCTTGATGAAATCGACTTTATCCGAAGCATCACGAATCATATCGGGTCCCAATACAAGTCTATTGCCAGGTTCTACCCAACATGCGGGAGATCTGCACGGTCTACCGTATAACGCTTCAAACGGTGACATTTCCAAGCTCGCTTGATAACTGTTGTTGTACGAGAATTCAGCTTAATGCAAATGGTCTTCCCATGATCCGCCAAAATCAATAATACAAGCCCGCGGTAGATCTTCTAGAATACGGTTTACCCTCTCTGTTTGGCCATCAGTTTGAGGATGGTAAGCGGTGCTCAAGTTCAGTTTCGTTCCAAATTCTTTTTGGAATGCTTCCCAGACTTTACTAGCAAAAATTGGGTCTCTATCACTGACTATGCTGACGGGGACTCCATGCAGTTTAATAATTTCTTTGAAATAAATCTGTGCTAGACTTTGAGCAGTTCTGTTGGATCTGACAGGTATGAAATGGGCGGTCTTTGTGAAGCGATCTACGATCACCCAAATACTATCATTTCCCTTCTTGGTTCGGGGTAAACCATCTATGAAGTCCATGGAAATTTGCTCCCACTTCCAATTCGGAATTTCCAACGGTTGCAACAATCCGACAAGTTGTTGTTGGTCGCTTTTGACTTGTTGGCAAGTAGAGCACTTGCTAACGTATATAGAGATGTCTCTCTTCATCGTCGTCCACCAGAATGTGTGCTTGATATCATTATACATTTTACTCACTCCGGATGAATACAAAGCTTGGACTTGTGACATTCATCAAGTACTTCTCTTCTGAGTTCAGGGATGTCGGGAACACAGAGTCTCCCTTTTAATCTCAGAATTCCCTCACTATCCACTTAGAAACTGGAGTCTTCGCCCTTTTTAATTCTTTTGAACATCTCATTAACAAAATTATCGTCTTTCTGAAGAACGGAGATCTTGTCAATCAAAGAAGGCGTAATAATAAGATTGGCGATGAATGTGGTTTTTCTGCTAAGCACATCTGCTACCACATTGGCTTTCCCCGGTGTATCCAGAATATCTAGGTCATATGCCGCCAGAAATTCTAGCTAACGTTGTTGTCTCAAGTTCAGATCTTTTTGGGTGAACAGATACTTTAACGACTGATGATCGATGTATATTTCAAATTTCTCACCCAATAGATAATGCCTCCAGATTTTCATAGCAAACACGATGGCTAACAACTCAAGATCATGAGTTGCATAATTCTTCTCATGCGGCTTCAACTGACGGCTAGCACAAGCGACTACTTGGCCTCTTTGCATTAACACTGCACCAAGACCTCTGATAGAAGCATCCGTCCAAACTGCCAAATCCTGATTGCCATCGTTAAATGTTAATATTGGAGCAGTTGTCAATTTTAGTTTCAGTTCTTGGAAAGCTTCCTCTTATTTTGGAGTCCACTTAAATTTTTTGTGCTTCTTTGTAAGCTTTATTAATGCACCGGATATCTTCAAAAAATCCTTAATGAATTTCCGATAATAACTAGCTAACCCAAGAAAACTCGAACTTCTGTGGGGGTAGTAGGCTGCTTCCAATCTTGAATTGCTATAATCTTGCTTGGATCTACAGAAATTCCTTCCTTTGGTACGACGTGACCAAGGAACTTCACTTCATCTTGCCAGAAGATACATTTAGAAAATTTAGCTTTGAAGACGTTCTTTCTCAGAATTCCCAACACTTGTTCTAAATGTTTTTTATGCTCGCTTTCTGACTTGGAGTATATTAAAATATCATCAATGAATACCAAAACAAATTTGTTTAAGACACCTCGGAATACTCTATTCATTAAATCGACGAAGTGTGCTGGAGCATTACATAATCCGAACGGCATTACGAACCACTCATAAAATATGTCTGGACCTCGGAAGGCTGTCAAAGGAACACAGTTTTCGGCTATACGTAATTGGTGGAAACCTGTAGCTAGGCCCATTTTGGAAAATATTCGCGCTCCATTCAATTGATCTAACAAATCATCGATTCGCGGCAATGGATATTTATTCTTTAGTGTCTGCTTGTTGAGATCTCGGTAATCAACATAAGTCGTAGAGTACCATCTGATTTCGGGACAAACACTACTGCTGCACCCCAATCAGAAAAGCTTGGCCTGATCAGACCCTTCCATAGCAGTTGTCTATTTTGATCGCCCAATTCTCCTTTTTTTTCTTTTGGAGTCATTCTTCGAATTGGATGTACCACTGGTCTGGCATTCGGAAATAGATCGATTCTGAATTCAATATCTCTTTGCGGAGGTAAGTTTTCGACTTCTTCGAACACATCCGCATAGTCTTTAACGACAGGAATCTTTTCTAATAAAGTGGGAATAACTTCTATTGCAGAACAAAACTTTTTTCTATCTGTTTCTGAGCCGTGGCATGGTATAATAATATACCCAAGCTTAGTTTTAATTTTAACTATTCTTTCCGCACAATCTATTTCAGCATCGTGTTTCATTAACCAGTCCAATCCAAGTATGATATCAAATTCAGAAAAGTTCATGACGATCAATTTAAAAGGAAACTGATAACAAGAATATGAGACGGGCACATTACAACATTAACTGAGAACAATAGAGCCTCCTATCGGGTTATGAACTCTTACCCATTCTTTAAGCTTTCTTAGATTTAACTTTAACTTTTTGACTGTGTTACTTGCAATAAAACTTTGTGATGCACCAGTGTCAAATAGTACGGAAACCGGAATATTTTAACAGTAAAGGTACCTCCCAAAACATCGGGTTTACCTGTTCCATCTAAAATAGCAGGCGGGTTCCCCCCGTCATACCTATGTGCAACTTCGACCTTCTTAAGCAATGGGCAATCTTTGTCAAGATGTCCTGTCTGGCGGCAGTTGTAGCATGATCTAGAATTTTGAGGGTTCTGGCTTGAGCTTCCCTGATTGGTCTTCTGTCTCTTCGGGTGGTGCATACGTTGGAGTAATGCCCAGCTTGACCGCAGTTGTAGCAACTTTCCCTGGGTGGCCTATTTCTTTGCGGCTTTGCAGTTGCTCCTTGGTTGCTTGATTCGGGTTGCCTTTCAGAATCCTTGCGCTTGTTGCCTATTTGATTCTTAGCGCGGTCCACTTGCATGTTCCTCAGATCTAAGCTTTCATAATTGCATTTCATTTTCACCATTTCGGCGAATGGGAGCTTCACGTGGCTCATGGCCCTATTCTGATATCTGCGGTGAAGTCCATGAATGAACCTCTTATTCTTCGCCTTAACTGTCTGAATGAGCTCTAGTATAGCGGGACAATTGTGTAAATTTGCTGAGAAAATCCTGTATCGAGCGATCTCCTTGCTGGAGATTGGCAAACTCATCATGCATGCGCTCCATTTCCTGCTCGGGAATAAACTTTTCCTTGAACAAATCTTTGAATTCGTTCCATGTCATCACTACCTCTTCTTCATTGAAGGTGATGGCATCCCACCACAATTGTGCCTCTTTCTGTAATTGCCAAGCACCCATGAAGCTTTTCCTATGGTCTTCAAGACCCAAGCCCCTAAAGATCTTCTCACATGTCTTCAGCCATCCCTGGGCTTCAGCAACAGTACCTGTGCCCGAGAAGGTCTTGCTTCCCAGATTCTTATACTTCTTTGTTACTCTTTCTAAATCAAACAGTTGAGGTGGCGGTAGTGGCGGAATCAAAGGCTCTGGGACAATAGGGATATTTCCCCGTCCTCCGCCTCGGCCTCCTCTGCCTCTAGCTGTAGCTGCTCGGGTAGCCATCTAGTCAAGTTCTATACAAGCAAGAAAAAGAATCAAGCCCATAGAAATGATAATTCTAAGATATGGTAAAAGCAGAAGAATATAAGGAAAGATAATGATGTACTGATCAAATTATTTTGCTATTCTTCTAAGATCATTCTAGGACATTACTAATCCTATCTCTAATGAGCTACTTGCCTTAGAGCGCACTACTGATTCTATTCTGACGACGTGTTTAATGTGTTAAATTCCAGAACTAAGATTAACCAAAGCTCTGATACCACCTCTGACGACCCCTAACCCCATTCCATGGTGTTAAGGATAATCTTTGGAATATAACACATAAACAAACAACAACAGAATAGAAATATATCATTACACCAGAAATGTACAACAAAATACACTGGATACATATAATCATCAGAGTTACACAGTATAACAGGATCTGTAACACCCCGTATTTCAGTTAATGCTAAAATTCACTAATTGCAGGATAAATAATCTCAAATGTGAGAATTGGGGGAAACGGGCTGCGTTATTGCGTTCGTCTCGGAAAAATACGTGAAATAGAATCCGAAATTTTGTAAATCGGAGTCCGTATGGCCCAGTTATGGCCCAATGAAGTTTGCAGAAAATTCAAAGTTAAAAACAGATTTAAAAATTCAAATTCAGATTTTTAATTTCAACCAGCGGGGCCAGGCGGGAAAGTTCCCGCCCTAGCCATGTCGACAGGGCTGTCGACAGGCCTGTCGACTGGGGAGTCGACTGCCCTGTCGACTTGCCTGTCGACACGGGGTGTCGAGCCACTTGGCCTGGGTGCACCAGGTCTGGTTTTCTGGCTAGGGCTGGGCTGTGTTCTAGAGACTTCCTAAATCTGACGGACCTAATCTAACCTAGGGCTAATCCTATGGTCTAAAACACACCCTAATCCTATAAATATACCCTAATGCAAGCCTAATCCATACTAAAAATAGAAATGATGCCATCATGCCGCCAAAATCAAACTTAAGAGGAGCCTCCACTAATTTATGAAGGAAGTTGCAAGCTAATCAACCTCTAATCATCACCATCTTCAAATATAGCAACTAGTTCTACTTCATAAGTTTGCTAATCTTGGTTTTGGTGAGTTTCTATCACTTTGACAACCAATTGCTAAATTAAGTAGATGAGATATTATGAGATCATGTGGTTTTGTATGCGGATTAGTGGGTTTTAAGTCATATGATATGATGTTAGTTTGCTAATCTATGTTTGATGTTAACCCTATGTTTATGCAAGTTATGTATGTGGGTTTATGCAAGTTATGTATGTGGGTTTATGCAAGTTAAGTATGTGGGTTTATGCAAGTTATGTATGTGGGTTTATGCAAGTTAAGTATGTGGGTTTATGCAAGTTATGTATGTGGGTTTATGCAAGTTAAGTATGTGGGTTTATGCAAGTTAAGTGGTTGATTTTATGCATACTAAGTATTTCATTTTATGCATGCTAAGTGTTTGGTTTTATGTATGCTAAGTACTTGATTTCATGCATACTAAGTATTTGATTTTATGAATGTTAAGTGTTTGGGTTTATGCATGCTAAGTACTTGATTTCATGCATGCTAAGTGGTTGGTTTTATGCATACCTTATGACATGCAAGTTTACCCTTTTTAAATAAGTTGCAAGATGATACCTTTGTATGCTATGCATACATATGCATGTTTACCCTATTTTATGATGCAAGTCACATATGCAAGTTCACCCTTTTGTGTAACCTATGAACACTTATGCAAGTTACCTTTATATGATATATGTGTACACATGCAAGTTGGGTTATTTAATGATGCTAGTCGGGTTTACTATCATGATGCAAGTTGACACCTTTTAAATCCATGTAAAAGCCAACGTTGTGCTAAGATTGAACCCATTACATTTGTAGTGAATCTTCCCATTTATATGACAAGTTATGAGAACGAGTTATGTGGGAAACGATGGGGTTAATATGCATGTTAATAAAAATGTGTATAACATAAAAGGAATGGACATAATTGGGAATTTACCTATTAAGTTAGGTCTACCCATATTATGGAGTTGGGAATTTACCTATTAAGTTAGGTCTACCCATACTATGGAATTGGGAATTTACCTATTGAGTTAGGTCTACCCATATTCTTAAAATTGTGAAATTAATTAGGGATAATTAATATAAATTATGGGGGTGATTAATTAGGAGTAATTAATCGACTAAGACACGAGGTTGGACCCTTTTGTAGCATAAGACTGCCCGGAACCGACCGGCAAATCCAGCAGCTACAAATGATTGGCCCAATGTGAGAGGTCTTAGGCATAAACTAAATACGTGACAAGTGTAAAGACACGAGGTTAGACCCTGTTATGGTGTAAGGCTGCCCGGAACCGACCGGCAAATCCAGCTGCCATAAAAGACGGTCTAATGTGAGAGGTCTTTACAAGGGTTACGTTCTTAATCAATTAAGAAACACTTAACCAGATAAGCATGTAGTGGGGCATGAGGGGTTAAGTGGGTGCCTTGGGTGGCATGTGGAAATCTAGTGGGTTGCCTTGGGTGGCAATAGAAAATACGATTAGAATACTTAACCAAGTGGAAACATGTAATTAAACATGATAAAGGGTTAAGTGGGATGCACTAGAAAAGAGACAAGCTTAGGTGGGTAGCTTGTGGGGGCCCATTTCAACCAATATCCCAAACGTATCTTAGTGGGCTCGACTCTAGTCGAGTGACGGGACACGCATATTGGGCTTGACTATAAGAGGCCAAAACGGGGTAGCAGTGGCAACGCGAGTCCAACGGGTTTCATATGCGTGTGTGGACCCGGGCTGGTAGGTAAGACGTTGTTGCATCGTGTAGGTATGACCGTGCACCATTTGTTGTATCAGGTTGCCACTTTGGGGAGTGATACACCCCATTGTGGGGCCAGCACGGATATCTACGGTAGGGAGCCGATCGCTTGGGAGTAGTGGGTACACCTAGTAAAGATAGGGGCAGACGGCACCTATGTAGGGGTACACGAAACTACTGGGTAAATTTTCTAAGTCCTTGGAAGGGATCAACCTTTAAGTAGGAATGACTGGTGTGGTGCAGTGTAGTAATTATCCTTGGGTGGGTAAATGCGTCTGTACGGTTATCTTAGTTTATCCTAAGTCTACCAAGCTGCTTAGTGTAGCCATTCATCCCCAGACATTACCGTATGTCAAGTTTATGTCTTCTCTGGTTACTTTAATGATTGTATTGTTAAAGTTATAGGACTCGCTCAGACTTATGTCTGACCCCGTTGTTTTTATCTTTTTTTTCCCAACCCTCAGGTTCTCAGAGTGGGCCCAGTACGAGTGGGCTTTGATCAGGCTGCTTTTCATTACTCTCTTGGAGCTTGGACCCTAAATGTAGAGCTCAGCTTACCCTTTTCTTTTATGGCTATCAGTTCATGTATTGGGATTATGTATTTTCATTTAGCAAGAATGGATATTTGTACTTAACTCTTATTATGGTTTTGTGATGTAACCAGACATGTTATACTTTCCGCTGCATTGAAATGTTGTTTGAAATTTTCAAGTATTACTTATATCTGTCTTGCTGTAATTTCTCTGTTCTATATTCACTAAAATACTCCGCCGATGTTATGGCATTCCCTTAGAGAGTGATCATAGCAGGAGTGGGGCGTTACACGTGGTATTAGAGCAAAGGTTACCGGAACAGATAAAATTTTTAGAAAACTATTTTTCTAAAAACATTTTTGGAAGAGGTATTTTCAAAAACATGTCTTTAAAGAGAAAGGTTTTTGAAAGAAAAGCATAATCCCCAATAGCCATATCTTTATCTTTCGAATTCCCCGTTTTGAATCATTCCTTTTTCGTTTCAGCATGGCTGAGGATCTTAACTTTCCGGAGGGTGTGACGGTACCAGTATGGTATAGGAGATTGATGGAGGCTAGGGCCACCACTTCGGGTCCAGCAAATGTTCCTCCACCAACCGTAGCACCCGATCTTCCGCCTCCCCCTCCTCCTCGCACGGATACTTTTGCTAAGACTTGCAAGGAATTTAAAGCTATGGGAGGGAAACCTTTTCAAGGATCTGAAACTTTTGTGGAGGCTAGAGATTGGCTTAAGGAGGTGGAAGAGTTGATAGATATCTTTGAGATGGAAGAAGGAAAGAAAGTCAAGTTAGCTGCTTGGTTAATGAAGGGAGAGGCCTCATTCAGGTGGGAGGTCACTAATGGAGAATGCCCCGTTGACTCTTGAGCGGATTTTAGGCAGCGATTTGTGGCAAAGTTTCTCTCAAGGGCGGAGGAAAACTTGTATATGGAAAGATTCTTGACTCTAAAGCAAGTAAATCTCTCAGTGAAAGAATATGTCAACAAGTTTAATCAATTGGCAAGGTTCGGCCTAGACATGATGAATACACCGGAGAAGAAGGCTTTGAGGTTCGTGAAAGGCTTGAATGAACCGATGCATGGGTTGGCTATGACTCATATCCCTATGGGGCCACCTTTGAGAAGCTAGTTGACATGGCACTCATGCATGAAGAAGAGAAGGGTCCCAATGCTAATAAGGCACCCGAGAAGAAGGGAGATCAAAAGAAACCTCAGCAACAACAGCAAAACAAAGGTGGGAGAGGCAATGGTGGCAAGGGCAAGAAGAAGAAGTGTTTCAATTGTGGGACACCTGGCCACCTAAGCAAGGATTGTCGCAAGAAGAAGAAGACTGGCTGCTTCCACTGTGGCGAAGCAGGGCATCTAGTGAAGGATTGCCCTAAGAAGGGGCAAAGGACGGGAACTACCTCAGGAGGACAGGTGCAAGCTCTTATGGCACCGGGTCAGGCTAGGGGGCAAGTACAGGCTCTCGCGGTTCCACCGATTCAAGAGAGAGGTAGAACTATTTCCGTTGAAAGTCTGGTTTTTCTATTTGATCATCCTGTCCGTACATTGTTTGATTCAGGCGCATCGCATTCGTTTATCTCATCATCATTAGTTGAGTCACTGCACTTAGACACCAGTCTGGTAGATGATCCCTTGGTTGTTTCAAACCCAATTGGGGGCTCCACTTATTTGTCCATGATATGTTTGGGTTTGAAGATTTCTATACTTAGCATTGAGTTTAGATGTGATGCTTTTGTTTTGGGCTTCACGGGCTATGGGTTGATTTTGGGCATGGACTGGTTATCCAGTAAGGGTGCCGTTCTTGATTGCGAAAGGAGAGTTGTTAGGCTCATGACCCGCTTGGGTAACACTCTCGAGATCTCTTGTAATCCCAGGGATTCTGTTATGCTAAGTTATCTTGAATCGCTTGACGCTTCGGTTGAGAGTTGGCAATCTGTTAGAGTGGTCCGGGAATACTCGGATGTGTTTGAGGAGGTGAAGGGCTTACTTCCGAAGCGGGAGATTGACTTCCGAATATATCTAGTGGATAATGCTAAACCTGTATCTTTACCAGTGCGCCACATGGCTCCTCGTGAGAGGAGGGAACTCCATAAGCAAGTAGGGGAGTTGCTTGAGAAGGGGTTCATAAGACGAAGTATATCGGAGTGGGGTGCTCCAGTAGTTTTTGCTACGAAGGCGGATGGGTCCCTCAGACTTTGTGTAGACTATAGAGAACTCAACAAGCTCACAAAGAAGAATAGACACCCATTGCCGAGGATTGATGATCTTTTCGATCAGTTGGTTGGCGCTTCAGTATTCTCTCAGTTGGACTTAGCCACGGGGTTTCATCAGTTGAGGGTGGCTGAGGATAACATAGACAAGACTGCCTTTAGGACTCCGGATGGTTTCTATGAGTGGCTGGTGATGCCATTTGGGTTGACGAACGCCCCTGCATACTTTGTTGATCTGATGAGTAGGGTGTTCAGGGAGTTCCTTAATAAATTCGTGGTGGTCTTTGTGGATGATATCTTAGTATTTTCTAAGAGTGAAGAAGAGCATGCCCTACATCTTGGGGAGGTGTTGAAGACTCTTCGAGCACATAGCCTTAAGGCTAAATTCTCTAAATGTCACTTCTGGAGGAAGGAGGTGCGGTTCTTGGGGCACGTGGTCTCCAAGGAAGGGATAGCTGTGGATCCCGCGAAGGTAGTATCAATTCAAGATTGGAAGATTCCTAGAAATGCTACCGAAGTAAGAAGTTTCTTAGGGTTGGCGGGTTACTATAGGAAGTTTATCAAAGACTTCGCAAAGATATCAGCCCCATTAACCCGCTTAACGAAGAAGAATCTTGTTTTCACATGGGACGTAGATTGTGATGATGCGTTCCGACGGTTAAAGAGAGCTTTAACCACTGCTCCAGTTTTAGTGTTGCCAGATGGGAGCAAGCCATTTGTTATCTATACTGATGCTTGTGGGACAGGACTGGGCGCAGTCTTAATGCAAGAGGGAAGGGTAATAGCCTATGGTGGAAGGCAGTTGAGAGTGCATGAGAAAAATTACCCTACCCATGATTTAGAGTTGGCCGCTATTGTTTTTGCACTTAAGATTTGGCGCCATTATCTTCTTGGTGAGAGATTCGAATTGTTCACTGACCACAAATCATTGAAGTACTTGTTTTCTCAGAAGGATTTGAATTTGAGACAGCAAAGGTGGATGGAGTTCTTAGCATCCTATGATTTCGAGATAGCGTATACCCTTGGCAAGGGTAACGTGGTGGCGGACGCCTTGAGCAGAAAAAGGTTGTCCTTGAGTCCATTGTTCGTGGAACAACGAAGCTTGGAATTTATCTCGATGTTTGATTTCGGACCTTCTATTGATTATGTACCCGTTTGCTAGCTTCCTTGGAGGTTAGACCTACTCTTTTGGGGTGGATTGGAGAAGCACAGAGGGACGACCCACAGTTGGTTGAGTTGGTAGAGAAGCTCATAAGGGGGGAGTCGTCCAGCCATTTGAGTAGGTACACCCTAGACGATAGGGGGTGCTTGCGTAGAGACGGTAGACTTTGTGTACCGCAAGACGAAGGTTTGAGGAAGGCTATTCTTGATGATGCACACCGTTCTAGGATGACCATTCATCCCGGTGGGGACAAGATGTACCAGGACATGAAGCGTGTTTTCTTCTGGGCCGGTATGAAGAAAGATGTGGCCGAGTATGTCGCTCGATGCTTGGTGTGCCAACAAGTGAAGGCGGAGCAAAAGAAACCTGGTGGGTTGCTTCACCCATTGGAAGTTCCGCAATGGAAGTGGGATAGCGTCTCGATGGATTTTATTGACGGGTTACCCAGATCAAGAAAGGGTAATACGGGAATTTGGGTTGTAGTAGATAGACTTACTAAAAGCGCCCATTTCATACCTGTAAAGAGCAAGAGGACGGCTCCATGGCTAGCTTCAGTATATCTTCGAGAGATAGTTCGATTGCATGGGGTACCCTCTAGCATAGTGAGTGATCGAGACCCTATCTTCACTAGCGAGTTCTGGAAAAGTTTGCAAGAAGCAGTGGGGACTCAATTATGTCTGAGCACCGCATACCACCCTCAGACGGACGGCCAGACTGAGAGGGTGAATCGTGTTCTAGAAGACCTTTTGAGGCTTTGTATCTTAGATTTCAGAGGTACATGGGAAGAGCATCTTCCATTGGTGGAGTTCGCATATAATAACAGCTTTCAGTCCAGTATTGGTATGGCTCCTTTCGAAGCTCTCTATGGAAGGCCTTGTCGATCACCTACATGTTGGTGGGAATCTACGGATAAGATCTTGCTTGGGCCTGATATGGTTAGGGAGACTTCTGAGAAGATTGACTTGATTCGAAGAAGGATGAAAGCAGCGCAGGATAGGCAAAAATCTTATGCGGACAAGAGAAGGACGGATCTTGAGTTTGAAGTTGGGGACATGGTCTTTGTCAAAGTGTCTCCATTACGAAATGTGGTTCACTTTGGATCTGTTGGGAAGCTAGCACCAAGGTTCGTGGGACCGTTTCCTATTAAGGAAAGGATCAGACGGATGGCATATAGAGTGGAGTTGCCCGACAGACTTAGTGGTGTACATGATGTATTCCATGTGTCACATTTGAGGAAGTGCTTACATGAGACCGCAGAGGTGGTAGAGCCGAGCTTGCTTAAAGAAGTGGAAGTAGAGCGTGATGCGACTATTCGACGAGCTCCTACTCGCATCCTTGGGTCAGAGACTAGGAAATTGAGGAATCGAGAGGTTCAACTAGTCAAAGTACAATGGGGAGAAGACGAGGGCAACGCTACTTGGGAGACGGAAGCGAAGATGCGTTCATTGTACCCATTCCTTTTTGAGGGTATGTCTTTTAACTTCTCCTTTATCGTTTTTCTAGTACTTATCTTATCTTTAGTATGTCCTCTCATTAGTACCTTTGACCTTTAGATAGGGTAAACCTATGGTTGAAACATGTGTTTGAGACATGTTATGTTTGATGGATGCATGTGGATGCAAGTGGTTGCTAGTGGTTGCTCGTGGATGCATATATACACACTCTAGGCACTAGATCGGCTCAATCACTTCATATTGCATATTGCATAAAATTGTGTGTAGGAAGCTATATTTATGGATGTGTAATGATTGTGTTATAATATGGATGCATTTTAGTGAATGATTGTGCACTCATGTAGATATTGTATGTGTCGATAGGGTTCTCTCGCATACATAATGGATGCATGGCACTATCATGGTTTGCATATGTTCATACATTAGATAGGGAAAATATACACACACTCTTTGCATATGCTCATACATCATTAGAAATTGTTTTAAGGACAATGGATGCCCGTGTTTGATGGATTGAGTAGATGGTTGTTTGGATGGTAGGATATGCATTCTCCTTAGCTTAGAGATTTCGGGGACGAAATCCTTTAAGGAGGGGAGAATGTAACACCCCGTATTTCAGTTAATGCTAAAATTCACTAATTGCAGGATAAATAATCTCAAATGTGAGAATTGGGGGAAACGGGCTGCGTTATTGCGTTCGTCTCGGAAAAATACGCGAAATAGAATCCGAAATTTTGTAAATCGGAGTCCGTACGGCCCAATGAAGTTTGCAGAAAAATTCAAAGTTAAAAACAGATTTAAAAATTCAAATTCAGATTTTTAATTTCAACCAGCGGGGCCAGGCGGGAAAGTTCCCGCCCTAGCCATGTCGACAGGCCTGTCGACTGGGGAGTCGACTGCCCTGTCGACTTGCCTGTCGACACGGGGTGTCGAGCCACTTGGCCTGGGTGCACCAGGTCTGGTTTTCTGGCTAGGGCTGGGCTGTGTTCTAGAGACTTCCTAAATCTGACGGACCTAATCTAACCTAGGGCTAATCCTATGGTCTAAAACACACCCTAATCCTATAAATATACCCTAATGCAAGCCTAATCCATACTAAAAATAGAAATGATGCCATCATGCCGCCAAAATCAAACTTAAGAGGAGCCTCCACTAATTTATGAAGGAAGTTGCAAGCTAATCAACCTCTAATCATCACCATCTTCAAATATAGCAACTAGTTCTACTTCATAAGTTTGCTAATCTTGGTTTTGGTGAGTTTCTATCACTTTGACAACCAATTGCTAAATTAAGTAGATGAGATATGATGAGATCATGTGGTTTTGTATGCGGATTAGTGGGTTTTAAGTCATATGATATGATGTTAGTTTGCTAATCTATGTTTGATGTTAACCCTATGTTTATGCAAGTTATGTATGTGGGTTTATGCAAGTTATGTATGTGGGTTTATGCAAGTTAAGTATGTGGGTTTATGCAAGTTATGTATGTGGGTTTATGCAAGTTAAGTATGTGGGTTTATGCAAGTTAAGTGGTTGATTTTATGCATACTAAGTATTTCATTTTATGCATGCTAAGTGTTTGGTTTTATGCATGCTAAGTACTTGATTTCATGCATACTAAGTATTTGATTTTATGCATGTTAAGTGTTTGGGTTTATGCATGCTAAGTACTTGATTTCATGCATGCTAAGTGGTTGGTTTTATGCATACCTTATGACATGCAAGTTTACCCTTTTTAAATAAGTTGCAAGATGATACCTTTGTATGCTATGCATACATATGCATGTTTACCCTATTTTATGATGCAAGTCACATATGCAAGTTCACCCTTTTGTGTAACCTATGAACACTTATGCAAGTTACCTTTATATGACATATGTGTACACATGCAAGTTGGGTTATTTAATGATGCTAGTCGGGTTTACTATCATGATGCAAGTTGACACCTTTTAAATCCATGTAAAAGCCAACGTTGTGCTAAGATTGAACCCATTACATTTGTAGTGAATCTTCCCATTTATATGACAAGTTATGAGAACGAGTTACGTGGGAAACGATGGGGTTAATATGCATGTTAATAAAAATGTGTATAACATAAAAGGAATGGACATAATTGGGAATTTACCTATTAAGTTAGGTCTACCCATATTATGGAGTTGGGAATTTACCTATTAAGTTAGGTCTACCCATACTATGGAATTGGGAATTTACCTATTGAGTTAGGTCTACCCATATTCTTAAAATTGTGAAATTAATTAGGGATAATTAATATAAATTATGGGGGTGATTAATTAGGAGTAATTAATCGACTAAGACACGAGGTTGGACCCTTTTGTAGCATAAGACTACCCGGAACCGACCGACAAATCCAGCAGCTACAAATGATTGGCCCAATGTGAGAGGTCTTAGGCATAAACTAAATACGTGACAAGTGTAAAGACACGAGGTTAGACCCTGTTATGGTGTAAGGCTGCCCGGAACCGACCGGCAAATCCAGCTGCCATAAAAGACGGTCTAATGTGAGAGGTCTTTACAAGGGTTACGTTCTTAATCAATTAAGAAACACTTAACCAGATAAGCATGTAGTGGGGCATGAGGGGTTAAGTGGGTGCCTTGGGTGGCATGTGGAAATCTAGTGGGTTGCCTTGGGTGGCAATAGAAAATACGATTAGAATACTTAACCAAGTGGAAACATGTAATTAAACATGATAAAGGGTTAAGTGGGATGCACTAGAAAAGAGACAAGCTTAGGTGGGTAGCTTGTGGGGGCCCATTTCAACCAATATCCCAAACGTATCTTAGTGTGCTCGACTCTAGTCGAGTGACGGGACACGCATATTGGGCTTGACTATAAGAGGCCAAAACGGGGTAGCGGTGGCAACGCGAGTCCAACGGGTTTCATATGCGTGTGTGGACCCGGGCTGGTAGGTAAGACGTTGTTGCATCGTGTAGGTATGACCGTGCACCATTTGTTGTATCAGGTTGCCACTTTGGGGAGTGATACACCCCATTGTGGGGCCAGCACGGATATGTATGGTAGGGAGCCGATCGCTTGGGAGTAGTGGGTACACCTAGTAAAGATAGGGGCAGACGGCACCTATGTAGGGGTACACGAAACTACTGGGTAAATTTTCTAAGTCCTTGGAAGGGATCAACCTTTAAGTAGGAATGACTGGTGTGGTGCAGTGTAGTAATTATCCTTGGGTGGGTAAATGCGTCTGTACGGTTATCTTAGTTTATCCTAAGTCTACCAAGCTGCTTAGTGTAGCCATTCATCCCCAGACATTACCGTATGTCAAGTTTATGTCTTCTCTGGTTACTTTAATGATTGTATTGTTAAAGTTATAGGACTCGCTCAGACTTATGTCTGACCCCGTTGTTTTTATCTTTTTTTCCCAACCCTCAGGTTCTCAGAGTGGGCCCAGTACGAGTGGGCTTTGATCAGGCTGCTTTTCATTACTCTCTTGGAGCTTGGACCCTAAATGTAGAGCTCAGCTTACCCTTTTCTTTTATGGCTATCAGTTCATGTATTGGGATTATGTATTTTCATTTAGCAAGAATGGATATTTGTACTTAACTCTTATTATGGTTTTGTGATGTAACCAGACATGTTATACTTTCCGCTGCATTGAAATGTTGTTTGAAATTTTCAAGTATTACTTATATCTGTCTTGCTGTAATTTCTCTGTTCTATATTCACTAAAATACTCCGCCGATGTTATGGCATTCCCTTAGAGAGTGATCATAGCGGGAGTGGGGCGTTACAGGATCACACTTAGTATAAAATATAGTTTCAGTTTAATATAAAATGCCTGCAGCGGAATCAAACATAATATACATAATGGTGACTGAAACAGTAAAAAAGAAATGATAAAGAACCATCTCCAGCTCCATAGCTATCCAGATTGAGTCTGCTAAACCTGAATAAAAGGCTTCCTGTGTAGAAATAAGGGCACCCGAGTTTGCAAAGTGAAACAAACTACGAGTCAGTCATGGGATGGGTATGAGAAATCTACTTAACTGGTTAAACAATAATAATACGGAAAATCATAAGACCACGCCGCTGACGCGGAACGAGTTTACACCAGTGATTGCCAATGCATGTAATAAAGTAAATCTTTTAAACAACGCAATGATTTTTAGAAAGAATGAGCCCATTATAAGACTCAGGTCCCAACACACAATGCAACGCAAGCCGGAGGATAGCGTTTTACCTTATAATGGCCAAAATATGTTTGATATGTACAAAACAAAGTCGTTTGATATTATTACTAGTGTTTATATGTTTCAAAACAAATTCAATCATAAGTATCAATCATAGATGACATGGGTACCATATATCAAGTCGCCATATATATTTACAATCAAAACCACCAGATGTCGTATTTGGAAATTGGATTTCCGTCATGAACCAAGGCAAAAGATAGTCCTTACCACATCGAGACTCTCTAGCCTGAGCCTTAGGAACAGCTGCAACTGCACCTTGGATCGTCATGCCTGGTCCACACGAAGTGGATTAAAATGCATGAACACAGCGTTTCCCCGCCCTATGGGGAGTAAAACTAGTCATATCCTGACCAGACCATCGGCACCGTAGTGACCGATCTAACCGAGGTGCCTCGCATTCCAACAACCACATGAGTAAAACTTTTCAGGGCTTGTAAACCATTGACACCACTCCTAGCTAGAAAGAAACGCATGTCTCCCTGATGTCCTCTCCAGTTTCTGGTTCATACCGGGGTATGAGGCTTGCGAATTAACGCTATACACAAAGCGACGCTATATTAAAGCTATGCTTTGATCATCAACCACAAGGCTCTGCTTTTCAACAAAAGCCTTGATCACAACATCTCTACATGCCACGTCATCAATCTACAACGTCAGACACACATCCATTTACAAGTCCGTTCTGGGTCTGAACGAAACCGGAGACACCTTATTCTTCTCCCATATGTGCAATACAGGAGAGAGGCCCTTACACATCCGAATGATCAACTATTACATCCGGACAACTACCACTGTAACCCCTTCAGGGCAGCAACTCCCATCAAAGGCATCAGTAGCTATCCATTCGATGTGAAGATCATCGGTCTTGCACCGTCTTCATATCTTCGACTTCTTATCGTCAGTCAATTATTTAAAATGAGAATTAACTCGGCCTTTTCAAATAATTCACGTATATTTAGAATTCAAATCAATTCTGTCCATGGTTAAATTATTTGACATCTATAATTCAGTTCATTTATATAATTTTCATGTCAAACACATTCAACCATCAAATATCCAATAAACCAAGTCAATTCGGTTAATTTCCATTTCAAGTCGCTTACAATATTTTATAATGATTTTCCCTATTTTTAATTATTTAAAAATAGCTCGTTTTAATTAAACGACGCTTCAGGCCATAACGCGGCCCTGGCGCTATTTTTCTTCAGATTTGATTTACACATATCTGAAAATCTGGCCATGGGATCTTTACAAATTTTATATCGTTGGAAAGATCTTTTCAAAGCGGACCCAACGGTTCCAGTTTTGGGAAAATCCGACTGTCGGGTCTCCTGGTATCATCGTTTAAAGTAACGATCTCAAAACACGAACTGCAGCATCATTATTCGATTTATTTTAGTTTATATATATATATATATATAAAATTCATTCTGGCACTGTTTTTATTCAGATTTGATTTACACATATATGAAAATCTAACCGTTGGATCTTGGCAAATCTTATATGTTGGAAAGATCTTTTCAAGGCGGACCCAACGGTTCCGGTTCTGGGAAAGTCCAATGGTCGGGTCTCCCCGTATAATCGTTTAAAGTTACGATTTCAAAACACGAACTACAGCGTCGTTATATTTAATTTTAATTTATATATATATATATATATAATTCCTTCTTCGATTTCCAAACTATTTTCAATTCATATACGTTTTAAGAATAATATTTTAAACCAACAAATATTTATTTTTACACATGGATATTTTTAGCGACTTATCCATATAATAAAATGTTAATTTTATTGTTCAAACCATTTATTCAACCCAATATTTTTAACACTTCATTTACTTGACAAAAATAATGTTTTTATCGTTCAAATAATTTATCAACACGTGAATATTTTCCTAACTTCATTCATTCGATAAAAATGTGATTTTTGTCGTTCTAATATTTTTCTCAACATATGAATATTTTATATACTTCATTCTAGCAATAAAAATGTGATTTTTATCGTTCAAACATTTTATTCAACATACGGATATTTTTCTAACTTCATTCATTCGATAAAAATGTGATTTTTATCGTTCTAATATTTTTCTCAACATATGAATATTTTATATACTTCATTCTAGCGATAAAAATGTGATTTTTATTGTTCTAAATATTTATCCAACATATGAATATTTTATTAACACATGAATATATTTAAACACATGAATAAAATTCAAACATATAAATATTTCAGAAAATTTCGGCAACATAACAACAGGGTAGTTAAAACCGGCACCGTCCCGAGTACGGCTCCTCGCTCTACCTTAAAGCCTCGCAGCTTTTGACAATGGGGATTTCAATAATCTATTTCGTACGCAGACGAATTTTTCCACAAACTAACCCTATTTGTTTTCAACCACAAACAATTATTCTCAACCATTCGCAACAATCAACCAAATTTCCCATCACAACTCAAACAAGTCGTCCATGGTTTGTGGACGACAGGTGTTGGGAGTTTCTAAACTCCGTCTACAACCTAATATTTTATTTCTAAATTAAATTGAATTTAGAAATCTCACATCGATTTTAATCCTTTTGAAATTTGTAGCGAGCTTGGAATACATTCTATCTTCTTCTAGAATGTAGATGAAGTCGTTACAAGTCCGATGCCTCCTGTTTCATCGAATTTCGTCAATATAGCAAAAAGATATGATTTTTATTTGAAAATCAAGATTTGCAACACTTAGAAGTGTTATTTTCTATTTCAAAAACAAAGGTCGTTACCTCCGCAGAATCTTCAAAACTAGGTTTTCAGTTTTCTTTAAATCCGTTGCACGATATCAAGATCGGGCTACTCCACCTGGAAGAGGATTGAGAGGCGCATGTTCGCCTTAAGTGGGGCCCACTTCAGTGACCAGAATAAGCGGCGGCGGCGGCGAGTTAAAGGCCGGATGTTTGGAGGCGCGAAACTCGAGGTAGGAGCGAGGATAGGGGGTAAACTTTATATGGATTTGAAGAGGAGGAGATGAGCATCAAAAAGTTAAACTGGGGCAAGGTCTAATTCTAAGCAGTTTGGCCGGAAAATGAACGGGAAGGGAAGAAGTGGGTTTCGCCGTCGGTCTGGAGAGATAACGAGGGTTTTTGATTTTTTTTATATTTTTAATTAATGAATGAATTAATTCTATTGGAGATATATATATTATCTCAAAAATTAGTGTTTCTCCATACGAACTCCATTTCAAACCCAACGACTGTCGCCCCGAGCTAAATACCCCCATACCGGACACAATGAGATATGTTTCATAAGCCGATTCGACTATTACAATCAGTTATTTTTCAAATTAAAGTATAAAACATTCAAATTCTGTTTCAAAAGTATATTTTAATTTGCTGCGGCCACATACTAATTCTAAAAATTCCAGAAAACTAAATCTGGCGACGATACGGTGCCAAAAAAACTGATTTCGTCGAATTCTGAGACCGTTTGGAAAATGACCATTTTCTAGTCGATCCAATTTAAACTGAAATCTCCAAATGCGTTTTCTTTTGCCACGCTCACATATTGATTTCAAAAATTATGGAATTTTAACCTTAGCAATAAATTGACATCCCGGACCCAACAAAAGTGATTTCGTCGAAAACAGAGATCGTTTGCAAAATTGCTATTTTCAAGCGCTTTAATATTATTTAAAAATGGAATTTTTAAATTCTGATCAAATTTCTGCTCAAATTAACCGAAATAATTTTTTTGAATTGGTTCAAATTTTCCGGGTTGTACAACCAAGATAAACTTCATCATCTTCCATATTGAAAGACCAGATAGAACACATAAAGAATACTTTAACTGTTCCGAAATCCCCGCACATTTTATCCTTGATTTGGTTTTATTGATAGACATACCAGTTAAACCAAGGAAGTCTTTAAGGACTGATAAAACTCCAGTAAAAGATTTGGCATTAGGTTTTGTGAATAATAATAGATCATCCGCAAAGAGAATAGATGAAATTTTAGAACCTTTGCATAGAGGATGATAGTCAATTCTCTTTGGAATCATAGCTTTGCTTGAGAGTTCTGTAAAAAGCTCCATAACACATGCAAAAACATAAGGAGACAGAGGATCCCCTTGTCGTAGTCCCTTCATAAATTTGAAGTATCCAAACGTTGAACCATTAGCACTAAGCGAGATAGTAACAGAAGATATACAAGTATAGATCCAACAAAGAAATGTTACGGGGAAATTCATTTTGAAAAAAATGTAAATAATAGAATCCCAACTCACCGAGTCATATGCTTTCTGGATATCTAATTTTAGCACTGATCTAGGGGATATGTATCTTCTATTGTACCCTTTCAATAATTCTGTAGCAAGTAGTATATTATCAGAAATATCTCTATTGGGCAAAAAAGCACTCTGATTCGGGGATATGACATTAATAAGAGCAATTTTCATTTGATCGGCCATGATTTTAGCTGTATACTTGTATATTATATTGCAGCATGCAATCGGTCTGAAATGCGTAACAGCAGTAGGCATTGGAACTTTTGGAATTAATGCAATCCTAGTGGCATTGATACCCCCCAACATTCTACTATGCAAGAAATTTTTTTAATTGCCTTAATAACATCCTCACCCACAATCAACCAACAGAGTTTATAAAAATGAGCATTAAATCCGTTTGGACCCAGTGAGCTAGAAGACTTCATAGAAAAAATGGATCGATATATGTGCTCAGCCTTAACCTTTGTAATCATTTTACATTTGTGCTCCTCCGAGAATATTGGAAGAGAAATATGGGGGAATAAATCCAAATGTAAAGGATTTTGAGCAGAATTACCTAGAGATGAAGTGAAATAATCTAGAAAAGCATCTTGAATGGAGTCAGAATCAGAGCATAACCCACCATTCACATCAGTGATAGCATTGATCGATGTCGCCATGTGCTGGATCTTGAGCGAGTTATGGAAAACAGTATTATTTTTATCACCATGAATCTTCCATTTGTGTTTTAATTTCTGCCTTGCCATGCTAGCTTCAGTTGTTATTGCCTTCGCTAGATCAGACGTTAACTTTCTTTCCTGACTGGATAGAAGCTCCATGAGAGAATCATCTTGACATAACATGATAGAATTTTGCACTTGAGACAAATTCTCCTGGATCAACATTGATAAATTTTCTCCATCTCCATATTTTTTTAGCCCATATTCTAATAACACCTTTTAATCTCTTCAGTTTTTCCTGCACTATAAACATAGGATTGCCAAATACATTAGTTTTCCAACATTCAGTTACAATATTAAGAAAATTTGGATGTTCAATCCATTTGTTAAAAAATGAAAATAAGGACGGTTTTCTCATGATGGACTTGCCCCAGTCAATCACCAAAGGGGAGTGATCAGACATAGATGGAGGAGGGATAAAGCAGCAAAGGGATGGCCAAGAAGAAATAGTTTTGAAGTTCTAATAGGGTCTATCTAGCTTGCAAAAAGTCCTAATGTTATTTGTCGTAGAGTTATTCCACGTAAATTCTGCACCAGAAGCTGGAATAGGGGACAGGTTCGAATCAAAAATGGCGTTATTGAGAAGTCTTGTCCGACTAAAGGTAAGGAGAGAGCCACCGGATTTGTCAGAAGATAATTGCATACAATTTCAATCATTTATACAAATCCAAGGATGGATAGATTATTGTAAGGAAGGGAGAATGTCAAGAAAATTTTGTTTGAATGCAGCAGAGTTCTCGGCATAGACCATAGTTAAGAAAAAGATTGTGTTAGAAGGGACATGGGTAATTTCAGAATGGATGAACTGACGATGAACAATCAGAGGAGAGACAGAAAACGATTTTGGATTCCACATCAATAACAATCTACCAAAAGGCGCTTGAGATAAATTATGAATGTAACTCCAAGATGGTTGAATATTCTATATGGCTTTCTTTGTTGTCAAATGGTTTAACTTTGTCTCAGCTATTGCAATAAGATGTATATTAAAGACAGAGATGAGATTGGATATTTCAAGTTGTTTCGCTAGGGGATTTGCACCCCTAATATTCCAAAATGAAATTTATCTATCATTAAAATGATAGGGATGATGATGCTCTGGTTTTGACACCAGAAGAAGAACAATGTAGAGTCTGTTGGGAAGGCAAGTTGAGAACAGCTTGATCAAAAGAGAACACATTAGATGAATCAAGATCAAGAGCAGTAGACCCCACTTTCTTTGGTCTACCCCTCCCTCTTTTAACCACTCTATTCCTATGAAGGGAAAATAGGAGCTTTCGGAATTTTAGGCACAGAGGAAGAGGCATTTGGTTGATGGTTATGAGAAGGGGAAATAGCTAATGAGGACATTAGATTAATGTTCCAAAGATATGAGTGGGGAGGGAAAGAGAATTGTAAGGTGAAATATTCTTGGACTGGTTAGAAGCAGGAAATAAGTGATCAGCATTGGAAGAAGAGGGCATTCCAATTTCAAAGGTAGACAGATTATTTGAATCATGGAGAGGTTGAGTCTCAGAAATTACACCACCAATTTATTGAAATCCATCATGCAACTCATTGAGGCTGGCAAAAGAGTTACTAATGTCAAGAGGTATAGAAGAAATTGGGCTGGAATTGATTATCTGCATAGATTTGGAAGGAGGCTAATGAATTTTTGTTGCTAGTGGGAGTTTTTGTTTGAGCAGCAAAGGTGAATCTGGAATTCTGGCATGTTTGAGGATTCAATTTGATTAAACCATTTGATGCACTGTGTCCATCCTATGACAATGTGATATCCTTATCAGAGCATATGTTTTCTACCTGATTAACATTATCCAAACCCTGGCCATTTTCTTTTGATATTCCTTCAGCACTTTTGTTTACATTCATTTTCTCCTTTGGTACACTTTTCCATGCTTGCTTTAAATTTCTATTCCTCTTCCTATGAAAAACAGTGAAGTCCTTATGCCCATCTTTTTGTTTATCAACATTTACCACATCAATTTTCTCTCCTCCGAGTTTATTCTCCTTCCCTACAGTCTTACTTACTGTCACTCTCACCTCCTTCTGTACTTTGTGTTTTTCACAGTGCATTGTGTCGTGTCCAAAATTTTTGCAGCGAGCGCATATTAAAGGCTTCCATGAGTACTCAAGTAATACATGTGGACAAGTATCATCACCTATTACAAGAAATTCTGGCAATACTTTGTCTGGGCATACTTCCACTAAATATTTTGCATACTCAAACCTTTTCATCTTTTCAGTATTTTCATTATAACACAAGACCTTTCCAATGTGACATGCTATCCAATTAATACCTACCAACGACCAAAACATCATGGGTATTCTATAAAAGTGTATCAAATAGGAACTGATCTAACAGCTGCTTTAGCCGAAGACAACGAAGGGGTCCAGTTCGATATAATAAACATTTGGCCTCTAAAGAACATTGGATCCCTATTAAGTACTGACATCTTATCTTCAAGGTTCAAAAATTTGAAAAATAGTTTTGCTTATCATAAAACATTTCATAATCACCTTGAAGCTTCCACACTTTATCTAGATGTTGCTTGACTCCCATGTAATTGACATCACCAGTTAGAAAGGACCCTACAAGATAGTCATTCCATGATTTCGTACCTTCCTCAATAATAATATTTGGCGGAGGCACCGACTTTCCAGATTAATTGACTTTGAACTGAATAGGTACATAGTTACCCGCATTACGGGGTTTCGAATAAAATAAGGAAGAGAATTTCACAGCGGAAGATGATGAGATAGGGGGAGGTTGCGCAGGACAAATGGAAGAAAGGATCGGAGGAACAGAGGGAGGAATCACAGGAGAAGGATTAGCGTTAGGATCAGGCACAGGGTTGGTTTGGGAAAATAAAGAAACGGCGGAGTCAAAGAGAGGGGTGGATGTGTCAGAGCGAGGAATGGTGCAAGGGATGGCGAGATGTGACACAAGGTCACTATGAGAAGACATTAGAGAAACATACTATTTGTGGAAGATATTGGTATTAGTTAATTTTGTAATTTAATGAATTTAATGTTTATCGTATGCATGCATACTAGAACTGGGATTTTTTATTTTGAACATACCATTCACTTTTAACATGAAATGACATTTGTAAATATAAGCTCAATTTGAACGTTCCAAAATTAACATTTTACAAATTTTGTGTCTGATGTGGCAATGTAAATAAAGATCAATTTTGAAATAAATATTTTGACTTATTTAAGGAATAATTTACTATGGAGAATTTATTTGCATAGTAAAATATCGTCAAGATTTATTTATTTCAAACCAAAACATTAAGTATAAATGGCATAATAAAAACGTCAAACTAATATTGAAGGTTAATTTAAGTAGTAATTAATTTTGTTCAAAAAAAAATGCCAAGTTTAAGTTTATTATGTAACAATATTATTTCTCTCAGTTAACATAATTAAAACAAAGAATAAACTTTGGAGTATTAGCGATGTAACCAAACTAGGAATCTAATCCATATTTGTATAAGCAATGCGCAATAAAAAGAAAGCAATAAATTGTGAAATAAATGCACATATTTGACGTTAACATTTAAATATAATTTACGTACATAGCAGTCGAATTTGTAACAATTTGGCCGTTGACCAACTATATTCAATATTAAAACGAAACAAAGACGAAAATGAACGGTGTGAACACAAATGTAAACCATGAAAAAAGCGGTAGACAATATTTAGCAAATATTTATTTCTATCCTAGACCAATTTAACAAGTGTCCCTTCTTTCTCTAAAATAGCTCTTATTAAATTTGAAAATTTAGTCTCCCTGAAGATATGACAAGTAATAATATCTGATTTAATCTAGTATAAATCTTGCAACATCAATTCAAATATTTCTGAAACAGCAACCCAAAGATTTTGAATAGTGTGGGGACAGAGAATCCAATGCTATAAGCAATTTGGAGCGACAGATATAAAAGGAGCTCCTCACTGTTGTTGCATGGCACACCTTTCTCTCATTTCTTCACGCAACTGGTGCTCCTCCTACCTATTTTTTATATGCAAATATCCTTCCACCTAACCCATTTCTTCTAACACCAAATTCCTTCACTCATTTTCTTCTACCTCAAGTTCCGCATAACAATCTTCCTTCATGTGAGAAACAGAAAAAAGAAGCTTCACCCATTTCTTCGCACTGTGCCAAACCGCACCTTAAAGCCTTAGCAAACCTCACCACACCTCCACCCTCTTGCCATGACTCAAGCAACACCAAGACACTCCCAATAACACCTTCGGCCTTCTCTTGCTTTGAGGAATATAGAAGTGTGTTTAAGTATAATGTGTATATATATTTTGTATATACATATGGTTGAAGATAAAGGGAATAACGCGTTGTCCGTGAAATTTGCAAGCGATCATTTGCAGGCTTGGTCCGCAGTAGACGCAAAGTTTTGACAGTGAAGAATTGGAAAGCATAACTAGTGAGAACATTTATTTAAAATTATTTTAAATAAGTAGGAACAACAATTATAATTAGTTGATAATTATAATTAGTTACTCAACATTGTTGGCTTAAGAATGTTTGTTATTGCTATGAATTTGTTGGATGTTTGTTGCAAACACAAAACACTTGTGCATAATTAGATAGTTGATTAATTGTTGCAATGTTATTAGATAAATTCATATCCGTATGAATTAATTTTGGTTGTATCACACCTTGTAGTTATGGATTTATATGGAGATCGATTTAAATCTCTTTCCTATAATGATGATTTAAAAGTAAAATAAGATATGAAAGTTAATCTTGAATTTGAAATCTAAGTTGTGAATGATTAACGGTTTCCATAAACGAGAAGAGGATTTTTGAAGTTCTTAAATTGGTTTGAACTCTCAAGATTTAAAACAAGTTTTGTAATTTAAATAAAAGAAATTTGATTTACATTTGTTTCCAAAAAGTTTCATTATTATATAACCATACATAAATTTTGAAATGTAATTTGTATAACTAAACACTAGTTTAATTTAAAAACACTTGGTTCCATTATTAAAGACATTTGTAAGCTTTAAACAATTAAACAAAGTTTGGAAATATTACATTAAGCTTCCAAAGAAAATTTAAATGACGTCTTAATTGAAATTATGTGAACTTTTATTATAACTTTAAAGAGGATTGGGCAATTTTGTTTTGAATTGTTATCGAATATATATATATATATATATATATATATATATTAATGACATTTATTCTAATAACACATACATATTTATATACAAGAACGTTCTAGGGTGACAGAGAGGATAATGTCTAAGGCTTAGGTTTGGAAAATACAAGTTTTCTCCTCTCCCTGGCTATCCCTAACTGATCCGACGGACGGGATGATTATTTTCAAAATATAATTTGGTAGTTAGTTAAATTCTCTTGAATTTAAAACAATTTTTGGGATCTTACAAGCATCATTCATTATTTAAAATAATCTGAGTAAAAGATTTGAACCCTTAAATGATGTTGAACCTATTTGGTAAATAGCTAATCTATAGTACTTATGAAACGTTTTACCATTCCATGAAAATGATTAAATTTGAGAACTATTATAAAAAAAATTGGGTATAAGGCTTTTAATACAAATTTGAAAAGACGAATGGAAATGATAAAAACGAATAGAGAGTTTTGAACAGGGGATTTGTAAAGAAGAGATAAGACGGTATCCAAAAATGAATTGATGACAAATTGAAACCGGTATGGTCCATAGCTTTTGTTTTTAAAATACGCTTATTACTTGGAAAGACCGGGATTGGATTTAAGTCCAAAAACCATTCCAAGTAATAATACGACGCTATTTGAAGACTTGGAAAGGACAAATGAAGACCAGGAATCTTTAGATTGATTGCTGATGTATTGAATCGGGCCGTACACCTGAAACGAGGTTATAAGTGGCATGAGGTCTGAATATATTTAAGGATTTTCGAAGTTGTTCCATTCAAACCTAGAATGGACTTGTATGTATTGTGTGTCTGACATTCTAATTGACTGCATAACACTGATTTCTGCTAATATATATCAGATTTGTGATAATTAATTATTCCGTCTCTAAGATTTACATGCTTAGAGGTTATATATTGATAGAAATCAGTGACATGTTGTAAATTAACAATGTGGCATACTAAGTTATGGAATGTGCTAATGATGATCAAATCACATATCATGACATCGACGAACCTCACACCCCGAATTGATAGTAAACTAGCAGTTAGGTTGTATACATATCTCTACTGAAACTCGAAAGCTTCGGCTATAGATCTACTCTAAAACCTGGGAATTAGGTATGTTCGGTGTTTGGATGTTAACCGGTGATTTACCTGGTGTTTGGTGTCCGTGTCTGGATGAAAACAGTGAAATGCACCTTGATCATGTTCCCGATTGATCTTTCATGTCAGTAACCATCATATTGGAACCTAACAACCATTACGATCCTTTCGTTTTTTTGTAAACTATGTATGTGGGCATAACCACTATTCTGGCTAAGATTAATATATTTATTTGTGAAATGGTTTTCAACACTACGCACTAGTATTATAAAGAGTATTTTCACGTATGAAGGCACTTTTGGTTATCATAAGACAAAACTTGCCCATCTGGTGTGCGCTTGCATTGTGTGATGTGGGACGAGCTTATGATAGCTTTATTTTCCAAAAGTCATAACGAATTTATGTGCATGGGCATTCACATGGAGTAAACCTGTTCTGCATTAGCGGCGTGGTCCGGTGAAGCTCCCAACTTTAAAATAAATCCTAAAAATAATTTTTTTATGTTATCATACCAATCCCATGACTGACCTGAAGTTTATTATTCCTTCCTAAACTCTAGGTGCCTACTAATTTCCACACAGGCAGCTAGAGGTTTAGTTTTACAGTTATAGACCCTTGGAGCAAGATTTGAAGCGCTTTCTGGATTGGACTTTTGAGCTAAAGTTGGAGTTTCTGCTATATCATATCGCTTCTTCCGCTGAGAGTATATTTATGTTTCCGCTGCTATTTGTATGTAACTCTGATGTAATATTGTCTTATGGTATGAAAAGTTCTATTATTTTGTTCAATATATGTTAGTACCCATAACAATCCACCTTTATGAACAGTTTAAGTTGGTTTAATTACCGGCAAGAACCGGGCAAAAAGTCGGGATGTTACAAATATCCACCGAAAGTTGAGGTTGATTCCTTTTAGTAGACCAATAAAATACCTTTACATGCACAAAAATTAGAGGTTGGAAATACATTTTAAAAACTTATTCTAAAAAACTTTGCAATCAACTTAATAGAATTATCTTTTACCTATTGTTTATGCATTGTCGAAGATAAAATATAAATTGGTTTAAAAGAATGAATGGAAAGGTAAATCTACTTAACGATAAAAAATGGAGGAAGGGAATTATAAATTTAATAATTGATCTATAGAAAAGTAGGACTACTGTAGAAGGCCTAAAAAAAATTAGGTAAAATGATTGTGATAATACTTACAGAAAGTTGATAAACAAAGGAAAAAAGAATTAGAAATCTAATCATAGATTTGTAAAAATGTAGGCATAGGTTAAAGGGCATAAAAATTTAAGTAAAAAAAAGGAAAAATCACAGGAATTCAACAATGATTTGTTTTGGTAAGGCAGTTGACATGCTTATAAAAATAAGGAACATAATTAAAGATGAGTTTGATAAACAAATTGACGTTGAGTATTGAAACTCACAGAATATTTTTATTTGTAATTGTAAACAAAGGAGTAAAATGGAAATAAAAACATACGAAGAGGAAAATAAATGGAGTCAATAAATAGAAGTGGAATGAATAATAGTCACAATTGCTAAACTTAGAAAATTAATTAAAATAAGACATATGGGATTGACGTAAGTAAATTTTAAAACCATTGAGAGATTAGTATATGACTTGAGATTGAATGAGAATAAGAATTTAAATGGTGGGGAAAACGATTAAAGATAAGTTTGATAAACAAACAGATGTCAGGTATTGAAACTCATCGACAATTTTCGGTTTTGTAATTGAAAATGAGGGAATATAATAGAAACAGCAAAATAACCTGAAGGGCAAAATGAACAAAAAATTGTTCCATAAGGAAAGGGGGCAAAATTTTGTCCACAAGGACAACTTTTAGTGTAAAGGGAGGAATTATAGTGGGCCCCTGAATTTCTCCTTTTACACTAAATTTCGTCCTTGAGGATAAAATTTTGCCCCCCTGTCCTTATGCAATAATTTTTTGTTCCTTTTGTCCTTGAGGGTAAAAACCCCTAATAGAAATGAAAGCATACGAAGAGAAAAATAGATGTAGTTATTAAAGTAGAAGTGGAATGGACAATGTTTTTATTGGAGGGGTTAATGTAAATAAATTCTAAAATCATTGAGAGATTAGTATTTGACTTCAGATTGAATGAGAAATAATAATTTTAATGGTTAGATATTGGTCTTTGTATATAATACAATAGATAGAATAAATAATTTGGGGAAATGGAAAGTATGGAAAGTGAGAGTATGAAGATGCATTAATTAGCAGTATTTAGTTGGGGTGACATTAATAGTTGCTATTTTTTATTTGTATGATGAATTAGAAAGGAAAAGTGTCTCAAATGAAAACAATCGAGAGCGAATATGGTGGGACTAGATAGCCAAAGCCATTTTAAGCTTTACATATAATAAAATAGATATACCCATCTATTTCATCTCAGACATACGAGATGAGATATCAAATGTTAAGCTCATTTTTTAAAACATTTGGAAATATGGTCAGGTGTATGAACTAATGATGTCAGACAATTGAATGTATTCTAAAAAAGAGTATGTTTATTTTCGATATATTTCATATGTCTGACCTAAGTTTCAAACGTATAATTTATATTATATAAAAATTTGTTTGTACTAGGTCAAACGTCTCGTTAGTTCAAATTTCAAACATTAAGTCTAAGAGGCTCATCTGATGTTTAGTCAAACCAATCAGAAGTCTAACTAGCTTATAGAAATTATCTCAAATGCCTGATTAAACGGGTTTGGCATATTATCGTTTACATTGTTTCTTCCTAAAAGATTATATAGGTTATTTTTTAATAATGCATTCATTTGAAAAATTCATTTAGATGTTTGGCCTCAAACTAAAATTTAGAGTTTTGAAATATTAGAACGTCTGGTATAATATCCCATACGCCTATCTTTTGATATTTTTGAATGGTTTTGAATTTGCGATTTTATCGCTTCGAAACATTTCAAATACGTGTAATCATTGATAAATATTGTACATTAGTTTATAAACTTACTACAATAATATTTTCCCGCAATTGATCTTCAGTGTCATGATTGTAGTAGCTAGTTATCCTTTTCTTATCATTTGCTTTGAACATATCCAATAAGAAATGCAGTTGCGCATGTTAGGTGTGGCTCGCATTGTACGAAAGAAGGTGCATGGATTGGATTTGTAATTAGTCCCACATCGCACGATATCTTAGACTATATATATATATATATATATATATATATATATATATATATATATATATATATATTAGATTGGTGGCATGTAACAATAAGGGATTCCTTTTGTTACAATTAATTGTTGTCATGCACATATATATGTCCTAGAGGATGTAGGGATATTAGATATCCTATCAGGACACTGACACTAAGAGGGTTTCGTTCAGTGGAATGTAGTGTCCCTACGCTGAACGAAGTGCACACACATGAAGACGCTTCGAGGTGCCAAAAAATTTCAGCAGTGCAATACTTACAAAAATAAATAGTATGTTATTAAAACTCAAATAGGCAGGATCCAACAAATTTAATCATTCATATTTTTATTCTAACTCAACTATACTACATATAAAACTGTTTAATCAATATGTAGTGTTATATTAACTTTCGTATTACCAACGTTGATTTTATATTGAATTAACTTCACACATTATCTTTGTATGTAATTTATCATCAGATAATTTGTTAAATATAGTTATACGATAAACATCTGAATCAACTTGAAATTGGTGCTAGGATTGGATCAAAATAAAGATATAACATCTCAATATCATTACATGGCAAAAAGATAAGATCCGCTCACTACAATGATGATTAAAAACCTTAATTTGAAAAGAAGTCAACGATTTCTTCATTGTCTAAAACTAGTTATTCAGAAATATGCTTGATTCGTCAAGAGATCGGTGTTTACTTATAGTTCTCATTCCATCCATCGTTTTGATATGAAGTTTAGACAAATCCTCTGAGAAATGAGTGAGTTATAAACGCTAAAATTCAGTGACAAAGAAGAAAGAAATAAATGAAGAAGAAAATGAAATTCGAAAATATTCTCATATATTAGTTTCCAATTTAACTAGATGGAGGGGAGCATCATTTTAATTTTGTATTTGAACCAGTAAACTCTAATCCGCTTCGATCCATAACAAACTCCTAACTCGATTACTCCGTGACTCCTTTCTGTGATATATAGTTCCAATATTCTTATAGTTTAAACTGATAGGAAAAATCTTATCTACATAGCATCACAACTTTATCACTAAATTCCACTATTTGCTAAATTATATTTTTTTTCACTAAATAATTAATTTTGAATAAAATTTATTTAGGTGTTATTATTGAAATGTGTAGGATATCACATCTTGCCTCGAAGAATCACCCTCCCCTCTCCCTGACCTACTTTTCCCCAATGACATCCCTTGTTCCTCTTTCCCTCAGAAAGCCATGATTCTTACGACTAATATGAGGCATTGAAAACTTTTTCTCACTTTGAATTCTTGATTTTGTATCAAGAAGCGTCGTTGGAATCTAGTCAAATCCAATAAATACCGAATGTATAGCTCGAAAGCCTGTTGTTAAGTTCTTAGATGAGATTCCATTAAGCTAGCATCATAAGGTGAAGATCCGAGACCACCTTGATAGTGTGCTTTGTTATCATTCAAGATGTAAATCTTTTCTAAATGGATCTCGAATAACAAAAACGAAGGATGTGAACCTTTTTGCAGGCTTTTGAGAATGATCTGGTACTTTGTGCTAATTAGGCTCCAATAATAAAGAGACTTTACGGGGCCAGATATTTATTTTTCCACCATGCGTACTTGAATACTGCCCTAATTGTATAGTCGGCTCCATAGATGCATCGACCTATAGTGAAATGTGCTTCATATTTTAGCTAACTTTAGTTATACATCTTGAGTCCATATTTAATTTCTTAGTCATATTTGAAATATTTCATGTTTGTTTTTTCTACAGGCAATCCCACTGTCATTCAATCATGTTATTTAGACAAATATGCCGAAACTTCCCTTATGCTAGCTTCTATGCAATTTAAGCTTCGCTAAAGGCCAACAAAATCCCTGCTATCGCACATAGTACTCTATAACCGTTGCATCTTTTCAGTTTAGCCCCAGTAAATAGTTAATCCACCTTAACCCTATTATTTTATAAGATGATTACTAAATCAAGGTTTTTTAGCACTCGCTTTAGCAATAATGATATATAATTTTTGATTTAACTAATTCTTCTTTGAACCAAATCAAAAGTGTTTGGCTAAATACCTGTTTTAAGGCATATAGCTCAATATAAGTTAAAATATGTCGTAGTTACCGAATCTGAACTATATAGATTATGATATTTTTCGATTTTGTTATTTAAAATAGTTTTTTTTTAAACAAATGATGTGATAATGAAAATAAACTAACCTTGAATATTTTATTTTGTATATATATTGAGGCTTTTTACATCTATGCTATTTTCCTCTGTATCTTTGCTACAACCTTTTGTATTTCCATTATTATAAAAATAAGCATTTCAAGTGAAGTGACAGGTTTTATGGTCCAGCACCCATTAGTTAATTTTATTTTATATGATTATATAATTATTTGAATCATACATCATTTTTCTTGAAATGAAGAAGCTGATGACAATGAAACCCGCATTGCATTAGAAAACCTCTTAACGAAATATACGATTTTTAATTAAATCAAAATGATATGTAAGTATTAGCGGAAATATCTGTTAAGATGGTCTTGCATGTTGTTAAGAAAGAACAACCGATTGGGTTCAGAAAGTCACAAGTGGTGCATAAATACGAGTTGGTAGACACGTAACATCAAGATGATTGCTTTTTTTACAGCAAAGTACATGCCAACTAACATGCGTAAGCCACATACTTGGTCCGACCGTCGTTTCATAACATTGTCATTAGAGTCTAATATTGTTACGGATTGGGCCTTCCAAACGAGAAAGTTCTCTCAAAAGTTATTTGAAGGCAGTGTTTTAAAAATCGACCGCGATTAACCCTCAACCTTGAGGCGTCACGACTCTGAAACTGAAATAACCTTGCACATGCGCAAACCTGCGGTTTAACCTCAAACGCTTTAAAAATCCCTAAACCAACCTCTTTGAACCTCGTGGTTTTTTAAATTTAAGAAAATAATAATTACTTCACTCTTTATTTTTTTTAACATGATAAAATTAACAAATAATTTCATAGCAATTTTCATTAAATTTCGGATGACATTTATATTCTACGAACTATTGTTGAACTAATCCTCTTTCATTATAAAAAAAATTAGTAAATTTACAACTTGTTATGATAAGTTGTTATATAATTATTCCAATTTGGTAGTATATAATATACTACACGACAAGTGAGTTGAAGACGAAAATTGAATCCATGACATCTTACATCATGTCAAGGTGTCCTATCCAGTTTAGACAAGGGTGTTTATTCTACTTGGTTAAATTTTATCTGTATTTAAAATAATTTTATGTTTACATCAGATAAATAAATATAAACTATCAGCGCAGTTCTCATGGTCTGACCGGTTAAACCACAAGAACCTTGAACCTTCACTACCACGGTTTAACTTACGGTTTCACAATTATGTTTAGTCCTACCGTTGTTTCATAAGCCATGCCACGTATCGAAGATTGGAAGTTTGGTCCTACCGTTGTTTCATAACAATATTATTCTATACAAGCTTTGGAATTTCTGTCTTTCTAAAATCAATTTGAAAGTCAATGATGGTAACGAAAGGTGGAATAGTTCTACTTAACAGGACCAACCTATTTATTCCAATTTTAAGATATACATAAGATTAGAGTTAGGCTGGCAGACATACCAAGACCAACCTACTTAACACGCCATGCTTGACGCATAGATATTCCATATTCTTCAGTTTCAAGTAATATCATATATACTTCTGAATTTAGTTTTAGATGGAATATTAATATACAAACGTATACAAAACATAAATAACAAATCAACAAAGCCACCGACTATCCAAAAATATAACATATCTGTTATCTTCCTTAGTACAAACCGAATTTGTCAAAGGACATTGACTTTAATTAGACCGTGTTACAATATTCATATCGGAAGTTAATTAGACCATTCAAGAGAACGCATTTAATCCAAAATGTAACGTTTCCTCTTCGTGCTCACGGAGTTGAATAAGCATAACGATTACTTGTACAACTCATACGACGCTTCCTTTATTGTAATAATGTCAGTTTAATTTCGCATTAAATCTTAATCTGGAGGCTAAGATGAAAAATATAAATACTAGTTCGAGGTAAAGAAGAGCAATCTCAGACGTAATCCTCATTTTTCAATTTTATTTACAGCGCGGGTTCTGTTGCCAAAAGAAAGTCTCTTTTCCTCAAAAAGATTAATATTAGCAACAACGTAGAAGGTTTTCGCACTTGAATGATTGGAAATTTTGTTCAAGTGATTATCTTTGAGAAAAAGCTCGGTTCTTTTTGCGTGAAAGTTCGACTTTTGGAATGAGGAATGAAATCAGACGGCCTCAAAGAGGGTTGCTGAGGAGTTTCTCTAGTTATCTGAGGATCGTTTCCAATGGCGCTTCCAGTGTTGCTTCAACTGTGAAATCGGTCGGATCTTCTGTTGCCAATTCGATTGTTGATACTGACTATGATTCTGCCTGTAGTCAGGTAATTTTGGCGAAATTTGGTCGAGTCTTGTTTAGGTGTGTTTTTGTTTGTGAAGTTTTGATTATTTATTTGATAACTTGAAGTTGATTTATTTCGTGGAAGAAGGTTGAAGATGTGATAAACATGTGTAAATTGTTTGAAGCTGGAGTTGCAGTTCCACACATTGGGGGAATTGCATGTCACTTGCAATAGGGAATTTGTAGCAATGCCTAAATTATTTGTGAGATAATTATAAATTTTTGGTCTGTTCTTATTAATGAGTTAGTGGTCATTTTGGTGGTTGCTTATTAATTAAGTGGTTGCTTGTTAATGTGAAGGTAATGGTATTATATACCGTTTGCTGAGTTAGAAGCTAACTTTTCCCTTAACAAGTGGTTTAATTTGCAATTTTTAGCATATAACAAATTGTTTTGATGTTTTATACTTATATCTGTTTATGAATGTAGCAATATATGATACCCTTATTGGATACATAAAGTGTTTACAAAATAATAAAAGTGAATATGACTTTTCTGATAAACGAAGATTCTATGCTACATGTTTCCATTGTGCATGAATTGACTTTTTTTTCCCTTCGGTCATCGCATTCAACAAAATATATTGTCTCCATACTTGTTTTCGGATGGTACGTGTTGTACTCTTTTGCATTTTTGCATGTAGAAATATATGCTTTGATAGGATCTGTATAAGCATTTAGCAAATAATCAAAAGCAAATATAATTCCAATAAACCACAAGTCGTGTTGCTACATGGGCATATGCTTCATTGTGTATGGTTTGATTGGGTTCGATTCCTCTGTCCTTCGTATGTCATAAAAAAATCTCAGTCATTCATCATGACAAATTGATGAATTACTGGGGATATAATATTTCATGGATGATTGATGATAAAAAATTAACGATTGAGATTGTTGTGGCACATGACGACCGGCAAGAGAGGGACAGAGGATTTGATCTGAATTGACTCTTTGTTCTTTAATAATACTCAACTGTTTAATAGGTTTACTGGTCTGGGTTTGACAAACTGGAGTGTGAGAATGGTGCTCTTAGACAAGTCCTTTTGTTAGGATATAGCAATGGATTTCAGGTGTGGGATGTTGACAATGCTGATGATGTCAGGCTGTTAGTTTCAACCAATGATGGGCCTGTATCTTCCCTTCAAATGCTGAAGAAGCCAAGTTCATCAGAAAATAATCCAGACAACTTTTCCGATGTTCGCCCCTTATTGCTTATTTCTGGAAATGCCTCTCTTTCCAGCAACACTACCAACTTCGATGCAAGTGTTGGCAGTCAGGATATGGACAATGAGAATTCATTGCCTACATTTGTTCATTTGTACTCCTTGAAGACTCACGATTATATTCATGTCCTGAAATTTAGAACATCTGTCTACTCCTTAAGGTGCAGCCATCGTATAGTAGCTATTTCTCTAGCTACCCAGGTACTTGGTCACACCATTTTAATTTACAAGCACCAGCATCTTTTGTGTATTTAGGATTCAATTCATATTGTTTTGTTATTACCATCTGACTTGAGAGGTTAAAAGCACTTACCAAGCAGAGTTTAATCTAATGATGTGGATATGGTCTTGAAATTTTCACTCTTTTTTTTAGCAAAATTTGTGCACTATAACTAGTTTATTTCTTCTAAATGACAATGGGTAAACTTCTACTTAGATATTCCACTAGGGCAGGTGATTTTAGTCTTGACTTGAGAACTAAAAGCCGCATGTGATCAAATGCTCATACGTGTAGCTAAATGCAAGTGTTATTTATCCCCATCTTATTGAAATTCAAATATCTAAACCAAATCTTGTATGCTGCAGATTCAATGTTTTGATGCAGGAACTTTCGAGAAAATATACACTATACTTACATGCCCTATGACATCGACGGATGCTAGTTCTAGAGGTATAGGGTATGGCCCTCTTGCTGTTGGCCCTAGATGGTTGGCTTATAGTGGGAGGCCTGTTATCGTTTCCAACACTTGCCGTGTTACACCTCAGCGTCTAAGTTCAGATAAAAGCTCGTCCGAACGTGCCTCGAATGGAAGCTTGGTTTCCCACTATGCAAAAGAGTCCAGCAAACAAATTGCTGCTGGTATCATAACTCTTGGAGATATTGGATACAAGAAGCTTTCGAGGTATTACTCCGAGTATGTAGCTGATGGAAATGGATCTATGAAGCATCAGAGCTCAAATTTTGGATCAAATGGTCGCAGATCTGACATGGATATTGCTGGAACGGTATGCACTAAATATCCTTTTCTGTTATGTATCCGTAAATACAAACTTATGTAGAAGTTCCTTCACATAGATGTTATATAGTAGCAAATTCCTTTGGGTAAAGCTTTGGTAAGTTGTTTCTTCCCTACAAGTCAGGGAAAAAAGTAAAGAAAAGTAGAAATTTCGTATGAGTTGCTCTTTTTTTAGTTAGTCGGGATTAGTACCTTTTTAAAATACGGAAAAGAAGCAAAAGAGATAGATGCTGGGATTATTGTTTTACGATCTGGCTTCTCAACTATTAACAATTTTTAATGAAAAAAGCTTGGCATTGTTGCTATTGAAACGTCGATATTTGAATACTTAGAATCAACCTCTTAAGCTTACACAATTTGCAGGTCATTGTCTGTGACATTGTTCTCAGGTCTGTTGTCGTGCAATTTAGAGCTCATAGAAGTCCAATTACTGCATTATGTTTTAATCCAAGTGGAACTTTATTGGTCACTGCCTCCATCAATGGCCATAACACAAACGTGTATCGAATCATGCCTTCTGACACCAACACATCAAATTTTAATGCAACTGGAAGTGCCGTTCATCTTTTTAGGTTGCAACGTGGCATCACTGACGCGGTACCTATATGCATACAGTTATATACATTTTTCTTTTTCTTCTTTAAATTCTTTTTGTCAAAGTTTTTTCCATTTCTTACCAAAAAACAGGTTATTCAAGATATCAGCTTTAGTGATGACAGCCAATGTATTATTATCAGCTCATCTAGAGGAACCAGTCATCTGTATTCAGTTTCTGATACCATAGTTGGATCAAATGCAACAGCAATCATGGAGTCACAAAGCTCAATGTCAGCTTTAGTCACATTATCACCAACAAGTAGAATAAGAAATGGTAACAGTTGGAAAGACACTATAACTGATGCAGCTGCAGTTGCTACGGGTCGGGCCAGCCCACTTCCTACAGCCATTGCATCAGTCTTTCACAATTGCAAGGCTTCTGAGCCCTACCCGAACTTCAACCCATTAAGGAAGAAATACTATTTTCTTGTTTATTCACCAACAGGCACAGTTATTCAGTATGTACTGAAGCATTCACCTGGTGAGGAGTCAACCTTAAGCCCAGTTTCTAATGGAATATTACATTGTGCCGATTCAAAATTAGCGGTCAAACCACTTCAGAAGTGGGATATATGTCCTAGAAGGAACAGAAAAGATGAAGGTGATTTTAGGAATGTGTATAGCGATCTTGAAAATGGAGATGGCTCTAAGCTTTTTCCAAAAGCGCCTAGAAAGGGAACAAATATATACCCTACTGATAACGGGTTTGATGCAGAGATGAAGAATAGCAGCAACACTGATGAGAATCATCATAAATATGTATCTGAGGTTGAGCTGCATACACATTTAGCTAAGGTCCATCTTTGGACAAAGCCTGAGGTACTTCAATAGTATGGGCTGTGATTTAAATTAAAGTCGAAACTAGTGATACACCTATCTTTCTAAAACATATTTGTTTTACATCTCTTCTTTTATGAAATTATTTTATACATAAAAGAAATTAGTTTAAAAGAAAAACTTGAAATCAGTTTTAGGCTGACGGACATAAATTTTAAAATTTAGTCTGAAAGACACCGAATTCGAATGCTATATAGCATCAGAAGACACCAAATACTATATTATTATTATTATTTTATATATATATATATATTAACATATAGCATAATAAGATACCAAATGGTAAATTAAACTAGAATCGATGAACTACACTAGATGGACTGAAATAACATTCATTTTTACAATTAAAGCAATATATAATTATAACTATATAATGCTTAGTTCATAGAACATTCGTTTTCCTAGTTTATACAACATATGTTTCATATGAAGAGTACATCAATATAAGATTCAAGATTCTTCAGACTAAAATTTGAAACTTATGTCTAGACCTACTTTTGTTTGTTTGTTTGTTTGTTTGTTTGTTTTGGTGAAAATAGGGATGTGTAAAGAAATTAGATGGGACCTAAAACTTAGTGGTTATTAGGAATGAATGCTGAAATTTACTAAATTAAAACTGCTATTTTTAATGTTCCATTTGTGTTGACGTTTGCTTAAATGATTCTTCAGATGCGTTTCCAAGTACTGATGGCTAAAAACATAATGGAGAAAGATTACTGTATGAGTGGTGAAATTGAAATTGAGAAATTTTCGGCACAGACAATTGAGGCTAAGTCAAAAACCATTGACTATATACAGCTACCTTGGTTTCAGCAATCTAGGAAAAGTTCGGTTGAAAATGAAAGATATAAGATGTCAAATGGGTTATTGACTTATCACAAGCTTGAAGGATCCAGAAATGATAGTTCTGGCTCCATTTGTCATGCATCTGAGAGCTCTGTAAGCAACTCTGATGAAAATTTAACTAAACTTTGCAGTTTCATAGAAAGCAAAGATTCTTTTGTAAATGGTGCTGATCTAGAAGGTTTAGAAGTAGAGGCCTGCCTTGAGAATGCAAGTGCTATTGAGGCCATGAACACGGTGAGCAACTTTCCGGATGTTGATGCTTGTATAGAATCGAAAAATGAATTTGTAAATAGTAAAAAAGGTAGTGAAAGTGTGGAAAATGAACTTAAGCTTGTGAATAGTGAAGGGCTTGAAAATGGGGGACCATCTTAATTATGTAAATATGTAGTTTGAAAGTGCAAAATTTGGAAAATCAATTAATGGAAAATGGCAATCACTTTGATTTGGACAAAAAATAAGCGAATTATAAATCCTCGCTTTTAATATTTAAAGTTAGTGTGGGGTGGAGATGAAGATATTGTAAATAATTCATTTTTATAGGATACATTCTTGTCAATAAATATTAACTATATTTCATTTATTTCACTATAAGTAGAATAGTGGTTTCCAACGGTTACTGGCCGTTGGAAAGTTATTGATAGTCATTGGAAACTCCGTTGCTATACGCAACAACAACTCTTAATGCTTTCCAACGTCATCAACGAGGACTTACCAACGACAAAAATGAACACGTGACAGAAATTATTGACCAATTAGCCGTTGAAGACCGTTCGAAATCGTTGGAAAAAATCGTTAAACGCCGTTGTAAGCCGTTCATAGTCGATGACCTGCAAGCCGTTGGAAATCCATGTATTTTTTTTCTAGAATTTAAATGTGTTTACATCTGACCAACCACAGTCTCATACATACCATAACAGCTCCATTTCGAGCACACACACACACACACACACACACACACACACATATATATGTATATATGTATATATATATATATATATATATATATATATATATATATATATATATAACAACAATACTCGCATATATACCCAATGTGATACCCACGTCCGTTAATGTCACTAATAAGAGAATGCATAAAGTTTCGTGAAGCGCAATAGGTAAATAGTACAGAAAATTTACAAGATAGATTTAAAATAAACAGCGGAAAATTTCAACTTCATTATTAAAAATAATACGTAGTCTCAAACAGGTTACAACAAAACCAATTACATCAAATCTCTCATAAAAACATCTCATAAAACAAACATCAGAGTACATAATCATATCTCTCACCATAAGCCATAATAGAATGAAGAGCAAGTAATGATTGGAAATTTTGTTCAAGTGATTATCTTTGAGAAAAAGCTCGGTTCACTTTGCGTGAAAGTTCGACTTTTGGAATGAGGAATGAAATCGAACGGCCTCAAAGAGGGTTGCTGAGGAGTTTCTCGAGTTATCTGAGGATCGTTTCCAATGGCGCTTCCAGTGTTGCTTCAACTGTGAAATCGGTTGGATCTACTGTTGCCAATTCGATTGTTGATACTGACTATGATTCTGCTTGTAGTCAGGTAATTTTGGTGAAATTTGGTCAATTCTTGTTTAGGTGTGTTTTTGTTCGTGAAGTTTTTGGCTATTTATTTGATAACTTGAAGTTGATTTATTTCGTGGAAGAAGGTTGAAGATGCGATAAACGTGTGTAAATTGTTTGAAGCTGGAGTTGCAGTTCCACAGATTGGGGGAATTACATTTCACTTGCAATAGGGAATTTGTAGCAATGCCTAAATTATTTGTGAGATAATTATAAATTTTTGGTCTGTTCTTATTAATGAGTTAGTGGTCATTTTGGTGGTTGCTTATTAATTAAGTTGTTGCTTGTTAATGTGAAGGCAGTGGTATTATATACCGTTTGCTGAGTTAGAAGCCAACTTTTCCCTCAACAAGTGATTTAATTTGCAACTTTTAGCATATAACAAATTGCTTTGATGTTTTATACTTATATCTGTTTATGAATGTAGCAATATATGATACCCTTATTGGATACATAAAGTGTTTACAAAATAATAAAAGTGAATATGACTTTTCTGATAAACGAAGATTCTATGCTACATGTTTCCATTGTGCATGAATTGACTTTTTTTTTTTCCTTCGGTCATTGCATTCAACAAAATATATTGTCTCCATATCTGTTTTCGGATGGTACGTGTTCTCTTTTGCATTTTTGCATGTAGAAATATATGCTTTGATAGGATCTGTATAAGCATTTAGCAAATAATCAAAAGCAAATATAATTCCAATAAACCACAAGTCGTGTTGCTACATGGGCATATGCTTCATTGTGTATGATTTGATTGGGTTTGATTCCTCTGTCCTCCATATGTCATAAAAAAATCTCAGTCATTCATCCTGACAAATTGATGAATTACTGGGGATATAATATTTCATGGATGATTGATGATAAAAAATTAACGATTGAGATTGTTGTGGCACATGACGACCGGCAAGAGAGGGACAGAGGATTTGATCTGGAATTGACTCTTTGTTCTTTAATAATACTTAACTGTTCAATAGGTTTACTGGTCTGGGTTTGACAAACTGGAGTGTGAGAATGGTGCCCTTAGACAAGTCCTTTTGTTAGGATATAACAATGGATTTCAGGTGTGGGATGTTGAGAATGCTGAAGATGTCAGGCTGTTAGTTTCAACAAATGGCGGGCCTGTATCTTCCCTTCAAATTCTGAAGAAGCCAAGTTCATCAGAAAATAATCCAAACAACTTTTCCAATGTTGCCCCTTATTGCTTATTTCTGGAAATGCCTCTCTTTCCAGCAACACTACCAACTTTGATGCAAGTGTTGGCAGTCAGGATATGGACAATGAGAATTCATTGCCTACATTTGTTCATTTGTACTCCTTGAAGACTCACGATTATATTCATGTCCTGAAATTTAGAACATCTGTCTACTCCTTAAGGTGCAGCCATCGTATAGTAGCTATTTCTCTAGCTACCCAGGTACTTGGCCACATGCCATTTTAATTTACAAGCACCCGCATCTTTTGTGTATTTAGGATTCAATTCATATTGTTTTGTTATTACCATCTGACTTGAGAGGTCAAAACACTTACCAAGCAGAGTTTAATCTAATGATGTGGATATGGTCTTGAAATTTTCACTCCTTTTTGGCAAAATTTGTGCACTATAACTAGTTTATTACTTCTAAATGACAATGGGTGAACTTGTACTTAGATATTCCACTAGGCAGGTGATTTTAGTCTTGACTTGAGAATTAAAAGCTGCATGCGATCAAATGCTCATACGTGTAGCTAAATGCAAGCGTTATTTATCCCCATCTTATTGAAATTCAAATATGTAAACCAAATCTTGTATGCTGCAGATTCAATGTTTTGATGCAGGAACATTTGAGAAAATATACACTATACTTATGTGCCCTATAACATCGACGGATGCTAGTTCTAGAGGACCGGTATAGGGTATGGCCCTCTTGCTTTTGGCCCTAGATGGTTGGCTTATAGTGGGAGGCCTGTTATCGTTTCCAGCACTTACCGTGTTACACCTCAGCATCTAAGTTCAGATAAAAGCTCGTCTGAATGTGCCTCGAATGGAAGCTTGGTTGCCCACTATGCAAAAGAGTCCAGCAAACAAATTGCAGTTGGTATCATAACTCTTGGAGATATTGGATACAAGAAGCTTTCGAGGTATTACTCCGAGTATGTAGCTGATGGAAATGGATCTATGAAGCATCAGAGCTCAAATTTTGGATCAAATGGTCGCAGATCTGACATGGATATTGCTGGAACGGTATACTCTAAATATCCATTTCTGTTATGTATCCGTAAATTCAAACTTGTGTAGAAGTTCCTTCACATAGATGTTACATAGTAGCAAATTCCTTTGGGCAAAGCTTTAGTAAGTTGTTTCTTCCCTACAAGCCAGGGAAAAAAGTAAAGTTGAAATTTCTTATGAGTCGCTCTTTTTTTAGTTAATCGGAATTAGTACCTTTTTAAAGTACGAAAAAGAAGCAAAAGAGATAGATGCTGGGATTATTGTTTTACGATCTGGCTTCTCAACTATGAACAACTTTTAATGAAAAAAGCTTGACAATGTTGCTATTGAAATGTCGATATTTGAATACTTAGAATCAACCTCTTAAGCTTACACAATTTGCAGGTCATTGTCCGTGATGTTGTTCTCAGGTCTGTTGTGCAATTTAGAGCTCATAGAAGTCTCAATTATTGCATTATGTTTTAATCCAAGTGGAACTTTATTGGTCACTGCCTCCATCAATGGCCATAACATAAACGTGTATCGAATCATGCCTTCTGATTGAAGGTGATGAGAAGTGCATCACAAAATCGAAGAGAAGTGCTTTGATTATTATCTCAACAACTTTGATTCAAGGGGGTGTGTTAAAGTTATATTGTTGCTTCAAAGTTGTGGAGTGATGAAAAGATAATAAGTCTCACATCGGGAAATATTCAACTAAGATCCTGGATAAATATTAGGAAGCTATAGTTCATAACAACCAATTGGTTTTGTGAACAAACTATGCAGTTATCCAAACTATGGATTTCAACAAGCGGTATCAGAGCTATTTTTTCCAGCTCCAGGCGCGTATGCTTCTCCCGCAAACTAGACGAAGCCCTTCTTGTGGATGACACTCTGCAAATTGTCTTGATCTCCTTTTTCTCTAGGCGCGGTACGCTTCCTCCCGCAAACCAGACGAAGCCCTTCTTGTGGATGGCACTATGCAGATTGTCTTGATCTCCTTTTCCTCTAATTTACGAATATCCAAAATAAAATCACCGTCCCCTGATATAAGGATGACAGTAGCTGGTGTCATGAGATTATCCATGGCCTTCTTTATTGTCTCATCCGCTGTCTACTTTGTGCAACTACCGGTGTTGAAAAACTTGAAGCCTGCTTGATTTAAACGCTGCATCTGATCGGAAGTCAATAGTTAGTTGTTTCCGTGTGCTTCACAAGCTTTTATCTCCGGCTTGTTGACATCAAGTTCAACTTGAATTGCAGATTGTATCCTGCGAACTAAGCTATGTTCGCCCGTGTGATTAGACACTGAAACATTCTCAATGTCCCAATAGACGAAAAATGGTCCAAGTTTGATGTCCGACTTTTCCATGTTTAATGATGTTCTCTTCCTTGGAGATTTAGCCTTGATCACCTTTTTTTTAGTTGCTGAGTTCCGCCTGTTTCGCGATACAGAAATTCTCAACGATCTGCTCATCGTGGGTCTCGACATTTGTTCGAAATTAGCGGTTGAAGGAAACGTGCGCCTCAGATTTAGTTGTGCATAGCCGCATATGGGGGGAAGAACTACATGTGTTGGACGGAGCTGCATGTCGATTTTCTTTATCAATTTGTTTCTGTGCGCCCTCATTGACATCGGATGGAACCGCACAGAAACAAATTGATAAAGAAAATCGACATGCAGCTCCGTCCAACACATGTAGTTCTTCCCCCCATATGCGGCTATGCACAACTAAATCTGAGGCGCACGTTTCCTTCAACCGCTAATTTCGGACAAATGTCGAGACCCATGATGAGCGGATCGTTGAGAATTTCTGTATCGCGAAACAGGCGGAACCCAACAACTAAAAAAAAAAGATGATAAAGGCTAAATCTTCAAGAAAGAGAACATCATTAAACATGGAAAAGTCGGACCTCAAACTTGGACCATTTTTCGTCTATTGGGACATTGAGAATGTTCCAGTGCCCAATCACACGGGCGAACATAGCTTAGTTCGCAGGATATAATATGCAATTCAAGTTGAACTTGATGTCAACAAGCCGGAGATAAAAACTTGTGAAACACACGGAAACAACCAACTATTGACTTCCGATCAGATGCAACGTTTAAATCAAGCAGGCTTCAAGTTTTTCAACACCGGTAGTTGCATATAGCAGGCAGCGGATGAGAGAATAAAGAAGGCCATGGATAATCTCAGGGCACCAGCTACTGCCATCCTTATATCAGGGGACGGTGATTTTATTTTGGATATTCGTAAATTAGAGGAAAAGAAGATCAAGACAATCTGCATAGTGCCATCCACAAGAAGGGCTTCGTCTGGTTTGCGGGAGGAAGCGTATCGCGCCTAGAGAAAAAGGAGATCAAGACAATTTGCAGAGTGCCATCCACAAGAAGGGCTTCGTCTAGTTTGCGGGAGAAGCATATCGCGCTTGGAGCTGGAAAAATTAGCTCTGATACCACTTGTTGAAATCCATAGTTTGGATAACTGCATAGTTTGTTCACAAAACCAATTGGTTGTTGTGAACTATAGCTTCCTAATATCTATCCAGGATCTTAGTTGAGTATTTTCCGATGTGGGACTTATTATCTTTTCATCACTCCACAACTTTGAAGCAACAATATAACTTTAACAAGCTGCAGTTGCTACGGGTCGGGCCAGCCCACTTCCTACCGCCATTGTATCAGTCTTTCACAATTGCAAGGCTTCTGAGCCCTACCCGAACTTCAACCCATTAAGGAAGAAGTACTATTTCTTGTTTATTCACCAACAGGCGCAGTTATTCATTATGAACTGAAGCATTCACCTGGTGAGGAGTCAGTCTTAAGCCCAGTTTCTAATGGAATATTACATTGTGCCGATTCAAAATTAGTGGTCAAAGCACTTCAGAATTGGGATATATGTCCTAGAAGGAACAGAAAAAATGAAGGTGATTTTAGCAATGTGTATAGTGATCTTGTAAATGGAGATGGCTCTAAGCTTTTTCAGAAAGTGCCTAGAAAGGGAACAAATATATATCCTACTGATAACGGGTTTGATGCAGTGGTGAAGAATAGCAGCAACGCTGATGAGAATCATCATAAATATATATCTGAGGTTGAGCTGCATACACATTCATCTAAGGTCCATCTTTGGACAAAGCCTGAGGTACTTCAATAGCATGGGCTATGATTTAAATTAAAGTTGAAACTAGTGATACACCTATCTTTCTAAAACATATTTGTTTTACATCTCTTCTTTTATGAAGTTATTTTATACATAAAAGAAAAACTTGAAATCAATTTTAGGCTGACGGACATAAATTTTAAAATTTAGTCTGAAAGACGCTGAATTCGAATGCTATATAGCATCAGAAGACACCGAATGCTATATTATTATATTAACATATAGCATCATAAGACACCAAATGCTAAATTAAACTAGAATCGATGAACTACACTAGATGAACTGAAATAACATTCATTTTTACAATTAAAGCAATATATAATGGAAACCATATAATGCTTAGTTCATAGAGCATTCGTTTTCCTAGTTTATACAACACATGTTTCATATGAAGAGTACATCAATATAAGATTCAAGATTCTTCAGACTAAAATTGGAAACTTATGTCTACACCTACTTTTTTTTTTTTTTTTTTTTTTTTTTTTTTGTGTAAACAGGGATGTGTAAAGAAATTAGACGGGACCTAAAACTTAGTGGGTATAAGGAATGAATGCTGAAATGTACTAAATTAAAACTGCTATTTTTAATGTTCCATTTGTATTGACTTTTGCTTAAATGATTCTTCAGTTGCATTTCCAAGTACTGATGGCTAATAACATAATGGAGAAAGATTTCTGTGTGAGTGGTGAAATTGAAATTGAGAAATTTTCGGCACAGACAATTGAAGCTAAGTCAAAAACCATTGACTATATACAGCTACCTTGGTTTCAGCAATCTAGGAGAAGTTCGGTTAAAAATGAAAGATATAAGATGTCAAATGGGTTATTGACATATCACAAGCTTGAAGGATGCAGAAATGATAGTTCTGGCTCCATTTGTCATGCATCTGAGATCTCTGTTAGCAACTCTGGTGAAAATTTAAACAAACTTTGCCAGTTCCATAGAAAGCAAAGATTCTTTTGTAAATGATACTGATCTAGAAAGTTTAGAAGTAAAGGTCTGCCTTGAGAATGTAAATGCTATTGAGGCCATGAACACGGTGAGCAACTTCCCGGATGTTGATGCTTGTATAAAATCGAAAAATGAATTTGTAAATAGTAAAAAAGGCAGTGAAAGTGTGGAAAATGAACTTAAGCTTGTAAATAGCGAAGGGCTTGAAAATGAGGGACCATCTTAATCATGTAAATATGTAGTTTGAAAGTGCAAAATTTGGAAATTCAATTAATGGAAAATGGCAATCACTTTGATTTGGACAAAAAGTAAGTGAATTATAAATCCTCGCTTTTAATATTTAAAGTTAGTGTGGGGTACTTTGGAGATGAAGATATTGTAAATAATACATTTTTATAGGATTCGTTCTTGTGAATAAATATTAACTATGTTTTATTTATTTCACCATAAGAAGAATAGTGGGCTCGCCGTTGGAAAAGCTGTTAGTCATTGGAAACCCAATTGCTATACGCAACAACGAGTCTCAATGCTTTTTAACATCATCAACGAGGACTTACCAATGACGAGAATGGACACGTGACAAATTATTGACCAATTAGCCGTTGACGACCATTCGAAATCGTTGAAAAAACCCGTTAGACGTCGTTGTAAGCTTTTCATAGTCGATGACTTGTAAGTCGTTGGAAATCTAAGTATTTTTTTTCTAAAATTTAAATGTGTTTATATCCAGCCAACCACAGTCTCATACATACCATAACAGCTCCATATATATATATATATATATATATATATATATATATATATATGGAACAACAATACTCACATATATACCTAATGTGATACACCACGTCCGTTAATGTCACTCATAAGATAATGCATTAAGTTTCGTGAAGCGCAATAGGTAAATAGTACAGAAAACTTACAAGACATTTAAAATAAGCAGCGGAAAATTTCAACTTTATTATTAAAAATAATACATTGTCTCAAACAGGTTGTAACAAAACCAGTTATATCAAATCTCTCATAAAATAAACATTAGAGTACATAAAATCACATCCCTCGCCATAAGCCATAATAGAATGATGAGCAAGCAACAAAGGATACATCTCAAGAAATTCAATTCCAAGCTATAAGAGAGAGTCTTACTCACCGTTGAGTGCTTCCACTCGGGAGGGGGGGGGGGGGGGGGGGAGCGAAAGAAAAAAGGTCAGACATAAAGTCTGTCGAGTTCCAGCTTTTTTTCAAATTTGTATAAAATTGAAATGCCAAAACAGGTAAATAAGACTGGATAAGAAAGGTACAGTGTCATATAAGGTAAACTAAATTAAACAGAGCAGCAAGATAGACATGAATAAACTATGATCGAGTAATGCTTCACGTTTATTTCCTAAAATAGGTATGGCTGCAACAATACTAGTATAACAGGTTTAACAGGATTAGGTATTTAACCTAATTACATATCGGTAGGATTAACAGCATGATTAAACAACAGGATTAGGCGTAACCTAATTACATAACTAGATTATGTGTTAACCTAATTACATAACAACAGGATTAGGTGTACATAATTACTACCCATGCGATCGGCTCCCTACTACGTAAATACTCTGTGTCAGCCCCGATAGTAGGGTGTATCACTTCCTAATCTGACAACTATATGACACAAACCTATTTACTGTTGTTACATCGGCCTATCTTCCCTAGTCGGACTCATGTACGCTCATGACTCCGCCGGAACGCGCCCATACCCACCTTCCCCATGTGAACCTCTTAATATCCAGTTCAGTAAAGCGTACTCTGGCCCCTACTTACTGCGAGGTCCCTTCTAACAAATTACCAATAAGGATACTAACTGATATGGGTTCCAAATAGCAGATTGACACAAGCCAAACTACCTAAGCTTGTGCCTCCAAAACTAGGATTCAAAAGTCCCCAAAACCCGATACAACAACAAGAACGAGGGACCTCTTAGCTTATTCATACTCATGTTTAACCTAGCAGGTTTATGTTTACTAATAAGCGTGGTTGTAATATTTCATCTCATTATGTGTTTACAACCCTTCCCCAAAACATCTCCCCAGATGTATACATTTTCTACAACATGTCAGTTTATTAACCTACATCTGGTATTTAACATGTCATTTACTTAATGTCTGTATTAAGTCAAATCTAACATGTCCAATATATGCATACTATTTATCGACCATGTTCCAACATGTATAGGTTTTATGCATATTATATGTTTACAGCAAGTATACACATTATCCCTCTTTATCAATTTACAACAAGCATAAATATGTGTATATTATCCTTTTCCCCAAATTGTAGTTAATCGGTCCCAATTTAATAACGTGCCTATATTCCTCTTTTTTTGTTATTCATAATTGTCCCAATTTATATGCACACTCTAATCGGGTATAGCGTAGGCTTAGCATAAAATAAAAAGGGAAAACAGAGGAAGGAGAATAGAATCAGATCACATAGGCATATAGGCTGGAAATAAACATAAACATAGAAACAGGGAAAATGAAGTTAGATACATAATACTTGTTAATTATCCAACAGTACCGGCATATGTTTTACTTATCATCACGACATAAGTGTTTAACATGTATAACATATGTTTTACTATCAGTACGACATAAGTGTTTAACATGTATAACATTTATCCTACAAACACTGCATATCCTAACCCAAATTTATTTAACAGTCATGTTATAGTCTCATAGATTAAATCTGAAAATGATAGGGAACTCATAGTGGGCCTTGGTGAAGAAGAAGTAAATCTCTTATATATATATCACAATATGCCGTAGAAAAGCCCAATCCAAGTTGTATGTATGCAAGTCCTGATTGTTGTCTCTGTAGATCTGGATCTCAGCAACTTCCCCCATTTTATGTTTTCAGAATAATTTCATAGACGCAGAAAATATAAAGAAATGGTGTTTTGGAATGGGAGAAGCCACCTGTTTATAGATTCACAGACTCAACATCATCCTTTAGATTCTAGGGTTTTAATCTTAACCGTACACGCAGTGCTGAGTCAGCAACGAATATAGTCCGAAAAACAGTCCAGATTCACTGTATGAATCCGCCTAGATCTGAAGTGGGTCGACACACCAACCCGCGGGGTCGACCCAACCGACTTTGGGTCGACCCATGCTGGTTGTGGGTCACCTACAACGGTCTGGTTTTCCGCCTCTCTTCCGCTTCGTTCGTTTGAAACTTCTGGAATTGATTTGATATTATATTCATACACAAGCTCCTTATAAGTATACAAACTTCTAACCTCCATCGCTTCTTCATACATTATCTGTTTTACGCAAACTTGGGGTCTATCTGAACCAGAATTCCAAGATGAACGCAACGGTAATGCCGGTTTCACTTAATTTTGAATGTTTAATTAAGTTATTCCTAATTTACCATCTTAATGTATGGTTATAGTGTATTAAGTTTTGGGGGTTTACATTTTCCCCTACTTAAAGGATTTCGTCCCCGTAATCTCCAAGTTAAGAAGAATGTTACTATTCTAACAACCACCTACAACAATATACTCATCCATCATCCACAGGCATCCATTATCCTTAAAGATTTCTAATGCTTATACGACAAATGCAAAGGTATTGTGTGTATATGTCCTTACACTAATGCGAAAATCAGACGGTCGACTGACTCAGTTGACCTCCTTAATGCAATATATGTTTGTGCTATGAATCCAAAATGTATGAAAATAATCCTAGCATAAAAATAAACTCTATATCTATGCACAATCATTCATCAAAATGCAATATCCATATGATGATTCACCCATTTCCATCTATAGAAAAATTAAAAATGCACACATATGTGTAATATGTAAGTGATTAAGCCGATCTAGTGCCTAGTGTGTGTATATGCATCCACGAGCAACCACTAGCAAACACTTGCATCCACTTGCAATCATCAATCATAACATGTTTCAAACACATGTTTCCAACCATTTGATTCTACCTAGGCATTGAGAGGTTCAAACGATAGGATAACTAGACTTGAATGATAGAAGCAAATGCAAAGTAAAAGCTTGGAAAAGAAGTCAAGAACGTACTTTCAAAAAGAAAAGGATAAGAAGCGTGAATCCTATCTTTGGGTTCCCATGACGCATCTTCGTGGTCTTCTCCCCGTTGCACTTTTACCAGTCTGATCTCCTTGTTACATATTTTCTTGATTTCTGATCCAAGGATATGAGTAGGAATTCTTCTCACCGATGCTTCCTTCTCAATTTCCATGCCTTCAAGTGTGCTCAGCTTTATTATCCCTGTCGTATCATGGAGACATTTCCTCAAATGGGAAACAAGAAACACATCGTGCACGCCTGCCCGTCTGTCCGATACCTTAATCCTATAAGCCATTTGACCTATCCTCTCCACTATAGGGAATGACCCTAGAAATCTTGGTGCCAGCTTCCCTACTGAACCAAAGCGAACTACATTCCTTCATAATGACACTTTAATGAAGAGCATATCTCCCACTTCAAATTCTAAATTGGTCCTCCTTTTTTTAGCATAAGATTTCTTTCTATCTTGGGAAGCTTTCATCCTTCGGCGGATAAGATCAATCTTCTCGGAAATATCTCGAATCATTTCTGTTCCAAGTAGAAGTCTGTCCGTAGACTCCCACCAACAAGATAGCAATCTACAAGTTCGTCCATATAGCTGTTCGAAGGGTGTCACGCCTATGCTTGATTGGTAACTGTTGTTGTAGGCGAACTCCACGAATAGGAGATGCTTTTCCCAAGTCCCTCTAAAGTCTAGGATACATAGTCTTAGAAGATCCTCAAAAACCCATTCACCATCTGTCTGGTCATCTGTCTGAGGGTGGTACGCTGTGCTGAAACATAGCTGTGTACCTAATGCCTCTTGTAAGCTCTTTCAAAATTCACTAGCAAAGATAGGTTCGCGGTCGCTTACTATGTTGGAAGGTACCTCATGCAATCGAACTATCTCTCGAAGATATACTGATGCTAACCAAGTCACCGTCTTCTTACTCTTAACAGGAATAAAATGAGCGTTCTTCGAGTCTATCTACTATCACCCAAATGCTCGTATTGCCCTTCCTCGATCGGGGTAATCCATTGATGAAATCCATAGAGATGCTCTCCCACTTCCATTAGGGGACATCTAAGGGCTGAAGTAATCCGCCAGGTTTCTTTTGTTCAGCCTATACTCGTTGAAATGTCAGGCATCGAGCTATAAATTCCGCTACATCCTTCTTCATGCCGGCCCAAAAAAAACCTCTTCATGTCTGGATACTTTTTGTCGCCGCCCGTATGGTTAGTCATCCGAGAATGATGAGCTTCCTCTAGCACTGCCTTTAGCAATTCCCCAATCCTAGGGATGCATAGCCTTCCATCTCGTCTAAGCCACCCTTTCTCATCCACAGTATATCTAGCAAGGTGACTAGAAGTTTCTCCTCTACCAAGCTTGTCCAAGATGTATGAAATTTGCGGGTACTCTCGCTACGTAGATCCAACTCGCTCCAATAGAGTAGGTCGCACCTCCAATGATGCTAACAATCCCAATGTGAAATCTGTTGATGGCTTGAAATCAAAGGTCGAGATGTACTCCAAGCTTCGCCTTTCTATGAATAGAGGACTCAAAGTCATCCTCCACCCATTCAATGCGTCCGCCACTATATTACCTTTGCCCGGGCTATAAGCTATCTCAAAGTCGTAGGACGCTAGGAACTTCATCCCCCGTTGCTACCTTAGGTTGAGATCCTTCTATAAGAACAAGTATTTGAGCGACTTATGGTCCATGTATAGCTCAAATCTCTCTCCAGGTAGACAGTGTCACCAAGACTTCAATGTGAACATTATTGTAGTCAACTCTAGATCATGGGTAGGGTAGTTCTTTTCATGAACCCTTAACTGTCTGCTTCCATAGCATACTATCCTTCCCTCTTGCATCAGAATGAAACCAAGCCATGTGCCACAAGCATCTGTGTAGACCGTGAACATCTTGCTTCCATCTGGGAGAGTCAGAACTGGGGCTGTTGTCAAAGCCCTTTTCAGTCTCTGAAATGCATCCTCACAATCAATTCTTTACGAAAAAGCCAAGTTCTTCTTCGTCAATCAGGTAAGCGAGGTTGATACTCTTGCAAAGTCCTTGATAAACTTTCTATAACTGCCCACCAACCCTAGAAAACTTCTCACCTCCATCGCATTCTTTGGAGCCCTCCAATCTTGAACTATGACGACTTTAGCGAGGTCCACTACGATTCCATCCTTGGAGACCACATGCCCTAGAAACCTTACTTCCTTTTTCCAAAAGTGACACTTAGAAAATTTCGCCTTGAGCTGGTGCGACCGGAGAGTGCTTATAACGTCCCCTCAGCATTGGGCATGCTCCTTCTCATTCTTTGAGAAGATCAAAATGTCATCCACAAAGACCACCACAAACTTGTTCAGAAACTCCCTAAACACCCTACTCATCAAGTCCACAAAATAGGCGGGTGCATTGATTAGCCCAAAAGGCATAACCATCCACTCAAAGAAATCGTCTGGACTTCTGAATGTAGTCTTATCAATGCTGTTCTCTGCCACCCTTAGATGATGAAATCCCATGGCTAAATCAATCTGCGAGAAAACTAATGCGCCTACTAGCTGATCAAACAATCGTCAATTCTCGGTAGCGGGCGCCTATTCTTCTTGGTGAACTTATTCAACTCCTATAATCCACATATAGATGAAATGAGTCATCCGCCTTAGTTGCAAAGACGATTGGAGCTCTCCACTCAGAGATGCTTCGCCTAATAAAACCTTTTTCGAATAGCTCCCCTACTTGTTTGCTAAGCTCCCTCCTCTCTCTAGGATCCATGTGGCGCACTAGTAGAGCAACTGGTTTTGCATTCTCTACCAAGTAAATCCGAAAATCTATTTTACACCTTGTAGGCAACCCCATAACCTCCTCAAACACGTTTGGATAATCTCTGACTATGAGTACATATCACAGAACTCCAACAGAAGTATCATTCTAGAAAACTGAGCATCACTGACCCTCGTGGGTCACAGGAAACTACGAGAGTTCTACCATGACAAGTAAAAAGTCTAACTGCTCTCTTTTCACAATCAAGAATGGCACCATACATGGCTAGCTAATCCACGCTTAGAATCAAACCATTACTCATAAAGCCCAGCACGTATGCGTCACATTCAAACTCGACGCCCAAGATAAAAATTCTCAAACCCCTACACATCATGGATAAATGATCTGATCCTCCTATGGGGTTTGAGACTACTACATGCTCATAAATAATACAAGTATTAAGGTGCAAACTATCCAGTATAGAACTGGATATAAACGAATGTGAAGCGCCAGAATCAAAGAGGGTTCTAACAAGATAGTCAAAAAGGGAAATCAAACCTTCAACTATGACTTTCCTACCTCGATCAGCTCCACTAGCCTCTAAAGCATGCACTTGCCCAGAAGTTCCTGCCCCTTATCCTCGCTTGCTAGGGCACTGCTTACTGAAGTGTCCCACTTGTGCATAATTAAAGCATGCTTTCTTCGTCTTTGTGCAATCCTTCTCAAAATTACCCATAGCTCCGCAACCATGACACATGATATCCTTCTTGATCTAAGCCTTGTCAGGCTTTCCACCTTTCTTTTGCTTTCCTTTTCGGGGCCACCATTTCTGTTTCTCGCCCTTATCTTGTGTTTCCTCGGTCTTACTGTCTTTCTTTTCCTCCTTGCCATCTTCATGCATAAGAGCCATGTCAACCAGCCATTCAAATGTCGCCCCCATCGGTATATGAGATAAAGAAAGACCTTGGAGAGGTTGATTCAACCCTCTCGCAAATCTAAGCGTCTTCTTGTGGGGTGTATTCATCAAATCTAGTCCAAATCTTGCCAACTGATTGAACTTATTTACATAATCCTTAACAGTCATTTTCCATTGTTTCAAAGCCAAGAATCTTTCCATTTGTAATCTCTCTTCCACCTGAGATAGGAATTTCATCTCAAATCTCTGCCTGAAATCATCCACAGTAGCTATTGGTTGGCCTGCTTGCGTTACTTCTCACCAGTAAGAAGCTTCATCCTTCAACTGCCATGCGACCAATTGTATCTTCCTTCGGTCGTCAAACTCAAAAAGCCCAAACACATTCTCCATCTCTCGTAACCAATTTCGTGCTTCAACAAAGCTCTCGGTACCACGGAATGGTTTTCCTCCCATAGCGCAGAAGTCTTTGCATAACTTAGAAAAGTTATCTACTCGTGGGGGTGGAGCAATAGCGGATGTAGCTGGGAGTGGGGCATCTCCTTGACCTCCAGCAGGCGTCGTAGCCTCAAGACACCTATGGCACCATGTCGGTGCAGAATGCCCTCGGGAAGATTGGGTGCCCCAGACATGCTGAAAAGAAAAGAAAAAGGATTTAACAAGAGATCGAGAGAATATTAACTATGTCTTGAGGCAGACATGCTGAAAAGAAAAGAAAAGGGGTTCAACAAGAGATCGAGAGAATATTAACTATGGCTTGAGTGGATATGTTTTTCAAAAATAGATTTTTAGTTGAAAATACTTTGCTTTTGAAAACAATTTTAATTTTTTTCTCTGATCATGCAACCTTCATCTATGATACCAATTGTGATAACCTACGTCCATTAGTGTCACTCATAAGAGAATGCATTAAGTTTCGTGAAACGCAATAGGTAAACAGTACCGAAAATTTACAAGACAGATATAAAATAAGTAGCAGAAAAATTCGACTTTTTTATTAAAAAATATACGTAGTCTCAAACAGGTTACAACAAAACGAGTTACATCAAATCTGTCTACTAAAAACATCTCATTAAAAAAACATCAAAGTATATAAAATCATATCCCTCGCCATAAGCCATAATAGAATAAAGAGCAAGTAGCAAAAGGTACATCTCATGAAATATAAGTCCATTCTATAAGGGAGAGTCATAATCACTGTTGAGTGCTTCCACTCGAAGGAACGGAAGAGGAAGGAAGAAAGAAGCAAAAGAAAAAGGGTTAGACATAAAGTCTGGTGAGTTCCAGTTATTTTCAAATGTGTATAAAATTGGAATGCCAAGACAGGTAAATACGATTGTATGAGAAAGGTATAATGTCATATAAGGTAAACTAAACTAAACTAAACAGAGTAGAAGGATAGACATGAATAATAGGAATAAACCATGACCGAGTAATGATTCACATTTATATCCTAAAACAGGTATGTCTACATCAATACCAGTATAAAAGGTTTAATAAGATTAGATATTTAACCTAATTACATATCAGCAGGATTAACAGCAGAATTAAACAGTTGGATTAAGTAGCAGGATTAGGCGTACCATAATTACATAACCAGATTAGGTGTTAACCTAATTACATAACAACAGGATTAGGTGTACCCTAATTATTACCCATGCGATCGGCTTCATACTACGTAAATATCATGTGTCGGCCCCAGCAGTAGGGTGTATCACTCCCTAACCCGAGAACTTTATGACACAGACCTATTTACTAGTGTTACAGCGGCTTATCTTTCATAGTCAGACCCATGCACGCTCATGCATCCACTGGAAAGGCCCCGTACCCACCTTCAACATGTAAACCTCTTACTATCCAGTTCAGTTAAGCGCACCCTAGCCCCTACGTAGTGTGAGGGCCCCTCTAACAAAATACCAACAGGAATACTGACTGATATGGGTTCCAAATAGTAGAATGACACAAGCCAAACACCCTAAGCTTGAGCCCCCAAAAATAGGATTTAAGAGTCCCCAAAACCCGATACAACAGCAAGAATGAGGGACCTCTTAGCTTATCAATAATCATGTTTAACCTTGCAGGTTTAGGTTTACTAATAAGCGTGATTGTAATATTCATGTCATTATGTGTGTACAATCCTTCCCCAAAACACATGCCAAGATGTATACATTTTCGACAGCGTGTCAGTTTATTAACCTACATAAGGTACTTGACATGTCATTTAATTAATGTCTGTATTAAGTATAATCTAATATATTCAATATATGCATACTATGTATCAACTATGTTCCAACATGTATAGGTTTTATGCATATTATACATTTATAGCAGGTGTACACATTATCCCTCTTTATCAGTTTACAGCAAGCCTAAACATGTGTATATTATCCTTTTTCCCAAATTATAGTTAAACAATCCTTATGTCATTCATTATTGCCCCAACTTATAAGCACACTCTAATCGGGTATCTCCTAGGCTTCCAAAATCCTAGACTTAGCATAAAATAAAAAGGGAAAACAGAGGAAGGAGAATAAAATCAGGTCATATAGGCATATAGGCTGGAAATAAACATAAACATAGAAACATGGAAAAGGAAGATAAATACATAATACTTGTTAATTATCCAACAGTACCGACATATGTTTTACTTATCACAATGACATAAGTGGTTAACATGTATAACATTTATCCTACAAAAACTGCATATCATAATCCAATTTTATTTAACTGTCATGTTATAGTCTAAGAAATCAGATCTGAAAATGATAGGGAACTCACAGTGGGCCTTGGTGAAGAAGAGATAAATATCTTATATATAATAATATGCTGCAGAAAAGTCCAATCCAAGTTGTATGTATGCAAGTCCTGAGTGTTGCCTCTGTAGATCTGGATCTCAGCAGCATTCCCCCATTTTATATTTTCGGAATAATTTCATAGAGGTAGAAGATATGAAGAAATGGTGTGTATTAGAATGAGAGAAGCCACCTATTTATAAATTCATAGAGTCAACCTCAAACTTTAGATTTTAGGGTTTTAATCTTAACCGTACACGCAGTGCTGAGTCAACAACGAATATAGTCTGAAATACAGTCCAGATTCACTATACGAATCTGCCCAGATCTGAACTGGGTTGACCCACCAACCCACGAGGTCGACCGAGGCCGGTTGTGGGTCGTCCCACAACGATCTGTTTTCCGCCTCTATTCCCGCTTTGTTCGTTGAAAATTCTAGAATTAATTTAATATTATATTCATATACAAGCTCCTTATATGTATACAAACTTCTAATGCCCATAACTTCTTCATACGTTGTAACAACTGGGAATTTCGCTCGATCCGAATCGATCGCTAAACCGACCAAGACCGTTCGAAACCCCTGATTGTTTTGAGAACACGACAAATTGGAACACAAACAGAAGAACATTTCATTGTTTATTACAACAATGCCATCAGAGTACAAGAATATACAGAGTATGAATAAATATTACACATTTGATAAATATCAGAGATTTAAATTACAGTAAATACATAGCAGCGGAAAAATAATACAACACACAACTGAAAGAAATACACGGATACAGAGCTTTCCGAGTATCGTTCCAGCTGTAAACCAGGATCTTGTGAATATAAATCTGCAAAACCAAAACTACTAGCTGCCCATGTGGAAAATAGGGGCACCCAGAGTTTAGGTTAAAACAATAAACTCCAGGTCAGTCATGTGACTGGTGTGAGAACTAAAAACAGTTATTAATCTTTATTTTTAAAGTTAGGTGAATCAAGGGACCACGCCGTATAACACGGAACAGGTTTTTCCAAAGAATACCAGTGCATAAAACAAACAACGCAATGTTAAATAAAGAAAAATGAAGCTATTATAAGACCCAGGTCCTATCACACAATGCAACGCAAGCCGGAGGATAGGGTTTTACCTTATAATAGCCAAAGAATGCTTAGTACGCTAAATTTCATCTTTTATTATCACTATAAGTGTATAGTATCAAAACAATTTCAATCATAAGTATCAATCATAGACGGCATAAGTGCCCCATACCACTATGTCGCCATACTAGGCTCTACAAATAAAACCGAAATATCACGTATTGGAAATTGGATTTCCATCATGAGTCGAGGCAAGGGGTAAGCTCCTCTCCGTTCGAGACACTCTAGCAAATGTCTCAGGACCACACACAACGATCCTAGAACCTCCAAGGCCGGTCCTCTGTTACTTTTGAGGATTAGTATTCCTGAACACACGTTTCTCGGTCCTATAGGACCTATATCCGAGGCGCCTCGCATCCAACAACCACACAGGTAAAAATAATATAAATGTCAGGGCTGGTAGGTCACTGACATCACCCATAGCTAGAAAGAAACGTAGTGCTCTCCTTGGGTCCTTATCCCGTTTTTGACTCACACCGAGGTGTGAGACTCGCGAATTAACGCCATACACAAAGTTATGCCACACAGGCCGTTCTTTGATCATCAACCACAAGACTTTGCTTTTCAACAGAAGCCTTGATCATCTGCCACTTAGGCATGCCACACAGGCAATTCATGCCATGCGATTGATATCCATCAATATACAACCTCTGAGCTCGTACGCCTCAAAGAAGAGCGTTAAGCAAGAGAATAAATTCTGCACCGCCAAACAGATGTATATTTAATAGAAATCAATCACACAGAATAAAATCCAATGTCAGATACACAGTCCATTTACAAGTTCGTTCTGGGTCTGAACGAAACCGGAGGAACCTTATTCCTCGCCTATCCATCGATCTCCAAGTACGTCTGGACGATCACCAACTGATTCCCTCCTCTTGGGTGTACAGCCCAATCAAGATCATCAATAATCATCCAAACGATGTGAAGACCTACGGTCTTCAACCACCGTCTTCATCTTCGACTTATCGTCGAATCGGTTATTCAGAATGGGTATAAACCCAGCCTTTCCGAATAACCCGTGTATATAATAAACAAGTGTTACACAAACGCAACATACGCCTCATTCCAATTCAGAATATTCTTTATTCAAATATTCACATTCTTAGGGAAAGGTTCCCACTAATTTTATCAAAGATAAATTCTTCTAAATTTATTTTTTAATCTTCCTTTGGATATCATTTCAAACCGTGTTAGGGTTTTCCAAACTAGTCGGGATTAGCGAACCACACCGAAGTAATTATTTATTTTATTTCCCAATCACTACCTATTCATCCCATGGAGCAAAACTGGTAATACTCCATATCTAACACCACGGTTTTATCGGTAAATATTAATTACCATTTCACGTTTAAATCTAATTAAAGATTTAACTATCGCTTTGGAGCAAAACTGGTGATACTCCATCCTCGATCACTTTAATCTAATTAAAGATTCATTAAAACTCCACTTAGTTTTAATCTTCCCAAAAATCAATATCCTGTCTTTAACTGGGTTAAAGAACCAATGTCATCTAAATCACGGTTCACGATAAACCCAAAATCACTTTCCATTGTTAATCGGGTTAAAGAACAGGTGTTATTCAAAACACCGCTCACGATGAACCCCAAAAACCAATTTAAATTCAATTCCAATTAAATACTAATTAATTGAACAATTTCACTAAATCTTAATTAAAAGATTTATTCTTTTCTAAACTGGGTTCAAGTTATTTAAGACGCCATTCACGACGAACCCAAAATCCCATTTGATACTAAATACATGGCTCTGAATAGAAAATATATCGGCTTATATTCAATATCAAATTCTGAAACCAACAAATATCGTATTGGAAATAACGATATAAATATATCTTTCAAATTTCCATAACCATATCTGTATAATCACGAAATCCAACATCGAAATATTCCAAAGATAATTTCGATTCAAATCCATTCCAATTCGTATATTGGAAATTCTGATTATTTTTAAAACCACTTCAAATCCAATTTATTTATTCAAAAACATTGGATTGTAATTCTAGTTCATAACTATTTCATTTTGATAAAAATATATTTTTATCCTTTTTAAATATGGGATTTTTCACCCCAATTCTTTTTAAATCATTTATTATGAGTTTACACAAATTATGGATATTTTTAATGATTTTACCAAGGCTCATACGGTCGATTTCCAATAACGGTCGTCGAACTGCACTTCCAGTGACCTTTTCTAAATTTGATTTGGACATAATTCCAAATCCAACTATTAGATTTCAAATTTCTAATATTCATTAGAAAGCATTTTTCAATACGAACCCACGGTTCCGGTTTCAGGGGAATCCGATGGTCAGATCTCCCGTAACGTCAATTCGAAGTCAATGGTGGAAAATCGCGAACTACCGCGGCGCGGCGCGTTCTATTCAGGCCATTTAATATATATAATATATATAATATATATATTTCATCGATTTCAATTCTAAACGTATTTTACAAATCGTTTTTAATTCGTTTTTCAACTTCATATTCAATTTTAGGTCAAAATTGAATATTCCATATCATTAATATATAAATGATAATATTTTCAAAACGTTATATTTTGAAATCACTTTCTTTTCTTTATTCATTATAAAAACGAATATAATCGATATAAATATCATTCGCGTCAAAATGGCGCACATCTAATCAACACGGCTTTATATATTTCAATAACTTCGTTATTCTATTCAACAAATGAATATTTTCTTCAACACATGAATATTTATTCATCCTTACTTACAATAAAAATGTGAAATTTATTGTATAAATATTTTATTCAACACTTGAATATTTTCAACACATGAATATTCTCAACACATGAGTATCGTCAACACATGACTATTTTTGTTATTTAAAATATTTTATAAAATTATGATTTCTATCGTTTAATTCTTAATCAGACTCCAACCATAAATTAGTAGAGAACGATTCCCTAAGTATTAACCCCGAAGGCCGAAACCAACATCAGATCAATACCCAGGAAACCACTCATCTTAACTAGTTTCCAGTTAGTTTCTAATTTTATATACTATAAAGATGTGAATTTTATTGTTAAAATATTTCGTTCAACACATGATAAGTTTCAACATATGAATATTCTCAACACATGAGTATCGTCAACACATGACTATTTATTCTATTCAGCACATGAATCTTTATTTTATAATATTCTTTATTTTCCAAATTGTAATGAGGCTCAATCAATTACCATATAATGTTAATTATATGGATTCCATACAACACATGTATATAATAGCAATGATAAATAATCAACCATCATCCAAAGTGCACTGCACAACTGTTTGTCAACCTATCGATTGATATACAACTAAACAATCGGGATTAGTGTACGTCATATATCATCCCAATATCCGTGTGGGGTTTCAGTCAACAAACACAGAATATTATTTGTGCAGTTGGGCGATGTGTAAAATTTATCGTCCCAATCAATTTCCTTCAAATGGGTGTACATAAACAAATCGTCTGATTTGTAAATGGATATTTATTTATTTATTCACACTCACGTTAAATTTATTTTTTTAACGATAAATAATTTATTTCAACACATGAATATATTTCCGTTCATTTCACATCACAATCAATTTTCACAACACAACAAAATCAAACAAGTCGTCCATGGTCTGTGGACGACGGGTGTCGGGTGCTGCTAAGCACCATCTGCATAGTATATAATTTTAACTAGAAAACAAGAATTAAAGTGAGAAGTTCTCACCGAGGGTTCCACTCCACTGTTTCATTTCTGAATTTCTGAACCGTTTGAATTCCTTTTTGATTTCAATCTGTTCCATCGCCCTCTGTTCCACTCAGTTGATATTAAAAATCACATTTTTAATAATGCTTTCTATACATAAAAATCATATTTTTGTGTCCTCTACATATATAAAAAGATTGGATTTTTATCTTCACTTCATATATACAAAAATCAAATTATTATCTCGCTAACTTCTATATAAAAACCAAATCTTTATCGTTATGAAAAATCATATCCTTTTTAGCTATAAAAATCTCATGTTTCTAATAAAAATCTCGCCTTTACTATAATAAAATTCTCGCCTTTACTATAATAAAAATCATATCTTTAGCTAATTAAAAATCGAATCTTTATCATATAAAAAATCTAATCTTTATGTCTAAGCTAAATATATAAAAATCCATTTTTATAACTAATTTATTTATATAAATAAAACAGAAAATAAAGTAAAATAAATGTAAATACTCACTTTTTATTGGAAATAAAATGGATCTTCGCTGTGGGAAGGGCTCCACGTTGGCATTGGTGATGGAGGAGGAGCGCAGGCGGTCTAGGGGGAGGCGGATGGTCGGCTGGAGGCGTTACACGCGGTGGATGGCTTCTTCCGTCGATCTAGGGTTTGGGGGGGGAGGGGGGACGTTGGGGCGTCGGATCGGGCTGGAGAGGGAGGAAGGAGGGGCGCCAGTGACGGGGAGACCGGCGTCGGTCCTCTGGTGGCTGGGCGACGAGCGTGGGCGGCGACTTCCTCCCCCCTTCGATCTCCTTTTCTTTTCTTTTTTATTTATTTTGAAAACTGAAAATGAACGGGGAAGAGAATAGGAGAGGGAGGGGTTAAGTGAAAATTTATATTATTATTTATTTTTAGTTTATTCTTAAAAAAGTTGACTTTCCTTATGAACTCCAAACGAAACCCAACGACTGTCGCCCCTAGCTAATTACCCCAATTCCGAACACAATGGAATTTTTTTCGTAACCCAATTCCATCGTTTCGATCAGTTTTCATTTAAATTTACATTTAAATCATTATATTGAATTTTAAACGTACATTTCAATTTACTGGGTTCCCATACGGACTCTAAAAATTCCAAAAAATATATTTCTAGCTTCGTATTGACGATACGGTCCTAACAAAACAAATTTCATCGAATTTTGAGATTGATTGAAAAATGGCCATTTTCCAGTCGATTAAATTCAACTGAAATTGGTCAAACGTGTTTAAATACGCCACGCTCACATATTGATTCAGAAAAGTATGAATTTTGAAACCTAGCTATAATTTGACCTCCCGGATCCAATAAAAGTGGTTTCGTCGAAAACAGAGGTCGTTTGCAAAATTTCCATTTTTAAGGGCCAGATTCCATAGCGACTATTCTGAATTTTCAACTGGATGTAACTTTTGATTCCCGCTATGAAATTTTGATTTTTCGGATTCGTTGGAAAGATATCTTCAAATAGATTCAAATATTTTTGGTTTTGCTAAAATCCACTTTATTTTGAATCCTGTACAGTCAGTCAAAGTTCGAATTCAAATTTTTAAACTACCGCGCCATTTTCAATTCCTTTTATAATTAAAAATAAATATATTCGTTTTAACTTCGTCGAAAATAAATTTTCAGTCGTTATTATTTAAAATAAATCATTTTAAATATTCAAAATTCATTAAAATTGCCAAAATAAAAATTTTAAATTGGCTCAGAATTTCCGGGTTGTTACATACGTTATCCGTTTTAAGCAAATTTAGGGTACCTGAACTAGAATTCCAAGACAAACGCAACGGTAATGCTAGTTTCACTTAATTCTAAATGTTTAATTAAGTTATTCGCAATTTACCATCTTATTGTTTATTTATAGTGTATTAAATTTTAGGGTGTTACACCCAAACATGATATTAAACTCAAACCATACACAGACAGTCCAATAAACACAACATAAACTAATATATACAACATCCAACGAAACATAACAAACCAACATTCTTCAAACCAACATGAACCATCATCCGAACCAAACTGTAAACCAATGTACATACCAACAACAATATATACAATCCATCACAATATATCAACCAAATCCTCACTCAATCAATGTGGATATGTATATAACGACTAAACATAACAAATCATAACTCAAACCTCACCCCTCCAGAGCCACCAGATGTAGGAAACTGCCCATACTACTCTATGAAATCTGCCAAACTCTAGTTTAGCTGCTCTATATGCGCATCACGGCGACTATCACGCTCCTCAAGCTCAATGATCTTGGCTATAACTATTTAATCCCATCTTTTTCTTGAGCCCTCTGATATGCCTTTTGAGTTGTCTTGACCTGTAAAAAAATTTAAACTAGTGTTTCCAACATCGTAATCGTAATTCATGTAAATTTTAGTTTCCATTAAACTATCAGAGGAAATATAGTACATGTTTACTATAATTCATCACAACGTGTAATCGTTTTGAACATGTAACAGAATAATTATTTTAAAATTTAATTTGAAATTACTGCTTGGTTTCCGAATCCATAATGTTTGTTGCGGGTCCATGGATCCATGACAACATCAAAAATGGTATCCTCCTCGTCAGCATTCAAATCGGCTCGTCCCGTGTCCTCGATTAGTTGTGCCCGTGCTTGTTGGAACTTTTTCTGTTATGCAAAATATAGTTGAATTTAGATAACATTATTTTAATTAACTTATAATTTTTAGATATTATGTTATACTTATGTATGCAACATTTATTTTATCAACATGGTTCCAAGAGTATGAAATTGTGCATGAATCGTCGGTCTGACTCATCACATGCGTCTGTGTGAAAACATCCTAATAAGACATAGGAACATCGCTCTCTATCTCTCTCTCTCTTGAAATCTGCATATGTATATTATTATATTATCTATCTTTTAACAACTTAGAACTTAAAATCTTTAACTGTTTATGTTAACTAATAAATTTACTAAGTCCTCGCTTCGATGCTGGAATGACTTGGAACCTTCCTATGTGGCTTCCTCTATATATTTAAGTTGAAAAAGAAACGTTTTACAATTCTAATTTGTATATTAATTGCGTAAAACAATTTAAATTACATATATGGTAAACTTACCTAAAACTCCTCATTGCACCATCATCTGATAAAATCATCCTCACAAGCAACACTCATCCAATTTGGCTTCTTCCCATCTATTTTTAGGCCATTTACCGTTTTCCTATGGTTCTTTGCGGTTTTGCGATTTTACTGTTTTAGTGGTGCTATATGAGTGAAAGACCAACCTCCTAAAGGTCCACTACACCCTGGACGTTTGAGAAAATAAGAGTTATACATTTTTATAAATATTATAAATACGAATTGATATCCTATAAACATGATTTTTTTTGAAAGGTAAGCGCAAAAATTTTATTAATCAACATAAGATTCACAATAAGTACAAACTCCCAAATATACTAATCATATTCACTCGACTAACAGCTAACCTACACAATGTAAGCATATATCAACATTACAACAATTGCCAAATAACCAATGTGGAAGCAGGAAGAACTCTATTGATTCCAAAGCTTCAGTTTCTACTGGCTTTCCACTGGCATCAGTAACTTCAATAAAATAATAGGCCATGATAACAACAATATACTACAAGCCCACTCAATAGTAACAGACCAACAGGATCTGAAAGAGGTTCAATTGCACTGAACATCTTCTTAATATTCGAACCGGCGAGACAAGAAAGCTCCACATAATCACACAAAATACCGAAACCTGTCGAACAAAACTATCTAGTTCAAGCAGAAACACTAGCCAATGCAACAAAAACATCAACACCACCCCCACAGTTTCACTAACTAGCAGCAGAAAACCAATTATCACCATCAAGTGAAGGAGGGATCATACATGGGTCCAGGATTGCTTCTCGTATGCCTTTTATTTCTAAACACATTGCTTTCTAAAGGCTGCACATCTTCTGGTTCAAAATCATTACCCTCATCTGAATCTACCCAAAATTTACCTTTTAGTTTATTGCTCTTAGATTTAGACGAAGGTAACGATCTTGAAGAGGCCAAAGCAGCATTAACAACAAGAAAAGTCGGACCAGAACCCGAAACAGGTGGCAGCTTGATATGTGAGGTAGGCTTCAACTGTGCATATGGGGAAGACTTATATTGTGCTGAAGCAGAACTAGATAAAGCAGCAGAACTGCTTGCAGAGTTACTGACCATAGAAGATGTTTTGAAACTAAAGGATGAAGAGCAGGACATAGTAACATTTGGAGATGAACTAGATGAAGCATCATTGTTAACTATATTGCACAAACTAGAAGAACAACTAGAAGCAACAACATTAGATGAGCTCTTACCAGAATTAGCCTCAGCAGCTTTCTGATTATTTTCAATATTTATAGTAGCTTCATCAAAAAGATTTCCAATCAAATTTTCCTTGTCATCTATAGAAATTACCTTATCCATTGTAGACCTATCTTCAGTATTTAACTCAATACCATTACCCATAGTATTATCTTTAGTAAGTATATCAAACTTATTACCATTAGAAAACTTAACTTGAACTCCTAAAACATCAACTGGCTTATCACTATGTACTGCCGATTCTTTATTACCAATTTCTTTTTTTTTCAAATCATCTTCTTCTTATAAGCAAAATTAGTCCAACCATTATTATTATTAGTGGAAAAATTCATGTTCGTGATCTTCTTATCATTAATCACTTTTTTGTCACGTTTCCTTTCAATAGCATCATTATTTTGAAAATCATCACACATGTCATCCTTAACAAAAGAATCACAGTCGATAGTCTTATGTCCAAAACAATTACAAATAGTGCAAATGTTCGGTTTCTAATCATATGAAAGTTTAACTGATGGGCAATCACCTAATTCTTCTAATTCAATAAACACAGGTAAATCGACATCTGAAGTAATTTATACAAGAACTTTAGCATACCTAAGTCTTTGTAACTTCTCTGTACTTTTATCAAAACAAATAAGTCTTCCCACATGACATGCTAAACAATTGATTCCTACTAAAGTCCATAGAATCAAGGGAATTTTATAGATGTGAATTCCAGACTAGAATCTTACGAATTTGCGACTGCGTATTACCTATTATAGGATCCATTGAGTAAGAATAAACATTCTACCGTAAATGAAAATCGGATCTGAATGCAGGATTTTATCTCGATCAAAATCATTTGAAAACTGAAAATAGAAGTTTACACCATCGTATTTTGCACTAAAATCACCTTGCAATTTCCAATACCTCTTAAGAAAATTAACAACTGAGAGGAAAGACAATGTACTGTCCAAAAAGAACCCAACCAGATGATTCCTCTAGAATTTAAGACCCTCGTCCTTCACGAGATCTGGTGGCTTCTTAGGTTTTCCGTCTCTAACAATGTCAAACTGAATAGGTTTGAATACCGCAACATTCCTTGGAAGTGAATTAAAGAGAGATGCATAGTCTACTTTGATAGCAGATCTATTAGCAAGTAATGGATTCTGAAAAGAGGTCGAAAAATTAGCAGCATATGACAAATTAGGGTTATCTTTGAGAAGAGTTTCATGAGAAAAGACAGAAGAAGATTGAGGAGGTGGATCAGGAAGAGGCAAGGTTCTGGATGATGAAAGAGGTGGAAAAGAAGAGGAGTCGAAGGCAAAGGAAGAAAAAGAAGAAGGATTCGCCATAAATCGCCTATAGCAGTGTCGCCATTAAAACATTTCAGATTTGATTTCTTATAAACATGAATTGATATTATGTGTTCCTAATAAACATGGCAGTGTTCTATAAATAACTTGACATTATATAAAGTTAACTATAAGTAACATGGTAACATATAAAGTGTTCTATAAATAATATGACATTGTCCTATAAAGTATTCTTTATCAACATGGATTGATATTTAAACCTAAAAAGTAAGATATACAACAAATGAGTGTACATGAGTACGTAATGTAATAACTGATATATCACAATTGTGTAAATTCACACATACCAAAAAAATCATGCCAAATGGTTTCTTTCACATTACCTGGAGTTTTCATCCACTTCGGCCAATATGTCGTTATGCGACTCATGCCTGTCGCTAGATGCCAAGAACTATGGTGGATGGATCTAGCCCAAAACCACTTTGTTAAATCGAAAAAAGCATTCATATTTTATGACCACTATATATATTTATAATATATTATACATAAATGAAATTTAATTTTGAAACTTAGCACTTACCCTCCATATGCTTTAAGTTGGAACCATACCACAAGACAGGCTAGCTCCTGTGATAGGCCCCTGACATCACCACTCGATGGTAGAGGATCGTTCCCTCTCTGAGAGGAAGTGGCACTATGCCACAAATTGAATCAGACAACAACAATCACACAATATAAGATATATTCTTTGTTACCCCACTTTTTTTGCATAACATAAGGAGAAATCATCTGTTGTCTAGCGAAGCCCATGAATCATTATGTTATGAAAATTTCATACATGATATTCAATCAACATTTTATATGTTGTTTGATTGCAATTATTAAAAAAAATTAGATTTGGCTTCACACAAATTTTTTCTCTCCAAAATGTTGGTCAACGTTTTATACACCCCTCATATTTTAGATATGATTTCAAACCATACTTTTATATTGTTTGATTAGAGTTATAAAAAATTCAGATTTGACTCCTAAGAAATTTGCTCTCTCTCCAAAAATTGGTAAAAATTTTGACTCTTCCTTTTCATATTTTAATTTTGTATTTAGACCATATTTTTCTGTTGTTTGAAGTAGGAAAAAAAATTACTTTTTGGTTATCTTTCCGTTGTTTGTTGGGGTTGTGAAAATATTACGTGTTGAGATCCATATTATACTTTACTTTTTCACTCATGGTTTTATTTTCCCTCTTCTTCTTATTATTATTTTTCACTCTCTCTCTCTCTCTCAATAATCTCTCTATCTCAAAACCCAATCGAACCCTAATCTCGACGATTCGGCATTGAAACCCTAATGTATGCGATAGTAAGGTAAACCCCAATTCTCTTGCCTTTTGCTTATGAAATTATGATGATAATTTGGTGATTTTTATCGTTTGTTATTGGTTGTTCTATTGTTGGGAAATTTGGCTATTGTGCTTACTGTACACTTTTATTGTTCTTCATTTTGTTGGTATGGCTATTCACTGATTTTGGTTTTTATTCAGTGGTTTCAACTCTACTGTCTGTTATCAGTTAGTATTAAATGAAAAATGGTTTGTACTAAAAATTACTTATAGTGCATGTGCCATTAGATATACAAGTACATGACCATGCTTCCGTAATTCATATACTGTCTGGAAATTCTATTGCAACATTTATGCATTGTAAGTGCCAGCTGATTTTCTAAATTAACATCGGTACTTGGATTGGGATTCTTTTGTGGACAAATATAAAGCCAATACTCAAGAATTAATATGCGCATGAAATGTGCTTACATGTGTTGTACTTTAGAAACTTATCATACCTTTGATCTTAGGTTAATTCAGAGCATGTGTTTCATAATTTTATTTCTTTTTACATATCCCATCATTGGTGGCTACAGAAATTTGAAAAGAATGATACATGTTATCCTTTGGAATCAGTTCTTATTTAATGTTTCAAATTTCTATATAAAAAACAATTGATTATTATGTATGCATAAGCTTTATGCAGATAGATTACATCACCTTGAGCTTGGGAATAATGCTTGATAAGTTTCTAACTAGAGATGTACTTCATTATGGATTGGTTTAAAAAAAAAAAAAATATGTAGATTTAATAAAATTGGAGATCAATAGTGCAATGGATGCTCAGCTTAGTAGAAAGTTTGCATTATTGATCTCTTGTGCAATTAAATCTACATTGGAGGCTCGACTTATCAGTTTATTCTTGAATCTTATCTTTTACTAAGATGCATGGTGTATGCGCGTTCTAGATGATGGAGATAAGTTTTTAGGTGAGATTTCTATCATGGATCTATGTTGAATCAAGATAATTCATGTATATAATTATGGTCTTGATACTGTTTGGCATTTTTTTCATTTTCTTTTACAGTATGTCATGCATTTTATAAAATATGCAACATGATTGATTCTACAAACTATTTTATGCTACTAATTTGTTTTCCTTAAAATTCTATTTCAAGTGCTTGTCAACTGCGCTAGATCATCAAAAGATGCAGAGCTATATTTTTCTACAAACATTATGTTATATTATGATGTGATGGTATATTATTGATTAACAAATGAAGGAATCTATATTTTGCAGTTAGAACTTAATCAATAATTGAAATATTCATTATTTTCTTTTTGGTAAACATGTTCTTGTGAAATTGTTGGTAAAGGGGTTTGCTTCAGAATGATATATGTGGCAGCGATTATTCATAACTTTTATCCCGGTTGTCACTTTGATTTGGAAGCATGGTTTTAAGGTGAGATTTCACTCATGATTAACTTTAATTCAATTTTATTGATTCATATGAAATGTTAGACATATAATAGTTGACAATTTCATTTATGTCTGATTCAGTCCTTCACTAAGAGATAAACATTGATGTTGTTCATAAGTCATTGGGGTCATTACCATGTATTTGGGCATCTTGATGTGTCATACCTGGTAGTTCTTTGCTGCGTATTTACCCTATTACATTTGGTGACAATGTGGTATATTTGTGAGCTTGACCATGATTGAGAAAATTTTGTTGCATTTCTTATAACCTGAAATCTTAGGCACTTCCCTTTGTTGTCTTGGACTTGCATAGTGACCCTGACCCATGCATGCTTCCCTCAATTCTTGATTAATTGTCAAATATATCCAAAAGAAGCTGGTATGTATATGTATACGTGCACGGTACATGTGTTTATGTAGTTGCTTCACTGTGTAAATGCCTATAGCAAATTGACATTGGTCTTAAAATAGCTTGCATGCTTGTTGGTGTACACTTTGCTTCACTGTGTAAATGCCTGTAGCAAATTGACAATGGTCTTAAAGTAACATGCATTCTTGGTGGGGCGCATTGTGATTCACTGTGTAAATGCCTGTAGCAAATTGACACTGGTCTTCAAGTAGCCTGCATGCTTGTTGGCGCGCACTACACGTGTGTTTCTAATTTTGTCCAAAGAATAACCACTTTTGTTTAAACATGCCTATTTCTTGCAGTATGTGAAGGTCTAGAATAACTTGTTTATATTCATATATCTGATAATTGAAAATGGTGACCAGATGCTTCTTTTAATTATAGTCAAAGATTACTGCTGCTCCAGGCCATAAATTTCTGCTAATTGGCCAACGTTTTGGAATCAACTGAAGACCCTTGCACATCTTACTAGGCCATAAATACGCTGAACAATCCTACAAGTTTGATCATTTTTCGTTCTCTCTCTCTATGTGTGTGTGTGTGTGTAACACTTTCACAGAGTATGTGAATTTAGTTTCAGAGTGCAAGTTCTCTCCAAAGCCAAATGCTACCTGAGTTTCTGTTTTACTTGATTTGCTTAAGGCAAGATTCAATTTTCCAGCATTATAAGCTATATATTGTTAAAGATTTGCTTAAGTTGTGCCTGTATAACAGACAATTCCTTCTTTGTGACTAAAACCAAATATTTTATATAATATTTTTAGAAATAGTACAGTAAATCTTGTAATGATATTATCCTGACTTTATGCTTTTTAACATAAATACTTGCATTGTATTGTTACTTCTGTAAATAAAATGTGATATAATAATATTATATTACAAAAAACGATCTTCTTAAACAAAAAAAAACATATAATAGATTATAATGATTTAAGGCTATCCACATAGAGTTTTCATATATTGAAAGTTGTTGGTAACTACGCTCAAATCGGTATAAACCAAAATTAGGTTTAGTGGATTACCGTCAAGGTTGGCGCGATGCGAAGAAAAAAGAAGATGTGAGAATGGACGATATCCAATGCTGCGAGATGCAAGATCCGTTGGGAGGGGAAAAACGCATAGTGTTTTTTTCTTCTTAAAATAAAATAGGGTTTCTAATGAGGTCACGTGACCTCACCAACTATAACATGCCTCTGTCCCTGCTTGCCATGATACCGTAGTATGTCATTGTATTGTTGCATGCCAAGCCTATAAAACTTTGGTAGTATTGTTTCCATTTTCCACTTTCTTTTGCTAGTTTTGGACCTTTAAATGTGTTGTTGTCAGTGGCTTCGAGATTTGTCATTTTCTCTACTTCCACAAATGAAGATCGATTTATCTTCGGAGTTACTAAATTAAGTGACTACATTCAATGGATTGACAATTAATTTGAAACGTAACACTAATGTGGTGGGATCTCCTATCAAAGTTCATTGTTAGTGTATAGTATTGCTGTCAAGAGGTATATTTCAGATCCATGTTGGTAGGGTGTTTAGTATTTTTAGGATACTATGACTTATTTCCATGAAAATGGAACACTCTCATGTTATTAAGAAAAAAATCGTGAGTTGTATGCGTATACGTGGAGGTAAGAGAGGTATTGACCTAGCTTTCTGTTGACTGGTTGGGAAAACACTTCAAAATGATGAAAAATATAAAATAAAGTTTTCAGTCATTAAAGAGCTTCACAATTTAGTAACTCCCAAGATAGTAACTCAAGTTCCGATGATCGAGAAGTTTCAACAGATAAATTTAGTAACTTCCAAGATAAATTGAAGTTAGTCGGTTTGTCAACGAAAACTCCAGGGAAGTAATAACCAACTTTATCATTTCGAAGTGTTTCCTCAACCAGCCCACAAAAAGCTTGTTCAGCACCTCTCGTATCTTCAAGTATATACATATAACTCATGATTTAGTACTTAACAAAACGTGAATGTTCCTTCTTCATGGAATTTGGTTGTAGTATCTTAAAGATATTGAACACCTTATCGACATGGTTCTAGAATAAACTTTCTTGCAGTACTACTTAATAGCAAGGACATACCCACTATAGACCCAGTGGGGTCGGGCGCCCCACTCATATTTTGAGAATGTAGGAGTGCCATCACTCATGGCAATGAACTAGGAGAAGCCCCACTTTACAACAAAAATAGTTAGGCTGATGGCAGCTAAAGCTGGGAATAAAAGGCAGTACACAAGTCTTAAATACAAGACACATGCAACTACAACATGGTAGAAGGCAACGCATGGCACTAAGACATGTATCATCACCAAAACTAACGACCATTGTAGTGAAAAGAAGGCAACGAAGGTGCATGAAAACACATATTGTTTAACATATGTTATTTTTATGCCTATATTGTTATATAACCGATACATATCATAAAAATTTCCCTACAGGCTCAGGAGAAGCATCATGTTACATAGGGCAACTCAGTTTCTTCTTACTTGATTGCCCAAAGGGGATGGAGACAATTTGTTTTAGGCTCTTTCCTCATCAATATCAATAATTGAGATTGCATAATTTCTTGTAGCTTCCTACTAGCATAACTTGTGATAGGTCATCAATGAACAAGTTGAACCCGCTGAACCGTATTTTCAATCTAGATTATTGATATTAATGAGGCTAGAGTTGAATAACACAAAAAATGGGAAGTTTCCTATTACCGAGTCCTACATTCAATGGGAACGACAATCCAATCCAATTCATTTATTATCTTTATATATATGTGTGTGTGTTTTCAGTATCATAGCAGCCACTACTAACAAAATATATTATTGCAGCCACAACTGTACCTCCCATCTCTGAGCTTGGCCCTGATGCTCTATATGAACCAATTTAAGAATGATGAATTTACAAAAGCTTGAGCAAAAAGAAAATTGCAATAAAGACTATTCTTAGATCAGGTTGAACTTTTTTCTAGAATTCAAATAAATATGTTGAACATTATCTTGCTTTATCAGTTTTTATCTTTAAGTTTGTTCTTTTCGAATTTGATTGTTGCATCTACTTATTAATTTGTTTAAAAAATTCATCTTTGCGCAGTATTTAAGCACTGTGAAACAAGTGTGTTCGTTATTTTATTTCCTTTATTTGAAGCGGTTGATTAGTTAAATAAACGAGCGTGTGTTCATTATAGATATTGCTACTGGTCATTAGAGGAACCTGAATTGATGTGGGAAACTGAACAGAGAAACCCACCTTCTTCTAAGTATTTTATAGGTGGTTTATTTTATTTTCGTATGCATACATTATAGAAATTCATTTAATCATAACTTTTGATTGATTTGTCTGATTTCGATGATTTTAGAAATTCCCGAAAGTTGAGAATGCAATTTATAATTTTAATTTTAAGTATTTTGCAAATTTTGAGGTTTATTAGGCTAAAATTTTGATTTTGCAAAGCTGACCTGTAGTTACACTTCGGGAAAATCTGAGTTGAACAAAACTTAGCATAACTTTCAAATGATTCGTTGGTTTTTGATGATTTTACTCATTCTTAAAAGCTTAAAAATTTCATTTGTAGTGTTTACCAAAAATTTTGCGTTTGCTGATCCGAAAACGCGATTTAAAACTGCTAACCTACACACACACACACACACATATATATATATACACACACACACTCAGAAAAATAAAGTTTGAACTGAAACTGTTATGGTGATAACTTTTTCCTCAACATGATTGATTGATATTTATGCATGCTTCAGGGAACTCCAAAACAGAGATAGAATTTGACGTGTGGGTTGTGGGTTACGCGCTACATGAAAGACGTCGTGGGAGACAAGAATCAACTATGGGCTGCTAAGGCAATATATACATAACTATATATATATATATGTCTCTAGCATACTGAATCCTTGTGCTTTGAAAAATATACTTCCAGTACACTACACCCTTGTGTGTCCATTGTTATGATGTGTCGCCGTCATTACTAAAGTCATGCTGTGTCCATTGTTGGTGCACCATATCATTGTGCATTTTTCTCTTATCCAATATTGCACTTGCATGTAGGAAAAGTTGGGCTTTCCTCGAAAAATTGTGTTAGGCTGTTTAAAACTCATGCACTACCATACTTGTATATAGGCATATATCGAGATACATGCCGGGTAAAGTTAACCTCTGCATTTCCTATTTGTTGCAGTGGGAGAAGAGTGTAAACAATAACTTTTCACAAAATGATATTGATGTCATGCCGATGGAATGGGATACGCATGTCTACAACTTTGTATAATCATAACGCCTGAATTCTATATGTGACTACCAATTGAACCCTTGTTAGTCAGCTTTGTCGATGTTGATTTGTTAGAAATAATGACTTCTTCATTATTTATCCTATTCTTTAAAGATAGTTAGCACATTTGATTTTGTTTGTCCCGGTCATTAGAAATAAGGTAGGAGAGATCCTATTTATTAGGTAGTGCTTAGTTTTCTATAAATAACTTTGTAAATTCAGTTTATATGCGCAAGCAATAACAATGTAGTCGTTTAGTTGTTCTACGATTAATCTCTCTTCTCCTTTCTATATCGAATTCTAACATGGTATCAGAGCTAACTTGGTGAGAGGGGATAGAGAGATCTCTAGAGAGTTAAAAAAAATAGTTTTTAAACCATTCAAGTTCGTCTGAAATTTTCTATCGTGATCAAAATTCAGATCTGAAATTGCTGATTATTATGGAAGCCTTGTTTACAGATGCCGAGTTGCTGTATAAAGACGTCTCCTCATGAACATTGATATGAGTTGTGAAGTTATGCCAGATTCTAGAGATAAAGCTATACAAGTTGATTTGAGTGCATTAATTTAAAAAAAATGAGGCGGGCCCCTGTTGATACATGAAGAAGCAAGTGAGAACAATGGTTCTGAGTCAGGTGATTTAGAAAGACGCGAAAGGGTAAAACATATAAAAGAAATTACGAGTCCATTATCGGCAATGCGTGCAAAGCTCGAAGATCAGATTAAACAAGTGGCAATGAGGTAAAAGCATCATTAACAGAGCTGAAGCATGGTGATGAGGGTGGAAACCGTCAACAGGAGCAGAAGTAAAAGTAGTTGTTTAAAAAACAGGTTAAAAAAAACAATTGCTTTGAGAGTGAGTTGGTTTTGGGGTTGTAGACGCGAATTGTAGGAGGAAGTACGTGTTGAAGCAGGAGGACGAAATGACTGTTTGGTGATTGTAGTGATGTTGTAGTTGTGAAATCTATTGAATATGGTAGCTGTTTGAGATGCATGATGATGGATTGATAGTAACGAGGTGATGTGCAGTTTTGTGAAGAGTGTTTCTTGTTGTGGTTGCGTTGAGTTATGTGGCTTCATGTAGGAAGGGCTGTTTCTAGGTGCGTCGTGGTCGGATGGGTGTTTTATGTGAACAAATGAAGGAGGACGACAAAGTGAAGTTGCATAATGTTTTGTAGGAGGATCTGTGTAGGCGTGTGTTAATTGAGTGGTTGATTTGAATGGTTGGGTGATTGTGGAGACGTCAGGTCATATATGATGAAGGGTGGTCAGCAAAGAAATGTGGTATTCAGTTGTCATGGCAAAAGATAGTGATGATGGATGTGTTAATCTATGAAGTGGAGATAGTAGTGAAGAAAAAGGAAAAGGGATTGTATATGCGAAGTATGGCTAAAGGAAAAAGTATGGTTTGCAGTAATGAACGCAAAGAAGGAGTAGATTTTGTGGGACTTGTGTGGGTAGATGTTTGGAGTTTGGCGATGGTGAATGTGTTAGAGGATTAAAAGGGTTAGTTGAAAGGGATGTATGTTGCTGTATTGAAGATGATGAACTGAAGTATGGTGAAGGAGATGGTCAGCAGTTGTCAAGAGGTTTTGTGGTATGAAGGTGAGCAGTAGTGGTTGATGAGCAGGTTGTAGATGTTTCCGGTGACAATTTAGGGGATGAGGCAGCGGAACTGGTTTTTGATAATGGTTTATGGGATGTTGATGAAGTTGTTGATGATGGCGGGTGGATGTATAATGTGATGAATTTGGCTTGATGATTGTGGTGCTTGTTGGATTGATGCCGAGTTTCTGGTTTGCGTAGATGGCAGCGGATGAAGAGTACTTTTTTTGGTGAAAGTGGTGGACTTGTTGGAGATAAAGATGATGGCTTTAGGCTGTTTTACTGTGGATTTGACGGTTGATGTTGATGAGAGGAAGGTGTGGAGATGCTGTAGAGTTGGCAGATATAAGGAGGAGAGTTGAAATTTGTGGAAATGATTTTCTTTAAATTATTATTATTATTCTTTGAATTCTGAAATTCGTAATGATTTCCGAAAGAAGCAGAGCCTATGAAAGCATCACTGTTTGCTATCGGAAGTTCAAGGTCGAGGATTATGGCAAATTGTCAGAGCAATGTTATATAAAGTGTAATTGTTTTGGGATGTTTCTTTGATTAATTTTGAGGGAGAATTTGTGGTGATCTAAAGTGATGCAGGTTTGATTGCAAAGAAATGGCTGTTTTGAAGGCTGGTTTATGAAGATGGTGGTAAATGCTGATCCGTCTTGTCAAGGAAGGAATGGCGTGCGTATGGTGATGTGAGTGGTAGTGAAAACTGGAGTTGTTGAAGAATGCAGTGTTTACGGCATATGCCTAGGAATATAGTGATGATTGTGATGTGGTGCCAAGGCAGTTTTTGGTTGTGGAAATTTTGATTTAAGATGGACTGGACAAAAGAAGGATGGAATTGTGGCAGTATGGAAGTTGTGTGTGAAGGAGTTTGCAGGTTTGTTGGAATTGTGGTAATGTGTTTGAATGTGCACAGTTTCGAGTGAGTGTGCACAGTTTGGTAAGGTATAAAGTTGTGGTAGTGTGATCCAAGCGTTGAGTTTGAGTTTGTAGCTGTGGTGACGTCAAGAACAGGAGGAGAAGAATGAGTTGATGAAGTATGGCGTTTGTGGTTACTGAGTAAGAAGGAATGGCAGGAAAATGATGCGGAAATGAAGTTGATGTTATGTGCTGCGTTTTGGTGCAGAGAATACGCATGGGGGTTGAAGCAGCTAGAGATAGAGTGGAGCGGGCCGAGCATGTGGTTCGGCTCTAATGCAGTGAACTGCTATTTTTTAGTAATTGTTGAGTGGACGGTGAAGAAGTGGAGTTATGTAAGTAAGTGTAAGTAGTGCTGATGTTAGTATGAAGAAGACATTCCGCAGAACGTTGGTTATTGATGTGACAGTGAAGAAGTGTAGTTATGTAAGTAAGTGCAAGCAATGCTGACGTTAGCATGAAGAAGATGTTCCGTAGAACGTTGGTTATTGATGTGATAGTGTTGAAGATGAAGACGACGAAGGATGTAACGTCGTTTAGTGGGTTGGATATTTGTGAATGCTCGGGAATGTTTGATGATATGTCTATAGAAGATAGACATGCCTACAAGTGAAGTAGGCAAGGCTGCGAGTGAAGCAGTTTTGGTTTTGTGTCATCCAACAAGCAAAAGTAGAAGAGTCACAGCTCTAGCTTGTTGGAGGATGACAAATACCGCGGTATCAAGGGATGATCCATATGCAGAGACCAAGAAGGTCCCTCAAAGGAAACCAAGAGAGTAGTTGTTGATGGTTAAGGTACCAATCAACATGAAACAGTTGAGCAGATCCAACCAGTTAGAGATATAGATGGAAATTGTGATGGAGTTCGTCTATGCAAAGATGATGAAGAAAATGAGAACTGCATTTCATTGTTTTATAAACTAGATGTTAGCACTTCTAGTTTAAGGGAGGATGTTAGAAATAATGACTTCTTCATTATTTATCCTATTCTTTAGAGATAGTTAGCACATTTGATTTTGTTTGTCCCGGTCATTAGCAATAAGGTAGGAGAGATCCTATTTATTAGGTAGTGCTTAGTTTTCTATAAATAACTTTGAAAATTCAGTTTATATGCGCAAGCAATAACAATGTAGTCGTTTAGTTGTTCTACGATTAATCTCTCTTCTCCTTCCTATACCGAATTCTAACATGGTTCTGGTGAATTTTGTGTACACATGGGTTCAATTGCCTACTTTGTGCAGTTCATGTTGAACATATGCTTGTAGGATGTATTTGGATTTGGTGTCAATGTTGATATTGTTTAATATTGTCTATACGATACTGTTTAATATTGTCTATATATAGCAGAAATTTGATCTGCTGTGTTATCTGAATTAGTCTGTGTTAGGTTAATTGCTTTATGTCATTTCATCTGAGAAGGAACAACACATAAAAAAACTGATTTGAGTTATATTTATTGCTTTAAAAAACATTTATCTGTTGTAAGAAGACAGTTGTGAAAATTAGTGGAAATAAGCATTTCGTTAAGGTAACGTAAAACAGTTGTTTTATTAACTTTCAGACAACACATAATATTCGTCACAACTATCTATAAAACAAGAACACCATATCAGACAACACACGACTATGTATTTATATTTTACTATAGTTCAATTCAGGCAATGGGTTATATATGTGGTCTAATGTAGAATGAGACGACACGAGATTTAATGACAGAGATATATGCAATCAGACAATGGTTGATATCTGTCGTCTGATTCGATTTATGGCGTAGTGTAGGAGACCTAAAATGAGAGGAGATACGTCTATGTGATGACATATTTATAGTCTGTTACATACAAACATTATAGCAGAACATAAAAGGACTATAAAACACATATTATGGTATAACATAAAAGGACTATTTGATACATATCATATTAACATAATATATCATTTTTAATGAAAACAGAAAGTTAAAAAAACATAAATTTACCTTTTAAAATGTAGATTATTGATAATCGTCATCACTTTCGGATTCATACTCCATTTCATACTCTATATTTTGTTCCTCTGTAGTCTCAAATCCTTTAATTAATGCATCTGATTCATTGTTTAGAGATCCAAAATCTGTTTGTTCGTCGGTTATTATTATTCCTTTATTTTCCTTGATTTCTGCTTAGTAAGCTTGTTAATCAAGAATATTCCATCCATCAAATGTAAACCTTGCTTTTGTTTTAAGACAACCGACCAGTCTATTTTATCGCTTCATAGAGATGGGTAAGGAGCATAATAAACTTGGATAGCTTGTTTGGAAAGTACAAAATGATTGTATTTATAATAATGTGAAGTATGTTTTATTTCTATAAGAATATATTTCAATCCTTCGTCTACCACACAATTTGTCATATCAAAATCGTAATTAGAAAACCAACTAGCAAATTCTTTGCCCATATCGCCATCTGGATGTTGTGATTCGTAAACACTACAATTATAGAGCAAATATTGCATTGTAATTAAGGTACATGTGTGCATATTTGTATATACACATATGTAGATGATACAAATGAATTATGAAGAATATACGTATATTACCAAACAAACGGTGCAAGTTCAGCACAGTTGAGAAGAATACGTGTGTGTTCTACATGGTAATCTATATTAACCAAACATACTTCCACACATTTTGTAACGACTCGGTGGAATTTGACATATGGATTTCGATAATAATACATAAGCCCATATTACTTGCCAAAACTCAAGTATAAAAAAACAACAGATAGTTAATAGAGAGAAATTAGAGGGCGAGAAAAGAAAGAAATATTAGAATAGAAAAAAAAGAACCAACTAAACCACAGTACACAGAGTTCACATCGCAGTAGAACAAGATATAATATAGAAATAAATCTTTATTGAAAAATACTTACAATCATCAGAGTATAACATACAACCAATTCACCTGGACAGTTATAATAATGTATCCTCATATACAACACACATCGGAATAAATACTAATACGTCTGAACTCCTTCAGCATGTCTTATGAAGTCTGTAACATCCTAACTTGAACATGTAAAACTCAGTCTGACCCGAGCACTACAAATTCCAGGGTCATTCTGGTGAACCAGCGTGAGAAAACTTACTAATTTTAAAGGTATCATCCAGTTTGATTTTAAAGTTAAAAAGCTTTCAAAAAGAAGATGATAATCGTAAGACTAGTCCACACAAAAAATGGATAGTTTTTACCTTACGATAACCCAACACATTTTGAAATCATATTTAGTCTGATATAATAATCTCTAAATCAAATAGTTAACCATCTAGCAGAACGCTTACATCTCACACTCTACATATATAATCAAAAACCATGGGGTCTTATTGGAGAATAGATTTCCAACTATAACTGGGTGTGGGACCACCTACCGATGGTGTATAACTTGAGAAAATACACTATGGTTCAACAAGAACATTTTGCAACCTTGGCTAAACATGACTGGCCACTCATTTCACTTGCGTGTTCTGAATATATTATCACCAATGGTTGGCCAACCACCATTTCCCAGGAGATATATGTTGGAGAATAGAGTTTTGATGACAGCAACCTTATTTCAATTATCATTGACTATAAAATATATACTAACACTTTTTGTATAGAATATAAATATATATATATATATATATATATATATATTGGCAGGAATTATATACAGGAAATATTATTGAAGACTGTATAGTTTTAAAGATGATAGAGATTCAAAGATCAGAGAAATTTTAAGACTCATGAGTACTCAAGATTTCAAGAATTCAGGAGTTCAAGATTAATATAATTATAGAGTCTATATTGTGTAAGACTCTAAATTGCACTCCAGGTTCAAATTCAAGTTCTAATTTTCAAATTCTGATTTTCAATTCTATCCTCAATCCTCTCTATTTTATTTTCTATCTTTTCTATTTTTTTCCTTTCTTATTCTTCTTTGTTTTTCAAACTTAAATTTTATATATTTATTCTGATACTTTATATTTATATAGTTTAAAATCTTATAATTTTATAAATATATTTATATAGTTTAAATTTATGTTTTCATATATTTTTCTACTATATAATATTAATTTATAACACTAGATTTTTACTCAAGAATTTCCAGAATTATTTTTATATCAAAACACTTGATAAATGTTTTAAAATTCAAAAATACACTACGGTATATTGACATAACAAAAACACCATGTCGACATATAACTGTCACTTTTTCAATTTTGAAAGGAAGTGTCTTTTCACTATTTGAAATGATTCAGAAACGTTGCAACCTTTCACACACTATAAAAAGGGGCTAAACCAAATTTTTAAACATCTCTTCTTCTCCACTTTCACTCTCTTTCATTATATAATTATTCTTAATCACTTTTATAATTTCCACACCTATACTCTGCCGAATTCAATTTCGTTTTGATCAAACTTCTTCTCTCTACACTCTCTTTCAATCTCTCTCTGAATCAAGTGCTATTGAAGAGTTCTAGGGCTGTTTGTAATTGTTTGGGTTGAGCAAAAGTTGTTTGGGTTGAGTGAAAGAGGAATCAGTGGTATCCTTGTAGCTGAGAAATCAAGGAACTAGGAATCAGTGTTTCCTTGTAGCCGAGAAAACATGGAAGTAGGAATCGGTGTTTCCTTGTAGCCAAGAAAATAGGGAAGTAGTAATCGGTGGTATCCCTTGTAGCCGTGAAATCAAGGAGGGTGTACTTGGAAATTGGAATAGTAATAAAAATCTGCACAATCCAGCATTGTGCGGGACTGGACGTAGGATTAATCCGAACCAGTATAAAATCCGGTGTGTTCTTTCCTTTTCTGCATCTTTATTTCTGTTTATTTTGAGTCTATGTTTGAATCTGTGTCTGTGATTGTGTTTATGGTGTTTGATTCATCTTGTAGTTCACAGAAGTTTTAGATTTTGTTTAAATGCTCACAAACACTATTCACCCCCTCTAGTGTTTGTTTTGCATTAACGATCCTTTCCACAATCCCTAACGATTGGTATCAGAGCTAGTTAGGGAACAGGATAGGGGCTCCTCACTCGGCTGTTTGGTGGCGGGCAGGAGACTCTTACTCCTACATGTCCCCGTGTGTGGGTTGGTTGAGTCGCGAGGCTAACCGTGAAATTAGTTCCGAGGTATCGTTGATAGGCCACAGTGGCAGGCTAGGCCACTGGTCATAGAGATGACCCCTAACAATTGGTATTAGAGCAAGGTCTTTCAAAAATTTCGTAATCTGATTTTTGAAATATTGATAAAATGGAAAATTTTGAATTCTCTGATAATACTAGTGTTAATTTATGCATTGCATCAATGTTGAAAGAGTCTGCATATAATAATGTTAAAGAAGCATGTGATCTACTGAAATATTGTTCAGTTTAGAAAAGGATGAGCCCTATGGCTTTTGAAAATTCAGGAGTTGAAATGATGGGTAAAGTGGCTATTAGCAATTCAAAGTTTGAGAAGGTGGCCGTTGTAAATTCAATCTCGAACTGGTGTGTTACATGGCTGTTGAAAATTCAAATTCTGGAAAGCAATTGGTGGAAATGGAAAGGACAAATGGATACTGGATAGTGGCTGTTCAAGACATATGACTGGAAATCCAGAACTACTCAATAATATGAAGTATAAAGATAGTGGAATGGTGAACTTCGGAGATAATTCTAAAGGATACATCATTGGAATTGGCAATGTCGGTAATTCTAAAATTCCTACTATTTCTGATGTTTTACTTGTTAGGAATTTAAAACACAACTTGCTAAGTATAAGTCAACTTTGCGATAAAGGTTATAAAATAAATTTTGAAACGAATAAATGTTTCATAAAAGATAGGAATTCAAAAGTTATATTCGAAGGAGATAGAAAGAAAACATCTATATATTAAGTATGAAAATATCCAGCAATAATTTATGTCTTATGGACAATATAAGTGATCCCTGGATTTGGCATAAGAGATTCGGTCATACAAATTTCAAACACGAATCTATGATTTCTAAATTAGATTCAGTTAGAGGATTACCCAAAATGAAATTTAAAGTTAATAACTTATGCAACGCTTGTCAATTCGGAAAATTAAAGAAGAGTTCATTTAGATCAAAAGAAGAAATTACTACTTCAAAGCCATTAGAGTTAATACACGTGGATTGGTCCATCCCATGTTCAATCAATAAATCACAACAGATATGTGTATGTAATAGTTGACGATTTTTCTAGATATACTTGGACTTTGTTTCTTAAAAATAAAAGTGATGATTTCGATCAATTTAAAACCTTTTCTAAAAGGATTCAAAATTTATTATAACTAAAAATTAAAATAATACGTAGCGATCATGGCGGAGAATTCGAAAATGAGAATTTTGAAAAATATTGTAATAAAAAGGGAATAACCCACAATTTTTCAATTCCAAGAACTCCTCAACAAAACGTAGTAGTTGAATGTAAAAATAGAACGATACAAGAATGTGCAAGAACTATGTTATCCGATAGTAATTTACCAAGGAATTTTTGGGTTGAGGCAGTTGCAACAGCTTGCTATATTATTAATAGAATTTCAATTAGACCTTTAACTCATAAAACACCATATGAACTTTTGTATAACAAGAAACCAAAAGTACCATATTTTAAAATATTTGGAAGTAAATGTTTTATACTAAATACAAAAGATAATTTAGACAAATTTGATTCAAAATCCAATAAAGGAATTTTTATTGGATATTTAGAAAGAAGCAAGGCTTGTAGAGTTTTCATTACTCGAACTAACACTATAGAAGAAACATTAAATATATCTTTCGACGAAAACTATAAAAGTATAACTCAAAACAATGAAGGCGATTGTGAAAATGAAATTAATGAAATAAATTATAATGATAATCAACCAAATAAAAAAATTAGATTACTTAGAGACCATCCTGTAGAAAATATCTTAGGAGATATTGAATCCATTATTAGAACTCGTAATCAATTAAATAATACGAGTGATACTGCATTTATATCAACTATTGAACCCAAAAATCCAAAGGAAGCTTCTTCCGATGATTCATGGATACTTGCTACGCAAGAGGAAATCAACGTACATGGCCCCTTTGGAAATACTCTATTAGACATCCATCCATACAAGTACTCTTGGGACTGGACAAACCGAAGGCACTCTCCTATCACATCCTAGGAATCACCTTATGGATCAGTAGCAAGTAGTCCTTGCAATTCATAGATTCCAAAAACGTCATAATTACAAATCAAATAACTCTGGTAGCATGCCAGAGAAATTTGAATAGTAGTCCTTCCACTTATGAAGATACATGGTCTTCAACTGCTCCATCTTCAATCAACTTCTTCCATGTGAATGGGTTTTAAATATAAATTTAAACTCGGTCTTTCCGTACCAACAATCATATAAACCAAATTTGATAGTCAATTATTTAATTATCAAATAAACAACCATTTATAAAAGGAAAACAAATTCACTGATTCAATTTTCAGTATCATTTAGCCTCTTTAATTAACTAATCGTTAGTTAAATCTTAGAAACTTCTAATTCTCACTATATTAGGAAAATATTTCACTTCTTCTTATATAATATAAAAATATTCAATTATCATTTCATGTCTAGTTATTAGCTCCTCACTGTAAATTGGTAAGTGAATAAATCTCTAAGTATACAACCCTAAAGGCCGGAACCAACTTCATATTGACACCTCAAAAGTTACTCAACTTAACCAACGTACAACAGGTTCCAATTTCTAAAAAACCGACATCATATTCCTTCGGAAATCATTTCTCATAACAATAGTGTTTATATACGAAAACAATGATCTTTATTATTAAAATTTTTGTTTAATAATAACAGAGCCATTTAGATTTACTTTTCAAAATTCACTTAACTTCCTTTATAATATCTTAAATCCATTCCAACTTCATTTTAAATATCATTTCATAATATTAATTAAAATAATTCAACTTAACTTCTGTAAATAAATTTTACATATTTCATTTCTAAAACCATTTATCCTTTCATTTACAAAATCCTTAACCTTTCATTTATAAATTCTTTAACCTGTCATTTATAAATTCCTTTTTTCGCAAATATACATTCGAATCTCCCCATATAACTCAGTTTACGTATTTCCATTTATAACTCCTTTTTGTAATCTTGCCTTGAAATCTCATTTATTAGATATTTGTCTTAATTCAATTACGTCAAATATTCATATTCTACTTTCACTTCCATTATTTCACTAATCTTATTCACGAAAAACTCATTTAATCACATTTCATATATTTATAAACAACGTTTGTAAAAACGTTCATTTGTTATGAAAAATCACTTTTCAACTCTTTTAAATCAATTCTCATATATTTACGATCCCATTAAACCATTTCAACACTTTTAAATTTTTTATAAATTCCTTAACAACACTTAAGTTCTTACAAAACCATTTCTATATTCCAGTTTACACTACTTAACTATTTATTTAATAATATCTTGAAATTTCCATTTAATTATAATTTAAACGATTATAAAAAATGTAAATAAAACTTCGATGTTTACTTTTTAAAACAACATCGTATTTCAAATAGATATATAATAACTTTGAAAACGTTCAGAATCGATCTAACATCGATTCCAAAAATCTTTTATTTTATCAACGGTACTAAAGAGGAAAATGTCTACTAAAGAACCAAACCATGAAATATTAACCAATTTCACATTTAGCAAACACTACAAAATATATTGAAAAACATTATCAATATCAGTGAGAAATCCTGTTGGATTTCCCCAACCTTCACACATTCATATTTTCAACATAAATCATAATATAATAAAATTTAACAACTACTGGTGAGGAATCCAATTGGATCCCTCCAACCTGTTTTTCTCAGTATCCAAATAAGTTACCTCAAATAAACTCATTCAATTCAATTTAATTGATAATTTTAATAACAGTCAATAATAATAATAATTTAATATCATCTGTTGACGTCAAAAGTTGGTCTAATGACGATAAACCCCTAAAGTGCGTTAACCACACACAATAATATTCACAGAATGTGAGAAAATGTAAATGAACATAGGAGACACAATATTTTTATAGTGTTTCGGCTTAAACGAAGCCTACGTCCACTTTATAATCTCTGTTTATATTGTTGATTACAGGTTACAGTTGCTTTTGATTGAAAGAGAGCAGAGAAAGTAGCGGTTTGTACACAAAATCCTTGTGTTATATTTGGAATATACGACATGCTATTTGTGAAGTGTCGAATATGGGCTTCTTTCCAGTGGTTTAAGATTGCTTCAGGTTGCTCTTGATAATTCAAGATGCACAAGATGCTTTTCCATTTCTGGAAAGGATATATTTACAGGCAAGAAGATGGGCTGAGTTGAATGCGATGTGGCATGCATCTTTTTCGGGGTTGGCCACGTGTAACTCGGTCCTATAAAGTAGTTGTAGGTGGAGGGGCCCAGTCTCCTGCTACTGAGTAGTTCTCCTCGAAGATTGTGGCATATGTGGAACTTGAATTTAGGTGTATAAAAAGTTGTGCGAGTCAAAGTTGACTTGTTCTGTAGCCTTGGGAGTAGGACTTTATCTTATAGTAAATAACTTGGCTTGATATTTCCGATCTGATATTCCATGCTTGATCTGATCTCGCTGGCTTGATCTATCCTTCAGGGATGATTCGATTGACCAGTTGGTTGTGCCTTCGGAAGTGTTCATTAGTTCAGGAGGATGATATCTTTGCCTGCAATTAAGGTGGATTGGTTCGGTCTGTAATTGATCGACCGAGTATGAAAGTCGATCCAAGGTCGGAAGTTTGGATCGGTATTTAATTATGAGTCTCAGTTTTGAGTTGTGACGGCTTTTTCCAAAAAGCTGGTCAACACTTTGTTCCCCAGAACATATCTTCTTGGGGAAAGAAGATGTGTTCTGGATCTTCCAGAAAATAGTTAATAGTAGAAATAAAAAAACCATGGTTACGCCAAACCATATTATAGGAAGGCTAGAAAACCGACAACCAACGATGATTGTATTAAGGCCGGAAAACCGACGATCGATGAGGATCGTATTAAGGTCGAGAAACCGACAATCACCTGAAGATCATATTGAGGCCGACAATCCAAAAATGTAAAGAGCCAACGATTATGCCGAGTCGGTCTTGGTGAATAGCAAGAGGACTGGGACCTTGTCGAGTTAAACAATGCTTGTAAATGGTTTGAAATAGAGATGCCAAATCCTGGCAATGTCGTAAGGTGTGTTCAAGCATAAGCCATGCTTGGATGTGTGTTAGGAGTATAAACCATACTCAGAAGTTTAAAGTGGGGTATCAATCATACCCAGAGTTCAAGGAGGACGAGCATAAACCATGCTCGGTTTTAGTGAAGGGGTATAAGCCATACCCGGAAGACGAGCATAAAGCATACTCAGTTTTATGAAGTAGGGTATAAACCATACCTGGAGGACGAGCATAAACCATACTCAGTTTTGAGAATTGAGCATCAACCATGCTCAGGAGGTGATTGGGTTAGTTTGCCACGTCCTGGCAGAATAAATGGTTCTTTCAGGCATAAGTCGTACCTGAGTAGTTGAAGTTGAGCATCAGCCATGCCCGAGATGTAATTTTTCCAAAGAGATCAAGTAAAAACCATAATCATGATTTATTACCGTGAAGACGAGCATAAACTGTAATAACCCGAAAATCTGGGCCAGCTTAAAATTTTTATTTTGGCAATTTTAGCGAATTTTGAATATTTAAAATGAATTATTTTAAATAATATCGACGGAAAATTTATTTTGAATATAGTTAGAATGTATATATTTATACGCGTCGTCGTTAGAATATAAATAATTATATATAATTATAAATAGAATTGAAAATGGCGCGGTAGTTCGATAATTCGATTTCAAACTTCAATTGAACATACCGGGTGCAAAACAATCCGGATTTTAGTGAAACAAAAAACATTAGAATCTAATTGATGATATCTTTCTAACGAATCCGAAAAATCGAAATTTCATAGCGGGAATCAAAAGATATGTCCAGTTGAAAATTCTGAATAGTCGCTATGGAATTCAGGCCCTTAAAAATGAGAATTTTGCAAACGACCTCGGATTTCGACGAAACCACTTTTGTTGGATCCGCAGTGTCAAATTATCGCTAGGTTTCAAACTTCATAATTTTCTGAATCAATATGTGAGCGTGGCATAGGAAAACGTGTTTGACCAGTTTCAGTTGATTTTAATCGACTGTAAATTGGCCATTTTTCATACGGTCTCAAAATTCGACGAAATTGGTTTTGTTAGGACCGTATCGTCAGTACAAAGCTAGAAAATATTTTTCTGGAATTTTTAGAGATAGTATGTGACCCCGGTAATTTGAAATGTACGTTTAAAATTGAATATAGTGATTTAAATGTAAATTCTACGGAAACTGATTCAAACGATCGAATCAACCTACGAAACATGTCCCATTGTGTTCGGAATGGGGGTAAAACGCTATGGACGACAGGCGGTGAGCCTCGTTTAGAGGTCGAAAATAAAAGTTGCTTTTTGCGGTGAAATAAAATAATTAAAATAATTAAAAACTAAAGTTCTCTCTCCCCTCCCGCTTATTTCATTCTGGCCCCCCCTATTTCTTCGTTCAGCAGAATCAGAATTAAAAAAAAAGACGACGAACTCGATCCTCGAAGTTAACGCCGCCGGAGGGCCTCCAACACGCGCGCCTCCCTCCTCCTGTCAGCGCCCCTTCCACTGCCGAGTTCCTCCCTCCGGCGCCTCCAACCGCGAACCCCCACATCGAAACCCACGACCAGCCCTGAAACCGACAACCCTAGCCGCACCTCCTCCTCTTCCTCTTCTACCTCCGTCCGAGCCCCCCTGCTTCGACAATGGCCGACGCAGCACCCCACCACCCCAGACGCCGCAGGTCCGCCCCACTCCGGCGAGCCCCCCCCCTTTCTCAACAAATACAGTAAGTTTTTCTTTTCTTTTCTTTTCTTTTCTTTTCTTTTATGATTTTTAGATTATATAAAAACTGATTTACATAATGGAGAGTTTGAATTTTTAGCATAGGAAAAATCTAATTTTTATATATATTTTTAGCATAGGAAAAATCTAATTTATATATATATATTTTTAGCATAGGAAAAATCTAATATATATATATATATATATTTATAGCATAGGAAAAAAAACTGATTTTTATAAACAAAAGAATTAGATTTTTACTTAGAAAAAGATTTGATTTTTAAAGGTAAAAAGAAATGATTTTTATCGTTGAAAGAAACCATTTTTGATAAGTTGAAATTATTTTTAAAGGTATAAAAATATGATTTTTATACTTATAGCTAATTAAAGATATGATCTTTATATAGTAGATGATATAAAAATATTATTTTTATATAGGTAGAGTATTAAAAATAGGATTTTTATATTATAGGAAGGTTAAAAATATAATTTTTATATAAGCGAGAAGTTAAAAATATGATTTTTATATTTTTAAAGTATTAAAAATATAGTCTTTACTATATAGATGATAAATATAAAAATATGATTTTTGTTTAGGTAGAGAATTAAAAATATAATTTTTACATGATAGGAAGATTAGAAATATCATCTTTATATGTGTAGAAAGATAAAAATGTGATTTTTATAATGATATTTTTGAAAAGGCGACATCTATATTTTTGAAAAGGTGAAATCTTTATATGAAGAATAGCGGGATAAAAATAGAATTTTTATCTATATAACTTCGTTATAAAAATAGGATTTTTATATATTGAATAACATAATAAAAATTCGATTTTTATATATTGAATAGCGAAGTCGAAATTCAATTTTTATATATTGAATAACATAATAAAAATTCGATTTTTATATATTGAATAGCGAAGTAAAAATTCGATTTTTATATATTGAATAGCGAAGTAAAAATTCGATTTTTTCATATGTAGTGGCTACAGCAACGAAGATGACAAAAATGCGATCACGATGAAGATTTCTATCAAAGAAGAGTCAAGATGATTGGATAGCTATCGGTGAGAACTTCTCACTCAAAATCTCTTTTTTCTAGTTATATATATATATATATATATATATATACTAGGATGCAGACGGTGCTTAGTAGCACCCGACACAATCGTCCACAGACCATGGACTTGTTTGTTTGGTTGCATAGATTAGTTAGATGATTTGATTTGAATTTGGTTGTTTGGTGATTTTGATTGATGTGTGAATGGCGTGGGCCTTCACTAGTCCGGAGATAAGGCTAGGCCTCGTCCCGTTTCTAGTATCGTGCCGTTATACCGCCGAAATTTTCTAAAATATGTTAGAAAAATAAAAATATCTTTTTATTGAATAAATGAACTGAATAGAAATTCATATGTTGAAATAAAAAATGATTTTCTCGTTAAAAATATAATTTTTAACGTGAATATGAATATCGTGAATGTGAATAAATAAATATTCATTTACAAACCGGACAGTTTGTTTATGTACACCTATTTGAAGGACATTGATTGGGTCGATAAATTTTACACATCGCCCAACTGCACAAATAAAATCTGTGTTTGATTGTTTTGAAACCCCACACGGGTGTTGGGATGAAATTTGAAGTTCACTCATCCTGATTGATTAAATATGTCGATCGATTGATTGACAAGCTGTTATAAGCATTAGATATCTATATTTGATGCTTATACAGTGTAGTGCACTTTGGTTGATGGTTGATTATTTTTCAATGCTATTATATACGTGTGATGTATGAAAATCCATATAATTAATATTATATGGTGATTGATTGGGCCTCATTCCAATTTAGAAAATAAAGAATATTATAACATAAAAGTTCATGTGTTGACTGTACTCATTCGTTGAGATTAGTCATGTGTTGAACGAAATATTTTAATAATATAATTTGCATCTTTATCAATGTAAAATAAAGGTTCATGTGTTGACTGTACTCATCCGTTGAGATTAGTCATGTGTTGAACGAAATAATTTAACAAAAATTGTCACACATGGACAGTACTCATTCGTTGAGATTAGTCGTGTGTTGACAAAAATAAATATTCATTTGTTGAATAAAATATTTGAAAATAGAAATATATGAAGCCGTGTTGGTTAGATTGACGCCATTTTGACGTGAACGATATTTATATCAATTTTATTCATTTTAAAATGCATATTGAAAAGTGATTTCGAAAACGCATATTTTGAAATGAAATTGAAATGAATTGAATTGAAAACGATTTCGAAATGAATTGAATTGAAAACGATTTCGAAATGAATTGAATTGAAAACGATTTCGAAATGAATTGAATTGAAAACGATTTCGAAATGAATTGAATTGAAAACGATTTCAAAATGAATTGAATTGAAAACGATTTCGAAATGAATTGAATTGAAAACGATTTCGAAATGAATTGAATTGAAAACGATTTCGAAATGAATTGAATTGAAAACGATTTCGAAATGAATTGAATATATAACGAATTTGATTTCAATTGAATATATAACGAATTTGATTTCAATTGAATATATAACGAATTTGATTTCAATTGAATATATAACGAATTTGATTTGAATAGATAACGAATTTGATTTCAATTGAGAATAAAATGAATTTGATTTGAATAGAAAACGAATTGAATCGAATAGAAAACCAATTTGAATTGAATCGAATTGAAAACCAATTTGAATTGAATCGAATAGAAAACCAATTTGAATTGAATCGAATAGAAAACGACTTTGGAATTGAATTGAATTGAAAACGAATTCAAATTGAATTGAAAGCGAATTGAAATGAATTCAAATTGAATTGAAATTTGAATTGAATAGAAATGGATTTTAAAACGAATTTATAAAGAAGAATTCAATTTTGATTTGAATTGAAATGAAAGTTGTAATTGCTTTTGAAACGAATTTAAAACTATTTATATAATTCGTTTTAAATAGAAATCGACGAAATATATATAATATAATATATATCTAATATAATGGCCTGAATAGAACGCGCCGCGCCGCGGCAGTTCGTGAATTTCGACCATTTATTTCAAACGGACATTACGGGAGATCCGACCGTCGGATTCTCCTAAAACCGGAACTGTTGGGTTCGTATCGAAAAGAGCTTCCTAACGAATATTAGAGATTTGAAATCTAACGGTTGGATTTGGAGATACGTCCAAATCAAATTTGAAAAAGGTCGCTATAAGTGCAGTTCGATGGCCGTTGTTGGAAATCGACCTTACGGGCCTTGATAAAATTATTAAAAATAGTAATAATTTGTGTGAAATCATAAGAAACAATTTGAGAAAAATTGGGGTGAAAAACTCCATATTTGAAAAGATAAAAATGGATTTTTATCGAAATGAACTAGTTTTGAACTAAAATTTAAAACCCAATTATATTTTAAATAAATAAATTAGATTTAAAAAGGGTTTTTAAATAATCGGAATTTCTAACATATAACGATTGGATTTGAAATGGGTTTATCGTGAACTGTGTTTTAAATAACACCTAGTTCTTTAACCCAGTAAAAGGAGTTTTAATGAATCTGCAATTAGGTTGAAATGCGAATCTATAATCTAAATTATCAAATTTAGAATTGAGCGAGAATGGAGTATCACTAGTTTTGCTCCAAAGCGATAGTTAAATCTTTAATTAGATTTGAGCGTGAAATGGTAATTAATTTTACTGATAACACGGTGGTGTTAGATATGGAGTATCACCAGTTTTGCTTCATGGGATGAATAGGTTGGGATTGGGAAATAAAATAAATAATTACTTCGGTGTGGTTCGCTAATCTCGACTAGTTTGGAAAACCATAATTTGGTTTGAAATGACATCCAAAGGAAGATTAAAGGATAAATTTTAAAGAATTTATCTTGGATAAAATTAATGGGAACCTTTCCCAAAAGATGCGAATATTTAAATAACAGAATATTCAGAATTGGAATGAGGCGTATGTTTTGTTTGTGTAACATTTGTTTTAAATATACGCGGGTTGTTCGGAAAGTCCGGGTTTATACCCATTCCGAATAACCGATTCGACGATATGTCGAAGATGAAGACGGTGGTCGAAAACCGGAAGTCTTCACATCGTTTGGGTAATTACTGACGATCCTGATTGGGCTGTACACCCAAGAGGATGGAAATAGTTGGTTGTCGTCCAGACGTACTTGGAGATGGATGGATATGCGAGGAAAGTGCCTCCGGTTTCGTTCAGACCCAGAACGAACTTGTAAATGGATTGTGTGTCTGACATTGGATTTTATTATGTGTTGATTGATTTCTGTTAAATATATATCTGTTTGGCGGCGGAGAATTTATTCTCTTGCTTAACGCCCTTCTCTGAGACGTACGAACTTAGAGGTTATATATCGATAGATATCAATCGCATGGCATGAATTGCCTGTGTGGCATGCTGAGTTGCATAGATCAAGGCTTCTGTTGAAAAGCAGAGTCTTGTGGTTGATGATCAAAGCACGGCCTACGTGGCAGCTTTGTGTATAACGTGAATTCGCGAGCCTCACACCTCGGTATGAGTCAAAAACGGGATGAGGACCCAAGGAGTGCACGACGTTTTTTTCTAGCTATGGGTGGTGTCGGTGACCTACCAGCCCTGACATTTATATACTTTTCACCTTTGTGGTTTGGATGCGAGGCGCCTCGATTATAGGTCTGTAAGGACCGGGAAACGTGTGTTCAGGAATTGCCAATCCTCTAACATAATTGAGGACCGGCCTTGGAGGATCCCAGGGTTGCCCAGAGTGCATAGCCCTGAGACATTTGCTAGAGTGTCTCGAACGCGGAGAGGAGCTTGCCCCTTTCCTCGACTCATGACGGAAATCCAATTTCCAATACGTGTATTGCGGTTTGAATTGTAGAACTAGTATGGCGACATGATATATGGTACCCATGCCATCTATGATTTATATTTATGATTGAAACTGTTTTGACACTATACACTAATTATAATATCAAATGATTTGTTTTAAACGTACCAAGCATGTTTGGCTGTTATAAGGTAAACCCCTATCCTCCGGCTTGCGTTGCATTGTGTGATGGGACCTGGGTCTTATAATAGCTTCATTTTTCGGAAAAGCATTGCTTTGTTTATTGATATGCACTGGTATTCTTGGGAGGAAACCCGTTCCGTGTTATACGGCGTGGTCCCTTGAATTACTCTCTTTTAAAATTGAATTAAATAACTGTTTTAGTTCTCACACCAGTCACATGACTGACTTGGAGTTTATTATTTTAACCTAAACTCTGGGTGCCCCTATTTTCCACACGGGCAGCTAGTAGTTTTGGTTTTGCAGATTTATATTCACAGGATCCTGGTTTACAGCTGAAATGATATCTGGAAAGCTCTGTATCCGTATATCACCTTCAGTTGGGCTTTGTATTATTTTCCGCTGCTATGTAATTTATTGTAATCTCTGATATTTATCGAATGTAATGTATTCAATTATACTCTGTATATTCTTGTATCTGATGGAATTGTTGTAATAGCAATGAAATGTTCTTCCGTCTGCGTTCATTTGTGTGTTGTTCTCAAAGTATCCGCTCTTTCCTTCACGGGGAAGTAACGGGTCCTTACAGTGGTATCAGAGCTTTGGTTTACAGAGCTCGAGAAAAAGACACATTAGAACCATACGAAAGAATTCATCAGATATTGGATTAGTAATATCCAATTAGAATGACTCGTTAGAGATAGGATCAGCAGTATCCTAGAACAAGTGTGAAGAGTATGTTTTTCAAATGGAAACAATTTTGTTTTAAAATTTAAATCGTTTTATACGTATTTGAATAATTTATTTATATTGATATGGACAATCTAGTATATAAAGATTTTGCATATACGCGTCATGAACGTATATTCGAAGTTTTAATATATTAGGTAGATGTAGAATCACATTCTAGACACCCGGAGATGATTCTGATGATTGATCGATCATCATCAGAATTTGTGTTCGTGTTTCGAAGGTGTGATTTTCTATATATTTTCATTATACTGGTGTGAGAACCAAAACTAATATATATAGGTCCATTGTTGTGAATTGGCATCAAAAACGAGATTTTCAGTATATATATCAAAATTATGAATTTGAAACTCTAATCCACTAATTGATTGATGGTTGTGTTGTTTGTTCATTTGTTTGATAATTTTGAACCATTATGCCTAATTGAATCAAATATTGAACTATATTGAAAATTGGTCGCATTTGCTTGCATATACATATACTTACATTGAACAGGTCATAGCAAGGAGGCAAGAGCAGAGAATAAAATTTGTTTGCCCGACAAATAGGTACATGTTTACTACATAATTTACTGTTTTGTTTGGGTGATGATGATTTTATGAGCCTATTGGCTAGCCGCTTGGCTTTTTCTTTTTCTTTTTGAGATCAGAAGGCCTATATGGCAATTTCGGGATTTTCCCGTGGCTCCCGGTGCAGGGGAGGTTATGGCGAAATTTTTCGAAAATTTAGGGTGTTAGCCAAATTTTTGAAGAATTTGAAAATTCTCAGAAACTGAAAAGTTGGAGAATGGAAGCCAGATCGAATGTAGAGTAGATTGATCAAACCACTTTCGACTTCGTTCCTTTTCGGGGACGAAAAGTTTTAAGTGGGGGAGATTGTAATAACCCAAAAATCTGGGCCAGTTTAAAATTTTTATTTTGGCAATTTTAGCGAATTTTGAATATTTAAAATGAATTATTTTAAATAATATCGACGGAAAATTTATTTTGAATATATTTAGAATGTATATATTTATACGCGTCGTCGTTAGAATATAAATAATTATATATAATTATAAATAGAATTGAAAATGGCGCGGTAGTTCGATAATTCGATTTCAAACTTCAATTGAACATACCGGTGCAAAACAATCCGGATTTTAGTGAAACCAAAAACATTAGGATCTAATTGATGATATCTTTCTAACGAATCCGAAAAATCGAAATTTCATAGCGGGAATCAAAAGATATGTCCAGTTGAAAATTCTGAATAGTCGCTATGGAATTCAGGCCCTTAAAAATGAGAATTTTGCAAACGACCTCGGATTTCGACGAAACCACTTTTGTTGGTTCCGCAGTGTCAAATTATCGCTAGGTTTCAAACTTCATAATTTTCTGAATCAATATGTGAGTGTGGCATAGGAAAACGTGTTTGACCAGTTTCATTTGATTTTAATCGATTGGAAATTGGCCATTTTTCATACGGTCTCAGAATTCGACGAAATTAGTTTTGTTAGGACCGTATCGTCAGTACGAAGCTAGAAAATATTTTTCTGGAATTTTTAGAGACAGTATGTGACCCCGGTAATTTGAAATATACGTTTAAAATTCAATATAGTGATTTAAATGTAAATTCAACGGAAACTGATTCAAACGATCGAATCAACCCACGAAACATGTCCCATTGTGTTCGGAATGGGGCTAAAACGCTATGGACGACAGGCGGTGGGCCTCGTTTAGAGGTCGAAAATAAAAGTTGCTTTTTGCGGTGAAATAAAATAATTAAAAACTAAAGTTCTCTCTCCCCTCCCTCTTATTTCATTCTGGCCCCCCCTATTTCTTCGTTCAGCAGAATCAGAATAAAAAAAAAAGACGACGAAGTCAATCCTCGAAGTTAACGCCGCCGGAGGGCCTCCAACACGCGCGCCTCCCTCCTCCTGTCAGCGCCCCTTCCACTGCCGAGTTCCTCCCTCCGGCGCCTCCAACCGCGAACCCCCACATCGAAACCCACGACCAGCCCTGAAACCGACAACCCTAGCCGCACCTCCTCCTCTTCCTCTTCTACCTCCGTCCGAGCCCCCCTGCTTCGACAATGGCCGACGCAGCACCCCACCACCCCAGACGCCGCAGGTCCGCCCCACTCCGGCGAGTTCCTCCCCCCTTCTCAACAAATACAATAAGTTTTTCTTTTCTTTTATGATTTTTAGATTATATAAAAACTGATTTACATAATGGAGAGTTTGAATTTTTAGCATAAGAAAAATCTATTTTTTATATATATTTTTAGCATAGGAAAAATCTAATTTATATATATATTTTTAGCATAGGAAAAATCTAATTTTTATATATATATTTATAGCATAGGAAAAAAAACTGATTTTTATAAACAAAAGAATTAAATTTTTACTTAGAAAAAGATTTGATTTTTAAAGGTTAAAAGAAATGATTTTTATCGTTGAAAGAAACCATTTTTGATAAGTTGAAATTATTTTTAAAGGTATAAAAATATGATTTTTATACTTATAGCTAATTAAAGATATGATCTTTATATAGTAGATGATATAAAAATATTATTTTTATATAGGTAGAGTATTAAAAATAGGATTTTTATATTATAGGAAGGTTAAAAATATAATTTTTATATAAGCGAGAAGTTAAAAATATGATTTTTATATTTTTAAAGTATTAAAAATATAGTCTTTACTATATAGATGATAAAAATAAAAATATGATTTTTGTTTAGGTAGAGAATTAAAAATATAATTTTTACATAATAGGAAGATTAGAAATATCATCTTTATATGTGTAGAAAGATAAAAATGTGATTTTTATAATGATATTTTTGAAAAGGTGAAATCTTTATATGAAGAATAGCGGGATAAAAATAGAATTTTTATCTATATAACATCGTTATAAAAATAGGATTTTTATATATTAAATAACATAATAAAAATTCGATTTTTATATATTGAATAGCGAAGTCGAAATTCGATTTTTATATATTGAATAACATAATAAAAATTCGATTTTTATATATTGAATAGCGAAGTAAAAATTCGATTTTTATATATTGAATAGCGAAGTAAAAACTCGATTTTTACATATGTAGTGGCTACAGCAACGAAGATGACAAAAATGCGATCACGATGAAGATTTCTATCAAAGAAGAGTCAAGATGATTGGATAGCTATCGGTGAGAACTTCTCACTCAAAATCTCTTTTTCTAGTTATATATATATATATATATATATATATATACTAGGATGCAGACGGTGCTTAGTAGCACCCGACACAATCGTCCACAGGCCATGGACTTGTTTATTTGGTTGCATAGATTAGTTAGATGATTTGATTTGAATTTGGTTGTTTGGTGATTTTGATTGATGTGTGAATGGCGTGGGCCTTCACTAGTCCGGAGATAAGGCTAGGCCTCGTCCCGTTTCTAGTATCGTGCCGTTATGCCGCCGAAATTTTCTAAAATATGTTAGAAAAATAAAAATATCATTTTATTGAATAAATGAACAGAATAGAAATTCATATGTTGAAATAAAAAATGTTTTTCTCGTTAAAAATATAATTTTTAACGTGAATATGAATATAGTGAATGTGAATAAATAAATATTCATTTACAAACCGGACGGTTTGTTTATGTACACCTATTTGAAGGACATTGATTGGGTCGATAAATTTTACACATCGCCCAACTGCACAAATAAAATCTGTGTTTGATTGTTTTGAAACCCCACACGGGTGTTGGGATGAAATTTGAAGTTCACTCATCCTGATTGATTAAATATGTCAATCGATTGATTGACAGGCTGTTATAAGCGTTAGATATCTATATTTGATGCTTATACAGTGTAGTGCACTTTGGTTGATGGTTGGGTATTTTTCAATGCTATTATATACGTGTGATGTATGAAAATCCATATAATTAATATTATATGGTGATTGATTGGGCCTCATTCCAATTTAGAAAATAAAGAATATTATAACATAAAAGTTCATGTGTTGACTGTACTCATTCATTGAGATTAGTCATGTGTTGAACGAAATATTTTAATAACAAAATTTGCATCTTTATCAATATAAAATAAAGGTTCATGTGTTGACTGTACTCATCCGTTAAGATTAGTCATGTGTTGAACGAAATAATTTAACAAAAATTGTCACACGTGGACAGTACTCATTCGTTGAGATTAGTTGTGTGTTGACAAAAATAAATATTCATTTGTTGAATAGAATATTTGAAAATAGAAATACATGAAGCCGTATTGGTTAGATTGACGTCATTTTGACGTGAACGATATTTATATCGATTTTATTCATTTTAAAATGCATATTGAAAAGTGATTTCGAAAACGCATATTTTGAAATGAAATTGAAACGATTTCGAAATGAATTGAATTGAAAAGGATTTCGAAATGAATTGAATTGAAAACGATTTCGAAATGAATTGAATTGAAAACGATTTCGAAATGAATTGAATTGAAAACGATTTCGAAATGAATTGAATTGAAAACGATTTCGAAATGAATTGAATTGAAAACGATTTCGAAATGAATTGAATTGAAAACGATTTCGAAATGAATTGAATTGAAAACGATTTCGAAATGAATTGAATTGAAAACGATTTCGAAATGAATTGAATATATAACGAATTTGATTTCAATTGAATATATAACGAATTTGATTTCAATTGAATATATAACGAATTTGATTTGAATAGATAACGAATTTGATTTCAATTGAGAATAAAACGAATTTGATTTGAATAGAAAACGAATTGAATCGAATAGAAAACCAATTTGAATTGAATCGAATAGAAAACCAATTTGAATTGAATCGAATAGAAAACCAATTTGAATTGAATCGAATAGAAAACGACTTTGGAATTGAACTGAATTGAAAACGAATTCAAATTGAATTGAAAGCGAATTGAAATGAATTCAAATTGAATTGAAATTTGAATTGAATAGAAATGGATTTTAAAACGAATTTATAAAGAAGAATTCAATTTTGATTTGAATTGAAATGGAAGTTGAAATTGCTTTTGAAACGAATTTAAAACTATTTATATAATTCGGTTTAAATAGAAATCGACGAAATATATATAATATATATTATATATATAATATAATGGCCTGAATAGAACGCGCTGCGCCGCGGCAGTTCGTGAATTTCGACCATTTATTTCAAACGGACATTACGGGAGATCCGACCGTCGCATTCTCCTAAAACCGGAACCGTTGGGTTCGTATCGAAAAGAGCTTCCTAACGAATATTAGAGATTTGAAATCTTACGGTTGGATTTGGAGATACATCCAAATCAAATTTGAAAAAGGTCGCTATAAGTGCAGTACGATGGCCGTTGTTGGAAATCGACTGTACGGGCCTTGATAAAATTATTAAAAATAGTAATAATTTGTGTAAAATCATAAGAAATAATTTGAGAAAAATTGGGGTGAAAAACTCCATATTTGAAAAGATAAAAATGGATTTTTATCGAAATGAACTAGTTTTGAACTAAAATTTAAAACCCAATTATATTTTAAATAAATAAATTAGATTTAAAAAGGGTTTTTAAATAATCGGAATTTCTAACATATAACGATTGGATTTGAAATGGGTTTATCGTGAACTGTGTTTTAAATAACACCTAGTTCTTTAACCCAGTAAAAGGAGTTTTAATGAATCTGCAATTAGGTTGAAATGCGAATCTATAATCTAAATTATCAAATTTAGAATTGAGCGAGAATGGAGTATCACAAGTTTTGCTCCAAAGTGATAGTTAAATCTTTAATTAGATTTGAGCGTGAAATGGTAATTAATTTTACCGATAACACGGTGGTGTTAGATATGGAGTATCACCAGTTTTGCTTCATGGGATGAATAGGTTGGGATTGGGAAATAAAATAAATAATTACTTCGGTGTGGTTCGCTAATCTCGACTAGTTTGGAAAACCATAATTTGGTTTGAAATGACATCCAAAGGGAGATTAAAGGATAAATTTTAAAGAATTTATCTTGGATAAAATTAATGGGAACCTTTCCCAAAAGATGCGAATATTTAAATAACAGAATATTCAGAATTGGAATGAGGCGTATGTTGTGTTTGTGTAACATTTGTTTTAAATATACGCGGGTTGTTCGGAAAGTCCGGGTTTATACGCATTCTGAATAACCGATTCGACGATATGTCGAAGATGAAGACGGTGGTCGAAGACCGGAAGTCTTCACATAGTTTGGGTAATTACTGACGATCCTGATTGGGCTGTACACCCAAGAGGATGGAGATAGTTGGTTGTCATCCAGACGTACTTGGAGATGGATGGATATGCGAGGAAAGTGCCTCCGGTTTCGTTCAGACCCAGAACGAACTTGTAAATGGATTGTGTGTCTGACATTGGATTTTATTCTGTGTTGGTTGATTTCTGTTAAATATATATCTGTTTGGCGGCAGAGAATTTATTCTCTTGCTTAACGCCCTTCTCTGAGACGTACGAGCTTAGAGGTTATATTTCGATAGATATCAATCGCATGGCATGAATTACCTGTGTGGCATGCTGAGTTGCATAGATCAAGGCTTCTGTTGAAAAGCAGAGTCTTGTGGTTGATGATCAAAGCACGGCCTACGTGGCAGCTTTGTATGTAACGTGAATTCGCGAGCCTCACACCTCGGTATGAGTCAAAAACGGGATGAGGACCCAAGGAGTGCACGACGTTTCTTTCTAGCTATGGGTGGTGTCAGTGACCTACGATCCCTGACATTTATATACTTTTCACCTTTGGGGTTTGGATGCGAGGCGCCTCGATTATAGGACCGTAAGGACCGGGAAACGCGTGTTCAGGAATTGCCAATCCTCTAACGTAAGTGAGGACCGGCCTTGGAGGATCCTAGGGTTGCCCAGAGTGCATAGCCTTGAGACATTTGCTAGAGTGTCTCGAACGCAGAGAGGAGCTTGCCCCTTGCCTCGACTCATGACGGAAATCCAATTTCCAATACGTGTATTGCGGTTTTAATTGTAGAACTAGTATGGCGACATGATATATGGTACCCATGCCGTCTATGATTTATATTTATGATTGAAACTGTTTTGACACTATACACTTATTATAGTATCAAATGATTTGTTTTAAACGTACCAAGCATGTTTGGCTATTATAAGGTAAACCCCTATCCTCCGGCTTGCGTTGCATTGTGTGATGGGACCTGGGTCTTATAATAGCTTCATTTTTCGGAAAAGCGTTGCGTTGTTTATTGATATGCACTGGTATTCTTGGGAGGAAACCCGTTCCATGTTATACGGCGTGGTCCCTTGAATTACTCTCTTTTAAAATTAAATTAAATAACTGTTTTAGTTCTCACACCAGTCACATGACTGACCTGGAGTTTATTGTTTTAACCTAAACTCTGGGTGCCCCTATTTTCCACACGGGCAGCTAATAGTTTTGGTTTTGCAGATTTATATTCATAGGATCCTGGTTTACAGCTGGAATGATATCCGGAAAGCTCTGTATCCGTATATCACCTTCAGTTGTGCTTTGTATTATTTTCCGCTGCTATGTAATTTATTGTAATCTCTGATATTTATCGAATGTAATTTATTCAATTATACTCTGTATATTCTTGTATCTGATGGAATTGTTGTAATAGCAATGAAATGTTCTTCCGTCTGCGTTCATTTGTGTGTTGTTCTCAAAGTATCCGCTCTTTCCTTCACGGGGAAGTAACGGGTCCTTACATAAACCATACTCGGTTTTGTAAAGTTGGCAAGCATTAACCATACTCGGTGTGACACCCCACGTCCATTAATGTCACTCACTAAGTGAATTCCTTAAGTTTCGGGAAGCGTTATAGGTAAATAGACACAGAATAATTACAAGACAAATATAAAATTTTGCAGCAGAATAAAACAAATTTATTAATCATAAGATACCATGGTCCAAAACATCATTTGTCTAAAATATAAAAGCGCATTACAACATAAAAACCACAGTCTTGTACTTTGAAAATATCAGAGTACATAAAATAAATAAAATTCCCTAAGAACAAAATATAGCCATAGCAACAAGGCTAGGAGCTTGAGCCACACATATCAGCAGCTCCAGCAAAATAAGCAGAATCACGATCAAGCCTGAGTGTTTCCTCCCTGAGAACCAGGGTAGGGGGAAACGGAAGAAAGAAGGAGAAACAAAAAGGGTCAGACATAAAGTCTGGCGAGTCTAGTTACTTTTAGCCAGTAAATAAATAAAAGTAACATGATAGGCATATAAAGTGGATTAGGGAGATCACTACATAAATGGCAGGTGTGACAAGGTAGACAGGATAAGGTGTATATGCTTCTAATGATTACTCTGCATTGTTACTAGTATATCCAGAAAGAGATGATCCCTTCAACTATAAGGTGGTAGACTTAGGTATACGTCCTAATGTATCCTAACTACTACCCTGATCCATCGGCTCCCTAACCCTCGTAGATACCTTGTGCCGGCCCCATAGTTGGAGGTATCACTTCCTAAAGTGGCAACCCCTCGTCGTAATAATGTGCACAACCATATCTACAGGTGTCATGGTCGTCTTATCCCCTTCTTCCCGGCTCATGCATGCACATGGCTAGGTCGGTTTGCGCCACCCACACCGTCCTGCATGTTTGGATCTCTTACAATCTGTCAGTAAGCGTGCCCTTTCTCCGCCTAGTATGGAGTACTTTGTTTGATACCTATTCTGGGTTACTGACTGAAATGGGTCCCACACAATATGATACAAGCTCTCCCCTTGTATTGTATCCCCCACTAGGTTTTCACTGACTATGTATACCACTAGATGTCTTTAATTACATAGCCGTATTTATTTCTACCAGTTATGCTTACCCTAAAGGGTGTCTTTAATTACATAACTCCAATCTTTCTACCGGTTATGCTTACCTATAGGTGTCTTTAATACATAACCCCCAATCTTCCAACCGGTTATGCTTACTTATAAATGTCTTTAATACATAACCCTATCATTTCTACAAGTTAGGTTTACCCTAAAAGGTGTCTTTAATTACGTAACTTTATTTTTTTTTCCACCAGTTATGTATACCACTAGGTGCCCTCATCGGGTTAAGTTTGTGGGCCTATATATACTAATACTACCCACCTACCCAAGATTTACTAACCCTCCCACTGATCCAAGCATGTTTATTTAATGGTTAAGTTTGTGGGCCTTATATACTAATATTACCCACCTACCCAAGATTTACTTAACCCTCCCACCAATCCATGGGCCTATATATACTAATATTACCCACCTACCCAAGATTTACTTAACACTCCCACTGATCCAAGCTTTTTTATTTAATGGTTAAGTTTGTGGGACTATATATACTAATATTACCCACCTACCCAAGATTTACTTAACCCTCCCACTGATACAATCAATTTTACTTAACCCTAACTTCAATTCTTATTTATACAATCCCTTATGCATTAGTTTAGGTTAAGTAGTCCAATTTATTACCATGTCCATTTATGGTTTATAATGGGTTAGACCTGCCGGATGTTGGATATGCCGGTCGGGTCCGGGCAGTCTTATCCCACAGTTGGGCCTAACCTCGTGTCTTATCCCGATTCGTATTTGCGTACTTAGACCTCCTACATTAGGTTCAACATTAGTGGTTGTTGGGTATGTTGGTCGAGTCCGGGCAGACTTCCACCACTGATACAGCCTAACCTCATGTCATAAGTACAATTACAATTCCTAATTTTAATTACTAGACATTCCATTTTTTATTAATTAACCAATTAATTAATCCTTTCCTTTTATACGTGTTAATACCCATTTTACCCAATAATTTGAATTATATGTCCAAAAATGTTCATATTCAAATTATGCCAATATTAACCCTTTTTCCCCCGTTCCTTAACTACGCCCTCACAAAATTGGCGGCATGCCTAGGCTAGATAACAACCTAGTCATAAACGATAAAAAGGAAAAACAACATGAATGTAACAAAAGTGATCATCTTGGCATAAACATAAACTTAGCATGATAATGTGAACATACATACCGGCATGAACATGAAATTATCATCATAACAAGGTGGACATAAAACCGATGAACGGTTGACAATCAATTGATCCTAACATAACTACGATGGTAAGATCTAAATTAGCAATTTGGATGTCCAACTAAAATAGATCTAACATGATAACACAAGGTGATAAATTAGATCACATAATTCAGATCTAGAGGTTAAAATAGATCTAACACAATTAGAATGACATAATAGCATGTTTAGATCTAAGTATGTCCAACTTACAACATATCTAAGTTGATCGCAATATGAAAGGTGATTTACATACAGAATTAGATCTAACCAATGTTGCAGCTATCAAAATTAATAGATTTGCGTTCACCACAATATGGTTACAAGTCAAGATCCACAATAATAACATAGTAGAATAATCACAATTGAATCGGATATAGAGTAGTAGATCTATCATTAAGATAAAGATTTAGATCCAATCCTAACCAATTCAAGGTGACATATGTTCATGATTTACATAAATGATTAGATCTATCTAATGATATAACTGTCCAAATTAACTTATTTATATTAACCACGATATAGTTACAAATCAAGATCCACAATAATAACATAGTAGAATAATCACAATTGGATTGGATCTAGAGAAACAGATCTATAATGACATAGCATAAGATATGATAATAGCATAGATTCATGGTTTACACATATCCAAATCACATTCTTTCATAATTTACTTTTATTTATTTAAACCTAAAAATAACCAACTCACTGTGATTGGATTGCTAAGATGATAGAAAAGAAGTTGGTGTTGAATATATGCTTGAATCTCAAAATTTGATTTGCAAAACTGATAATTGTTTGAAGAAAACTGATCAGTCTTAGTTCGCACTCCGGCAGAGTTTGGCTGCCATTGTTTCTTTGTGAAGAAAACAAGGGAATTGAGATATATTTATAGCTGCTAGGTTACAGAATTCGGATGCCACCACAGCCTTAGGGTGAATTGGGGCACGTGCCGACACCTAGTTTGGTCCGGATGCCCAAAAACTTACATGGGCGTACTTTACAGGTGCGCCAGTGTAAAAATACATAGGCGCACTTCTCAAGTGCGCCGGGAATTTCTGCTTTTTCCGCCAAACTTCAGCCGTCCATAAGTTCTTCATACATTATTCGTTTTACGCAAACCAGGTGTCTATCTTGACCAGAATTTCGAGACGGACGCAATGGCGTTGTCTGTTTCCCTTAATTCTGAATATTAAATTTATTTTTCGTTAATTTATCCACTTTAATGTTGTTAAAAATTCAGGGTGTTACATTCTCCCCTACTCAAAGGATTTCGTCCCCAAAATCTCCAAGTTGAAAAGAATGTACCATACCATCCATCATCCATCTACTTATCTACCAAACACTGGCATCCATTGTCCCTAAATATTTCTAATGCTTATATGAGTATATGCAAAGGTGTATGTATATGTCCCAATACTAATGCGAAGATCAGGTGGTCTATTGATTCAGTTGACCTCCTTAATGCAATGTATGTTAGCGACATGAATCTAATATGTATGCAAATAATACTATTATAACATGTAAGTTCTATGTATGTGCACACTCATTCGTCCAAATGCAACATCCATATGCTAGTACATCCATTTCCATCCATGAAAGAAAAGAAAATGCACACACATCCATATGCGGTATGAGAGTGATTGAGCCGATCTAGTGCTTAATGTGTGTATATGCATCCACAGGCAACCACTAGTAAACACTTGCATCCATAAAACATAACATGTTTCAAACACATGTTTACATCCATAGATTCCTATCTAAAGGTCGAAAATACTACGGATAGAATATACTCAAATGATAGAAACAAGTGCGAATAAAAGCTTTTGGAAAAGAAGTTAAGAACTTTCCCTTGAAAAGAGAAGGGTACGAAGCGCAAAATTTTTGTCTTCGGTCTCCCAAGTTGCATCTTCTTGGTTGTCTCTCCACTGGACCTTTACCAACTTGACTTCTCATTTGCGTAGCTTCTAAACCTTCGATCCAAGTAAATGTCTTTCTGTAGATCCCCACTAACGAGTCAGTGGTTTACAGGGTCATCCATATAATGCTTCGAAGGGTTCCATGCCAATGCTTGCTTGATAACTATTGTTATAGGCAAACTATACTAAAGGAAGATGCTCTTCCCAAGTTCCTCCGAAGTCTAGGATACACAGCCTTAAAAGATCTTCAAGAATTCTATTCACCCTCTCCATCTGTCCATCGGTCTGGGGATAATAAGCGGTGCTCAAACACAATTGTGTACCTAATGCTTCTTGCAAGCTCGTCCAAAATTCACTGGTGAAGATGGGGTCACGATCGCTTACGATACTGGAAGGTACTCCATGAAGACAAACTATCTCTCGAACATAATTTGCTGCCAACCATGGTTCGTCCTCTTACTCTTAACTGGAAATAAAATGGGTGCTCTTAGTAAGTCTATATACTACCCCCAAATGCTGGTGTTGCCCTTCGTTGATCTAGGCAAACCCTTTACTGAACTTTGAGTTGTTGGCAAAATAGACATTGAGAAACAAACTCTGCTACATCTTTCTTCATCCCATCCCAAAAGAAAACCCTTTCTCAAGTAGCTCTCCTATTTGTTTACTGAGCTCCCTTCTTTCTCTTGGACCCATATGGTGCACGGGAAATGCAACTGGCTTTGCATTGTTCACTAAATGTATGTAGAAATTGATCTCGTGCCTTGGGGGTAAACCCCAAACCTCATTAAAGGGATCAGGACACTCACGGACTACTGGAACAGATTTTAGATCATCGATAGATGCGTTAAGTGACTCTAGAAAATTCAACATAATAGACCGCTTGGGGTCACAAGAAATCTCGAGGGTCCTCCCTTGGCAAGTCATCAGCCTAACGACCCTCCTCTTACAATCTAGAATGGCACCATACATGGCTAGCCAACCTATACCTAGAATAAAACCATAGCCCATGAAACAAGACGTGCGTCGCACTCAAACTCGACGCCTAACACAGATATTCTCAAAACCCCGACAAATCATAGATAAATGAGCTGAACCACCAATAGGGTTTGAAACAACTACAAGATCCACTACCATACTAGTAATTAAGTGCATAGATTCAACTACAGAACTCGATATAAACGAGTGCGTAGCACCAGAATAAAAAAGAGTTCTATTTGGATAATTTGAGAAGGGGAAATTAAAAATTCAATGGAAACTTTACTACCTCTATCTGGTACACTGACCATGATAACATACACCTGCCCTTCAGAAGATCCTGCCCTTTGGTCTTGTCCATGTTTCTTCGGGCATTCCCTCGTATAGCATCCGACCTCACCACAGTTGAAGCAAGCGTTCTTCCTTTTCCGGCAATCTTTCACCAAATGGCCCGTGCGTCCACAACTATAACACTTCCTTTTTTCTCGGGTTTTGCAATTTTTGGCCAATTGGCCCTTACACCAACAACCATTACATTTCTTGTAACACCCCTCTCGAAAAGCTAACACAAAGATCTTTTAGCACAGTGGTTAGTGCATGGTGTTGCTTTCTGGGAGGTCGAGGGTTCTTTTCCCGTGGGTGTCACATTTGGTATCAGAGCCTATACCCAGTCGGAATTGTGTGTGTAATGCTGCGGATGTCAGTCGATGTTGTACTGATGCGGGTTACATGCACAATGCCTGGGTGGTGAGTGATATGAGCCAACGAGGACGTTGGGCTCGTTAAGGGGGGTAGTCTGTAACACCCCTCTCAAAAAGCTAACACAAAGATCTTTTAGCACAGTGGTTAGTGCGTGGTGTTGCTTTCCGGGAGGTTGGGGGTTCGATTCCCGTAGGTGTAACATTTCTTCTTAGAGAAATCACCTACTTGCGATGGTGGAGGAACAACGGTTGCAACTGGGGGAGGGACGTCTCCTTGGCTCCCGGTTGGTATTATAGCCTTAAAATATCTACGGAACCAATCCGGTACTTGAATGCCCTCGGGAATATTTGGTTCCCCAGACATGCTAAAAAGAAAAAGGAAGAGATTTAGACAAAGGACTAAAGAGTATTACATATGGCTTTTTGGGGAATGTTTTTCAAAACAGACTTTCTTTTTGAAAATAATTCTTTTAAAAATCATTTTGAAAATAATTTTCAAAAACTTTTATCTAATCTGGTAACCTTCAGCTCTGATACCAAGTGTGACACCCCACGTCCGTTAATGTCACACACTAAGGGAATGCATTAAGTTTCGTGAAGTGTTATAGGTAAAAAGACACATAATAATTACAAGACAGATATAAAGTTTTGCAGCGGAATATAACAACTTTATTAATCATAAGATACCGTGGTCCAAAACATCATTTGTCTGAAATATAAAAGCCTACCACAACATAAAAACCACTGTCTTGTACTTCGAAAATATCAGAGTACATAAAAGAAATAATATTCCCTAAGAACAAAATATGGCCATAGCAACAAGGATAGGAGCTTGAGCCATACATATCGGCAGCTCCAGCAAATAAGTAGAATCACGGTCAAGCCTGAGTGTTTCCTCCCTGAGAACCTTGGGGGGAGGGAGGGGGGAGGGGAAATGGAAGAAAGATGGAGAAACAAAAAGGCCAGACATAAAGCCTGGCGAGTCTAGTTACTTTTAGCCAGTAAATAAATAAAAGTAACATGATAGACATATAAAGTGGATAAGAGAGATCACTACATAAATGGCAGGTGTGACAGGGTAGACAGGATAAGGTGTATATGCTTCTAATGATTACTCTGCATTGTTACTAGTATATCCAGAAAGAAATGATCCCTTCAACTATAAGGTGGTAGACTTAGGTATACGTCCTAATGTATCCTAACTACTACCCTGATCGATCGGCTCCCTAACCCTCGTAGATACCTTGTGCTGGCCCCATAGTAGGAGGTATCACTTCCTAAAGTGGCAACCCCTCGTCATAATAATGTGCACAACCATATCTACAGGTGTTACGGTCGTCTTATCCCCTTCTGCCCGGCTCATCCACGCACATGGCCCGGTCGGTTTGCGCCGCCCACACCGCCCTCCACGTTTGGATATCTTACAATAAGTCAGTAAGCGTGCCGCTTCTCCTCCTAGTACGGAGTACTTTGTTTGATACCTACTCCGGATTACTGACTGAAATGGGTCCCACACAATATGATACAAGCTCTCCCCTTGTCTTTTATCCTCCACTAGGTTTTCACTGACTATGTATACCACTAGGTGTCTTTAATTACATAACCTTATTTGTTTCTACAAGTTATGCTTACCCTAAAGGGTGTCTTTAATTACATAACTCCAATCTTTCTACCGGTTATGCTTACCTATAGGTGTCTTTAATACATAACCCCCAATCTTACAACCGGTTATGTTTACCAATAGGTGTCTTTAATACATAACCCTATCATTTCTACAAGTTATGTTTACCCTAAAAGGTGTCTTTAATTACGTAACTTTATTTTTTTCCACCGGTTATGTATACCACTAGGTGCCCTCATCGGGTTAAGTTTGTGGGCCTATATATACTAATACTACCCACCTACCCAAGATTTACTTAACCCTCCCACTGATCCAAGCATGTTTATTTAATGGTTAAGTTTATTTGTCTATATATACTAATATTACCCACCTACCCAAGATTTACTTAACCCTCCCTCTGATCCAAGCATGCTTATTTAATGGTTAAGTTTATGGGCCTATATATACTAATACTAGTCACCAACCCAAGATTTACTTAACCCTCCCACTGATCCGAGCATGTTTATTTAATGGTTAAGTTTGTGGGCCTATATATACTAATATTACCCACCTACCCAAGATTTACTTAACCCTCCCACTGATTCAATCAATTTTACTTAACCCTAACTTCAGTTCTTATTCATACAATCCCTTATGGATTAGTTAGGTTAAGTAGTCCAATTTATCACCACGTCCATTTATGGTTTATAATGGGCTAGACCTCCCACATTAGGAATACAACGTGTGGATGCTGGATATGTCGGTCGGGTCCGGGAAGTCCTATTCCACAGTAGGGACTAACCTCGTGTCTTAGCCTGATTCGTATTTGTGTACTTAGACCTCCCACATTAGGTTCAATATTAGTGGCTGCTGGATATGCTGGTCAGGTACGGGCAGACTTCCACCACTAACACAACCTAACCTCGTGTCATATGTACAATTACAATTCCTATTTGTAATTACTAGACATTCCATTTTTAATTAATTAACCAATTAATTAATCTTTTCATTTTATTGGTGTTAATACCCATTTTACCCAATAATTTGAATTACATGTCCAAAAATGTTCATATTCAAATTATGCCAACATTAACCCGTTTTCTCCCATTCCTTAACTAGCGCCCTAACAAAATTGGCGGCATGCCTAGGCTAGATAACAGACTAGTCATAAAGCATAAAAAGGGAAAACAATAGGAATGTAACAAAACTGATCGTCTTGGCATAAACATAAACTTAGCATGATAATGTGAACATACATACTGGCATGAACATGAAATTATCATCATAACAAGGTGGACATAAAACTGATGAACGGTTGACAGTCAATTGATCCTACCATAACTATGATGGTAAGATATAAATTAGAAATTTAGATGTCCAATTAAAATAGATCTAACATGATAACACAAGGTGATAAATTAGATCTAGAGGTTAAAATAGATCTAACACCATTAAAATGACATAATAGCATGTTTAGATCTAAATATGTCCGACTTACAACATATCTAAGTTGATCGCAATATGAAAGGTGATTTACATACAGAATTAGATCTAACCAATGTTGCAACTGTATAAAATTAATAGATTTACATTTACCACAACATAGTTACAAGTCAAGATCCGCAATAATAACATGGTTGAATAATCACAATTGAATTGAATTTAGAGAAATAGATCTATCATTAAGACAAAGATTTAGATCCAATCCTAACCAATTTAAGGTGACATATGTTCATGATTTACATAAATGATTAGACCTATCTAGTGATATAATTGTCCAAATTAACAGATTTATATTAACCACAACATAGTTACAAACCAAGATCCACAATAATAATATAGTAGAATAATCACAATTGAATTGGATCTAGAGAAATAGATCTATCATGACATAGCATAAGATATGATAATAGCATAGATTCATGGTTTACACATATCCAAATCACAGTCTTTCATAATTTACTTTTATTTACTTAAATTTAAAAATAACCAACTCACTGTGATTGGATTGCTAAGATGATAGAAAAGAAGTTGGTGTTGAATATATGCTTGAATCTCAAAATTTGATTTGCAAAACTGATAATTGTTTGAAGAAAACTGATCAGTCTTAGTTCGCACTCCGGCAGAGTTTGGCTGCCATTGTTTCTTTGTGAAGAAAACAAGGGAATTGAGATATATTTATAGCTGCTAGGTTACAGAATTCTGATGCCACCACAGCCTTAGGGTGAATTGGGGCACGTGCCGACACCTAGTTTGGTCCGGATGCCCAAAAACTTACATGGGCGTACTTTACAGGTGCGCCAGTGTAAAAATACATAGGCGCACTTCTCAAGTGCGCCGGGAATTTCTGCTTTTTCCGCCAAACTTCAACCGTCCATAAGTTCTTCATACGTTATCCGTTTTACGCAAACCAGGTGTCTATCTTGACCAGAATTTCGATACGGACACAATGGCATAGTCTGTTTCCCTTAATTCTGAATATTAAATTAATTATCCTTTAATTTATCCACTTTATGTTGTTAAAAATTCGGGGTGTTACACTCAGCTTAAGAAGTTTGGCGAGCATTGACCATACTTGGCTTTGTAAAGTTGGCGGGCATTAACCATACTCATCTTAAGAAGTTTGATGAGCGTTATCCATATCGGCTTAAGAAGTTTGGCAAGCATTAACCATACTCAGCTTTAGGTTGAGGATATTGCCAAATCCCAACAGGATACTTGAATTGATCAAACATAATCCATGTTCAAGAAAGAAAGTTTATTGTTGCTAAGAAGCTATTACAGAAACCAAAACAAATCCTAATGTGTTTATAGTCGATTCCCGGGCACGCCCTGGGATTAAATCCTAACCCCCTACTTATGTACTTCAACATAACCGCAGTATTGAAAAATAATAGAAACACTTTTCTTATATGCTAAGAAATGAGGTGTATTCACAATGATCTAAACCTAATCAATTGATGATGATGTCGCGGTTGTTAGGCTCGGGGTCCTTCCCATTTCGAGGAGCTTCGGGACCGACCTGAGGAGCTTGGGAAGGTACCCGTGACGGTGCGGCTGGTGCATATTTTTTAACATATTCGGGTAGCTCTCCATGTCTAGCCCTTTCATCGATGAGAACGCGCAAATGCATGCAGTCAATAGTGCCATGACCTGCCATATCATGATACATGCAGTGCTTTCCTGACTCACATTCTCTTTGGGTTGGCTCTCTCCTAGGAGGCTTAGGAAAAGGTAGAGATACTCGCACATAAAGATAGATGTCCAGTAGGGAGGAGTTGAGATCGGTGTATCGATCATGCTTGTTTTCTTTCCGGAATCACACGTTTTGATCGTTCTTTTCTGAGGCTTTCCCCTTTCCTTTGTTCTGGCCAGTAGTGGATGTTCCTCCATTATTAGTAGCAAGTACTTCAAGATTTTCCATTTCGATGTTGGCAACTTCTTGTCGGAGGAATCTATCATCTTCGGAGTAGAAGTCTCCAATATTCCAAGGAGGATCCTTCTGGAGGGAGATCTTGAAATCAATTCGGTCCAAGACACCATTCATGGCGGCCATAGGCACCATCGATGGCTAGGGGCGATCGACCGATGATGCAACCGCATTGGATCTTTCTTGGAAGGAGCATAGGGTCTCGCCGGACCGCTGCTTGAAGGATGTGAGGAACATGACGCTTTTTGGTTGGAAAATGTGGACTCTGAACTGTTTGATGAAATGGGTGACCAACATATTCCAACTGTTGATTGATTCAGTTGTCAGCTGCCAAAACCACATGCTGGCAATATCGGTGAGAAAGAGAGGGAAACACTTGGCCATGACATTAGTCGATTCTGATAGTACTTCCATGTGGCGCATATATCGCATGAGATGTATGGTCGGTTCGGTCCTGCTGTTGGACACTTTCTAGGAATTAGAAAAGCGCAAATTTATTATAAATTACTGCAAGTCCACAGGTGTGTAATATGCAGGTAGAACACAGAGAGTAAAGTTAAATTTTATTATTTACATATTTCGTGGGCGAGTTAGACGAATTTGGAGGATTTTGTTGAAAACAATAAAAATTGAAATTACAGCATAAAAATAAACAGAAATAAAATTAGGATTACTGTTGAATCTAATCAGACAGTCAATCACTAAAGAAAACTAAAATTGCAAAGACAACTTGTGCTCTGCCAAACTAATTGTATAGACGATAGAAGTTTCTTGAAAATAAAATTACAGAACATAAATAAACAAACATGAAATTAAAAATTAGGATTACTGTCGAATCTAATCAGACCGTCAACCACTAATGAGAAAACAATTGCAATAGTAAATTATACTCTACCAAATATAATTAAATAGATGGCACAAATTACTATACCCAAGACGAGTATAGAAAAGAATGAATTCTCAATTCTTGGATGAAGTTTACAATGAGAATACATGGGTATTTATATGATAGATAGCCAACCTAAACCCTAATACAACCACAAATAGGCCATAGTTAAATCTAGCAAATTTAGGCCTTTCCTTTTTTCTTCTTGCTTCCTTGACAATTCTTCATTGATTTGTGATATGCATAGCCTTTCTTCCAATTATTTTCTTGTCCATAAAGCAATTTGATGTGAGATCTTCACCTGCAAGTCTTCATATGTATATACACAGCATTTTGATCTCTATTTTCTATTTTTCTAATTGCATGTGACTTATTCGACATATTTGTAAAAGTGACAAAATAATACCCAAATAATATTTATTTATATACAAAAGATAAGATATAAGAGCATAAAATAAACACATTTCTATGTTTATCAAATACCCCCACACTTATCTTTTACTCATCCTCGAGTAAAAGAATTTGAAAATTTAAACTCGATAGGTCAACTTTTGTAGGAAACACGATTGCATTGAGCGTATGCAACAAGCCGTTGAACCTTTAGGTGTCCCTAGTAGGACGAGTGGTGTCTTGTGAGGGTTTTCAGTAGATACTACCCACAAAATCCAAATGTAGTATGCTATATCTCTAATGCAATTACATGAATGCACAGACAAATGCAATTGAAAACAAAAACGAAAACACGACTTATTCCAGAAAAGTTGCAACATAGCAGTATACAATTAAAAATCAATCAATAGAGATTTTTAGTCCTCAACTCATCATAAATTTTCTAAAGTATTCAAGCTTTCATACATTAAACTCCAGCTTGGCCAGTTGGTTCGGTTGATAACATAGTGCAACCATGAAATAAATTCTTAGTTTGCTTGTCACAGTTTGCAAAGTGGTATTTTCATTTCCTTATATATGGCTAGTCAAATCAATAAGGTCAATAAGTGTTTGGGCATCATTGATTATTCTATATCTCTAATAAAATTAAAATTAATGATTAATTACACACCCATGCACTGCCTTGCGGACTGACGTGAGAGTTTGGGACATAGCTAGGCGGATTGTAAAGACTGACGTTGAATTTTTCAATAAGATGTCGGGAATCCTTAGGTGCCCAACTCATAAAATGAAACCGAGGTATACCACTCATGCACTGCCTCGCGGACTGACGTGAGATTTGGGAAAGAGCTTGGCGGGTTTGTACACCAATGCTCGATTTACAAGCAATGTTGGATACCCTTGGATTACTATTATTTTTGAATATAAGAAGAAGAAAGAATTACGTGATTTCAGCTTAAGATGACTTAGTTTTAAAGATTCGAAAATCCAATATATGTATTTTAAGTCCTCCACTCATTAAACAAAGACTACAATTTAGAATAGATTTCGTGGCCATCACCTAAGAATCTTCTTGTGTACCGGTTACTCCATCGTCGCTCGCAATTCAACTTTTCATAATATTTCTTATTCGATCTTAGTTGGGAGAAAAAAATTACTATCAACTGGTTAAAAAAATGTTAACTTACTTTGTTGTACCAATCTAAAATGAATTGTATTTCCCAAAAAAAGGACATGTTACTATGATCTAAAATGCATGATGGTCCTATCTAAATGCATAAAAATGAAAAGAAAAAATTAAAGAAAAATAAAAAGGATGCAATGCAGACCCCACCTCCCCCACCCACACTTGAAAAAAACAGCGTCCACACTGTAATATCGTTTCCTTAATTTGAAAGATAACACCCAAAGATGGATGAGACGTAAAATTATTTGTAAAATGATATGAAGTTTGACCACTATATGTGAATACCAATCATATGCAAAATGAAATCTACGATGATGATGAGTGTTTTGCGAAAAATGAAATTGCTTTTTCCCTTCACACTTGCCTCTAGCAAAAACAATTTATGATAATTTCGTATCTGATTTTTGAGGTACAAGAGGCATGTCAATAAATTCTGAAATCAAAATCTTTCCCATGCAATTTTTTTCGTGACAATGATTTTTACCACTCGGACGAAGATTACCATAATCCCCATAAATTTGAGTTTTTAACCACAATTTCTTTTGATTATATGGAATTAAGATTATCTTTGAGATGTTCCATATATTCATTCTCGTTATTTAAAAGTTTAAGTTTTCTTCAAAGAGTTCGTCAAAAGATATAGTAGACATGTTTATTGAAGCAAAGGAAGCTTTCTGAAGAGCTAAATATGACGTGTCATCCACATATGTTCCTATCTTCTCGACTTGTCCACTTTCAGAATCAAAACTAGAAGAACAACTCAAAAATTTCATCAACATCAAGAACATGCACAACTCAGAACAGACTGAAAAATAAACTAAGAAAACCTAGTTTTTTTTGAAAAGAAAGCAGATAAAATAAAAACAATCGAAAAGGAGAAAAAAACCTTAAAAGAAAAAAACTAACAAACTGACTCGACTAAAAGAAATAAAACAAGCAAAACTACTCGGTTAAAAAAACTAAAAATTAAGCCTATAAAAAGTAAAACTCACTATTTATTGTATGGAAGGAAATAAAACATTAAAACAAAATAAAATAAATCAAAACTAAAAATAGAAGGGGAAAACCAAATTAGGCAACTCTAAAATGCACTCAGAAGAAAGCCACTCAAGCGGTCAAAGCCGCTCACGCATATAAGGATTCAAGCACGTAATTGGTTTCTAAAAATAAATAAATGGAAATAAGTAAATTCCCAAAGAAATAGTCACAACAAAAATTACGCCCCCACTTATTATAAGTAAACGAATCACGCTTAGGTGAATGAATCACAAACAAAATCGCCTCATTATAAATAAATATGGAAATCGAACCAAAAAAAATTCATGCCCTTTTTTCACTTTTCTATTTTCGGTTATGGATTTTAGAAATCCAATTTGTGGTCTGCGAGTTGTGTACTGCGAATTGGGTTGAATGTGAGGTCGAAGGTCAGTGGTGAAACTGTGGTATTGTTTGTTCAAGATTTTTGCTGATGTTCGATGATGCGCTTATGGATATTTTTGCTGCGATTCAGGTGTGGATCTGTTTCGAAGTCCGGGTTAAGGGTTTCGATCCGCAAGTCAGACTAGAGTTAGGGTTTTCGAATCAGTTTTCTGGCATTTAGATCTGGTAGTCTTGGATTTCGATGTGGTGTATATGACTGGATATGATGTTGTGGGCTTCGAATTTTCTTGCTATGGTTTTTACGATGGAGGATGTTTGACCTAGTGTGGTTGAGAGGGGGTTTGTGGAGTTGATTTGGTTAATGGTTTGAAAGTTGTTTGTTGAATGTGACGTGATTTTGCAAGGAGTTGCTGTACAAGGATGTGAGAATTTGTTTGTTTGACAGTGGTTTGTGGAGGAGGATTCAGTGATGGCTGTTTGGTTTGTAAGGGCGCATGGCAGTTTTGGAAAGTGTGGAAGAAGGTGATGGGTATGCTTGGAGATCATGCTGGGGTGGTGACTATGAGAGGTTTGGTGGTGTGCAACAGTGAATGGACTTGTTGTTTAGATTGATGAAGGTGAATGCGTTGATGGTCGGGAAATTTGGTCTGGAATTGAATTGTGAAGATGATGAGGGAAAAAGATGGTAAATTTTTGGATGATCGGGGGTGGTATGGGTGAGGCTATGGTGTTTTATGGGTGGCAGAGGAGAAGAAGAAAAAGAAATTTTGCATTATTATTATTATTATTTTTAAAATTGTAAAGAAGAAAAAATTGTATAAAAAAGGAAAGAAATAGATGGGAAAATAGGAAATAAATTGAAAGAAAAAAGTGGTAAGAATTTTTTTCTCTTGTTTAGAAGATTATAATATCAATGACTAATACCAAACCAACTATTCAAGAATTTTTTTCTATATATACAAGAAAAAAGGAAAAAAAATAAAATAAAAACTAACACGAATCGGAAATTAAATAAATAATAAAATTTAATCGCTACCTCCCCATCAACGGGGCCAAAAACTTTTTTGACGCTTTCTAGGAATTAGAGAAGCACAAATTTATTATAAATTACTGCAAGCGCACAGGTGTGTAGTAAGCAGGTCGAACATAGAGAGGAAAACTAAATTTTATTATTTATATATTTCGTGGGCGAGTTAGACGAACTTGGAGGATTTTATTGAAACAATAAAAAATTGAAATTGCAGAAAAAACAAACAGAAATAAAATTATGACTACCGTTGAATCTAATCAGACAGTCAATCACTAATGAAAATTAAAATTGCAATGACAACTTGTGCTCCACCAAATCTAATTATATAGACTGCACAAGTTGATTCAAAATAAAATTGCAAAACATAAATAAACAAACATGAAATCAAAAATTAGGATTACCATTGAATCTAATCAGACGGTCAATCACTAATGAGAAAATAAATGCAATAGTAATTTGTACTCCAAATCTAATTGAATAGATGGCACAAATTACTAGACCCAAGACGAGTACAGAAAAGAAAAGAATGAATTCTCAATTCTTGGATGAAGTTTACAATAAGAATACATGGGTATTTATGGAATAAATAGCCAACCTAAACCCTAATACAATCACAAATGGGCCTTAGTTAAATCTAGTAAATTTGGGCCTTTCCTCTTTTCCACTTGCTTCCTTGACAATTCTTCATTAATTTGTGATATGCATAGCCTTTCTTCCAATTATTTTCTTGTCCATAAAGCATTTGATGTGAGATCTTCATCTACAAGTCTTCAAATGGGCCTTTCCTCTATTTTCTATTTTTCCGATTGCAAGTGGCTTATTCGGCATATATGTGAAATTGACAAAATAATACCAAGTAATATTTATTTATATACAAAAGATAAGATATAAGAGAATAAAACAAACACATTTCTATGTTTATCACCTGCCGTTGTAGGGTTTCAGGATCAGAAGCTTGAAGTCTGGTCTATTTCGGGAGTTCCTGATTTCCCATGTGAATGGACTGAGACGGACGTTATCCACATCCTTTTGAGAAGAGGTGCCTCAGGTGAAGCGTTTGATGATGCTTGCTATCTGACTTTCACCCCTAAGGAGTTGTTGCCATGAATCCAATTCTGCACTGGGGATGTTGTTGAGAATCCCGGTACGGGGTGGTAGCATGGTTTGAATTCTTAGGGTCAGTTCGATTCGTCCCAAGAGTGATTGGTTGAGGTGGTCCCCAGCCTCAATTGTATGTTCCAGATTGTCCGGAGCTGCTGTGTCGGCATGTGTATCGGTCTAAACCATACCCATGCCGATAGGATTGGACCGGCTTGGGAGAGAGTTATCAACTTGGGGATCGGTACTGCCCCCACTCGAGGCGACGTCATGGTGGTTTTTAGTAGCGTTTTCCTCCGTTCTATCGGGAACTGGTATGATAGAGTGGTCTTGGTGAGATGGGGGTCTGTTGCCCCTAACTAAACTTGGATCGTCGTGCTGTGAAGGTTAGTAGGGAGGTGGCATAAAACGAGTTTGCAGTAAGATACCGGGTCAGACCGAAGGTTGCATTGATTCATGTTCCGGTCGACCCAGGAGTTGCACTGATCCAAGAGCTTCTTATCCAGGGGTTGCATTGAACCCTGGACTGGAGGTAAAATGGTCGACCGGTCTAGTGCTTGGCCTTGGCTGACCTGAGAATCTGTAGATACTATGGCTTCGCTGGCCGTCGAAAGTAATGATCTTAGAACTGGACGATCGGGAAGTGAAGTTGAACCGGGCAGAGCGATAGACAGATCTGGGGAATAGATTTCATTGGATCGAAGATTGATGGTTGCCCTAGCTTTGTTTCGTGCAAGAAGTGATGCTTGGTTGCTTGATCTCTCTGTCATCCGAGCGAGGAAATCATTCACCATTTCCTGCTACTTTGCGAGGAGTTCATTTTGACGTGTCAATCTTCAAAAGATAAGATATAAGATATAAGAGGTTCCTCGGGTGAAGATAAGATATAATACCAAGTAGTATTTATTTATATACAAAAGATAAGATATAAAAGCATAAAATAAACATATTTCTACGTTTATCACCTACCATTGTAGGGTTCCAGGACCGGAAGCTTGAAGTCTAGTGTATTTCGGGAGTTCCTGATTTCCCGTATGAATGGACTGCGACGGACGTTATCCACATCCTTTTGAGAAGAGGTGCCTCAGGTGAAGCGTTTGATGATGCTTGCTATCTGACTTTCATCCCCAAGGAGTTGTTGCCATGAATCCAATTTTGCACTGGGGACGCTGGTGAGAATCCCGGTACAGGATGGTAACATGGTTTGAATTCTTGGGTTCATTTCGATTCGGCCCACGAGTGATTGGTTGAGGTGGTCCCCAGCCTCACTTGTTTGTTCCAGATTGTCCGGAGTTGCTGTTTCGGCATGTGTATCGGTCTAAACCATACCCATGCCAATAGGATTGGACCGGCTTGGGAGAGAGTTATCAACTTGGGGATCGATACTGCCCCTACTCGAGGAGACGTCATGGTAGTTTTTAGTAGCGTTTTCCTCTGTTCTATCGGGAAATGGTATGGTAGAGTGGTCTTGGTGAGAAGGGGGTTTGTTGCCCCCAATTAAACTTGGATCATCGTGCTGGGAAGGCGGCATAAAACGAGTTTATAGTAAGATACTGGGTCAGATCGGAGGTTGCATTGATCTATGCTCCAGTCGACCCAGGAGTTGCAGTGGTCCGAGAGCTTCTTACCCAGGGGTTGCATTGAACCCTGGACTGGAGGCAAAATGGTCGACCGGTCTGGTGCTTGGCCTTGGCCGACCTGAGTATCTGCAGATACTATGGCTTCGTTGGCCGCTGAAAGTAATGATCTTAGAACTGGCTGATCGGTAAGTGAAGTTAAACCGGGTAGAGCGGTAGATAAATTTCGGGCATAGATTTCACTGGATTGAAGATTGACGATTTCCTTAGCTTTGTTTCGTGCAGGAAGTGATGCTTGGTTGCTCGGTCTCTCTGTCATCCGAGAAGGAAATCATTCATCATTTCCTGCTGCTTTGCGAGGAGTTCATTTTTACGTGTCATCTGAGCTTTGTGTTCGGCGAGAACTCCATTCATCTCGACCCTCACTAAGTACTGGAACGGGTCTTCTTGGGAGGAAGCCACCTAGGTTGCCCTTGTTGTTGCTGCATCTCCTGCACCAGTAGGTTGAGATTGAGCGTGAGAAGGTGCTGCATCCTTCTTCTGCTTTGCCATTACTTCTTTTAAGACTTACCAAAGGTCGAAGGTTCAGATGCCTCCCTTCCTGGCGCACCAAATTGTTGGCGTCAAAAGTTGGCCTAACGATGATCAATCGCAAAGTGCGTTAACCATACACAATAATATTCAAAGAATGCAAGAAAAAGTAAATGAACATAGGAGACACAATATTTTTTTATTGGTTCAGCTTAAACCAAGCCTACGTCCACTTTATAATCTCTGTTTATATTATCGATTACAGGTTACCATTGTTTTTGATTGAAAGAGAGTAGAGAAATAAGTGGTTTTATACACAATCCTTGTATTGTATTTGAAATGTACGGCATGCTATTTGTGAAGTGCCGAATCTGAGCTTCTTTTCGTTGGTTTAAGATTGCTTCAGCTTGCTCCAGAGAATTCAGGATGCGCAAGATGCTTTTCCATTTCTAAAAAGGATATTCTTATAGGCAAGAAGGTTGGCCGAGTTGAATGCAACGTGGCATGCATCATTTTTGGGGTTGGCAACATGTAACTCAATCCTATAAAGTAGTTATAGGCGGAGGGACTCGATCTCCTGCTGATGAATAATTCTTCTCGAAGATTTTGGCAAATGTGGAACTTGAATTTTGATGTATAAAAAGTTGTGCGAGCCAAAGTTGACCAGTTCTACATGACTTCATCTTGTAGTAAATAATTTGGCTTGATATTTACGATCTGATATTCCAGGCCTGATTCGTTCTCTTAGACTTGATCCGACCTTTCAGGGATGATTCGATCGATCGGTTTGTTGTGTCTTCGGGAGGATGATATCTTTGCGTACTATTAAGGTGGCTCGTATCAGTCTGTAATCGATCGACCAAGTATGAAAATTGATTCCAAGGTCAGAAGGTTGGAGTATTTGATAATGAGCCTAGTCTTGAGTTGTGATCGCTTTTGCCAAAAAGCTAGTCAACATCAAACATTGTATTTAACAATAACAATTCAAACAATCCATTAAATTAAACACGTTTATATTACAAACGTGACCAACAAGGTAGGTTACCTCAATTGGTTACCATCATCAAAATTAACGATTGATTTCAATTAGATTAAACAAATGTCTAATTTAATTAGTTCAGTCAATATATATACACACGCACACACTATTCTACAATCATCCAACAATAAACAACCAAAGCACACAAATATTAAACCCAACTTATATAAAATATAAGTGGGACAAACTGAGTGAGTATGCTCGCCGTGGGTTTCCATTTGCCATAAAAAAGGTTTGTTTTAATTAAATTAAACAATTGTTTAATTTATTTAAAATTTCAGATGCGCTCAACTTTGTCCAAACCAAATCCCTAACGTCATGCTATCTGTTACGGTTCCAACACGACAGATTTTGTTGAATTCTGATAACCAAGGCGCATGTTACAACAATTTCTATTTATGGTTGAATTTAAATTAACTTAAACCTTAATTAAATATACTAAATCGTAAATGACACGTTTATATTAATCTTACCCCAAATTATATGCTTAGGCACGTTAAATAGAAATCGACCTCTGTGTGTATATATATATATATATCCTTACTTAAATGTAAAACAACTTGTTATTTATACTTTTAATTGAATTGGGCCGCCTTTATTCACTTCGTTCAGGATAGTTTGTCCCGTGTATATATATAATTAGGCACGAAAAAACTGGCCATGTTAAAAATGGTTTGGCACTATTAATACTAATTAGGCACATTCATACTTTTCGTAAATCACGTGATTAGGCACATATATGGACTAGTCACGTTAAAAATAGAATTTGGCACATTTCTATTATCTCTTACCTGCTGCTTATCCATTCGAATGCCATTCTAGAACCCATGTCTCCCCACGCCGCACTTCCCCGCTTCTCCACCAGACCCACTGCACATCAGCACTTCATGTCGCCGAATCCCCTGGCGTCCATGCCACCGTTAACGCTCTGTCCTACTCTTTCTTACACACACACACTGCTTCATTTAAAAAAACCACCTTCGATCCCCACGCACCGCTGCATCATCCCTCCACCATTGTAACCACCCATCACCGGCAACTCCACCACCCAGCGCCGACCTCCTACGCACCTCCTCGACCTCGCCTGAGCTTCATGCTCCTTCTCTCTGTACACACAAGCCTCTCAAAAGGAATACCCATGCCATGAAACACCATCCCTTCGCAAAGTACCCTCAACGCCACCATCAACGACCGCCTGAAGCACCACCTCACCTCAAAAGCTTCGATGAGCAGTACACGACTTCATCCCCTGTTGCGCCCATCTACCAGTTTGTTGTTGATCAAGAGATTCAATTATTTCGTGAATGGAGTTTTGATTTTATGTTGTGAACAAGATACTTCATTTACAAACTGGTTGCGAAGAGAGATTGCGTTTTGAATATGGGAGGATGTTTTGGTTTTCGTGAAGGCAGAGTTTGTTTCTTGCCTACTGGAAACGAAATGGAAAAGGGATACATACATACATACATACATTTATATATATATATATATATATATATATGGGGAGATTGTTTGGCCATCACGCAATAGATGGTACGAGGTAGGCATGTGAAGGCTTTAGGATAACTGTGCATATATTTGTACTTTACTGGTTTGCTTAGGACTTAAGGCTTATTTAGTTTTATATTTTATTTAGACTGCACGTGTAGAGGTTTAGGCATTATTTAGGGTAGGGGAGTACTTCATTTCTTAAGATTTAAGCAAGACTTCCTTAGCTTGGAAGTAATAACATGGTTATATTAATATGTTTTATATGGTTAGTTTTATTCTACTGCATTTTACGTTGAACGCTCCGAATTCGTACTGAAATTCGCAAATTCCGAACGTGATGAAAATGGACATACTGCTATGCCTTGATGTTTCGGTCCCAATGAAATTTGTTTGGTCGAAAACCGACTCCGTTTGCGAAAACGATGTTATTTTATTTCAAATATTTATCGGTTCACTTTTAAATTTCACGCGCCCACAAAACAACTCTGATTGGCTCCAAAACTGAAATCTAGCAACATCTAACTATTGTATTCCAATAGAATTCATTTCGTGAAAACGGTGATCGTTTGGAAAATAGTTATTTCTAAGGCTTATATAATATCGATAATTATAATTAACCCCAAAACAATTCAATAAATTATTATTATCTTATATATATCCAAATGGAATTATATATATAGCTTCAAATATAAATCAGTATGGATTTCAAACTCAACGTTAACATTTCTGAGTTAAACGATATCCAAATTAAATAGAAATCCTATTTAAATTTGATAAATAAGCGTTATAGTTTATAAACGAATGCATAGCGACTATTTGAAAATTTGATTTGGATATAACTTACAAATTATAATATGAAATATTTATTTTTCTCTTTCATTAGTTTCGGAAGATTCTTGTTTCATAGAATTACGACTTATATCGGATCACGTATATTCAATTGAAGTTCAAAATTCAATATTATGAACTAACGCGCTGCTGCGAGCTCGTTTTAAATTAAATATAAATTTGAACGCTAGACTTCATTTATTAATAAATTCTTATATATAATAAATTCATTAATATTTCTAATATAATATTTAAATATTCAAATTCAAATGACCGAAAAATCTGGATCATCACATTCTTCCTCCATTAAAAGAACTTCGTACCCGAATTACTAGGTAAGAAGAATGCCCCAAATCCAATTATTTCCAAAATAATTACTTTAGAATTATAATCCAAAATTTTAAGTTTTAAAATTTACACAAAATTAGCCAGCATCTCCTCCGCATGGCTCGATCAAAACAACTACAAATGCCACTCCGGGCCACACATCAATCAAAGAAAACAAAAGCCAAGCGGCTACCCATCTTAGGGGTATAAAATCAATCACCCAAACAATAATATTAAGGTTTACCTATTTGTTGGGCAACCAAACTCTAATAACCAGGCAAAGCAACTAACAATACTTCCTCTTCCAACCTGTTCTTAATTCAATTTAAAATGCAGATAACAAATACTGAGATAAATCATTTAATTTCATTTCATAAGCGATTCCAGTCATTATACTAGAATTTATTTCCTAGCTTTCAATATTTATTTATTCGATTTCCAAATATCAAATCTATTTAATTCCAATTTAAAATTACTATTTACAGATTCTATATGTGAAATTTCTCCAGGTTATATTAAACCGTTCAAATTTATAGTCCAATTTGAAATTTTATCGAAATCAATCAAACACTGCAATATCCCAATAATTTAAGCAAATTATTACTTTTCTATTCAAAAATATAATTTAGGTAAAATTATTTCATTTACTCCCTTTACAAAACAATATGGTGTCAGTTGCTAGTTCAAAATTGAACCAATCAAATAACATAACACAAAACTTTTTCATAAAATCAACAAATACACGCTCTCATATGTACATTCAAAATCAATCTAGGACATTCCTTACCCCATATCTATCGAGTTACACTACAGAGCCAAGGTTATTACTAAACCTTACGCTCTGATACCACTGTAACGACTCGATAGAATCCGACGCCCGGATTTCGACAACAGTACATAAATCTGTCTTGCTTGCCAAAACTCAAGTATTGGAATCACCATATAGTTAATAGAGGAAATTAGAGGGTGAGAAAAGAAATATTAAAATAGAAGAAAAAGTTGAAGAACCAACTAAACCACAATACACAGAGCCGCACACCACAACGAAATAAAATAAAGTATAGAAACAAATCATTATTGAGATCTTGAAAAATACTTACAATCATCATAGTACAACATACAACCAATGCACCTTGACAATTATAATAATCTTTCCATATATACATCACACAGTGGAATAAATACTAATACGTCTAAACTCCAATAGCATGTCTTTTGAAGTCTATAACATCCTAATCTGAACCTGTAAAACTCGGTCTGAACCGAGCATTGCAAACGTCAAGTTCAATCTGGTAAACTTGCATGAGAAAACTTACTAAGTTAAGGGTATCATCCAAACTGATTTTAAAGTTAAAAATCTTTCAGAAAGAAAAGGATAACCAGTCCACACATAAAAACGAACAGTTTTTACCTTATGATAACTCAACACATTTTGAAACCATATCTATTTTAGTACTATAATAGTGTCTAAATCAAATAAATAACTATCTAGCAGAACGCTTGTATCTCATGCTCTACATACATAGTATATAATCAAAAACCGCGGCCTAGTATTGGAGAATGGATTTCCATCTATGGCAAGGTATGGGATCACCTTCCGACAATGTACCTCTAAAGAAATTACACTAGGGTTCAACAAGAACATCTTGCAACCCTGGCTAAACATGATCAATGTAACAACCCACGTATTTTACGAAAATATATTTAAATATTTTGTTTAAATATAATATCGCTAATTTAATGTTAGTCCAAAAAGTCAATTTGTGCACATGGATGATTTTGGACTCGAAACCAATTCCATTGAGTTCAAAATGTCGTTTACGACTTTTAAAAACTATAAACATCGATTTATTTGGAGAAAGTGTGATTTGGGGACTTTGTAGTGAACTTGGTTTGGGTCAAGTTAGCCCTAAACCCAATGAAGGCCACTACATAGCTCGCCACCTACCTCCCTCCTTCAGTTAACTCTTCATTTATTTTCTAAGTAAAATTCCTAGTCCTAAAAGAAGAGGAAATTAATATTCCTAAGCTCCAATCTTAAGAAATCTAGTGTTAGTTTAGCTAATTCAAGGAGAAATCTTGGTAAGACCATCTCCATCTTCCTCTACTTGCTTCCTCTTCCATTTTTGGGGATTTTTCCAAACCTAACTATTGGGTTTATTCTACATTTTGTGCATTGGTTGACGAATTGTATGCTTCATGCGAAGAAAAGTTTATTTGGCTAGGTCTTGATTCATCTCATTGGATTTAACAACCAAAGGTGAGTTCATATGAACTCAAATCTACGCCTCATGCACTTGTGCTTGTAAAGTGTGCCATTGGCACTTATGTGTTGTGTGCATTTAGTTGTGTTGATTGATTATTTGTTTTAGCATTCTCCAATTTTTGAGTTTCAATTTCGATTCGATGATTTCATGTGTGAACCTTTGTAGTGTATTGAGATTGGTGTTATAGGTTGTTTTGGCAAGCCATAGAGGCTCCATTTTTGCTCAGAATACATCATATACCATCACCATTGATCCGAGCTCGTCCGAGAGCCGTTTGCACATCATTTACTAGGCAAAAAATTGCTTAGGCTTCAGCTCAGATGTCTGTCTGGGGGAGGATAGATGTCTATCCAAAGTTTAAAGAAATAAAATTGCTTCAGCTCAAACGTCTGACCATAAATGGTCAGACGTCTATCCAAACTCTTTGGAATTTTTTTATTGACAACAGTCGTCTATCCGGCGGGTGACAGACATCTGTGGGCATATTTTTGTTGTTGATCGGTAGAGACCACGGTCAACAGTTTAGGCCCATTTGAGCTCTTTCCTGGCCATTATTTGGCCGATTTCAACTTTTTTGTAACTTTTCAATTTCCCTGCAGCTCGATTTTTATGGATTTTCGATTTATTCATTGTGAATGGATTTTTAATTGATATTTACGAGATTTAACTTACGTTATTAACACGTGGAATCATAGTTCGGTCATTATTTCGATCGATATTATACGAGATTTGCCGCTTCGAAACTATATATAAAAAATGTTTTATATTATTAGTAGATACCAAATTCTTTTACCAAAATGGTTTCCGATCCTACTTCATTATACGAAGCTATTTTACGAAATCGTTTTATAAATTATTTTCTAATCTACTAGTATATATTTTTATAAATCTTTTTCTCGTCCATATGAGAAATCTAATCAAACGCCTTAGTAAAGGCAAGGACTATGAACCCTTGCTTTGACAGTTAATTCTTGGACACGTTCGTTTGAAAAACCGTGGCAATGATCGTTTTATGTTTTTAGTGGATTATACAACTTGTTCGTAATTTTTAGAGCAGAGCGAGTGGTTATGGGACATGTAGCTCAACTCTTATAATTACTAGCTTGGAGTAATTTTGCACTATTTGGAATCAATTGTGACATTTTTATGATTTCATGTTTTTTTGATGAACTTCGGTTCAACATTAGCAGGGTAGCGACCTGCGGTCCTTAGACCATTTGAGGAGCTTCGGCTCAATATTATAGGCTAGCAACCTAGTGATCGTGTCTCATTTTAGATACACGTGTCGGTGAGTCTACGGGCTCACAATTCGAGATTGGCCTTAACCACTTTTTATTTTTGGAGATTTCCGGATTTCTTATTATTGATTTCTGGAATTTGAGGTGATTGATATTGAGTTATCAATTTTTGAGTTGATTTGATATGAGTATCATTTCTTGTGAGTAGCTATATGATTTTTGAGTGAGATATCATTTTATACTTATGTATAGACTTCAGAGATATATTATAGACATTATTGAGTTCAACATTTATGTGCGTTTGCTTTTATTATAATATTTTGTGTCTACATTTCTTTATATCTCTTATTATGTGCCAGTTTATGAAATAAGTATAGCTAGACTGTTTATTGTTTATTTCTTATGAATAATACTTGCGTCAGGCCAAAGTGTAGCAAGTGCTTCCACATGACTTCTAGTAGGATCCAATTCTTTATTTTGGCTTACTACACTAGTGTTGTAGTTTATGTTTATTTGTATATGAGACAGTGACTCTTATGTATTCAGACTCTTTTGGCATGTATTATTGTCCACTCTTTTGTAGTATAGTGGACCTTGTCGGGCCACTATCTCAATGTATACACTATGGTGATATTATTCATATCTATTCCACCTTCGTGATATGAAATTCTGTGTCTGACTCTGATTATTCTGATTTGTATTTTATATTGTCTCCAAATTATTTATAACCGTTGTGTAGTAGATTTGAACTTGAATTAGATATGTTGGATTTCCTCATGAGAAATTGAAAAGGTAAGATCATATTATCCGATATGTTTAACACTTGTTCAAAGATAATATACAAATGGTCGCTACTAAACAGCCTTATTCTTCGGGTTAGTTGACACCATTTCTTGCAATTGCCTCGGCTAACGCGAGTATAGAGGTGGGGTGTTACACTTGGTGTCAGAGCCGAGTTCAGAACGATATAAGATATTATGGCGAGGAGAATTGTCCTAAGTCTCTCTTAGGAAACCGTGTTTAGGATTTAGATCGAGTCTTAGGACCCGTCATATCCTATCTTATATTATGATTCCTTGTTTATCGATTCTAAATCCTTTTGAGATTAACATTTTTCTTTCTTCTCTCTCTTAAAGAAAAATGTCCACGCGTGCTCGTGCGAACGTCGTTCAACCTACTGCCGCTCCCGTTGTGGGAGTATATATGACAACTCATCAAATTCTTGTTCTGGTGACAAATGCCCAAGCGGCAGGAACCACTTCTACGCCCATGCATCCCAAATACGGGTTTGCTACCTTATGTAGTGATTACACCAAGCTCGGTGGAAAAGTTTTCAAGGGCACTGAAAGTGTTATGGATGTTCAAGCTTGGGTCAAATCATGCGAATGCATATTTTCTTGCATGATTCTTGAGGATTCAGGTAGCTTCTAGTGTGCTTGAGGGTAGAGCACTTGACTGGTATGAGCTCTTAATCTCTGAAATCCAAGAGAAGGACCTAACATGGGAGAAATTCCAGGAAAAGTTTGAGGCAAAGTTCGTACCTAAAAGTGAGAAAGTGGGATTAGCCCATCGTTTTATGGACCTTGTTCAAGGTAGCTCTTCTGTGGCCAGTACGCCGCATCTTTTGACTCTCTCTCCAAATACGGGCTTGAGTATATTGACACCTCGAAGAAGAAGAATCGAAAATTCGTTTGTGGGCTCACCAAAATTCTTAAGAAACCTTTACTGCTTAAATTGGTTGTGCCTTTTGATGAGCTTGTGGATGTCGTGCTTAGTCTTGAGGAAGCCGATAAAGAGAGTGATGTTGAAGTTGAGAGCTCTAAGAAGAACTCCAACAAAAAGAGAAACCCCGATAATAAATCCAAATCTTATCCGAATAAAAAAGGTAAGTAGGTGGCTTCCGGAGCAAAGACTTCGAGCTTTGGTAAGGGTGAATGTTTCAATTGCGGAGCTAAAGATCATTATGCCAACAAGTGTCCTAAGCCCCGTGCTTGTATCTATTGCAAAACTCTGGGTCATTAATATCTTCATGTAATAAGCTTCAGAATAAGAAGGAAGGAAAGCTAAATGTCGTGCAAGCCCCTAGCAACACTTCTTCCAGAAAAGGTAATTTTTATTCTATCCTTGATGGAATTATTAATTTTCATGAGCATCCTACACGAGTTCTTTCTGATACGGGTGCATCTCATTCTTTTATATCACAAGATCTTGTTGATGCTAATTCTTTGGATGCCTTATGTTTGATGACCTCACTAAGAATTACGAATCCGGTTGGTAGATGTGCAATGCATAGATTATTATGCTAAGATGTTGAGATTTTTTTAAGTGGTTATTCCTTCCAAGCCGATTTGTAGGTGATTCGCATTATAGGCTTTGGAATTATATTGGGAATGGATTGGCTCTGCCATTATGAGGCTCATATCCATTGCACTGACAGGGTTGTCCATCTTCGACATCCTCAATCCATCGATTGAATTTCCGTAGTGCTTAAAGATTCTAGTTTGGATGCGGTGGCCTCTTTATATACATAGATCCTAGAGATGACAATAGTGATGATGAAGAGAAGGTTATTTCGCAAATCTGCGTTGTTCGAGAATTTCCCGACATATTTGAGCCTTTATTGGGAATACCACCTAAGCGGGCAATTGAGTTCCAAATTAATTTAACTCTCGAAGCTCTACCACTTACTTGTCCTCCTTATCGATTATCTAATAAGGAAAATGAAGACATGCGAAAGCAATTATCCGAATTAGAGAAGAAATAGTTTATTCGCTCTAGTTCCTTGCCATGGGGAGCTTCAACGATTTTTGTGAAGAAATCCGATGGTACACTTAGACTTTGCATCGACTATCACAAGCTTAAAGATCTCACCATCAAGAATAAATACCCTTTACCGCGAATCGATGATTTACTCGATCAACTTAGTGGTAGCGTCTTCTCTCACCTGGACATAGCTACCAGATTTTATCAACTATTCATTCCGGAGGATAATATTCCATTGATGTCATTCTGTACCTGTTATGGATCTTATGAATGGCTAGTAATGCCATTTGTTTTGACGAACGCTCCAGCTCATTTCGTCGACCTTATGAATCGTGTCTCAAGGATTTCCTCGATCGATTTGTGCTCATCTTCATTGATGATATTCTTGTGTATTCTAAAACCGAGGAGGAACATGAAAACCATCTTCTTATTGTATTAGAGACTCTAAGAAGCAGTCAATTAAAAGCTAAGTTTTCCAAGTGCCATTTTTGGCGATCTCATGTGAAATTCTTAGGTCATATTATTTACGAATCCAGAACTTTAGTGGATCCTTCAAAGATTGAGGCGATTCAAAATTGGAAGAGACCCGAGAGCATAACGGAAATCCATAGTTTTCTTAGATTGGCGGGTTAATACCGTCGGTTTATAAAAGAATTTTCAAAAAAATTCGTCCCCCTCACGAATTTAACTAAGAAATGAGCCAAGTACCTTTGGTCGGACAAATATGAAGCCGCTTTTCAAATGCTTAAAGAACTCCTTTCCGATGCCCCGGTTCTTTTTATTCCCAAAGGGAACCAAGACTTGGTTGTGTATACTGATGCTAGCCTTGTTGGTTTGGGTGTCATTCTCATGCAAATGGAGCGTGTTATTGCTTATGTTTCTAGGCAACTAAAACCGGCTGAAACTCGATATGCCACTCATGATTTAGAGCTGGCGACTATCATTTTCGCACTTCGTTTTTGGCGCCACTATCTTTTGGGAGAGAAATTCATTCTTTACACCGATCATAAGTCACTGAAATATTTGTTTTCGCAAAAGGAACTTAATTTGCGACAACAACATTGGCTTGAATTCTTAGCTTCTTATGATCGTGATATTTTATATACTCCAGGTAGGGAAATCGGGTTGCCGATGCACTTAGCCGAAAGAAACAAGTGGTTTTTCTATGGTGATAGCCGAATGGAAGGATCTCGAAATTTTATCCACTTGCGAAATTCAGAGTCGTGACTCCAATTCGAGTTCCACTCTTGTGTTGTGTAGCCTTGAGGATCATCCCTCTCTTTTGGACCGCTTTCGTGAAGCTCAAAAGCTCGATCCTCAATTGGCTCGCCTATGCCAAAGTATTGGAGAAAAACCTTGTGACGATGAATTAAAAAGATTTTTTTATTGATTCTTGTGGAGGTGTTCGAAAATTTGTGTGACTTATGGCGCCAAATATTGATGATCTTTGCAAGGATATTTTAGTGGATTCTCATCGTTCTAAATTATCCATTCATCCCGAAAGTAGCAAAATGTATGCGGTCATGAAGCGACAATATTATTGAGACGGAATGAAATCAGATATCGCTAACTTTGTCAAACATTGCATTACATGTCAACTCGTTAAGGCCGAACACCAAAAGCCCGGCGGATTATTCCAACCTCTTGACATCCCCGTATGGAAGTGGGATCATGTGTCCATGGATTTTATTGACGATCTCCCCCATTCTCGATTTGGCCATGACAGTTTATAGGTGATTGTGGATAGACTTACTATGTTAAAGAGATTGTTAAATTTCAAGGGATCCCCACTTCAATTGTTAGTGATTATGATCCATTATTTACTAGTTGATTTTGGAAGAGTCTTAAAAAAGCTTTGGGAACAAATCTTAATTCTATAACTGCTTATCATCCTCAGTCCAATGGACAAAAGGAGTATTTGAATCAAATTCTTGAAGATCTTCTTCGTGCTTGTGTGCTTGATTTTGGTGGAAGTTGGGAATATTATATTTCCCTGGTTGAATTTTCATACAATAATAGCTTCCAATAGAGTATTGGTATGGCTCCTTTCGAATCTCTTTACGGAAGGTCATGCTGATCTCCTTCTTATTGGCTTGAAGCCAAAGAGAAACTGGTTCTAGGTCCAGACTTTGTTCATGAATCCACCGAAAATATTGATCTCATTCTCCATCGAATGAAAGAGGCTCAAAATCGGCAAAAATCCTATGTCGATAATCGAAGAAGGAAATTAGAAATTTCTATGGGAGATCTTGTATTTGTTCGTGTTTCACCCATGAAGATTGATGTGCGATTTAGACGATCAAGAAAATTAGCACCAAGGTATGTTGGTCATTTTTCAATTATTGAACGTGTCGGCACTGTGGCTTATCGTCTTTCATTACTGGCTCAATTCTCCGCTATACATGATGTGTTTCATATTTCTCAACTCCGAAAATGCCTTAAAAATTCTGAATCTATTCTTGAGCCGAATATAGATGGAGACATCGAGATTTCACCAAATTTAACCTATGAGCAACAACCCGTTCGGATTGTTGCAACAGAAGTTAAATGTCTTCGAAATAAAGACGTTCCTCTTGTGAAAGTATGATGATCTTCTAATCCAAAGGATTGTTCTTGGGAATCCAGAGAATCAATCGAGCGAAACCATCAGAACTTTCTTTCTCGTGCTTCTTGAGGTGGATTTCTTGATTTGATTATTTTTATACATATTTTACTTGATAATTGGTTGTTACTCGATGAGTTTTTGCTTAAGTAATTACGTGGACGCAATATCTTTAAGGGGGAAGTCTGCAACAACCAGCGTATTTTACGAAAATATATTTAAATATTTTGTTTAAATATAATATTGTTAATTTGATGTTAGTCCAAAAATTCAATTTGTGCATATGGATGAATTTGGACTCTAAACCAATTTCATTGAGTTCAAAATGTCGTTTATGACATTTAAAACTATAGACATCGATTTGTTTGGAGAAAGCGTAATTTGGGGACTTTGTAGTGAACTTGGTTTAGGTCAAGTTACCCTAAACCCAATGAAGGATACTACATAGCCTCTCCACCTACCTTCCTCCTCCACTTAACTCTTCATTTATTTTCTAAGTAAAATGTCTAAACCTAAAAGAAGAGGAAATTAATATTCCTAAACTCCAATCTTAGGAAGTCTAGTGTTAGTTTTTCTAATTCAAGGAGAAATCTTGGTAAGACCATCTCCATCTTCCTCTACTTGCTTCCTCTTCCATTTTTGGGGATTTTTCCAAACCTAGCTAGTGGGTTTATCCTACATTTTGTGTATAGGTTGACGAATTGTATGCTTCATGCGAAGAGAAGTTGTTTTGGCTAGGTATTGATTCATCTCATTGCTTTTAACAATCAAAGGTGAGTTCATATTAACTCACATCTACACCTCATGCATTTATGCTTGTAAAGTGTGCCATTGGCACTTATGTATTGTGTGCATTTAGTTGTGTTGATTTGTTTTTTTGTTTTAACATTCTCTAAGTTATGAGTTTTGATTTCAATTCAATGATTTCATGTGTGAATCTTTGTAGTGTGTTGAGATTGGTGTTAAAGGTTGTCTTGGAAAGCCATAAAGGCTCCATTTTCACTTAGAATACATCATATACCATCACCATTGATCCAAGCTCGTCTGAGAGCCGTTTGCACATCATTTCCAAGGCAAACGGTTGCCCAGGCTTCAGTTCAGACATCTTTCCGGGGAGAACAGACGTCTGTCCAAAGTTTAAAGAAAAAAATTGCTTCACCTCAGACGTCTGACCAAAAATGGTCAGACGTCTGTCCAAACTCCCGGGAATTTTTTTTCTGACAACAGACGCCTGTTTAGGGGGTGACAGACGTCTATGCGTATATTTTTATTGTTGACCGGTGGAGTTTGCGGCCAATAATTTAGGGCCATTTGAGCTCTTTCCCGGCCAAGTTTCGACCCATTCCAACTTTTTTTGTGACTTTTCAATTTCCCTGCAGCATAGATTTCTGCAGCTCGATTTTTATGGATTTTTGATTTATTCATTGTGAATGGATTTTTTAATCGATATCTATGAGATTTAACTTACATTATCAACACGTGGATTCTTAGTTCGATCGATATTATACGAGATTTTCCGCTTTGAAACTATATATAAAAAGGTTTTATATTATTAGTAGATACCAAATTCTTTTACCAAAATGGTTTCCAATCCTACTTCATTATACGAAGCTATTTTACGAAATCGTTTTATAAATCATTTTCCAATCTACTAGTATATATTTTTATAAACCTTTTTCTCGTTCGTATGAGAATTCTAATTAAACGCCTTAGTAAAGGCAAGGACAATGAACCCTTGCGTTTACTTTGATGATTGATTCCTGGACTCGTTTGATTGAAAAATTGTGGCAATGATCGTTTTATGTTTTTAGTGGATTATACAACTTGTTCGTTATTAGAGTAGAGCGAGTGGTAATGGGGCATGTAGCTCAACACTTATAATTACTAGCTTGGGAGTAATTTACACTATTTGGGATCAATTGTGACATTTTTATGATTTCATGTTTTTTTTGATGATATTCTGATCATCTTGAGGAACTTCGGTTCAACATTAACAGGGTAGCGACCTGCAGTCCTTGGACCATTTAAGGAGCTTCGGCTCAATATTATAGGCAAGCTACCTAGAGATCACATCTCATTTTAGATACACGTGTCGCTGAGTCTACGGGCTCCCAATTTGAGACAGGCCTTACCCCGTTTTTATTTTTGGAGATTTCTGGATTTCTTATTATTGATGTCTAGAATTTGAGTTGATTGATATTGAGTTATCAATTTTTGAGTTGATTTGATATGAGTATCATTTCTTGTGAGTAGCTATATGATTTTTGAGTGAGATATTATTTTATAACTATGTTATAGATTTCAAAGATACATATTGTAGAGATTATTGAGTTCAACATTTATGTGCGTTTGCTTTTATTTTAATATTTTGTGTCTACATTTCTTTATATCTCTTATTATGTGCCAGTTTATGAAATAAGTACAGCTAGACTGTTTATTATTTATTTCTTATGAATAATACTTGCGTCAGGCCCGAGTGTAGCAGGTGCTTCCACATGACTTCTAGTAGGATCCAATTTTTTATTTTGGCTTACTACACTAGTGTTGTAGTTTATGTTTATATGTATATGAGACAGTGACTCTTATGTATTCAGACTCTTTTGGCATGTATTATTGTCCACTCTTTTGTAGTATAGTGGACCTTATTGAGCCACTATCTCTATGTATACAGTATGGTAATATTATTCATATCTATTCCGCCTTCGTGATATAAAATTCTGTGTCTGACTCTGATTATTCTGTTATGTATTTTATATTGTTTCTGAATTATATATAGCTACTGTGTAGTAAATTTGAACTTGAATTAGATATGTCGGATTTCCTCATGAGAAATTGAAAAAGTACGACTGTATTATCTGATATGTTTAACACTTGTTCAAAGCTAATATACAAATGGTCGCTCCTAAACAGCCTTATTCTTCGGGTTAGTTGACATCATTGCTTGCAATGACCTTGGCTAACGCGAGTGTAGAGGTGGGGCGTTACAATCGACCACTCATTTCGCTTGAGTGCTTCGAATATATTATCACCAACGGTTAGCCAACCACCATTTCTCGGGAGATAAAGAAATGAAAGAAGAACAAATAAATTTTCTCTAGATGGTGATAATACACCCTAATGAGAGTAACCAACATAGCCATGCGACCTACTCATTTTATACCATTTCCGGTTAACGAGGCTTGAGGTTTTAATTACCTTTTTTATATAGCTCACCACCATTCACTTTGAATGCCACATCGTCAGATCTTCCAGAAAATCACTAGTTGACATCCATAAAAATATTACGAGTATTATGCTAAGAGAAGGTGTCTTCTCCACCACACGGAGAAATACGTTTGAGGAAATCAATGCACGTAACCCCTTTGGAAAAACTCTGTCAGACATCCGTCCATACAAGTTGTCTTGAGACTGGACAAACCGAAGGCACTCTCCTACCATATCCTAGGAATCACCCAATGGATCAGTAGCGAGTAGTCCTTGCAATCCAAAGATTCCAACCACGATAGAACTACAAATCAAATAACTCTATTTGCATGCAAGTGAAATTCAAACTGTAGGCCTTCTGCTTATGAAGATCCATGACTTTCAACTGCTCCATCTTCAATCAGCATCTTCCACGTATTTGTTGGTTCGGAATGGTTTTCGAATATAAATTCGATCCCGGTTTTCCGTACCGACAATCATATAAACCAGATTTTATAGTTGATTATTTAACTATCAAATAAACAACCATTTATAAAAAGAAAACAAATTCACCGATTCAATATTCAGTATCATTAAGCCTCTTTAATTAACCAGTCGTTAAGTAAATCTTAAAAACTTTTAATTCTTTATATATTAGGAAAATATTTCACTTCTTCTTATTTAGTATAAGAATATTCAATTATCATTTCACTTTTACTTATTAGCTCCTCATTGTAAATTGGTAATTAAGTGAATAAATCTCCAAGTATACAACCTCGAAGGCCGAAACCAACATCAGATTGACACCTCGAAAATTACTCAACTCAACCAATGTACAACGATTTCCAATTTCTAAAAATAAAATCACATCAAATTCCTTCGAAAATCATTTCTCATAACAATAGTGTTACAGTCCATGGATTTCTTATTATATACGAGAACAATGATCTTTATTATTAAAACTTATGTTAATCAATAAAAGGGCCATATAGATTTTGTAACGACCTGCCATTTTGACCGTGCCGAATCGACAAAACATGTTAACTCGAAACGTCCAAAACAACAGATTGTTATTAGCTTCTAGGGTAAATAGAATAAATCACATAATCACAGATACAGAGCAATATAATACCTCACAGCGGGAAATACAAAATACGATAGTAGTTCATGAAGCAACTAAATAAATTTTACATCAGAGTTTACATAAATAATACAGCGGAAGTCTAATACAATAAATAATTGATAACTATCTAAAACAGAATAACATAAATAATTGAATGACTGGTACAATGGATCAACATGTAGATATATGTGAGCCAAAAATCCAACAAAAACTCCAAACTCCAAAGGTAAATCTCGAAAACTGATATACTTGATCTGACCCGAGCAATAATGCAAAACAAAACAACTCGGATCAGGACTAACATTCTCATGGAAGTAAATCAACTCAAATGAAATGTTCGATGAAATGCAATCAGTAACTTAAAGGATGTTTGGGATCACCATCCACTAAGGATCCGTCAAACTAATACTATATAGTACAATATGCTATATACGATAGTGTATATCGGTGAAGTAAAAAATATCAAAATAGCGTAGTAGGATTACCATTATTAACCTTACACCTTTTGTATATTCCCATAGTATATACAGTACTGTAATTCCTCCGTAAACTGGAGGTTGATCAAAGGGAACTCCATATAAAACGGTACAAAACAAAGTCGTAGTGGGATCGTATAAGGCATGTGACAAGGCACACAGGGAATGCTAGGGTGGATTCACCGTTTGCAGAGCCGGACTGGTGGTAACGCATAGTATCTACTACCGCCCACCTCGATACACACTCCCATAATCAAAAGGGCCCAAATTGAATCTCAAAAGTAATAGAATAATATCGAAGAAGTGTGCTCGATAAGAGGTATGACCTCACTTGGTCCGTGCATAGCTCCTGTTTTAGCCACATCAAGCTGACTCAAGGTAGTCAGGGTCTTGTAATTAATATGAAATAAAATAAAATGGAGTCATTCGCCAAATCATTCCCTTCATTCTGGAACTCCACCGCGTACATAATTGTTAAAGTGGTTTTCGGTATTGGCAGAGAGTATGACAATAGCCGATCCCAGTCTATTTAACAACCAAACGTTTAAATTTTTCACAACGTGGCCATTATTTTATAAATCACTTTATAAAATCATTTATATGAAAGCTCATATTCGAATTTGAATTCAAAATTAAATATCTAACTTCGAATATATTCAATTTTGAAAACAACTCATTTATATCGCTTAATCACACCGATTTCGAAAATATTCACATAATGGCTTTCAATTCAAAACGACTTACATTACAAACATATCTTAAAGGTCGAAGTTATCGTTTAAATCAAAACAAAAATATCTAACTTCGAGAACATTCTCGTTTGACTTATATTCGTCAAAAATCCGAGTTCAAACAAGTCCATTGATTCAAATTTTACCTCATTAAAAATTTGCTTAAGTTAATTCAAAATTTTCACTATTTCGGTTCAAATTCAATGTATACAATCCATTTCAAAACTAACGATTTCAACTGAAACAAATCATATCGTATAAACTCATATAATTTGGTTTTCCTTTATAAGATTCGATTGAGTAGATTCGAGATTCCAATACTTAAGTTCAAATTTAGTTTATATTATTCAAAATGAATCTCATAAACCAAATCGTATCATATCTTATAATTTAAGTCGTATAATTCAATATTGTTACTTATAAATTTGATTTAACTCATTTCTTAAATTCAAACCAAACGATTCATAAAACTAAGTACATAAAATTTATCGTGTTCATTCTATGTCAATTTTATATTCAAAACAAATTCACAACTAGGTCATCTCTTGTAAATCTATTTATAAAATTCTAAAATAAATTAGAAATAGATTATAAACATATATAAGTTTAAAATAATATAAAAATAGATTTAAAGAAATATTTATAATAATATAAAAAGGTTAAAATACTTAAAGGAATAAATTATATGGTTTAAAATAAATAAATTTATAAGCAAAATCTTAAATAAGCATTTAAATCCCTATTTAAAAATAAAATCATTTTAAAATGCATAATTTAAATTATACAAAATAATTTAAATTTAAATAAAATATAAATATAAAAATATAAAGTCTTAAGTAAATATTTTAAAATAAAATTTTCCAAATCATTTTACTTTGAAAGCATGACCGACGGTGTCTGTATATAGTTTTCTACCCTATGGTCATGTGATACGGATATCTATCATTTCAACCCGCAATTTATAAAATTTCTACAGGTCTATCATTTCAACCCGCGATCCCAAATTTAGTAAAAATCGTTTAGGTCTATCATTTCAATCCATAACGATTTTCCGTAATCTAATGTCCGTTCGGGTATGTATCATTTCAACCCTTAGTGATTTTTCTTAAACTGGGGTATTAACAATCACAAACAACAATCACGGCATATATATCATCAGTGAACTACGTGTCATATGAATATCGTGTCACATATGAAATGTGCATATATATCAAACCAAATAATTTCTATCAACAATCCAATACATTTCATATAACAGTTCATTATTGATCTAACATCTGTGAAAAATGTAAGTCAGGTGTGAGATAAATTCACCTTCCATGGCATAGATATGGAGACAGTAGACTGGTTGACACCGAAAGAGACTATGACTTCCAAGCACGATTCAGAATAGCTTCATCTTGACATCACTCAAATCTTTTTTTTTAAGAGGAGGTTGAAAATTTTCAAAGGATCGGTTTGGCTATTTGGTTTTGGAATGGTACGGCTAATGGGTTTAGAAATGGTTTCAAACTCAACAACAAAACTGACTCATAATAAACCAAATAAATTATTTACACATTTTTTTTTAAAACTATACATATAAATAAAACACAACGTTGACGCATACAGGCATTAAAACCGTGTATATACATATATTATTCATGCATATATAATATAATATATATATATATATATATATATATATGTACATATAAATTTTCAAAACAATAAATTCGAAACCACACACACAAACCCGTTATAATATATAAAAAATTTAAATAAATATATTTTAAAATTCACATCATATTATGCACATACATAGATATCAGAAAACACACAACCATTACACTCAACACATATAATCACATGAACAGACACTCACACGCTGGACATCACCATACCAACACACACACAAGCACTCCTAGGAACACAAAGAACTCACGCGAGCAAGCTAAGAAAAAAAACGAATGGAAACAAATGCATACAGGGGTCAGCATCACTCTAGGAGGCGGGTGATGGTCGGAGTGGGTCAACGATAGTGGGTTCGGCTTGGTCGGAGCTGAGAGTCACGGCTTGGCTTCAAGCGGCATGTGTTGGAAGGAGGCGGAGGGGTTGGCTTGGGGCTTCAGACGAGTGGTCTTGTTTCAGGTAAAGGTAGGCACGGCTAGCGAAATGGCCAGGAGGGAGGGCGGATTACTAGGTGAAGGCACTGGTGCTTGGTCTGGCGGGTTGAGGGGAAGGGCGACGTTGGCTTAACAGGGGAAGGCTTGCGGTTGGCAAGGTCTCAGAAGGCGCTGCACTAGGTCAAGCGGAGGACGGCGGGCGAAGTTCGAAGGTAAGGGCAGAGAGGCTTGAGTGATCGGAGCTCGCGGGGAGACATGGCGGAGCTGAAATGAAAGCGGCAGGAGGAATCTGATCGTGATGGATTGGATTATGAAGAGGGATGGGTAAAGCTGTTGTGAAATCCTTTTTGTATTGAAGGAGGAAATTGAGAGAGGTGAAGCTGCTCAAAACATGGGAATGGAGACGAAGTGATTACATAGAAAATAGAGCCGTTGTATTTATTTTCAGTAACCATTACTTGGGAAAAGGGAACCAGTTCTCTCACATTTGAGAAGTTTTATTTTCCTTGAAAGAAGGTTCCGGGAATTGAAAACGTGGTTGAGCGAATCAACAGTTCGATGGGAACGCAGTGTTACGAAAATAAAAAGGGAAAACGAACGAATCTGAAAATATATGACAAACCATTTTATAAATAAAACGACGAACGAGATCAAATGAAATTAATTTAAATTAATTTAACGATATAATTTCAGTAATATTAAAAAAAAATTATATAACAATACGAGTCAACAATTTAAATAAAATATTAAGAAATAAATTTTAATTCAAATGAGTCTACTCAATAGAATTAAATAAGATTTGGAATACAATATTGTTTTCAATTATTAAATTATATAAAATATCAAATGCATTTGATATATAAAATCCAAAATAAATTAAATTTAAATCAAAATCAGAATAGTTATTTCCAATAAATACAAACAAATTGAGTTTTGAATGATAAAAATAAAATAGAAATCAAAATTTAAATTGAATAAATAAAAAAATTACACTTATATTTCGGGTTATTACATTCTCCCCTACTCAAACCTTTTCGTCCCCGAAAAGGAACAAGGTACGGAAATTGCAATTAAATAATAAATATATATATTTAAACCAAATGGTTTGTATTTATTCTCATACCTGCATATAAAATTTGAAATATACATATATATATATATGAATCGAAAGTTAAAATAATTTCAAACATTTCAAAACAGATTTAAGTATTCACTCGACGTCTCGATTGGCAATATATAACTATCCCACTTTCGAAACCTGAAAATAGATATCGATGATGCCGCGGTCATCACCAGAATCATTTTCAAGCGATTAGAGTGTGACTCTATATCTGTCTAACACATATAGGATTTAACATACACGTTGATCAGACATATACCCAAATCACTAAGTATTCGATAAGCCAATTTTAACGTCAAATAAATACTCAAAACATTTTTCTATATTTAAATAGAATATATACCAAATTTTCAAACCATATATTAATAATATATTTAAATCATTAAATTTTAAGTAGGGAAAAATTATACCTCTCCCACACTCATATATTATTAAAATTCAACCTCAATAAATATACAAATAATATTATCATTAAATCAAATACATATCAAAAAAAAATTAACAAAATATTTTCAAATCCAAGTTATCTATATTAAACTTATAAAACTTGATAAATTCCATAAGTTTAACATATATATATGTAATGACCCAGATTTCCGTAACATCAGAGTTGACTATATACATCATAAGTCCAACCCAAATATCACGAAAATACGAAACATTTTTTTATTAGAAGAAAGAGGTTGAAGAAGAACAGAAATAACAACACTGAATCTCACATCGCAACGTAACAAAATATAATATATCATATCTTTGAAATACAAAATCTCAATTGTATAACATACACTTATCAGAGTACAACACTTACAACATAGCGGAACAAACTATAACTAGATAACGCTGAAGCCTCCTGCTCCAAGCTCCTTTAGATGTATCTGAAAAATCCTGAACTACTTGACTGCCCGTACAAATTTAGGTACCAAAGAGTTTAGGTAGAACAAAACAAAATAAACTCCGGGTCAGTCATGGGACTGGTATGAGTAAACAGTTTAAAACAGTTTCAGAAAACTAAATGATATCTCATAAGACCACGTCGTATAACACGGAACGGGTTTTTCCCTTATGAGAATCCAAACACTTGATTTAACTTTCAAAATCCCTTTTGAAAGGAATGATAATCTTTATATCAAAACTCTTTTGATATTATAATAATGTCTAAATCAAGTAGATAACAATCTAGTGGAACGTTTGCATCTCACGTTCCACATATATAATATACAATCAAAACCGCAAGCACGTATTGGGTAATGGATTTCCAACTATGACAAGGTATGGAACCACCTTCCGCTGGTATATCTCTAGAGGAGAATATACCGAGTTCAACAAGAACATCTTGCAACTCAGCCACACATGACCGACCACTCATTTCGCTTGAGTGTATCGAATGTATATCACCAACGATTGGGATCAACAACCGTTTCCCGAATGGGACAGCATCGACAATAGATTTTTAGAAGTAAATGAAACTCTAGATCAGGTGATTATACACCCTAATAGGTGCGACCTACATAGCCATGCTGCTTGCCCGATTTCTGTCATTTACCGGATGATGAGGCTAGAAGTTACGCTTTATCATCACACCAGATTCACTTCGAATGTCACATCGTCAAATCCATCAAATCACCGATTGACGTCCTCAATAGTACATTACGTGTTAGCTAAAAGAAGTTTCCTTCTCCACTTCCACTCTTGGTACGGTTGAAGAAATCAATGTACGTGACCTTTCTGGAAATACTCTGTCAGACATTCATCCATACACGTCACCCAGGAACAGGATGAATCGAAGGCACAATTTCTATTAATAGAAAAAGTCCTTGCACTCTACTCCGTCTTTGATTATCTTTATATAATCTGATTCGCATGCTACTGCCAATAAGGAGTGGTTCTTCGGGTAATAATCCAACCGGTCTCTCCATATTGACAACGATGGTCAAAACTTCGATAGTCTGTGATTTAACTATCGAATAAAAACAAGTATTTCGATAGTCGATGATTTAACTATCGCATAAAACAAGTGTTCATCCAAACATCCAACAATCACTGAGCCTTTAATTAATATTCCATTAATTAAATCACTTCTCTATTTCTTTATCAATATTTGTTAACCAAATATTTTCAATAACCATATTGGCCTGTTAAGTTATTTGGAAAACATTTCCATATATCGCCTTCTTTTATTTTCTAACTTTAGAAAATATATGTTATTTATAATTGGAAAATATTCCAATTACTTATCTCTTTTCCAATCTCGTTTATTCCTATACTTAGGAAATATTTATTATTCTATTTCCCAGCTTACACTCATTTGGGTTAAAACGGATGTTGTGTAAAACATCGTTACGACAACCCAAATACTATATTCAACTAACTTTTATCCAACATTGATCTTCGAGCCTGGAATCTTACTATTTATTTGCTAATAATGAAATCAATCAAGTTGGGGTATAACTACCTCTCAGACCTTGACTGAATAACATTTATAACGTCAAAACAGATATGACTACTTACTCGAACAATCAATAACATACAACTACTTCTTTACCTTTAAACACATATATATTTTCTCTTTCTATTCTTACTAGATTTTATTCTTATACTTCCTTTTTGATTATACTATTCTATTTCTAAATTCGCTTCCTTATCAACTTCTATATATGTTGATACGTTGATTTCTAACTATCAAATTATCTTAAAAATATTCTATCTCCTTAAATTCCCGGAAAAATTCGCCATAACCTCCTTTGTACCAGGAGCATCGGGAAATTTCAAATAGCTTTCCCGGTCCTTCTCATTTCAAAAAGAAAAAGAAAACGCCAAGCGGCTTGCCGATACGGCGCATAAAATCTCATATATGAATTAAATACGTACCTTTTTGTCGGGCATTCTATTTATTTCACTTCTAACACTTTATTCCAAACCTGTCTCCTGTATATTTATACCTGTCCAATCTATTTTAACTATACCAATCGTTTTACTCAATTTGTTAATTAAATCTGTTACTTAACTTTTCAGTCTAATCCACTTCTATTTATCCAAATCTATTTATTTTAAATCCCATTTGAATTTCTATATTCAAATTCCATTTGAAATACTATATTCAAATTCTGTAGTTAAACTCCATTTGAATTCTATTATTCAAATTCTATTCAATTCCTTATATTCATTTATAAACAAAGTTTATAAATTCGATTCAAATCCCACCTTTCATTTATAAACAACGTTTATAAATTCAATTCAAATCCCATATTTTCATTTATAAACAAAGTTTATAAATTCGATTCAAAACCCACCTTTCCATTTATAAACAAAGTTTACAAATTCGATTCAAATCCCACCTTTCATTTATAAACAACGTTTATAAATTCAATTCAAATCCCATATTTTCATTTATAAACAAAGTTTATAAATTCGATTCAAATCCCACCTTTCATTTATAAACAAAGTTTATAAATTCGATTACTTGTTTTATATACCTTCAAAACAAGTTAATATTTTCTATAGTTTTATTTAAAATTCAAATTCTATTTATAAAAATAGAATTTCCTTTTTAAATATCAAATACCCTTTCCGATATTTTTATGAATCAATATTCATGCCCAAGTGATATTTTAAACAATCAAATCAACCAATTTTCAATCATTTGATTTTTAACACATCATATATGAATATATATGAAATCAAACCAACAAACAGATAATATATATTTTTTAGGAATCCAGTTGGATTCCTCCAACCTGTTTTCCTGCATCCACAGACGTTAGTCAACATAGTAATACCCATCCTACTTCGAGGCAGGATATCGCGGTATAGAAGGTCATCCACTAATCATAGCGTGGGGCGTATAGGGTAATCATCCGCTATGGTACCGCGGGCATCCGCTATTAAACTGCAGGAATCCAACCAATCATCAACCCAATATATATATATATATATATAATAGTCAACCACTCCTAAATAACTATATATATATTTTAAAACAATCAGACAGCATTCAAACAAGCATAACAATTATTTTTAACTATATATAAAAATAAATTCTAAATAAAAGGTGAGATTTACTCACTGAGATTTTCATTTGTCGAACATCCAGCTTTTAAATTTGTTTAATCTTATTTCCAGCTATCCCAAAAATTCTCAATCCACTTCTAGCTCGATTATCTCACTATTACAGACTACCCCGTCTCGTTTTCAAGATTTCTTAATCCTCTTCTGCAATTTACAAATTCGGACTCCCAACAACACCCTTCTTTTTGCTACACCTGAACAAGTTCAAACCTGAACGCAGTGAACAAATCCATTATCACAGTCTTTCCCCTAATCACCACTACCATCGAACTGAGATTCTGCAGCCTCGAACAGTACTGAGATGCCATTTCATAACCCTAAAACAATTCAGCCGAACTTCACGCAGAGCTTCCGTTATCTCCCAATTTCACGAACCCTGAAGACCCAAGCATCCCACTGTCGAACCCAATTCCAAGTTCAACCTCTGTCTCTTCTTACCCCAGCTCATATTTGATGCTTCGAACTCCATTTTCCCCTTCTGAAACTATCGCAGTGGACTTCCAGTTCGTGAAATTTGAACGCACCCTCCTCTGTCACTTAGAACAAATCGCGAGCGTTGCTTGTTTGGCCTCGAGCTACTGGATGGATCGCAGTTTCGAATCGCGATAACCCTAACTTGATAAATTTGGCAATCTACCTCCCTTTAATCGCGACACCACCCATTGAAATACTGACGCTATACGAGCTTAAGGGAAAGGGTTTAAGGGATTATAAGATCTTGATTTCTCTTTTGGGAATCAACGCTTGAATTTAGTTTTGAGGTTCGGCCATTTTTAATTTCTTCTGAAAGCCACAAAAGAATTTGTGAAGCAAGAATAGAAATGGGGAATTGCGTCCGATTTTAAAGAGGAGGGTGCGGCTTATTTTTGAACAGCAAAGCCATTTAAATTTGTGGACATGAAAGGAGCACGGTATGTTTTGAATTGTGGACATGAAAGGAGGCACGGGTTCTTTTGAGATGTGGTGATGAAAGGGCCAACAAGTATATTCATTTATTAAATTTAATTTGATTTTTTAAACAGGTATCAAATTTAAATTATCACGTTTATTCCGAACTCCTTTCTGAACCCAACAACTGTCAACTCTAGGGTAATATCCCTGTTCCGGATACACTGGGATATGTCACGAAGTCCAATTCGATCGTCTATGGAAGATATTAATTAAATTCAATATAAATTAATTTTAGACAATTTATTTCCTCGATAAATGAATAAATATCATTATCGTTATAAATTCAAACTAAATTTCCTATTAATTATTTGAACTGTTTTCAATTCAAATAAAAATTTGAATTCAACTAAATCCATTTTCTTATTTTGATAATTTAATATTCAATATTAAATTGAAATTGATTTTTAAATCGATAACTCCCTATAAAAATTAATTTATTTACTTAATTCAATATTTAAATCCATATTAAATATTTTAAAATTAACCCCTAAGAGTCCGGGTCATTACAATCTTCCCCACTTAAAATAATTTCGTCCTCGAAATTACTAAGGTAGAAAAAGTGCTACAAACCCGTTAACTTTTCAGAACTTATTTATGCTGATACTCAACATTTCGAACTTCCTTACGTCTCTCTTTCGAATAAATCCTTATTCGATAACTCCTCCCTTCGAATAACTATATTCGATAATCTCTCTATCAAGTAACTAGATTCGAAAACCTTTCTTTGAATCGACTATATTCGATTTACTCTATTCAATTTACTCTTATCAATTAACTCTATTGAATTTAACTCTTTTCGATTAACTCCATCGAATAACTAAATTCGATAACTACTTCGAATAGCCAATATTTTATAACTCACTTCGATTAAACTAATCGATAACTCTTTTCGATTAAACTATAATCGATAACTCCTTTGATTTACTAATAACCGATAACTCCTTTGATTAACTAATAATTGATAACTCCTTCGATTAACTAATAATCGATAACTCCTTTCGAATAAACAAATTCGATAATTCCTTTAGTTCTATTCGAATAAACTAATATTTGATTTAACTCCATTCGCTTGACTCTAGATCGCAGCGATCACAATGATTCCCCCAGGAAACATCCGACCGCCCTAGGCTATCTGCAGCCCTACTAATTACGCTAGCAGTCGTACGAAATGGCAACTTATCCTGAGTAACTATGTTTGACTAACACTATCTCAATAACTATATTCGATCAACTTTGACTGAATAACTAACATTCAATTAAATCCTAATTCGATTAACTATGTTCAATTAACTCTATCTGGTTAACTCTTAATCTGGATAACAAATATTCGATAAATTCTAATTGAATAACTAATATTCAATTAACTCTACGGATTAACCCTAACTGATTAACTCTAACTGGTTAATTCTTACTCTAATCGATTTATTCCAACTCTAATCGATTTCTCCTATTCGAATAACTCCTATTAGATAGCGTTTATTCATTTATAAAGATTCACTTTTAGTAACGGTTCTTCACTTTATAAATGTTCTCTTTAATAACGTTACTTCACTTATACAAGTGTTGTGTACCCCTTCCATTTAAAACTATCGGTGTTAAAAATCAATATCTCTTCTCTATATAAGTTCAGACTTTTATATTCCATTTATCGAATGATAAATACTTGATTTAATTTATGCTGTTATTTATAAATTAATCTTTTCTGTTTATCTGTTAAAAACATATTTCCATTTTCTATTCATCTTCTAAATATTCCTTTGACTAATTCTATTTATTTAACAAATAAATATCTCATTTATAACATTCCATTTATTTTCTATAAATAAATATTTCCATTGAATCTATTTGTAAATGTTTTACAATATTTCCTTTTAAATTCTATTTGTAAATGTTTTTACAAATATTTCTCCTTCTATTTGTTTGCACATAACTTCCTTTGTATTTGTGTTACAAATATTATTTCCTTTATCTCTTTTGGTTTTTCCTTTATTCACACCCAATTCATATTTTATTCACATTGATTTTACTCAATTTATTCATTTCGATCCATTTAACTTACTTAAGTTAAATTTTCAATCATTCAAATTCCCATTAACTAGTTGCTAATTAATCATTTTGCCTATTTCACCCTTTTCATTTGAATATAACTTGTTCAAATATATGTCAACTTAATTATAAACTAATCTAATTATATTTTCAACTCGAGTTATATATTCGATTTCGAATATAAATTCTCAATTTCTTTCACTTATCCAAAAACCCCAATTTCGATTCAAATTTCCTTTAACTAATTATTCTCCAATTTAGTTAATTTTATTTAACCATTTAAAATATGATTTTTGTCTCAAAAATCATTCCACTTACTTCACTAGAGTTCATATTTATTTTATATCTCCAGTCTGGATTTTTCTAATGCCAATTTGGATTTTATTTCCTAACAATCCTTTTATATTATTTAATTAAACCGTTATGGTTTTATAATGGTTCTGGCGCTGCTTTTCTAAAATTTTGATTTTGACATAACTCAAAATCTTTACAACGAAATCCAGATTTTTTCTCTTTCATTAGAAAACTATTGTTCAACAGGTCCCGATGATTCTTGTTTCAAAGAATTCTGACTTAATTTGAGCCCTGTATACTCGATTGAAGTTCGAGTCGCCAATTTACGAACTGCCGCGCTACGACGAGCTCATTTTAATTATATTTATAAATATAAACGTTTTAACTTTGTTTATAATAAATTCAACTCCATTCTGATATATTTTTAATATATATCCAATCCCATTTTCCATTTCAACATAATATTCCCGATCTATTTCACTACTATTTGAAATTCTATATATTTACAATATTCAAATTCCATTTGAATTTCTTTATTCAAACTCTATATTACTTCCTTCTATTCAATTTCTATTTGAATTTCTTCATTTCAATTCCTTATCTTCAAATTCTATTTGAATTTCTTATCTTCAATTTCAATTTGAAGTCCTTTATTCAAATTCCATATGAAATCCTTTATTCAATTTCTATTTAAATTCCTTTGTTCAATTTCTATTTGAAATCCTTTGAATTTAAATTCTATTTCAAACTTTATATTTTCTTTGAATTCTAATATTCAAATCTCTATTTGACTTTTCTTTATTCAAATCCATTTGAATTCAAATTCCATTTCAATTTTTCTTATATAATTTCTATTTGAATTTTCTTTATTCAAATCCTATTTAAATTTCTATGTTCAAATTCTATATTTGAATTCCCTTATATTTTACTTCTATTTGAAATCTATATTCCAATTCCCATTTCAAAATTCCTTTGAAGTAATATAAATATATACATATATTTATATCTATCCCAAATTCAAAACATTTGAATTTTCCAACAACTTGTTTCTTTTCAAACAAATTTCCATCAAACACTTTTCTAAGGCAGCAATTTATCACTTAGAAACTCGAAAATGAACACTGGTGATGTTGCGACCATCATCAGAATTATTTCCCAGCTACTGAATGAGTCCAGTGCTATATTACTTGACATTCATTTAGAAAAATATTTTTTTCCAAACTCCCAGGATTTTAAATTCTGAATTCTGGTTGGAATTCAATTTTAATTCATCTCATTTGTATATTTGATTTCATATACAAATTCCATTGGTTATGTATATAACTATTTCTGTTTTATAATCTAATTCGATTATAATCCTAACAATCAATTCAACTATTTAAAAACAGTATCGTGTTCAATCTTCTGTTCAAATGTTTATAAACTCCTATCGACATCGTGGCGTCCCACGATTCGATCAGAATTCATAATCCACTCAACAGACTAGTCAACACAATATAAAACAGTTTTTATATCAAATAACAAGTACGCTCTCTCATATATATATATACACTCCACTCATTCTAGGATACTACTGACCCTATCTTTAATGAGCACATTCCAACAAGCCTAGGTATTCGCTCAACCTAAGCTCTGATACCAACTGTAATAATCCGACGAATTCCGGTAGGCTTTGTAACCATCCCTTCATCCCCCAAGATAGCAGGGTAATACCCCACCGTGACTTACATTGGTACTCCAGCACCACATTTTACGGCCAGCCTTTCGACTTCACAACCAACCCTCATTTTCAGGACATGTAGGGGTAAGAGTCTCCCGTTCGCCATCTAACGAAAAGCGAGAACCCCCTATCATGCGACACATGCCCAAAGCACGCAACATGGACTGATATGAGTAAACAGTTTAAAACAGTTTCAGAAAACTAAATGATATCTCATAAGACCACGCCGTATAACACGGAACGGGTTTTTCCCTTATGAGAATCCAAACACTTGATTTAACTTTCAAAATCCCTTTTGAAAGGAACGATAATCTTTATATCAAAACTCTTTTGATATTATAATAATGTCTAAATCAAGTAGATAACAATCTAGTGGAACGTTTGCATCTCGAGTTCCACATATATAATATACAATCAAAACCGCAAGCACGTATTGGGTAATGGATTTCCAACTATGAAAAGGTATGGAACCACCTTCCGCTGGTATATCTCTAGAGGAGAATATACCGAGTTCAACAAGAACATCTTGCAACTCAGCCACACATGACCGACCACTCATTTCGCTTGAGTGTATCGAATGTATATCACCAACGATTGGGATCAGCAACCGTTTCCCGAATGGGACAGCATCGACAATAGATTTTTAGAAGTAAATGAAACTCTAGATCAGGTGATTATACACCCTAATAGGTGCAACCTACATAGCCATGTTGCTTGCCCGATTTCTGTCATTTACCGGATGATGAGGCTAGAAGTTACGCTTTATCATCACACTAGATTCACTTCGAATGTCACATCGTCAAATCCATCGAATCACCGATTGACGTCCTCAACAGTACATTACGTGTTAGCTAAAAGAAGTTTCCTTCTCCGCTTCCACTCTTGGTACGGTTGAAGAAATCAATGTACGTGACCTTTCTGGAAATACTCTGTCAGACATTCATCCATACACGTCACCCAGGAACAGGATGAATCGAAGGCACAATTTCTATTAATAGAAAAAGTCCTTGCACTCTACTCCGTCTTCGATTTTCTTTATATAATCTAATTCGCACGCTACTGCCAATAAGGAGTGGTTCTTCGGATAATAATCCAACCGGTCTCTCCATATTGACAACGATGGTCAAAACTTCGATAGTCTGTGATTTAACTATCGAATAAAAACAAGTATTTCGATAGTCGATGATTTAACTATCGAATAAAACAAGTGTTCATCCAAACATCCAACAATCACTGAGCCTTTAATTAATATTCCATTAATTAAATCACTTCTCTATTTCTTTATCAATATTTGTTAACCAAATATTTTCAATAACCATATTGGCCTGTTACGTTATTTGGAAAATATTTCCATATATCGCCTTCTTTTATTTTCTAACTTTAGAAAATATATGTTATTTATAATTGGAAAATATTCCAATTACTTATCTCTTTTCCAATCTCGTTTATTCCTATACTTAGGAAATATTTATTATTCTATTTCCCAGCTTACACTCATTTGGGTTAAAATGGATTTTGTGTAAAACATCGTTACGACAACCCAAAAACTATATTCAACTAACTTTTATCCAACATTGATCTTCGATCCTGGAATCTTACTATTTATTTGCTAATAATGAAATCAATCAAGTTGGGGTATAACTACCTCTCAGACCTTGACTGAATAACATTTATAACGTCAAAACAGATATGACTACTTACTCGAACAATCAATAACATACAACTACTTCTTTACCTTTAAACACATATATATTTTCTTTTTCTATTCTTACTAGATTTTATTCTTATACTTCCTTTTTGATTATACTATTCTATTTCTAAATTCGCTTCCTTATCAACTTCTATATATGTTGATACGTTGATTTCTAACTATCAATTTATCTTAAAAATATTCTATCTCCTTAAATTCCCGGAAAAATTCGCCATAACCTCCTTTGTACCGGGAGCATCGGGAAATTTCAAATAGCTTTCCCGGTCCTTCTCATTTCAAAAAGAAAAAGAAAAAGCCAAGCGGCTTGCCGATACGGCGCATAAAATCTCATATATGAATTAAATGCGTACCTTTTTGTCGGGCGTTCTATTTATTTCACTTCTAACACTTTATTCCAAACCTGTCTCCTGTATATTTATACCTGTCCAATCTATTTTAACTATACCAATCGTTTTACTTAATTTGTTAATTAAATCTGTTACTTAACTTTTCAGTCTAATCCACTTCTATTTATCCAAATCTATTTATTTTAAATTCCATTTGAATTTCTATATTCAAATTCCATTTGAAATACTATATTCAAATTCTATAGTTAAACTCCATTTGAATTCTATTATTCAAATTCTATTCAATTCCTTATATTCATTTATAAACAAAGTTTATAAATTCGATTCAAATCCCACCTTTCATTTATAAACAACGTTTATAAATTCAATTCAAATCCCATATTTTCATTTATAAACAAAGTTTATAAATTCGATTCAAAACCCACCTTTCCATTTATAAACAAAGTTTATAAATTCGATTCAAATCCCACCTTTCATTTATAAACAACGTTTATAAATTCAATTCAAATCCCATATTTTCATTTATAAACAAAGTTTATAAATTCGATTCAAATCCCACCTTTCATTTATAAACAAAGTTTATAAATTCGATTACTTGTTTTATATACCTTCAAAACAAGTTAATATTTTCTATAGTTTTATTTAAAATTCAAATTCTATTTATAAAAATAGAATTTCCTTTTTAAATATCAAATACCCTTTCTGATATTTTTATGAATCAACATTCATGCCCAAGTGATATTTTAAACAATCAAATCAACCAATTTTCAATCATTTGATTTTTAACACATCATATATGAATATATATGAAATCAAACCAACAAACAGATAATATATATTTTTGAGGAATCCAGTTGGATTCCTCCAACCTGTTTTCCTGCATCCACAGACGTTAGTCAACATAGTAATACCCATCCTGCTTCGAGGCAGGATATCGCGGTATAGAAGGTCATCCACTAATCATAGCGTGGGGCGTATAGGGTAATCATCCGCTATGGTACCGCGGGCATCCGCTAATGAAACTGCGGGAATCCAACCAATCATCAACCCAATATATATATATATATATAATAGTCAACCACTCCTAAATAACTATATATATATTTTAAAACAATCAGACAGCATTCAAACAAGCATAACAATTATTTTTAACTATATATAAAAATAAATTCTAAATAAAAGGTGAGATTTACTCATCGAGATTTTCATTTGTCGAACATCCAGCTTTAAAATTTGTTTAATCTTATTTCCAGCTATCCCAAAAATTCTCAATCCACTTCTAGCTCGATTATCTCACTATTACAGACTACCCCGTCTCGTTTTCAAGATTTCTTAATCCTCTTCTGCAATTTACAAATTCGGACTCCCAACAACACCCTTCTTTTTGCTAACCTGAACAAGTTCAAACCTGAACGCAGTGAACAAATCCATTATCACAGTCTTTCCCCTAATCACCACTACCATCGAACTGAGATTCTGCAGCCTCGAACAGTACTGAGATGCCATAGCATAACCCTAAAACAATTCAGCCGAACTTCACGCAGAGCTTTCGTTATCTCCCAATTTCACGAACCCTGAAGACCCAAGCATCCCACTGTCGAACCCAATTCCAAGTTCAACCTCTGTCTCTTCTTACCCCAGCTCATATTTGATGCTTCGAACTCCATTTTCCCCTTCTGAAACTATCGCAGTGGACTTCCAGTTCCTGAAATTTGAACGCACCCTCCTCTGTCACTTAGAACAAATCGCGAGCGTTGCTTGTTTGGCCTCGAGCTACTGGGAGGATCGCAGTTTCGAATCGCGATAACCCTAACTTGATAAATTTGGCAATCTACCTCCCTTTAATCGCGACACCACCCATTGAAATACTGACGCTATACGAGCTTAAGGGAAAGGGTTTAAGGGATTATAAGATCTTGATTTCTCTTTTGGGAATCAACGCTTGAATTTAGTTTTGAGGTTCGGCCATTTTTAATTTCTTCTGAAAGCCACAAAAGAATTTGTGAAGCAAGAATAGAAATGGGGAATTGCGTCCGATTTTAAAGAGGAGGGTGCGGCTTATTTTTGAACAGCAAAGCCATTTAAATTTGTGGACATGAAAGGAGCACGGTATGTTTTGAATTGTGGACATGAAAGGAGGCACGGGTTCTTTTGAGATGTGGTGATGAAAGGGCCAACAAGTATATTCATTTATTAAATTTAATTTGATTTTTTAAACAGGTATCAAATTTAAATTATCCCGTTTATTCCGAACTCCTTTCTGAATCCAACAACTGTCAACTCTAGGGTAATATCCCTGTTCTGATACACTGGGATATGTCACGAAGTCCAATTCGATCGTCTATGAAAGATATTAATTAAATTCAATATAAATTAATTTCAGACAATTTATTTCCTCGATAAATGAATAAATATCATTATCGTTATAAATTCAAACTAAATTTCCTATTAATTATTTGAACTATTTTCAATTCAAATAAAAATTTGAATTCAACTAAATCCATTTTCTTATTCTGATAATTTAATATTTTCAATATTAAATTGAAATTGATTTTTAAATCGATAACTCCCTATAAAAATTGATTTATTTACTTAATTCAATATTTAAATCCATATTAAATATTTTAAAATTAACCCCTAAGAGTCCGGGTCATTACAATATATATATACAACATAAATTAAAAACTCATTTAAATTTATAAAATCCTATGTATACACATATTTATAAACTATACCACTATACATTTCAACCAAAATAAAATCATTTTCTTTCTAAATTTACATCTTTAAATTTTATATAAAATATAAGATCTCAAAGTATAAACAAATTTTTTTTTTGAAATATTTGTATTACCAAAACAAAATATAGGTATATCAAAATTAAACAATATATAAGGAAAAATCTTATATTATAATACCTTTCAAAATATAAATTTCAAACCAATACATAACAGGAAAGAACCCGCTACAGGATTTATACTCTTCTTCTACTTCCTACCATGTTATGAACAAGGATAAGTTATAGAATTCGAGCTAAAAGTTGAACGAACGAAAGAACCTAATAAACGAGGATCTACGAAGGAAGATGTATTCAAATGGAAAGAAGATTTCAGAAAAAAGATTTAAATACTAAACAAAATTTTATATTCGAAAATACTTGTTTTAAAACATTTTGAAACCATATATACTTCAAAATACGCTCTCTCTCAAGAAGGATTCTGTGACTAATTCAACTCATTCTAGGGTATCACTACCCTATCTCTAATGAGTTATTACCCAAGAGGCTAAGGCTTTGATAAACCAAAGTTCCGATACCACATTGTAACGACCTGCCATTTTGGCCGTACCGAATCGACAAAACATGTCAACTGAAAACGTCCAAAACAACAGATTGTTATTAGCTTCTGGGGTAAGTAGAATAAATCACAGAATCACAGATCACAGACATAGATACAGAGTAATATAATACCTCACAGCGGAAAATACAAAATACGATAGTAGTTCATGAAGCTACTAAATAAATTTTACATCAGAGTTTACATAAATAATACAGCGGAAGTCTAATACAATAAATAATTGATAAATGTCTGAAATAGAATAACAAAAATAATTGAATGATTGGTACAAAGGATCAACAGGTATATATATGTAAAACAAAAATTCAACAAAAGCTCCAAATTCCAAAGGTGAATCTCGAAAACTGATATACTCGATCTGACCCGAGCAATAATGCAAAACAAAACAACTCGGATCAGGACTAACATTCTTATGGAAGTAAATCAACTCAAATGAAATGTTCGATGAAATTCAATTAGTAACTTAAGGGATGTTTGAGATCACCATCCTCTGAGGATCCGTCAAACTAATACTATACAGTATAATACGCTATATACGATAGTGTATATCGGTAAAGTAAAAAATATCAAAATAGCGTAAGCAGGATTGCCATTATTACCCTTGCACCGTTTATATATTCCCATAGTATATACAGTACCGTAATTCCTCCATAAAAGGGAGGTTGATCAGAGGGCACTCCATATAAAACGATACAAAACAAAGTCGTAGTGGGATCGTATAAGGCATTTGACAAGGCGCGCAAGGAATGCCAGGGTTGATTCACCGTTTGCAGAGCCGGACTGGTGGTAACGCATAGTAGCTACTACCGCCCACCTCGATACACACTCCCATAATCAAAAGGGCCCAAATTGAATCTCAACGGTAATAGAATAATATTGAAGAAGTGTGCTCGATAAGAGGTATGACCTCACTTGGTCCGTGCATAGCTCCCGTTTTAGCCACATCAAGCTGACTCAAGGTAGTCAGGTTCTCGTAATTAATATGAAATAAAATAAAATGGAGTCGTTCACCAAATCATCGCCTTCATTCTAGAACTCCACTGCGTACACAGTTTTTAAAGTGGTTTTCGGTATTGGTAGAGAGTATGACAATAGTCGATCCCGATCTATTTAACAACCAAACGTTTACATTTTTCACACCATGGCCATTATTTTATAAATCACTTTATAAAATCATTTATAGAGAGCTCATATTGGAATTTGAATTCAAAATTAAATATCTAACTTCGAATATATTCAATTTTGAAAACAACTCATTTATATTGCTTAATCGCATCGATTTCGAAAATATTCACATAACGGCTTTCAATTCAAAACGACTAACATCAAAAACATATCTTAAAGGTCGAAGTTATTGTTTAAATCAAATCAAAAATATCTAACTTCGAGAATATTCTCATTTGATTTATATTTGTCAAAAATCCAAGTTCAAACAATTCCATTGATTCAAATTTTACCTCATTAAAAATTCGCTTAAGTTAATTCAAAATTTTCACTATTTCGGTTCAAATTCAATATATACAATCCATTTCAAAACTAACAAATTCAACTGAAACAAATCATATCGTATAAACCCTAATTTGGTTTTCCTTTATAAGATTCGACTGAATAGATTCAAGATTCCAATACTTAAGTTCAAATTTAGTTTATATGATTCAAAATGAATCTCATAAACCAAATCGTATCATATCTTATAATTTAAGTCGTATAATTCAAAATCGTTACTTATAAATTCGATTTAACTCATTTCTTAAATTCAAACCAAACGATTCATAAAATTAAGTCCATAAAATTTATCGTATTCATTCTATGTCAACTTTATATTCGAAACAAATTCACATTTAGTTCATCTCTCGTAAATCTATTTCGATTCAAAATCAAATTCGTTTTTCTTATAAACGCCCATTCGTTAAGTCAAATACCATTATGTAAATTTACATCTTTAAACTTCGAATTTAAATCGCGAAATTTAACTTATCCATCTTGAGTTTACTATTAGAGTTTATAAAATATATATAAGAAAATTTATTTAAAATTTTGAAAATAGATATGTGTGCGTGTGTATATATAAGTTTACAAAATTCTAAAATAAATTAGAAATATATTATAAACATTTATAAGTTTAAAATAATATAAAAACAGATTTAAAGAAATATTTATAATAATATAAAAAGGTTGAAGTACTTATAGGAATAAATTATATAGTTTAAAAAATTTATAAGTAAAATCTTAAATAAACATTTAAATCCCTATTTACAAATAAAATCATTTTAAAACACATAATTTAAAATATACAAAATAATTTAAATTTAAATAAAATATAAATATAAAAATATAAAGTCTTAAGTAAATATTTTAAAATAAAATTTTCCAAATCATTTTACTTCGATAGCATGACCGATGGTGTCCGTATATAGTTTTCTACCTTATGGTCAATTGATACAGATATTTATTATTTCAACCCGTAATTTATAATATTTCTACAGGTCTATCATTTCAACCTGCGATCCCAAATTTAGTAAAATCGTTCAGGTCTATCATTTCAACCCATAACGATTTTCCCTAATCTGATGTCCATTCGGGCATGTATCATTTCAACCCTTAGTGGTTTTTCTTAAACTAGGGTATTAACAATCACAAACAACAATCACATTGCAACAATCACAGCATATATATCATCAGTGCAACTACGTGTCATATGAATATCGTGCTACATATGAAATGTGCATATATATCAAACGAAACAGTTTCTACCAACAATCCTATACATTTCATATAACAGTTCATTATTGAGCTAACATCCATGAAAAATGTAAGTCGGGTGTGAGATAAACTCACCTTCCATGACATAGAAATGGAGATAGTAGACTAGTTGACACCGAAAGAGACTATGACTTCTAGGCACGCTTTAGAATAACTTCAGCTTGATATCACTCAAATCTTTTTTTTTTTTTTTTTTTTTTTTTTTTTTTTTTTTTTTTTTTTTTGAAGAGGAGGTCGAAAATTTTCAAAGGATCGGTTTGGCTATTTGGCTTTGGAACGGTACGGCTAATGGGTTTAGAAACGGTTTCAAACTCAACAATAAAACCGACTCATAATAAACCAAATAAATTATTTACACAATTTTTTTTTTTAATTATACATATAAATAAAAAACAACGCTAACGCATATAGGCATTAAAACCGTGTATATACATATATTATTCATGCATATAAAATATTATATATATATATATATATATATATATATATATATATATTTGTACATATAAATTTTCAAAACAATAAATTCGAAACCACACACACAAACCCGTCATAATATATAAAACTTTTAAATAAATATATTTTAAAATTCACATCTTATTATACACATACACAGATATCAGAAAACACACATAACCATTTCACTCAACACATATAATCACATGCAAACAACAGACATTCACACGCTGGACATCACCATACCAACACTCACACACACAAGCACTCCCAGGCACACAAAGAACTCACGCGAGCAAGCTAAGAAAAAAACGAATGGAAACAAAGGCAAACACGAGTTGGCATCGTTCTAAGAGGCGGGTGATGGTCGGAGTGGGTCAACGACAGTGGGTTCGGCTTGGTCGAAGCTGAGAGTCACGACTTGGCTTCAAGCGGCATGTGTTGGCAGGAAGCAGAGGGGTTGGCTTGGGGCTTCAGACGAGTGGTCTTGTTTCAGGTCGAGGTAGGCACGGCTGGCGAAATGGCCAGGAGGGAGGGTGGATTACTAGGTGAAGGCGCTGGTGCTTGGTCTGGCGGGTTGAGGGGAAGTGCGGCGTTAGCTGAACAAGGGAAGGCTCGCGGTTGGCAGGGTCTCGGACGGCGCTGCACTAAGTCATGCAGAGGACGGCGGGCGGAGTTCGAAGGTAGGGGCGGAGAGGCTTGAGTGGTCGGAGCTCGCGGGGAGACATGGAGGAGCTGAAATGAAAGCGGCAGGAGGAAACTGATCGTGATGGATTGGTTTTTGAAGAGGGATGGATAAAGTTATTGTGAAATCCTTTCTGCATTGAAGGAGGAAATTGAGAGAAGGGAAGCTGCTCAAAACATGGGAACGGAGACGAGGTGATTACATAGAAAATATAGCCGTTGTATTTATTTTCAGTAATCATTACTTGGGAAAAGGGCAACAGTTCTCTCACGTTTGAAAAGTTTTATTTTCCTTGAACGAAGGTTCCGGGAATTGAAAACGAGGGTGAATTGTTCTATACCCAAATTGGGTGTTTCCATGTGTCAGATCAATCTTAACCACTGATTTGCACAAAATCTAATGGTTTTGAGTGGATTATAGGACCCGTTCATTAAATTATTAATAATATGTGTGGTTGATGTGTTGTTGTGATTTGTCGGGCACATAGGAACACCCGAATTGGGTACAGAAGAATTGACCCCTTGAAAACGTGGTTGAGCGAATCAACAGTTCGATGGGAACGCAGTGTTACCAAAATAAAAAGGGAAAACGAACGGATTTGAAAATATATGACAAACCATTTTATAAATAAAACGACGAACGAGATCAAATGAAATTAATTTAAATTAATTTAAATTAATTTAACAATATAATTTCAGTAATATTAAAACAAAATATATAACAATACGAGTCTACAATTTAAATAAAATCTTAAGAAATAAATTTTAATTCAAATGAATTTACTCAATAGAATTAAATAAGATTTGGAATGCAATATTGTTTTCAATTATTAAATTATATAAAATATCAAATACATTCGATACATAAAATCCATAATAAATTAAATTTAAATCAAAATCAAAATAGTTATTTCCAATAAATACAAACAGATTGAGTTTTGAATGATAAAAATAAAATAGAAATCAAAATTTAAATTGAATAAAAAAAAAAATTACACTTATATTTCGGGTTGTTACAAGTTTACTTTTCAAAACTCACTTAACTTCCTTTATAGTATTGTTAATCCTTTCCAACTTCATTTTGAATATCATTTCATAATGTTAAAATAGTTCAACATAACTTTTGTAAATAAATGTTACAGATTTCATTTCCAAAACCATTTATCCTTTCATTTACAAAATCATTAACTTTTCATTTACAAAATCCTTAACCTTTCATTTATAAATTCCTTAACCTTCCATTCATAAATTCCTTTCTTTTCACAAGTACAAATTCAACGCTCCCAATATAACTCAGTTTGTATGTATTTCCATTTATAACTCTTTTTCGCAATCTTGCCTTGAAATTTCGTTTATTAGATATTTGTCTCAATTCTAATTATACGCCAACTATTCATATTCTACTTTCACTTCCATTATTTTGCTAATCTTATTCATGAAAAACCCATTTAATCACATTTCATATATTAATAAACAACATTTGCAAAAACGTTCATTAGTTACGAAAAATCAATTTTCAACTCTTTTAAATCATTCTCGTATATTAACGATCCCATTAAGTCATTTCAACACTTTTAAGAATCTTATAAATTCCTTAACGATGTATTTTCAGGCAACAGCTACAACAACCATGTTGATGGTTTTGTTCTCAACTTCTTTGTCTATGGTTGAATTGATCATGAACATGAAGGATATCGAACAAGCTTTGGTATTAGCTGCAGTTTGCTTCATTGCCTCTGTATTTGGACTAACTCTTGTAGAAAGAGCGGTTGAGAAATCTGGCAGGTCATCCCTGGTTGTGTTCGCAGTGAGTCTTGCGATGGCTTTATGCACTATTTCTATCACTTGCTTTGGAGGAGTACGCATTTGGAGAGACCACTGATGGCAGTTACATGTGGTTCAAAAATATTTGCTAAACATATTTTCATTTCGGATAACATTGCTTTGCTTCCAGAATAATTATGATAAAAGACAAGTACATATTGTGTTGTAATATTGGTTTTATAAGGTAGCAGCAGCAGGTAAACTTGTATTGATTTTAAGCATACCTTGTATATTGACTCCATTATTCTTCCAAATTCTGACAATCGGCTATATATTTTGCAATGTCACTCACTTAGAATCAATTTCACGATACGTCTATTACTATACTAGTTAATACTCTCCAAAGTATCCAGTATGAATTGGGTTCCAGTGCAAGTTTCCTTCTTCATGCTTTAACAATAAAATGTTTGAATGATGGGATGCCTTAGATAACATTACCGCTTTACCATTTAAAAATTTCAGGTCATTCATCTTCCTCCGAGCAGCTCTCCAGATACACAGTTATTACTCCATTCCATGTCCAGGCCTTGTTAGTTTAATGCAGGATGCATGATCAGCAGTACATTAGCAGCCTTCTCTAATAGAAAGCTCACCATCTCGTTCCACCTTCACATCCCAAAATGTTTCTTATAACGACTACTTTCAGATGATTAAAATATACGATCAGCGGATCTTTCACTTCATTTTTAGGACGAACAAGCAACTCTTCTCCTTCGTTTCCCGAGAGCTGCATTAAACAAAACCAAATCAATCTTACTTCTCCATTTCCATATGTAATTCTGTTGTATCATGGTAAGCGAACAGCCTACCTAAACAAACAGTTTTTCGATGAATGGGCTCGGACATTGCCTAAAGAAACCAGAATGCATGCCCTCAATGTTAGTGCACGAATACTGTGCAAGCAATGCAATTTTTTCAGATTCTGCATGCTTATTTATTGGCAGCTGATCCATGTAATCCCTGAAAGTTGCACACTGTCCACAAAACGAAAAGAGAGTGAAAACTCATAAAGGTCTGTAAAATTTTAGAAAGTTTAGGAATGTGGGGAAGAATAATACCCATAAAGTGTATGCGCAGACAGTAAGAATTTCAACATGCCTGAGATCATACATCAATTTTACAAAGTCAAGTTCAGGTTCAGATGACTCTATTGCACAAAGGAAGGGATTGGACAGTGATGAGATGTCAATAAAAGAATCCATTGAGTTGAAGTCTGAACCTCCAGAACTATGCATTCCGTAGTATATAAAAGTCTTGAGATTTGGAGTTGTTATTGATATGTCATAACATTTACAACATGAATTATCTGTTGTTAGCTTCAGTGGACTTTTTGATGATATAATGATTGCATCCAGTGAAATGCAATTTGCATGTCTAAGTTTTTGAGTAGAGAACAACTGGATATTAACTTCAACTATTCATCGCTTTTGATGTTAACATCTTCCATGGGTAGAGATTTGAGGATATTTAACTTAACAAAACTAATAGGAGGAGAAAATATACTATATCTCAGACACAATTTTCCTAATGTTCTGCATGCAAATAGAGCAGAAGGCAACACTGAAAACTTCAACTCATCAATGTGTTCTTCTTCATCAATGCACATTAAAAAAATCCAGAATGATATCATCTGCTACTTTTCCGATGTATGATACCCAATTCTCTATACCCTGAAGAAAATTTTCAGATGCACAAAAGTAAAGATGGAACATGTCTATCCTTTTGCAAGAGCATAGTGGAAGAAAATGGTTGATTGCTAACATTGTTTCTTCCTTTATCTTCCAACTCGCAAATTCTTGATCGAATTTTACACTTGTGTCAGAATCACTCCTTTCCATGGTAACTAGTTACTGAGTAATTGGTGAAACAAATGCTTCTTATTTACAGGTGTTCTATTTGTTCAACACATACAGCAATCTCTTGTCAAGCAGGGTCTTCTAAGAGAAAATACATAATATTCTACACCTAGGTGGAGTTTAGTTGGCAATAAATAAGTCATATGAGTTGCAACCTAAATTGAATTTTTCAGCTTTTTAATTCATAAGTATTTTATTGATTTACATGTAAATGCAAGTATCAATGGACATCACTAAGCAGAAACTTCTATAACATTGATTTTTATAAGAAGAACCGAGGGCTATGTACAAACATCACATAAACAAAAGATTCAACTTATCTGTCTGATGATAGCGGCATTGCAAATAGTACCATTGCAAACCTAGGGCCCATCTATTAACACCCCTGTAATTACTCTTCATCCTCCAGTAAAAAATTTAAAATTTTATGTCCAATTATACCCTTTAACAATAAATAACTTGCTTAATATGTTGAAATTGTCATGACTCTTAAATACTAAAACAAGTGAGACAACAAATTTTACAGATGACATACAGTCAAACAAATATGGTTCTTTCAGACTATCCAAGAGTAATGATTTGAAAATGCAAGTTTTTATTTTATTTTAGCACAAACAACAATTACAAATATAACAACACATACACCAGCTAGCCTTAATAGGAAGCATTGCAGAGTCTGAGCAGTAGGATTAAGAAATTCCAAAGTGTACGTTTTTAAAAATAAAATCAATATCAATACTATGTTTGGTAACCATACACGAACGTGAGATATATGCACATCTATATTAAAATGAAAGCGCTGCATTGAAGGCTGGATAATTCGAATATGACTTTTTTGAAACTTCAATCACCTAATTTTCTCGTCTCTAGTGCTAAATTTTTCGGAGTTGCAAAGGTTTAAAGGGAGAGCAATAAGTAATAGGAAGAATGAAAGGAAAGAAAAAATCAATATGAATAAGAAAGGAAGGTTATTTTTGGAATATATGGGGTGCGTAGAGAAATAGATGGGGTGTGTGTTTTATTTTGTAATTAGCGGGGGGTAAAGTGTAAATCACGGGGTGGCGATAGACGGATCCGCAAGGTGATAAAATAACAAGTGATAACATAATAAATCCCAAAGATTAATATAATCTACTAAAACCAACAAACTAAAAACTCACTAGCTAACTTGCCTTCTTTCCCATTACACCGGATGCTAAATCCTTCAAAAATTTAACAGATTTGGTAATAGGCGAATTCACAGCCATCAAATTATATAAAACACTCTCAACTTCAGCAATGCTCGGCCTCCTCTTGAACTTGGAAACAACTTTCAACTTCTCTTTGTCTTCGCCTTCTTCATCCTCCACCATAATGACCCACTCTTCATTACTAACTATTCCATCTTCCACACACTTAAAGACCACACCTCTCCTCTTCTTAATCAATCCTCTAACTTCCAACCCCATAAATGAATACACAACATTAAACGACCCAACAAAGCTTTTCAACTCCATATCTTTCTCCTCATCATAGCTCCAACTGGGGTTTAACAAAACAACAGGTTTAGGATAGAAATCATCACTGACACCTTTAACATTCCCAAGTTGCGAGCTTTCTGGGGCTACAAATACAACTACATCGCAAGAATTCAACTTTTCAATATTAATTGAAGAAAGATGCGAGTTCACGATCGAATCGGTATTCAAAAACGTTTCGTGGGCAAGTTTTGATAACGTAGTGGAAGGCCAGATTAGAAGAAAGATGGGCTTTTTGCCTTTTTTCGAGATGCGCAAGTTTGAGAAGAGATCGAAAGCGAGGCTTGTCAATGAATTTGAAGAGTCGTCTATGATCGGAATCTCAACTCTGAATTTGGGTTGGGTTATTTTCTTGAGTTTTCTAGTTGGAAGTGGAATTGGGTTGTTTAGTGGCTTTTTTAGGGTCGACGACAGAGAGCGCTTTGCTTGAGAAATTGCTTCTTCTCTACTTTTTGGCGACGATAAACATTGAACTTTGGATGGGTGTACTCTGTAAGTGGAACAGCATTCTTGGTTAGGAAATTTTAATGACGAGATTGAAGTTAAGGAGCAGAAATTTGCATGGAAATGTAGTTGGAATGGCGCTGCAGAGGCCATTGAGTTCAGTCTTGTGTGCCGCTAGACCTTATCTACATTGCCAGGTAGTTCAATTTTACGCGCCTCTGAAACTTATCTGCATTGCTAAGGAGGTTTAGTATTATGGGCCGTTCGCAGTCAAAAGTTACCACGCTAACGTTTGCGTTCGCATCCGATGTGTCGGACACGAGACAACTTTTATCCGTTCACTTGGCACGTTGGGAAAATGATGAAAAATGAATCAGACGCGTCGGACGTCAGCCTATTTCCCACATGCTAACTACTTTCACTTGTTCCTATTGCCTCAAGTATCCCCAACCAACACTTGTTTCTGTTGCCTTAATTATTCTCAACCAACACGTTATTCCTTCCCAACGTTCCCATACGCATTGTTTCACGTTCCCATACGCGTTCCCATACGCATTGTTTCACGTTTCCATACGCATTGTTCTTTCCCAAAACATTGGGAACGAATAAATGTACTTTCGCTGAAACACGTTAACACATCCTCAACGCATTGTTCCCAGAAAACACTAAATTAAAATTAAAATTAACAAATAAATTAAATATAAATTACAATTAATAAATAAATAACAAATAAATTAAACATAAATTAAACATAAATTACAATTAAACGCACAAATTAACAATTAAATGCCCGCTCATATAGCACGCTCAAATACGCCGTTCGTAGCAAAAAATACATTCTCTGTTCGTTACAGTACTACGCTCAAATACCACGCTCAAACACTCCGTTTCCGTTCATCAAGAACGCGCCCTATGTATCCTGAGATGTATGCTCAATGTAGCAAGCAAAGCAAGTTTCTCGGGACTCTAAACAATCATACAAAACCGTACGAACTCCTATTAGGCACAACATATATTAGAATAAATTAATTTTTAAAGAAATTAAAGCATTATTATGAATAAAGTACAAAAAATGATAAAATTGGTTTGTTTTTATAATCCTCACATTAAATGTAACGATATGCATTTCACGTATTTAAATATCGTACAATAATTCTATTTGAGTCAGTTGCGATCATATAACTTAATATTTTAGGATATGATTTCTTTGAATGTTTCACACTTTCATGATTTTTCCCGATTTTATATATGCATGACAATTTTGCTCTTAAGAGACGTATTTCGACTATAATTTTTAATAGAAGGAGCTAGATGCTCTAACTTGCCTCATTACTTCGAGATGGTAGTTTTTCATTTCATAAAGTGATCATACAGAAAAATCGGATAAGTGATTGAGAAGTTATGACAGTATTAAGTTGTTAAAACAATTAGCAAGAATTAGAGTAGTGCTAATAGGCTGATTTAGCAAATCCATTATGCATATAATTAGGTAATTTCATATTAGAATTATCAAATTAAACCCTAAAATTATTAAATTAAAGTAATTTGAAATTTAGAAACTCTAGGATAACCTAACTATGCATATAATTGATAACTGACTAGATCAAGTACAAATCGTGTAGACCTATGCATGTTTTATGTTAGATCTATGTTTAGAGGTGATTGGTCATTGAATTGCTATAATCATATGTACATAATTGGATGAAATTGCATGTAATTTGCTATTTCAATCATTGCTATGATTGCACTGGACGTTATGCTTGACTTGTTTGCTCGTATTGTAGTTGATTTAGGATTTAGATTGGTGATCGGAGCATATTAAATGCAAAGTTCATCAGAATCACACTGAACTTGGAGTATAGGCTTTAGAGCACACCGAGAAGGAACCATTAGGATCACAACTTGATTAGAGCTAGGAAATAGTGTTAATGCTGACTCACATAAGTCAAGTCGGTACCAAGTCTGTTATGTTGCTTAGTAAGGTGACGACTCTTGTGGTAGAAAGAGCATGCTCTGTAGAAAGTGTTCTAAAGTTGTTGTTAATGAATAAGCCAAGTGGTGAAGGATGGATAAGTCACCTTCAATGAATTGGACCATGATGGATAGTTTAGAAGGTCCGAGTGCTAAGAAGGATGAATCGGGGTTATTGGCATTGAGGAAGAGTACATCGTAGGTTGGAAGAGGTATGGAGCAAGATTTGGTTAAGTAATAAGATCTGCGATGACTCATAAGGCATGAGTCCATACCGAATCAATTTGGAAGCTCTTGGGAGGTTGCGACTCACATGAAAGGAAGTATGGTTGTAAAGGGTCATGTTGAAGGTGGTAGCTCGTTAATAGCATCGATGATAAGGAAGTTAACGCATAATGAAGTTTTGACTCTTCGGTCGGGGGCTTGGATTAGGAGTAGGATCGAAGGAGTTGAAAGTCAACTCAGCATGGAATGAGGTTACATGATAATGGACTGAGATAAGTGGTAAGACGCGTGCTCGAAATAGGAGTTGTGGGAAGATTTTGAAGATTGCGAGTGCTGAGGAATCATTGACAACTTAGACAGTTCAGGTTATGACCCGAAGTAGGGATACTAGAGGTGGGTACACCCAGGGGGTCTACTCTAAAGGGGGACTAGTGTTGGATTTCGAATCTTAGAAGGCACATACTAGATTTCAAATCATGCAACGTACGGAAGTATAACTAAAACCAGAATTTTTCATTATTCCCTTGCAAGAGCAAAGATAGTCACATGGTTCATCATGTATTCAAGGCACTAAAAGATGACAATTAAAATTTGTTTGGTATAAGGTTTCTGTAACACATGATCCCAAAATTCACACTAAAAAAAATTACTGAGTAATATTATCTGCTAGTGCAGAGAACATGACTAGTTAAGAGCGACCATTCATAAGCTTTGTCTTAAACAAGTATCGAATATGTCGAATTGGTTCTCTAATTTTTGTACCTCATGTCGATTGATGTACTCTTCAGGTTTTACACAAAACTACAGTGGCTAAGGATATATCTAAAACAAAATATAACAAAATCATATGAAACAATTATAGAATAGTTAACCCTTGTATATATATACATATATATACACAGATGCGTCATAAGAACAACATACAAAAGTCACAAAAGTGACTAGTTCATATTAACCATAACACAAAATAAAATACATCAAAGTATGCGTATATGACTACAAGGTGATTACAAGAAACATGCCCAAACATCCAAAAAGATGATAAGATAATTCATAGCAGAGCAAATGACTGCGAAAATCTATAACGAATGACTAGCCTGTAACAACTTGGTCTGACCCAAGTACATAAAATACATGGGTCAATCTAGCTTAAACAAGATAATTAGAGCAAGATAGATGAAGAGTAATACCACTTAATGGTAACACTTCTCATACAGAAGTAGCAATATAGGCTTATATGATATAGTATACATAAGATGAGTTCATCTAAGTTAACAAATAAACGTCTCATGTATAAGGTGATAGCAACAAATGCATATATTTCGTACATACAGAAACATTAGGATGGAAATTACCAAAATCCAATGTATAGAACTCATCAAGGAGTTGACCATACAAGAATAATTACCATACAGAAATGTAATCACCATATAAATCGTCATATAGCTCATAGGCTAAGCATATAAAACCCACATAAAAATGGTGAAAACATGTAAAAATCATAAATTCTAGAAATCAAGTAGCAAAATCTAGAAAGTCTGACATAGAAATGAAATCATTACATAAAAATGGATATATAAATTGGCGGTTCTAAGCTAAGTCGGAATGTGCACTACACATGCACGTGCACTACACAGATGGCTAAAGCATGTCAAGTACTATTATCCGTATATATTCTCACATAGATTTGGCGCCTCACACGGATTTGGCGCTTCGTACCGATACTGCATAGGAGGTTGAGTACTGGTAATTCACATAGGTGACCCAAAGGTGCACACATAATGTGTTACCAACTTCCAAATAGTAACTCAATCAGTGATAACAGTGTGTCATATACCGTATGTTCTCAATTATCAGTTTACGATAAGTTAGTTAATTCCAAACAAGTGTTTCTTCAATTGAACAAGTTTGAAATTAACTGATATAATAAAACTATGTGTCTCATACCATATGGTTAACTATATTGTTTAAGTCACTTCCTCGTTCTGTAAAAGGAAGCAAAAATGAGTTATTTTACATAGAAAATATGCATCAGGAAAACGAGTTTTTAAAATGATTTCCGAAAATAATTTAGAAATCATTTCATTTTTAGTCTCTTTATAATAGAGAATATTTATATGTAAAATAGCTTTGAAATAATTGTACTTTTATAAATCGATTTTGTTAAAATTCTTTGGAAAACAATTTACAAAACACGCGCATGGAATAGGCAAAAATCAACAGAAATTCTATGAAATTAACATACGAAAATTTCACATGAAATCTTGTCAATCTAGATTATGGATCAATGTTAATGTTAGCTTAACTATAGAAGGATTAAGCCTCCTGAAATAACTCCAAACTTCACAACAGTTCATCACAAAAATTGTTAGGAAATAAAAAATAAAGTAAGAGTACACATAGGAAAATATAGCTCGATCTAGCACCAAATTTTTTCAGTCTAGGTCGACCAATTCATGTGCGTAGGTCGACTCTAGCAGCGTCTCAAATATATTACCAGATGGCCTCATTATATTTGTTGGATTAAGGAGAAAAAAATATATTATTCAAGGGACCACATCTCGTTGGACCAAAAGACTAGTACAAGTTCAGAAGAAACACTTAAGCATTCCACCCATCTCCTGACATAGCCCACTGAGAAATGGACATAGAAACATTCTAATTTGTAGCCACTCAACTTATTACATTCTTTAATCATTATCTGATTATTCTGAGTTGCTTCAAAGAATGTGAATGATGGAGCATTCCTTCTTTGCTTGAAATTGAATGAGTTGGATGTCATCTATTAAAAGCACTCGGTCGGTATACTCGAGATAGAGAACATAAATGCAAACCAGATAGGCATGATAATTGGGTGAAGTTGTATGTGAGTCAGTCTCATGCATATAAAATGCAATGGATAAAGGTGTTAAATTGTAGGATGTGACTAATTATGCACATGTACAAATTGCATGCAGTATACTCTTTTGAAGGCATGTATGCTCTATCTCCATGGTTGTGGACCCAAATGTCCTTTAATGGATATAGGGCTTACCGCAATTTCTCTTCAGTTTTGCCTCATCAATCCTAGAGGGCATGGAAGTCGATTGGATTTCCCAACAAACACAACCTCATCCAAGGTATCAGGAGATGGAGTGATATCACTTACCATACCCTTGGAGACCTTTTGCTAGATAACTTGCTAATCAACTTACTAAATAGGAGTTATTCTTTCTAAATCTATAGCCAAGCTATGATTTGCATTAGAATCATTATACTTTGCATCTTTCCTAACGGCTACTCAACAACGCAACTTGAACGTCTTAGGTCTATTGGCCATGAAAATCTAAAAGAATTACAACAAGAGAAATTAACCAATATACCCATGTTAAGTGCAATTTACCATGGTGTGTGCGTAGTGCAATGCAGAAGTATACCATTCATAATTAAGGAAAAATTGATAACTTGATCGAGTTTCGACCGAAGCGACCATCACTACTCGTAGTCTTACCATCCTTCATATCGACAAACATGAGATCTAGCTAAATTTCGGGATCAAGAACCGATGTTTAGAGGCTCAATATCCATTCTCAAGTTATCAGTTCACTGTTCCATATTCTCAGACGTACGCATTTGTTATAGTGTTCAATTTAGGAATATGCTCTCATCCTAAGCCCGATGCCCGAGTTCAAGTTCTAGAGTTTGTTCAAATTCCATATGATATGCATACGGGCAAGAAAGGCTGTTTAAGTATCGAATCCGAACTGGATCATTTCAATATTTGAATCCCATGTCGATACGAATCTATACAAATCCAACTATTCCTATGACGATCCCATTGTTTGTCAATCTTCACATAGATCTGAATTTCATTGTCTCCACACTAACTTTGCTCTGATCCTAATCACTCTGATCTGGGTTACACAACTACATATGAATCCAAACTCTATTGATCTGGGTAGAAGTCTCCCTACTAATCCGAATCCCATACTCCTATGTTGATCCAAAGCAATCTCTTCTTTCCTTTAGTATCTTTTTTTGATAAAACCTACCTTACCAGTCTGGAGCAAATAGCTCCTATCCATCAATCTGGACAAATGCCTCTCCTTTTGCTTTCTCTAAACAACACTGATCTGACTCAAATCATGTAAATTCCCTTACCTTCTCCTTTGTCTATTCTTCCTTCTGGCAACTGCTACTACCTATGGCCACCTCAACCTTGATGCTGATGCCACTCTCTAGTCCTAATCCTAACCAGTTCCATGATTAAGATGCATAAAATTCAATAAAATGAAAATTCCCTAACTATTTTTGGGTTATCTATGGTTAGTGTCGTCAATAGCAAGCTTCCAAAGGGCTATGAACTAGAGTAGCCATTGTTAATGATATTTTTCGTCAACACCGGAGATAGGTCTAAGGAAATGGACCTAAGAGGAAAATGAGATTATCTAGTTCCTACAAACTTGAGTTAGTTCACTGTTTCACAGATATCAAGGCCTTAAGCCCAAAGATTAGTTACTCTTCCCTCGAGTGGTGAGTATCACGCTTATGAGACTCAAGGACCAACAATTACCTTAGGATAAGGGTTATCTAAGATCAACACAAGGTAGAAAGCTAAAAGGATTATAAAAAGGGTTTTTTCAATTATCTTGAGGAACGGTTAGGACTTAGGTAAGAACTCATTATTGTGTAGGAAGCATAAAGTAGTATGTTAAGGAAGAAGTTAAACAACTCATGAAAATTATGCTAAGTGTTGATCCACTCTTTATTGCTCATTGATTTGAGTGTAAAAGTGTTTACAAGGAGAATCACCAAATTGACTTAGAAATTAGGGTTTACTCTAAAAGAAAAGAGTAGGGTTTACTCTAAAAGAAAAGAGTACAAGATTGAGATATGAGAATTCGGCCCGAAATTGTGACCCCTAGGGTCTTATTTATAGATAAATCGGGACCCCTTTTGGCATTGAGTCAATAAAGGCCTCTTTCGGGTGCAGCAGCTGTGTGTCAGTCGCTTTTCACCTTTCAGTTCCGGTTGCTTTGGCCTCGGTTGTTGTTGATAGATATGACATAACCTTTAGTGTGTCAGCCTTAGCTTTCAGAAAGATGGTTCCGGACTTTGGAGCTTCTCTTTGAAGTTGTTTCTACTTTCTGTATCGATACCAAGCCTGTTGGTATTGATAGCATCGGGTATAGCCTCCGGATTTCAGAGATTAGCTTTCGATCTTCGGTCATAAACTTCTGGTCTTTATGATGTTTGATTTCATGCCCCAATCTCTCATGTTTCGGAAGCCGTTATCCCTTCCAGTATCGACACTGAGCAAGTTAGTGTGGATGGCTCTTCTTCTTAGGAATCTTGGCTTGTTCTCGGTGAATATTTGGAGTGGGTTCTGGTCTTCCGACAGTATGCTCTCGGTGTATTTCCTTTCTCTTGTATCAGCATTAAGTAAATTAATGTTGATAGCCCTTTCGTCTCCCTTAATATGGCTTAGCACTTTCCCTTGTGCCTTTAGTTTTGGATTATGAACCTTTGACTTTTCTTTCTTATTTGCTTTCGGTTATTAGTGATGCTCTTACGGATAACGAATCAACTTTCAGATGTTTGACTTCATCTTTTCAATAGTATCAACCCTCCCGGTGGTCGATAATGCTTAGCTCAATCCTGGGCTATGGCTTTGACCCTCCTCTCAGATATGCTTCCACCTTTTGGATATGCTTCCACCTTTCAGACATGCTTCCACCTTTCAGATATGTTTCCACCTTTCGGATATGCTTTCATGCAATATTCCTTCGCATTGGCTTTCCTCCTTTGTTGAAAATTGGTAGTAACATCATCCCCTTAGTGAAGGGGTATCTCTGACTTTTCAAGTCAACAAGTTCTTTTCAACTTATGACATTTTTTCTTAAGCTTTTACCAGCGTTCCCACTAGATGAAATTCAACAACTAATACTTTAGTTAGTCCTTTGGCCTTAACATAATTTTTGCAATTATTTTAATCATACTTTATTAGATGTCGTTCAGGATTGAGTCTTAATAGCATGTTAGATCGACATTTATAGTTTTATAATCATTAATACTTTACGTCCTATTGAAAAAACAAGGAATATGGCTTAGAAAAACTTCCTGGTTATGGAATGTGTATAGATTTCACCTTAATACCAAATTTCGTGATGAGGTGTCCATGAAACCACTTTAACGGTGGGTTTGAAAACTTGTTATTGGATACTGAATGAAAGAAAAGAGAACCCATACTCGAAAGTTCATAATGAAAATTATAACTTCGTTTTTTGGAGATAGGGAAAGTCCTGAACCAACCTATTTTCGGGTGTTTGATGAAAGACCAGGAGTACTAATCTGGTGAAAACAAAAATATTTACCAAGAGGCCAGAAATCCAACTTTTCGCAAGAATAGAAGTAATAAACCAACCCAGATTCTGGTATTAAGACAGAAGACTAGAAATCCACTTCTGGTAATAATACAAGTCCTGAACCAACCCAGATTTAGGAATTTAAGATAGAAAACCAGAAACCCACTTCTGGTAATAATAGAAGTCCTGAACCAACCAAGATTCAGGTATTTAAGATAGAAGACCAGAAATCTACTTCTGGCAATAATAGAAGTCCTGAACCAACCCAAATTCAGGTATTTAAGATGGAAGACCAGAAATCCACTTCTGGTAATAATTGAAGTTCTGAACCAACCCAGATTCAAGTATTTAAGATAAAATACCAAAAATCCACTTCTGGTGATAATAGAAGTCCTGAACTAACCTAGATTCAGGTATTTAAGAGAGGAGTCTAGAAATCCACTTCTGCCAATAATTTCATTACCCCCTTTGGGTTTCATTTATGAAGTAGAGGATATACTTGCTCCGTGACCCTCTCTACAGGCTTTTGATTGTCGAAGCAGAGGATGGACGTGCTTTATGAGCCACTCTCTGGGCTTTTGCTCCCCTCGGCGGGAGGATACATAACTAGAGGTAGAGCATGCTCTTCTACGAGCAGAGGCAAGACATACTTAGTCGAAGAAAAGGCAGGGCATGCTCTTCTGTGAGTAGAGGTAGGGCGTGCTAAATAGACGCTATGTCTTGACCATTTCTGGTGTAGATCGGAGGCTTGCACTTTTGATGCTTTAACTTGGCCCTTTCTGATTTGGGTGCGGATAAAGGCTTACACATCACCCCTCTTCGAGGGTGCCCGCAATTTGACCATTTTCTGGTTATTCCAAACCGTGAGAGGGTTTTCCATACCCTTAATGTAACACCCAACCTCCGTTAAGGTCACTCACAAAGGGAATGTCTTAACTTCGATGGAGCGTTTTAGTAGACAGAACAGAATATTTACAAAACAGATAAAGTAGTAGTTGAAAAATTAACAACTTTATTACAATAGAAACAGAAATGAGTTTAGTTACATCTTTCAAAACCACAATATCGGAATTTAAGTACATAAATATCGGTCTTGTACAAAAGCCTTCAGAATGCATAGTTTTTAAAGCCATAATCCCCAACATAAACTGCCATGGAAAGATAGAATCAAAGCCAAGCAATACTCCAAGCACTTCAAGCAGAGAGAATAAGAATCAAGATCCTATTTTTCCACCCTGAGCATCTATGGGGGAAACGGAAAGAAAAGAGGCGAAACGAACTAGGTCAGACATAAGTCTGGTGAGTCCAGTGACTTTCAGCATATAAACAGATAATAGTATCATGACATGTAAATAAAACTAGATGAGTGATAACCTTAGCAGGTTAACAGAAGAAACGGAATGATATAGGCTAAGCTAAGATTTTCACTTCTCTGCACTAATACTAGTATAACAGGATTAGGTGTTACCCCATGTCTAAACTGAAACAAAAACGAAAAAAGAATAATCTCTACAGAAACATAATGCTAGTAATGGGCCTTCACCACCCGAACAGACAGAAGGTACAGAAGAAGAATACTAATAATGGGCCTTTACCACCCCAACAGACAGAAGGTGCAGAAACAGAATACTAATAATGGGCCTTTACCACCCAACTAATAGGCCTTTACCACCCAACTAATGGGCCTTTACCACCCCCAACAAACAGAAGGTACAGAAACATAATCGGAAACAGAATTAGAGACGGAAACAGAATAATCCCTACGGAAACAGAATGTTAGAATTAGGTGTACACTAGTAATGAGCCTTTACCACCCCAACAGACGGTACCACGCAGGAACAGATAGGTGTTACCATCCAACAGAAACAGACGGCACCAAAAGAAACAGACAGAACTAAGTGTACCCTAAGTCCTATCCTAAGCGATCGGCTCCCTAATACATAAATACCCTGTGTCGGCCCCCCAGTAGGGTGTATCACTCCCTAAAGAGGCAACCTATTGGCACAGAACTATTTACATATGCCACGGTGTCTTACATCCTCAGAGCAGACTGGATCCACACACGCACATGACCCGGTTGGAAAGCACCATCAACACCCCTTGCCATTATCAGAATGAACCGCTTATAACTAGTTCAGTAAGCGTGCCCGGACCCCTACATAGTGTGGGGTCAAAGTTTTTGATACCAGAAAAGGGTTACTAACCAATATGGGTCCCAAACAACAGATGACACAAGTATTTCCCCTCCTAACCTTGTATCCCCAGGCTAACAGATTTCAGATTAACTTGTTTACAAGTTTCAGACATACAGAGTTCAGATTTACTAGTTCACAGATCAGACAATCAAGTTAACAAGTTTTCAGACTAACGGATCAGATGTACAGTTTTAACAGACTTACAAATTGTCTAACTTTGTATTGGGCCTACAGGTTCACGAAACGGGTTTGTTAAATTCATTATTCCAGTTGGTTTAACCCTATCCACCCAACACGTTTTAGACATCATATTTATCTCAGATTTTCATTAATTAAATATTAATGCACAGACCTCTCACATTAGGTCGGTAGCTTGTGGCCGCTGGATATGCCAGGCGGTTCCGGGCAGACTTCTGCCACAAGCCAGACCTAACCTCGTGTCTAAGCATATTTTAGTTATGCCTGACAGTTTGCGGTTGCTGGTTAAGCCGGTTGGTTCCGGGCAGGCTTCTACTACAAGCGGAGTCTAACCTCGTGTCATAGCCAATTTATTCCAATACAGATTATACAGATATCAGACTAATTATGTCCATTTAATAGGTTAAACTTCTTTACAGGTTACAGCAGATTAATCAAATTTCCATGTTTTTACTCAATCTTAGATCGAGCCTACCGATTTTCATACCCAAATTACAGTTATTCCGCTTTCAACAGATTAAGCAATTCAACAGATAACAGATCTAGCAGATTAGACGATTCAACAGATTTAGCAGATAACAGATTTAGCAGATTAGGCAATTCAATAGATTTAGCAGATAACAAATTTAGCAGAGTAGGAAATTCAACAGATTTAACAGATAACAGATTTAGCAGATTAGCCAATTCAACAGATTTAGCAGATAACAGATTTAGCAGATTATATATTTCTAAAATTCTATTTACATATCTTACCTAATCATAAATTAAGCCTAAAGTTACATGCCTAAATCATGGTCATAATTCATAATACAACATATGCCCAAATTTTTAGTTAAACTTTGCACACTACAGATTATTCTCTAAAAGCCCAAATCATGATATACCATATGAATTATGCCAAATTATAGCCTTTAATGCCAAATATCCAAAAATCTACTTTTAGGCGTATTCACATTGATGGTTATCCTATTATAATATAGGTCTCTACACCTAAGTCACATATTCCTTTTTCAAGTCATGAATCGTTACATAAAATTTACCTAGAAATCTAGATCTTTAAATTATAACATCTCAAAATCAGATCTTAATTTTAAACATGCGTTATATCCCCCAAGTTTCAAGTCATATGTTATCATACAATGATTCTTCTTCTTCCAAATTGCAGAGTATACACAGATCTAGATCTAATTTACACATATCTCCCTTTTCTCAAATCAGTCAATGATCAGTCATGTCCAATTATGCATTATCCATTATTTGTCCCAAAATTTAGCGTTCGTGTGTTAATCTTTTATGAGATTTGGCACGGGCTCGTGGTAGCCTGGCTATAAACAAAAAGGAAGAAAAGAGGGAACATATACAGAACAATCACAATCAAGATAGATCCACAGAAAAGTATGCATAACCTCAGATCCAGATTCACAAAAATGTCAAGATAATTATTAAAATTTATATCTGAAAATAATCGTACTCACAATCAAAAAGGAAAATCTTGATTTCTAGGATCTGTATTCTGACACTGAATAGCGCTTCTTTGGCGTAGACATCGATTAGATTAGAAAATAGTTGTTCTCTTTTAACTCAATTCAGATTGGAAGAAGATGCACTAGTTCTAGTTTTGATTCTAGCAGAGTAGCGACGTCATTTTTATTTTTAATTAGAATAGAGGCAGAATGAAATTGTGTGGGGAGAAAGCTAGGTTTGGGTGTGTTTAAATAGGTTAGAGCTAACGAGTCCGGTCAGAAAGGCGTCCAGGTGCAGAAAAATGGATCTGTCTCCAGATCTGGAAAGAGAGGGGGGGGGGAGGGGAGGTCGTCCCTAGTGTCGACTTGTTTACCCAGGTCGACCCTAGTGTCGACCTGGGCCCTGGTCGGGAATTTTCCCGCCCAGCCCGGGTGTCTGTTTTGAATTTCGAAATCAGAATTTTGAATTTCGGGCTAGTTTTTATTGAAACTTCCGAAGGCCATATATTCTTCATATGGAGTCCGATTTACGCAAACTTGGACTTTATTCCAAGCAGAATTTCGAGATGAACACAACGGGGTACTCCGTTTCCCTTAATTATTTTGTTACAATTTAATTATCCTCTGGTTTGTCATTCTTATGTTCATAGAAAATACGAGGTGTTACATTCTCCCCTCCTTAAAGGATTTCATCCCCGAAATCTTCAAGTTAAGAAGAATGTGTCCTACCATCCAGTCACCCATCTACTCTACCATCATCCACAAGCATCCATTGTCCCTAGAAAAACTTCTAATGTTTATATGAACATATGCAAAAATGTGTGTATATGTTCCTTATCTAATGCAAAAATCAGGCAGTCCACTGATTCAGTTGACCTCCTTAATGAGAATTATGTCAGTGCCATGAGTCCAACATGTATGCAATTTTCCTATTTGATACATATCATTTCTATATGAGTGCACAACTGTTCATTCATATGCAACATCCATGTGCTGAGTCAACCATTTCGCATCCATAAAAATTTTAAAAATGCACACACATCCATATGCAGTATGAGAGTGTTTTTGAGCCGATCTAGTGCCTAGTGTGTGTGTATATGCATCCACGTGCAACCACTAGCAACCACTTGCATCCACTTGCAACCATCAAACATAACATGTCTCAAACACATGTTTACACCCATTAGTTTCTATCTAAAGGCCGAAGATTCGATCGATATGATACAACTGAGTGACAGAAGCAAGTACAATTAAAAAAAATTCCTATTAGACATCGGTTTTAAGAGAATATCCCCCTAAGTATCAACCCCGAAGACCGAAATCAACATCAGATTGACACTCACAGAATTACTCCCATTAAACAAATGTCAAACTGGAAATCTACTGCACGCTTTGAGTAAAAAACCCTATCCTTTTCAGAAATATTCACATACTTACAGACTACTGGTACAGATCAGATTATCAAATGATTCTTAGGAAACTAAGCATGATAAAACCCTACCATATCCCACAAAAACCAGAATGTATGCGTCACAATCAACTTAATGCTTAACATAGATACCTTCAAACCTCAACTTATCACAAACAGATGAGTCGTAACCCTCATTGGGTTTGAGACTATAGCGGAATCAGAAACAAGACTAGTATTAAAGTGCATAGTTTCAATTACAGAATCAAAATGCCCGAATCAAAGAGAGTTTTAACTCAATAATCAGATAACGAAATTAACCCTTCTACAGAAATTTTCCTATCTTCACCCTATCTACCAGTCACGTGAGCATTCACCTGTCCTCCAGAAGTAGGTTCTGCACTCTGCCCTTTCCCACGTTTCTTCGGACAGTCCCTTGTGAAGTGTCTCATTTCTCCACGGTTGAAGCAAGTACCCTTCCTCTTTCTGCAGTCCATGTTCAAATGAGTCGAGCTTCCACAAGTAAAGCACTTTTTCTCCTTCTTATCTTCGTACTTTTCATCCTTCTTTTATGTTTCCTTTTTGGGCCCCGCCTTCTTGTTCTGCGGTCCTTCGAGCTTTCCCTCTTTCTTTTTACTTTCGGCTTCCTCTTCATGCATTAACGCCATGGCCACCAATTTCTCGAAGGTTGCCCCCATAGGAATGTGGGACATCGCCAATCCATGTAGCGGCTCATTCAAACCTTTAGCAAACCTCAGTGCCTTTTTATGTGGTGTATTTACCAAATCTAAGTCGAATCTCGCCAACTGATTAAACTTTTTGACGTACTCTCTCACTGATAAGTCCCCCTGCTTCAACGCCAAGAACCTCTCTACGTATAGACTCTCTTCCGCTCGTGAGAGCGATTTCATCTCGAACCTATGCCTGAAATCTATCCATGTCTATACCGGACACTCTCCATTTGTGACCTCCCACCAAAAAGAAGCTTCGTCCTTAAGCAACCATACCGCCAACTGTATCTTCTGCCTATCGTCCACCTCGAAGATAACGAACAGATCCTCAGTTTCTTTGAGCCAGTTCCTTGCTTCCACGAATGTTTCAGTTCCCTTAAAATCCTTTCCACCCATGGCTTTAAAGTCTCTAAATATCTTTGAGAAAGCACTTGCATGAGGAGGAGGAGGAGGAACCGCTGCAGCTGGCGGAGGAGAAATGTCTGCTGGGCCAGCGCCATTAGCCCTAGCTTCTAGGTACCTCCTGAACTAGCCAGATATCGGTACGCCATCTGGAAGGTTAAGATCCCCAGACATGCTGAAACGAAAGAAAAGGGATTCAAAACGGAGAAAAGATAAATATCTGGCTTTTGGGGATTATGTTTTTCCAAAATAAACTTTATTTTTGAAAATACTTCCTTTTTAAAACCTTTTTGAAAATAGTTTTTAAAAACTTTTTATCAAATCTAGTAACCTTCAGCTCTGATACCAAGTGTAACACCCCACCTCCATTAAGGTCACTCACAAAGGGAATGTCTTAACTTCGGTGGAGCGTTTTAGTAGACAGAATATAATATTTACAAGACAAATAAAGTAGTACTTGAAAAATTTATAACTTTATTACAATAGAAACAGAAATGAGTTTAGTTACATCTTTCAAAACCACAATATCGGAATTTAAGTACATAAATATCGGTCTTGTACATAAGCTTTTAGAATGCATAGTTTTTAAAGCCATAATCCCCAACATAAACTGCCATGGAAAGATAGAATCAAAGCCAAGCAATACTCCAAGCACTTCAAGCAGAGAGAATCAGAATCAAGCTCCTATGTTTCCACTCGGAGCAACTTGGGGGGAAGCGGAAAGAAAAGAGGTGAAACGAACTAGGTCAGACATAAGTCTGGTGAGTCCAGTGACTTTCAGCATATGAACAGATAATAGTATCATGACATGTAAATAAAACTGGATGAGAGATAACCGTAGCAGGTTAACAAAAGAAACAGAATGATATAGGCTAAGCTAAGTTTTTCACTTCTTTGCACTAATACTAGTATAACAGGATTAGGTATTACCCTAATGTCTAAACTGAAACAGAAATGGAAAAAGAATAATCTCTACAGAAACAAAATGCTAGTAATGGGCCTTTACCACCCGAACAGACAGAAGGTACAGAAGAAGAATACTAATAATGGGTCTTTACCACCCCAACAGACAAAAGGTACGGAAACCGAATCGGAAACGGAATCAGAGACGAAAAAAGAACGATCCCTACGGGAACAGAATGTTAGAATTAGGTGTACACTAGTAATGGGACTTTACCACCCCAACAGACGGTACCACGCAGAAACAAATAGGTGTTACCACCCAATAGAAAAAGACGGTACCAACAGAAACAGACAGTACTAAGTGTACCCTAAGTCCTACCCTAAGCGATCGGCTCCCTAATACATAAATACCCTGTGTCGGCCCCAAAGTAGGGTGTATCACTCCATAAAATGGCAACCTATTGGCACAGACGTATTTACAGATGTCACGGTGTCTTACATCCTCAGAGCAGACCAGATCCATGCATGCACATGACCCGGTTGGAACGCACCATCAACACCACTCGCCATTATCAGAATGAACCGCTTATAATTAGTTCAGTAAGTATTCCCGGACCCCTACATAGCGTGGGGTCAAAGTTTTTGATACCAAAAAAGAGTTACTGACCAATATGGGTCCCAAACAACAGATGACACAAGTATTTCCTCTCCTAACCTTGTATCCCCAGGCTAATAAATTTCAGATTAACTTGTTTACAAGTTTCAGACATACAGAGTTCAGATTTACTAGTTCATAGATCAGACAATCAAGTTAACAAGTTTTCAGAATAATGGATCAGATGTACAGTTTTAACAGACTTACAGTTTGTCTAACTTGCATTGGGCCTACAGATTCACGAAACGGGTTTGTTAAATTCATTAGTCCAGTTGGTTTAACCCTATCCACCCAACACATTTTAGACATCTTATTTATCTCAGATTTTCATTAATTAAATATTAATGCACATACCTCTCACATTAGGTCGGTAGCTTGTGGCTGCTGGATATGCCGGACGGTTCCGGGCAGACTTCTGCCACAAGCCAGACCTAAACTCGTGTCTAAGCATATTTTAGTTATGCCTACGACCTCTCACATTAGACTGAAAGTTTGTGGTTGCTGGTTAAGTCGGTTGGTTCCTGGCAGGCTTCAACCGCAAGCGGAGTCTAACCTCGTGTATAACCAATTTATTCCAATACATATTATACAGATATCAGACTAATTATGTCCATTTAACAGATTAAACTTCTTTACAGGTTACAGCAGATTAATCAAATTTCCATGTTTTTACTCAATCTTAGATCGAGTCTACGGATTTTCATACCTAAATTACAATTATTGAGCTTTCAACAGATTAAGCAATTCAACAGATAACAGATCTAGCAGATTAGATGATTCAACAGATTTAGCAGATTAGGCAATTCAACAGATTTAGCGGATTAGGCAATTCAACAGATTTAGTAGACAACGGATTTGGCAGATTAGGCAATTCAACAGATTTAGCAGATAACAGATTTAGCAGATTATATATTTCTAAAATTCTATTTACGTATCTTTCCTAATCATAAATTAAGCCTAAACTTACATTCCTAAATCATGGTCATAATTCATAATACAACATATGCCCAAATTTTTAGTTAAACTTTGCACAATACAAAATATTCTCTAAAAGCCCAAATCATGATATACCATATGAATTATGCCAAATTATAGCCTTTAATGCCAAATATCCAAAAATCTACTTTTAGGCGTATTCACATTGATAGTTATCCTATTCTAATATAGGTCTCTACGCCTAAGTCACATATTCCTTTTTCAAGTCATGAGTTGTTACATAAAATTTACCCAAAAATCTAGATCTTTAAATTATAACATCTCAAAATCAGATCTTAATTTTAAACGTGCATTATGTCCCCCAAGTTTCAAGTCATATGTTATCATACAATGATTCCTCTTCTTCCAAATTACATAGTATACACAGATCTAGATTTATTTACACATATGTCCCTTTTCTCAAATCAGTCAAAGACCAGTCATGTCCAATTATGCATTATCCATTATTTGTCCCAAAATTAAGCGTTCGTGTGTTAATCTCTTATGAGATTTGGCTTGGGCTCATGGTAGCCTGGCTATAAACAAAAAGGAAGAAAAGAGGGAACAAATACAGAACAGTCACAATCAAGATAGATCCACAGAAAAGTATGCGTAACCTCAGATCCAGATTCACAAAAATGTCAAGATAATTATTAAACTTTATATCTGAAAATAACTGTACTCACAATCAAAAAGGAAATACTTGATTTCTGGGATCTGTATTCTGACACCTAATAGCGCTCCTTTGGCGTAGACTATCAATTAGATTAGAAAATAGTTGTTCTCATTTAACTCTATTCAGATTGGAAGAACATGCACTAGTTCTAGTTTTGATTCTAGCAGAGCAGCGACGCCATTTTTATTTTTAATTAGAATAGAGGCAGAGTATAAGCAGAATGAGATTGTGTTGGGAGAAAGCTAGGTTTGGGGATGTTTAAATAGGTTAGAGCTCACGAGTCCGGTCAGAAAGGCATCTAGGTGCAGAAAAATGGATCTGTCTCCAAATCGGGAAAAAAGGGTGGGGGGGGGGGGGGGGAAGGGGGAAGGTCGACCCTAATGTCGACCTGTTTACCCAGGTCGACCCCCAGGTCGACCCTAGTGTCAACCTGGGTCCGGGTGGGAGTTTTCCCGCCCAACCCGGGTGTCTGTTTTGAATTTCGGGCCGGTTTTTATTGAAACTTCCGAAGGCCATGTCTTCTTCATACGGAGTCCGATTTACGCAAACTTGGACTCTGTTCTTGGCAGAATTTCGAGATGAACGCAATGGCGTAACCCATTTCCCTTAATTATTTTGTTACAATTTAATTATCCTATGGTTTGTCATTCTTATGTTCACAGAAAATATGGGGTGTTACACTTAGCATATGTAGACAATTCATTTTCCAAATAACTTTATGAAACATCCCACCTCTGTTAAGGTCACTCACAAAAGGGAATGCCTTAAATTTGGTGGAGGGTTATAGGTACAAGACACAAAAAAATTTACAAGATAGATAAATTTTAGCAGCGGAAAGCAAACATTTATTGCATACGTAGTTCAATACAAAAGCATTACATCAAATTGACTCAAAATAACTTCCAAAACATTACAACATAATCTTTGTCTTGATTATTAAATAAAGAAGCATAAACCAAAAGTAAAAGTGCATAAATCCCTAAGGATAATGTCCAAGAGCCATAGCCAAGGTGAGAGAGAGTCCAAATCATACATCTACTTTCTTGAAGCTTGCAAAGAGTCTGACTAAGCTGTAGTATTCCCTCCCTGTGGACCTGGGGGGGGGGGAAGAAAAGAGGACGAGAGAAAATGGGTCAGACAATAAGTCTGGTAAGTTCAGTGATTACTAGTATTTAAACAAGGAAAGGGATCATGACAGTGATAACAGAACATAGGACAATACCCTATATAAGATAAGAGGAACATGTGATCGCACCCATTTCTATAGTCTCTGCACCTACTTAACCATTGGTTCAAACAGCTCCACGTGTTTATAACAAACGATCCCCTTAATGATCGGCTCCTACTCGCGTGCATTCATGTCCTGTGTCATTCGACCCCGCTTGACTGCAGCTATCTGTGCTGGTCCCACCATGGGGTGCATCAGTCCCTCTGGTGGCAACCCGACATGATTCAAGATGCACAGTGTACACTACTGATGCCCAGTGCCTGATTTTTCCACTCCGGAGTATGTGCACGCCCATACTCCGTTGGAACCTACACTGGCCCACCAACCGCCGACGTTTTGACCGCTAATAATTCAGCTCAGTAATAGTGCCCCACCCTGCCTAGTTTCAGGGTGCTATGATACTTCTATGTGGGTTACTGCTGAAATGGGTCCCCGTTACTAGGGTTTTCTAATCAACATGTTTATTTGGCTAAGTGTCCAAGTTTACCTAACCTCACCCATTCGTTTAGTTAACATGTTGAATCGGTTAAGTGTCTTCCTAATTTACTTAATCCTACCAATCCCGACTTAGCTTTAATTTATTAAAGCACTAACCACTCACATTAGATAGGTTTTTTTGTGGTCACTGGATGTGCCGGTCGGTTCCGGGAAGATTTACACCACAACTCAGTCTAACCTCAGGTTCTTTTTGGGCTTAATGCACTAACCACCCACATTAGACAGGTCTTGTTGTGGTCACTGGATATGCCGGTCGGTTCCGGGCAGATTTACACCACAACTCAGTCTAACCTCGGGTTAGGCATATTCGTCTTTTCTAAGTTCATATTTTTTCCATAAATGTCAAATTTATTTATGTGGATTAAATTTAATTTAATCACGCCATAATTATCCTTTGATTATGCTCAACATAAATGGTATATCAAATATACCATTAAATGAACAAATCTATGCCATGAATTTTCATATTTCCCATCGCTACCCCCGTGGAACATACGCACGAATCACATAAAATGTTGGGCTAGTAAGTTAGCCCAACCCATAAACAAGAAAAGGGGTAATAAACAAGAGACATGAATTAAACATAAAATAACATACATTTCAACTTGTCATGTGTAACTTGGCATAGAGGTATCATTAACTTTAATTAAATGGGTAAAGGTAAACTTGTGACTAAGTTGGGTCTAATGGTCATGTAAACTTGATAAAGGTCTAGCATGGAAGTTTAACATATAATCACGGTTTCAACCCATAACTTAGCATATGATCTTATGTATGTCAAAGCATAAGAAAGCTATTATTATCATTTTTAATCACAATTTTGCATAATGTTAGAAACATAAGAGGACTACAATTCCACTTTTACAACATAATTAGATTCAACCTAACATGAATATACATGAGTGTTGATCTAACATATAAGCATGTGTTTTAGATCACAAACTTGCAAATAACCACCAATTTATAGCATGACATGTTTTACCATTTAATTGGCAAAATAAATCCATTACCCAAATCATAATAGATTTTAATAACATACAATATGTTCACCACCACATGCATATAAACATGATTAATATACAACATGTTCATCGCCATAAGCATATAGACACGAAATATACAACATGCTCATCGCCATAAGCATATAGACATGATTAATTACAACGATACTTTAAGATAAACGAGAATCAAATCTTATACATAAGCATCATTCTATATCCCAATTACAACATGTCATGATTCAATCGAAAGAATGTTTAAATCTACGTAATAACCAACTTATAAACTAAAAGGAATTCGTGCATTCTGAAATCTGAATTCTAAAATTGGAGATGCGCGCCTTTGATGAAGATCGTTGAATTAGACTAGTTTTAATTTGATTTTAGATGTAAGCTTTTAACTCGTCTTTGAATTGAAAACGGTGACGGCTACTCCAGGTTCTCTACTGACGGCATTTTAGTTCTAGGATTATTTTTCTGTGTGTTATTAGGTTGAGCATTGAGTTGTTTATATAGAATTTCAGTTTAATTATAGCCATCGGATGAACCTAGGGTTAATCACAACCACTCAGACCAGATCAAGACCATCCAGAAACCCTAGTGACTCAGCAGCAAGTCATCAGTCGTTCAAAATTCAGATCTGGCCGGGGGCCAGGTCGACCCTAAGGTCGACCCCCAGGTCGACCTCTAAGGGGGGAGGTCGACACTAGGGTCGACCCCCTGGTCAACCTGCCTGGGCGGGAATTTTCCCGCCCAGCCCGCTTCTGACTTCTGTTTTCGAATTTGAACTTGTTTTTCGAGCTGTTTGAATTTATTTGAATTTTCTGGAAACTTATGACAGCCATAACTTCTTCATACGAAGTCCAATTTACGCAAACTAGGACTCTATCTCAACCAGAATTCCGAGACGAACACAATCGCGTAACCCATTTCCATTAATTCTCACCTTTTAAATTAAGTATTCTAGGATTCGTTTATTGTAACGTTTATAGAAAGTACGGGGTGTTACACTTTAGCAGAACTTAGTTTACTCCTCTTACAACGTCTCGCAATAGGCCTTGATTAAGGAACTCAATAATCATCCCTTCAAGAATTCTACAGTTATTAGTTTCATTCCTATTCATCATATGACAGTGGCAGTAAGATCCTTCCAATTTTCTTTCGTACTTGGGCTTCTTCTTTGTGGATTGCCAAAAGTTAAGCTTATGTTTGGTTTGGAAGTAGATATTTTCAATCAAAGTGGTAAGATGGTATCCATTAGGTAATCTTGCTATAATTTTTTTTCCTTCCATGGGATTTTTAGCTCTTTTGCCACTTGATCTTATTGTTTCATCCATATCCCTGTTTCTCCTTTTCAAGGTGTATTGAGATTGAAGTACCATCCTATTAGTCCATTTGGAAGCAAAACAGTTGAAATCCTTCATTATTCCTTGTTTGAATTCCATTCCTTTGGCTTGTTCATGGATAGCTTCTCTTATATGAGAGAATGGGTCGTACCACCTTAATGTAGAACCATTTAGAGTAAAGGTTGGAATTTGTCCTAAGTGGGAAGGGTTGTTGCTCCAATGATCTGGATTGTATTGTTCTATTTCCTTTTTCCATTTGACTATTCGCAACGCTTCTGTCCTTAGCCTTTGTTCTTCCGTCACTCTTTGGTCAGTAGTACCTAACATAGCTATTTGAGATCCATAAGACTCTTGTTGGGACCTTTTCCCATACTCTTTATTCATCAAAGCTTAGTCCAATCCAGGATGGAACAAAACAGTTAGACATGCGACTGTTAACCACAAGGCCGGAGGTTCAATCCCTCCTTCTGGTGCCAAAATGTTAATGATATTTTTCTTTAACGTCGAAAATAGGTCTAAGGAAATGAATCTATGGGAAAATAGGATTATCTAGTTCTTACAAGCTTGAGTTAGTTCACTGTTTCCTAGATATCAAGGTCTAAAGCACGAAGAATAGTTACTCTTCACTCAAGGGGCGATTGTCACGCTTATGAGACTCTAGGACCAACAATTACCTTAGGATAAGGGTTCCCTAAGCTTAAAACAAGATAGAAAGCTAAACGGCTTGTAGAAAGGGGGTTTTCAATAATCTTGAGGAAGGGATAGGACTTAGGTAAGAACTCGTTCTTGTATAGGAAGCATAAGGTAGTATGTTAAGGTAAAAGTTAAACAACTCATGAAAATTATGCTATATGTCGATCCACTCTTTATTGCTCATTGATTTGAGTGTACAAGTGTTTACAAGGAGAATACCCAAATTGATTGGGAAATTATGGTTTACTCTAGAAGAAAAGAGTACAAGATTGTGAAATGAGAATTCGGCCCGAAATTGTGACCCCTAGGTCTTATTTATAGACAAATCGGGACGCCTTTTATCATTAAGTCAGTAAAATCCTCTTTCGGGTGCAGAACTGTCGGCCGCTTTTCACCATTTGGTACCAATTGCTTGGGTCTCGGCTGTTTTTGAGAGATATGAAATAGCCTTTAATGTGTCGGCCGTAGCTTTCGGAAAGATGGTTCCGGTCTTTGGAGCTTCTCTTTGAAGTTGCTTCTACCTTCCGATCGATACCAAGCCTATTGGTATTGATAACATCGGGTATAGCCTCCAACATTCAGGGATAATCTTTTGATAAGAGCTTTCGGTCTCCGGTCATAAACTTCCGGTCTTCATGGTGTTTTGCTTTCTTGCTCCAATCTCTCATGTTCCATAAGTTGTTACCCCTTCCGGTATTGACACTAAGCAAGTTAGTGTAGATGGCTCTTCTTCTTAGGAAGTTCGGCTTGTTCTCGGTGAACCTTTGGAGCTGGTTCTGGTCTTCCGGTAGTATGCTCTTAGTGTATTTCCTTTCTCTTGTATTGGCATAAAATAAATTAATGCCGATAGCGCTTTCGTCTCCCTTAATCTGGTTTGGCACATTCCCTCATGCCTTTAGTTTCGAATTATGAACCTTTGACTTTTCTTTCTTATTTGCTTTTGGTTATTGGTGATGCTCTTTCAGATAACGAATTGACTTTCAGATGTTTGACTTCATCTTTTTAATAGTATCAACCCTCTCGGTGGCTGATAACGCTTAGGTCATTTCTGGGCTATGGCTTTGACCCTCCTCTTGGATATGCTTCGACCTTTTGGGTATGCTTCCACCTTTCGGGCATGCTTCCACCTTTTGGATATTCTTTCACGCAATACCACTTCGCCTTGGCTTTCCTCTTGTGTTGAAAATTGGTAGTAACAGCTATAGTTTGTGGTAAGCCAGAGTTGAACTAAAATTGGAAACTAAGATTTGAGGCATTGACTTTGGTTTGAATCAAGGAAAGAAAGTAAGTGGAGAAGGAGGAAATTCAAGTTTTTTAGTTTAACGCAACCCTTCCTCTCCCTGGGTTTTAAGGGAAGAATCTAAATTGCTACTTATCTAGCATATAACATATGAAAACCGGATCATGATCAATCAGGGGCATGTGTAAAAGTGGAAAGAAGTAAAAATGACATGCTTGACACAAAAGCGTGCTTACATGTTCGTGCATGTGTGAATCTACCTAGCAACAACCTATTTATGTTTTAATGTTGGGAGCTGATGACTCCAAGTTGATGCGTGAACATATAAGCGCATGTATATAATCTACGCTCAATTTTTTAACTCGTTAGAAATAAAACATTTAACCATATATACCAAACAGAGATTGAATTTGGATTTTTTTAAGACTATTACCTCAAGTCACTAAACATAATGGAATCGAGCAAAGATAGTAGCTAACAAGATGCATTAAGATATTTATGCAGATGACCCAATGTCGTAGTGATTCAAAGAGACATGAATTTTCTCTATGGAAATACCTGAGAAGACAATGACTTTTCAATGATAGAATAACATCTTTCCAAATAGTAAAACCTATTTTGATTCAAAATATGTCGTGTTTACAACAAGACGTACTTTTGGGGGGTAATGTTATTTGGCCTTTTGGTTTGGTTACTCCTGTAACGTCCCGTATTTTTAGTAGTTAGATATTTAATATATTTTATTATTTTAAAATATTAATTGAGAATTTTAAATGGATTTATAATATATATTTCGTTTATAAGACTGAACATATATTTATATATATCGAACCCGTAAACGACGCGGTATTTCGTAATTTACGATTAGAATTCATGTATATCGGTACAAATATAAAACCCTCAATGACAATTGACGATGAAATTAAATAATCATGCGAAACAGAATGTTCAAATCAATGCGTTGCTTACCTTATAATGAGGCCCGTGCTCCGCACACAGGAAATTTTTCAATATATTATATAGGCGTTAGAAATGATTATTTTTCAAACAAGCTCAGTTTTCGACGAAACAAGTTTTATTGGAATGCGTATAGCTAATTTTTGTTAGATTTCCAGTTTGGAGCCGATTGGAGTTGTTTTATCGGTACGTGCAATTTAAAGGTGAACAAAAAATTTAAAATAAGGACATTGTGCAAATAGTGTCCATTTACACCTAAATTAATTTCATTGGGATCACAAAGTTGAAACATAGCAGTGTTTCCATTTCCTTTGTGTTTGAAATTTGTGTATGACGGTATGAATTTAACATTACTGATAAACAACGGTGAGCAAATAAAAAATTAAATAACCTACTAAAATAAAATAAACTCTTAATCTATAAGAAATTCAAGTGCTTGCCTACCCCAAAGTGTTTTATGCTGCAGGCGTACATAAGTCACGTAAAAAATGATGTGCATCATCTTTTTAGTCTTGCAAATTTCTAGGTCTAACTGTAGCTGCACTATCCACACGTCCTACACTTAGAGCATCTCCAACAAAGTATCCGAAATCCAAATATCCGAAATCTAACCTCAAAATGGTGTGCAACAGCGCATGGATTCTTCCATCTGTTCGGATTTCGGGGGAGATAGTTCCGGAATGTCCAAACTAGTCACGCGGTTGTTGAACAACCGCGTGAATGTTGAACAAGCGCGCGCTTGTTCAACAACCGCGTGTATTTACGCGGTTGTTCAACAACCGCATGGAGTCATGAGTTAAAATTTTGTGATATTTATGTTGATTGTACCCAAATTTAGACACGAAGATGTAATTAAACAAAAACAATCAACAGTTGCCTGGAGTTTGGACTTAAAATTTTGTGATATTTATCTTGATTGTACCAAAATTTAAACACGAAGATGTAATAAAACAAAAACAATCAACAGTTGCTGTAACACCCCACCTCCGCCAGGGTGACTCTTGCAAGCACTCTGACTTTGGAGGGGTGTTTGAATCAGGTAAACATGCATAATGATATATCAAGGCAGAACAAGAACATATGTATATATGTAAACAGAGTAAATAACATAGATAAAACAGCGGAAGATTTCATACTATTTTAAAACAAGTCTGGTACAACATAGCTTTCCAAATAAATAAGTCTAGATAAAAACAACGTTAACTGAAAAACTGAAATACATAAGTACTATCCCCAAATAAGTGATAACCATAGCTAGCTTCATGTCGAAACCTTACATGAGCTGAAATCCCACAAGCAAGCAATCCGAAATCCAAGCTAAGCTCCAACGTTCCCACCCTGAGAACCTGGGGGGGGGGGGACGGAAGAAAAGAGGCGAAAGAAAACAGGTCAGTCAAAAAGACTGAGTAAGCCCTACTACAATCAATGTAAACTGGTAAAGTTAACTGGCATGAGCAGCAGGGATAAGGATAACAACATACTAGCATGATGATTAACTAACAAGGTAGATAAAGGTGTCATCGCATAATCAGGTTTAAGGTTTTTGCACCACAGGTGTACTAGCAAACTAACATGACTTGAATAAACAAGTATTGATCCCTTGGCCCAAGCTTTGGCCCAATAACATGTAGTGATCCCAATACGAGGTCCAAAGTGTAAACAAGAAGTGATCCCCAGGCCCAAGTTTGGCCCAAACATCATGAATGACCTAAACCAAGGTCCAACTAGCACGGTCTAGTCGATTGGCTCCCTATAAGCCTAACTCGTCAAGTGTCGGTGTCATACGGCCCAACTACGAAGTGTAGCTAAACTGTGCTAGGTCCACCCTAGGGTGTATCAAGTCCTAGGGTGTCAACCACTGACACAAATCAATGCACGCACAGTCTAAACCTACTGGTGCCCGTGCCTGCTTTTTCAACTTCGGACCATGTGCACGACCATGGCCCGCCTGAACCCACACCGGCGCACCTACTCAGCCGTCGTTTTGGTCGCTTACATGGCATCCAGTAATCGTGCCCCTCCCTAGCCTAGTCCCTAGGGTATCATGATACAACTAAGAGGGTTACTGGTGCAAAGGACCACGTAACTAGGGTTTCCTTAATGGGTTAAACGTGGTTAACCCAACCCATTCAAGTATCGAGTTGGTTAAGTGTACCCAAGGTTCATGACTTAACCCTACCAACCCATTGTGTTTAATTGGTTAAGTATTCAAGCGGTCCATGACTTAACCCTAATCATGAGGCATTAATTAATTTAATGCGCCTTAACCTCTCACATTAGACTTTGTTGCGGTTACTAGTTAAGTCGGTCGGTTCCGGGTAGCTTTACACCACAACTTGGTCTAACCTCGGGTTCAAGGTACAACATGACCAACTTCTCACATTGGGTCCTATTGTTTGTAGCAACTAGTTAAGCCAGTCGGTTCTGGGTAGGTTTACGCTACAAACTCAACCCAACCTCGAGTTGGTCACACTTATCTTTTCTAAGTGTCATGTCCATCATGTTTCCAAAACATGTTACAAATTTTCAAGCAATTGGGTAGACCTAACTTAATAGGTAAATTCCCAATGGGTAGACCTAACTTAATATGTAAATTCCCAAGCTTATGTTTTTATGTCTTTTAAGTTTACCCAACCCCAAACGCAATCCCATCGCTTACATATCGCAATAGCGCATAAAGGATAGAAAGAGGGAACTTGGCATAATCGTGACATGAAGGTGTTGAAGCCACAAGTTCAACATGGTGGCATATGAAATGTACATATGTTCATATACTTGCATATTACATTTTAGGCCTCAAAAGTATGCATAAAACCAAACTTAGCATATTGGTGATACATGGTGATAAATGACATGTAAAAATGGCCATAAGTTTGCATTTAGCCTCACATGCAAGTTATCATAAGGGATATGATAACTTACATGTTGCCAAAATGCAACCTTTAGCATAAAGCTTGAAGCTTTATGTTCATAAGCCCAAGATAAGCTTGCATAACATGATAACATGAGCCAAATGATCAACCCAAACTTGCATAACATAACTTGCATATCATATGGCAAACTTGCATATCAAACTTGCATAACATAACTTGCATATCATATGACAAACTTGCATATCAAACTTGCATAACATAACTTGCATATCATATGACAACTTGCATATCAAACTTGCATATCATAACTTGCATATCATATGACAAACTTGCATATCAAACTTGCATAACATAACTTGATGAACTTGCATATCACATCATAGTAAACTTGCAAAACACATCATAGTAAACTTGCATATCATGGCAAACTTGCACATCATACATTTAACTTTAGAGTTTAAGTATGAAAGTAGAATAGGGCTTACAATGCTTAGGAAATATGACAAAGCCCTTATGCAACCAATTAAACCCAAAATGCAAGCTTTAATAGAAAACCCTTAAGCCAAAATGATCAAAACTCTTGCTTTATGATATAAATATGGAAACTTGACTTGAATGCAAGCTAATAATGCTCATACAAGCTTGAAAACACTTGTATGCATGGAAAATCTCTCATAGAAATTTATTTAGGAATTTATGAAGAGAGTGGAGGCCATGAGAGGAGTGATTTTGCCATAGTTTAGTTGTATGAGTGAATAATGTTGATTTAGGCTTAGGTTAGGGTCTTATTTATAGAGATTAGGATTAGTTCTAGCCTTAGGATTAAACCCTAGTTCCAATCTCAGCCCTCAAAATCGAATCTGGCCCCCAAGCTCAACACAATCTCAAAATGGTGCACCAGGCTAAACAGCCCGGCTGGACCAAGTCGACAGCCAAGTCGACAGGGCTATCGACTTGGGTCCAACCAAGTTGACTCCCAAGTCGACAGGGATGTCGACTTGGGTGCTCTGGCGGGATTTTTCCCGCCTAGCCCAATCTGACCTAATTTTCAAATTCAAACTTGAATTTGAAATCTGTATTTACTTTGAAATTTTCAGAAAACTTCGTTGGGCCTTAATCGGGTCATACGGACTCCGATTTTCGAAAACTCGGACTCTATTTCGCGTATTTTTCCGAGACGAACGCAATGGCATAGCCCGTTTCCCTTGATTCAGATTTATAAATAAAATTCTTCCTCGATTTACGTTATAATAGATTATTGAAAATACGGGTTGTTACATTCTCCCCTCCTTAAGGGATTTCGTCCCCGAAATCTTCAAGTTAGGAAGAACGTATCCTACCATCCAATCATCCATCTACTCAAAACATCATCCACGAGCAATCATTGTCCTCACAAGATTCTAAATGTTGTATGAACATATGCAAAGGTGTGTGTATATGTACTTATCAAATGCAATTATCATCAATGCAAATTATGTTAGTGAAATGAATCCATATGTATGCAATTCCTAACATAATGTATAATATCTATATGTGTGCACATAACATACATCCATATGCAATATCCATGTGATAACACCAAAAATTACCATCCATGAATAAGCGTAAACACTCATGCATATGCAATATGAGGAGTGTGTGAGCCGATCTAGTGCCTAATGTGTATAATGCATCCACGAGTAACCACTTGCAAACACTTGCAACCATTTGCAACCATCAAGCATAACATGTTTCAAACACATGTTTCAACCAAAGGGTTTCTACCTAAGGTTCTAATGACAAGATTAACACGATAAACTAGATAATCAAGACAAACATGGATAGCAAAAGATATGCTACAAAGAGATCGGGAAGATAGGCAGGATATACTCCTCTTTCGGATTACAAGAAATCCCTTCCTAACCCAACCCATATTCTATAAAAGCCCAAAAGGTTTAGTCAACCTAACAGACCCCCTTCAAACCCTGACATGTATTACTAGCCAATAAGTCATACCTCCCGACAGAAATGGGACCGAAAATGGGACCGAGAGGATATACATAAAAAGATAACATGCGAGTAAGTTCCGCAGGAAAACAAGGATCAAGGATATACTCTTAGAAAGAGATATGATGCGCGTATCTAGCCTTCAATCTTCTAAGTCACGTTTCCTTGAGCTTAACTCCACAGTGCTTTGACCATCTTTTACCTCATGATTTCTTAGCTTCTTAACTCTTATTTCCAAATATGAGTTGGAACCCATTTCATTGTCGCCTCTCGTCTTCCTCTTTCACTTACTCTACTATCATTCTTGGCTTAAGCATAACCATGACCTCATGATTTCATGCAAGCTCTCCAAAATTCACTAGTGAATCCTGGATCTCGTTTACTTACCATAAAGTATTCCACGCAGCAGAACTTTTCTCGAAAATACCAATCCACGTTGCCAATGAACCATCCTCCTGCGAATGATAGGCCGTGCTTAGATTCAGTTGTTTGCCCATGACTTCTCGTAGACTATCCCAAAACTGGCTAGTGAAGATTAAGTCATGGTTGCTAACTATACTTTAGGGAACCTCGTGCAACTGCTTTATTTCTTGAAAGTAAACTGTCGCTAGCTATGATGCAGTCCTTTCGCTCTTTACCGGAGTGAAATGAGCGCTCTTCGTGAGTCTACCTACTATGACCCACATGCTCGTATTCTCTTTCCTTGACCTAGGCAGTCCATCCACGAAATCCTTCGTGATGCTTTACTACTTCCATTGCGGGGACCTCTAATGGATGTAATAGCCTACCGGGCTCCTATGACTCGGCCTTTAACCTGTTGGCACAACATGCACCTTGGGACAAACTCGGCCACCTCCTCGGGTGATGTGCATCTCCTCATCGCGTCTTAGCCATCCCTTGTCATCTATAGCGAGGTGACTTACCATCTCGCCTCGAATCAACTTGTCCATGATCTCGACTAACTGCGGGTCTTCCTTCTGTGAAGTCCCTACTTGATCCAGAAGGGTAGGTCTAAGCTCAAGGGACGCTTACTAACTAATTAAACTGAGAGAACTTCTTATTTCAATTGTCCTCGTCGGAGCTTTTCGGTTTTGAACCGCGACCACTTTAGCGGGATCCACTACTAAGCCTTGCTTAGAAACTATATGCCCAAGAAATCTAACTCCTTTTTCTCCAAAATGACATTTGGAGGACTTGGCTTTCAACTGATGCGCTCTAAGCGTATCCATCACCTCCTTGAGATGTCTTGCGTGCTCTTCCTCATCCTTTGAGAAGATCAGAACATCATCTACGAAGACTACCACAAACTCGTTCAGGAACTCCCTAGACACCCTACTTATCAAGTCCACGAACTATGCGGGTGCATTAGTCAAGCCGAACGGCGTGACAAGCCATTCGAAGAATTCATCTGGAGTTCTGAACGCAGTCTTGTTTATACTATCCTCAGCTACCCTGAGCTGATGGAATCCAGTAGCAAGATCAAGAGAGAACAGATGTTCCCACAGGCTGAACAAATCATTGATCCTTGGTAATGGTTGTCTATTCTTCTTGTTCTACTCATGATATTCAACACACGGGCGAAGCGAACTGTCCACATTAGTAGCGAATACTACTAGAGCACCTTCCTTGGAAATGCTTTATCGAATGGAGTTCTTCTCAAGCAACTCCTTCACTTGCTTACTTAACTCCCATCTTGCGGGACCATGTGCCTATTTGGCCACGAAACTATCTTGGCATTATCAACCAGATAAATGCGGAAATCAATCTCTCGTTTAGGGGTAACCCCCTTCACTTCACCCAAGATATCAGGATATTCTCGGACCACCATCACCGATTACAAAACTATCGATAGACGAGTTTGAGGGATTCAAGATAACACAACATGACGGGACCCATAGGGTTACTAGAAATTTTTTAGGGTATTACCGAGGCGAGTCATGAGCCTCTCAACCCTATGCTCAAAAATCAAGAATGGCTCCATAACTGGACAACCAATCCATACCCAAAATCAACCCATACCCCATGAAACCGAGAATATAAGCATCACGCGAGAACTCTATACTCAAGATAGAGATTTTCAAATCCACGTAGATAATAGACAAATGGGCGGAACCCCCAATTGGATTTGAAACACCCACGGGATCATTAACTAGACTAGTACTTAGGTGCAAACTATCAACAAGATCAGATGTGATAAACTATGCGATGCACCAAAATCAAACAAGGTACGAACAGGAAAATCATAAATGTAAACAAGACTTTCAACAGAAATACTACCTCGATCGGGAACTGGAGCGGCATTGAGAGCATGAACTTGCCCTCCCGAAGGTCCAGCACGCTGAGTCTGACCCTGACCTTGCCCTTGCTTCTTCGGGCAATCCTTACTGAAATGTCCAGTCTCTCCACAGTGAAAGCACCCACCCAATTTCCTTCTCTTCTTCCTACAGTCCTTGGCTATGTGCCCAACAATCCCACAGAAGTTGCACTTTCTTGTTTCCTTTGCCTTGTTCTTGTTGCCCTTGTCGTTCTTGTTGTCCTTGTTGTTCTGATTACTCTGATTTCCTTTCCCCTGGGAATCAGTCTTCTTGGCTTGAGTATCATTCACCTTGATCTCTTTCTTGACATCTCCCTGAAGTAACGCCATATCAACCAAGCTCTCAAACGTGGCCCCATGGGGAATATGTGACATAGCCAATCCCTGCAACGGCTCATTCAATCCTCTAGCAAAACGAAGAGCCTTCTTCTGAGGAGTATTCACCATATCCAAGCCAAAACGAGCTAACTGATTGAATTTGTTCACATATTCTTTGACAGACATATCTCCTTGTTTCAAAGTTATGAACCTCTCCATTTGCAGATTCTCCTCAGCAGAAGATAGAAACTTAAGCACGAACCTTGCCCTGAAATCGGCCCAAGTCTCAACAGGCCTAGTACCATTGGTGACTTCCCACCAATAAGCAGCTTCATCCTTTATAAGCCAAACCGCCAACAAGATCTTCCTCTGATCGTCTAATCCAAAGATAGCAAATAAATCCTCGGTCTCTTTCAACCAATTTCTGGCCTCTACAAAAGTCTCAGTGCCTTGAAAGTTCTTGCCACCCATTGTCTTGAAATCTTTGCAAGTCTTTGCGAAGTCAGCTTGAGGATGCTGAGGGGGGGGGGGAGGAAGAGGAACCTCAGCGACAGGAGGAGGAGGAACATTAACTACCGGAGGAGGAGGAGGAGGAACATCTGCGGGGCCGGCTTCGGTCGCCCTAGCCTCCAAAAGTCTCATATACCAAACAGGTACGTGTACTCCCTCCGGAATGGCAAAGTTATCGGCCATACTGAAAACGAAGAAAAAGACAGATTCAGAATGGAGAAGAAACGAAGGAATTTTTGCTAATGGCTTTTTGGGGAATAGCCTTTAAAATAAACTAGACTTTTCTTTGGAAAATACTTTATACTTGGTTTTGAAAATAGTTTTCCAAAATTTTTAAAAACCTTTTTGTCCCTTCTCGTAAACCATAGGCTCTGATACCAAATGTAACACCCCACCTCCGCCAGGGTGACTCTTGCAAGCACTCTGACTTTGAAGGGGCGTTTGAATCAGGTAAACATGCATAATGATATATCAAGGCAGAACAAGAACATATGTATATATGTAAACAGAGTAAATAACATAGATAAAACAGTGGAAGATTTCATACTATTTCAAAACAAGTCTGGTACAACATAGCTTTCCAAATAAACAAGTCTAGATAAAAACAACGTTAACTGAAAAACTGAAATACATAAGTACTATCCCCAAATAAGTGATAACCATAGCTAGCTTCATGTCGAAACCTTACATGAGCTGAAATCCCACAAGCAAGCAATCCGAAATCCAAGCTAAGCTCCAACGTTCCCACCCTGAGAACCTTTGGGGGGGGAACGGAAGAAAAGAGGCGAAAGAAAACAGGTCAGTCAAAAAGACTGAGTAAGCCCTATTACAATCAATGTAAACTGGTAAAGTTAACTGGCATGAGCAGCAGGGATAAGGATAACAACATACTAGCATGATGATTAACTAACAAGGTAGATAAAGGTGTCATCGCATAATCAGGTTTAAGGTTTTTGCACCACAGGTGTACTAGCAAACTAACATGACTTGAATAAACAAGTATTGATCACTTGGCCCAAGCTTTGGCCCAATAACATGTAGTGATCCCAATACGAGGTCCAAAGTGTAAACAAGAAGTGATCCCCAGGCCCAAGTTTGGCCCAAACATCATGAATGACCTAAACCAAGGTCCAACTAGCACGGTCTAGTCGATCGGCTCCCTATAAGCCTAACTCGTCAAGTGTCGGTGTCATACGGCCCAACTACGAAGTGTAGCTAAAATGTGCTAGGTCCACCCTAGGGTGTATCAAGTCCTAGGGTGTCAACCACTGACACAAATCAATGCACGCACAGTCTAAACCTACTGGTGCCCGTGCCTGCTTTTTCAACTTCGGACCATGTGCACGACCATGGCCCGCCTGAACCCACACAGGTGCACCTACTCAGCCGTCGTTTTGGTCGCTTACATGGCATCCAGTAATCGTGCCCCTCCCTAGCCTAGTCCCTAGGGTATCATGATACAACTAAGAGGGTTACTGGTGCAAAGGACTACGTAAATAGGGTTTCCTTAATGGGTTAAACGTGGTTAACCCAACCCATTCAAGTACCAAGTTGGTTAAGTGTACCCAAGGTTCATGACTTAACCCTACCAACCCATCGTGTTTAATTGGTTAAGTATTCAAGCGGTCCATGACTTAACCCTAATCATGAGGCATTAATTAATTTAATGCGCCTTAACCTCTCACATTAGACTTTGTTGCGGTTACTAGTTAAGTCGGTCGGTTCCGGGTAGCTTTACACCACAACTTGGTCTAACCTCGGGTTCAAGGTACAACATGACCAACTTCTCACATTGGGTCCTATTGTTTGTAGCTACTAGTTAAGCCGGTCGGTTCCGGGTAGGTTTACGCTACAAACTCAACCCAACCTCGAGTTGGTCACACTTATCTTTTCTAAGTGTCATGTCCATCATGTTTCCAAAACATGTTACAAATTTTCAAGCAATTGGGTAGACCTAACTTAATAGGTAAATTCCCAATGGGTAGACCTAACTTAATAGGTAAATTCCCAAGCTTATGTTTTTATGTCTTTTAAGTTTACCCAACCCCAAACGCAATCGCATCGCTTACATATCGCAATAGCGCATAAAGGATAGAAAGAGGGAACTTGGCATAATCGTGACATAAAGGTGTTGAAGCCACAAGTTCAACATGGTGGCATATGAAATGTACATATGTTCATATACTTGCATATTACATTTTAGGCCTCAAAAGCATGCATAAAACCAAACTTAGCATATTGGTGATACATGGTGATAAATGACATGTAAAAATGGCCATAAGTTCGCATTTAGCCTCACATGCAAGTTATCATAAGGGATATGATAACTTACATGTTGCCAAAATGCAACTTTTAGCATAAAGCTTGAAGCTTTATGTTCATAAGCCCAAGATAAGCTTGCATAACATGATAACATGAGCCAAATGATCAACCCAAACTTGCATAACATAACTTGCATATCATATGGCAAACTTGCATATCAAACTTGCATAACATAACATGCATATCATATGACAAACTTGCATATCAAACTTGCATAACATAACTTGCATATCATATGACAACTTGCATATCAAACTTGCATATCATAACTTGCATATCATATGACAAACTTGCATAACATAACTTGATGAACTTGCATATCACATCATAGTAAACTTGCAAAACACATCATAGTAAACTTGCATATCATGGTAAACTTGCATATCATACATTTAACTTTAGAGTTTAAGTATGAAAGTAGAATAGGGCTTACAATGCTTAGGAAATATGACAAAGCCCTTATGCAACCAATTAAACCCAAAATGCAAGCTTTAATAGAAAACCCTTAAGCCAAAATGATCAAAACTCTTGCTTTATGATATAAATATGGAAACTTGACTTGAATGCAAGCTAATAATGCTCATACAAGCTTGAAAACACTTGTATGCATGGAAAATCTCTCATAGAAATTTATTTAGGAATTTATGAAGAGAGTGGAGGCCATGAGAGGAGTGATTTTGCCATAGTTTAGTTGTATGAGTGAATAATGTTGATTTAGGCTTAGGTTAGGGTCTTATTTATAGAGATTAAGATTAGTTCTAGCCTTAGGATTAAACCCTAGTTCCAATCTCAGCCCTCAAAATCGAATCTGGCCCCCAAGCTCAACACAATCTCAAAATGGTGCACCAGGCTAAACAGCCCGGCTGGACCAAGTCGACAGCCAAGTCGACAGGGCTGTCGACTTGGGTCCAACCAAGTCGACAGGGCTGTCTACTTGGGTGCTCTGGCGGGATTTTTCCCGCCTAGCCCAATCTGACCTAATTTTCAAATTCAAACTTGAATTTGAAATCTGTTTTTACTTTGAAATTTTCTGAAAACTTCGTTGGGCCTTAATCGGGTCATACGGACTCCGATTTTCGAAAACTCAGACTCTATTTCGTGTATTTTTCCGAGACGAACGCAATGGCATAGCCCGTTTACCTTGATTCAGATTTATAAATTAAATTCTGCCTAGATTTACGTTATAACAGATTATTGAAAATACGGGTTGTTACAGTTGCACAAAAGCTTAAGATACATGATTGCACTAACATTTAACGGATACATAGTTTCAGATATTGATTAAAGGATACAAATTACAGTACTAGAACTACTAACATTTAACGGATATTAGTACTAGAACATTTAACGGATACATAGCTTAAGATACAAAGTACGAAAACACAACAACTAAGGGTAAACAGTTTCACTGGCTTCCAACAAAGTTCCATAAATGATTTGTTAAATCTTGCTGGAGTCTTCGATGAATGTGTGCGTTACGGCAAGCCATCTGGCTTTCGACGTGAAACTCAAGCTCTAGTTCGCTTTCAATCATATTTTCATGCCAAATCTCAGGTGGTGGAGTAGTGCAGTCGTAATTGAAATCATCCTCCATGTCTCTTTCGTCCTCTATAATCATGTTATGTAAAATAACACAAGTATACATTATCCTAGTCATTTTAAGTGGAGACCAAAGTCTGCATGGATTACTGACTATGGCAAATCTGGATTGTAAAACGCCAAACACTCTTTCTACATCCTTTCTTTGTCCTTCTTGTATTGCTGCAAACCTTGCTTGTTTATTGTTTTGTGGGTTCGGTATTGTCTTGACTATCGTACTCCATTGCGGGTATATACCATCGCCTAGGTAATAACCATGGTCATACTCATGACCCTCTAACGTAAAATGATGTGGAACTGATCTACCGTTCGCCAAATCGTTAAACAACGTTGAGCGTTCAACTACGTTCAAATCGTTGTTCGAACCCGGCATTCCGAAAAAAGCATGCCATATCCACAAATCGTACGACACTACAGCTTCAAGTATAATAGTTGACGTACGAGACTTACCCTGATAAGCTCCAGCATATGCTTTCGGACAATTCTTCCACTACCAATGCATGCAATCTAAATATCCTAACATCCCTGGCCATCCTCTGCTACCGTGCATATCCATTAACATTGCAATGTCGGCTTCATTCGGTCTACGCAAGTATTGGTTACCGTAAACGTCTACGATAGCTTGGCAGAAATGGTCTAAGCATTCTAGCACTGTGCTTTCTGCCATTTTCAAATTTTCGTCTTGAGCGTCAGCAGGACCGCCATAGGCTATCATACGCAGCGCAGCTGTCATTTTTTGAATTCCGGTGAGCCCCATTGTCTTAGAAGCATTGTGTTTGTAGATAAAGTAGGAATCGTGTTGTTTAATACAATCTAGGATTCGAAGAAACAAAGGGCGCCTCATTCGGAATCTCCTTCTAAACTCTGTACTTGTATACCTCGCATTTGAGACAAAATAATCTTCCATCAGTCTCTCGTTGTGAAATGCATGATGTCTATTTTTATATCGACGGCCTACAACAGAACCTCCATGGGATTTGCTAGATTCACCATCTCTTAAGGCACCTATAAGCTGTCTTTGTCGTCGGAAATGATCATCCACTATAACATCAAACTCTTCGTCACTATCATCCAACAACAAAGTCTCTTCGGTGGACATTGTGGTTTTTTGAGTTTTTGAGTGTATACACTACAAATTGTGGACAGTGTCTGAGTAGTGAATGCTGCAAGTTTTCCTCCTTATATAACATATTTTTTCTACATTTTGGTCTTCATTGGATACCATAATGTGACATGCATTGGTTAATGGAGTATTCTTGTCTTAAAGCAAATCATCCATTGGTTATTGGAGCAAATCATGCATTGGTCTTCATTGGATACCATAATGTGACATGCATTGGTTAATGGAGTATTCTTGTCTTAAAGCAAATCATGCATTGGTTACTGGAGTATGCTTGTCATAAAGCAAGTCATGCATCAGTTACTGGAGTATGCTTGTCTACACGATAGTAGTTTTAGTATGCAAACTCATTAATTGTTACGCTCATTCAAAGAAGTTCGAAGTCGTCTATTCTCTTGTTCTAACTCGTTTGTGTAAGCAATAGCCCGTGGCGGGAAACGGTCGTCTATCCACTCAAAATAATTGCAACCGTTAGGCCATAGCGAGCATAATTGGATCCTGCGACCAATATCATCTCCGTCAGCCCGGACTACCACCTCTACCGCGTAACCACAGTGGCAACAAACGGGATAGGAGTTAACTTCCTGCTCGTTAGGAGACTGTTCAACTGAAACTCGTCGTACCTCCTGATGACCTACATCTGGAACAGTCGGAGGATCAGGGACTGTAGCCGCTTGTAAGCGTTCTTCATTTACAACCTCTTGATGACCAACATCTGGAACATGAGCAACTGGTGGATGAATCGTCAAGTGGGTAAACTCCGGGTAGACTTGATACAATTCCTCGTAGTGCCGCTCTTGGTACTCGATATTCCAATCAATATCTGTTCTTGGACTTGAAGGAGGACGCTCAGGAAAGTTTTGATCATAGTTCGAATCCATTGACGAGGGCCATGACCATGAAGACATTTTATTATTTTGATGAAAATTTTGGTTCCAGCTAACTAAAAAGTGGTAACCGTATACATTTATAGGGGCAATGTAGTGTTGTGGTAGTGTGCATGTGACGACCCCTTAACTTATGGAGTTATTCAAGGTGATATGACACGGGGATGACCCTTGTTTCCCGGCTTTTCTTTATTAAAGCAGCGGTCATCTCATCTTTAACCAGTACGATTTGTCAAGTCACATTGTTTTTATTAGTTGGACAACCTATAACACGTTACCCTAGTGGTGCAGAGTGTAGTAACATCAACTGTTGAGGGCAGAGAGTTGTCTTGTCATATGTTTGTATCTTGTACTGCTCAATTAATGATGATAGAGCTTTACCAAAAAGCAACTCCCTTGTTTAAATAGTTGACACTTCGTCCCCCAATCATACCTATAGAACTGTGTTTTCTACATAAGGTAAGAAACTAATACTCTTGTTCCTTCTACGTGTTTACATATGTCTTTATGTACATAATATGTTTGTTGTTTGTGTGTAGCTTAAATGGACGATTGGTACATAAGTGATGAACTCGTAGATAAAATGTTTGATGAGTATGAACGGAACAAGGAGGAGGAAAAAGATGGTGGTTTCGTTCTAGATACACATGTTAAAGAGGCGCAAGAACCAGTTCAAAATGAAGTTGTTCGTGGTACTGAACAAATAGTTGAAGTTCAAAAAACAAAAGGACGTCCACGCAAAAACACAAAAAGGCAAGTGGTTAACCGTACTCGTCCCAACCAGAGTGAAGCTAGCTCCAGTGGTGCAACAACAGATTTCTCTCCTCAGGACTTACTTATACTCATGAAATCCTATATCGAAGTTGATAAAAGAGAATTGCTGCTTTTGCAAAATGGAGGAGGGCTTACCCGTGAAGAATTTTGGTCTATGGTAACAAGATTACAAAACAATCATCGTAAATGCACCACTACACGAAATTCTGCTGAAATTCATATGGCTCATCGGCGTTTCGTTGATACTTGTGAACGATACCAGAAGATTATAGAGACAGTTGAAGATGAAAACATATTTAAAATGAATCGGGCAACTTATGATTCTCGTTACCTTGCAGAGTATAGGACTGATTTTGTTGGGTACGAAGCCTACAAACTGCGTTACAGTTGGATAACCCGATTCGGTGCTGAATAGACAAATAGTTTTGGTTATTGCTTGTACGTGCATTCTAAGTTTTAGTACGTATTTCATTGTTATTTCTTGTAAGCAACTTTGTAGTCAAAATTTCGGTATCAAGTAATGTTCTTTCAATATGAATATAAATCCAAACCACATATGAAACAGTATATACACATATTTTCAGTAGTAGTAGAAATTAACATTAAAAGATAATCAAGTTGATTGTTTCATCAAAAGATAATCAAATGAGGGTGAAATTTTATAACAACGTACCACGCGTCTGTTTAACAAACGCGTGTATTCACACGGTTGTTAAACAGGCGCGTGGCCTACGCGGTTGTTAAACAAGCGCCTAGAGCTACGCGTTTGTTTAACAACCGCGTGGACTTAAATCTATTGGAAAATTTGCCAGCTTCGATTATTCGGAGTGTAGAAATTTAGATTTCTACACCCGAACAGTTGGAGATGCTCCTAGAAGGGAAAACAATGCCGCAACCTACCATCTGTGAAATGAAAACTCAGATGCAGCTATTCCCCTTTTTCTGCATGCCTAGCTTTCCCCAAGCATCAGAACTTACCCTAAAACATCTAAGCCTTGAGCTAATATGCCAACGCCTATTTTTGCTACTCCATATACACTGCAGGGTGTTTTCAAATGGCTTCTCACATGTATATCAGCCAACTCATACTTTCATTTCAACAGGCCTACGCTATCACCCATCTCCCATTCAGCTTAGTTTCTTTCTCTTTATTTTTATTTTTCCATTTTTGTTTCCACGCACATGATAACAGAGTACTTATATGAAACTAAACGCACACAACTACCTAATAGGAAATGAAAAGGGATGCTAAGATACTAGCCACCCTATTTCTTTTACTTGACTTTGCACCTGCCTGTAGCCATCAACCCTTCATCTCAACCCCCATGAAGTGACTTTTACGTACAACTGCTCTGTGTTCTTAAATCAAATGTTTAGTCTATACTGGAAACCGAAAGAAAAAAGTAGCTGAACCCAAATTGTGCAGGAGCTGCATTCCTATTTCATCTACGCAAGTCTACCATAGTGTAGGAAATAACATCGATCTTATCCTTTCTTCTCGCATGTATAAATACCAGTGAGGTTTTCCCATTGCCAGATACAAGATCTGTCAATAAATTAAACCCGCAAGTATTCAAATATAAACAATATATATAAAAATATATATTTAAAACTAGAGAGAACGACTGATTTGGTGGAGGCAGCTCGAAATGGAAGTGGAATAGTGGGTTGACGGCTTACAAAAGCAATAGTAGGTTGCGGAAAAATTATGGAGCATACCTAAGCCTTGGCGGCAATGGTGTAAGACTGCCAGCCGTGGGCACTGTCAGGGGAGAGAGCTAGGCCAAGGGGGAAGAACCGTGGGTTCAGAGTCATGTACAGAGGTGGACCGGAGTGGAAGCTTTGGTGTCAGAAATATGGAGTGCGTGAGGGAAGCAGGTGAAAGCGGAGAGAAGCAGGTTTCCAGACATAAATGTGTGGTGAGAGGATGAAGCTGGCGTCAGTGAGTTAACCGATGGTGTTAGAATTTGGATGGAGAATGGTTCGAATGTGTAAGTAGCGCGTGGGGTTGGCTCGTGAGTGGTGAAATGGTGTGGGATGAAAAAGGCGTGAGTAGCAGGTGGAATAATTAAATGGAAGATGAATAGTGGACGGAGAAGAGGACATACACGTGACTGGGTGAGTTTTGAATGGGTATAACAATCGTTAATTTTGCCTAAGTATAGTTTAAAATCATGTCAAATTAGTTAAATCTTAAATATGTCGTTTCCATTTTGTCTATATATACACAAGCTAGTTTACGGTTTCGAGAACAACAGAAGGAAATTTAGTGTGCCTAAGCGGTTTCTTTCCTTTTACCTATTCAGCTTATAAAATGCGATTTAATTTAATATGCAAATTGAATTTAATTGTGGCCGGTCGTGCCTATTAGTCCAAATGAAGGATTTATATACAAAAGTTAAGTTTAAGTTTAGTAAGATTTTAAAAAAAGGGGTTTAACATGCTTAGCTATGATTTACGGTTTAGTTTGGGATTTAAATAAGTATTAACAATATTAATTTAAAAAACGTTGAAGGTATATTGTGTGTATTCGAAATGGGATGAAATGAACAAACGGTCAGGGTATAAGTATACCCGGTAATGTTTAAATGTGCCATGTTGATTTGTAATGTGACAATTATGTTATATATCTAAGTATAACAAGGTGATCTGGGGGGAAGTTATATTGTGCCTTTTCAAGTGCCTAACCGTAAAATAAATGAGCTTAACTGAGGCTGATTAATGTAAATAGATAAATTAAATGAAAATAATATTTAAGATTTTAATAATATTATTTTAAATTACGAATGTCATATTAAATTTATATCGTTATCCTATAGTGACTGAATTGAACAAAACAAGTGACGCTAGGACCATATCGACACGCACAATGTTTTGGAGCTAGTTTGATCAGAAGTGGAAATTACGTGAATTTTTAATTAAATTAAATGCCAGTTTAATTTAATTAAAAACAAAACTGTTTCAGCGATGGACGAATCAAGGTGAGTTCAGCTCACTCAGTTTTTATCCTACTTATATTTTATATAAGTTGGGTTTAAATATTTGTATGCTATGAGTGTTAATTTGTTGATGGATGTTTGGATTTTTGCTATTGTTTGATGGTTGAATATTAAATCTGTTCATTGAAATAAAAAGATATTTTTGAGATAACGTATTTGGATGTAGGGAAAACAAGTTAGACGGATCCAACTGGATTCCTCAAATTTATTATTTGTTTTGATAATATACTTATATGAATGGTTTAACTGATATGATTGGATGTTTGATTTGATAATTGGTTGTTGAATCTAAATTCATCATTTTTTTTAACCAATGGACAGTATTAGTTGGGTAATTAGCAGCAGTTGGCCTAAAAATAAATGGTGTTACAAATGTTGATTTACTGTCGGTTGAATCGACAATAATAAAGTTATGAAATTTATTTTATATCCGAAGATAGATTTTTAAATCTATATATTTAAAAAAAAAAGAAATTAAGGTTTATTGGTTTTTATATAAGTTTATTTAAGTATTATTAAGTAGTTTTACAAATCAAGTGAGATCTATAAGCAGACTAGCAGAAAGTAACGCAATGGTTAAAGGTTGGATTAACTGTTTTCAAAAGACAATTAAATGAGATTTTTTTTTAAATTAATTATATTATTAATTAATTTAAAAGAAGGACAAATTGAAGTTGATTAACAATATAATCATGGTTTAAGTTGACGAAGTCGACCAATATAATTTGAATTGGTTAACGAGATAATCATGTTTTTAAATTGATTAATTTAGTTTGGTATTAACTAATCTAACGAAATAGATTAATGAATATTTCTTTAGATTTAATAAGATTTTGAAAAGAAGTCAACGGTTTGTTTTGGTCAAATAAAAAGTAATTATTTCTATGATAGCTAAAGATGATGTAAATTATTATTATTATTATTATTATTATTATTATTAACTTAGGTGATCAATTCGTAAATGAGATTCATTAAGGTAAGTAATCAAAGTGGATATTGAAGTATAATTGAATTTTTGAAAAGAGTCGATGAATGGGTTTATATAAAAATTGAGTTTTATAACTAAGTTATAAAAGAGCTTTCATGCCAATAAGATGGATTAAAATAAGTGTTTGAATTAAGAGGAGGGAAGCAGATTAAAAAGGGTGCATATTAAGTCAGAATTTATACACGATGTTCATAAAAAGAAGCGTGAGGCCAAAACGTTAAGCTTTAAAGTAACATTACTTAACAATGGAATTAGAAGTGATATTTTCAAGGTGGAAATGGTTAAATGAAGTAGGAGTGGAATATAATGGGTTGTTAATGAGTAAGAGTAAGAATTAGAACCTAACTGGAGATTGGTTAAGTTGAGTGATTTTCTAAGTATTAATCTGATGTTGATTTCGGTCTTTGGGGTTGATACTTAGGGAGATATTCGTTTACCAATTTTCAGTTAGAGACTAATGATTGTTAGAGTGAAGATATATGGGAACTAATGTTTTGAAATAATAGTAAGATGGAAAATTGGATATAGTTATAAGATGTTTTCCAAATATTGAAATGAAATGGTTTTGAGAATATTACTAAGAATTAAATACCGTACTGTAAAATATATAAAAAGTTTTAGAAGTTTATTTAATAATTCGTTAATTATTTATAATTAAAAAGGGCCAAATGTTTCTGAGTATTGAATCAATGGATTCATTTTATTTTCATAAATGAATGGTTGTTTATTTGATAGTTAAGTAACCAACTATCAAATCTGGCCAATACGACTATTGGTACGGAAAGACCGGGATCGAATTTATATTCGAAAACCATTCCGACCAATGAATATGTAAACGATAAGGAAATCAGATACGGAGCAAGACAGAGCAATTTAAGACCGTGGATCTTCATAAGCGGAAGGATTACTTGTTGAATATTCTCTGGTCGTACAACCAGAGATATTCTGATGTGATTCAGTCGTGGTTCAGATTTTGCGGATTACAAGGACTATTCGCTACTGATCCATAGGGTAATTCATGGATGCAGTAGGAGAGTGCCTTCGGTTTGTCCAGTCCTAGGATAGCTTGTATGGATGTGAAACACACCATCTCTGTTAAGGTCACTCACAAAGGGAATGCCTTAACTTCGATGGAGCATTTTTAGTACAAGATGCAAAAAATTACAAGACAGACAAATAAAGCAGCAAAAAATAAATAAAACTTTACCTCATTGATAAACAGCTTGTACAAAGATTGTTTTACAACACTAATACTTATTACAAGAAAGCATCTGTCTTGTTTAATATATATAAGAAGCACAAACTGACAATGATATTCCCCAATAAAGCATGAGCCAACCATAGCAGTAGAAAATGGAGTTCAAAGCAATGCGCCAATATATACACACAATATTACCCTCCTACACGTGATGTACTTAACCCTCCCACCGATTCAGGCATGTCTATTTAATGGTTAAGTTTATGGGCCTATATGTACCAATATTACCCACCGATCCCGATACGTACTTAACCCTTCCACTGGTTCAAGCATGTTTATTTAATGGTTAAGTTTGTGGGCCTATATTACTAATATTACCCACCAACCCGATATGTACTTAACCCTCCCACTGATTCAGGTTGATATATATTCTTGGTTAAGTGTTATCCATTCATTCAAGTTAACTTAACATGCCCACTCATCATGTTATATGTATGTGTGTGTATATATATATATATATATATATATATATATTGGTTAAGTGTTCCTCTTGTGTTACTTAACCCTATCATACATCATGTCATATATATATATATATATGCGAAATATAGTATACGAATTTATATTTTCTATGGATTCATTAGTTGGTGCAAGTAGACATTTATTCCTCAAATAATCTTTTTCAAGTAATCTATCCATTAAATCAGGATATATAGCTTTGACGATATCTTCCAAGCCATTTGATTCATAGTTAATTAAATACTGTTTAGGAATTTGCACCCATGACGGTTCTTCTTCATTGTTCAAAGCAATCATAGGCACATTTCCATCCCCAATATTTAGCATCCACTTCGAAAATAGTCTTATCATTTCAAGATCATTAAAAGTTGTAGATCCATTACGTAAACGTATATTTTCTTTAAGTACAAATACCGAACAGTTGGTCCATAAAAATGATTTGTTGATTGAAGAACCTACTAGCATTTACCTTAATCCTTTGTGAATAATTGGCATGGTTTGTCGAGAACCGCCACCTAGTAAAACAATTTTACCACCAAAAAGTTTATCAACTTTGAATTTGTCGTTACACATTAAATCTCTTAAACTTTTCTTAAAAGCTTCCAATGCATTACGATGCATCATTGGATCCCAAATTATCAAATCCGTAAATTTGATAAGTTGTCCCAAAGCTGATTGTTTTGATATATTACATGTGGAATTATCATCTAATGTCAACGGGATTTTAAACTTGGAATGCACAGTTCGTCCTCCGGGTAGTAATAAAGATGCAATTCCAGAAGAAGCAACAACAAGAACAATTTTATGTCTAGCACGCAAGTATGTGATAATTGTTTTCTATAAAAAGTTTTTACTTGTACCACCAGAACCGTAAAAAAAGTAAAAACCGCCTTTATCAGTTCCAACCGCCTTAGTGACGGTTAAGTATTCTAATTAACATGTTATGACGGTTAAGTATTCTAATTTTACCTAACCTCACCCACTTGCCTAGTTAACATGTTATTACGGTTAAGTGTTCCACTAATTACTTGACCTCACCCTTTCTAGCTTGATTTATTCGTGAGCCTTAATTAATTAATTAATTAAAGCACCAACCACTCACATTAGACAGATGTTGTTGTGGTTACTGGATGTGTCGGTCGGTTCCGGGCAGTTTTACACCACAACTCAGTCTAACCTCGGGTCTTTCTGGGCTTGATGCACTAACCACCCACATTAGACAGGTATTTTTGTGGTCACTGGATGTGCCGGTCGGCTCTGGGTAGTTTTACACCACAACTCAGTCTAACCTCGGGTTAGGCATATTCGTCTTTTACTAAATTTACATATTTACTATTTATGTAAATTTTCCCGTAAACCAATTTAGCCTAGATCATATTCAACTGTCATGCAAACTAACATACTTATATTCTATGCCAAAACTTGATTTACCTACAAAACAGCCCAACTTGCAGTTTATACCAATTTTAGATTTAATATTCCCCTTTTACAATACATGCCCAATCTAAATTAATATTCCAATTTACGATTCATTTCAAAACTAGATTTAATATTCTAGTTTACCGTTTATGTCCAAAATTTGGTTTACACGCCAATTACACACTTTGTGACCAATTAAATTTATCAATTTATGCCTAAGTCTAATATGCATGTAAATCATTCACTATTATAGCAAATTTAGATTATGCCAACATATTTATTATACCAAACTAACTTAATTAAGCTATGCCTAAATTCCCGCGCCGTAATCGTACGTATAACATGATTTCACGAGTTTCCAAGTACTCATGAAATGATACTAATAGTATCAAAGCAAGGAATAGGGGATAAGCACGAGAATTGACATAAAAGAATAGCCATGCAAGAATGAACCAAATACAAAAATAATGGTTCCAATGGGTTTGATGCACATAACAGTGAATAGGAATAAACTAGACAAGTTACACCCCAAAAATGGGATCCAACACAATTAAGGGAGTAGGCATAGGTGATTTGGTCCAACATAATGCCAGTTCGAAGTACAACCTAATAGGTTAATGAGAATAGACATAAGTCACTGACTACAATAGTTATAGGCAATTAACCACAATAGTCATGGGCGACTAATCACAATAATTTCTTAATCAATGTTATAGGCAATAGTCTCATAGTCATAAATCTTGGTAATAGTCTCATAGTCATGAATCATATGCAGTAGTCTCAAAATTATGAGTCATAGTCATAGGCAACAGTCTTATAGTCATAGTCATATGTAATAGTCTCTTTGTCATGGATCATAGTCATAGGCGATAGTTTCATGGGTAACAGTTTCATAGTCACAGTCTTAGGTAAAAGTCCCATAATCATAGTCATTGGCAATTAGCCACAATAAGTTCCAGGCCACAATCGAGAATCAGATCCAAAGGCATAGATAATGTTAGATTTGACATAAGCACGAATCAAAGATAATTAACTTGCAAATTGGTATAGTTCTATATTTTGATTCATTACATTCACAATTCCAATTACACGTTCAAATCTAAGGAATAACAGAACTTACAGTGATCGGTTTAGAAAAAGGCGATTTGCTATGATTCGAGTGACGTTGCTTGAAGCAGAATGCCTATGGTCCAACTTGAAGCTTTATCTTGATTTGAATCTCCAATTTGAAGAAGAACTATAACTTGTTTTAATGGAGAATAAGATTTATTTTAATTAGGATTGAGGCAGAGTATAGACGTATTGAAGTTGTGTGGAGAAAGTGAAGTTTGGGGGCGTTTATATAGCGTAGAACTCATGAATTTGGTCCATAAATCAGCCCGGATACATAAAAATGAATTCTGCCTCGGATCTAGAAAAACAGGGCAGGTCGACCTATAGGGGGGAGGTCGACCCCTTGGTCGACCTGGGTCCTGGGCGGGAAATTTCCTGCCCAGCCCATTTCTTGGTTCTGTTTTGAATTTTGAATTCAGTTTCGAGCTGTTTTTAAATTTGAGCTGAAACTTCCGAAGGCCATAACTTCTTCATACGAAGTCCGATTCACGCAAACTCGGACTCTATCCCAAGAAGAATTCCGAGACGAACGCAGTGGAATAACCTGTTTCCCTTAATTCTTCTCTTAAAAATTAAGTATACTTTGATTTGTTACATTAACATTTACAGAAAATAGGGGGTGTTACATTCTCCCTTCCTTAAAGGATTTCATCCCCGAAATCTTCAAGTTAAGAAGAATGTATCCAAACATCCAACATCCATCCACGTAACCATTCAATCACAGGCATCCATTGTCCCTAAAAAGGATTTCTAATGCTTTCATGATTTTATGCATAGTGTGTGTACATGTCCTTATCTAATGTAAAATCAGGCGGTCTACTAATTCAGTTGACCTCCTTAATGCGAATTATGTCAGTGCCATGAGTCCATCATGTATGCAATTATCCCTAGTCATGTAAATACTATATGCGTGCATATTCATTCATCCATATGCAACATCCATATGATAACACATCAAGTTTTAATCCATATACAAATACATACATGCATATGCAAACATGAAAGTGACTGAGCCGATCTAGTGCCTAATGTGTGTATATGCATCCACGAGCAACCACTGGCAACCACTTGCAACCATCAATCATAAAATGTTTCAATTACATGTTTACATCCAAATGGGTTCCTACCTAAGGATCGAAGATACGACCTAGGGGATATATTTAAAAGATAAACATTACAGAGAAAGTGGAATCAAGGATATACCCTCAAAAAGGGTATGATGCGCGTATCTGGTCTTCAGTCTTCTAAGTCGCATCTTCTTGAGCTTCACTCCACCGTACCTTATCTAACTTAACTTCATGGTTGCGAAGCTTCTTGACCTACCTTTCCAACACCCACTAGTAAAGATAGGCCTTCGATCACTTACTATGCTAGAGGGTATCCAACATAGTCGAACTATCTTTCCAAGATAAAACATATGTTAATCATGATACCAAGTGTATATATCTAAGATGATTAGACATCTCTCCTCTACTTAGCTTATCCATCATGCTGCAAATTTGAGGGTCTAAACTAATGGTTACTATGTGCTTATTACCTCTCTTAAGGTCAGTCTAACTTAGGGTGCCAGCCCCCAACCATTTATTTCTCACGCAAACCATCCTAGTCGAACTCGACATCCCTCAAGTACAAGCCCTAAAGGCCTAAACCAATATCAGACAAGCACCTAAGGGATACCACCTCCGAATTTGGACGATCTATGTGAGATGATACTAACAAAACAACCAAACAATTGATCACTTAACCGACTCTGGCTATCCTCGCCAATCTTACTCCAGAATTATCGTTGATCGCATAACTGGCTTTGTAGTGTCATCTAGATATGTAACAACCCGTATTTTGATAACATGTTATAACCATAAATTTAGGCAGAATTAAATTTTAAAATAAGAACTAAGGGAAACGAGTTGTGTCATTGCGTTCGTCTCGGAATTCTGCATGAAATCGAGTCCGAGTTTTCGAAAATCGGAGTCCGTATGACCAAGTTATGGCTCCCCAAAGTTTCAGAAATATTCAGAGTTCAAAACAGCTCGAATTCGAATTCAAAATTCGAATCTCAAACGCAGAACAGACTGGGCAGGAAATTTCCCGCCCAGACCCAGGTTGACTGGGGAGTCGACTGGGCAGTCGACACCCCCAGGACCAGGTCGACTGCGTAGTCGACCTGGGTGTCGACCTGGTCCCCGAGCCCATTTTTGGGCCAGTGTTCGTTCTGATGTATCTAGTCCGATTTCTGTCCAGATTCATCTGCCTAAACCTATTTAAACAGCGCCAAACCTAGCCTTCTCTACACACAATTCTATTATGCTTCTACTCTGCCTCTGTTCTAAATAAAAATAAAAATGGCATCGCTATTCTGCTGGAATCAAAACTAGAAGCTAATCAACATCAACCTAAGAAACTCAATTCAAACTAGAGATTGAAGCTTCTGCAATGATCCTACGACAATTTCTGTTCTTAGTTCTCAAAAACCATGATCTGTAAGCCCTAGTTACTCTTAGATCTAAACTGTAAATTTAACATGAACACGATGTAAACTGAAATTATGTATAAACATGATAACTAGGTTGGATCTATCGTTGTAAATCCTTGATCTATGACTATCCTTTTTAGACCTACTATTTTAGATCTAATTTTGCACACCCTAGATCTATTTATGTGAAACTTTGACTTGTGGATTATTGTATGAGCTTGATTTGGGACATATTCATGTTATTAACCTAAAACCTCTCATGACCTTTACCTAAACATTACCTGTGATGTTGAAACTATTATTGGGGATATTATCTTATGTCAATCCATTACCATGTCTATCACCATATTCTGCCAAGTTGTTGTTGAGACCCTTATTCATATGCCTGAAATGTTATAATCATCATGCTTAACTTGTAAACACCTTTGCCATCCTACGACTATCCTTTTTGTGTTATTCATTATCTTGATATCTTTTGTTGATGCGAATTCACATACGTTGGGGATACGTTTTGGGTAGATTAGGCAAACTTGAAATTGGCTATAAATTTATACTTGAAAACTTGAATCATGAACATTGTTAACACGAACTTGAACTTGACATGAAAAATTAAGCATGGACATGACACTTAGATAACTTGAACGTGGCCAACTCGAGGTTGGGTTGAGTTTGTAGTATAAATCTGCCCGGAACCGCCCGGCGAATCCAGTAACTGCAAACAATAGGACCCAATGTGAGTAGTTGGTCATATCGCACTCGAAACCCGAGGTTAGACTAGGTTATGGTGTAAATTTTCCCGAAACCGCCCGGCACATTCAGTAACCATAACCAAGTCTAATGTGAGAGGTTAGGGGTGCATTAAGTAAATTAATGCCACTGGATAGGGTTAAGTCATGGACCACTTGAATATACTTAACCAATTTGACACATTGATTGGATGGGGTTAAGTCATGAACCGCTTGAACACACTTAACCAACCTGACACATGATTCGTAGGACTAACTCTTGAACTAGATCGACACACTTAGTCAATTTGACATGACACTTAGATGGGGTTAAGTCTGATTTTAAATGACAACTTAACCTATTGAACGAAACCCTGGTTACGCGGTCCTTTTCAGCAGTAACCCACTAGATGTATCACGGTACCCTGGGACTAGGAAGGGTGGGGCACGATTGCTGGGCTGATTGTAAGCGACCAGAAAGACAGCTGAGTTGGTGTGCTATTGTAGGTTCAGGCGGACTAGGGTCGTGCACTTAGTCCGGAGTTGAAAAAGCAGGCATTCGGCATCAGTAGGATTATCTGTGCATTCTTGATTCGTGTCGGTGGTTGGCACCCTAGGGCTTGATACACCCTATGGTGGACCTAGCACAGGTGACTAAATTCATGATAGGGCCGTATGACACAGACACACGACGAGCTAGACTTGTAGGGAGCCGATCGATTAAATCGTGCCGTCGGACCCCGAATTGGGTCACTTCACGACATTGGGTCAAGGGATTATTTTCTTGATTTATAGTTGACACGAGATTAGTATACCAGTATGGTTGGTATGGTGAACCTTGAATACGCAATTTTAGACTTGAGTTATCTTGTTAGCTTAGTTATCATGTCAGACTTATCATCGTTCCTATGTTTAATTCCAGTTTATTCATGTCTTGTTAACTTTACTAGTTTCTATGCTGATAGTCACTAGGGCTTACCAGTCTTTTTGACTGACCCGTTTTCTTTCGCCTCTTTGTCTTTCGTCCCCCCCTCCCGCCCCCAGGTTCTCAGGGAGGAGACTCTAGCTTTTAGCTTGGATTTTGCTTGGTTTCTGACAGCTCATGTACGGTTTGGTCTTGAGCTATGCTATGGCTGCACTCATACACTTTTTGGGGAATAATATTTTAATTATGTTGTTTTAAGTACTTTGCTTCTTTAGAACTTGATGTAATGAAATAATGACTTGGCATTTTGATGTAAGAGGTTTTGACTCTATTTTTCAGTAATGAGATTTGGTTTTAAAGTTTATATCCGCTGCTTTATATACTCTATTTTATCTATGTCCTGTCTTGTGTTATCTCTGTGCCTGTTTACTAGATAATACCCCTCCAAAACTAGGGCATTCCCTCCGTGAGTGACCCTAGCGGAGGTGGGGTGTTACATTTGGTATCAGAGCAGAAGGTTACCAGACCGGGCAAAAGTTTTAAAAAACCTTCTGAAACTATTTTCAAAACCGTTTATAAAGAAGCATTTTTCAAGAAAAGTTTTATCCCCCAAAAGCCATTAGCACTTTCCTTTGTTTCCTCATTTGAATCTTTTTCCTTTTTGCTTTTCAGCATGTCAGATCTTAACCTTCCTGGGGGAGTACCCATACCTGGCTGGTTCCGAAGATACTTGGAAGCTAGGGCCAATGGCGCGGGCCCGACAGATATCCCTCCTCCTCCCCCGGTGGCCGCGGTTCCTCCTCCTCCTCCGGGTATCGCCTTCGCCAAAATTTGCAAGGACTTTATAGGAATGGGCGGCAAGAACTTCGTTGGAACCAAAACCTTCGTTGAGGCGCGAAACTGGCTAAAAGAGACTGAAGACTTGTTTGTTATTTTCGATATGGAGGATCATAGGAAAGTTCAGTTGGCAGCATGGTTGTTGAAAGAGGAAGTTGCATTTTGGTGGGAATTCACCAACGCTACCAGGCCAATTGAGACTTGGGCAGACTTTAGAGAGAGGTTTGGGCTTAAGTTTTTATCATCCGCAGAAGCGAGTCTTTAGATGGAGAGGTTCCTGGCACTCAAGCAAGGGGACATGTCAGTTAGGGAATATGTGAATAAGTTTAATCAGCTTGCTCGGTTTGGTTTGGACTTAGTCAACACGGCTGAGAAGAAGGCTCTACGCTTTGCTCGAGGATTGAGCGAGCCACTCCACACTATGGCCATGACTCATGTACCCATGGGGGTGACCTTTGAAAGCTTGGTGAATATGGCCCTACTTCATGAAGAAGACGAGAATGGCAAGAAGAAGGTCAAGGCGAATGAGTCTCAAGACAAGAAGGTAGACTTCGAGAAAGGAGGAAAGAACAGCAACAACAATAATGACAAGCACGCGAGAAAAGAAAATGCAACTTCTGTGGTATTGACGGGCATATAATCCAGGACTGTAGGAAGAAGAAGATGAAGATAGGAGCATGTTTTCAATGCGGTGAAACTGGACACATCAGCAAGAACTGCCCTAAGAAGCAAGGGCAAGCCCCGTAAGAAGGACCTTCTAGGGGTACATCTTTAACTTCTTTTCCCTAGATACTCTGTTTTATCTTGTATATCCTTTCGATCCTGTCTAGAGAACCTTAGGTAAAATCCTATGAATGTAAATATGTAGTTGAAACATGTTATGCTTGATGTTTGCGAATGGTTGCAAGTGGTTGCAAGTGATTGCTCGTGGTTGCATAACACACATTAGGCACTAGATCCGCTCAGACACATTTTCATATTGCATATGCATGAGTGTTTATACTTATTTATGGATGAAATTGAATGTGTTATCATATGAATGTTGCATATGGATGAATGTTTGTGCACACATATAGTGCTTACGTGACTAGGATTATTTGCATACATATTGGATTCATGACACTAAACATATTTTGCATTAGAAAGATCAATCAGGCCTGATCATTTGCATTAGTCAAGGAACATATACACACACTTTCTGCATATGTTCATACAGCATTAGAAATCTCTTAAGGACAATGTTTGCTTGTGGGTGATGTTTTGAGTAAATGGATGATGGATGGTAGGATACGTTCTTCCTAACTTAGAGATTTCGGGGACGAAATCCTTTAAGGAGGGGAGAATGTAACAACCCGTATTTTGATAACGTGTTATAACCATAAATCTAGGCATAATTAAATTTTAAAATAAGAACCAAGGGAAACGGGTTGCGCCATTGCATTCGTCTCGGAATTCTGCATGAAATCGAGTCCGAGTTTTCGAAAATCGGAGTCCGTATGACCAAGTTATGGCTCCCCAAAGTTTCAGAAATATTCAGAGTTCAAAACAGCTCGAATTCGAATTCAAAATTCGAATTTCAAACGCAGAATAGACCGGGCGGGAAATTTCCCGCCCAGACCCAGGTCGACTGGGGAGTCGACTGGGCAGTCGTCACCCCCAGGACCAGGTCGACTGCACAGTCGACTTGGGTGTCGACCTGGTCCCCGAGCCCATTTTTGGGCTAGTGTTCGTTCTGATGTATCTAGTCTGATTTCCGTCCAGATTCATCTGCCTAAACCTATTTAAACAGCCCCAAACCTAGCCTTCTCTACACACAATTCTATTCTGTTTCTACTCTGCCTCTGTTCTAAATAAAAAAAAAATGGCGTCGCTACTCTGCTGGAATCAAAACTAGAAGCTAATCAACATCAACCTAAGCGACTCAATTCAAACTAGAGATTGAAGCTTCTGCAACGATCCTACGACAATTTCTGTTCTTAGTTCTCAAAAACCACGATCTGTAAGCCCAGTTACTCTTAGATCTAAACTGTAAATTTAACATGAACACGATGTAAACTGAAATTATGCCTAAACATGATAACTAGGTTGGATCTATCGTTGTAAATCCTTGATCTATGACTATCCTTTTTAGACCTACTATTTTAGATCTAATTTTGCACACACTAGATCTATTCATGTGAAACTTTGACTTGTGGATTATTGTATGAGCTTGATTTGGGACATATTCATGTTATTAACCTAAAACCTCTCATGACCTTTATCTAAACATTACCTGCGATGTTGAAACTATTATTGGGGATATTATCTTATGTCAATCCATTACCATGTTTATCACCATATTCTGCCAAGTTAATGTTGAGACCCTTATTCATATGCCTAAAATGTTATAATCGTCATGCTTAACTTGTAAACACCTTTGCCATCCTATGACTATCCTTTTTGTGTTATTCCCTATCTTGATATCTTGTGTTGATGCGAATTCACATACGTTGGGGATACGTTTTGGGTAGATTAGGCAAACTTGAAATTGGCTATAAAATTATACTTGAAAACTTGAATCATGAACATGGTTAACACGAACTTGAACTTGACATGAAAAATTAAGCATGGACATGACACTTAGATAACTTGAACGTGACCAACTCGAGGTTGGGTTGAGTTTGCAGTATAAATCTGCCCGGAACCGCCCGGCGAATCCAGTAACTGCAAACAATAGGACCCAATGTGAGTAGTTGGTCATATCGCACTCGAAACCCGAGGTTAGACTAGGTTATGGTGTAAATCTGCCCGGAACTGCTCGGCACATCCAGTAACCATAACCAAGTCTAATGTGAGAGGTTAGGGGTGCATTAAGTAAATTAATGCCACTGGATAGGGTTAAGTCATGGACCACTTGAATATACTTAACCAATTTGACACGTTGATTGGATGGGGTTAAGTCATGAATCGCTTGAACACACTTAACCAACCTGACACATGATTCGTAGGACTAAGTCTTGAACTAGAACGACACACTTAGTCAATTTGACATGACACTTAGATGAGGTTAAGTCTCGATTTTAAATGACAACTTAACCTGCTGAACGAAACCCTAGTTACGCGGTCCTTTTCAGCAGTAACCCACTAGATGTATCACGGTACCCTGGGACTAGGCAGGGTGGGGCACGATTGCTGGGCTGATTGTAAACGACCAGAACGACGGCTGAGTTGTTGCGCTATTGTAGGTTCAGGCGGACTAGGGTCGTGCACTTAGTCCGGAGTTGAAAAAGCAGGCATTGGGCATCAGTAGGATTATCTGTGCATTCTTGATTCGTGTCGGTGGTTGGCACCCTAGGGCTTGATACACCCTATGGTGGACCTAGCACAGGTGACTACATTCGTGATATGGCCGTATGACACAGACACACGACGAGCTAGACTTGTAGGGAGCCGATCGATTAGATCGTGCCGTTGGACCCCGAATTGGGTCACTTCACGACATTGGGCCAAGGGATTATTTTCTTGATTTATAGTTGACATGGGATTAGTATACCAATATAGTTGGTATGGCGAACCTTGATTACGCAATATTAGACTTGAGTTTTCTTGTTAGCTTAGTTATCATGTCAGACTTATCATTGTTCCTATGTTAAATTCCAGTTTATTCATGTCTTGTTAACTTTACTAGTTTCTATGCTGATAGTCACTAGGGCTTACCAGTCTTTTTGACTGACCCGTTTTCTTTCGCCTCTTTGTCTTTCGTCCCCCTCCCTCAGGTTCTCAGGGAGGAGACTCTAGCTCTTAGCTTGGACTTTGCTTGCTTTCTGACAGCTCATGTACGATTTGGTCTTGAGCTATGCTATGGCTGCACTCATGCACTTTTTGGGGAATAATATTTTACTTATGTTGTTTTAAGCACTTTGCTTCTTTAGAACTTGATGTAATGAAATAATGACTTGGCATTTTGATGTAAGAGGTTTTGACTCTATTTTTCAGTAATGAGATTTGGTTTTAAAGTTTATATCCGCTGCTTTATATACTCTATTTTATCTATGTTCTATCTTGTGTTATCTCTGTGCCTATTTACTAGATAATACCCCTCTAAAACTAGGGCATTCCCTCCGTGAGTGACCCCAGCAGAGGTAGGGTGTTACAAGATACATGCGGAAGTCTGTCTCGAGTTTTTAGGGGGAAAACCCCTACCCTAGTCAAAACATCTTGCGTACTTATGGACTACCCCAACAAATCGAAAATCGTTGATCGATAAGTAAAGTGATTTTAGGTAGCAAGACAAACTTGTAACGACCCGGAAAAAGTTGATCTTGGTTATCCGATATACAACACATATCGAACACCCAAGGATTGAAAATATCTGAATGGTTAATGAAAGAAGTTAGAGGGTTAGAATAGATAAGATAAAAACTTATAGAATAGAAGAAGAAGAACATCATCATCAGAGTAAACACGAACCTCACAGCGGAACGAATAAAATATAACATAACTTTTGAAATACAAACAATATATGTATACAATAACATTGCAGAGTACAACACTTACAACAACAACGGAAATAAATAATAGCTATATGATCCTGAAGCCTCCTGCTCCAAGCTCTCCGAGTATATCTGTAAAATCCTGACTACTTGACTACCCGTATAAAATTAGGCACCCAAGAGTTTAGGGAAAACAAACAAAATAAACTCCGGGTCAGTCATGGTACTGGTATAAGTAAAACAGTTTAAAACAGTTTGAACAAGTAAACGATATCTCATAAGACCATGCCGCATAACAGAACGGGTTTTTCCCTTATGAGAATCCAAAATATCTTTATATAAAAAACCTTTTGATATTATAATAATGTCTATCAACCACAATATAATAATCATCTAGCAGAAACGCTTTCATTTCACGTTCTACATATATAGTATACAATCAAAACCGCAAGCATGTATTGGGTAATGGATTTCCAACTATGACAAGGTATGGAACAACCTTTCGCTAGTGTACCTCTAGAGAGGAATACACTGGGTTCAACAAGAACATCTTGAAACCCGACCATACGTGACCGACCACTCATTTCGCTTGAGTGTATCGAATGAATATCACCAACGGTTAGGATCAGCAACCGTTTTCCGAATGGGACAACATCAACAATAGATTTTTAGAAGTAAATGAAACTCTAGATCAAGTGATTGTACACCCTAATAGGTGCGACCTACATAGCCATGCTGCCTGCCCGATTTCTTTCATTTACCGGATGTGAGGCTAGAAGCTACGCTTATCTTTTACATGCCACATCTTCATTCACTTAGAATGTCACCTCGTCATATCCGCCAAATCACAAATTGATTTATCCAAAAATAACACGGGTATACAGCTGAGAGAAACGAGTTCCTCCGCCACCAAACGTGAATACGTTTGAAGAGATCAACTTACGCGATTTATTAGATATACTCTATCAGACCTTCGTCCATACAAGTTGTCCTGGGACTGGATAAACCGAAGACACTATTCAGTATATCCATCTTAGGCACTGTTATCTAAGATTTATACAACAGCCCTTGCATTTTACTCCGTCTTCAATTATCTTTGGCATATATGATTCGCAATGCTTGTGCCAATACAGAGTGGTTCTTCGGATAATAATCCAACCGGTCTCTCCGTTTTAACAACGTTAAAATGGTCAAAACTTTGATAGTCGGTGAGTTAACTATCAAAGAAAAACACGTGTGCAAACAATGATATTATTTCCAGATGGAAATTATATCGAACAATCATCGTTCAACTTTTATCTCTTTAATTCATTAATTTACTTATCTCCTTTTCCATATATTCTAAATTCTTATTTTCTCTTATTAGAAAACATTTCTGATTTCTTATTTGGAAAACATTTCCAAACTCCTTTACGATCATACCTTACCATTCCTTAGTTAAGAAGGAAGTCAATCAAGTTGGGGTATAATTACCTCTCATACCTTAACTGAACAACGTTTTAACTTCGAAATGGTCAAAGTTTATCTTTTAAATCTTTTAACAACTTCTTTACGTCTCACTCGGATTCTATTTACGAATCCACTTCTTTATTGAAAACATTGGTTATAACGATAACGTTATAATCCCTACTTTCGAAATATCTAACTTCAATTATGACTTCTAATCTTTAATGTGAATAAATAAATAAACCCCTAATTTATAAATAAATAAATAAATCTTGATTTAAACACTGGAAAGTATAAGTACTTTCCCGAATTCGATATAATCGAATTCGACAATTAACTCTCTTCGAATAACTAATATTCGATTAACTCACTTCGAATAACTAATATTCGATTACTCCTTCTTTCAAATAAACGATATTTGATAATCTCTCCTTTAGAATACCATATTCGATTGCTCCTTTTCGAATAACTAAATTCGATTAACTCCTTTCAATTAAACTAACCGATAACTCCATTCAAATAACTAAATTCGATTAACTCCTTTCAACTCGATTCAAATAACTAATATTCGATAACTCCTTTCTATTTAACTAATCGATGACTCCTTTCGAATAACTAAATTTGATTAACTCCTTTCAACTCGATTCAAATAACTAATATTTGATAACTCCTTTTAACTCGATTCGAATAACTAATATTCGATAACTCCTTTTAACTCGATTCGAATAACTAATATTCGATAACTCCTTTCAATTAAACTAACATTTGTTATAACGTTCGATTAACTCCTTGTATTCCATTCTTAATTTCCCCTTTTCTTACGCTTATAAAGTTGGGCTGAATTGTGTCGAGCCCAACATTTGTTATAACGTTGCGAACGTATAAACGAGGGTAATAACGTTGGGTGTAAAACATGAAAATATATGTTGGCATGTTTGGCACATGCCAATGACAATGACATTTAAGCGGTATAAATTGTTATGCCCAAGAATAAAAGATATGATATTTACATATATAATAATAAAATATGTAAATTTAGAAAACACGATATGCTTAACCCGAGGTTGGATTGAGTTGTGATGTAAACCTGCTCGGAATCGCCCGGCTGTCCAGTAGTCACAACAATACCTATCCAATGTGGGTGGTTAAGCATTGAGCCCAATAAAGACCCGAGGTTAGACTGAGCTACGGTATAAACCTGCCCGGAACCGACCGACATATCCAGTAACCATAGCAATACCTGTCTAATGTGAGTGGTCTGGTGCTCCTAAGAGGCTAAGGACAGGTGGTAGGATTAAGTCAACTATAACACTTAACCAAATTCAACATGTTAACAAGAATTGATGGGTGGGGGTTAGGTAAATACAGACACTTAACCACTTAACATGTTTGACTAGAAAATCCTGGTAACGAGGGACCCGTTTCAGTAGTAACCCAATTTAGGTATCAACGGTACCCTGAAACCAGGCAGGGTGGGACACGATTACTGGGCTGATTGTAAGAGGTCAAACGACGGCGGTGGGTGCACAATGCAGGTCTAACGTAGTGCAGGCGTGCAAACACTTCGGAGCAGACAATCAGGGCACTGGGGACACCAGTAGTATAACCTATGCCTTCTAGAATTTGTGTCGGGGCCACCACCATGGGTCTTGATACACCCCATGGTGGGACCAGCATAGGTATCTACAATTCTTGGGGGCCGTATGACACATGTTAACGCGAGTAGGAGTTGATCTTTAAATAAAGTTGGGGATCACTTCACCCTCACCATGGGGTGCCAGTTAGAGTAAACTCTAATAGATGCAGAGATATAGTATGAGTGCGATAGTACATTCGACACTCCCTTAGCTTGTGACACCATCCTATTTTCAGTATATATCTATCATGCCCTTTTCTTATTCACATACTGAAGAGTTACTAGATTTACCCAGGCTTTATGTCTGAACCTATTTTCTTTTCGTCTTCTTTCTTTAGTCCCCCCCCCCCCAAGGTCCACAGGGAGGAAACAGCTCCGCTCAGTTAGGCTCTGTTCAAGCTCCAAGAACGTAGATGTATGATTTGGGTCTCTTTTGCTCGGACTATGGCTTTAGATATCACTATGGGGATTTTTGTCACTTTATTTATGTTTTATGCTTCTTTAATAATCAAGACAGTTATGATGTTGTAATGATGGAAGTATTTTAAGACAATTATGGAATGTTTTGTTTTGGAACACGTATTGATAAATAAAAGTCTGTTGGTTTCCGCCGTTTAAAATATGTGTATTTATATCTGTCTTGAGTTTATCTGTGGCTTTTACTTATAAACCTCCACCAAAATTAAGGCATTCCCTTTGTGAGTGACCTTAACGGAGGTGGGGTGTTTCACTTGGTATCAGAGCATAGGTTTACCAGACAAGATAAAAGTTTTTGAAATTGTTTTCAAAAGAAAGTTTAAAGAAGCATTTTTTCCAAGAAAAAGTGTTATATTTATATAAGAAAAAATCCCCCAAAGCCATGTGCCCTATCTATCTCTCTCTATCCTTTGTTTTGAATTTTCCCCTTTCTGTTTCAGCATGTCTGGAGACCTAAACCTCCCGGAAGGAGTGCCGATTCTCGGCTGGTTTAGGAGGTACTTAGAAGCAAGGGCCAATGGCAAGGGCCCAGCAGACATCCCTCCTCCAGTGGCCACGGTTCCTCCTCCTCCACTTCCTCGTGGAAATGCCTTCGCAAAAACATGTAGAGACTTCAAGGCAATGGGTGGAAAAGATTTTTATGGGACAAAATCCTTTGTAGGGGCAAGAAACTGGCTAAAGGAGACCGAGGATCTGTTTATCATCTTTGGAGTGGATGACAGGCAAAAGATACAACTTGCAGTATGGTTGCTTAAGGATGAGGCTTCCTATTGGTGGGAAGTTACCAATGCTCAGTGGGCGGTGGATACGTGGGAGGATTTCAGGACGAGGTTTGAGATGAAATTCCTCTCCCAAGCAGAAAGGAGCCTGCAAATGGAAAAGTTCCTAACTCTGAAACAGGGAAGCATGACGATCAGGGAATATGTTAATCAGTTTAATCAACTGGCCAAATTTGGGTTAGACTTAGTAAACACCCAACACAAGAAAGCACTTCGCTTCGTCAAGGGTTTGAATGAGCCTCTACACAGCCTTGCCATGACCCATGTATCCACATGAGCGACTTATGAAAGCTTGGTGGACATGGCGTTGCTACACGAGGAAGATCACGGTAAGAAAGAAGTTAAGGTGGAAGAGAAGAAAGAGGGTCTACAAGCAAAGAAAACAGACTTCAAGAAAGGAGGAAAGAACAATAAGCCCCGTGAGAAGAGAAGGTGCAATTTCTATGGCATTGTGGGCCATATATCAAAAGACTGCTGGAAAAGAAAGGCATAGATGGGTGGTTGCTTCCATTATGGAGAGACTGGGCACCAAGCTAAGGACTGCCAAAGAAGAAAGGGCAGGGATAGAAAGATGGATCCACTTCAGGGGGCCAGGTTCATGCGCTAGTGGCACCTCAGCAAGAAAGAGGTAGTAATATTTCTGTAGAAAGTGTAGTCTATCTTTATGATCATCCAGTTCGTACACTTTTTGACTCTGGCGCATCGCACTCTTTTATTTCATCTGCCTTAGTAGAATCTCTGCATCTAGTCACTAGTATGGTAGAAGATCCCTTAGTAGTTTCAAATCCAATTGGAGGCTCTGCTTACTTATCAATGGTTTGTTTAGGTTTGAAAATCTCTATTCTCAGCGTTGAGTTTAGTTGTGATGCCTTTGTCTTAGGCTTCTCAGGATATGGTTTGATCTTAGGCATGAACTGGTTATCCAGTAATAGTGCCATCCTTGATTGTGAGAAAAGAGTAGTTAGGCTCTTGACTCGGCTTGGTAACACTCTATAAATTTCTTGTAATCCCTTGAATGCTGTTATGCTAAGTTATCTAGAGTCGCTTGATGCTTCTGATGAGAATTTGCAATCAGTGAGAGTAGTCCGGAAATATTCGGATATCTTTGAGGAGGTGAAAGGCTTACCTCTGAGGCGGGAAATAGACTTCCGCATATATCTTGTGGATAACGCAAATCTTGTAGCTTTACCCGTCAGACACATGACTCCAAGGGAGAGAAAGGAGCTCAGTAAGCAGGTTAAAGAACTTCTCAAAAAAGGGTTCATTAGACGGAGCATTTCGGAATGGGGTGCTCCAATGGTGTTCGCAACCAAAGCGGACGGTTCGCTTCGCCTTTGCGTCGACTATAGGGAGTTAAAAAAATTGACCAAGAAAAATAGGCACCCTCTTCCCCGAATCGGCGATTTGTTTGATCAGCTTGTAGGTGCAACGGTCTTCTCCCAACTTGATCTGGCAACTGGGTTCCATCAGCTAAGAGTAGCTGAAGTTAGTATTGATAAAACGACGTTCAGAACCCCAGACGGTTTCTTCGAGTGGCTTGTTATGCCTTTCGGCTTGACAAATGCACCCGCTTATTTCGTAAACCTAATGAGCAGGGTGTTCAGAGAATTCCTCAACAAATTTGTGGTTGTCTTCGTAGATGATATCTTAATCTTCTCAAAGAATGAGGAAGAGCATGCCCAGCATTTGAAAGAAATCATGGAAACTCTTCGTTCACATCAGTTAAAAGCCAAATTCTCCAAGTGTCACTTCCAGAGAAAAGAGGTAAGGTTTCTGGGGCATATAGTGTCCAAAGAAGGGTTGGCTGTGGACCCCGCAAAAGTGATGGCAGTGCAAGTTTGGAAGACACCAAGAAATGCAACCGAAGTTCGAAGCTTTCTTGGGATAGCCGGTTTTTACCGAAAGTTTATTAGATATTTTGCGAAAATCTCAGCCCCACTCACAAGGCTAACAAAGAAGAATCTGGCGTTCACTTGGGATTTGGATTGAGAGTTTGCTTTCCGAAGATTAAAAAGGGCTCTCACGACAGCCCCAGTTCTGACTTTGCCAGATGGAAGCAAAATGTTCACGGTATACACGGATGCATGTGGAACAGGACAAGGCGCTGTTCTAATGCAAGAAGGAAGGGTAGTAGCTTATGGTGGAAGACAATTAAAAGTTCATGAAAAGAACTACCCAACCCATGATCTTGAGTTAGCCGCCATCGTCTTTGCGCTTAAGTCTTGGCGCCATTATCTCCTAGGTGAGAAGTTTGAATTATACACTGACCATAAATCGTTGAAATATCTCTTCTCGTAGAAGGACCTTAACTTGAGGCAACAAATATGGATGGAGTTTCTTGCCTCGTATGACTTTGAAATTTACTATACTCCCGGCAAAGGCAACGTAGTAGCAGACGCGTTGAGTGGAAAGAAATTGACCTTAAGTCCGCTCTTTGTGGAAAGGAAAAGTTTGAAGTATATAGCCAGTTTTAACTTTAGGCCCTCCTCAGATTTTGTACCGGGTTTGCTAGCATCTCTCGAAGTACGCCCTACTCTCTTGGACTCAATAGGGGCTTCACAACGTGAAGACCCTCAGCTTGTCGATGTGATTGATAAACTTATTAGGGGTGAGACTTCTAGTCACCTCAGTAGGTACGCCATCGATGATAAGGGTTGGCTGAGGCGAGATGGAAGATTATGCGTCCCACAAGCAAGGGAATTGACAAAGAAGGTTCTCGAAGAAGCACATCATTCCAAGATTACCGTACACCCTGGCGGCGATAAGATGTACAAGGATATAAAAAGGACTTTCTTTTGGAACGGCATGAAACAGGACGTGGCAGATTTTGTCTCTAAGTGCATGACCTGCCAACGGGTCAAGGCGGAACAAAAGAAGGTTGGAGGACTACTTCATCCTTTAGAGGTCCCATAGTGGAAGTGGGATAGCATTTCACTGGACTTCATTGATGGACTACCTAGGTTGAGAAGAGGCAACACTAACATTTGGTTAATAGTGAATATACTTACTAAGAGCGCCCACTTCATACCTATCAAGAGTAGAAGGACTGCCGCATCTCTAGCATCTCTTTATCTCAAGGAAATAGTTCGACTCCATGGGATACCCTCCAGCATTGTTAGTGACCGAGACCCTATCTTCACAAGCGAGTTTTGGCGGAGTCTGCAAGAAGCTGTAGGCTCACACTTATGTTTGAGCACGGCCTATCACCCCCAAACCAATGGCCAGACGGAAAGGGTGAATAGAGTTTTAAAGGATCTTTTAAGACTTTGCGTTCTTGACTTTGGAGGGACTTTGGAGGATCACCTTCCTTTAGTGGAATTTGCCTATAACAACAGCTACCAAGCTACCATCGGTATGGCACCCTTCGAAGCCCTGTATGGAAGACCGTGCAAATCACCAACTTGTTGGTACAAGTCTAAATATAAGCTTATACTTGGACCAGATATGATTCGAGAGACTTCAGAGAAAGTGGACTTGATACCTAGGAGAATGAAGACTGCCCAAGACAGACAGAAATCCTACGCTGACAAAAGAAGGACCGACCTTGAGTTTGAGGTTGGGGACAGGGTTTTCCTTAACGTATCACCTTTAAGGAACGTCGTTCGTTTTGGATCCGCAGGAAAGCTAGCATCAAGATTTGTAGGACCATTTCCTATCATCGAGAAGGTTGAAAAAATGGCCCATAGATTAGAACTACCCGAGAGATTGGCCGGAGTTCATAATGTCTTTCATGTTTCTCACCTCCGGAAGTGTTTGCATGAGTCGGCGGAAGTGGTGGAACCTAGCATTCTAGAAGAAGCCGAAGTGGAACGTAAAGCAACCGTGAGGAGAGTTCCGACCCGCATCTTAGGAACGGAAGTGAAAAAGCTACGCAACCGCGAAGTCAAACTCGTTAAAGTTCAGTGGAGTGACGCCGAGGAAGACGTGACTTGGGAAACTGAGGACAGAATACGCGCTGCCCACCCTCTTCTTTTTGAGGGTACATCTTTGATCTCTCTTTTTCCTTAAGTTATGCTTTATCTATTTTTTAGGTATATCTCCTCTGTCCTTTTCCTAACTCCTTAGGTAGAAAACAAATGGATGCAAACATGTATTTGAAAACATGTTATGGATGATGACTACAAATGGTTGCTAGTGGTTGCTCGTGGATGCATATACACACACACCCTAGGTTATAGATCGGCTCAGTCACTTCATATTGCATATGCATATATGTATTCTCATTGGTATATGGTTGAAACTTGATATTCTGTCATATAGTCGTTGCATTTGTATGAATGGTTGTGCACTCATGTAGAATTATGAGTAGGAAAAATTTGCATACATAATGAATTCATGACACTTACATGATTCGCATTAAGGATGTCAACTGAATCAGTAGACCGCCTGATTTCTGCATTAGATAAGGACATGTACACACACTATGCATATGATCATGAAGCATTAGAAGTCTTTTAAGGACAGTTGATGCCTGTGTTTGTTGGTTGAGTAGATGGACTGTTGGATGGTAGGATATACATTCTTCCTAACTTGAAGATTTCGGGGACAAAATCCTTTGGGGGGGGGGGGAGGGGAGAATGTAACACCCCGTGAATTCTATAACGCTAAGCTTCACAAATTAAAGTATAATTAATTCTAATGAAAGAATTAAGGGAAACAGGTTACGCCATTGCGTTCGTCTCAAAATTCTGCTTGAGAAAGAGTCCGAGTTTGCGCGAATCGGACTCCGTATGAAGGAGTTATGGCCTTCGGAAGTTTCAGAGTCAAATTTAAATTCAAACAGCTTAGTTTTAAATTCAAAATTCGAAATTCAGGTTCAAACTGGATTGGGCGGGAAAATTCCTGCCCAGAGACCAGGTCGACCATAGGGTCGACCATGGTGTCGACCTGGTCACCCTAGGTCGACCACAGTGTCGACCTGGTCCCCCCAGGTCGAACATAGTGTCGACCTGGGTGTCGACCTGGCTGGCCAGGTCTGGCTCTGGCTCGAATTTCTGAGGCCCTATGTGTCACTAGGGCTGACGTGTTACCTCTTAATTGGCTCTCTGAATTTTGAATGGCCTAGATTCCTCATATCTTCATCCGACGGCTCAAAACAACTTAAAAATCTATAAATACACCCCAACTCTCAACTGAAAATTCACACAAAAATATGAGAAAGGAGTCGTCATGCTGCTAGGGAGGAATTGAACATAGCCGTCAAGAGAAAAGCCTAGAGATGAATCAAACTAAGAAGAAGATTTAAAGTTTAAATCAAAAGTTATCAACGCAACGTTAGTCTACCCAAAGGAGCGCACCTCAATTTCAGAATTCAGAATTCAAGATTGAGCATTCGTTGTAAGTATAGTAACCTTTTAGAATATGAATAAGAATTGCGATGTGATTCGATGTGAATGAAAATAGAATTGTGTTATTGTATTGTATAAAATTCTATGTATTTTGATGATTATATCATGACTTGTGTATTGACGTTTGTGGCATAAATTGATTGATGCAAGCCTATTGAACAATGGTATATGAAAACAATGACACTTGCAAGTTTGTGGCAAAAGAATAGAACTGATCCCTTTATGTATATGTCGATGGCATGGACTATGTATATTCCCTTAGTTTAAATTATAATTTATGTAAACATGATTTAGAATTGAAACCTTTTATGCCTACATGACCCAAAACCTATGATATAATTTTCATGTCTATTTGCAAGAATAATTGGATCTATGTTAAGTATCGTTTGGGTTTCAAAAACTATGCAAGTTCATGTTGAAATAGGCTATGTGATTAAATGTTATAATTGGACCTTTTAGTGAATATACATCATGCTAGTTATGTGTTTGACATTATGCCAAGTTAAACATATTTAAACACAAGTTGTAAACTATGTCATTTCATATGTCACCTACTTAGTTGTACTTTGATTTGAATGCAAGTTCACATGACCCATCATTTATGTTAGTATCGCTAAACTGCAAGTTCATGCGCTACACACCCTTATATGTTGCAAAATATTACATGTTCTTAATTTCCCCTTTTCTTACGCTTATAAAGTTGGGCTGAACTGTGTCGAGCCCAACATTTGTTATAACGTTGCGAACGTATAAACTGGGGTAATAACGTTGGGTGTAAAACATGAAAATATATGTTGGCATGTTTGGCACATGCCAGTGACAATGACATTTAAGCGGTATAAATTGTTATGCCCAAGAATAAAAGATATGACATTTACATATATAATAGTAAAATATGTAAATTTAGAAAACACGATATGCTTAACCCGAGGTTGGATTGAGTTGTGATGTAAACCTGCCCGGAACCGCCCGGCTGTCCAGTAGTCACAACAATACCTATCCAATGTGGGTGGTTAAGCATTGAGCCCAATAAATACCCGAGGTTAGACTGAGCTACGGTATAAACCTGCCCGGAACCGACCGACATATCCAGTAACCATAGCAATACCTGTCTAATGTGAGTGGTCTGGTGCTCCTAAGAGGCTAAGGACAGGTGGTAGGATTAAGTCAACTATAACACTTAACCAAATTCAACATGTTAACAAGAATTGATGGGTAGGGGTTAGGTAAATACAGACACTTAACCACTTAATATGTTTGACTAGAAAATCCTGGTAACGAGGGACCCGTTTCAGCAGTAACCCAATTTAGGTATCAACGGTACCCTGAAACTAGGTAGGGTGGGGCACGATTACTGGGCTCATTGTAAGCGGTCAAACGACGGCGGTGGGTGCATAGTGCAGGTCTAACGGAGTGCGGGCATGCGCACACTTCGGAGCATACAACCAGGGCACTGGGGACACCAGTAGTATAACCTATGCCTTCTAGAATTTGTGTCGGGGCCACCACCATGGGTCTTGATACACCCCATGGTGGGACCAGCATAGGTATCTACAATTCTTGGGGGCCGTATGACACATGTTAACGTGAGTAGGAGCCGATCTTTAAATAAAGTTGGGGGTCCCTTCACCCTCACCATGGGGTGCCAGTTAGAGTAAATTCTAATAGATGCAGAGATATAGTATGGGTGCGATAGTACATTCGACACTCCCTTAGCTTGTGACACCATCCTTTTTCAGTATATATCTATCATGCCCTTTCCTTATTCACATACTGAAGAGTTACTAGATTTACTCAGACTTTATGTCTGACCCTATTTTCTTTTCGTCTTCTTTCTTTCGTTCGCCCCCCAAGGTCCACAGGGAGGAAACAGCTCCGCTCAGTCAGGCTCTGTTCAAGCTCCAAGAACGTAGATGTATGATTTGGGTCTCTTTTGCTCGGACTATGGCTTTGGATATCACTATGGGGATTTTTGTCACTTTATTTATGTTTTATGCTTCTTTACTAATCAAGACAGTTATGATGCTGTAATAATGGAAGTATTTTGAGACAATTATGGAATGTTTTGTTTTGGAACACGTATTGATGAATAAAAGTCTGTTGGTTCCCGCTGTTTAAAATATGTGTATTTATATCTGTCTTGAGTTTATCTGTGGCTTTTACTTATAAACCTCCACCAAAATTAAGGCATTCCCTTTGTGAGTGACCTTAACGGAGGTGGGGTGTTTCAGTTGCTGCGCCCAAAATCCCAGTTGCAAAGTAAACATCACACCAAGCAAAATCAGTACCAGTGTGAAGTTCATGTGTTGGGGAGTTCGAAGAATTTAACTTTGTGATTTAGTTTAAATGAGAATATTTTTGGGTTTAATCTCGTATGTGGCAACTCGGAGAGGGATTGACCAGAAATGATCGTGAAAATGGGGTTAGGGGCTGAGATTGTGAATTTATAGTGTCCATTTATAATAAAATATTATTAGTGAAACTTCGCAGTGAAGTAGTTGATTAAAACCTCTACAAACGATTCCCGTTCACTGATAAAAAGGCTAATCCTAGTATAAAAAGATATTCCAGACCCAATGGGACAAGTTTCGTCGAAATCCGAGGTCGTTTGAAAAAATTTCGTTTATAAAACCAGAAATAAGCACACGTTTAAATTTTCTACGATCCCTAGATAAATCAAATCAACTTGAAAGTTTGAAATCCTAAAATAAAGTTGATACGAACCCAACGACACCAGTTTCGTCGCATCCTGAGACGGTTTCCCCGGTAGGCTATTTTTACTGCATACCGCAATACCCTTTTTAACACTAATTTATCCGTTCTCTAAAAATAACAAACTATATACCTATCCTGACTCTAATCGATGATACGAACTCAACGGGACTGATTTCGTGGCCTAATTCGATCGTCTGCTCAAGTTATACTCAAATATCCATTTATTAAATTAAATAAATTTAATTGCGCTCTATAAAAATTGAATGGGCGTTTACGGCTACCGTGGTCACATACGACACTGGTTTTCCATGCCATTCACCACCGTAGAATAATTTAACGTTATGGTTCCAATGAAACTGATTTCGTCAAAATTCAAGTTCGTTTGGAAAATGGCCCTTTTAAAGGCCGATATTTTAATAACGATTTCCACAGCGATTATTTCGAAATTTGATTTGGCCATAACTTACAATTTATAATACGAAATCTGGATTTTTCTCTTTCATATAAAAATTATCATCAACACGCTTCCAGCGTTTCTTGTTTCACAGAAATCCGACTTATATCGGATCCTGTATATTCAGTTGAAGTTCAAAACTCGAATTTACGAACTGCACGCCATTTTCAAGCTCGATTTATAATTATATAAATATATAACGTTCGAACTTCGTTTAAATGACGAATTCAATATTAAATTCCATCGATATTCCAACTAAAATATTTAAAACAAATTTGAATATTCAAATTCAAATGGTCGAAAAACACGGGACGTTACATTCTTCCCCCCTTAAAATAATTTTGTCCTCGAAATTGCTAAGGTAAGAAAAGACGTTACAAACTCACTAACTTTCAAATCCTATTTATTTTAAATTAGAAACCAATTTCAATACCATATATAAATATTTCCAAAAGTATTGAAAATTTTCTAACACCTTAAATTTCCAAAAAAAATTCGCCAGCACCTCCTCTGTACAGCTCAATCGGTATAACTACAACTCGCCTTTCTAGGCCTTCTCCAATCTAAAAGAAAATAAAACAGCCAAACGGCTTGCCAAATAGGCTCATAAATCACCCATATAAAATAAACATGTACCTTTTGTCGGGCATATTCGTATATCATTTCCATCAGCTACACTGTCAGCATATACAAATGTATTCCCAAACAAAACTCCACTTTTATCCCTGAAACCAAATCCTTCACGCGTCCAAGCTAAATCCCATCCTTAACTCAATTTCCATCCATTCTCAATTCCAACTCTTAACTTACCAGTCCAACACCATTTTAGATTCCTATCTCACAATTCAAAATCTGATTCTACTTGATATATTATCTCCCGATTCAATTTCCAGTTAACTGGTTTCAATTCAATTCGTATTTGCTTTCACAAATTTCTATTAAATTTTGTTTTTGTTTCAAACAATTTCCTTGGGAGTTCTTAAACAGTTCAGCTCTTTCAAAAATCAAATATTCCTTTTCAGGATTTAAAACAACTTGTTTTTCCTCAAAACAATTCAAAACAAGATCTTTGGTAGTAATCCATCACTAAGAACTCGGAAATAAACACTGATGATGTGGCCAGCATCCTCAGAGTTATTTCCCAGCTATCGAAGTGAGTTCAATACTATATAACTTTTCAAAACGGTATTTAAACATTTTCATTTTGAAATCTATTTCAAAATACCAAACACGATGCTCGTAAAACAAACTAAAATCTCCCAGGATTTTAAAATTTTCATATATTCAATCCAAGTTCATTCGCAAACACCTTTCCCACTTTTGGGGATTTTAATTCCAATTCTGATTATAATCTCACATTTAATAAATTTGCTTTTATATTATACGAATTCTAATTGGTTATTTATATAACCATTTCAATTGTAATCAACACATCCAATATACTATAATACTTCAAATATTAATCATTCTTTTATATTAAAATATAATTTGGGTAAAATTATTTCATTTACCCTCTTTCAAAACATACTGCGTCGGTTTATCAAACTTGAGTGTTTAGAAACCCCTATCGATACAGTGGATCAAAATGATTGACCAAAACTCATAAACAACTCAAACAAATAAATCTCCACAATATAAAACATTTTTTATAAAATCTACAAATACGTTCACTCATATATACACATTCAAACCCAATCTAGGGTATTACTAACCCCATCTCTACTGAGTCACGCCACAGAGCCAAGGTAATCACTTAACGCTTCAGCTCTGATACCACTGTAACGACCCAGTAGGTTTCGGCCCCGAACATCGACATAAATACCTTTACCGTAACTCATGTCGATCCTCCAAGCACCGAACACACTGGATAGTTATTAGAAAGAAATTAGAGGGTGAGATAAGAAAGAAAGAAATATTAGAATAGAAGAAGAAGAAACAACACAACACAGAGTCTCACATCACAGCGGAACAAATATATAATACAGAAATAAATCTTTATTGAGAGCTTTTAAAAATACTTACAATATCAGAGTACAACACATAACAGGACAGTTATAGTAACCTGTTCCTATATACAACACACAACGGAATAGTAGCTATAATATATCATACGTCCAAACACCTCCAGCTCATCTCTGGACTTCACAGTATTCGATAACCTGAACCTGTACATCCCAGGCTAACCCGAGCATTTACAAAACACCGGGTCAGTCTGGTGAACCAGAGTGAGATAAAATCGCACAATATTAAGGATAAATCATCAAATCATGATTTTAAAGTTCAAAACCTTTTCAAAAGAAAAGGATAATCGTAAGACCAAATCCACACATAAACACGGACGGCTTTTACCTTACGATAACCCAAAACAGTTTTGAAACCAATATCTCTTCTGATATTATCATAATGTTTAAATACAAATAGAAATCTAGTAGAACGCTTGCATCTCACGCTCTACATATATAGTATATAAACAAAAACGCGGGCACTTATTGGAGATTGGATTCCGACTATGACAAGGTATGAGACCACCTGCCGATAGTGTATCTCCAGAGGAAAATACACTGGGTTCAACAAGAACATCTTGCAACCCGGCCCTCACATGACTGACCACTCATTTTGCTTGAGTGTATCGAATGTATATCACCGACAGTTGGGATCAGCAACCGTCTCCCGACAAGGGACAACATCAAAACATAGATTTTAGAAGCAAATAGGATTTTCTCTAGATAGTTGATTATACACCCTAATGGGAGCGACCCATATAGCCATGCTGCCTGCCCGATTTATGTCATTTCCCGGTTGATGAGGCTTGAGGTCATAGTTTATTTTTGAAACATCTAATCACCATTCACTTTGAATGCCACATAGTCAGATCTGCCAGGTATCACTAATTGACAACCCCAAATATACTCTAGCTGGAAGCTAAGAGAACGACAATTCTCCGCCAACAACTATAGCACGTTTGAAGAAATCAACGTATATGACCCTTTGGAAATACTCTATCAGACACTCATCCATACAAGTCATCCAGGAACAGGATGAACCGAAGGCACTCTCCTACCGCATCCAATATAGGAATCACCCCATTGATCAGTAGCGAGAAATCCTTGCAACCGTAGATTCCAACCACAACAGAATCACAGCTTATCTCTACTTGCTAGGTAGAGAATATTAGTGGTTCTTCCGTTTATGAAAATCCACGGTCTTCGATGCTCCAACTCGATCATCTTTTGATATATTCACGTATTTGTTTGTCAGAATGGTTTTCGAATATAAATTTGATCCCGGTCTTCCCGTACCAACAATCGTATTGGACATGTTTGATAGTCGGTGATTTAACTATCAAAATAAACAGAGTTTCAATCATGACACTCCAATGAGTTCACTGGTTCAGTATTCAGCATCACTTGGCCTTTTATTTAAAATAAATTAGTTCACTTCTGCTTAATTAAAACTTATAACCCTTTAATATTTAGAAATACGATAATTGAATTCTTAATTAATATACCAATATTCTCAACACCATTTCTTTATAATACTTGGTAAAATAACCATATTCAATTTACACTTAATCCTCCTTTCAAAGACATTTCAACATCATTTCTTATTATTTAAAACATGGAAAATCCATTCAACTCATTTTCTTCTTTAAATAGCGTTACGCAATACCTTGTATTCCATTCTCGAAACCATACTAACATTGATTAGTATAGAATAAAAATAACTTTACATTTTCTTTACCTCGATCTCTCATTATATATATATATATTCCAATTCCCACCAACGTTACATTATTTCACTAATGGAAATAATGAACCATCACTAACCTCTTTTACGATTACCCACTAATATCATCTTCAGATAATCCTGATGTCGTTCAAGTTGGGGTATTTTAATTACCTCTAAGACCTTGATCAACAATGTTCATATCCTTAGATAAATTTGTAATCAAAACCCAATATTCCATTCTATTCTCAAAACAAATTCCCATTTTTACTCAGGTTTGGTTATACCACCCATGACCTAGTTCTTTAACCCGATTTTACTTTTACCAATCTCCTTCCAAATCTATTTAACCATTTCCCATTTTTGAAATCTTATTTCAAATCTCCCCTTGTTACTTGATCTCACTTTCAAATAACGTTAATTCAACATTAACGCTTTACACTTTGAAAACTCATTTATATACTTTGGTTTATCTTAAACCCTTTTCGTAAACTCCTTTCTATTAATTCAAATAATTAACTAACGTTTATTTCAAGCTATTATATTCACTTAAAATTCCTTTATGACTTCCTTATAAAGATTCGGGTTTTGAATACAAAACCCGTTCATAAATTCCTATCACCACTCCACGCTATTTCGCTTCAACTTTGATTATCTTTTAAATAAATTTCCATTTAAAAAGGTACTTTCCTAAATTATTATTATTTAAAATAATAATTTACTTTAACCATTAACTACTTCAGTAGTTAGTTTCTTTATTACTAAAATAAATAGTAAATCACCTTTTTAAAACTCATTAAAACTAAACAATATTCATTTGACTATTTTAAATCAAAACACATTAATTTGATAATAAATTCCAATTCAAAATTGTCGATTTGATTAATTAAAAACTCGATTCCAATTAATTCTCACTTTTAATTAATTAAAAATATAATTAATTTAAATAACCCCATTAATTGTTTTCTTTACAAAACCATTATCAAAGTTTAACAATTCGATTCATTTATTGCTCTCATACTTGTAAATCTGATTAACATCAGTATTTTACTTTATAAAATAAATTATTAACAAAATGAAGTCTTAAATAAATAAAATATTTATTTCTCTTTAATAACTTTTATTCAAAATAATACCTTTCAAAATCTATCTCCTGTTATAAAAATATTTTTATATCCCTATTTCTATTGACTCACCTGACGGTGAATCAATATTTATAAAACGATCGATTTTATAGGCCATATGCTGCCAAATACCCAACCAACATCACCCATTGGTTTAAATTAATAGTTGTTGAACATTCAAAAATCAACCATCAAATCAATCACCCCAAACAGATCAGTTCATATGAAATAAATAATATATTTTAGGGATCTGGTTGGGTCCCTCCAACCTGTTCGTCTCTGTATTCAAATGGTTATCACCAATCAGGTCAATCAATTCAATTTAACTGTTAATTTCTATAACAGCAAATAACGACGATATAATATCAGTCAATCAATAAAACAAATCAGACAATTCAAACAGTTGAACACGTTTATAAATAAACGTGACCAATAAGGTAAATTACCTCTATTGGATCCAATCGTTAAAAATAATGATTTGGTATTTCACTGAAATTAAACACGGTTTAATTTCATCGGTTAAATCAACAAACAAACGTATAACTAACAAAGAGACAACCATCAGCAAGTAGAGCACAAAAAATAAAAACCCAATTTATATAAAATATAAATGGGAAAACTGAGTGAGTTTAACTCACCTTGGGTTTTTCCATCAATCGTCAAAATGGTAGCCTCTAGCTGCGTTCCATTCCGTCCGTTCGAATTCCGAATGTAACGCTCTCGTCGCTACGGTTTTGATGTTCCTTGTTTCATCCAATCACGTTGCTGTATGGCAACGGTGTAAATTTTTAATATGTTATCCACTTATTTAAAATATATAACAGTAGGCGATTTATAACTTATTATCTTAAATTACGTTAAAGTAGGTACCAACATGAATAGTAAGTATTTATTTAAAAAGTTAGACCAGTCTACATAATTATATCGATAATTATAACATAAATCTATTTTATCATTAGGCAAATGTTCATCAATATTTATTTTTAACATTACAATGGGCAATGTTATAATCCCACTAAATGATGAACTTTATAGTTCTCATAATATAAATACTACAATGACGTTAAAATTTAATCTACCGGATAAATTAATATTACTTCTAGATAAGGCGTTATATAAAGCACTGATTATATACTAGTTAGTCACGAAACATTAGATTAGGCACAAAAGGTATACTGTTCATATCCTCATCATTTTACCTTATTCAATACTATGTAAATGCGGACCATCCCCTTCCTTAAACAAATCCGTGTCCATGCTTCCTCCTCCATACACAATATCCGCATTAAAGAAAACATACCCAGTTTCCCCTTTGACCAGAACAGTCCCCACCGTTTTAGTGTAGCTTCCCTCCTCCATTGTATTTGCAGTTGTGCCCATGTTTTACTTATTTCGGTTATGATTTTTTTTTTAAACTTACGAAGGCATCAGCAACCAAAATGAATCACGGTCCTTGATTTCCTTCTGAGACAAAACTTCCAACCCCATTTATATTGCTTCGCCACCTCCATATGTTCCTTCACGCACCACAAAACCACCTCACAAATTCAAAGGGGTTCGAACCCTAGTTGTTGCGCCCAAAATCCCAGTTGCAAAGTAAACATCGCACCAAGAAAAATCAGTACCAGTATGAAGTTCATGTGTTAGGGAGTTCGAAGAATTTAACTTTGTGATTTAGTTTAGATGAGAATATTTTTGGGTTTAATCTCGTATGTGGCGGCTCAGAGAGGGATTGACCAGAAATGATTGTGAAAATAGGGTTAGGGGCTGAGATTGTGAATTTATAGTGTCCATTTATAATAAAATATTATTAGTGAAACTTCGCGGTGAAGTAGTTGATAAAAACCTCTACAAACAATTCCCGTTTACTGATAAAAAGGCTAATCCTAGTATATAAAGATATTCCGGACCCAATGGGACAAGTTTCATTGAAATCCGAGGTCGTTTAAAAAAATTTCCTTTATAAAACCAGAAATAAACACACGTTTAAATTTTCTACGATCCCTAGATAAATCAAATCAACTTGAAACTTTGAAATCCTAAAATAATTTGTTGATACGAACCCAAAGGCACCAGTTTCGTCGCATTCTGAGACTGTTTCCCTGATAGGCTATTTTTACCGCGTACCGCAATATCCTTTTTAACACCAATTTATCCGTTCTCTAAAAATAACAAACTATATACCTATCCTGACTCTAATCGACGATACAAACTGAACGGCACTAGTTTCGTGGCCTAATTCGATCGTCTGCTCAAGTTATACTCAAATATCCATTTATTAAATCAAATAAATTTAATTATGCTCTATAGAAACTGAATGAGCGTTTGTGGCTACCGTGGTCACATACGACACTGGTTTTCCACGCCATTCACCACCGTACAATAATTTAACGTTACAGTCCCAATGAAACTGATTTCGTCAAAATCTGAGATCATTTGCAAGATGGCTATTTTAAAGCCTGATATTTTAATAACGATTTCCACAATGATTATTTCGAAATTTGATTTGGCTATAACTTACTATCTATAACACGAAATCTGGATTTTTCTCTTTCGTATAAAAATTATCATCAACACGCTTCCAGCATTTCTTGTTTCACAGAAATCCGACTTATATCGGATCCTGTATATTCAGTTGAAGTTCAAAACTCGAATTTACGAACTGCACGCCATTTTCAAGCTCGATTTATAATTATATAAATATATAACGTTCGAACTTCGTTTAAATAACGAATTCAATATTAAATTCCATCGATATTCCAACTAAAATATTTAAAACAAATTTAAATATTTAGATTCAAATGGTCGAAAAACACGGGTAGTTACAGGTTAAGTGTTCTAATTTTACATAACCTCACCCACTTGCCTAGTTAACATGTTATTACGGTTAAGTATTCCCCTAGTTACTTAACCTCACCATTTCTAGCTTGATTTATTCATGAGCCTTAATTAATTAATTAATTAAAGCACCAACCACTCACATTAGACAGATATTGTTGTGGTTAATGGATGTGTCGGTCGGTTCCGGGCAGTTTTACACTATAACTCAGTCTAACCTCGGGTCTTTCTAGGCTTGATGCACTAATCATCCACATTAGACTAGTATTGTTGTGGTCACTTGATGTGCCGGTCGGTTCCGGGCAGTTTTACACCACAACTCAGTCTAACCTCGGGTTAGGCATATTCGTCTTTTACTAAATTTACATATTTACTATTTATGTAAATTTCCCCGTAAACCAATTTAGCCTAGATCATATTCAACTGTCATGCAAATTAAAATACATATATTCTGTGCCAAAACTTGATTTACCTATAAATCAGCCCAACATGCAGTTTATACCATTTTTAGATTTAATATTCCCCTTTTACAACTCGTGCCCAATCTAGATTAGTATTCCAATTTACTATTCATGTCAAAACTAGATTTAATATTCTAGTTTACCGTTTATGTCCAAAACTTGGTTTACACGCTAATTACACACATTGCAGCCAATTAAATTTATCAATTTATGCCCAAGTCTAATATGCATGTAAATCATTCACTGTTATAGCAAATTTAGATTATGCCAATATATTTATTATTCCAAACTAACTTAATTAAGCTACGCCCAAATTCCCACGCCGTAATCGTATGTATAACATGATTTCACAAGTTTCTAAGTACTCATGAAATGATACTAATAGTATCAAAGCAAGGAATAGGGGATAAGCACGAGAATTGACATAAAAGAATAGCCATGCAAGAATGAACCAAATACAAAAATAATGGTTCCAATGGGTTTGATGTACATAACAGTGAATAGGAATAAACTAGACAAGTTACACCATAAAAATGGATCCAACACAATTAAGGGAGTAGGCATAGGCGATTTGGTCCAACATAATGCCAGTTCGAAGAACAACCTAATAGGTTAATGGGAATAGGCATAAGTCATTGACTACAATAGCTATAGGAAATTAACCACAATTGTCATGGGCGACTAATCACAATAGTTTCTTAATCAATGTCGTAGGCAATAGTCTCATAGTCATAAATCTTCGTAATAGTCTCATAGTCATGAATCATATGCAATAGTCTCAAAATTATGATTCATAGTCATAGTCATATGCAACTGTCTTTTAGTCATAATCATATGTAATAGTCTCTTTGTCATGGATCATAGTCATAGGCGATAGTTTCATGGGCATCAGTTTCATAGTCATAGTCTTAGGTAAAAGTCCAATAATCGTAGTCATTGGCAATTAGACACAATAAGTTCTAGGCCACAATCGAGAATCAGATCCGAAGGCATAGATAACATTAGGTTTGACATAAGCATGAATCAAAGATAATTAACTTGCAAATTGGTATAGTTCTATATTTTGATTCATTACATTCACAATTCCAATTACACGTTCAAATCTAAGGAATAACCGAACTTACAGTGATCGGTTTAGAAAAATGCGATTTGCTATGATTCGAGTGGCGTTGCTTGAAGCAGAATGCCAATGGTCCAATTTGAAGCTTTATCTTGATTTGAATCTCCAATTTGAAGAAGAACTATAACTTGTTTTAATGGAGAATAAGATTTATTTTAATTAGGATTGAGGCAGAGTATAGGCGTACTGAAATTGTGTGGAGAAAGTGAAGTTTGGGGGCGTTTATATAGTGTAGAACTCATGAATTTGGTCCAGAAATCATCCCGGATACATAAGAATGAATTCTGCCTCGGATCTGGAAAAACAGGTCAGGTCGACCCCTAGGTCGACCCCTAGGTCGACCTATAGGGGGGAAGGTCGACCCCATGGTCGACACCCTGGTCGACCTGGGTCCTGGACGTGAAATTTCCCTCCCAGCCCGCTTTTGGTTTCTGTTTTGAATTTTGAATTCAGTTTCGAGCTATTTTTAAATTTGAGTTGAAACTTCCAAAGGCCATAACTTCTTCATACGAAGTCTGATTCACGCAAACTCGAACTCTATCTCAAGAAGAATTCCGAGACGAACGCAATGGAATATCCCGTTTCCCTTAATTCTTCTCTTAAAAATTAAGTATAGTTTGATTTGTTACATTAATGTTTACAGAAAATACGGGGTGTTACAGGACGGATGTCTGATAGATTATTTCAAAAAGGGTTTACATACGTTGATTTCCTCAAACGTATTTCTGTGGTGGTGGAGAAGACACCTTCTCTTGCCTTAACAGCCCAATTATTTTTATGGAAATCAATTAGTGATTTCTGGTGGATTTGACGATGTGGTATTCAAAGTGAATGGTGGACAAGTGTTCCAAAAGTTACGTTATGACCTCAAGCTCCACAACCGGGAAATGAAAAAATTCGGGCAGGAAGCTTGGCTATGTGGGCCGCTCCTATTAGGGTGTATATTCACTTATCTAGAGAAATTCCTTTTCCTTCTTAAATATATAAATGCTGTCCCTTCCGGGAAACGATTGCGGATCCCAACCGTTGGTGATATACATTCGATACGCCCAAGCGAAATGAGTGGTCGGTCATGTGTGGCAGTGTTGCAAGACGTTCTTATTGAACCCAGTATATTCCCCTCTAGTGATACATTATCGGCAGGTGGATCCATACCTTATCATAGTCGGAATCCAATCTCCAATAAGCGCCAGCGGTTTTGATTGTATACTATATATGTGGAGCGTGAGATGCAAGTGTTCCGCTAGATTGCTATTTATTTGTATTTAGACACTATTATAATATCAGAATATATATGTGATTTCAAAATGTTTTGGGTTATCGTAAGGTAAAACCCGTCCGTGTTTATGTATGGATTTGGTCTTACGATTATCTTTTTATTTCAAAAATATTTTTTACTTTAAAATCAAGTTGAATGATCCCCTTAAACTTTGCGAGTTGTTCTCACTCTGGTTCACCAGACTGACCCTGTGTTTGAAATGCTCGGGTTAGACCAGGTTGTACAGGTCTAGGTTATCGGATGATGTGAAGTTCAGAGATGAGCTGGAGGAGTCTAGATATATGATATATAGTTATTTTCCCCCTGTGTGATTATAGATGAGGACAGATTGCTATAACTATCCAGTTGTGTTGATGTACTCTAATGATGTAAGTTTTACTTAAAGCTCTAAGTAAAGATTAGTTTTATATTATATTTTGTTCCACTACAGTGTGAGACTTTGATTTTGTTGTGTTAGTTCTTCTTCTTCTTCTATTCTAATATTTCTCTCTTATCTCACCCCCTATTTTCTTTCATTAACTCTCTAGTGTTTTCGATACTTGGGTTTTGGCAAGTAATGCAGGATTTTATGTATTATTGTCGAAGTCCGGGCATCGAACCCATTGGATCGTTACAACTCCTGATTATTCAGACAAGTATGACTTAATGAATACCGAATATACAACTTAGAATGATGATCCATTAGCCTAGATGCAGAGCCCAAACAAGGCCATCAAATGTACTTTAAAAATACCATGATTAACTGATTATAACAAAAGTTAAATGTGTTAGGAATCCAGGTCGATACCGATCTAGATCGCATGCTTCAAAATAATCTAACTTTCAAGATGGAACATTGCATGGCAATGGATTAAAGTGCAAGCCAAGGTAGGAAGACATCATGAACTGAAGCAACACAAGATTATGGTGTAACCGATCTGAGTCGCTTAACTCAAAGTTAAGACAAGAATACGAATTTGTACTGATCTATTTCTGTGAATCGATATCGATCTGGATCCTAACTTTGTGTGTTGCGGGTCATATTCCCTGTAATTGGTTGTGCCACCTCCTTCAACTTCTCCCCTAATTTTTTGGCCAATCCGAGCTCACCTCCACCTATAAAAATCAGGAGCATTGAGAGTTTCAGAACATTTTGGCTTTTTGTAATTTCATCTATTTTGTTATAATTTCGGTCTTTGTCAACTAGAACCTTTGTTATTGTTAAATTCATTAATAAAGAGTTAGAATAGTTTAAGAGGATATAGGATTGTTAATTCTAAATCACATTAATTATTATGTCTTGTTTATCTGCAGCTTTCTAATAATTTCCTTGTTTTTTCATTTAAAGTTTTCATTTACTTCTTCCTAAAGCTGCTTCTGGGTGTTTATGCCAATTTTTGAGCAAATAATTATTGTGCTTGCTTTGTCTGAATTATGCTAGTTTAGTTGATAATGTACTGTCTTATACATATTTTAATCCTGATATTGGATTAATATTCATTTAGGTATATTAGTTAGTTTTATATTATATATGTTATTTTTTATTTATTTGTGTGTTTGCTAATTTTATTTATGTACGTGTTTGTTTGCTTGCACTTTGCTACAGATGTTGCATATGAATAGACACATATAGAAATAAATATTTTCATATATCTGGGTTTTTTCATACATATTGGTTGCATACTATTTTCGTTCATATAGAAGGCCAATTTAGTTGCATTTCTCTTATCCCATATCGTATCATTGTATTTCATACTATCATATATATTTTAAAACCTTGGTTATGTTTTGCTTGAATTGTATGATGGATGTAGCTATGCATGTTTTGGATATTTTTACGCTCCAGTGCGAGTTACGTTGCCCATCTCTTGGAATTTCGAGGATGAAATTTGTAAAGGAAGAGAATAAAATACCTAAAATTTAACGAAACTAAATAGCTAAATTAAATGGTAACACTATGATTTTAATTTAACATGCAAAATATTAAATTTCTATAGGAGTTGAAATTAATCCTTTGAACCTTTCTATTTTGTGCACAACTTGTTTATAGTCAAAAGACGTATATAACTTGCTACATTGGGTTAAACGGGCTAGAAACCAGGTGACATTTTCATAAATATAATGAGTACAAAAATACAAATTATTAGCATTTTCAGCTTATAAATATAACTTTAGCCTCATCCTTTTTACTGGAGAAACTATATCTCGACCTCCAAAAGTGCTAATCCTTGGTTAAGTTATAAATTCTCTTAATCAAATCCTAATATATCAAATTCACTTCAAATAAATAATTATATGAAATTGAATTCATTTCAAATAAATCATGGCTATCCATAAATTCAATTTGTTGTATCATGATAGTGGAGAAATATGGAACATTTTAGTATATTATTACCCATGTTTAAGACAATTAAAGATTCCCATTGGAATATATGAGTTATACACTGTCCAATAGGTGATAGTAGGCAGAGACAATTATTCCCCAGCAGCGAGTCGCTTACGATTGGGTGATAGTGGAAAGAGACATATTTTTTTCAATAGTGAGTCGCTTATGATCGTACTGTAATGGGCTAAGACACCAAGTTCCCTAGTATGGAGTCATCTATGATTTTGACGATTGTGAGATTGAACATTAAGTTCATTAATAGTGAGTTATCCACAATTTTGACAATATTGTGCTAAGATATTGAGTTCCTAAGTAGTGAGTTGTTTACTAGTTTTGGAAACAGTGGGCTAGGATATTGTGCTAATTGCTTTTTAGTAGCGAGTGCTTATAATTTGGCAATAGCGAGTTATGACATATAGTTCCTCAGTAGCGAGTCATGTGTGTTTTCAACGATCTAGATAGTATTTTGGGCTCAACCATGTTGTAGTTGATCTTTGGCATATGAGTTGGTACTTTAATTCGATGAAGTACACATAACTAGATGTGTGTTAGCACTACGGAACCCTTATTTATGTTGCTAATAATTTATTATATTTTCTTAGATGACTTGTTAGGCGCAAATGGTATAGGCTAAGATATGATTTTCAAACATAAGCGGTTTTTTGCTACCTTATTGATATTATACACTTGTATGATTCATTTCACTAACCGAACTTATATCTGACTCCCTCTATTTTTTCTTTTGTTAATTATACTCTGATAGGTCGATAGAGAGAAATGATTGTGATTTGTTGGCACAATGGTGCGATGGAGACATGTATCTGCTTATAGCTATGTACTATTTATCCCAGTTACTCCCATATATTAGGCTGTTTTCATTACTAGTATTGAGAATTGGGTGGAGATTAATTAACAATGCAATATTTTATCAGTCCGAGACTATTGTATTATCGATTATTATATTTTATTTCCTTCCACTGTCAGTTCAAAAAGTATAAAATATTGTAAATAGTTTGTGATATATTTTATATATATTAAAAAGAATCCAACGCTTGTGAGTCTTGCGATGTTACTTTTCCATGTATCAGGACATCATAAATAATAATTTGTAACAGGAATGTAAAAGCCTAGTTCTTTGGAGAGGTAATTTACAGCTTTTTGAGCACTTTGAGATGGAAATATTAAGAGCATCTCCAACCCATCCAAATTTCTTTTGGAACATGGATGCCAACTAAGCAGTTGACAACAATTATTAAATTTTCTTTCTCCAATGGGATTGTTTTTACAAAGTTAAGAAGAAAATGTAGAATAAAACGTCTACTCCTGGACATTTAACATCACAATTTTAAAGGTGGCACCTCGTTCTTTCCAGTTACCACTACTCTTTTCGCCATCTTGAAAAATTATTTCTCTCACCACCGATGAATAATCAGATCCTATTCTCTCCACAATTCTTATTTTTTCCACCATTAAAATAACTCAAAACCATCTCCTTCTTGAAAACCTATGCTCTACCATAGATATCTTCCAGCAAATTGTGCCTGTAATCTGTTCTTTTATATGGTAACAAAATCACTCTTGCACATATTTATATTTCGGATTTAATTCACATGAATATAACTCTTATTTATTCCTATTGTCATCTTCTGTTTTTTAGCCCCAAAATTTTGATAAATATTTCTTCTATATGTTAACTACGCTTTAGTTCTTCTCCGTAAGTCTTTTCATTAATTTTCTGGACTTGAATTACGCTTCAGGTGTTTCTAAAGTTTCATAGATTTTGATATAGATTTGGTGGGAAGGGGGGAATTTTAGCAGAAGTAAGTTAAAAGGATAGTGGCCAAACTTTAGGATTGAAGATAAATTTTAAGTTGACATTTTCAACTCAGTTAACATTTTGAAAGGAGACATTACACGTAGGATACACTGGACTTTACAAGCAAGAGGCATTGGAGATGCTCTAAGAGCATCTCCAACCCATCCAAATTTCTTTTGGAACATGGATGCCAACTAAGCAGTTGACAACAATTATTAAATTCTCTTTCTCCAATGGGACTGTGTTTACAAAGTTAAGAAGAAAATGTAGAATAAAATGTCTACTCCTGGACATTTAACATCACAATTTGAAAGGTGGCACCTCATTCTTTCCAGTTACCACTACTCTCTCTTTGCCATCTTGAAAAATTATTTCTCTCACCACCGATGAATAATCAGATCCGATTCTCTCCACAGTTCTTGTTTTTTCCACCACTAAAATAACTCAAAACTATCTCCTTCTTGAAAACATATGCTCTACCATAGATATCTTCCAGCAAATTGTACCTGTAATCTATTCTTTTATATGGTAACAAAATCACTCTTGCACATATTTATATTTTGGATTTAATTCACATGAATATAACTCTTATTTATTCCTATTGTCATCTTCTGTTTTTTAGCCCCAAAATTTTGATATAGATTTCTTCTATATGTTAATTACGCTTTAGTTCTTCTCCGTAAGTCTTTTCATTCATTTTCTGGACTTGAACTACGCTTCATGTGTTTCTAAAGTTTCATATATTTTGATATAGATTTGGTGGGAAGGGGGGAATTTTAGCGGAAGTAATTTAAAAGGATAGTGGCCAAACTTTAGGATTGAAGATAAATTGTAAGTTGACATTTTCAACCCAGTTAACATTTTGAAAGGAGACATTACATATAGGATACCCAATACTTTACAGGCTAGAGGCATTGGAGATGCTATAAGGAGTGTTTCTCGGGACAACTCCAAGACTATTGTTTGTTGAGCCCTTTCTTTGGATGAGTCCAGGTTTAAAGTTCATAAAATTTAATCGACGGTTACGGACTCCTCCTCATCTAAAACAAGAAGAGAGAATTCACCATCATACATAGGCTTCCTAGACAAAGCTATTTCATCAATGGAGCTATCACTAAATTTTCTTTTTAAAGATTGAAGTAAGCCACCGATAACATTTATGAGATCTTATGATTCAAGCTCTTAAGCCATGGACGAAGTACCATCCTTATCTTCTTGTCCTGTGGTGATGACGCCGAAAGTTTACTTCATCTTTCTACAAGTATTTATCAAGGATGACTAACCTGAATTAAAGGAAGGATACTTATGAAATGACATCACAAGAAATTTAGGTTAGACCATGGCGATATCTCACCATGAAACTCTACCTATACCAGAGAGTAATAAGATAAAGAATCATATTTCCCTAGCGCTAGTGAGAATTTGCCTTGAGAAACACTTTGAACCACTAGGGATTCTCCTAGGACTCTGTGATGATATAAGAAATAATGTAACAATGGAGCTTAGACAAAGTTAGTATGTAAGCAAAACAAATATAGTGTAATCCAGATTGTATTATCATGATTCTAGTTAGTTGAAATCTACAGATAGAAGTGTAAATATACACATTGATTTAATGGTCAAATATAATAGGGAAAATGACATAAATGCCCCAGAAAACAATATATGTATGGCAAATTTTATTCCAACCCCCTTTTTTAGGTAGTAGCCCTCTCTAAAATAAAATAAAACGTGTACCCAAACAATTAGTAAGTAGCCCCCTTACTTTTCCAACATTACCCCTCCCATTAACTTATCCAACGCAATTCCTTTTCATTTCTAGGGTTGCGGCTGATTCAGCGGGAAACATCAATCACCGGCGGCTCCAAGGAGAAATCAAGGCAATCAACGTATCGCGCTCCAGAATCTCAATCACCGGCGCTCCAGAATCTCAATCGCGCTCGAAGGTAATGTCGATTTGAATGATTAAATTACATTTATTTAGGGTTTGATAATTGCTGAGCTGCTTAATTCAATTTGAAATCACCGGCAGCTCGATTTGAATGATCAGGGCAATCAACCTAGTCAAACAGTGATGGCGATGGGTTTTGTTAATTTTTGATCGTTTCAGGCTACCATGATAAACAAGTACATGGAAAATTATATAATCACGTAGGTATTCAACGTGGAAGTACTTTTATCCACGTGAAAAATGGACGTGGTCATATGATTGCCCCCGTAGCTTTGTTGCGTGGTTTACCTATGAACCACGTTTTTAATCTGCGTTGTGACCTGTAATTTTTTAAAAAGAATGTGAGATGAATGTTTATCTAACTCGATGTTTCCTACTTCTTTTTAGATGCCTCCTCGTGTAAGAATGACTACTTCTGAGAGAAAAAGGAGACAGTTGGCGGCTAAAGGAACAAGTTCGAACATGAATTTGGGTAGGGATGATGAAATCGAAGAACAGTACAAAATAATGGTAAGGAAAAGTGAAAGTCAGTAAGAAGAAGAGGAGCAAAACGAAGAAGATGAGGAGCAAGAAGAAGAGGAGCAAAACGAAGAAAAGGAGGAGCAAGAAGAAGAAGAGGGAGATGGTTCACAAAGTGATGCCGAAGAAGATGAAAAAGAGGGTGAAGCTGAAGAGGATATGGATGAGAAAGGAGGACCAAAAACCGACGACGTGATTAAAGATTTTAATATGCATGTTGCTTCCATGATATGGCTTGATCAGGTACATGGCTTATAGTTATAAATAGTTGAATTTTAATTGCATCATATTTTTAATTACAAATGAATTCGTGTAGGAATGGGGACCGCTTACTTGTGTTAATCATGCTCAACGGGTATCGGATTGGAGAATTCCGGATAACGCTTCTAGATTTAAAGCCCTTATCGAGATGTCTGGATTATATCCCATAGTTAGCACTTGCTACAAAAGTGTTAACAAGAATTTGATTTCGGCTTTTGTAGAACGCTGGAATCCAGAGACTAATACTTTCCATTTTCCCTTCGGAGAGATGACAATTACCTTTGATGATGTCGCATCTATATTACACATTCCAATCGAAGGGAAACCGATACAGAGCAGGTCAAATGATATGGAGCAGGCCGTTAGCTTTGTTTCTAAGTATCTTGGAATCTCTAAACAAGCAGCTAGGATGGAAATGAATGACTGGGTTGGTCATAAGCTAAGTTTGTCCACCTTATATGAAGTATTTGAAGAAGTGAGCTATGAGTGGACTGATCGAGCTATTAGGCGTGCTGCTCGCGCGTATTTGTTATTTCTACTAGGCAACACGTTGTTTTCTGATAAAAGTAAGACTCACTTGCACATTTCTCTTCTAGAGCCACTTAAAAACATCGACCTTGTTAACACATACTCATGGGGATCAGCAACACTAGCCTTTCTATACAGGCAACTTGGAGTAGCAACACGTATGGGAGTGAAACAAATTGCCGGATATCTATGCTTGTTAGAGTCGCGGGTTTTTGAGCATTTTCACTGCTTTCATCCATCAACAAAACTATATTATGAGAATTTCCCATGTGGTTCTAGATGGAATCCGTCTATAGATTGTGCTGCTTCACTAGTTGAACTACGTATATTCCTCGATAACATTCTAGTTGATCAGGTAAATTTCTTCATTAATTATATTGTTAATAATATTAATAATGCTTTTATCCATATAGAAATATTGATTTAGACTTTCATGTTGGACTAGGTTATTTTTGAGCCTTATATTTCTGTGCGACTCTATCATCCCTTCCATCCTATATCATGGTATAGTGGTTGCATTCTCTGTTTGAATATTGTAGAGACGTACCATCCTGACAGAGTACTTAGACAGTTCGGCAGAGTTCAGAACATTCTGATGGCCCCTATTCCTCCTGTCACATCAAACGCTTGTCGCGGCACATCTTCAACTACATACACTCGGGTGCGTTATCAATGTCTGGAGAGTATATGGGAGAATTGGTACAATCATGTGATAGCAGAAGGGCGTAGATCAGTACCACTCCATCATTCTTTGTTGACATACACACATGATTATATGGATTGGTGTAGAGAACATGGTGTCTTGCGGGTTCATAATCCACAATATCTACCGGATAATATAGAGATTGGAGCCCCATATTTTCAGCCTACCTATACTCAGCTCTATTCGGTATGTTTATTTTCAGAATACGACGTGTTATCATTGCATACTATGTTTTTATTCAGGTCATTTTTAATTTTTTTCCAGACCCTTCATGAGGTACACGGCTTGTTGAATGAACCGAATCCTCAGCTTGCTCATGCTAGAGTTGCTGTTACACGCTACGTCATGCCTCATGTTTAGGTTATTTGCTAGTTTTAGTTTGACGAACATGTATTTTGGATGTGGTTATTGTTATTCGGTATGTTTATTTTCAAAAATACGGTAATGACTTTAGTCCTTGTTTTGGAACAATGTGGTTGTATGATGTATTTTGTAATGGACATGGTTTGGTTTTGTATGTTATGGAATGGTTTGGTATGGTATGGTATGGAATTCATTATGGCATGTATTATGATTCAGTTTTTTTATTTTATGGCTTTGATTTTGTTTGCGGATTATGTGTTTTTGCGGCTATGTTGTGTGTCATGTTATATACATTGGGTTTGTTGTGGCTAGAACAATCATGTTATGTTCTTTTGAGGATGATTCTGTTATTTGTTTGTGGATTCAGAGATGTGTAGCTGAGCAGCAGTTTTTTTTTTTGCTCTGTTACCACCACGCTCTGTATAATTGTGGTATGCCAATAAACCACGTTGAAAGAATATGAGGTCAGCACGGTGTCCACGGTGTAACTATACGTGGGTGATGGTGTAACCATGATCATATCTGGCATGGTTTTCTTACTGACCTCGCTGTTTAAATTTTCAAACTAAATCTTGTCACTTTCGGGTTTTTACCATTTTCTGTAGAAACGTGGTCATTTAGTAAACCAAGTAGGGTAGGAATGAGGAAATTATCAAGTCCATGACTAGTTTTTCCTTGGTTTTTCTGCCAACCACGCTGTTTTCATTCGTGGTTGGTGTGTCAACCACGTTATTACAGAGCGTTGGGCAAACAAAAACTTAAAAAAAAAACATCAGCCAAAGTATAAACACTGAAATTCATTTTAGACATACATCGACCAACAAAAAATCCAACTCATATCATTTTGATTAAAATATTGTCATTTAATTCCGTTGAACAAGCTTCAAGTACATCGACCAAAATGATCTACAATCGAATTTAAATTAAAAAAAACCATCAGTTATGCTCCAAATTTGCGTATGCATCTCTACTATCCCTTGCTTGTTTTCTAGCAGCGTAAATGGCCTCCCAACAACTTGCATCCTTATGACAAGCCGCAGACCATTTTGCATAAATAGGGGGAACCGGGTGATTAGGCTCCAATTTTACCTACGATGACATGAGTTATAAAAGGAAATGAACATTAATTTGGAGTATACATAGGTGAAAGACGTATACCTGAACAAAATCATCTTGATTAACAAAAGCAATACCCATTTCCATGCGCATTGACGGGGGAGACACCTTCCCTTTCAACGGAGGTATTGTCAGCATAAGCCTTTCGCTAATGTTAAATACGACGATGTTATACTTAGTTGCAATAACATAACCAATATCAGGCATTGACATCCATTTTTCCATAGGCGCAAATTCGTCATCTTCATGCATTAGACTGTTGAGAAGAGTTGTGCTTCTGCCTTCCTGTACGAACATGCAATCATACAAATTTTGATTTTCTTGCAATTCCTTTGTTAACTCTTTCCTAACTTGACTCCACCTTGATTCCCCGTAACCAAGCAAAGCGGCTACACATCTGTACCCGCAATTTCCGTCCGATCAGACGTCAATAATATCCGTAACAAAATGTTTGAACTCCGACGGTATTTGATGCAAATAAGTTCTTATGCCTTCGCTTAATTCATAAAACTGTTAAAAAATGATATAATATGTTAACACATATGTGATTTATATTCAAAGTTAAAAATATATTTATTAACGTACCTTTTTCGGTTTACGAATTGGAAGTTTTTCAGTATGAGTTTTTTTCGAAGTGTATGAATTTTGTGAGTACACACTTTCAACGAGCTCAAATGACGAAAGCATCGTCTTTGTTGACGTATTGACACTTCTTTTGCTTTCTCTACCTCGTGTCTTTACTTTGCTTGTAGGAGAAGCAAGGGAGGACATACGTGGCTCCACAATCTCTAACATCTTCTTGTAAATTTGCATTTGATAAGGAGTGTCCATCTTCTTTACGTCTTGAATAAGTGCTTCTGTTTTGTCCATAACCCCAGCACTTTCATTTCCACTTTTTTCTTTAAGATGTAACCTTGTCCAATGAACGTCTACCATTTCAAGTGGTATTGCGGTACCAGGCCCGAGCCGAGCTAACTCATGCGCACAAGGTAATCCATGAGTTCTACGAATGACGCATCCGCATAATAACTCTTCATCACCAACATCTTTTATTCTTTGTAATTCTGAATGTATCAAATCTAGTGCCTTGACAGAAACAATGCCCCTTAAAATTTTGAACTCTCGAATATAAAATATATGCTTTACTTTTGTTAAACTCTGCTTGAATGACGCTTTAAGGTCAGCAAATGAGAGTTCCAATAATGTATGCATTTTTTGTCCATGCTTGTTCGAAATTGCAGTGACAGCTACCTAAATGTTTTTTTAATTTCGAATGAGTGGACTCAGCCCTGCATAAGACATGCACAAAGTATGACAATAAAGTTATGTTGAATAAATATGAACAAAGGAATATAGAACAATACCGATTAGAAGTATGATTCCCAAGATGCATGTAGTCATTCGTCCATACATGAACAAACCGATCTCTGTATGTATCCAGACAAGTGTCATGAATATATCTCAATAGTGAAGTATGATTTGCATACTTTTCATGCAGCAGTTGCAGATTTTCATTGTAAGCAACAACGTTCTTTGAACAAACCAACTCATTCCAGTCAAATAAAAAAGACTTCTTTTCTTCAAGCTCCATCCCTTTCACTTTCTTTTGCATATGCGTTAGTACATTATTTTTAATATGCCACGTACATAACATGTGAGCGGATTGCGGAAATACAAATCCAATAGCATTTACTAATGCTGTCTCTCTATCGGAAATGAAGACCAATGGTAAATCTATTTCACAATCCATCATAACGGATTTCAAACGCTCTAAAGCCCACATATAATTTTCCTCGGTTTCTGCAACTAAATATGCAATTGCAATACAAAATGTAAGATCCGTGCAAGTAACCCCAACAATCTCTAGTAAAGGATATTTGTACCTATTTGTTTTATATGTGCAATCTAGTATAATAACTCTGGGGAATGTACATAGATAATCCAAACTAACAGGATGTGCCCAAAAAGTATCTTTAGTAATATCTGTTACATCAAGCGTTCTACGGTGCCATTCAAAATAACCAAATTGTTTCAACTTGCTGAGCAAATATTGAACTTGAGAACGCCCCTCACGCTCTATAGCATTTTGTGCTTTGATTACATTATAAATCGTCATGATTGAGGTAGAATTCGAAGGATTGTTTCTTTTGATGGTCGCTAAAATTTCTTTTGGTTTTACCAAGTTTCTATGCATCTCAACAACTAACTTTGTCTCATCTTCCATTAGCCGACCAATATACGAATGGCATTCCGTATGTTTAAGTTCAGAATGATTATGAACACCATTAATTATATGTAATCGCCAATCATCGAAAGTAGGCAGTTTTTCACCTTTTAGTTTAAACGGACAGTTGCACTTTTTGGTACTTGTCAGTCTTATGTTCTTCGGGCTTTTATACTTTCGCTTCTTATACGCACCACTTCGTTCACAACCAAACGTAATTCTAGACTTTTTGACTGAAGAACCAGAATTCGATTTGAGTAGTATGATAACAAATCCAAGGTGTTTTCTAGTGTCACGAACCCAATCGATTTTTTTTTCCCAGATGGAAATATCTGCATTAGAAAAGGGGAACCACTACGTTAGTTGACATGAGAAGCAGATGTTGAACAAAATATGAGTTACATCGCTCTGTAAAAACGTGGTAAGAAAGAAAACCATGTAAAAATATTTCGTGGATATAGAGAGAACCACGTTGTATCAAAACGTGGATGGAATAAAATCCACGTATAGTCTAAACGTGGTTTAACATTGAACCCAGACCACTTATTTTTACTATTTCAAACATTAACCGATCTCAACTTACATCATACGTCGTGAATTCATTTGAATAATCCAAAACCATTTAATTCTGCAATTCTTCTTCAAAGCTTGGGGACGGCACGATCTGGAAAAAAATATGAACTATAAGTTGAAAATGTAAACAAAATGAAGAAATTAAACGTGGTTTGACGTATTTCCGCGCAGTGTTAAAACGTGGTGGTTCATTAGAACATGTCATCTTCTGTTGTGGTTATATATATTAAACCTCGTTCGATTTTGGACGAGGTTGGGCTTCGATCCTCTCTTTTTGGCCTTCATCGGCTGGTATTTCATATTTTTTTACAAAATAAAAAAAATTTGACAAACCTGTTGTGGTTGCATGAAGAAATCATCTTCTTCTTCAAAATCCATCCAAATAATTATGTAGACCTGAATTTTCTCTTCACTTTTTTAAGGATTAGGGTTTTGAATTTTGCTACTTTCAGGAAGTTTGAAAAGTACGTGAATGTTCAGACCAGATGAGAAGAAAGTGAGATGGTAAGAGATAAGGGTAATTTTGTCTTAAAAAATTAACTAATTTTAGGGGGGCTACTACCTAAAAAAGGCGGTTGGAATAAAATTTTCCTATATATATTTTTGTAAAGAAATGAGGCTATAACATAATAACCCCCCTCAAATTATATTAGGGCTTTCTTTGTTGATTTATGGACTCCCAAATTTCATCTTCTTTCTTCGAATCATCTTTTCTCTCAGTATTCATTAAATCGACTTCGATAATGGCTTTGTCCGAATATCCGCCTTTTGGAAGCTGGTTGGCAGATGGTTTATGGCTAGTTTTCCACTTATAACTGTTTCTTATACAAAATAGAAATCATTATCTATATGTTTTGTACGAGAATGAAGGACAGGATTATCGGAGACTGAAACAACACTGAGATTATTGCACCAGATTGTTGGCTTTTTGAGTGGTTTAATGCCTATTTCGGATAGCATAGATTCAATCCAAATTACTTCAGCAGTTGCACTGGCGACACTGTGGTACTCCACTTTCTTGCTAGATCGAGAAATTGTTGAATGCTTTTTGGAGCTCCATGAGATGGGGTTTTCACCAAAAAAGATTACATAGCCTGTTGTTGACCTTCGATCATCAGGATTGGAGGCCCAATTGACATTAACGTATCCTTTAATTTCTATGCTTCTGCTTCCTTTTAGTTGTAACCCTTGATTTATTGTACCATTTAAATATCTTAATATTCGTTTCATTGCTCTCTAGTTCTCTTCACTGGGGTTATTCATGAATTGTGATACCTTATTCACATTGAATGCAATTTCTGGTCATGTGATTATAGTGTATTGTAGTGCACTAACTACACTTTTGCACATAGTAGGGTCAGAGAATCTATTACCATTGTTTTGGGTAAACGTAGATTACTGGTCATAGATGTAGGCATTAGTTTAGCATTGTACATTTTTGCCTTCTTCATTATTTCTGCTATATATTTTCTTTGACACAGTATGATGCTTGAGTCCTATTCTTTGATTACTTCTATTCCTAAGAAGTAATTCAACTTCCCTACATCTAGAATGCCTTATCAAGGTGTTGAATTGTGTTACTGATTTCTCTTTCGCTGTTTCCAGTTAGGATAAGTTCATCAACATATAATAAGATGGACAGAGTCCATCCATCCTTGATTTTAGTGTAGAGAGAATTGACTAACTTTGTTGGTTAATATCCAAGGTTGTTGAAAGTGGCTTTTAACTTTTCATACAAAACCTTTTGTGCTTGCTTTAGACCATAGATATATATAGGTGAAATTTACACACAGTTAATTTGTCTCCTTGATGGTATCCCTATGGTTGAGTCATGTATACTTCTTTATGAAGTTCACCATTTAAGAAGGCATTATTCACATCTAACTGTCTGACTTTCCAATTGTAGTGTAAGGCTAGGCTGAGAATTGTTCGAATGGTAGTAGGTTTGACTACAAGAGAAAATGTTTCACTAAAGTCAAACTTATAATGCTGAGTGTAGCCTTTGGCAACCAGCCTTGCCTAGTACTTTTGAATTTCCCCATCTGGATTCCTCTTGATTCTGAAGGTCCGTTTACTTCTAATGACATTTATTGACTGGTTTTGTCACATTTTCCATGTGTTGTTCTTCATAAGTGTTGGATACTCCTCATCCATGGCGGGTTTCCATTGTTGACATTTTGTAGCTTCTTCAAATGAAGTTGGTCCAACATTACTTAAGTTTACACTATATGCTTTTGGTTTGAATATTTCTCTTTTTTCTCTAGTAATCATATGATGACCAATATTAGTTGGATTTGTATCTTATCTCATGTCTCTTTTTGACTCTTGGTTTTTCACTTGTTGCTTCCAGTGTTGTGTTTGATACAGATTGATTCCCTCGATCCCTCTGACTGTCACATTGACTTGATGATGCTCCTGCACTTTCTTAACCTGACCTGGACACAGTGAGTTGAGGTACATCATCACCTTGACCTGGTTCAGTGTCAGATACTGTAAGTTGAGTGGGTGTTAGAACTTGATCATCATCATCCTTAGTGCTGACTTGTTGAAAGATAGGAATAAGTGGTAAGGATTGCCTTGCATTATATATCTTTCCGGTTAACTTGACTTCAGAGGTGGCAAATAGGTATACATGTTCATCGAATGCAACATGTCTAGAGATGACTATTCTCCCTTTGCCGGTAAGACATGTGTAACCTTTCTGATTTTGAGCATATCCAATGAAATGCTTAGTTTTGATCTAAAATTCAGTTTGTGAGAATTGGAGGGTCTTAGATTAGGAAAACATAAGCATCCAAAACTTCTGAGAAACATGTAGTCTGCAATGATGTTGAATAATTTTAGAGTGGGCTTATGTTATGCAGCACATTAGTTGGCATTCTTTGGATAAGATATGCAATTGCATCAAATGAATCTAGCTAAAACTTGAAGGGCATGGGTGCTTGAGCTAGCTGTGTTAGGCCTGTTTCAATTATCTACATATGCTTTCTTTCATCTAATCCATTCTGCTATGAAGTATGTAGGCAGTTAACTCTGAAGTGGTAAGGAAAGAATTCAATAAACATGATTGTCATTAGCAAATTGTGACACATTAAGTAAATTTTTCTTTAGCTTGGGTACTCTTAGTAAGTTATGTAGATATAGGTTTTTTCATTTATTGTGCCATTACCAGTGTGTGATGTTAATGGGCATGCCATTGCCTAAATAAATAGATTGCATACCTTTGTATTCCCTGTTTCCAAGATTTAGGTTATTTAAGTTGCTTGTGATGTGGTTAGATGTACCAAAGCCAGGGAACCACTCTTCAGTTTGTAAGGCATCACATATGGTCACAGTGTCAGTATCATTTGAACTCTTAGCAGTGTCACATTGACTTCTATTATATAAGGTTGTGTGTGCAATGTTGGCATTGGGATAGTTAGCCTTTTGACTATTGTTTCCTTGATTAATAGTGAAATATTGGTCAAATCTGAAGTAGCGTTTGCTAGCAATATAGCAAAAAATTTCGCATATTTGGCATCTCATTATGTTGGTGTTTTTCCATTTGCCTCAGCCTCTGCCTTTGACACTTTGAGTATTTCTTTGACTGTTTTGTGTATTATTGGCAGTTGTAAATCTTTATTGATTCATGTTTCTTAATATAGATGTATAGCTTGCAGAAAAGTCTACATGCATTCTTTTGGCATCTATTATTCCCTTATATGCTCTCAATGTTGAATGCACTTGCTGCACTGATGGTGTAATGGGTTTAGAAGATAGAATAGCTACAACTGATTCACACTTATCATTTAGACCATTTAGAATTGTTAGAATTTACTCATATTCTGATACTTTATGGCCAACAACTTCAAGTAAGTCACATAATGTTTTAATTTCGTAAGATACTTTCTCACAGTAGAATAATCCTTGGTTATGTTGTTCAGTTGCTTTCTATAGTGCATCATTCGAGCATACGATTGTGCATTGAATATTTGTTCAATAGTATCCAATATTTCTTGGGTGCTTCTGCAGCTGATTAATTATGGTAAGAGTGCAGGACTTATGGAGGAGAAAAACCATGGAAAAAGTAAATTGTCTTGCTTTTTATATTAGTGTAATCTTTGTTTGGCACCAGATTTCCACTTTCATCACTTGTCATTCTTGCAGGAATTTCAGAAAATCCATTGACGTATTTCTCTAGATCATACCTCACGACAGCAGTGCTAACTTGAAATTTCCATAATAGATAATTCTCTTCATTAAGTTGAGTTAGTATTGAATGACATATTGGATTGATGATGTTTGATGATTCTAAAATTGCAGGTTGCGAAGTGCCAGAAGATTCGTATGAGTTGTTCTTGGGTGGTGATACATGAGATGTATTATCACTTGGATCAACCATCTTGGGCAAGAAATCCAGTCAGATGAAGTATGGTGCTGCAGCAACCAAATTGAGAAATCAACTTCTTGGATGGCTGGACGATGAATGCAGAATCGAGAATTAACCAGAAAAGCTATAGTCGAGGAAGGCCCCCCTCGATGATGATAAAACTTTGAGAGGAGATTGGATGAACAATCAAAGAACTTGGTACTGAGATCAACGCCATTGGGAAAATGCGGGATCTAATACTGTGTAAACGAAACAGATATAGTGTAATGCTGATTGTATTATTATGATTCTCATTAGTTGAAATATGAAGATAGAAGCGTTTATATACTAGGTGAAATAACAGTCAAATATAATAAGGAAAATGACAAAAATGCATCAGAAAACCTAATGTATATTTGTACAAAAATGTGGCTGTAACATAATATAGTAGCTTAAATCTTCTTCCCATAACATATACTGCATCAACTAGGGCTTGCATGATTTTCTCATCAGGTGTAATGAATTCCTTGGGAGCAGGAACTAGAAGAATGCACTAAATAAGCACAAAAATGACATAAATGAATTTTGGGAATGGCCGATGATAAACTTATGACTAGTAGGTAAAGTGTCTCTAATGTTAGAATAACACTTGTCAAAAGGAATTATACTTCTCTTCCTCTCATATTATTAATCACATCAGAATTCAAGTTCTCCAGATAAGGGAAATTAGATGTAATGGCTAGTTTGGTTGATTGCTAATTTTAGTCAGGTTGGCGATAAAGTGAAAAACCTCAACATTAAGGGAAGAAAACCCCACTTCATGAGCCAGAACCTCAAGCAAGCCAATTATGTTATGAATTAGCTAAAAGCTAAAAGCTAGGTTAGTGCAATGTTCAAAAGCTCCAAATACCTTAAAGGGAAGCAGAGAAAGGGAATGTTGGGAAACAATGGCTGAGTCGCGGACTAGGTCGCTTTCTTGAAGACGATTCGGCGATCTGGTCGGTGGTGCAAAACCAATTCATACTTCCGCCGCCGCCTCTAGGATAAAACAGCCTCTCCAAAATGAATAACTGATTTGCTTTGCACAACAAATCAGTGCAGATTTGCACTTTTGAATTTAACTGCTCGAAAATTTTCAAAAGAATTTTTTTTTATGGCGAGGGAGAGAAAACAGATTTTTTTTCTGTAGTAATCTCGTCTACAACTGAAGATAATATATAGACGGAGATTAGGGTTAATCGAAAATACTGGACAGAGAAAGAAAAATAGGATCTACTGAAAATACCAGGTCAAGAGTTTACCGCTTCATAAATAAAAATCGACTCAAAAATATTTTCTGTATTTAAAAAATAGTTCGAAAAACGCAGTGTTTTCTGGACCAAAAATATAAGTGTCTACACCACAAAGCCAAGGCCCAAACCCAAGCCCAAGCCCGAACCGAACCGAACCGGGCCGGGCCGGACTAGGTCGGGTCGAGTCGGTCGGTCGGTCGCGTGTGCTGGTCATGATGCAATGTCTCCCTCCTCACAACAAAGCATGCATTGGGAGCCCAAGGCCCCAACAAGATTTCTTAGAAACAAATATAAATACTTGCCTCTTCCATATAATCCCATGATGTAGGACTATTCACATAAGGGAGTCATTCATACACTTATCTCAATATTTTAATAATTCACATAAAATTTCCAACAATCCCCCACTTGAATTTTTAAAATATTATCGGGCAGTTTCTAAAAACATAAGATTGTGCATAAACAGAGGTGTCATCCGAATTAAACCTTTGCGTAGTGAATAAGATTCAGTTTTTACTAGAGTGACACGTAGTCTTGAACTCTATTCCTGACATCAAACCACACACAATCTTTTCTATAGTGCAATCAAATAAGCCCGTGCGTTTATTGCCATGCACGTCTATCTCAGTTTAGTGAACGCTCTAGAAGTTTTGCCCAAAACTTCATAGGAAATGGCCACATTTCCACATTCACAAAGGTGAGTCTATCAAGAGCACTCCTGAAGGTAGGTACTCCACTCCAAATAGAGTATAGATCTCATTAAGAGTTTTTATTAACTCATCCTCTAATCACTTCAGGAATACATGCTTCTTAATCTAAAATTTAGCATGTTCATCTACTATCACTACACAACTTATTTTTACACATTGAACCTAGTTCTTGGGATCTCCAGTCATTTAGGTCGGGTTACCATTGTGCGTGATTCCACAATCACAGGGCAATAGTCCCATTCTTTTAGAATTATTAAGGACTTTCTTTCGGGACAGTCCATTCGTCAAAGGTTCTGCCAAATTATCATCACCTTATATGTGATGCTCTCTAACAATACTGTGCATACGACTGTCATTGCTTACCTTGTAATATCGGTTCTATTTTTCTTTCAATAGTCGTCAAATTTTTCACCACTATATATGTGATGTCCTTTTATAGTATTGTGCTTACGACGTCGCCTTTTACCGTTGTAATAAAGGTTCTATACTTTTTGCAATAGCCGCGGTACTATCGCAATCGATTACACCACTGGTGTCGGTTTTTCCCTTATGAGGATCTTAACAAGCAGATTTCTTTGGTTCTCTGCTTCTTCACTAGCTGTGGCTAGTGCTATTATCTCAGTCACTATAGTATACTGAGTCATGATATTCTGTTTCTTAGATTTCCCAAAAAACAGTTCTTCCAGAAATGCTAAATATATAGCCGTTGTTCGCAATAGAATCATCAGATAAAGTATTTCAGTCTGTATAAGAATATCCTTCAAGTGCAACTGAAAACTTTTCATAATGTAATCCAAGATTCATAGTTTATTTTAGGTATCTTATGACCCTCTCAATAGCATGTTAATGCTCTATACTAGATCTACTGGTAAACTTGCACAATAATCCCATGACATAGGCAATGTCAGGTCTAGTACAATCAGTGGCATCCCGAAGATTGCCAATGATGCTCTCATAATCAGACTGTTTTACACCCTCACCAGTGTTCTTAAATAACTTTACACTAGGAACATATGGTGTCCATGCAAGTTTACAGTCAATATAATTGTATTTCTTTAGAGTCTTCTCAGTTTAATGGGATTGATAAGAAAATCCCCTTTTTGACCTAGTAATCTTAATATCAGGGATTACACTCGCTTCACCTAGATCTTTCATATTAAAATTGGCACTTAATAAGGATTTGACTGAATTTATGGCATGAATGTTTGACCCAAAGATGAGTAGGTCATCTACATAAAGCCATATAATAGTGCAAATGTCATTCTCAGATTTGTAATAAATGCATTTGTCACTTTCATTAACTTCAAAACCATGTGAAGTGATTAATTATCAAATTTTTCATGCCATTGTTTAGATACTTGTTTTAAACCATATAATGATTTATCTAATTTGTATACTTTATGTTCTTGACCATGTACAACAAATCCATCAGGCTGGTCCATATAAATTTCTTCTTCTAATTCACCGTTCAAAAATGTGGTTTTTACATCCATTTGGTGTATTCGTAAATTATGAGTAGAAGCAAGTGAGATTAATACCCAAATGAATGTAATTTTAGTTACTAGTGAAAAAGTGTCAAAGAAACCTATATTTTTCTTTTTGCTTAAAACTTGTAGCTACTAGTCGTGTTTTATATTTATCAAAAGTGCCATCAGGTTTTAATTTTTAAGAACCCATTTACAGCCTATAGATTTACAACGGGGGTAAATCTATCAAATGCCAAGTGTTATTGGATTCCAGAGAATCCATCTCATCATTTATTGCCTCTTGCCAAAAAATTGGCATCTAAAGAAGGTAAGGCCTCTTGGAGGTTTAAGGGATCCTTCTCTATGGTAAAAACACAAAAATCCGGACCAAAGTCTTTTACGGTTCTTGTTCTTTTACTTCTTCTAGGTTCAACTTCAGAATTTTCATTAAATTCTGTTCTAACAGGCACTCTAGAAGTGCCCCCACTATTCCTTAATTCTAAAAATTTTGTTTCATAACAATCGGCACCATTTGTTTCAATTATATTATGCGTATTTAGGTCATAAAAAAAGCTGTATGCTTTGCTATTAATAGCATAGCCTATAAATACACATTCATATGCTCTACTAGCCAATTTTATTATCTTAGGGCTTGGAGCGCAAACATATGTTAAACAAACCCAAATTCTAAAATATGACACATTGGATTTATAATTCTTTTTAAAATTTCATAAGGTGAAATTTTATTCTTAGATTAAGGGATTCTAAATATAACATAGCATGCAGTCAATAAAATATCTCCCCACTATTGTTTTGCTGTACAGAAATTTAATAAAATGACAATTACTAATTCGATAAAGGTCCTATTTTTTCAGCTTTACCGTTCATTTCAGGTGAATAGGGTGCAGTTCTCTTATGTACAATATATCACATAAAAAATCCAGAATAGAATTTGATTCGTATTCTGTTCCTCGATCACTATGTAGTCTCTTAATTTTCCTATTTGCTTGATTTCAATTTTGAATGTTTCAAACATATCAGATGCATCACATCTTTAAGAATCACTGTCTTTCCAATCATATGCTTTATTTTCATTATTACCAGTCTCTACAGCTTAAGTGGTGTGAGGATCTCACAACACACTTTATGATCGTCAGCAACCGTATATATTGTGAATATATCACGATCATAGCAAACATGGCGAGAAACACCAATGTATACCCACCAACCCTCTGATTCACCAACAAGGAGAATCTCAATAATCATAGCCAATAGAGGCTCCTCAGTCAGGTTTGCCTGCGGTGCAGGGTTTGGCCTGTTCCGACACTTTTGTGCCATATGACCTGGTTTTCTAAATTTGTATTATAGAATAACTATCCAGAATCATTCATTTGGGTTGGTTGTTGCTGTCGTTTATGGTTTCCTTGCGGATTCCATTCTGTTATTTACTGGCTGGTTGTGGATGCTTACTATTTTAAATGTTCATATGTTTGAGAATTTATATTTTCTCATAGGAAAATATTCATAAACTCAGAAACTAACATAATTGAATCACAGAAAAAATTAATTTCTGCATTTTTACTTATCATTCTTAATAGATACTTAGAACCCAATCTCGATCTAAGTCAGAAAATCAAAATCTGCATAAGCATTCTTTACACTATGTATCTCACAGAGGAAATCTCACAAAAGACAGTGATATCTAGCATTAGTTGCCTATTGGTAATGAAAACTTTGATTTTAATTCAGTATGGAACCATGTTCGGTCAAATTCTCTGATTTGGGATTGTACATGTGCTCCCAGAATGTCCTTAAACACATTGCTGGTTTCAAATAATAAATTCACTACCATAGATAAAATTATCACTTGGAATGTATCTACCGATCCTAAGTGTAATTTGTGCTCAATACCTTCTTGAAGACATAAAACTTCTTTATCTTAACTGCTCATATTCCAAGAAAATTTGGAACTATCTTAGGTGTAACTTGAAAATTCCTAGATCTAACAATTATGAGCAGCATCCTGTTTAAAAATTATCTACCATTCATGGTTCCATATTTGTTTTATTACACATAATCAGCATTGAGGATAAATCCCGTTAATAGAATGTACATTCATGAAGTCTAATTCTCCAAGTGATTACTCCTTTTTTATTATCCATCTCCTTCTACCACTTGCGGCAGAACTTTGTTGGAAAATAATGCAACTGTCCGGTTGTAATTTGATGAGCAGTCTCTGTAGGAAGTCCAATTTGTTCTGCTATCCAATTCCAGCTCTTCAGTATCCAATCGTTTGTCGCAATGAATCATCATCGACAACTACCATGGGGTCCAGATCTCCAACTCCTACCGCTGGCTCGAGGATCCAGATGCTGATCAAGTTGATTGAATTTGTTCTTAAGCAGTGCGATTTGAGATTAGGTCGCTGAGACTGAATGGGGCAGCAGACAAAGCCATTGTTTCATTTTTCGTCTTCAAATTGTTGGGAAACAATGGCTGAGTCGCGGACTAGGTCGCTTTCTTGAAGACGATTCGGCGATCTGCTCGGTGGTGCAAAACCAGTTCGTACTTCCGCCGCCACCTCTAGGATAAAACAGCCTCTCTAAAATGAATAACTGATTTGCTTTGCACAACAAATCAATGCAGATTTGCACTTTCGAATTTAACTGCTCAAAAATTTCCGAAAGAATATATTTTTTTTTAATGGCGGAGGGAGAGAAAACAGATTTTTTTCTGTAGTAATCTCGTCTACAACTGAAGATAATATATAGACGGAGATTAGGGTTAATCGAAAATACTGGGCAGAGGAAGAAAAATAGGATCTGCTGAAAATACTGGGTCAAGAGTTTACCGCTTCATAAATAAAAGTCGGCTCAGAAATATTCTCTGTATTTAAAAAATAGTTCAAAAAACGCAGTGTTTTCTGGACCAAATATATAAGTGTCTACACCACAAAGCCAAGGCCCAAGCTCAAGCCTAAGCCAGAACCGAAACGAACCGAACTGGGCCGGGCCGGTTCAGGTCTAGTCGAGTCGGTCGGTCGGTCGCGCGTGTGTGTGGTGGTCATGATGCATGGTCTCCCTCCTCACAACAAAGCATGCATTGGGAGCCCAAGGCCTCAACAAGATTTCTTAGAAACAAATATAAATACTTGCCTCTTCCATATAATCCCATGATGTGGGACTATTCACATAAGAGAGCCATTCATACACTTATCTCAATATTTTAATAATTCACATAAAATTTCCAACAGGGAATATAGCTGAAATTCCATAAGTGGATAGAAGTAAAAGTTTGATCGACTGGCAAGAATAGCCTTAATATCGATGATGCCTAATTCGTTTAATACAAATTCACCTCTTTTCAAGTAGTAATGCATGATATTTTAGAGATGATTTGGTCTATTGTCCACATAAGGAGAGCACCTATGCCTATGCTAGACTTCTTGATCGCTTTCTTGCTAGATTTTGACTTTCAGTTTGCTTACTAGGTGATATTATTCCAAATTTAATGCTTATAAAATAATTACTATAAAGACAACTTAACAAAGAATGCATAACTCATTTACTGTCGAATACTTTTGATTATCATAACCTAAATGAATCTCGTGCAACATGTGTTAGGTAATAGAATTTAAAGATTAATAAATAAAGTTAGTAAAAGTCATTTGAAAATTCAGAGGTGAGTGATTAAACCATGCCAATAGACACATATCGACCAACAAGTCAATATAAAGTGACACTAAATTTTGAAATTATTAATAACTGTCGCCACTACGATCTAGGTCGAAACAATAACGTTATTGATTTTAGTGGAAAGTGGTGACTTGGTTTGATAACATAATGATTGTGTGGCTTATTGGTTGTGTAACACTAGTTCTCATGTAAGAATACCCACTATTTCTATTTATAACATGAGAATAGCTTCAAAAATGGAAAACAACCAACATAAGTATCGATGCTCACTACATCCTAATTTGGACATTGGAGTTCATAAAATCCAACGTTAAGTATCAACATTAAGTAATATTAGTACCAAGTGTTAGTAACTTACAAGGTTTATCTTTGAGTGTTGATAACCATGGAAGTTGACATAAAGTGTCAACACTCATCAATGTCAGTGTTAAGGGTACTGAATGATAATACCAATGTAAAATACCGGTTTTCACAAAATATGGACATAAGGTCGATACTCGTAGGAGTCAACATGGAGTTTTGACGCCCTTACAACTCAATAATGAAAGTTGATATTCATAAGAATGATCAACGAATGCGAACAATCATATAATACGGAGTTGAGTGTCAATATCCACGAAAGTTGGTGTAGAGTGTCGATACATACAAGCATATGTTACGTGCGCCAAAAACCCTTACGTGATGTAAAAACTATTAGAGTTTATCCTGTAGAGGCAACCTATTTGATGTGATTAATAACATTGTTGATGTTATATTTTATTTTGAATAAAATATTCTATTATGTTATATTTACAACGTAATATAAATATTAACATAATAGAAGTCCTTAGAATAATAATACAAAATTATATAGTCTCAAATAAGTGACTTGAACATGAGATTATAAAATAAAATAAGTATTGTATTTCTTAAATGTCCCTACTCAAGTTTTGTAGTATATATAGGATAACAATGAAACATTGAGACTAGTATGTTGGTTGATTGATGATTATATCTCGTCGATCATTAGTATACGTGATATTAATGTCACTACAAAAATATGTGTTAGAGAATAGTGTATTGGAATGGCCTAACACGAGAAAACTTCATGGAGCATAATTAATAGTGTCATAAGTAATTCTCATAATGACAGTGATATAATGGTTCTCAGACCTGAAATCATTATATATTTTATTCTAGGATATTTGTGTTTTGATATCATCAAAAGTTACTTTTAACCGAGTAGACGATAAAGGTGATTATCAAATACATCTCCAATTGATTGAATAATATGAATGATCTAGATGAAATTTAACCCTAGAATATAAGTAGTGATATCCATAGGCCTCTTGATTGAGTATGATTATAAAATGCATGGTCATGCCCAACTATTGATTTGTTTTATAGCATCTGCTCATAGATCAAAATAAAAGGATTAAATTATAAAGAGGATGATATGTTCCACGCCTCGAGTTTAATCTTTAATATAATGGTTAAAAGGAGTGAATTACGTTGAAACACAGATCACAAAAAAGGTTGCATCAAATCGTTGATTTTTTTATAACTTCGGTAATAAGGATGTATTACTAGATGTCGCTTACTATTTATAATTTAAAAATAGTTTAATTATTTCCAATGTTGTAATAACCGATAGGGTCACACAATTTGAATGTTTCAAAAGGGGAGAACCATTCTTAAGCAAATAAAATATATCAACAGGTTGATTTTTATTTGCGTTAGTGTGATGGCTCGGTTCTTATATAACATCGCTAAAACAAATTTTGATCGATCGTATTACAAATACGATTTAAATTCCATACTTTAACCAATTCAAATGTGTAAAACCTTGTGTATAATAATAATAGTATAAATTCATTTAACATATGTATGTATGATAACATTTGCGTAAATTCATTAAACATGGGTGTGTGTAGTTAATATATAAAAAGTGCCATTTCTTTTATGCTAGCACCTACCTTGTTTCAATCTTATACTAAGTTATATAATTTTTGTAAGTTCTTAAGTTTTTAAAACATAAGAGCATTTGACAAATTATACATAAAAACCGTTTCTTTCTCAAATGAAAGTTTTAGAACAAAACCCATTTTTTCTTTCACATGAGAAATATTTAACATGAAGTGGCCACTTTCTTTGTACTAACACAGGACATGCCCAACATACAAAGAGAATATCAATTGTTGTTGTACACTAGAAATAGGCTAGAAAATAGGATCTTGATAAAATTTTATTTCATATGGCCGATTGATACATGATCAGGATATTTTCAGGTTCTCGGAACTTGAAACATAGCAAAACTATTTTTCTCAGGTACTCAAGTTAAATGCCATCTTTCTCAATATTTTTGCACACTTGAGAAAATAAACTTGAGATTTGCATACACTAGGATTTTTATTAGCATCTAGACACCTAGGATTTGATCATACATTTATACATCACATGACCATAGCTTCTTTTGTACATAGAAAATTTCAGTTTGCAACTACTTGGAAGCAAAGTAAAGCTTTTATAATATTGTTGTTAAATCAAAGGATCATATGCCAACCTGTAGCTAGATAACCAAAGCTTTAAACATTACCATGGTACGAAATGATGGCTGCTATGTTTTTCTTTACCAATGCAAGATTTAGAGAGGAACATGGTTAGGTACATGAACATTTAATGTGATTTCACCTAGGCAACCAATTGGAAGAATGTTGGTACATGCGCAGGAAATTTCAGGGAAAATATTTGCTGATGGTAGCCATGTTAGCATAGGAAAAAGTGTAGTGACATCTAAATATTTAGGAGAGAAGAGGATTTTTAATTGTCAATCATTTGTCAACTTGTGGAAAGAGATTTCTGAAACAGTTTGCTCTTTCCAGACCAACAATCAATGCACAAATATTTTATACTTTCCTACACCTATATAAAGACCTGGCCATGCATTTTCTTTCTTCACACCAAATCATTCGAACCAAAACAGTTCAGTGAGAAAAAGAAAGTTCCAAATTTTCTGGTGAGTAAACTTTCTTTTATTTCATAGTTTAATTTCTACATTTTTCTACCAGAAAACTGTTAAGTTAAATATGTTTTTTGGATGTTCTTTGTTGATTTACAAGTCCTGCTTGAATGCCATCCTTTGCCTGATAAAAGAACTAGTGGTTGGTACTTAAACTATTGGTTATCTTTAGTTTGAATTACTATGATTGCTTAAGTCTTGTGTTCTGTTTTCAACTTTAAAATAACCAGAACTATTGTTTGGTTATGAATCACAAAAAGGCTCCAACACTTGATTGTTTGAAGGGAATACTACCATTGGTTTGCATTAGCATAATACAGGGTAAAATTATGCATTCGGTGTATTTTTAATCGAAGAAGAAACATTCCCGTTCAAGAAAACAAACACAGTCTGATAACACGAAACTCTCTGTATGCACAAAAATCCAAAACATGGAAAAACTAGATTTAGATATATTAATTAAATCATATAGGAAAATGGTGATTTTTGATGGTGGTTTCGTGATTTTTAACATTTTGGATAATGAGATATACTGTGATGATCAGAATTTGAACATTGATCAAATTCCGACCATCCAGGCCATCAGAAGCCATGCGTTTGGGAAGAAAGCTTCACCTAGGGTCGAGGGTTCTAGGAAAAATACTAAATAATTTTTCTAAAGAAGGGACTATGAGAACGAGGTTGAAATAGGGTTTTTGGGTTTGTTTTGCCCATTTGGGTTCTCGCTATAACTGTGCATCAACGTCGAGGTGTTGGGGGTGTGGTCCAGGGGGGATAGTGGCGTCGACGTGTCATGTTGGCGTGACAAGAAGTGGACGGTGATCAGTGGTTGGGGCAAGTAGCATTAGGGGTTTTCCTGGATGAACCCAAATCGGTCATGGAGAACTCGAACAGTGAAATCACTGTATCTTCTAGGTGGTGGTGATCGGAGGGTGGTAAAGTGATCTGGGGTGCGAAGTGATGTGTGGTGGTGGTCGGAAGTGGTGAATGTGGGCTCAGGCATGTGTGCACATGCACATGTATGTGTGGGTGATCGTAAGTGAAGATACCAGGGATTTGAAGTGATCGGCCGTGTTTCAATGGGGTGGTACTTTAGCACTTTGGTATTTGGGTACTGGCACTTTGGTAGTGGTCTGGAGCATGAAGCCTGAAGCTGATCGGCAAGCAAAACACTGGGATTTCAAAGTGGTAGTTTGGTAGTGATCTGGAAAGTGGTATTTTGGCCAGATCATGGGAGCCAGGCCTGATTTTACATGCACGCACATGAGTTTTCAAATTGGTACTTGGTCAAAAGTGGTACTTTGGCATAATTTTTTTTTTCAAGGAAGATTTTATTAATTTAATTAAAAACAGTTTTAAATGGAAAAATAAATTAATATAAAGTGGAAAGAAATAAGAAAATAAGAAGGGGATTTTTACTTAAACTATCGAGTGGAGAGGAGGAAGTGAATCAGGTATAGAAGATCAAGTGAAGTTTTTGACAAAGTTAAAAGCAAAGTAAAAAAACAAAAATATAAATAAATTATAAATTATAAATTATAGTTTATTTATAAATAATTAGAATAAGAAATAATATCGACAAACAAAGTGGAAAGAAAATCCGTTTGCGACGCGCACACTGAAATTGTCCATTTTTAAGATAAAATCAAAATACCCAGATATAAGCAAAATAATCATATACTGGTTCGTTTGACTAAAATTCATAAATAAAGGATATGTAAATTAAATTATAATCATGTTAGACTAATAATTTAAAAACAGAGATATTGCGTTCATCATTTCGAAGAGTCCGAAATTTATATTCCAGTTCGACTTGATTTATACGCCGCGCATCAGAGATTATCAAAGATAATTGAAAACGGAGATATACAAGGGCTGTTCTTGGATAGTGCCTTTGGATTGTCTTCCCAGGACAACTTGTGGACAAATGTCCGACAAAGTAATTCTAACTGATCACGTACGTTGATTTCTTCAAACGTATTTATATGGTGGTCGAGGAATTCGTTTCTCTCGCTTTATACCTATAATATATTTATGGGGAAGTCAATTAGTGGTTGCCGAGTTTTGACAATGTGGCATTCAAAGAAATTAAGCAGTGATGATAAAAAGGTGAGTCTAGCCTTTGGCCTTACACCCAGGAAATGACAAAAATCGGGCAGGCAGCATGGCTATATGGGTCGCTCCCATTAGGATGTAGCATCACCTATCTAGAGAAATTCCTTTTGTTTCTTATTCTATCGATTCTGTCCCGTTCGGGAAATGGTTGTCTTACACAACTATTAGTGATATACATTCGATACACTCAAAAGAAATGAGTAGTCGGTCATGTGTGGGCCGGGTTGCAAGACGTTCTTGTTGAACCCAGTGTATTCGCATCTAGAGATACACTATCGGAAGGTGATTCCATACCTTGTCATAGTCGGAAATCCATCATCCCTAAGCACCAAGCGGTTTTGTTTGTATACTATATAGGAGAATGTGAGATGCAAGAATTCTTCTAGATTCTAAATTATTTGTAAAAAAAACCCTAGACAATATGATAATATCTGATTTGAAGTATACAAAGTGTTTTATTCTCATAAGGTAAAAACCCGTTCCGTATTTATGACATGGTCTTATGAGATGTTTTTATTTCTTTAACTTGTTTTAAAATCCTTTACTCATACCAGTCCCTTGACTGACCCGGAGTTTATTTTTTTGTGTTTTCCTTAAACTCTTGGGTACTCATAACACTTGTTATGAGTAGACAAGTGAATCAGGTCATGATAAAACTTGGAAAGCTGGATGGAAACTTTCTACGTGCTATTCTACTTGTCATGTCTACTATATTATAAGTATGCCAGTTTGGTCATCGATGATATGTATAATTAAGTTGTACTATGAAGTGGCTTATATCCATAGATCTATTGTGCTCTGATGTAATATGTTCTAATGTGTAATATTATGAAGTATCATCTTTTGTAAAAATTCTGCTGTGAGATTCTGATGTTTATGTATTTTATCTTCTATCTATTCTTATTCTTACATAATGGCACGATTTCCGATGTGTTCGAAAGTTGGGTCGTTGCAGTTAGAAATGGTAATACCGTGAATTTCGTTTTCTTTTTATTCTTGTTTGTTTATAAAAGGGAGAGATGACCCTTTCCTTTTTACACATACAGATAGAAATCATGTAACGTCCCGTATTTTTGGTAATCAGACATTTATTATATTTAATTATTTTCAATATTGATTTGGAATTAGAAATGGATTTATAATACATAATTCGTTTATAAAATGAAATTTGAAATTTAAATTTATATTTAAATTATAATCGAGCTCGTAATGTCGCGGTAGTTAGTAATTTACGATTTAAGCTTCAGTTAAATATACGTAATCCAATTTAAGTCGGAATTGTGCGAAATACGAGTCGTTTGAATCTATTTGATTATAATTTCATAATGAAAGAGAAAAATGGAGATTTCATATTATGAATTTAGAGTTATGTCCAATTCAAACTTTCAAATAGTCGTTATAGAATTCGTTAATAAATAATAATATTTGTTTAATAAATATAATGGGTTTACATTTATATTTGAATATCATTTAACTTGAAAATATAAATGTTGATTATAATTTCATATTGGTTGAGTTTAGAGATGTATATTATTTTATTTGGGCGTATACAATAATAATAATTTAGTACTATAATTATTTTCGAAATTTAATTATATTTTATTATTATTATATAAGTCTTGGAAATAGCTTTCTTTTGAAACGACCTCCGTTTTCGATGAAACGAATTTTCTTGGAATACGTATAGCTAACTATTGCTAGATTTCCAGTTTGGAGCCAATCAGGGTTGTTTTATTTGTTTTAAAGGTAAACCGGTAAATAAATTGGAAATAAAATAATGTCGTTGCACTAAGGGGTCGCTTTTAAATGAAATTAATTTCATTGGGACCGGAACGTTAAGACATAGTGGTGTATTCATTTTCATTGTATTTGGAGCTCGCGTGTGGCAGTACGAATATAATAGTTAACGGTTAGCAGTAGAAATTAGATACAGTATTAAATAGCATAAAATATATATTTACATATATATATGTTTATATATATATATATATATATATATATATATATATATATATATGAGTACCAAAACAACCGAACTTGAACAAAGTTACAACTAAAAAGGCATACTGACTCCGTTCAGTTTGCAAATAATAATAATACTCGAATAACCAATTGTCTAATAGAAGCCAAACATTTATCACAATAGTGTCACGCAGAATAAACGGGGCATTCTCAATAATAAGTCCATACAACCAGTTAATACTTGCTCACAAAATTACCACTCGTAAATTGAACAATTTATCTTAGCAAATGATTCATTAAAAATGTACAAGTGCATACATATGAAAAGAGTACACAAGACAACTCATGAACATCATAAATAATGTGCCTTGATAAATACTCATCGAACAGTTACCCTAACCGATTTCTTCCTCCTACCCGACTTACTGAACTCTCGCACATGCTCCCTGCAATTTTTTGGTACAAGCTGCTACCTATCTTAATGGAAAACACATTGCCAACTCTCCTGAAAGACTTTTAGCTATGTCTACATATACCAATACGTAGGATTTGACATTATCCCTATCTTCTTCATTCTCCTCTTATAAATACGAGTGCGCATCACTAATTTTTCCATAATGTAAATAAGTTGTGCCTCGTCCATTCCTATAAACACTATAACACCCCGTGATTTTAAATATTAATATTAACGAATTTAAAGAATACTTAATTTCAAGTGTGAGAATTAAGGGAAACGGGTTACGCCATTGCATTTGTCTCGGAATTCTGCTTGAGATAGAGTCCGAGTTTGTGTAAAACGGACATCATATGAAGGAGATATGGACGAACGAAGTAAAGCAGACAACCGGAAGTCGACCAGAATGCACCGGCGCACTTCACAAGTGCGCCAGTACAAAAATGCACTGGCGCACCTGCCAAGTACACCCATGTCGGACTAAAGACAGGACAGATTTCTGGAGTGTTCTGATCTGAACAGTGAGTCATTGCTGAGTCATTAGGGCTGAGGTGTTATCCTATCTTGACTGGATGGTCTTGATTGCTTCTAGGGTAAATCTAACGGCTCTAAATTAATTAAAACTCTATATAAGCAACCTAATTCTCAACCTAAAATCACACTAATTCATACCAAGAGCCGCATTGTCGTCAATGGAGAACCTAGAGTAGTCGCGGTTCTCTTTCAACTCAGAAACAAGATAGAAGCAAGAATCAAAATCAAATCAAATCTAATCTAAATAACAATTAGTCTACATCAAAGGCAAGCAATTCAATTTCAGAATACAGATCCCAGAAAGACAAGACTATTCTTTTGTTTGTGAGTATAATATCTTTCACAAAATAATTAATTAATTTAATTATGATAAGATATAATTGGGATTATGAGAATATGATTTTGAATCATGTGATGTTATCATTGATGCTTTGTTATTGTGGATCTGTTTCATATGTTAAATTGTACGTGATTAATTAGATTCATCTTATGCAAGTTTGGGATGTTAAATCATATGCTAATTTATGAATTTTATGCAAGTTCACATCATTATGTTTAGATCCATATGCAAGTTCACATCTTTATGTTTAGATCCATATGCAAGTTCACATCTTTATGTTTAGATCTATATTTTGATCCATGACAATATATAGTTATGCAAATTTATGCCCATTACCAATGCTAGTTTTGTATGTGAATCATATGCTAGTTTGAATGAAATTCATAGGAAAACCATATCCATATATGCAAGTTATTGGCTATGAAAACTTATGTCATGATTCTTAGATCTATTTTATGTTGTGATGTTGCTTTTCTTTTATAAGTTAGACTATTTGCGAGTCTAACACATGTCATATTAAAACGTACAAATAGAGTGGGGACAATGGAAAAATATTGAATATACATAATTGTGAATTGGTATAAAATGGCCTTAAAAGGCATATAATTAATTTGAGGCATTGATTGGTATAAATTATATACCTGAAATTATGGACATAATTTAGGTGACAATTATGGACATAAATAAATTTGGAATTTATTGACAAATTTGAATAGGGATATTAATCCAATTTGGGGATAAATAATTATGTGTAATAATTAACCGCCTAAGACACGAGGTTAGACTCGTTTGTGGTATAAGACTGCCTAGACCAGCTCGGCAAATCCAGCAACCACAAACGGTGGTCTAATGTAAGAGGTCAAAGGCACGAATTAAATGCGTAACAATTGCAAAGACACGAGGTTAGGCTCGTTTGCTGTATAAGACTGCCCGGACCCGCCCGGCAAATCCAGCAACTGAAAACAGTAGTCTAATGTGGGAGGTCTTTACAAGGTTACGGTTCTAATGAATTAAGTAACACTTAACTAGATAAACATGTGGTGGGACATGGGGGTTAAGTGGGTGGCCTTGGGTGGCTTGTGAAATACGACTAGAAACACTTAACCAAGTTGAAAAATGTAAGAAGACATGAATAAAAATGGGGTTAAGTGGGAAAGCTTAGTGGAGACCAAGCATAGGTGGAAATCTTGTGTCAGACATGGGGGCCCTTTTCATACCAGTTACCCATTAAGTAGCTTTGTGAGCTCGACCCAAGTCGAGGACGGGATACGCTTACTGGGTTTGATTATAAGAGGTCAAAACGGGTTAGTAGTGGCAAAGCAAGTCCAACGGGGTCATGTGTGTGCGTGGGCTCAGGCTGGTAGGTAAGACGTTGGTGCATTGTGTAGATATAAGCCGTGCATCTTTAGTGGTATCGGGTTTCCACTTTGGGGAGTGATACACCCCACTATGGGACCAGCACGGGTATCTACGAGTTAGGGAGCCGATCGCATGGGGGTAGTGGATACAACTAGTGGAGATAGGGGCAGACGACACCTATGAAAGCAGCTAGGAGTACATGAAACTATCATTATCAGTATTATGTTCTATAGGCGGGATCAACTTTTAGGGTGACTAGTAATGGTGCAGTATAGTAATTATCCTATAGTGATTAGGAATGAGATTAACGCCAGAATATTCCTCTTGTTTGCTTTGTCATGCGCAATTGTTCCACGGTCATATCTCGTTTTACGATCATATCTTGTTTTACCAGTTTATGCCTTATCCTAATTACTTTAATAATTATATTGTTAAAGTTATTATACTCGCCAGACTTATATCTGACCCCCTTTGTTTTTGCCTCTTTTCTTTCTTCCCCCCCCCCCCTCAGGTTCTCAGGGTGGGACTAGTACTAGTGGAGCTTGATCTTAGATCTCTTTCTCTCTCTTTTGGAAGTGCTTGGATTGCTGAAAGTAAAGTTCAGCTCATCTCTTTTATGGCAACTTGTGTTGGGGTTATGCTTTTTTACTTTTTGTACTCAGAAAACAATTTGTCAGGATGGATATTAAGTGTACTTGGTTTTACTGTTGGTTTATGGAGTTGTTGTAATCAAACTATTTCTCCGCTGCAATAAATGTCATTCTGAAAATTTTCAAGTACTAATATATGTATCTGTCCTGTTATATTCTGTTCTAATTCACCAATAATACTCCATTAGGTTAATGCATTCCCTTTGTGAGTGACATTAATGGACGTGGGGTGTTACACGTGGTATCAAAGCTGAAGAATAATAGAACAGATAAGAGATTTTGAAAAACTATTTTTCAAAAGTGTTTTATAAAGAAATACTTTCAAAATTATGTTTTAAGGAGAGTATTTTCAAGAGAAAAGTTTGTTTTTAAAAAAAAACATAACCGCCAAGAGCCATATATCTCTCCTTCGATTCTCTGTTTTGAAATCTCTTCCTTTTCTTTTTCAGCATGTCTGGGGAACCTGAGATACCCGAGGGCATACCGATACCAGGCTGGTTTAGAAGGTATCTGGAGGCTAGGGCCAATGGCGCAGGCCCAGCAAATGTTTCTCCTCCCCCAGTTGCAGTAGATCCTCCTTCTCTCCCTCCTCACATTGATACTTTTTCAAGGATATGCAAAGAATTTCGAGCAATGGGCGGAAAACCTTTTCATGAATCAGAGACGTTTGTTGAAGCTCGAAATTGGCTTAAGGAGGTGGAAGATCTATTTGGTATTTTCGAGGTGGAAGATGGAAGGAAGGTCCAATTGGCTGCTTGGTTAATGAGGGACGAAGCCTCGTTTTGGTGGGAGGTCACGAATAGAGAGCATCCAGTGGAGACATGGATGGATTTCAGGCATAGGTTCGAGATGAAATTTCTCTCACGAGCAGAAGAGAATTTATATATGAAAAGGTTCTTAGCATTGAAGCAAGGAAATAAGTCAGTAAAGGAGTACGTCAACAAGTTCAATCAGTTGGCGAGATTTGGCTTGGAATTGGTAAACACACCTGAGAAGAAGGCCCTAAGGTTCGTTAAAGTTTTGAATGAGCCGCTACATGGGTTGGCTATGACCCACATTCCGATGGGGGCTACCTTTGAGAAACTGGTTGACATAGCGCTTATGAATGAAGAGGAGAAAGGTGCTAATGCTAATAAGGCACAAGAGAACCAAGGGGACCAAAAGAAACCACAACAGCAAAACAAGAAAGGCGGGAAGAACAACAATAGCAAAGGAAAGAAAAAGTGCTTTAATTGTGGAACACTAGGCCATCTGAGCAAGGACTGTAGGAAGAAGAAGACTGGATGTTTCCACTGCGGAGAGGCAGGAAATCTAGTTAAAGACTGCCCAAGGAAACAGGGGCAAGGGCAAAGAACGGGGTCCACTTCTGGAGGGCAGATTCAGGCTCTCATGGCTCCAGGACAGGCAAGAGGGCAGATTCAGGCTCTCATGGCACCAGGACAGGAGTGGGGTAGAAACATTTCTGTTGAAAGTTTGGTTTTTCTGTTTGATCATCCTGTTCGTACTTTATTTGATTCTGGCGAATCACACTCGTTTGTGTCTGCTTCATTAGTTGAAACATTGCACCTTAATACTAGTCTAGTTATAAATGCCATAGTAGTCTCAAATCATATTGGTGGTTCGGCTCATCTTTCAATGATTTGTCGGGATTTGAGAGTGTCTATTTTAAGCGTTGAGTTTGAATGCAACACCTTCGTTCTTGGCTTCCAGGGCTATGGATTGATTCTAGGCATGGATTGGTTATCCAGTAATGGTGCCATCCTCAATTGTGAAAAGAGAGTGGTTAGACTTATGACTCACCTTGGCAACACTCTCAAAATCTGTTGTAACCCCATACATTCTGTTATGCTTAGTTACCTAGAATCTCTTGATGCGTCTGTTGAAAACTTGCAGTCTGTTAGAGTAGTCCGTGAATACTCAGATTTCTTTGAAGAGGTGAAGGGCTTACCTCCAAAGCGGGAGATAGACTTCCGTATATACCTTGTTGATAATGCAAAACCCATAGCTCTACCCGTTAGACACATGGCTCCTAGGGAGAGAAAAGAGCTCAGTAAGCAAGTGAAAGAGCTGCTCGAAAAGGGGTTTATAAGGTGGAGTATTTCTGAATGGGGTGCTCCAGTAGTATTCGCAACCAAAGCGGATGGTTCACCTCGCCTATGCGTTGACTATAGGGAGCTAATCAAGCTGACCAAGAAGAATAGAAACCCACTTCCTAGAATAGATGACTTGTTTGATCAGCTTGTAGGTGCGTCTGTTTTCTCCTAACTAGATTTGGCTACCGGGTTCCATCAGCTGAGAGTGGCTGAGGATAGCATTGATAAGACCGCGTTCAGAACCTCGGATGGTTTCTTCGAATGGCTTGTCATGCCTTTCGGTTTGACAAACGCACCCTCTTACTTCGTTGACTTGATGATTAGGGTGTTTAGAGAATTCCTTAATAAGTTTGCGGTGGTCTTCATAGATGACATTTTGATCTTCTCGAAGAATGAAGAAGAGCATGCTTTGCATTTAAGGGAATTCATGGATACTCTTCGTACACATCAGCTGAAGGCCAAATTCTCTAAATGCTATTTCTGGGGAGAATAAGTGAGATTTCTTGGACATGTGGTGTCCAAAGAGGGGTTAACCATGGACACCGCAAAAGTAGTTGCGGTGCAAGATTGGAAGGTTCCACAGAATGCAACCGAAGTCCGAAGCTTTCTCGGGCTAGCGGGCTTTTACCGAAAATTCATTAAAGACTTTGCTAAAATCTCATCCGTACTCACAATATTAACGAAGAAGAACCTAACTTTCGCTTGGGATTTGGATTGCGATATTGCTATCCAACGTTTGAAAAGGGTTCTAACAATAGCCCCAGTTCTGACATTGTTGGATGGGAGCAAGATGTTTATGTATACACGGATGCATGTGGTACGGGACTAGGTGCTATCTTGATGCAAGAAGGGAAGGTAGTAGCTTATGGAGGCAGACAGTTGAAAGTACATGAGAAAAACTACCCAACCCACGATCTAGAGTTGGCTGCCATAGTCTTTGCGCTTAAGTCTTGGCGCCATTATCTCCTAGTTGAGAAAGTTGAATTATATACTAACCATAAATCATTGAAGTACCTTTTCTCGCAGAAAGATCTTAACTTAAGACAACAAAGGTGGATGGAATTTCTAGCCTCTTATGATTTTGAGATTTCCTATACCCCAAGCAAGGGTAATGTGGTAGCAGATGCCTTAAGTAGGAAGAAGCTGACCTTGAGTCCTCTCTTTGTAGAAAGGCAAAGCTTAAAGTATATAGCAAACTTTAATTTTAGACCCTCCTCTGAAATTGTGCCTGGCCGGTTAGCATCATTAGAGGTGCGGCATAATCTTTTGGACTCAATAGGAACTGTGCAACGAGAAGACCCTCAGCTAGTTGATGTGATGGAAAAGCTAGTTAGGGTGAGACTTCTAGTCACCTCAATAGATACTCCATCGGTGATAGGGCTTGGTTGAGATAGGACGGAATGTTATGTGTCCCATAAGTAAGGGATTTAGTGAAGACGGTTCTCGAGGAGGCGCACCATTCTAAACTGACCACACACCCAGGCGGAGACAAGATGTATAAAGATATAAAAAGGGTTTTCTTTTGGAATGGCATGAAGAGCGATGTAGCTGAGTTCGCCGCTAAGTGTTTGATATGCCAGCAAGTCAAAGAGGAAAAGAAGAAGCTTTGTGGTCTTCTTTGGAAGTGGGATAGCATTTCGATGGACTTTGTTGATGGGTTTCCTAGGTCAAGAAGGGGAAATACCAGTATTTGGGTAATAGTGGGCAGGCTCACTAAAAGCGCTCACTTTATACTTGTTAAAAGTAGAAGGACTGCCTCGTCCCTAGCATACATTTATCTCAAAGAAATAGTTTGACTCTATGGGATACCCTCTACTATAGTGAGTGATCGAGATCCTATCTTTACAAGCGAGTTTTGGAAAAGTTTGCAAGAAGCAGTAGGCACCCACTTATGCTTAAGCACGGCCTATCACCCCCAAACCGATGGTCACATGGAAAGGGTGAACAAGGTATTAGAAGACCTCTTAAGATTGTGCATTCTTGACTTTGGAGGGACATGGGAGGATCATCTTCCTTTAGTGGAATTCGCCTACAAAAATAGCCACCAAGCCACCATAGGAATGGCGCCCTTTGAAGCTTTATATGGAAGACCGTGCCGATCACCAACTTGTTGGTGGGAGTCTACAGACAAGCTCGTACTTGGGACAGACATGATTATAGAGACCTCAGAAAAGGTGGACTTGATAAGAAGACGGATGAAGGCTGCACAAGATAGACAGAAGTCCTACGTAGACAAAAGAAGGACCGACCTTGAGTTCAAGATTGGAGATAGGGTGTTCCTTAAAATATCTCCTTTGAGGAATGTCATTCGCTTCGGGTCCATAGGAAAGCTAGCACCAAGATTTGTAGGTCCATTTCCTATCATTGAAAGGATTGAGACGATGGCTTACAAAGTAGATCTACCCGAGAGACTGGATGGAGTTCATAATGTTTTTCATGTTTCTCAACTACGAAAGTGCTTACATGAATCTGCAGAAGTGGTGGAGCCGAATATACTAGAGGAAGTAGAAGTGGAACGAGAAGCGACTGTGAGAAGAGTTCTAACTCGTTTCTTGGGTACAGAAGTCAAAAAGCTACGCAACCGTGAAATCAAGCTTGTTAAAGTTCAATGGAGTGAAGCTGAGGAAGACGCGACTTGGGAAACTAAGAGGAAAATACGCGCAGCCTACCCTTTTCTCTTTGAGGGTACCTCCTTAATCTCTTTTTCCATAAGTTTATTCATGTTTATCTTTCAAGTGTACCTCCTCAGTCCTATTCTTTATCCTTAGGTAGAATCCGATGGATGTAAACATGTGTTTGAAACATGTTATGATTGATGGTTGCGAGTGGTTGCAAGTGGTTGCTTGTGGTTGCTAGTGGTTGCTCGTGGATGCATGTACACGCACTTTAGGCACTAGATCGGCTCAATCAATTTCATATTGCATATAAATGCGTGTGCATATTTAAATTAGTGGATGTATAGTGGTTGTGTTATCATATGGATGCTGCATTTAAATGAATGGCTGTGCACACATGTAGAAATAATATGTGTCGCTAGAATTCTTTCGCATATATAATGGATGCATGGCACTATCACGATTTGCATTAAGGAGGTTAACTGAATCAGTAGACCGCCTGATTTTGCATTAGATAAGGAACATATACACACACTTTTTGCATATGCTCATATGGCATTAGAAATCTTGTAATGACAATGGATGCCTGTGTTTGATGGTTGAGTAGATGAATGATTGGATGTTAGGATATGCATTCTCCTTAACTTGGAGATTTCGGGGGCGAAATCCTTTAAGGAGGGGAGAATGTAACACCCCATGATTTTAAATACTAATATTAATGAATTTAAAGAATACTTAATTTCAAATGTGAGAATTAAGGGAAACGGGTTACGCCATTACGTTCGTCTCGGAATTCTTCTTGAGATAGAGTCCGAGTTTGCGTAAAACGGACACCGTATGAAGGAGATATGGACGAATAAAGTTAGCCAGAAAACCGAAAGTCGGCTAGAATGCACTGGCGCACTTCACAAGTGCGCTAGTACAAAAATGCACTAGCGCACCTGCCAAGTGCGCCCATATCGGGCTAAAGATCTGCACAGATTTCTGGAGTGTTCTGATCCGAATAGTGAGTCATTGCTGAGTCATTAGGGCTGAGGTGTTATCCTATCTTGACTGGATGGTCTTGATTGTTTCTAGGGTTAATCTGACGGCTCTAAATTAATTAAAACTCTATATAATCAACCTAACTCTCAACCTAAAATCACAGTAATTCATACCAAGAGCCGCAATGCCGTCAATGGAGAACCTAGAGTAGCCGCCGTTCTCTTTCAACTCAGAAACAAGATAGAAGCAAGAATCAAAATCAAATCTAATCTAATCTAAATAACAATTAGTCTACATTAAAGGCGAGCAACTCAATTTCAGAATACAGATCCCAGAAAGACAAGACTATTCTTTTGTTTGTGAGTATAATATTTTTCACAAAATAATTAATTAATTTAATTGTGATAAGTCATAATTGGGATTATGAGAATATGATTTTGAATCATGTGATGTTATCATTGATGCTTTGTTGTTGTGGATCTGTTTCATATGCTAAATTGTACGTGATTAATTAGATTCATCTTATGCAAGTTTGGGATGTTAAATCATATGCTAATTTATGAATTTTATGCAAGTTCACCTCTTTATGTTTAGATCCGTATGCAAGTTCACATCTTTATGTTTAGATCTATATTTTGATCCATGACAATACATAGTTATGCAAATTTATGCCCATTACCTATGCTAGTTTTGTATGTGAATCGTATGCTAGTTTGAATGAAATTCATAGGAAACCTATATCCATATACGCAAGTTATTGGCTATGAAAACTTATGTCATGATTCTTAGATCTATTTTATATTGTGATGTTGCTTTTCTTTTATAAGTTGGACTATTTGCGAGTCTAATCGTGGGGACAATGGGAAAATACTGAATATACATAATTGTGAATTGGCATAAAATGGCCTTAAAAGGCATATAATTAATTTGAGGCATTGATTGGTATAAATTATATACCTGAAATTATGGACATAATTTAGGTGACAATTATGGACATAAATAAATTTGGAATTTATTGACAAATTTGAATAGGGATATTAATCCAATTTGGGGATAAATAATTATGTGTAAAAATTAACTGCCTAAGATACGAGGTTAGACTCGTTTGTGTTATAAGACTGCCTGGACCCGCCCGGCAAATCCGGCAATCACAAACGGTAGTCTAATGTGAGAGGTCAAAGGCATGTATTAAATGCGTAACAATTGCAAAGACACGAGGTTAGACTCGTTTGCGGTATAAGACTGCCCGGACTCGCCCGACAAATCTAGCAACCGCAAACAGTAGTCTAATGTGGGAGGTCTTTAGAAGGTTACAATTCTAATGAATTAAGTAACACTTTATCAGATAAACACGTGGTGGGACATGGGGGTTAAGTGGGTGGCCTTGGGTGGCTTGTGAAATACGATTAGAAACACTTAACGAAGTTGAAACATGCAAGAAGACATGAATAAGAATGAGGTTTAGTGGGAAACCTTAGTGGGGTCCAAGCATAGGTGGAAAGCTTGTGTCAGGCATGGGGGCTCTTTTCAAACCAGTAACCCATTAAGTATCTTTGTGAGCTCGACCCAAGTCGAGGACGGGACACACTTACTGGGTTTGATTATAAGAGATCAAAACGGGTTAGCGGTGGCAACGCAAGTCCAACAGGGTCATGTGCGTGCGTGGGCCCGGGCTGGTAGGTAAGGCGTTGTTGCACCGTGTAGATATAAATCGTGCATCTTTAGTGGTATCGGGTTGCCATTTTGGAAAGTGATACACCCCACTGTGGGACCAGCACAGGTATCTATGAGTTATGGAGCCGATCGCATGGGGTAGTGGGTACAACTAGTGGAGATAGGGGCAAACGACACCTATGAAGGCAGCTAGGAGTACACGAAACTACCATTATCATTATTATGTTCTGTAGGCGGGATCAACTTTTAGGGTGACTAGTAATGGTGCTGTATAGTAATTATTCTATAGTGACTAGGAACGAGATTAACGCCAGAATATTCCTCTTGTTTGCTTTTTCATGCCCACTTATTTCACGGTCATATCTTGTTTTGCCAGTTTATGCCTTATCCTAATTACTTTAATAATTATATTGTTAAAGCTATTATACTCGCCAGACTTTATGTCTGACCCCCTTTGTTTTCGCCTCTTTTCTTCCTCCCCCTGCCCCTCATGTTCTCAGGGTGGGACTAGTACTAGTGGAGCTTGATCTTGGATCTCTTTCTCTCTCTTTTGGAAGTGCTTGGATTGCTAAAAGTAAACTTCAGCTCATCTCTTTTATGGCTACTTGTGTTGGGTTTATGCTTTTTACTTTTTGTACTCAGAAAACAATTTGTCAAGATGGATATTAAGTGTACTTGGTTTCACTGTTGGTTTATGGGGTTGTTGTAATCAAACTATTTCTCCGCTGCAATAAATGTCGTTTTGAAAATTTTCAAGTACCAATATATGTATCTGTCGTGTTATATTCTGTTCTAATTCACCAATAATACTCCATGAAAGTTAATGCATTCCCTTTGAGAGTGACATTAATGGACGTGGGGTGTTACAAACACGCTGCCAATTTCATTCTTGCTTCCTCTCAAGTCTCAAAGAAAAATTCGGACTAGAGATTTATATATATAAGGTATATATATACTAAAGTGTTGTTTACACATGGGAACAACAACGCGAGGGAAGGAAGGTCTGGAGCGAAGGGAAAGGGGAAGTTTGCATGGGAGGGCTTGGTGGCGTGTTCAAATTAGAGGAGGAGGCGAAGGAAATTGCGTGCGTGGTTGTTATGGGTTCAGTCCATGTTGTTGAACTGGGGGCGTGCAGTCGATGCGGGAAGGTGTTTGGTTATCGGAGGTCGATGAAAAGACATGAGGTGATGATAGGTGGAGAGGTGGTTCGCGGCAGTGTGAAATGGTGAAGAGCTGTCTAATACAACATGAGTGGATTTTCAGTGGACTTGGTGGCGGACAGGTGAGGTTGGCGGTGTACTGTCGATGGACGGTGGTCAGGAGGTGGGTGCGAGCGCAAGGAGTTGATGAAGAGAGGGTCAAGGCCGAGGAGTGGGAAAAAATGGTGGATTCTGTTCTAAAAACCGTGAAGTGGAAGGGGAGAAGGAGTATGCAGCATTGGAGTGCTATTGTTTTTAAATTGGGTTCGAATAAACAGTGGGGAGGAAGAAGAAGCATAAGATTGTCGGGTATAAATTGAAGAGAGGCAGAATTAACAGTGGGGCAAACTTGGACAAGCCACGTGGGGAAAGAATAAAATGAATCAGGCCCGTGTTTGTCTAATTCAATGGTAAATGGCTGATTGCTATTAAAAAAAAAGTAATTGGTAAACATCTAGTTTAATTAAGAATTAAATTATATTTATTTAAATCATTAATTAATAACGTTGACAACTTCTTATTTGGTTATCAAAATTAAATGAAACGAGTTGCACTGGAACCGTACCGAAGAGCACTACATAATGGAACCAGTTTGGACAAAAATGGAGACATCTGGAATGTACAGTCAAACTAAACACTGTTTAATTTAACTGTAACTGAGCCCTTCAACGAACAAATCCACGTGGGTACAACTTATTTAGTTTTTACCCACTTATATTTTATATAAGTCGGGAATTAATTCATGTGTTATGCTTGATAATTGCTTGTTGTTTGTTGAATACTTATATATTGGACGAATTTGTTGATTTAAACGTACATATATTTTAAATGAAATCTAATCGTTATTTTGACGATTATTTCCAAACGAGGTAACTTACCTTTTTGGTAATGTTTAAAATAATATAAAGGTAATAAATTAAAATATGGATGCTTAGATTACTATTATTTATTTTGAATATTACATCTGTTTATTGAATTAGATAATATTATTTGAGGTAAGGTATTTGGATGTAGCGAAAACAGGTTGGAGGGATCCAACTGGATTCCTAAAATTTATTAATTATTTTCATAATACAATTATATGAACTGTTTGATAACTTGATTAGATGATAGATTTGTTTATTGATTGTTGAATCGTAATTCAACGTTTGTTGTGATATTAACCAATGGGTAATATTGGCAAAATAATTTGAGGCAGATGGCTTAAAAATCAATCGTTTTTATATGGATTTACTACTAGGTTAATCAACAGAAATGATTGTAAAAAATATTTTTTAACTGAAGATAGTTTTTTAAATCTATTATTTTGAATGGAAGTTTATTAAAAGATAATAAATATTTATTATTGATAATTTAGGTTTATAAATAATTATATAATGGTTTTATAACGCAATTTCTTATGTAAATAAGATTTATAAGTAAATGAGCAGAAATTAACCGACGGTTAAGAATTGGATAAATTGTTTTTTTGAAACAATTAAAGGGGGATTAATTAAATTAATTATATTATTAATTAATCTAAAGGAAGGAAAATTGGAATTGATTAACGAGATAATCAAGTTTTGAGTTGAGTGAGTCAACTATGTTGATTAGAATTGGTTAATTGATTAATTGGTTTTAGTTAATCAAATGAAATGGTTTAATAAATATTTGTTAAATTTTAACAAGATTTAAAATATAAAGAAATTAATTATTTATTTAGTTAATAAAGCAATTAACCACTTTTACAATAATTAATGTTGAAGTAAATAATTTATTGTTTTAGTTAAAGTAATTACTTTGGAAATGAAATTCATTTAAGCAAGTAATTGAAGTTGCAATGAAGTATAATTGAATTTTTGAAAGGAGCTTACTATCGTGTTTATATTAAAGTTGAGTTTTGTGGACAAAGTTATAAAAGGGCTTTTAAGCGAATACGGCATCTTAAAATAAATTTTTACTTGATATTTGAATTAATTAAGAAGGAGTAAAGATAAAAAGGAATTTATATTAAACCAAAGTTTATAAACAAGGGTTATAAGAGGAATGTGAATTTAAAGTGTTGATTTTGAATTGGCGATACTTAATAATGAAATTAAGTAAAATTGATGGGATGAAAATGAGAATTTCAGATAGGAAAATGGACTAGTAATAGGGATTTGCAATTAGGTTTGGCAAAAGGAGTTGGTAATAGGATTTGAGAATATATATATTGATATTTCCATAGTAACGGAAATAATAAGGATTTGAAAATATGAGTTGACATTTTAAAGTAAAAGAAATGAAAGGAGATTGTGCGATAACATAATGATATTTTCGGAGTAAAGAAATGAGATATAAAATGGTTTTATTCAAAAAGGAAAGTATGGGCTATTATTTTCAGGTTGTGAAACAAAAGAGATTTTTGTAATGATTATTCTACGAATAAGAAGATAAACTAATTTCCTAATTTAGATAATGAAGAATGTTACACAAATGGCAATTAAGTGGAATATTGGATTTATAATATATTTTTCTAAATATTAAAATAGAATGGTTTTGTGAATATTAATATATTAGAGTAAGAAGTGAAATGCTGTTTTTTTTTTCAAATATTGAATTAACCCTTCGTTAAATATTTCTAATTAAAAAGCCAAGTGATGCTGAATACCGAACCAGTAAAGTCATTTTACTTTAATGATTGAATGGTTGTTTTATTTGATAGCTAAAATACCGACTATCAAATTTGATCCATACGATTGTTGGTATGGAAAGTCCGGAATAGAATTTAGTTTCAAATACCATTCCGACCAGCAAATACGAAAGCAGAGAAGATACTAGATGAAAATCGCGATGGAGCATTCGAAAATCGTGGATCTTCATAAAACGGAAGAGCCACTTAAAATCTCTAAGTCGACGCGGAGATATACTGAGGTTCTGTCATGGCTGAAATCTAATGATTGCAAGGACTACTCCCTACTGGTTTATAGGGTGATACCCAGGATGTGGTAGGAAGGTGCCTTCGGTTCACCATGTACCTGGATGACTTGTATGGACAGATGTCGAACAAAGTATTTCTTAAGAGTCACGTATGTTGATTTCTACAAACGTATTTCTACTGGTGGCGTTAACACCCAGAATATTTTTGTGGACATCAATTAGTGATTTGTTACATCTGACAATGTGGCATTCAAAGTGAATGGTGGTGTGATGTTCTAAAGGTAGTGTTAAACCTCAAGTCTCATCAACCGAGAAATGACAAAAATCGGCCAGGCAGCATGGTTAAGTGGGTCGCTTCCAAGTAGGGTGTATAATCACCTATCTAGATAAAATTCATTTCCTTATTAAACTATTTTTATGCTATCCCTTTTTGGGAAACGATGGGTAGCTCCCAACTGTTGGTGATATACAATCGATACACTCAAGCGAAATGAGTGGTCTGTCATGTGTGGCTGAGTTGCAAGATGTTCTTGTTGAACCCAGTGTATTCCTCTCTAGAGATACACTATCGGAAGGTGGTTTCATACATTGTCATAGTCGGAATCCAATCTCCAATAAGCGCCGCAGTTTTAATTGTATACTACATATATGGAGAGTGAGATGCAACCGTTCCGCTAGATTCCTATTTATTTGTGTTTAGACGCTATTATAATATCAGACAAGACATGATTTCAAAAATGTTTTGGGTTATCGTAATGTAAAAACCATCCGCGTTTATGTATGGATCGGTCTTACGATTATCCTTTTCTTTCAGAAAAGATTTGTTAACTTTAAAATCAAGTTGTATGTTGTTTATAAACTAAGTGGGTTTCTCATTTTGGTTCGCCAGACTGATCCGACGTTTGTAATGCTCGTGATTGACCGGGTTTTTCAGGTTTAGGTTTGGTTGCTGCGAACTTTTGAAGATGTGTTGGAGGAGTACTGACGTATGATATCTTTAGTGTGTATTCCACTGTGTGTTGTATATGAGGACAGATTATTATAACTGTCCAGATATATTGATGTGCTCTGATGATTGTAAGTTTTATTTCAAATCTCTCAATAAAGTTTTATTTTCTATATTATATTTTATTCTGCTGCGATGTGAGACTCTGATGTTGTTGTGTTCTTCTTCTTTTTCTTCTATTCTAATATTTCTTCCTGTCTTATCTCGCCCTCTAATTTCTTTCTATTAACTATTTGGTGTTTTCGACACTTGAGTTCTGGAAAATAATACGGGTTTATGTATTATTGTTAGAATTCGGGCATCGAATTCCAATGGGGTCATTACAGTGGTATCAGAGCTTAAGGTTTAGTAATAACCTTGGCTCTGTGGCATAACTCAATAGAGATGAGGTTAATAATACCCTAGATTGAGTTGAGTGCATATATGAGAGCATATTTGTAGATTTTATATATATATATATATATATATATATATATGAAAGAAACTGTTTTGTATTGTGTTATATTTTTGGTTCAAGTGTTGAGAAGCAATTGAAGTAGCAATGGACACAATATTGTTTTAGTTAACTTGTTAATCAATGGAATATTATTCAAGAATTACATGTAATTATTACTTACGTAATGAATTGAGTTAAGTACATGTACCAGGAGGCTTTGAGGATTATTATTGGTTGTGTAGATTGCACGTAAATTGAGTAAATATGCTCAATAACGCTTACATAAGGTACGCCTACACTAAAATATAATTTTTGGTTTCTGAATTTTATTTTCCGACCGTGTGGGTTGATTTTTTTTTTTTTTTGATCCTGCGATATTGCAAAAGTCACTTGGTACAAGGAAGACTCTACCGGATTTTTCCGGGAATTTTAGAAGTTAGAAATTTTTCGATATTTTGAATTTTTTTATTAATAATAATGATTTGTTTTTGATTTAAAATAAATTGGAGTTTTGAAAAGTTAATGGGTTGTAACATTTCTCCTACCTTAGTAATTTCGAGGATGAAATTCTTTTAAGGAGAAAGGAATGTAACGTCCCATATTTTTGGTAATCAGATATTTAATATATTATTTTCAATATTGATTTGGAATTAAAAATGGATTTATAATATGTATAATTTATGTATAAAATGAAATTTGAACGTTAAATTTATATTTAAATTATAATCGAGCTCATAACATCACGGTAGTTTGTAGTTTATGATTTATACTTGAATTGAACATACAGAATCCATTTTAAGTCGGAGTTCTATGAAAGAAGAATCGTCTGAATCTATTTGATTATAATTTTCTAATAAAAGAGAAAAATAGAGATTTCATATTAAGGATTGTGAGTTATATCTAACTCAAATTTTCAAATAGTCGCTATAAAATTCGTTAATAAACGATAACGTCTATTTAATAAATATAATGGGTTTTATATTTATATTTGAATATCGTTTAACTCAAAAATATGAATGTTGATTATAATTTAATATTGGTGGAGTTTAGAGATGTATATTATTTTATTTGGATGTATACGATAATAATAATTTATTATTATTAAATTAAATTATTTTGAGATTTAATTATATTTTATCGTTATTATATAAGCCTTGGAAATAGCTTTCTTTTGAAACGACCTACATTTTCGATGAAATGGAATTTATTGGAATACGTATAGCTAATTATTGCTAGATCTCCAGTTTGGAACCAATCAGAGTTGTTTTATCTGTATGTGCAATTTAAAGGTGAACCAATAAATAAATTGGAATCAAAATAACATCTTTGTACTAATGGAGTCGGTTTACAATGAAATTAATTTCATTGGGACTGGAACATTAAGACATAGCGATGTATCCATTTTCATTGTATTCGGAGCTCGCGTGTGGTGGTATGAATATAACGGTTAACGGTTAGAGGTAGAAATTAGATATTGTATTAAATAACATAAAATATATATTTACATATGTGTGTGTATATATATATAAGTTCCAAAACAACCGAACTCGAACAAAGTTACAACTAACAAGGCATATTTACTCCGTTCAGCTTGCAAATAATAATAATACTCAAATAACGAATTGTCTAACAGGAGCCAAACATTTATCACAATAATGTCATGCAGAATAAACAGGGCATTCTTAGTAATAAGTCCATACGGTTAGTTTATACTTGCTCATAAAATTACCACTCGTAAATTGAACAATTTACCTTCGCAAATGATTCATTAAAAATGTACAAGCTTGTATATATGAAAAGAGTATATAAGACAACTCATGAACATCATAAATATTGTTCCTTGATAAATACTCATCGAACAGCTACCCTAACCTGTATCTTTCTCCTACCCGACTTACTGAACTCTCGCACATGCTCTTTGCAATTTTTTGGTACAGGCTGCTACCTATTGAAAGGAAAACACGCTACCAACCCTCCATCACTCGAGCCGTTGTACCTTTTGATTATGGTATGGTATTGTCAGATCAAAACATAGGGTGAATGGAATTAATATCCTGGCATATTGCTTCAACTGCGTGTAAAATGAATCTCTTTCGCTGAAACCTAAAGGTTTACCTCAACTTCAAATCCATCTGCCGTCCCAGTATACTCTGCTTCCGGAGAGCCGGAACCAGGGACGGGATATGAGGCCACCTCTCCTAGTCTCAATTGGGATTCCCATCGTTCAGTGAAGGCTCGAAGCCATCTCCATATTAATCCCCACCTTCAGCCATTGACCCTATGATGCACTCGATCCATCTGTCCCATCACCAGAGGCGGATATGTGCCCAGGCATTTGATGAATTTCGGACCTGTAAGGGAAATCAGTCATAGGTAGGCCCTATAGCCATCTCCATTCATCAGAAACTATCAATTACGAGTTTCTTAATTCTAGTAAGTAATACTAATATAAAATCCACCAGCATCTTATCTCAACTCTACTAAACGAAACGAATCGAAAGGAATCAATTGGCCATAGTTAGTGATCAGGGTATTGTTCCGTTATATTATTGCTTCGGTAGAGGTATCCGTTGTTAACCAAACAACTATTCATTACTAGTTTCTCTTAGGCTGAGTTTGAAGCCAAACTTCTCCTCAGGAGGATAGATGGAGCAATTCAGGTGAGATCCAATGTTGATCTAACTTTCTATTCACTTGTGGGATCAGGGCAGTCCGAGGGGGGACCACCGTGACTCCTCTAGCCAGAGTGAATGACCCATGGGTATGGGTCATAAACAGAAGATAAACCAGTCAATTGGTAGAGAAGGCTGTCTTACTTCAAAAGTCAGTCAAGTATATCGACAAACTTTCGCCCAAAGAAGGTTTTACATAGGAGGAAGTGCACTAAACAAGTAATGTACTTCAATTCACGCGTCTTATCTTCATTGTTGCGAACATAGAAGGAATCCAACTTTGAGTCGAATAGTTTTGTAGGCGATTTATGAATAATCAAAGTTGGATTCACTTTGATTCGTCAAATCCGGAGTCACCATTATATAATATAGGAGAATGCAATTTCATTATGAAGCAGGATGCTCCTAGTATAAACATTAGTCTTAGAGAACTAACATCCAGCATAAACATTGGCCTGATTTCCCAAAGTTATCATTTGGCTTTGACAAGCAATATTGGGAAAGACTTTTAGCTACATTTGCATCTACTTATGTGTAACGACCCGGAAAAATGCGATCTTGGTTATCCGATATACAACACATATCGAACATCCAAGGATCGAAAATAACCGAATAGTTAATGAAAGAAATTAGAAGGTGAGAATAGATAAGATAGAAACTTAGAATAGAAGAAGAAGAAGAAGAAGAAGAAGAAGAAGAACACAACATCAGAGTAACACGAACCTCACAGCGGAACGAATAACATATAATAGATAACATAACTTTGAAATATAACAGTTATGTATACAATAGCACTTATCAGAGTACAACACTTACAACACAACGGAAATAACTATAGCTATATGATTCTGAAGCCTCCTGCTCCAGCTCTTCAATGTATCTGCAAATCCCGACTACTTGACTGCCCGTACAAATTTAGGCACCCAAGAGTTTAGGGAGAACACAACAAAATAAACTCCGGGTCAGTCATGGGACTGGTATGAGTAAAACAGTTTAAAAACAGTTTGAACATGTAAACGATATCTCATAAGACCACGCCGCATAACGGAACGGGTTTTTCCCTTATGAGAATCCAAAATATCTTTATATCAAAAACCTTTGATATTATAATAATGTCTATGTATAAAAAACGCTTTCATCTCACGTTCTACATATATAGTATACAATCAAAATCGCAAGCACGTATTGGATAATGGATTTCCAACTATGACAAGATATGGAACCACCTTCCGATCAGTGTACTCTAGGAACGATACACTGGAGTTCAACAAGAACATCTTGCAACTCAGCCACACATGACCGACCACTCATTTCGCTTGAGTGTATCGAATGTACATCACCAACGGTTGGGATCAGCAACCGTTCCCGTATATATATATGGGACAGCATTGATAGATTAAAGAAGCAAATGAATATTCTCTAGATAGGTGATTATACACCCTACTTCGGTGCGACTGACTTAGCCATGCTGCCTGCCCGATTTCTGTCATTTACCGGATGTGAGGCTAGAAGCTACGCTTATATTTTCACATACCACATCTTCATTCACTTAGAAATGTCACATCGTCATACCCGCCAAATCACAAATTGACTTATCAAAAAATAACACGGGTATACAGCTAAGAGAAACGAATTCCTCCACCACCAAACGTGAATACGTTTGAACAGATCAACTTACGCGATCCATTGGATATACTCTGTCAGACCTTCGTCCATACAAGTTGTCCTGGGACTGGACAAACCGAAGGCACTATTCTGTAAACAGGATAGCCCTTGCATTTTACTCCGTCTTCAATTATCTTTGGCATATATGATTCGCAACGCTTATGCCAATACAGAGTGGTTCTATGGATAATAATCCAACCGGTCTCTCCATATTAACAACGTTAAAATGGTCAAAACTTCGATAGTCTGTGATTTAACTATCAAATGAAAACATGTCCGTGTACAAACAACGATCTAAATTCCAAATGGAATGTCAATCGGTCAATCATCATGTATATCTATACATATTTCCTTATTTTCTATATTTAGAAAATATTTGTTATCAACGTTGGAAAACATTTCCATTGTTTATTTACGTATCACTATCCTTCCACAACTATCAGACTCTAACTATAAACTAACAAGAGAACAACTTCCTATGTATAAACCCCGAAGGCCGAAACCAACATCAGATCGATACCCAGGAAACCATTCAACTTATTAATCTCTAGTCAGATTCTAATTTTGCTTAACTCTATATTCTTTAACTCCGTTCGCTCAACTCTAGATCGCAGCGATCACAATGGTTACGCCTGATTCCCTCAGGAAACATCCGAACGCCGTAGGCTATTTACAGCCCTGCGAATTACGCTAGCAGTCGTGCTAAATGGCAACTCATCCTGAATAACTATGTTTGTTTTAACTCTAACTGTTTAACTCTAACTGTTTAACTCTAACTGTTTAACTCTATCTGTTTAACTCTAACTGTTTAACTCTAACTGTTTAACTCTATCTGGTTAACTCGACTTGACTAACCCCGTTCGAATAACATATTCGATTAACTAACTTTCGAATACCATATTCGATTTCTCCTTTTTAACAACGTTTTATTCATTTGAAAAGATTTACTTTTAAATAACGGTTCTACACTTTAAAAATGATTTCCTTTTTATAACGTTTCCTTTTCAATTCTATTTGTAAATGGTTTACAAATAATCCCTTTTCAAATTTATTCTTGAAATATTCTAACTCCTTAAATTCCCGGGAAAATTCGCCATAACCTCCTTTGTATCGGGAGCATCGGGAAAATCCCCAAACTGCCACACAGGCCTTTCCATTGAAAAAGAAAATGATTTGCAGTTATTTCCTTTTTGAATATCTCCTATTTATAAATATTCCAATTTATAAACATTTCTTATTTATAAATATTCCACTTTATAAATATCTCTTTTTCAATATCACTTTGAAAATCCTCCTTTATCTACATTTCGGTATGTTATGGTATTCAATCATATCAAATTACGATGTTAAATATCGTCCATACACACACAATCAACAACAGGTTATAATTCACATCATATATCAAAATATATGAAAAACAATAAAATAACTGTTGAGGAATCCAGTCGGATTCCTCCAACCTGTTTCCCTGCATCACAGATATTAGACAGTATAGATAACATCGCTTTCAGTTCCATATGATATATTCTGTTAAACATAATCAATATAGAAATTTAACTAACTGACTAGCAGTTCAATCAAACAATCAATACACAGTCAAACAGACAATTTTAACTGTTCTAAAAATACAACATGAAAATATAAACTGTTTAGAGTTGGTGAGATTTACTCACATTGGCGCGTTAATCGTTAAATAACGATTTGCGTTTATTTGACTGCGACGGACAATTTATTTCGCCATAAATTGTAACTAGCTCGGATTCACTCCCAGTCAGCTCCATTGGGTAGCTTGCGATCCTATGATTCCGACGTGATCGGTTTCATCCGATTCTTGTCTATTCTTTCACATGCATTCCTGGTCCACGTGTCTTCTTGTTTGAATTGAGCACATGCTTCCAGTTCTTCCTTCATGAAATCTCCTGAGACGCCACCGGTTGCTTGTGGACTTCACCGTTGATCTCAAAACCCGGACTTTCAAACCCAAATACCCCTTCTCACGACAACCTGCAAGTACTCCCTTGCTTCACCAAGTCACGGTTCAACCAACCACCATTACCTTAAACTCCACGCACCAGAAATTTGATGTCACAGCTTCTTCCAGTAATTACCCCCGTCTCCAACTACACTTCGCAGTCTCCTCCTCACCGTGACTGCCATCCTCACCTAACCTAGTCGCCCCTTTCTCCCATCAATGCCATCAGCGTCCGTTCCAACCCCTAGACGTGACGGAAGAAAGTGAAGCCTCCAGGAAACCGATCGCACCAGAAACTGATAGTACCAGCTCGAAGTACTAGCATCACCAAGTCCAACGAACCCATATTTCCTTGATTTCGTGGAGTATTTGATGGAGATTAAATTTGTTGAAAGCCTTGTTTAAGTGGCGGCTCCTTTTTAGTTTTTTTAGAGAAGGAGGATTTTAGGTTATAACGATATGAACAGGGTATTTATAGGAATACATTTGGCTTGCTGTAGTGTTTGTGTCCACTAAGAATGAGTGAGGGTATAACGTACACGTAAGTGTGCCTATGTGCATGTCCAATGGTTTCATCTAGAAAAAAAATCGTATATTGTGCAATATGATATTTCCGTCCCTTGCCTTGTCATATACATTCTCAAACATTTTCATAAAATGCACTGCTTTATCTTAGATTCAAAATAGCTTGCTTCTCTTTACCTTTTTTCTTTGCTTTTACGGCAGCATTATACTTATCAAAGTCCTTGCTTATGCACGTGTACACGTAAGCTTCCGGCTGTATTGTTTAAAAAGTTCTCCTTACCCTGTTACATAAAGTTCTACTTACGTACGGATAGAAATAAAAATACCGTTGTAATCAGTGATGCCCCACGATCCCAAAAATGTAATAATACCGGTAGATTGACTCATATTGTGAAACCCCAAAATGTTGATTACAGGGTGCAAAATACTCCAAATAAAAAGTTGCTTATTTAATTAATTAAAAATTACAGTAAAATTCTAAAAATTAAATTATCACTACGTCCCAAAAGAACCTTGTCTAAATTCAAACCCGATCACTAGTTATATCGAATAAATTGTTACGGTCGATAAACGATTCTATAGCGACTATTTTAAAATTTGATTTAACCGTATATCAAAATCTACACGACGAAATCCCAATTTTTCTCTTCCACTAGAAGGATATACTCCACCAGCTCCACACGTTTCTTGTTTCACAGAAATCCAATTTAAAACGAACCTTGTATATTCAGTTGAAGTTCAAATCGCCAAATAGCGAACTGCCGTGCCATTTCGAGCTCGTTTATAAATATATTATAAACTATACGTTCAACTGTCGTCGATTCGATATAATCGTTATTATATTTCGAATCGAAACTCCACCAAATCTCGTATGCTATTCAATTCACATGATATTGTGAATTTCACTATTTCCGACTATTTCGACATTATAATATATTATTATATTATAATTATTAATTAAATATTCAATATTATTTAATTAAACGATCATTAACTTCTCTAAATAACCAATTATATAATTAAATAAATTAATTATATATCTCTAAAAATGCGGGTCATTACATTATGCGTAGGATTTGACATCGTCCCTATCTTCTTGATTCTCCTTCCATAAATACGAGTGTGCATCTCCTTTTTCCCCTTGCTATAAACATAAGTTGTGCCTTATCCATTCCTATAAACACGCTACCAACTTCACTCTTGCTTCCTCTCAAGTCTCAACGAACAAATCGAACCAGATATATATAAGGTATGTATATACTACAGCGTGTTTTCACATGGGAACATCAAAGCGAGGGGAGGAAGGCCTGAAGCAAAGAGAAAGGGGAAGTTTGCATGGGAGGGCGTGGTGACGTGTTGGAATTAGAGGAGGAGGCGAAGGAAATAGCGTGTGTGGTTGTCATGGGTTCAGTCCATGCTGTTGAACTAGGGGCGTGCAGTCGACGTAGGGAGGTGGTTGGTGATCGGAAGTCGGTGAATGGACACGAGGTGATAATGAGTGGAGAGGTGGTTCACGGCGATGTGAAATGGTGAAGATCTATCCAATACAGCGTGCGTGGATTTTTAGTGGACTAGGTGGCAGACATGTGAGGTTGGCGGTGTATTGTCGACGGACGGTGGTCAGGAGATGGGTGCGAGTGCAAGGAGTTTGTGATGAGAGGGTCGAGGCCGAGGAGCGGGAAAAAATGGTGGGTTCTGTTCTAAAAACCGTGAACTGGAAGGGGAGAAGGAGTATACAACCATGGAGTTGTTGTTATTTTTATATTGGGTTCAAATATACAGCAGGGAGGACGAAGAAGCATAAGATTGTCGGGCATAAATTGAAGAGAGGCAGAAGTAACAATGGGGCAAATTTGGACAAGCCATGTGGGGAAAGAAAAAAATGAATCAGGCCCGTGTTTGTCCAGTTCAACGGTAATCAACCAATTGCTATTAAAATATAAAGTAATTGGTAAACGTTTAGTTTAATTAAGAATAAACTATATTTATTTAAACTATTAAACAATAACGTTAATAACTCCTTATTAGTTTATCAGAATTAAATGAAACGAGTTGCATGGAACCGTATCTTAGAGCACGACATTATGGAACCAATTTCGACAGAAACAGATACACCTAGGAATTTAGAGTTAAACCAAACACTGTTTAATTTAACTGTAGCCTAACCCTTCAACGAACAAATCAAAGTAAGTACGACTCACCTAGATTTTACCACTTATATTTTATATAAGTCGGGATTTAATTTGTGTGCTATGCTTTATGATTGTTTTTTGGTTGTTGAATATTTATATATTGGATGAATTTGTTTATTTAAACGTTCGTTAATTTTAAACGTAATCTAATCGTTGTTTTGATGATTATTTCCAAACAAGGCAACTTACCTTTTTGGCTACATTTATAATAATATAAACGTATTAAATTAAAATATGGATGCTTGGATTATTGTTATTTATTTTGAATATTATATATGCTTATTGAATTGGATAATATTATTTGAGGTAACGTTTTTGGATGCAGGGAAAACTGGTTGTACAGATCCAACAGGATTCTTCAAATTTATTAATTATTTTCATATTACAATTATATGAACTATTTGACAACCTGATTAAATGATTGATTTGTTTATTGATTGTTGAATCGTAATTCAACGTTTGTTGTGTTAACCAATGGGTAATATTGATTGAGTAATTTGAGGTAGATGGCTTAAAAATAAATCGTTTTTATAAGGATTTACCATCATGTGAATCGACAAAAATGAAGTTATAAAATTTATTTATAGCTGAAGATAGATTTTTAAATTGGTTATTTTGAATGAAACTTTATTAAAAGAAATTAAATACTTATTATTGATCATTAAAGTCTATAAATAATTATATAATGATTTTATAACGCAAATTCTTATGTAAATTAGATTTATAGGTAAATGAGCAGAAATTAACCGATAATTAAGGTTGGATAAATTATTTTTTGGAATTTTTTGGAACATTTAAAAGGGGATTATTTAAATTAATTATATTATCAATTAATTTAAAGGAAGAAATAACTGGAATTGATTATCGAGATAATCAACTTTTGAGTTGACTGAATCAACTATGTTAATTAGAATTGGTTATAAATCGATTAATTTGTTATAGTTAATCTAATAAAATGGTTTAATGGATATTTGTTTAATTTTAACAAGATTTAAAATATAAAGAAATTTATTATTTATTTAGTTAATAAATCAATTAACCACTTTTACAATATTTAATGTTGAAGTAAATAATTTATTGTTTTAATTAAAGTAATTACTTCGGAAATGAAATTCATTTAAGCAAGTAATTAAAGTTGCAATGAAGTATAATTGAATTTTTGAAAGGAGCTTACGATCTGGTTTATATTAAGTGAATATTAGGCACACATCCCTATTTTCAAACTTAGTTAAGCTCACATCCCTCCTACGTTTTAAATGTAAACCCACCTCCTATTTTTTTAATTTCTGTGTTTTACATGTTTTGGCGAGAAAAACATGCGCTACTATATAAAAAAAGTTCTAAATTCTGGAAATATCCTCGGAAGTTCACGAAATTTAAAAAAAAAGTTGCATACATGTATGCAACTATTACCAATAGTTGCATACATGTGTGCAACTATTGCATAAGCTGTTTTGGTTTGAAAATCTTGACCGAAACTTGCATACATGTATGCAACTATTTGAAATACTTGCACACATGTATACATGTATTGCACGAAGAAAACTTAAGTGAAAATTAGCATGCAGATTGTTGCACACTTTTATGCAAGAATTATGCAATACTTGCACAGATGTATGCATGAAAATCAACACAAATGCATGACTGATATTCTTGCACCGATGTACGAAGGAAAATTCAAATATATGCATACTACTAAGCATTTAACTACAGCTTTGCTATTTTGCTTTTTTTTCGTTTTTGATGCCTTGTTTGATTGTTTTTTTATTTGAATTTTTTGTCAAGTGCATGTTTGATTGAATTTACGTTTTTTTTAGTGAATATTCGAAATATAGGGACTAAATTTACAATAAGTTTATGACTGGATATGAGCCTAATTTTGAGACATAATAGGGACCTATGCCAAACGGACCCTTATATTAAAGCCTGAGTTTTGTGGATGAAGTTATAAAAGTGATTTTAAGCGAAAACGACAGCTTAAAATAAATGTTTACTTAATATTTAAATTAAGTAAGAAGGATTAGGGATAAAAAAGGAATTTATATTAAACCAAAGTTTATAAACAAGGGTTATAAGAGGAATGTGAAGTTAAAGTGTTGATTTTGAATTGGTGATACTTAATAATGAAAGTAAGTAAAATGGATGGAATGGAAATGAGATTTTTAGAGAGGAAAATGGATTGGCAAAAGGGATTTGGAATTGGCTTTAGTAAAAGGAAGTGGTAATAGGATACAAGAATACATACATACATACATACATACATATATTGGTATTTCCAAAGTAATGGAAATAATAAGGATTTGAGAATATGAGATGATGTTTCTAAAGTAAAAGAAATAATTGGAGATTATGCGAAAACGTAGTGATATTTTCAAAATAAAGAAATGAGATATATAATGGTTTTATTCTAAAAGGAAAGTATTGGCTATTGTTTTCACGTATTGATACAAAAGAGATTTTCATAATGGTTATTCTACAAATAAGAAGATAAACTAATTTCCCAGTTTAGATAATGAAGAATGTTGTGCTAATGGTAATTAAGTGGAATATTAGATATTATTATAATATATTTTTCTAAATATAAAAATTGAATGGCTTTGTGAATATTAATATATTAGAGTAAGAAGTGAAATGTTGATTTTTTCCAAATATTGAATTAATCCTTCGTTAATTGTTTTTAATTAAAGAAGCCAAGTGATGCTAAGTACTAAACAAGTAAATTCATTTTATTTTTATGACTGAATGGTTGTTTTATTTGATAGTTAAATAACTGACTATCAAATCTGACCTATATGATTGTGGGTACGGAAACACCAGGACCAAATTTAGATTCAAGTACCATTCCGACCAGCAAATACGAAAGCAGAGAAGATATTAGATGATAATCGCGATGGAGTATTCGAAAACCGTGGATCTTCATAAAACGGAAGAGCCACTTAAAATCTCTGAGTCGATGCAGAGATATACTGGGGTTTTGTTGTGGCTGAAATTTATGGATTGCAAGGACTACTCGCTACTAGTCTATAGGGTGGTACGTAGAATGTGGTAGGAGGGTGCTTCCACTTCATCCTGTACCTGGATGACTTGTATGAGCGGATGTCAGATAGAGTATTTTTTAAGAGTCACGTACATTGGTTTCTACAAATGTATTTCTATTGGTGGCGTTAACACCCAGAATATTTTTGTAGACTTTAATTAGTGATTTGGTAGATCTGACAATGTGGCATTCAAAGTGAATGGTGATGTGATGTTCTAAAGGTAGTGTTAAACCTCAAGCCTCATCAACCGAGAAATGAAAAAAGTCTGGAAGACAACATGGCTAAGTGGGTCGCTCCCAAGCAGGGTGTATAATCACCTATCTAGAGAAAATTCATTTCCTTCTTTAATCTTTTTCGATGTCATACTTTTTTGGAAACCATGGGTAGGTCCCAACCATTGGTGATATACATTCGGTACACTCAAGCAAAATGAGTGGTCGGTCGTGTATTCATACCTTGTGCTGTGTGATAGATATAACTTATATATGAATCTGAATATTGACATTAGAGTTAAAATTGGATGATTAGTGTTTTACTGCAAACTGACTTACAATCTCTCCTGTTTTTCAAATATTTAGTACATATTTTTTTTCTAAGTCATTCTTCTTAAATGAACATGATGGGAGTGGTATAACATATGTATAAACATCTGAAAAGTGGCTGACGTGTAAAAGGGAAACCGGTTGCATATACTCATTGCTATCAAGAAATTGTCTTGTGTAATAGGTATATATATGAAGATACTAAAGAATTAAAAGATTTTTGCATGGATCATTATGGTTGCACATGGATGTCATAATTCCAGTGAACGTGTATAGAATGCTTGCACATAAATATTATGCATGTGACCTGATAACATACGAGTTTGCCAAACCCAGTCTAAAACATTGCTTTATCTGTATTTGATTGGATATACTGTAGTATATGAAGTATATTTGTGCATTTAAGGATATGTTACAAGATATTTGTATTAGTTAATGATGCAAATATATATATATATATATGTGTGTGTGTGTGTGTGTGTGTGTGTGTGTGTGTGTGTGTGTGTGTATGACTTATTCCTTTCATTTCGCTTGTGTTACACATATAAATATGGAATTTAAATTGGTTTTAAAACTGGATCATACTTGGATGATTGGATCTGTGTGAATTATCATCATATGTGCATGCGTATACACTGATGATTGTTTTGATGCAAATGTGATTTTCAATTTTAACTTCCATTGTACATGTTATAATATATGTAACACACATATCAATTTATTTTAAATATGCAGCAGCATATACCATGTACTAATACTTCTTGGACATATTCGTATATTGGTTTGCAATACACTCTGATATATTACAGTTGGGCTATATTATAATGGATACATGCATCTGATGCATGCTGGTGTTTGTAGTGATGAATGCTGCTGACATTTGAATTGCTACAAACATTCTGCATATACATATATGTAACCTTGCTAAAGCAATTTAGACTTACTTTATACTGCTGACTTATATATGCAAATGAACCACCTGCTGGAATTTATAATGCAAATGTGATTGGTAAATTTTGAAATGTGTTTATACATGTTCATAACTGTGTTGATCAAAAAAGCAAAAACCTTCTATACTGCTCGGATATATATTGATATATCTTTGTTGCAAGTATGACTTGCAATTCCTTCAGTTCAGGTTTTTGATTTATTGCTTTAAATATACTTGCATACTAACTTTTTATGGGCTTAGTATACCTATTTGACATGTTAATTACACATTCTATGATTACCTACAAGTATGCCAAGCCCAATATCATATATTACTTTGCTATGCCTGATAGGGGATATATATGTGCATTTAAAAATATGCAATAAGCTGCTAGTTTTGTCTTGATTCATGTTACAAATATATGTATTAGAAATACAACCTAAATATTGTTAGCATATTTAATAGCCTAACGTGTGTGCCTATACTCAGAAAGTATGCATGCCCATACCTTATAGGTTATGCTTATATTATAAGTACCTGCTTTACCTTGTATCTTGCTTCAAGCTTCTTGTATTCAATAAAGTGGTTTTTCGCATTCTCTGTTAATGTCTTCATGGTATCGGAGCCCCTCTTTTTCCCCGTAGCCACTCCTCTCCTCTCTCCTTTCCGCGCCGACCCCCTCTCCGATCCTCGCAGTTGAAGCCTTCTGTAGCATCCCCGCTCCAAACCCTACTTCGGCAGAAATCAGTACTAGGGTTCGAGCTGTTTCTGTTCGAGCGAGCTTCTTCCTGTTGACGAGACGCGAATTAATTTGGAGCTGAAGTTCTGGAATTGAGGCAGTGAAGGGAGGACGTGGTGTAGAAGTTTGGCAGTGTATAATTTGAGGCAGTGAAGGGAGGACTCAAGGTGATTTGGCTGTTTCGATTTTGCAATTTCTATTGGAGGTAACTCTTCTTTTATTGCACTTTTGGCTGTTGAACTTTGCTGCAAACGGTCCTATCTTGCATTTTGTTCCAATAAACAAAAAAAAAGGGTACTGCTCACTTGGGATTCGAAAAGTAAATCACAAATTTCAAACTAGATTGAAATATGGCTGAAACTAGAGATGATTCGCTTCAAGCAGTTAGTGTTCAGTTAGACGGTAAAAATTATGCGTATTGGAGTTATGTAATGAAAAATTTTCTGAAAGGCAAACAAAAGTGGGGTTATATTTCGGGTGCTTCTGTTAGGCCTGAGAATGGCACAACTGCTGATTCTGTGTCCTTGTTAGATAAGTGGAAAGTTGCAAATTCTAAAATCATTACTTGGATCAATAATTCTGTTAAGCACTCGATTGGCACCCAATTAGCAAAATATGAGACAGCTAAGGAGGTTTGGGATCATCTAGCTAGACTGTATACACAGTCTAACTTTGCAAAACAGTATCAGTTGGAATCTGATATTCGTGCTCTGCAGCAGAAAAGCATGAGTATTCAAGAATTTTATGACGCTATGACAGATTTGTGGGATCAGCTGGCGCTCACAGAATCTGCTGAATTACGAGCTTTTGGGCCTTATATTGCACGAAGAGAGGAGCAGAGATTGGTACAATTTTTAATTGCTCTTCGTGATGAGTTTGAAGGACTTCGTGGGTCCATTCTGCATCGTTCTCCGCTGCCCTCTGTTGATTCTGTTGTTAGTGAACTTTTGGCTGAGGAAATTCGTCTTAAGCCTTCTGTTGCAAAGGAAGTCTCTACGGTCTCTACTCCATCAGTCTTCGCCATGCCTCCACGACCAAATTTCAATTCGCAAGTCAGGTCTTATGGAACTGTTGCTCGTGATGAATGCAGTTTTTGTAGACAGAAAGGGCATTGGAAATCTCAATGTCCAAAGTTGGGTAAAGGAAAGCAGCAGCATGCTCAACAACAGCCCCATCAGCAGCCTCGGCAATGGAGTTACCGACCACCGACTCCTCATATTGGACCTCCTCTTCTTCCTCTCCCTCACAATGCTCTTACAACTTCTTCTTTAGATCCATCAATGATTGAACAGTTTCAGCAGTTCCTTGCATCTCAGCCGCATGCCATGACGGCTTCATCTCAATTAGGTTTGTCATCTACTTCGTCAGGTATATCTTCTTCTACCTGGATCTTAGATTCTGGTGCTTCGAATCATATGTCACCTAATTTGTCCTCTTTTACTTCTTTGGCCCCTAAAGTTTATGTTCCTGTCATGAGTGCTAGTGGTACACCTATGCCTTTGCAAGGTGTTGGTTCAATTATTACGCCTTCTTTGTCCCTATCTAATGTTTATCACATTCCTAGTCTTACATTAAATCTTGCTTCTGTTGGTCAAATTTGTGATAATGGTTGCTTGGTTTCCTTTTCTTCTTCTGCTTGTTATGTTCAGGATCCAAAGTCTCAGAAAGTGATTGGGACCGGCCATAGGGAAGGAGGACTTTATATATTGGATCATCTCAAAACTCCTAAGATTGCAGCTGCTGTTCCTATTGTTGATGTTTCGTCTTTTCGTTTGAGTCAGTCTTCTTCTGTGTTTTATTTGTGGCACTCTCGCCTTGGTCATGTCTCTAGGTCTCGATTACAATTTTTAGCGTCTACAGGAGTTTTAGGAAATTTGAAAACTCATGATATTTCCGATTGCAGTGGTTGTAAACTTGCAAAATTCTCTGCTTTGCCTTTTCCTAAAAGTAATACATTTTCAATTGCACCTTTTGATCTTATTCATTCTGATGTTTGGGGACCCTCTCCTGTTTCTACAAAGGGAGGTTCTCATTATTATGTCTCTTTTATTGATGACTGCACTCGTTATTGTTGGATTTATCTTATGAAACGTCGCTCAGACTTTTTTGGCATCTATAATGAGTTTCGATCTCTTGTTAAAACTCAACATGCAGCTGTTATTAAATGTTTTAGATGTGATTTGGGTGGTGAATATACTTCTTATGCTTTTAAGGAACTTCTTGCCTCAGATGGCACACTTTATCAGACTTCTTGCACTGACACTCCTGAACAAAATGGGTTGCTGAAAGGAAACATAGGCATATTCTTGAGACTGCTAGGTCACTTTTATTATCTACTAGTGTTCCTAGTGAATTTTGGGGGGAGGAAGCTCTTACTTCTGTTTATTTGATTAATAGAATTCCTACTTCCCATAATTCTGGATTGTCTCCTTATGAGAAATTGTATGGTTGTCTACCAGATTATTCTTCTCTTCGTGTTTTTGGTTCCACATGCTTTGTGCTTCTTCCTCATGTCCAACGGAGTAAGTTAACTTCACGGTCTGCTATATGTGTATTTCTTGGTTATGGCGCAGGACAAAAGGGGTACCGTTGTTTTGATCCAGTCAGTCATAAATTATATGTATCTCGTCATGTTGTGTTTCTTGAACATATTCCTTATTTTACAATTCCTGACCGTTCTCACAGTATATCTATGCCTGATCTTGTTTGTATTGATCCTTTTACTGCTGATGATGATGAGCTACCTCCTACTGAGAATCCGGACGCTCGTATTGGCCCTTCAACTACCGAATCATCTTCTGAGACAGCGGATACTACTGAACATCGATATCCTGTCCGAAATCGTAAGTCTACTAGACAACCTGATTTTGAATATTCTTGTCTTTCCAGTTCATTTTCTTCATTTCTTACTTCTATTCATTGTCTTTCTGAGCCTTCATCTTTCAAGGACGCGGTTCTTGATCCTCTTTGGCAGCGTGCTATGGCTGAGGAGCTAACTGCTCTTCATCAAACCCATACTTGGGATTTAGTGTCTCTTCCTGCAGGAAAACGTGCTATTGGTTCTCGTTGGGTTTATAAGATTAAAACTAAGGCTGATGGATCCATTGAAAGATATAAAGCTCGCTTGGTTGCTAAGGGTTATTCTCAAGAATATGGTATGGATTATGAGGAGACTTTTGCTCCCGTTGAAAAAATGACTACAGTTCGAACTCTTATTGCGGTTGCTTCCGTTCGCCGTTGGGATATCACTCAAATGGATGTTAAAAATGCCTTTTTGAATGGCGATCTTCATAAAGAAGTCTATATGGTTCCTCCTCCTGGTATTGATCATCAACCTGGTGAAGTCTGCAAACTTAGGAAGGCTCTTTATGGTCTCAAACAGGCTCCCCGTGCTTGGTTTGAGAAATTCTCTACTGTGATTACTTCTCTTGGTTTTTGCGCGAGTAACCATGATTCTGCTTTGTTTGTCAAATGTACCTCAGCTGGTCGAATTTTGCTTTCTCTTTATGTTGATGATATGATTATTACAGGTGATGATGTTGTTGGGATTAGCTTATTGAAATCTGAGTTGATTCGAAGTTTTGCTATGAAAGACTTGGGTCCCCTTCATTACTTCTTAGGTATTGAAGTTGCTTCTTCTCCAAAAGGTTATCTTCTTTCTCAATCTAAGTATATTTCTGACATTTTTGAACGCGCTCGCCTCTCGGATAATAAAACTGTTGATACTCCAATTGAGCTCAATGCTCGGTACTCTATTTCTGATGGGTCTCCATTGCCAGATCCTAATCTTTATAGAACGGTTGTTGGAAGTTTAGTTTATCTCACTACCACTCGACCTGATATTGCATATGCTGTTCACATAGTCAGTCAGTTTGTTACTTCTCCTACTACAGTCCATTGGGCTGTTGTTATTCGCATCTTAAAATATCTCAGTGGCACTCAGTTCCAGACCCTTTTGCTTTCTTCTACTTCATCTTTGGAGTTATGTGCTTACTCTGATGCTGATTGGGTTGGTGATCCTAATGATCGCAAATCCACTACTGGCTTTTGTATTTTTCTAGGTGATTCTCTAATCTCTTGGAAAAGTAAGAAGCAGGATGTTATATTTCGGTCTTCAACAGAGGCCGAATACCGTGCTATGGCTTCTACTACTTGTGAAATCGTTTGGCTGCGATGGTTGCTTGCTGATATGGGTGTTTCTTTGCGCCGACCAACTCCTTTGCACTGTGATAATAAGAGTGCTATTCAGATTGCTCATAACTCGGTTTTTCACGAAAGGACCAAGCATATTGAGATTGACTGTCATATTGCTCGCCATCACCTTCAGAATGGCACTTTGACATTGCCATTTGTCTCTTCCTCCTTACAACTTGCAGATTTATTTACTAAATCATTGTCCTCTTCGCGCTTTCGTTTTTTGACTGACAAACTCTCGATGCTCATTGCTATCGCATCATGAGTTTGAGGGGGGATGTTAGCATATTTAATAGCCTAACGTGTGTGCCCATACTCAGAAAGTATGCATGCCCATACCTTATAGGTTATGCTTATATTATAAGTACCTGCTTTACCTTGTATCTTGCTTCAAGCTTCTTGTATTCAATAAAGTGGTTTTTCGCATTCTCTGTTAATGTCTTCAAATATGACCCGTTTTATTTTCATGATGTATGTACATAAACGTATTCAATCTGGACACTGAGTTGTTGTTTTAAGGCTGATTTAATGCTGCATAGGTCAGTCCCAATCATTTTGTTATGTGCATTTTGATAAATATTTTTTTGATGCAAATATGATTTGCAGTTTCTACAGCAAAGATGTATTTATCAATTAGCACAGTTTTGAATATGAACTATTTTATATAATAATATACAGAATTCTTAAAACATGCCCTATAATTATTTGTATATATGCCCGTGTGTATGACTTCCATGAATAAAAGCTTATAGTGTTTGTGTTAATTCTTGCTGCAAAAGGATTTTGAATAATGAGGTAGTATGTCATTGTATTTGTAATTCGAATTTGGACATTTTGTTGGACCTCGAAATCTGGTTTTGTTGGACTTTTAAAAATGAGGCAGTATGTCATAATATTTGTATTTATAGCTGGATCTGGGCTTATATATGTACAATTCTTATTAATGTTTGCCACGCCATATTTGTGATTGTAATACTCCAGTATGAACATTTGATATTATGCATGCGAGAGTTTGTACAAAAGTTTTATGACCTGTAATTTGAAATGTTCAAAAAACGAAGTAGGCATATTTTTTTATATATAGCATTCAATTTATATATACATGTGTTATATATATATGTAAGTATATGCATGTATGTATTCTAATGCATCTATAAATGATTGAAATTACCAATATTTTGATATGTGTAAATAACACTGACATGATTCTTCGTTTCGAATTATAAAATCCCTTCAAACTAATTATTTGTATTAAATCATGCTGACATTTTCGAAGAAAGACACTCACTAGTGCCATAATCAATAGTTATAGGTTATGCCAAAGCATAAGTACACTATCTATCACGGTTACGTGCGATAGAGTAATTGTGATATTCAAATTGTTTATACTTGGGTCTGACTTAACTAAGTTGCCATAATAAGATTATGGGCTAAGAAACAAAGTTCATGAAATATCCAATATTTAAAACGAGTAAAAATTTTCATCATGCTATCCAAGAATTATATGTATAATTGATGTAAAATGTCTACCTAAAAGATTGTGTTTTGGGAATTAGCCAAAGCTAACTCAAGGCATGATTATATATGGAACTTGGATCACTTAAATATATATATATATATACACACACACTGATACATACATACATATATATATATATATACACTAATATATATATGTATAGAGGGATGTTGATTTGAGTGGGAGCATACTTTAACTTAATTTATATATTTATGTAAATATGCAATGTTCTGTTTAATTTTGATTGTCAAAATTTGTATTGAACATAAGTATTGCAATATCATTTAAAATTATTATCTCCCATAGATATTAAATGGTAAATAACACCAATAATTTATCATTAAGATCGATCCTTAAGAAGGATAAATCGAATTAAATCAAATTTCTTAACTGACATCAAAATTTGAGGATTGTCCTCAAACAAAAGGAAAAACCTAATTGTTTTGTATAATTAGAAGATCTGAAAGGGAGAAGTATGACTTCAACCAAATCAGCTATAAATGTTATAACTGTCAATCTATCTAGTTCCGCATCTTTGGTATTTGATACTAGATGTGGATCATATATGTGTGTGAATTTGCAGGAATTACAAAAGAGTAAAAATCTGGCAAAAGGAGAAGTAGACTTAAAAGTGGAAATGAAGCAAATTTTTATGCATTATTCATAGGAAGTTACCTCTTGTCCTAACCACTGGATTAATTAAAAGATTGTTGTTATGTAATTTTCGTTAAAATAAATATTATTCTTGTATCTTGTTTAGAAAAGTTTGAATTTTTATTTGTAATAAAAGACAGTTGTTATTCATTTTATTTAAATGAAATATCTTATGGAAATGCACAATAAGTTAACGAACTTTATAAATCCTTAACTTTGATGTGCTTGATTATAACATAAACACTAAGCGTATTAAATCAAATGATTAAAATCCAACATACCTTTAGCACTGTCATTTAGGCGATATAAAAAACGCAATTAAAACTCCATAATGATGGAATTTTGAATTCATTTGATTTCGAATCATACGAAGAATGCAAATCTTGTTTATTAGGCAAAATGACTAAAGCACCTTTCATTGGACACAGTAAATAGGCTAGTGATGTATTGGGCCTTATACATACTGATATATGTAGACCAATAAGTACATCGACTAGAGGTAGGTTTTACTATTTCATTACATTTACTGATGATTTCAGTAGATATGGTTATGTGTTCTTATGAAATACATATCAAAATCCTTTGAAAAGTTCAAAGAATTCAAAAGCGAAGTTCAAAACCAACTTGAAAGAATATAAAGACTCTTCGAACAGGTCGAGGAGAATATTTATGCCAAGAATTTAATGACTATCCAAAAGAGAGTGGAATTGTATAATTACTCACTCCGCCAGGAACAACACAATGGAATGATGTGCCCGAAAGGAGAAATTACACCTTATAAGATATGGTACGATCAATGATAAGTCATACAATTTTTCCAATAAATTTTTGGATTGTGCCCTTGAAATTATTTCATTAACACTTAATTCTAATCTTGTTAAAATGGTTCTGAAGATGATATATGAAATATGGATTGGAAATGTTCTAGTGTGTCTTACACGAAGATTTGGGATGTGAGACATTTGTTAAACGTCTTGCTTTTGACAAGCTTGGATCCAAATCAGATAAGTGTTATTTTGTGGGATATCCAAAAGAAACAAAAGGATATTATTTTTACAAACCTTCTAAGAATAAAGTGTTTGTTGCTCGAAGTAGTATTTTTTTGTAAGAGAAATAGTCTTTGAAAGTACTAATGGGAATAAAGTATAACTAGAAAAATTCAGGAACCATGAGATACCAATGAACTTGAACTAGAAACTGAGCAAGAACCGCAAACTGTTGTGGAAATCGAGACTGCTCAAATTATTCAAAATAGTCGTAGATCTGGTAGAATATGTCTTGAGCCTGATAGACATTTTGGATTTCTTATGACTCAAACTGAAGACTTAATTCTCGTAGACCAAGATGTGTCCACCTTTACCATGAGGCTCTGAATGGACCAGAGTCTGAGAAATGGCTAAAAGCCATGAAATATAAAATGGATTCCATGTACACCGACCAAGTATAAACCTTGGTTGATCCATCTGACAGGGTAAATTCCATTAGGTGCAAGTAGGTTTTCAAGAAGAAAACTGACATGGATGGTAGAGTACAAACCTATAAAGGCCGAATATTCGAAAAAGGTTTCAAACAAGTTGAAGGAGATGAATACGATGAAACTTTTTCCCCAATGGAAATGGTTAAGTCCATTAGAATTACGCTTGCGATCACAGCCTTTTACAATCACGAAATCTGGCAAAAGAATGTCAAAACTGCATTCCTTAATGGGAATCTTGTTGAGGATGTGTACATGACACAACCTGAAGTTTTTGTCAATCCAAAAGATGATGAAAACTATGTAAACTATAATGATCCATTCATGGATTAAAGAAAGCATCTCGAAGTTGGAATATTCATTAAGAATGAAGACGAATCTAGTGTATACAAGGAATTTAGTGGGAGTGATATTATATTCCTAGTGTTATATATTGATGACATATTACTTATTGGTAATGATATTAGTTCAAAGAAAGAAACAATATTTGATTCCACAAAGGAGACTATTTTGGATTAAGAAATTCATTATTGAGCTTAGTTTCATGCATTGTTTATCCAATAAATTTATATTGTGATAACAATGTGCTATTGATTAGGATAAGAAACCTGGATCCCATCATGGATCCAAACATATACTTATGCGATATCATCTCATCCGTTAAAATTTTGACAAAGGAGATATACATATCTGCAAAGTACCAACAGATAATAATATTGTAGACCCGCTAACTAAAACTCTGTCGCAGCAGAAGAATGATGGTCACAATAGTTTCATGACTATACAATACATGAGTTATTGACTCTAGTGCAATAGAGTTTATGCCCTAGAGCAAAACCCATTTGATGTGATTAATAACATTGTTATATTTTATTTTGAATAAAATATTCTATTATGTTATATTTACTGCGTAATATAAATATTAAGATAATAGAAGTCCTTAGAATAATAATACAGAATTATATAGTTTCGAATAAGTTACTTGAACATGAGATTATATAATAAAATAAGTATTATAATTCTTAAATGTCACTAATCAGGTTTTATTGTATATACATGACAACAATGAAACACTGAGACTGGTACGTTGATTAACAGATGACCATAGCTCATTGATCATTAATATACATGATATTAATGTCAATACATAAACATGTATTAGAGAATAGTGTATTGGGTAGAACCAACATGAGAAAACTTCATTGAGCATAATTAATAGTGTTATAAGTAATTCTCATAGTGACAGTAATCTAATGGTCCTCAGACATGAAATCGTTAAATATTCTATTCAAGGATATTTGTGTTTTGATATCATCAAAAGTAACTTTTAACTGAGTAGACGATAAAGGTGATTATCGGATATATCTCGAATTGATTAACTAATATGAATGATCTAGATGGAATTTAACCCTACAATTTTAACCCTGATGATCGCTTTACAGCAGCGGGGAAGCGCGATAGTGTACTATTCAAGTGTCGGATATGTAGAGCGTACGTCATATGTGATTAAGTTATTACAAAATTGATAAAATTTCACTAATATTAGAAATTATAATAAATCATCAGCTAAACACGGCATAAGGTGTCGAATATTAATTGAAGTCATCACAAGTTGTCAAGTTTGATATATTTTCTTTGAACAGTTTCCATGTCAATTCTAATTAAATTAAAAATTCTCTCTTAAATATGAGAATTCAGTTTAAACCCTACGTAGAATTCTAATCATTTGGCTAAATCAAAACTTAAATATTAAAGCCATAAAATTTAGATCTCCAGAGTCACGATGAAATTGGCAGAAATAGAGACAAACCTAGTGCTAATTGCATTTAGAACCACTAAAGTTTGATTAAAATAAAGCAAGTTTGATACTTGAAAATTTGAGAAAAGAAAATCCGTTGTTCTTTGGAAATTTTAGTTTCCTAGCATTTGAATTTCTTATTGCACGTGAAAGAAGAAAAGCGAAATGGATTGGGTATTTATAGGAACAAGGAGATGAACAACAAAACTTGATGGGTCAACTACATGCATTTAAATGATGATAAATGGTAAGGCCATTGATTGGTATTGCCTTTTTGTGGGTATTGACCTCCATCGTCAACACAGACTTTTATTGATATCATTCATTTGTGTCGACCTTTATTAGTACCGCCTTTGGAGATTGTCAACTTTAATCAATATCGCTAATGATCCATGCTGACTCTCACTGCAGATGCTCCTGATTGGCATCACTATTCTTCAAATTCATCCATCCCCTTTGCCGAATCTCGTTAGTGTCGCCTCTCTTCAAGAAAAAGTATCTAGTATATAAAGCACCATGAGCCAAATATACGATATCGACACATCAAATATGTGGTTGTTAATGCAAAGCCTCACCACTATTGCTACCTTCTACTGAGAATAGGCCACCTTCTACGGAGAATGGGATGAATATTAAAACTCATTAGTGTCGATCCATATGAGTGTTAGGCTTCACTAAGTAAAGACCATTTGGTATCGCCTCTCTCTAATAAATAAGCATGTTATCGAGTCTTAAGAATGTCACTCCTCATTTGTGATGCATAAATCAACATTATCCTACCACGTATAAGCTCATGATCAACTCTAGCATTTAATCATTGCATGCCATTGCATCGACTTTCAAGCAACGAGCATCATCTTCGGCGGCAATTCAGTACCACACCGTTATCACTGTAAAGTCTGTTCATACTCAATATGTTGACGGCAAAAAATGTCGTAAACAACAAAGATTCCAATTACTAGGAATAATTAACTTGGCCGTGTAGACAAGAACGGAAAGCAGTAAGTAATACAAGAGATTTATAGTGGTTCGGCCTCGTAAGGGGCCTACGTCCACTTTGAAGCGCTGTTGGAATATTATTGATCACAAAAGGTTACAAGGTTGAGACCATTTCATGACATCTCATTACATTAGCTTCTAGGCTATATGATGGCATCATTCTCATATATGATGTCATAATTGACATATATTGCAAAATATAGGAAAAAGACACTTTTGCCCTTCTTCTTCCTCAAAGTGAAGATGCCATTAATGGAGCTCTCATGAAGTCTCAAGGTTTCAAATTCCAACCCCTTTGAAGTAATGATGTTGTGGGGTATTTATAGGAAATAGATTAGGTAGGAGTAGGTGGGAGTAGGTAGGAGTAGGTAAAAATAGGGGGCCACACCCAGAAATTCGCGTCTGGCACCTACACATGCCAGAAATTCGCACCCAGCCCTAGGTTGCGAATTTCACACCTCTCGGGGTGCAAAATTCGTACCCCATGGGGGGTGCGAAATTCGTACCTCCCGAGGTGCGAATTTTGCATCCCAGGATACGAATTTCACCCACCTGCTAGGTGCGAATTTTGCACCCTGCTGGGTGCAAATTTTGCACCTTGCTGTGTGCAAATTTCGCACCCGGCTGGGTGCGAATTTTACACCTTATTGGGTGCGAGTTTCGCATCCTGCTGGGTGCGGATTTCGCACACTGCTATGTGCAGATTTCGCACCACTATTGGGTGCGAATTCCACACACTACTGGGTGCGAATTTTACACCCCTTTAGGGGTGCGAAATTCGCACCCTGAGGGGTACGAAGGTCGCCTCTTGGGGGGTGCGAAGGCCATGGGTGTAGGTTTCCTGACGGCCCGTGGCTCAGGTTCCAGACTTAGACTGTGAGGTCTTTGTTGGTGCGATCCCTCTTCAACCTGTTTCCTTCGCTACTAGATGTCCTCCTTGGCCTTGACTCCATGCGATGGGTTGAGTTGAGCATGTCCTGTGTATTTTTGGGAAGCGAACCAAATGGTCAGTTAACATTTGCCCCCCCAAAGTACGTCTTTTCTCGACATGACGTGCCTTGGATTGATTAAGATAGTAGTCGGGTTGTTGACTTGTCCTGTAGGTTAAAAAAAGATGTTAGTTGTCAGGCTCGTTCAATGCGGAATTGTGAACGAGCTATCATTGGTGCAGTGACGTGCTCACGTTGCTAAGTATTCACAATGTGTCATCTCCGCGTGATGCGGTGGTCGGTATATGCATGGAATATGTGTACATGAGCGCGTGGTGCGATGCTTTGAGCCTAGGGGTATGAAACAAAAAATTTCTTCCTTTTTTTTTGAGATTGCAAATTTCTGCACCCAAATTGCTAAATTTGAACCCTAGGGTTTCGAAATTCTGAGCCACAAAGGTTCAAAATTTCGAGGTCCTTCGGTTCAAAATTTCGAACCATGGGGGTTCGAAATTTCGAACCCTATAGGTTCGCAATTCCGAGTCCTGGGGGTTCGAAATTATGAGCACTGGGGGTTCGAAATATCGAACCCTAGAAGTTCGAAATTTCGAACCTTGGTCGTTTGAAATTTCAAACCCTCGAGGGTTCGAAATTTCGAGGCCCGTGGGTTCGAAATTTCGAATCCATGTGTTTAAGGTTCGAGGAATACCAAGGGAGTTTTCCCTTTTCATTATAAATGCCCCCCATTTCCTTCCTTCCATTATTTTCTTCCTTGGTCGCCATTGCTATGAAAGCTTCATAACTCAACATGTAACACCCCGTGCATTTTATAACAGTGAAATCCACAAATTAAAGTATAATAAATTCTAGTTAAAGTATTAAGAGAAACGGGATATGCCATTGCGTTCGTCTCGGAAAAATACGTGAAATAAAGTCCGAGTTTTCGAAAAACGGAGTCCGTATGACCAAATTATGGCCCGATGAAGTTTCAGAAAATTCAAATTTCGAAAACAGATTTGAAATTCAGTCCAATCAGAGTAGGCGGGAAGATTCCCGCCCAAACCCACCAAGTCGACCTGGGGGTCGACCATAGGGTCGACCTGCCAGGCCAGGTCGACCTGGGAGTCGACCTATGTGTCGACCTGCCTAGGCAGGTCGACTTTAGAGTCGACCTGGGGGTCGACTGGGGAGTCGACCTGGACCTTGAGCCAGGTCGAACCCAGTCCACCCTGGCTGGCCTGGTCTATGTTTGGTCGATTTTCTAAGCCTTGCCTTGTCACTAGGGCTAGGTGTCAGCTCCTGGTTGGTCTCTTCTTTGAACGAACGGCTATTGTTAAACCAAGCTTCATCGACGGTCTAAATTAACTCAAAAACTCTATAAAAAGGACCTAAGACTAACCCTAATTCACATAAACTAAAATGGATATGAGACCGTCATGCTGCTGAGGAGAGACTGAGGATAGCCGTCAGAAATAGAGAGACAATTAGGAGATAAATCAAAAGCTTAAAGCAACGTTAATCAAATCAAAGCAACGCCTACAACAAAGGATAGCATCTCCAAATTCAGAATTCAGATTCCTGAATTGAAGATTCGTCACACGTTGTAAGTAGAGTGCTATTCCGATGTGAATTAAATAATTGTGTTGATTTGTGTAAAGTAAGAAATGGAATTGTGGCGATAATAATCTAAATTTGTATGTTGCTTTGATGCTAAACGATTTGGGAATATTATGGTATACGATTGGATATTTGCAAGCACGCGATTTGCGTTGGAAGTTAACAACGAAATGGAATTGCGGCGATAATAACTTATGTTTGTATGTTATTTTGATTTGACAATGCTATGGTGTACGATTTGATTCATGTTGAAAACTACATGTTTGTGGTAGTTATTTACAACACCCATTTGATAATTGCAAGTATATGATTCATGTTGAAAATAACAACTATATGTTGTAATAGTTTATTTGAAATTCATGCAAGTATATGATTTATTGTTATGCCAACATGATGTATAATTCTATGGTCATCTTTAGTGTAATTTGATCCACTTAAGTATTATGATTCATATGAAGGTTATGTTGGAATTGGCATCATAGTTCAAGTATAAAAATCATGATTTTGTAATAGTGACAAAAGCAAGCGTCTTTGTAAGCTTGTATTAATTTTATGTATATGACTAAACTATGTTTGTTATTATGCCTAGTTGAAAACATGTTTCTAGGCTTATGTTGTTATCATAATCATATGATAATATATTTGGCACATACGTTACATTAGAAATTACACTAGAATTACATCCCACTTACAAGTTACATAGATAGGATAAAAACCATGATTATATGAATAGTAGGATTCATGTTCAATTATGATTATGCCATGACTATATGAATAGAAGGACTCATGTTCTATTATGATTGGTGAAAATAAGGCTCAGGTCCCTAAAAGCAAACTTAATTAGGCTCACATCCAGTGGTAAACTTATTATAAATTAGGTCCCTATTTTTCAAAAGTAGCAAAAAAAATAAAATAAAAATAAAAAAAATAACGAAAAATATTATTTAAATAAGTTATGCATTCGGTATAAAAATCAGTTAAAAAAATCAAAATAGACGCAAAAAAAAGGAAAAACAAAAGAAAACAGCGAAAAAATGCAGTTAAATGCATAATTTTATGCACTTTTTCAGATTTCTTGCATGTATACGTGCAAATATTGCATAACCGTTTAACTTCGTACATTTTTATTTGCATTTATGTATGCAAATATTATGAAAACATGCACACATATGTGCAACAAATCTACAGGCAAAACATTTGCTTAATTTTCTATATGCAATAATTGCATATATGTGTGCAACTATAGGCAAAAGCTGCATACATATATGCAATTTTTTTTTTTTTTTTGATTTGCGTGGCCTTCTCATATTATTTGCAGATTTTAGAATTTTTTTTTTAATACCTACCGCGCTTTTTTTTTTGGAACAAATTGGAGAAAGCGAAGGCTAAAATGCGTGAGGCCGCACCATGAAATAAGGAAGCGGATCCAAAGAAATAGGAGGCGTGAATTTAAAAAGAGGGGGCGGGTTTATATTATAAACTATGGCCGGGTTTTTTTTATATTTTAAAAGTAAATTTGGACCTGTAAAAAACGCACCCTTATGATTATGCCATAATTACATGATTAGAATGGTTCATGTTTAAGTATCATTTATACCATGACTACATGAATAGAATGATTCATGTTTTGTTTATACCATGATTATGTGAATAGAATGATTCATGTTTAAGTATTGCTTATATTATATGTTGTTATAAATGCAAGTTCACATGTGCCTACCTTATGTTAATTGAATCGTTATGTTGCAAGTTCATGCGTTCACACTCCCCTTTTTATGTTACCTTATAAACACCATGTTATAAGCCTCCCCTTTTCATATGGCTAAATTGGGTTTAAGAATTAAAACCAACACACCTTACATTTTAACGAACGTGTAAAACTGGGGTAACGACGTTTGGGCTAAAATATAGAACATATGTGTTGGCATGTTCGACGCATGCCAACAATCTTGAGAATCAATTAAGTGACATAAATAAATTTTAATCAATAAAGATAAATTTGAATAATGGGCCGCAAATATTTACATATAAAAAGAAAAGAGACAAAATATGTAAATGTAGAAAATACGATGTGTTTAACCCGAGGTTGGATTGAGTTGTGATGTAAACCTGCCCGGAACCGCCCGGCTGTCCAGTAGTCACAACAATACCTATCCAATGTGGGTGGTTAAACACGGAGCCCAATAAGGACCCGAGGTTAGACTGAGTTGTGGCGTAAGACTGCCCGGACCCAACCGGCAACAGACAACCACAACAATACCTGTCTAATGTGAGAGGTCAAGGCTTTAATAAGACAATTAAGGCTGAGTCAGGATTGATAGGATTAAGTGAATTAAGACTTAATCAAAATAGAACATGCTAAACTAAATAGACTGATTGGGGTTAGGTTTATAAAACACTTAACCAACTTAGCATGTTGGCTAGAAATAGAAAACCTCGTAGCGGGGGACCCTTTTCAGCAGTAACCCTACAAGGTGTATCATGATACCCTGAAACTAGGCAGGGTGGGGCACGATTACTGGGCTGACTGTAAGAGGTCAAATCGACGGCGGTGGTGTAGCAGTGTAGGTTCTAACGGGGTGCGGGCGTGCACACACTCCGGCGCAGAAAAATAAGGCACTGGGCACCAGTAGCATACCTGTGCATTCTAGGGTTGTGTCGGGCCGCCACCATGGGACTTGATACACCCCATGGTGGGACCAGCATAGGTAACTACAACATCGGGGGCCGTAAGACACATGTAACTATGCGAGTAGGAGCCGATCATCAAAAAAAGGATCACTTCACCCTGATTATGCGGTGCCTGTTGGGAACTAGTTTATATGGGTACAGAGATTAATATGGGGTACGATAGTATATTCGACCCTAGACAACTTAACTTGGTTTATGGTGCTTTCCCATTTCTAGTTTATACTTATCATACCCAGTTCTTTATTCATAGACTGAATAGTCCTTGACTTACTCGGGCTTTATGTCTGACTCTACTTTTCTTTCGTCTTCTTTTCTTCCGTTCCCCCCCCCCCCCCAGGTCCACAGGGAGGGAATACCGCAGCTTGACCAGCCTTCATATCCAGCTTGAAGAGAAAGAATGTATTGCTTGGATCTTTTCGTTTTGGACTATGGCTTTGGACAGCAATTATGGGACTTTTGCAGTTTATTTATGTTTTCTTTATGCTTCTTTAAATAATGTAATCAAGACAGTTATGAAGATGTTATGTTTTTGGAAGTATTGTAAGACAATTATGGTATGGTTGGTGTAACACGTATTTTAATGAAATAAAAGTTGTTGTTTTCCACTGTTCAAAAATATGTGTTATTATATCTGTCTTGTATATCTGTGATTTATACTTATAAACCTCCACCAAAATTAGGGCATTCCCTTTGAGAGTGACCCTAACGGAGGTGGGGTGTTTCACTTGGTATCAGAGCCAGGTTTGCCAGATAAGATAAAAAGTTTTGAAAATTTATTTTTCAAAAAGGAAATTTAAAGAAGCATTTTTAAAAGATAAAATATTATTTTATTTTAAAAGGCAAAGTCCCCCCAAAGCCATAGGAACTATCTCTTATCCTTCGTTTTGAATCCATCCTTTTTGTTTCAGCATGTCCGAAGAACTTAACTTGCCAGAGGGTGTACCAATACCTGGTTGGTTTAGACGGTTCTTAGAAGCAAGGGCCACTCGGCCAGGTCCTACCGTTCCACCTCCCCCAGCTGCAGGAAATCATCCAGCTGCAGCAGCACCTCTTCCTCCACCTCCTCCGCGGGGAAACACCTTTGCTAAGATATGTAAAGATTTTAAAGCTATGGGAGGAAAGGATTTTCATGGAACTGAGTCCTTCGTGGCGGCTAGAAATTGGCTGAAAGAAACCGAGGACTTATTCATCATCTTTGAGGTAGAAGATAGGAAGAAAGTACAACTGGCAGTGTGGCTACTAAAGGGCGAGGCTTCCTACTGGTGGGAAGTCACTAATGCAGAAAGACCAGTGGAAACATGGGAGGACTTTAAGGCAAGGTTTGAGGCTAAATTTCTCTCAGACGCAGAAAGGAGTTTGCAGTTGGAAAAATTCTTATTTCTTAAGCAAGGGAACAAGACAGTCAAAGAGTATGTTAATCAGTTCGATGAGCTGGCTAGGTTCGGACTGGACCTAGTCAACACCCCACACAAGAAGGCTCTCCGTTTTGTCAAAGGGTTGAATGAGCCATTACACAGTTTGGCCATGACCCATATACCCATGGGGGCTACGTATGAAAGGTTGGTACAGATGGCGTTGCTGAACGAAGAGGATAAGGGCAAAAAGGAGACAAAGGCAGAAAACTCTCAAGGGAAGAAAGAGGGTTTGCAGCCTAAGAAGACATACTTTAAGAAGGGCGGGAAAGGCAACAAAGAGAAGAGGGAGTGTAATTTCTGTGGCAAAGTGGGGCACTTAGTGAATGATTGCCGGAAAAAGAAGGCCAAGATGAATGGTGGGTGCTTTTCTTGCGGTGAGACAGGCCACATGGCTAAGGACTGCCCAAAGAAACGAGGACAGGGGCAGAGGGCTGGATCCACCTCAGGGGCACAAGTTCATGTGCTAGAGGCGCCACCTTTGCAACAGCGAGGTATAAATACTTCTGTAGAAAGTGTAGTTTATCTTTATGATCACCCTGTTCGCACTTTATTTGATTCTGGCGCATCACACTCCTTTATCTCGTCTGCTTTAGTAGAATCTCTGCACCTAAAAACTAGTATGGTAGAGGACCCCTTAATTGTTTTAAACCCAATTGGGGGCCCAGCTCATCTGTCTATGATCTGTTTGGGATTGAAAATTTCTATTCTAAGCGTAGAATTTAAATGTAGTGCCTTTGTTTTGGGCTTTTCGGGATATGGTTTGATTTTGGGCATGGATTAGCTATCCAGTAATGGGGCCATCCTCGATTGTGAGAAAAGGGTTGTTAGGCTCCTAACCCAGCTCGGTAATACTTTGGAAATTTCTTGTAATCCCTCGTATGCGGTTATGCTTAGTTACCTTGAATCGCTAGATGCCTCCGTTGAAAATTTGCAATCGGTTAGAGTGGTCCGGGAATATCCGGATGTCTTCGAAGAGGTGAAGGGCTTGCCTCCGAAGCGGGAGATAGACTTACGCATATATCTTGTAGATAATGCAAAGCCCGTTGCGTTGCCCGTTGGACACATGGCTCCACGGGAAAGGAAAGAGCTCAGTAAACAGATTAAAGAGCTTCTAGAAAAGGGGTTCATTAGGAGGAGCATTTCAGAATGGGGCGCTGCAGTGGTGTTCGCTACAAAGGCGGATGGTTCACTCCGTCTATGTGTTGACTATAGGGAGCTCAACAAGCTAACGAAAAAGAATAGGCACCCTCTCCCCAGAATTGACGATCTGTTTGATCATCTTGTAGGAGCGTCTGTTTTCTCCCAACTCGATTTAGCGACCGGTTTTCATCAGCTAAGGGTGGCTGAAGATAGTATCGATAAAACGGCATTCAGAACCCCAGACGGCTTCTTTGACTGGCTTGTCATGCCTTTCGGCTTGACAAATGCACCTGCTTACTTCGTGGACCTGATGAGTAGGGTATTTAGAGATTTCCTCAATAAGTTCGTAGTGGTCTTCATAGATGATATCCTTTTCTTCTCAAAGAGTGAAGAGGAACATGCTCAACACTTAAGGGTAATCATGGAAACTCTGCGAGTCCATCAGCTAAAAGCCAAATTCTCCAAATGCCACTTTTGGAGAGAAGAAGTGAGGTTCCTTGGGCACATAATATCCAAACAAGGGTTAGCAGTGGACCCTGCTAAGGTAGTGGCGGTACAGGATTGGAAGATACCAAGGAATGCAACTGAGGTCCAAAGTTTTCTAGGACTAGCAGGTTTCTATCGAAAGTTCATAAGGGATTTTGCGAAAATCTCAGCTCCGCTCACAAAGTTGACCAAGAAGAATCTAGTGTTCAATTGGGACTTGGATTGCGAGTTTGCTTTCCAGCGACTGAAAAGGGCTCTTACAACAGCCCCAGTTTTGACGTTGCCAGATGGAAGCAAGATGTTCACTGTTTATACAGATGCATGTGGGACAGGGTTAGGCGCCGTCTTAATGCAAGAAGGAAGGGTAGTAGCTTATGGCGGGAGACAATTGAAAGTGCATGAAAAGAACTACCCGACCCATGATCTTGAGTTAGCTGCCATCGTCTTTGCACTCAAGTCTTGGCGACACTATCTCCTAGGTGAGAAGTTTGAACTTTACACTGACCATAAATCATTGAAATACCTTTTCTCGCAGAAGGACCTTAACTTGAGGCAACAGAGGTGGATGGAGTTTCTTGCCTCGTATGATTTCGAGATCACCTATACTCCAGGCAAAGGCAACGTAGTGGCAGACGCGTTGAGCCGAAAGAAACTGACCCTAAGCCCGCTGTTTGTTGAAAGACAAAGTGTAAAGACCCGCAAATTCCCGCCCTTAGAATCGACCATAAACCACACAGGTCTGACCCAAAAGGTGAAAATCTACGAATACTTTAACTTTGGGCATACAACACATCAGAACAAAAACACAGAAGACTTTTATAACACTATGATAAATGTTACATCAGAGTACAAAATATATCAGAGTACATCGATAAATAATACAGCGGAAGAATAAATTACAATAAATGAATACATTGCAGCGGAACTAATCTCGGTGGAAGGCTATCAACACTATGGCCACAGCTTCAATCTTCAATCCAGGATCTTGTTTTATCTATCTGTCAAATAAGCTACTCGACTGCCCGTGTGGAAAGAGGGCACCCGAGTTTGCAAAGTGAAACAAACTACAGGTCAGTCGTGGGACTGGTGTGAGAATTCTACTTAACCTATATAATATAATAAGGCTAATCACAGGACCACGCCACTTTCGCGGAACGGGTTTTCTCCTATGGATTGCCAGTGCATGACTAAGGTAAAACGTCAAAATAACGCAATGCTTTTTAGAAAAATGAAACCATTATAAGACCCAAGTCCCATCACACAATGCAACGCAAACCGGAGGATAGGGTTTTACCTTATAATGATCAAAAGATGCTTGATACGAGAAACACGGTATTACATAATAATAGTGTGCAGCCAATTTGAAATACATCAAAGTAAATATATCAATCCTAGACGGCATGAGTGCCCCATCCCACTATGTCGCCATATATAGGTATACAATCAAAACCGCGTGATGTCGTATTGGAAATTTGGGTTTCCATCTGAGTCAAGGCTAGGGAGGAGATCCTTACCGATTCGAGACACTCTAGCAATGCCCCAGGATTGGTACTCTGTCCAACCCTTGGATCCTGCAGGGCCGGTCCATACGTTAACGCTTAATGGATTGGCAATTCCTGAACACACGCTCCCCGGTCCTTTTGGACCTATAATACGGCCAGTGGCGACCGCATAAACCGAGGCCTCGAAAAATCCAACAACCACAATGAATAAATGCCAGCGCTGGTAGGTCCCTGGCACCACTCTAGCTAGAGAGAAACGTGTGCACTCCCTGCGTTCCCTTCTCCCGTTTTAGACTCTACCGGGCTGTGAGGCTCGCGAAGTCACGATATACACAAAGCTATGCCTAAATAGACTGTGCTTTGATCATCAACCACAAGGCCTGCTTTTCAACAAAGCCTTGATCAATTGCATCTTAGCATGCCACATTGTCAGACTCTACCATATCATTGATCATCTACCAATATATATATAACCTCCAAGCTCATACGTCTTAGAGAAGGGTGTTAAACACCAAACAGAAATATATAATTAGTAGCGTTCAACAAATACAGTATAAAAGAATACAATGTCAGACACGCAATCCATTTACAAGTCCACTCTGGGTCTGAGCGAAACATCGTGTCCGTCGATCTCCAAATGCGTTTGGACGATCATTACCAAATACCTTGCCTTGGAAGGCCAATCCCAATTCAAGATACCAGTCATCATCATCCCAACGATGTGAAAACCTTCGGTCTTCAATCACCGTCTTCGTCTTCGACTCTTGATCGTCGTGTTGATTATTCAGAATGGGTTAAACCCGGTCTTTCTGAATAACTCGCGTATTTTGTGATTAAAAATCAAATATTGGAAAATCACACATTTCGTCACATCCCAACTCAGAATACTCTTTTTAATAAGATATTCAATTAAAAAGATTCTCATTAATTTTATCAAAGATAAATATTGAGAATAAAATCTATAAATCAATTTCTAAAAATATGGAATTCCACAGAAATCCAATCAATACATAATCGATATAGATTTCTGTATCAGACTAATAGTATAAATGGAATAACGGCAAAGCCTCTTAAATTCCATTTATAATATCGGTCTTCTTTTACAGAAGCCCATCACAATTATTACCAATCGAATTTCCACTAAATTCCAATTTAATATATTAGTTGAAAAACTTGATTTATAGAAAATGTCTTTTTAAATCTATGAAATAGATTCATAAATTCCAAATAATAATTTCAATGTAAATTGGATTAAAGGACAAATGTCGTTTAAAACATCGTCCACGGTAAATCCACTTCACATCTCACTTTATTTCATATCACAAAATATGATTGCAAATACTAGTAATCTTTTAAAAACATATTTTAAAATAATCATAAAAATATTCTTTATATAAAAGATTCTAAATGAGAAGTATTCTTTATTTTACATATCTTTTACAAATATTCTTTGTTTTAACATATACTTAATTAAAAATCTATATTTTTTTAAAATATATATACTTTATATAAAAAGGATTTCTAATGTAAAAATAGTCTTATTTAAAAGAACACTTGAATCGAAATGCGACTCAAACATTTACCATATAATTTGGATTATATGGATTTCACACACATCATATATATGACAATAACAGTATAATCATCAAGTCATCCATTACATCCAAAGTGTAATTTCCACTGTGTAAGCGTTAAAATTAAATAATAATGCTCATCACAGCCTGTCGATCTAACGATCAACATACAACTAAATATTGGGATTAGTGTGTGTAAATCTTCATCCCAACACCCGTGTGGGGTTTTCAACCAATCAAGCAAATGATAAACTAATTTGTGCACTTGGGCGATGTGTGAAAATTATCGTCCCAATCACATACACAAGTCGGGTAACTTGTCTATGGAAGTGTATTACACAATATATAACACGACGATAAAAATGTCTCTTTTATTTATATTCCTTTTATTGCCTATAAACGGTCAATAAAAATGTGATCTTTATTTCTATATATTTTTTTTTTTGTAATTTACATTTTTACTTAACAAAATGCCCCTTTTATTCTAATTTACATTTTGAATGTAATTTTTCTTTTTCTTGTTTATTTACATCAAAATGTAAATGTTCCCTTTTTCATTGTTTATTATTAACAACAAAAATCTCGTCTTCTATGTTTATTCTTTTCAATGAAAGCAATTTTACATAAAATTGTAATTCTTTAATTTTATGCTTTTTATTGTCTCTAGAAAGACAATAAAATGTAACACAAAAATATATTCTTTTTATTGCATCTAAAATGATGATAAAAATGTAACATTAACATTGCTATTTTTATCGCATCAAAAATGCCGATAAAAATGAACCACTAACATTGTCTATTTTTATCGCACCAAAAATGTCGATAAAAAATGAATCACTAACATTATCTATTTTTATCGCACCAAAAATGTCGATAAAAATGAATCACTAACATTGTCTATTTTTATCGCACCAAAAATGTCAATAAAAATGACAACATTAACCATTCTATTTTCACCGCATTCAAAATGACGATAAAATATTCAACATTAACAATTCTATTTTTACCGCATTCAAAATGACGATAAAATATTCAACATTAACAATTCTATTTTTACCGCATTCAAAATGACGATAAAATATTATCATAAGAAATGAAAGCAAAATGTTCTTTTTATTACTAAAAGGAAAAACAACAAAGATGCTTCTTTTAATGCTAAAAAGAAACATGACATAAAAATGTTCTTTTAATGTTAAAAAGAAGAAGCGACAAAATGACCCTTTTCATGTTAAAAAGAAAAGATGACAAAATATGTTTTTAATTCTAAAAGAAAAAGCAACAAAAATTATCTTTTATTCTAATGCAATATCTTTACAAAAGTGTTATTTTAATATCAATGCGAATTTTCAATTTCTTACTACATATTAAAATGTAAACTTTATTTTACAATTATATATCCCATCACAAATTTCATATAAAAATGTAAGTTTATTTTTTTATTGCAAATCCCCTTTCTAATTACATATAAAAATGTACTTTTTATTTTACATTGTAAATTGCATATAAAAAGTAGATTCTATCCTTATGTTGTATTTGCATTATAAAATGCAAATGAAAAGGTAAGTTTTATTTTCAATGTTAATTCGTATTATAAAGTGCAAATAAAAATGTAAATTTTATTTTCAAGTTCTATTTTCATTATAGTATGCAAATAATAAAAATAGCTTTATCATCAAGTTATATTCATATCATGAAATGTTAACAAAAATGTAAGTTTTGTTTTCAAGTCTCATTTGCATTATAATATGCAAATAATAAAACAAGTTTTAGTTTTCAGGTCATATTTACATTATAAAATATAAATAAAAAGGTAAGTTTTATTTTCAAGTGATATTTACATTATGAAATGTAAATAAATAAAATAAAAATAAAAAGTAAGTTTCAAGTTCATTTGTGTCTTGAAAACACAAATAAAAATATAAATTTTAATGTAAATTTTTATTTCAATACTTTGTCCGCGTCAAGGGATGCAAACAAAATATAATTCTCTTTTTATTTAAACATTTTGTTTGCATTGAGAAATGCAAGAAAAATATAATTCTTTTTATTCTAAATGTAAATCTATATTTTGTCATTTTGTTCGCATCAAGGGATGCAAACAAAATACAATCTTTTTGTTCCTTCGTACATTTCTGTTTGAGAAATGCAAACAAAACACAATCCTTTTATTACAATATTGAATTGATATTTCACATCAATTCAAATAAAAGGAAAATTTCTTTTTTTTCATTTTTTCTTTTTCTTTTTCTTTTTCTTTTTTTTCCCCCTTTTTTTTTTCCAATGACAAAGGTATGGATTTTTGTTTCATCTTTATTCAATGACAAAAATATGAGTTCTTGTTTCATTTTACTCAACGACAAAAATATGAATTTTTGTTTGTTAACTTTTAATGCAACAAAATTAAGAGTTTTTGTTTTCTTTTTATGCAACCAAAAATGAGAACTTTGTTAGTTAACCTTTAAGGCAAACAAAAAGAAATATATTTTATTCGTTGTTCATAGTCTATTGTAAACAAACAAATAAAAGTAATATTCTATTTGTCGTTCAAATTTCATTGTAACATCAACAAATAAAAATAAAGTTTTATTTGTCGTTCCATTTCTTTGTTCATTTCAGAAGAATGAAAATGACATTAAAATAAAATAAATTAGAACGTCTAGATTTGAATAAAATATGTTTTAAATCTAAATTTAGATTTAATTTTCCAACTGCAATTTAAACTCAATAACATATACAATATAAAGACGGATTTAAGCATAACATGAACAAGAAGCACACCACAAGCAACAATCGATAATTCATACATACAAAACATTTCAGAACTAAATCATCATCATCATACAATTATTTTAATGTGGGAAAATAAATTAATAATTAGTTAAATAATAAAGATTTGAACTCTCACCTCAAATTTTGGCTGAAAATCAACTGTCTCAGAATCAGGTGTGGTCTGCGCCATCGCGAAGCTCTTAATTTTGTGATTCCAACGCAATTTACGGTTTGTCAAACGGACCTCGTATGAGAGAGTTATGAATTTTTAAAGATCGGACGAATTAAATAATAAAATAATAAAAAAAAAGAAGCGCACCCTTCTTCTTCACGTCGTTCTGTACATGCCGAAACCCATGAAGCCGCCGTTGCTCCTTCCGTGCGCACCACCCCACGGCACCCCGCTCGCCGATCAGACACCACCACCGCGACCGCCATGCCGAGAGCAACCTACACCACCAACCCCTTGAAGCTCGGCCTCCCCAATCACCTCGAAATCCACCAAAACCGCAGCGACTTCTCGGCCAAAATTCGCGAAATCCGAGCACCAAAATCCGATCTTAACCGTATAGATTGAAAGGTCTCTGAATTCTCTTCGATTTGGTAGGTCATACGTAAATTTTCGTTGAACGGATTGGGAGATATTAGCGTTTGAAGTTGGAGCAATTCTGGCCATCAATTTCTGGGCGGCGGCTGCCATGAACAGTATTAGGGTTAGGGTTTTCGGATTTTTATATTATTTTAATATTAAATTCCGAATTTCGTGAAATAAAGTGGATTTTTGAACTTTCTCGGATTTGGGCCTGCTTACTGTCGATCTTAACGTTTTGAGGCCTTCTGAACGCGATGGGTTATGTCCCAATGTCCAATTTTGATGTCTACACGTTTTTTTTCGGTTTTAATTGAAAATACAATATTAAATTAATTATTTAATTCCTACCGTACATTTAAATGTGCCGGGGCCACATACAACCTCAGAAAATTCTAAAAAAAATATTTTTAGCTTTCTTATGACGATACGAATCCAACAAAATTATTTTCGTCGAATTCTGAGACTGTTTGAAAAATGGCTATTTTTAAGGCGTTCAAATTTAACTATAAATAGTCAAAACACATTTTTTTTCACCACGCTCACATATTAATTCGAAAAATTCTGAAAATTGAAACCTAGCAATAATTTGACATTCCGGTTCCAACAAAAGTGGTTTCGTCGAAAACGGAGGTCGTTTGAAAAATGACTATTTTTAAGGCCAATATATTTAATATTAAAAATACATTTTTAAACAAATAATTTTCGAAACTCAAAATATATAAGTGTTTACTGTTTTTCAATGCAGAAACATCATTCTGAACTCAATGGAAGTGGTTTCGAGTTGAAATTCCTACATATGTGAAAAGTAGCCTTTCGGGCCCTATATATTCTACAACGACCTTTCTAAAAATTGAATTGGCCATAACTTTTGATTTCCGCTATGAAATTTCAATTTTTCAGATTCGTTAGAAAGATATTTTTAAATAGATTCTAATATTTTTGGTTTCACTAAAATTCGTTAAATTTTGCATCCTGTACGGTTAGTCAAAGTTCAAGTTTGACTTTTCAAACTACCGCGTTATTTATAACTCTTTTGTTAATTAAAATTAAATCATTCATTCTAACTTTGATTTAAATCAAATTTGTGATCATTATTATTTATCATAAATTATTTTATATTGATCAAAATTCATTAAATTGGTTCTGATTTTGCGGGTTGTTACAATCGCCCCCACTTAAAAACTTTTCGTCCTCGAAAAGGAACGTAGCTAAAAATTGTAAAATTAACTATCTCAATTTTAATTTTTAATGGTTGATTATCTTTTCAAAATATATATAACTTTATATTTATAAAAATCATATTTCAAAGAATAGATTATATATATCAAAAATACGTTAATTATAAATTCGTAACTCTTAACTCGTTCTAGGGCATTACTAACCCCATCTCTAACGAGCTCACTCATTCTAGGATACTGCTGATCCTATCTCTAATGAGTATTCTTATTGGATATTACTAATCCAATCTCTGATGAGTCTTCCGTTCAGTTCTAACGAGTTGTACCCCAAAGATTTGAGCTAACCTGAGCTCTGATACCAACTGTAAAGACCCGCAAATTCCCGCCCTTAGAATCGACCATAAACCACACAGGTCTGACCCAAAAGGTGAAAATCTACGAATACTTTAACTTTGGGCATACAACACATCAGAAAAAAAACACAGAAGACTTTTATAACACTATGATAAATGTTACATCAGAGTACAAAATATATCAGAGTACATCGATAAATAATACAGCGGAAGAATAAATTACAATAAATGAATACATTGCAGCGGAACTAATCTCGGTGGAAGGCTATCAACACTATGGCCACAGCTTCAATCTTCAATCCAGGATCTTGTTTTATCTATCTGTCAAATAAGCTACTCGACTGCCCGTGTGGAAAGAGGGCACCCGAGTTTGCAAAGTGAAACAAACTACAGGTCAGTCGTGGGACTGGTGTGAGAATTCTACTTAACCTATATAATATAATAAGGCTAATCACAGGACCACGCCACTTTCGCGGAACGGGTTTTCTCCTATGGATTGCCAGTGCATGACTAAGGTAAAACGTCAAAATAACGCAATGCTTTTTAGAAAAATGAAACCATTATAAGACCCAAGTCCCATCACACAATGCAACGCAAACCGGAGGATAGGGTTTTACCTTATAATGATCAAAAGATGCTTGATACGAGAAACACGGTATTACATAATAATAGTGTGCAGCCAATTTGAAATACATCAAAGTAAATATATCAATCCTAGACGGCATGAGTGTCCCATCCCACTATGTCGCCATATATAGGTATACAATCAAAACCGCGTGATGTCGTATTGGAAATTTGGGTTTCCATCTGAGTCAAGGCTAGGGAGGAGATCCTTACCGATTCGAGACACTCTAGCAATGCCCCAGGATTGGTACTCTGTCCAACCCTTGGATCCTGCAGGGCCGGTCCATACGTTAACGCTTAATGGATTGGCAATTCCTGAACACACGCTCCCCGGTCCTTTTGGACCTATAATACGGCCAGTGGCGACCGCATAAACCGAGGCCTCGAAAAATCCAACAACCACAATGAATAAATGCCAGCGCTGGTAGGTCCCTGGCACCACTCTAGCTAGAGAGAAACGTGTGCACTCCCTGCGTTCCCTTCTCCCGTTTTAGACTCTACCGGGCTGTGAGGCTCGCGAAGTCACGATATACACAAAGCTATGCCTAAATAGACTGTGCTTTGATCATCAACCACAAGGCCTGCTTTTCAACAAAGCCTTGATCAATTGCATCTTAGCATGCCACATTGTCAGACTCTACCATATCATTGATCATCTACCAATATATATATAACCTCCAAGCTCATACGTCTTAGAGAAGGGTGTTAAACACTAAACAGAAATATATAATTAGTAGCGTTCAACAAATACAGTATAAAAGAATACAATGTCAGACACGCAATCCATTTACAAGTCCACTCTGGGTCTGAGCGAAACATCGTGTCCGTCGATCTCCAAATGCGTTTGGACGATCATTACCAAATACCTTGCCTTGGAAGGCCAATCCCAATTCAAGATACCAGTCATCATCATCCCAACGATGTGAAAACCTTCGGACTTCAATCACCGTCTTCGTCTTCGACTCTTGATCGTCGTGTTGATTATTCAGAATGGGTTAAACCCGGTCTTTCTGAATAACTCGCGTATTTTGTGATTAAAAATCAAATATTGGAAAATCACACATTTCGTCACATCCCAACTCAGAATACTCTTTTTAATAAGATATTCAATTAAAAAGATTCTCATTAATTTTATCAAAGATAAATATTGAGAATAAAATCTATAAATCAATTTCTAAAAATATGGAATTCCACAGAAATCCAATCAATACATAATCGATATAGATTTCTGTATCAGACTAATAGTATAAATGGAATAACGGCAAAGCCTCTTAAATTCCATTTATAATATCGGTCTTCTTTTACAGAAGCCCATCACAATTATTACCAATCGAATTTCCACTAAATTCCAATTTAATATATTAGTTGAAAAACTTGATTTATAGAAAATGTCTTTTTAAATCTATGAAATAGATTCATAAATTCCAAATAATAATTTCAATGTAAATTGGATTAAAGGACAAATGTCGTTTAAAACATCGTCCACGGTAAATCCACTTCACATCTCACTTTATTTCATATCACAAAATATGATTGCAAATACTAGTAATCTTTTAAAAACATATTTTAAAATAATCATAAAAATATTCTTTATATAAAAGATTCTAAATGAGAAGTATTCTTTATTTTACATATCTTTTACAAATATTCTTTGTTTTAACATATACTTAATTAAAAATCTATATTTTTTTAAAATATATATACTTTATATAAAAAGGATTTCTAATGTAAAAATAGTCTTATTTAAAAGAACACTTGAATCGAAATGCGACTCAAACATTTACCATATAATTTGGATTATATGGATTTCACACACATCATATATATGACAATAACAGTATAATCATCAAGTCATCCATTACATCCAAAGTGTAATTTCCACTGTGTAAGCGTTAAAATTAAATAATAATGCTCATCACAGCCTGTCGATCTAACGATCAACATACAACTAAATATTGGGATTAGTGTGTGTAAATCTTCATCCCAACACCCGTGTGGGGTTTTCAACCAATCAAGCAAATGATAAACTAATTTGTGCACTTGGGCGATGTGTGAAAATTATCGTCCCAATCACATACACAAGTCGGGTAACTTGTCTATGGAAGTGTATTACACAATATATAACACGACGATAAAAATGTCTCTTTTATTTATATTCCTTTTATTGCCTATAAACGGTCAATAAAAATGTGATCTTTATTTCTATATATTTTTTTTTTGTAATTTACATTTTTACTTAACAAAATGCCCCTTTTATTCTAATTTACATTTTGAATGTAATTTTTCTTTTTCTTGTTTATTTACATCAAAATGTAAATGTTCCCTTTTTCATTGTTTATTATTAACAACAAAAATCTCGTCTTCTATGTTTATTCTTTTCAATGAAAGCAATTTTACATAAAATTGTAATTCTTTAATTTTATGCTTTTTATTGTCTCTAGAAAGACAATAAAATGTAACACAAAAATATATTCTTTTTATTGCATCTAAAATGATGATAAAAATGTAACATTAACATTGCTATTTTTATCGCATCAAAAATGCCGATAAAAATGAACCACTAACATTGTCTATTTTTATCGCACCAAAAATGTCGATAAAAAATGAATCACTAACATTATCTATTTTTATCGCACCAAAAATGTCGATAAAAATGAATCACTAACATTGTCTATTTTTATCGCACCAAAAATGTCAATAAAAATGACAACATTAACCATTCTATTTTCACCGCATTCAAAATGACGATAAAATATTCAACATTAACAATTCTATTTTTACCGCATTCAAAATGACGATAAAATATTCAACATTAACAATTCTATTTTTACCGCATTCAAAATGACGATAAAATATTATCATAAGAAATGAAAGCAAAATGTTCTTTTTATTACTAAAAGGAAAAACAACAAAGATGCTTCTTTTAATGCTAAAAAGAAACATGACATAAAAATGTTCTTTTAATGTTAAAAAGAAGAAGCGACAAAATGACCCTTTTCATGTTAAAAAGAAAAGATGACAAAATATGTTTTTAATTCTAAAAGAAAAAGCAACAAAAATTATCTTTTATTCTAATGCAATATCTTTACAAAAGTGTTATTTTAATATCAATGCGAATTTTCAATTTCTTACTACATATTAAAATGTAAACTTTATTTTACAATTATATATCCCATCATAAATTACATATAAAAATGTAAGTTTATTTTTTTATTGCAAATCCCCTTTCTAATTACATATAAAAATGTACTTTTTATTTTACATTGTAAATTGCATATAAAAAGTAGATTCTATCCTTATGTTGTATTTGCATTATAAAATGCAAATGAAAAGGTAAGTTTTATTTTCAATGTTAATTCGTATTATAAAGTGCAAATAAAAATGTAAATTTTATTTTCAAGTTCTATTTTCATTATAGTATGCAAATGATAAAAATAGCTTTATCATCAAGTTATATTCATATCATGAAATGTTAACAAAAATGTAAGTTTTGTTTTCAAGTCTCATTTGCATTATAATATGCAAATAATAAAACAAGTTTTAGTTTTCAGGTCATATTTACATTATAAAATATAAATAAAAAGGTAAGTTTTATTTTCAAGTGATATTTACATTATGAAATGTAAATAAATAAAATAAAAATAAAAAGTAAGTTTCAAGTTCATTTGTGTCTTGAAAACACAAATAAAAATATAAATTTTAATGTAAATTTTTATTTCAATACTTTGTCCGCGTCAAGGGATGCAAACAAAATATAATTCTCTTTTTATTTAAACATTTTGTTTGCATTGAGAAATGCAAGAAAAATATAATTCTTTTTATTCTAAATGTAAATCTATATTTTGTCATTTTGTTCGCATCAAGGGATGCAAACAAAATACAATCTTTTTGTTCCTTCGTACATTTCTGTTTGAGAAATGCAAACAAAACACAATCCTTTTATTACAATATTGAATTGATATTTCACATCAATTCAAATAAAAGGAAAATTTCTTTTTTTTCATTTTTTCTTTTTCTTTTTCTTTTTTTTCCCCCTTTTTTTTTTCCAATGACAAAGGTATGGATTTTTGTTTCATCTTTATTCAATGACAAAAATATGAGTTCTTGTTTCATTTTACTCAACGACAAAAATATGAATTTTTGTTTGTTAACTTTTAATGCAACAAAATTAAGAGTTTTTGTTTTCTTTTTATGCAACCAAAAATGAGAACTTTGTTAGTTAACCTTTAAGGCAAACAAAAAGAAATATATTTTATTCGTTGTTCATAGTCTATTGTAAACAAACAAATAAAAGTAATATTCTATTTGTCGTTCAAATTTCATTGTAACATCAACAAATAAAAATAAAGTTTTATTTGTCGTTCCATTTCTTTGTTCATTTCAGAAGAATGAAAATGACATTAAAATAAAATAAATTAGAACGTCTAGATTTGAATAAAATATGTTTTAAATCTAAATTTAGATTTAATTTTCCAACTGCAATTTAAACTCAATAACATATACAATATAAAGACGGATTTAAGCATAACATGAACAAGAAGCACACCACAAGCAACAATCGATAATTCATACATACAAAACATTTCAGAACTAAATCATCATCATCATACAATTATTTTAATGTGGGAAAATAAATTAATAATTAGTTAAATAATAAAGATTTGAACTCTCACCTCAAATTTTGGCTGAAAATCAACTGTCTCAGAATCAGGTGTGGTCTGCGCCATCGCGAAGCTCTTAATTTTGTGATTCCAACGCAATTTACGGTTTGTCAAACGGACCTCGTATGAGAGAGTTATGAATTTTTAAAGATCGGACGAATTAAATAATAAAATAATAAAATAATAAAAAAAAGAAGCGCACCCTTCTTCTTCACGTCGTTCTGTACATGCCGAAACCCATGAAGCCGCCGTTGCTCCTTCCGTGCGCACCACCCCACGGCACCCCGCTCGCCGATCAGACACCACCACCGCGACCGCCATGCCGAGAGCAACCTACACCACCAACCCCTTGAAGCTCGGCCTCCCCAATCACCTCGAAATCCACCAAAACCGCAGCGACTTCTCGGCCAAAATTCGCGAAATCCGAGCACCAAAATCCGATCTTAACCGTATAGATTGAAAGGTCTCTGAATTCTCTTCGATTTGGTAGGTCATACGTAAATTTTCGTTGAACGGATTGGGAGATATTAGCGTTTGAAGTTGGAGCAATTCTGGCCATCAATTTCTGGGCGGCGGCTGCCATGAACAGTATTAGGGTTAGGGTTTTCGGATTTTTATATTATTTTAATATTAAATTCCGAATTTCATGAAATAAAGTGGATTTTTGAACTTTCTCGGATTTGGGCCTGCTTACTGTCGATCTTAACGTGTTGAGGCCTTCTGAACGCGATGGGCTATGTCCCAATGTCCAATTTTGATGTCTACACGTTTTTTTTTCGGTTTTAATTGAAAATACAATATTAAATTAATTATTTAATTCCTACCGTACATTTAAATGTGCCGGGGCCACATACAACCTCAGAAAATTCTAAAAAAAATATTTTTAGCTTTCTTATGACGATACGAATCCAACAAAATTATTTTCGTCGAATTCTGAGACTGTTTGAAAAATGGCTATTTTTAAGGCGTTCAAATTTAACTATAAATAGTCAAAACACATTTTATTTCGCCACGCTCACATATTAATTCGAAAAATTCTGAAAATTGAAACCTAGCAATAATTTGACATTCCGGTTCCAACAAAAGTGGTTTCGTCGAAAACGGAGGTCGTTTGAAAAATGACTATTTTTAAGGCCAATATATTTAATATTAAAAATACCTTTTTAAACAAATAATTTTCGAAACTCAAAATATATAAGTGTTTACTGTTTTTCAATGCAGAAACATCATTCTGAACTCAATGGAAGTGGTTTCGAGTTGAAATTCCTACATATGTGAAAAGTAGCCTTTCGGGCCCTATATATTCTACAACGACCTTTCTAAAAATTGAATTGGCCATAACTTTTGATTTCCGCTATGAAATTTCAATTTTTCAGATTCGTTAGAAAGATATTTTTAAATAGATTCTAATATTTTTGGTTTCACTAAAATTCGTTAAATTTTGCATCCTGTACGGTCAGTCAAAGTTCAAGTTTGACTTTTCAAACTACCGCGTTATTTCTAACTCTTTTGTTAATTAAAATTAAATCATTCATTCTAACTTCGATTTAAATCAAATTTGTGATCATTATTATTTATCATAAATTATTTTATATTGATCAAAATTCATTAAATTGGTTCTGATTTTGCGGGTTGTTACACAAAGCCTAGAGTTTAAAGCCAGCTTCGACTTTAGGCCTTCCTCCGATTTTGTACCAGGCTTGCTAGCATCTCTCGAAGTACGCCCGACTTTAGTGGACTCGATAGGGACAACACAACGCGAGTACCCTCAGATTGTGGAGACGATTGATAGGCTAATTAGGGGTGAGACTTCAAGTCACCTCAACAGATACTCCATCGACGATAAGGGTTGGCTAAGGCGAGACGGAAGACTATGCGTCCCACAGACAAGGGATTTGGTAAAGAAGGTTCTCGAGGAAGCACATCACTCCAAGATGACGATACACCCAGGCGGCGATAAAATGTACAAGGACATAAAAAGAACTTTCTTTTGGAACGGCATAAAGAAGGACGTGGCAGAATTCGTTTCTAAGTGTATGGTGTGCCAACAGGTTAAGGCGGAACAGAAAAAGCCTGGCGGTCTGCTACATCCTCTAGAGGTCCCGCAGTGGAAATGGGATAGCATCTCAATGGACTTCATCGATGGGCTGCCTAGGTCTAGGAGAGGCAACACTAGCATTTGGGTAATAGTGGATATGCTTACTAAAAACGCCCACTTTTTACCTGTCAAAAGTAAAAGAACTACCTCATCCCTAGCATCTCTTTACCTCAAGGAAATCGTTCGACTCCATGGAATACCATCCAGCATTGTTAGCGACCGAGACCCCATCTTCACCAGTGAGTTTTGGCGGAGTCTGCAAGAAGCGGTAGGCACACAGTTATGCTTGAGCACAACCTATCATCCCCAAACCGACGGCCAAACGGAAAGAGTGAACAGAGTTTTGGAGGACCTTCTAAGACTGTGCGTCCTTTGCCTACAACAACAACTATCAAGCAACCATCGGGATGGCGCCCTTCAAAGCCTTATATGGAAGACCGTGCCGATCGCCCACTTGTTGGTGGGAGTCTACTGATAAGCTCATACTTGGACCAGATATGATCCGAGAGACTTCAGAAAAAGTAGACTTAATACGAAGATGGATGAAGAGGGCCCAAGACAGACAAAAGTCCTACGCCGACAAGAGGAGGACCGACCTTGAATTTGAGGTTGGGGACAGAGTTTTTCTTAAGGTATCTCCGCTAAGGAACGTTGTTCGTTTTGGAACCACAGGAAAGCTAGCACCAAGGTTCGTAGGGTCATTCCCTATCATTGAGAAAATTGGGAAAATGGCCTATAGATTAGAGCTACCCGAAAAATTGGCCGGAGTTCACAACGTCTTTCACGTTTCACATCTCCGAAAATGTCTACATGAGTCTGCTGAAGTGGTAGAGCCAAATATCCTAGAAGAAGCTGAAGTGGAACGCGAAGCAACCATAAGGAAAGTTCCAACCCGCATATTAGGAACGGAAGTGAAGAAGCTACGCAACCGCGAAGTCAAGCTCGTCAAAGTTCAGTGGAGTGACGCCGCAGGAGATGCAACTTGGGAAACTAAAGCTAAAATACGCGCAGCCTACCCTTTCCTTTTCGAGGGTACATCCTTGATCTTTCCTTTTTCCTTAAGTTGCGCTTTTATCTATATTTTTTTTAGGTATATTTCCTCGACCCTATCTTTTAGGTAGAAGCCCTTTGGATGAAAACATGTAATTGAAACATGTTATGGATGATGATTGCAAGTGGTTGCAAGTGATTGCTAGTTGTTGCATATACATACACAATCTAGGTTTTAGATCGGCTCAATCACTTCATATTGCATATGCATATATGTTTGCATTCGTATATGGTTGAACTTTAATATGTGTCATATGGATGTTGCATTTGTATGAATGATTGTGCACTCATGTAGAATCATGAATAGGAGGATTTGCATACATAATGGATTCATAGCACTTACATAATTCACATTAAGGAGGTCAACTGAATCAGTAGACCGCCTGATTTTGCATTAGATAAGTACATGTACACACACACTTCGCATATTGTCATGAAGCATTAGAAGTCTTTTAAGGAAAATGGATGCTCGTGTTTGATGGATGAGTAGATGGATGTTTAGATGTTAGGATGTACATTCTTCCTGAACTTGAAGATTTCGGGATGAAATCCTTTTAAGTGGGGGAGAATGTAACACCCCGTGCATTTTATAACAGTGAAATCCACAAATTAAAGTATAATAAATTCTAGTTAAAGTATTAAGGGAAACGGGATATGCCATTGCGTTCGTCTCGGAAAAATACGCGAAATAGAGTCCGAGTTTTCGAAAAACGGAGTCCGTATGACCAAATTATGGCCCGATGAAGTTTCAGAAAATTCAAATTTCGAAAACAGCTTTGAAATTCAGTCCAATCAGAGTAGGCGGGAAGATTCCCGCCCAAACCCACCAGGTCGACCTGGGGGTCGACCCTAGGGTCGACCTGGGGGTCGACCCTAGGGTCGACCTGGGAGTCGACCTAGGTGTCGACCTGCCCAGGCAGGTCGACCTGGGAGTCGACCTAGGTGTCGACCTGCCCAGGCAGGTCGACTCTAGAGTCGACCTGGGGGTCGACTGGGGAGTCGACCTGGCCCCTGAGCCAGGTCGAACCCAGCCCACCCTGGCTAGCCTGGTCTATGTTTGGTCGATTTTCTGAGCCTTGCCTTGTCACTAGGGCTAGGTCAGCTCCTGGTTGGTCTCTTCTTTGAACGAACGGCTATTGTTAAACCAAACTTCATCGACGGTCTAAATTAACTCAAAAACTCTATAAAAAGGACCTAAGACTAACCCTAATTCACATAAACTAAAATGGAGATGAGACCGTCATGCTGCTGAGGAGAGACTGAGGATAGCTGTCAGAAATAGAGAGACAATTAGGAGATAAATCAAAAGCTTAAAGCAACGTTAATCAAATCAAAGCAACGCCTACAACAAAGGATAGCATCTCCAAATTCAGAATTCAGATTCCTGAATTGAAGATTCGTCACACGTTGTAAATAGAGTGCTATTCCGATGTGAATTAAATAATTGTGTTGATTTGTGTAAAGTAAGAAATGGAATTGTGGCGATAATAATCTATATTTGTATGTTGCTTTGATGCTAAACGATTTGGGAATATTATGGTATACGATTGGATATTTGCAAGCACGCGATTTGCGTTGGAAGTTAACAACGAAATGGAATTGCGGCGATAATAACTTATGTTTGTATGTTATTTTGATTTGACAATGCTATGGTGTACGATTTGATTCATGTTGAAAACTACATGTTTGTGGTAGTTATTTACAACACCCATTTGATAATTGCAAGTATATGATTCATGTTGAAAATAACAACTATATGTTGTAATAGTTTATTTGAAATTCATGCAAGTATATGACTTATTGTTATGCCAACATGATGTATAATTCTATGGTCATCTTTAGTGTAATTTGATCCACTTAAGTATTATGATTCATATGAAGGTTATGTTGGAATTGGCATCATAGTTCAAGTATAAAAATCATGATTTTGTAATAGTGACAAAAGCAAGCGTCTTTGTAAGCTTGTATTAATTTTATGTACATGACTAAACTATGTTTGTTATTATGCCTAGTTGAAAACATGTTTCTAGGCTTATGTTGTTATCATAATCATATGATAATATATTTGGCACATACGTTACATTAGAAATTACACTAGAATTACATCCCACTTACAAGTTACATAGATAGGATAAAAACCATGATTATATGAATAGTAGGATTCATGTTCAATTATGATTATGCCATGACTATATGAATAGAAGGACTCATGTTCAATTATGATTATGCCATAATTATATGATTAGAATGGTTCATGTTTAAGTATCATTTATACCATGACTACACGAATAGAATGATTCATGTTTTGTTTATACCATGATTATGTGAATAGAATGATTCATGTTTAAGTATTGCTTATATTATATGTTGTTATAAATGCAAGTTCACATGTGCCTACCTTATGTTAATTGAATCGTTATGTTGCAAGTTCATGCGTTCACACTCCCCTTTTTATGTTACCTTATAAACACCATGTTATAAGCCTCCCCTTTTCATATGGCTAAATTGGGTTTAAGAATTAAACCCAACACACCTTACATTTTAACGAACGTGTAAAACGGGGGTAACGACGTTTGGGCTAAAATATAGAACATATGTGTTGGCATGTTCGACGCATGCCAACAATCTTGAGAATCAATTAAGTGACATAAATAAATTTTAATCAATAAAGATAAATTTGAATAATGGGCCGCAAATATTTACATATAAAAAGAAAAGAGACAAAATATGTAAATGTAGAAAATACGATGTGTTTAACCCGAGGTTGGATTGAGTTGTGATGTAAACCTGCCCGGAACCGCCCGGCTGTCCAGTAGTCACAACAATACCTATCCAATGTGGGTGGTTAAACACGGAGCCCAATAAGGACCCGAGGTTAGACTGAGTTGTGGCGTAAGACTGCCCGGACCCAACCGGCAACAGGCAGCCACAACAATACCTGTCTAATGTGAGAGGTCAAGGCTTTAATAAGACAATTAGGGCTGAGTCAGGATTGATAGGATTAAGTGAATTAAGACTTAATCAAAATAGAACATGCTAAACTAAATAGACTGATTGGGGGTTAGGTTTATAAAACACTTAACCAACTTAGCATGTTGGCTAGAAATAGAAAACCTAGTAGTGGGGGACCCTTTTCAGCAGTAACCCTACAAGGCGTGTCATGATACCCTGAAACTAGGCAGGGTGGGGCACGATTACTGGGCTGACTGTAAGAGGTCAAATCGACGGCGGTGGTGTAGCAGTGTAGGTTCTAACGGGGTGCGGGCGTGCACACACTCCGGCGCAGAAAAATAAGGCACTGGGCACCAGTAGCATACCTGTGCATTCTAGGGTTGTGTCGGGCCGCCACCATGGGACTTGATACACCCCATGGTGGGACCAGCATAGGTAACTACAACATCGGGGGCCGTAAGACACATGTAACTATGCGAGTAGGAGCCGATCATCAGAAAAAGGATCACTTCGCCCTGATTATGGGGTGCCTGTTGGGAACTAGTTTATATGGGTACAGAGTTTAATATGGGGTACGATAGTATATTCGACCCTAGACAACTTAACTTGGTTTATGGTGCTTTCCCATTTCTAGTTTATACTTATCATACCCAGTTCTTTATTCATAGACTGAATAGTCCTAGACTTACTCAGGCTTTATGTCTGACTCTACTTTTCTTTCGTCTTCTTTTCTTCCGTTTCCCCCCAGGTCGACAGGCAGGGAATACCGCAGCTTGACCAGCCTTCATATCCAGCTTGAAGAGAAAGAATGTATTGCTTGGATCTTTTTGTTTTGGACTATGGCTTTGGACAGCAATTATGGGACTTTTGCAGTTTATTTATGTTTTCTTTATGCTTCTTTAAATAATGTAATCAAGACAGTTATGAAGATGTTTTGTTTTTGGAAGTATTGTAAGACAATTATGGTATGGCTAGTGTAACGCGTATTTTAATGAAATAAAAGTTGTTGTTTTCCGCTGTTCAAAAATATGTGTTATTATATCTGTCTTGTATATCTGTGATTTATACTTATAAACCTCCACCAAAATTAGGGCATTCCCTTTGAGAGTGACCCTAACGGAGGTGGGGTGTTTCACAACACTTAGGTAAGGAAAAGGGTCAAAGAAAAATAGGAGAAGGGAGGTCAAAGGTCCAAGACCTGGAGGAGCCTCAAAAATCCAAACCGATCAGAGGCTCGAGCTTTCGAACCCTCAGGAGGGCTCGGATTTTTGAACCTAGGGGTTCGGATTTTCGAACCCTAAAGGGGTACGAATATTCGAACCTCTAGGGTGTTGCTTCTCTTTTACAGAACTTCGATCTCGCGATTGCCCACCCTTTTATGTGTAACTTATTTGCTTGCACAATTGTGCCTAGTGCACACGCAGTTAATTGTGCGGACTGGGATTCAGACCTTTCACATAAGATAACATATATACTTGAACTGTGACCGAAATATTGGACTGTTTAGATTTTCTATGTACATCTTGATTTTGCATGACACAACACACACTTGTTAGTTTTCACCAACGTGAGGGGTACAGGTTATACCAATGTGATGTCTAATACTAGTGTATGAAAGTATAGCTAGCGATGTAAACAAGATCAAAAACTGGGAAGACCTTGGAGGCCGAGGCTTCCTCTCCGTCGTCACATACATCTGATTCTGCCAACATCGGTAGTTCGAATGGCAGCGAGCTTGAGACTACTGAAGGATCCATTCCTTCCAAATATTCGCCCCAAGTGTCCGAACATGGGGAACAAGCTGAGAGATCACATTCTCTGGTCGTATATGCAGAGGTTGAGAACATGGATATTATTAGCGGAGATGCGTCGACGGCTCCGGTAGCCCCAGATATGTTGCCTGATGTCGTTACCTTGGAAAATCCGACGGATTCGGTACCGTCGTGCATGGATGCTATAGCGGTTAGGAAAATGGTGTAGCGGTTCAATATTCCGGTGGGTGACGTCCACACACTGGGAGAGGGTGGCAGAGCACACGTACCGCCCAAGGGTTTGACTGCTTGGAATAGGCAAGCTTGTTTTTTGGGATGCGTACCCCCAGCCAACGACTTTATCCAGAACATGCTATCATATTTACGCCTCGCACCTTCGCAACTGCACCCGAATGCTTATTATTCACTTTAAAGAACTTATGTTCTTTACCAGGAATATTTGCACCTGGACTTACCGGAGAGGATATTCGGTATTTCTTCAGTCTGAGGAGAACATCTAGCAGATCACCCTCCCAATGGTTCCTGGAAGCGTCAGCCGCCACCAAATTCTTCGTTCGGAAATGGCCCAGGACGTCTGTGTTCAAACAAGAATGGTTCTTTGTGCGTTGTCCCCCTGGAATTGCAAGGAGGTGGATATAGGGGAGTAAGTACTTTCGAACTTCGCCCCCTACTATAAAGTTCTTGGAGCCTGAGTCTCATCATTTCTTTTTTTTATTACGGTAGGAAATCGAGAAGCGCACTACAACAAAAACTCCATTTAGTAACATATATAAGTTGCGTTGGTAAGCTAAGTGCATCTAAATTTACTCGTTTCTTTTATTTTTACTATTTTATTCGTTTAGATGCTAGTAAGAGCCTCTTCGTTAATACTTGGCAGGATATCATTTTTGTTTCCCTCCATGTCACGTTTCTCAATTTTACTTCACCTGTGTCACCCCAAATCCTTTTTTCTTTTCTTCGTTTACATCTCCTCTTGACATAATCGAAATCAAGTAACCTTAACTCCGTTTCCCATTTCTACATAACCCTAAATCAATTTTTCTGTGAACAAAATCAAAATCAAGCTCCATCCTCTGGTTAATTCCCTCTACTTGCCCTCCCCTCGTTGTGCTCTGCTGTCCTCTCCCTCAGACCTATCTAAGTCCAACGTCGAACCCTAATCGGCTTACAATGAACGAAATCGTAGCTTTTCGAATTGAACTTCAGGTAGTATTTACTACGATAAAGTCTGTTCGAGAGGGTACGTGTCGCTTGCGATGATTATATGGAGGGTGTAGATCTAATTGGTTCGGTTTTGGATGTTGTTTGGGAGGATGCTGGATATTATGATACTTGCTAATTTCAATTTTGTATATCTGTTATTTTATCTTTTAATTTTTTTCCCTCGTAGCATATGTAATTTGCTGTTTTGCAGAATGGAAACGATAAATTTATGGCTAAAGTGTTCAAACTAAGACCATCTCAAACATTTAAGTTTATATGATTTACAATTTTCTTGGTTAAAAATTGAATTATCCAAATTAATACTGACATTGGAAATGAGAATGATACTATACAGTGTTGAAGTAAAGACCATAGTATTTAATCATATGAATGGGCTGTTAGTTTTATAGTTCTCACGGTATTGAAACTTCTAATCATGATGAAAAAACTTCATATTATTAGCATATACAATTATATTAGTTCAAAATTTTTTATATATATTTAATATTTAAAAGAAATGGGCTGTACTAAAATAAATAATCTCACGTAGTTATTTTGTTGTGCATCTGTGCCATATACGAACTGTAATTTGATCAATTGTTAGTAACTGTCGAATTTTAGTCATGTAGGCCATTTAATTTCTGTGAATAAATTTGGAAGGAACCCAGTTAAATTTGGAAGGAACCCAGTTAAATTTTCCAAAATTTTCACCTTTACTACCTCCAGGTTGGTTAACTTCACCCCCGAACGCTCAAATGCTCTTACTGAGGAACAAAATCCATTTATCGAAAATAATTTTAGTTCTCCTTTAAAAAAATCATCTCCTGTTGGATTCACGATATCTGATTATAAATTTAAATCTGTGTCGCTACCAAATACCATGTAAGAAATTTCTTTATATTCTAAAACTAAAAGCAGACTTGGATGGAAGGCTTGTAATTTTAGATAGTACTTCATATTGCAAAATTGAACATGTTAACTGCACAAAATTTATCTTCGGTTTTTCTAACCACTACTTTGATTCAGACATTATGCTGTTTCAACCGGCGTATGTTGACCGGGATATTGCGGATGAAAACTGAACCGTAGAATTGAAAAAAAATCCCCATTACATTTGTTGTATAATTACCGTTTTGCCCTCTGAATTCCTTGTTTTTCCACTGTACCGCGTTTTTTCACCGGCTTTCACGCCGGTCGTTCCAGCAAGCTCATGCACACAAATTTTATTAACATGACTATTAGTCGAAAATTATCACAATGTATAATGTGCTTTCATAAATTAGAGATATACAATGTTAGTGGAGTTCCACAAATATATAAACAGGGCCGGCCCTGGTCTAGTGCGAGCCGTGTGGCCGCACAAGGCCCATTAGGTCGGGGGCCAAAAAAAACTGTATTACCTTTATAAGAGCTACTTTTTCTTGTCAGGATGCGTGTACTTGATAGTAATTTATCTATGCAAAAGTAGATATGATTGTATGCTTTGTTGACATCAATCAATATATTAAAATGGAGATGTGGCTTGCGTAGACCTCTAGTTGACAGATTGAAAATGTGGGTAAAAACTTTATGAATGTGCTGAAATACGCAATTTTCTCAATGGAGATGCACAGTAGAAAAAGCACATTTTCACTTAAGTTCAGTTTCATAAAATAAAAAAATTTAAGAGCCCAAAATTTTGGCTCCGCACTAGGCCTATAAATACTCAGGACCGGCCCTGTATATAAATATACTTTTATTTTAAGTGCAGCCGTTCGTCTCATTTGTTATGGAAAAAATTTATGAATTTTAATATCAAAACATGATATTGGGCACATGTTATGCTATCATAAAATGAATACATGGAATAGTGCCAGATAACCAATTTTCTTTTTAAAAAGAAAACTGTTTTGTGGTATACACAAATATATTTTATCATTATTATCGTAACTCTTCTTCATCGTTAGTTTCAATAGCGCCCTCAAGCGACTTCAAACCATATTTATGTTACTTGTTATTCTTCATCATTGCATCTACGTATTAATGAGATGCATTAAACAATTTATTCCACTTAATTAGAGGATAGGTATCCCCAGCTTAATAAGTTGCATGTTCCAATTAGAGAATAAGTTGATAGTTGGATTATATATAATGCATAAGTGCAAGTTTACATGCAGACTGAAAATTTATAGATCATAAATAGTATTTTAATGAATAAACTCCAAAATTATGACTTCTTAATTCTGTCAGGGTTGTGATGTTTATTTCAAAATTTAAAGATGTGTAAAATACACAAACGTACTTATTAAGATGGAAGAATTAATATTAGATGTTTGTAAATCCACTAATTAATCAATGATATGTGCACCTAAGTAACTTAATATGAATTTCACTTTACATGTGTGGCATGCAACTTTCCCAGTAAACAACCAATGATTATTCATATTTTTTGCAAATTTCTATATTATAAAGGATATAAAAGTAAATCACAGCTTAAGTATTGCAAAAGACATCGACGATTAACACTATCTACTGATCAATGAATACAAAATATAGATCGTGCATCAAAGTTTATATAAAACAATTTTAAGGTACATGATATGATATTTTCTAGTTTTACTTCTACCAACATCATTCGCACTATCAAAGCTTACTTGTTTGCAAGCATTATGGCTATAGTTAAAGTTGATGGTATACAGTAGTAGCTCTCAATCACCCAAAATAATGTTTTCATTACTTTGCCTATTTGATGTTTAAATAACAGAAAATGTGAATTTAATGAGGTTTTCCGGGACTATATTTGCTAGTACTATCCATTGATAATTAAGTTTGGAAACAATTTAGGCACTTTCAAATGCAATTGGCACTTGAAATGTTTGTTGTCAAACTTATATGGTTCTCTTCTTATCCAACGTTATTTGTAAAACATAGAAAAATTTGGATAAGATTAATAATAGTACTTTTATTATTTTAATTCAAACTACATATTTATATTTAGGGTTATAGAATAATAAACTAAAAAATAAAGAGGACTATATGAAGGCAGATGTGTTATTAGAAGGTAAGTAACAATAATATATGTTATTGGAAAGTAACATGCGTACCATTAATTTCTTTCTCAACTATTCATAACACTGTGCATACAAACGAAATATTTTTCAAGCAGAAAACAATTTGGCATAAGGATATTAACAATTAATTTACATATACATTGCAATAAACAAAATGTCAGACAATTAGAATGCACAAAATTGGTCTTTGATATATCAATTCTGGCCATTTTAGGCATATGTCTTGATTATTTTGTAACTAATTTCAAAAATACCTGCTGCATATGACTTAAAAAGACTTGACAATAATGGTAAAACTAAGCGCTGGAAAGAGTTTTATTACACTATCTTTCACAAATGAATTTAGGCTTTATGTGTTTTTTTAAAAACAATTCAGTTTGAATCTAAACCAATAGGTTCGAAACTATCAAAGACTTCTCTTCATTATTGAAGAGGATATGAAATTATTCAATTCCATATCAAGATTAACTTGTTAAGTAATCTAAATATATTTTATCATTCTCATATGATAGCCACTAATATTATAGTCAATCTCCAATTTTATTCTAATGATAATAAAATAATACAACCAATTAATCTTAGCAATGCATTTAGATTTAACAAATTAAATTAAAACTTAGAGTAATTTGAACATGATTTAAATATATCTTTTTTATACCAAAAAAGAGGTCAAGATGTAAATAATTTACCTTAGGAAAGGAGGACCTGATTAAACGTTCACCGACCAGTGATGGATGAAGTTTCTTTTGCGGATTGATTTGTGATCAGGTAAATTTATGTCATACTTTGGTTTCTCATTTTTATGCGTAAGCTTCAGTTGGAAGTGATCACTCTTTTCCAGCGTTAGCATATCATTAAAGAAATAAAAAACAATGTCAAGAACTTTTTGTACAACATGACAGAAGAATGAGATTACTAATGTACGGTAAACTTAAAAACACCATAAGATCTTATTATATATGATCAATTTACAATAGTATGTGACTGTTAATTCATCATGGGAAAGCTATTGTTGATTCAAGGCCTTGTGAAATCTTAGTGCATAAATTTTGAACACTCCTCAAGGTATTATCTAGGTGTAATAACTAACCTCGAGTTGAATTTTGAAACATTTAACGACTACTTTTGCTATTATTACATGATATAGCCATATAAAGTTTACACGGTTAATCACCATGCAATTAATCCAAAGATTTTTTAAATGGTGTTTTAGTGTTTGTGACCCATAAATTATAGGATTTTAGCAGGTTATGTTATAAAGCAAGTGGAATATCAAAAATGAAGTAGGAAGACATTGACATGAATCAACTAAAAAGGTTAAAAACTAAGACATCAATTTTCTTTTTCTTTTTTTCATAAAAAGAAAAAGAAAGGATAAGTGAAATATAACCAAAATGCTTAGTAATCTAAGAGATAATCTATAATAGAATCCTTATATAAAATTATCTTAATTTACCCTAGATTAATGGCCAAATGAGGTAGAAATTGCAATTTAAGCGGTTGTCGTTCAACGTACTTAAATAAAAAATAAAGGGAAATCATGTTTGGTCCAAATGCTTACTTAAAAATAATAAAGAAAACATTCCTCGTCATAGAAGAGTTGGGTAGTGACTCTGTGATCAATAGTTGTAGCCTCATACATACATCAATGGGAAATATACTTAAAACAAAGGGAAAGTGTACCTAATCCAAATGCATAGAAGCAAAAAAAAAAAAAAAAAAAAAAAAAAAACTCAATCTAATCCTTTTTGTTTGCAAGTGCATATGTATGTTTTTTTTTTTGATATGTGCACTATTATTTATGTTTTACATCTACAATTCCTGGAAATGGGTTAATGGCATATTGTAAAGACACTCCAAGTTGTTAAAATAATGATTTTGAGCATTAGCCAAAACAATACGCGCACACACACAAAAGTTAAGAATCTTCGTAAAACTCCAGTTCCTACATTTCTAGATTTGTGTATACTATAGATCAGCTAAGAGAGCTACATGAAACATTGTTCTATTTAAAATATAAAATTTCTAATCCTTTTTTTATGTTTTACCTATCGTAATTTAGACAGACTACCAAGGTTTGTTGAAGGAAGCTGATAAAAACATTTGAAGATTCCTTAAGAAAAATAATATTTTGAGAACCTCAAGAGCTCACAACAAAGGGTGAAGAGGATAATGATATGTAAACGAAAACAGTGCCTAATGATCACAAATACTCGATGCCCCAAATAGAAATCGGAAAGAACTCGTTTTTTTAGCCACACACTGACTTATTCAATCACTCAAAAAAAAAAAGTTTCGATTTTTTTTTAAATATAAGTATTTAGGTGAATTTGGGTGGACTGCGCGATGGATTAAACATGAACATGTAGATTTAATATTTTATAATCAGTGAAGCAGTTTGACTTTATTTCATATACACCTAATCATGTCCATTTGGCAATTCTTATCAATATTTAAGCATGCCTCTAATATCGTAGTACTGGTTTGTTCGAGCAGCTGTAATATGTAATGCTATTGAGGAAAACAATGTATCTGCGTAGTGCATCAGAGTTGTAAATTTAATGTTATAACATCAGCACTAAAATTAAAAAAAAATAAACTTTTGCAAGGTCATTATAAACTGGCTATAAAAACCAGGAAAAAACTACAAACCTGGACATAAACTAACATCAAGAGTATCACCTTTGCACGCTGTTGGCAAGGTAAAAGCCTTTGTCATATCGATCTAATTTTTTTAACCTTGGCTAAATGGAAGATATCCGTAGTGGTTTAGTATGTACTGTATATAGTTTTAATCTAAGAAGGTGATTAAGTTTTAAAACATGGTATAAAAATAATTTGGTCATGCCAAATTATGAGCTCTTTGAGTGCGTCTAATTAAAAAAATATTGAAAGAAATATTGGCGGCAACTAAGTAGATAAATAACAAATATATGGCACAGCTTGTTATACTTTTAGTTTTTAGCTTTTTTACATCTTATTTCTCAACAAAACTGCACAAATAGTTAAGAGAGAATAAATTTTCAAAATCAGCACCTACAGTTGAAAAAAAAGGGTTCAAATAGAATAACCATACCTAAAAAGGAGCCTGTAGATAAATTTGTCAACCATACGAATACTTTGTTATAATTCTTATTTTAAAACATAATCATTCGGATAGAAACCAATTACAGATATTCTAAGACGGAAACATCAACTTACAAATTACAATTGATTCGAGTCAGTAATATGTCCAAAAAAAAAGGTATGCTAAAATCAGAGAGTAATACAAATCAACATTTAACACCATTCAGGTCCATAGCTCTATTTGGACCTCTTGTCCTATAGAGTATGCATTGCTTCTTTTTTCATTGTTTGATTACAGTAATAGACACTTTGAGTTCTTATGTTCTATGGCCATTTTAATTTGGTACACACATTCTGAGAGTAAAATGAACCCGACAACAATGGCTTTAATGTAGTTGTAATGAATGATGTATCTGATTTTACACTATCCCATGTTAAATAAAATCCTTTATAGAAATCATTCATTGTGTTCCTACTTGCACAGTTCAACAAGTACTTATCAGATTCGCAGTTAACAAGTACTTTCACTGTTTACTAGGTTTATATCGTGATTGATTAGTAATTGCATCTCAAGAAATATTACTTATGCAAAAAGAATTTCAGTCTAAGTTTTAATTTTGTTCGACAGCTGTTCTTATTACTGAAAATGCAATGACAAAGAAGGCAACAACTTAATAAAAGGATCAAATTTTGCATTGGAATACCCTATTTCGTGGATGTTAATAGCAACGTAAGTTAAACTAATTTTTTTAATTAATATATTATTGGAAACCATTGATATTAAAAAAATGATACTAAAATCGAGAATATACTATATATTTGTTTAATATCATGTACTTCTCTCTTTTAGAAATAGTAAATGGTTGATATCAAAAAGTGAAGATGATCCATCTTATGAATGGGATAGTTATAGAGAAGGCTTTCAGTCCTAAGTGTCCTAAATGGGTATGCGGCCATAAGCAGCAGATCAAGGAAATGATGGTCCCTACATCTCATGTGCCTAATTGACTCCAATGATATGAATGCGACTGGGCAAGTATACATCTAATACAGGTATATCAATTCCTAGTATCTCCGAATTGTATGTATGTATGTATGTATGTATACACACACATACAATCGTACCTTAGCATGTATTTTTCTTTGACTTATCAAAATAAAATATATCTAGTTGAAGTTCTATAAAGGTATGCTAAAAAAATATTCATCTTTGACATTAGTTTCTTTTTCATGAACTAGTGGGTGTGACAACAATGATTATGACATCATTATTTTACTGTTTTGGCCTTTTCAGTAACATGCATCTTAGTGATTAAAACAACAAATTAAGATGTGAAATTGCTAAATGCAAATAGAAACGAAGTACTGTATGTGCTCACAATATGGAATTCAATTTGTACTTGCGCATGCATAATTCTCAATTTGTTCTTGCAGATTTCATAAATGTGAAACTGTATTTTATCTTACATACTAAATACGAGTATTTTTTGCCGTATATATCCTTCAAATGAGTCTCATTTTAATAATAACTTGTTTCAGGATGCCTATTTGTAAAGTGAACTATCACTGGAACTATAAAGTTAATTCTTTCACCATTTGGTTTTTCGTACATTGTTTCCTCTCCAATAGCTTATCCGAGATCTGTTACAATTATCGTATGCTTTATTACTGGGCACATCATTATTTTACTATTCTCTTTTTTTCACCATCAATGAAAATAATAATATTCTGTTAATTGTTGGAAATTTGATATAAATATTTGGATCTCCTCGAAAAATGAATTATTTGCTAGCAAGCATTTATGTCATGACATCTCTATTGTATTTTCCCCATTCGTTCCGCTTTATTTATTTAATTAATTTCTTTTAATTGTCTAATACATTATTAAAATAACATCAGGACATCACTTAAGGATAGGTGACCTTGTCACCCTGGAGCTGCTTGGGACACTTCTTAATTGTGTCCAGGTTATTTAGTATTCCATATTTCCAGGCATTAAGCATGCATGTATATTAGTGCACATGTTTTAGTTATTTTGGTGGACAAAAAACAAAAATGTGCATATTTGGGAGATTTTCTCTGAAAACATTTCTAATGAGCATGTTATCAAGGAGTGAAAATGAAGCTACTGGAGAGGATGAAGCTCTTGAAATTTCAAAATGGGAAGAAATGAACTGGTTTACAATTGTAACTGTTTGGATATCTGATCTTGACTGAATACTTGGTTGCCATAGAGGTACTTTTCTTAAAAACATTTTCTAAGTCCTCTGTTATTTATTCTTTTATTTCCTATCCTACTTGGTGCTGTTATTATGTTGACTACGTTTAAAATGGATATTCTAGTGTGCATTACATGCATGTGGAATTCCAGTTGCTTTTATAAGCATTATTTTTCTCCTAGTTGTGGGAAATGCCGCAGAACATGCAAGTGCAGTTGTGTTTTATATGAAAGACAAACTTGTAAGCATATATCCTGCTGAGTTAGCTCTTAGTCTTCTCAATTTTCTGAATGGTTAATTTTTTTTTTCCAGGGTATTCCTCATAGAGCTGCAATTGGGTCATCTACGCAGATATCCATGTTTGAGGTAGGCACCTATTTTTCATTAAAACTTGCACGTTCTACACTTGAAATTATTACAATGTGATACTTGTGTATTCAAATTAATTGGAACATGTTCTTTTCCTGAGCATTGTCTTCAAAAGGAGTTCCAATTTGTAGATCATAAACTTAAATTATAAACTAAAATTGAATTTAAATCATACGTCGTGTATTCTAAAAGGGTAAGTCTGTTGGAACACAAATTGATAACACAATTGTTGTCATGACAGGTTCTAACTATTTGAACTTTTTATGATTTCAACCTCATATGTAAACAAAATGAGGTTTAATTAGATGAATAAACATGAATGCAAAATAATGGATGCGAATGCAACTGCCTTTCGAATTATATAAATGAAGTTTTGCATCATGTGACTATGTGTTTATCAATAGTAAAAAAAGGTAGAACTCGTAACGGCCACTTGTTAGGTGATCATGACCATATTATAGTTTAGCCTTATTTAAATCTAGATAAGTGTAAGATGCTTACGCTATGCGTTAAATTATAAATAATTAAATAAATAAGACCTCACTTCGTGCATAAGTGTAAGATGCTTAATGTTGATTGCTTTTTATGATTAACAGGTGATATAATATGTCATCCACTTTCAAGACAGGTGCTAATTTAGCTTCTCTTGAGTGCACAATTTTTATGAATCAGAGTGATAGAAAATAACATATGTCCCATCGTCTACTCTTCTACAATAACGTCTTTGTAGCAAATCTCTAGGTCCCATACCCGATGATGGAAAGAACGCTCATCTTAAAATGAGCTTGTTGATTGATAAGGTAATTTATAATTACTTGGTGGCATTTTATGACCCTGAATCTGCTAAGTGAGCCATGTCAGGCCTAAAGATCTGCTGTTAGAAAACATATACCTCAAGGTCCGCAATTAGAAAAACCTTAATCCTATAGTAAACATATACCTAAAGATCTGCTATTAGAAAAAGTGTTGTTATATACAAAAAACATCTCGATGTACAAATCTTAGGAACTACACAGTGCAGGATAATGGGATCAAGGAAGGATTCTTGTGAATCGCCAAGTCGAGACAAATGGTGGTATGCATCGGTTCCTGGAAAAAAAACAAGCTGAACGTAAGTAGAGTGAATTTAAATTGGTTGTGTAAAGGTACAATCTGTGATTATTATCTAGGTAATTAATTTGATTACTTTTGTACTACTTTGATTATCCAGGTAATTTCTCAAGTATTAATATGTTCCAACCCAACCTAAATAATCAAATAAGTAAATATTTTAAATTTCCTAAAAAAATAACCATTTGAGTCAATCTTAAAAAACATTTTAAAACATTAAATTCACATTCAAAAGGATGATCAACCAATTTTGCACTTTTCATTTGGTGTTTGGCTGAACAACTTATAGTGAAATTTGAAACAACAAGATAAAATTAACACAATTTGATATTTCATTTGACAATGGTTGCTTTTAGAAAAGATGTCCGCTGAAGTCAATTTTGTGGTCTGATTTTGTTAATACTGTACTAGCCTTGTTGTATTGATGCATGTACTAAACAAGTAACAAAAAACATTGATTTATTCAGCACGTACAAACAACATGGATATAATTGGAGAGAGCAAAAACACAAAATGGCTTTAGAATCATTTTAAAAATGAAAAAGCTGGTTGTTTCATAGACTACCAAAGCATGTACATCCTTATAACATAGCAGTAGTTGACTTCACTAAAAAAATATCTAAGTTAAGGAACTGATTAGGAATGTGTGGGATAAAAGACGAAGGATTAGTCATGCCGACCGAGTTAAGAGCGGAACAGAGCCAATAAACTAATATTTTATCATTAGATAAGAATTCTCTGGCATGTGCAAGAACACTGCATGATATTTTCTAGACTATTTACACCACCAGTAATGAACAACCACGTAGTGGATTTTTTCCTCAACGTGCTAATAGTGATATGGCTTAGGGATTATTTGGAAAATATTAGTCCTTGACCCGAAACCGTATCTGTAGTATTTTTCATGCAAACTAAACTATTATTTATATGATATGATATGATGAGCCAGTTTGATGTCACGTTTATGTTATAATTCTAGGTAATTGTTCATGTTACTATTCATTTTATAACATTGACTATTAGGAAATCTTTTAATTTATAACCATATTTAAATATTTACATGCTTCGGGAGTCCATGTTACTGTCAAGGCAAAAGAAGAGGAAGATGGGAATGATGTTGAGCATCAGAAAAGGTCCAGCAATCTCATAAGGTATAAAAAGATACGTTTTCATCTTGTTGCTTATTTGGTGAACTTCATATATACTGATAACGATACTAGTAACTAGTTTACTCAATTTTTATGATCCATGTTATTTTGCTTTTGTTCCACTGTCCTATATGGATAAGTTTATCTGAGAAGATAAGTTTCTGTTTGTTGGGAAAATTCTACTGTATGATTTGGTTTCTATTTTTCGTTATTGAATATATATAAATATGTTGATTTTTATTTACCCCAATGCGTTCTTTAGGACTAAAGTAAATCCTCCAATGTACTGGATTTCTATATAGCTGGTGATTGATCATACATCTACAAACTAGCAGTAAAAAGAAGATAATAATTGTTTTTGAAGAATTTTTAACTATCATTTTTGAATATTGTAACCTCACTTCATGCATAATTCTTTTTGAAGAATTTCACACATAATTGTAGAGGCCCTATTATTGTATGAGTAGTAAAATTAAAGTGAGGGTTGAACCATTCAAAATTGAGCTCATTTGGAATAGATATATAGTAAATTATACTTGTATGGAAATTATCAAGATTTGTATGTAATTCTAATTATTGATTGTTATACTAGTGTACAGCTAATTAGCATTTCCGAAGTGAAGAACAACCACATCAAAGAACTGTCAGTAATTAAGCCATGAACAAGACTTTAATTATTATGTATTATAATATTTCGTTCGTACTAGTTGTGTAGACTTGATTATAAACGGCTGTGTTATATGGATTCATTTATTTTGTTGATATACTATCATTGAAATAATTATTGATATTATATTTGATTATGTAGTTAATGTTTTTTTTGTAATTATTTAAATGTTGGCATTGTCTATATTGGTTGAAAATGATAATTACGTGAATGATTATAGGGTATTATATATAAGAGATTGTTGGAAATGATACAAGTCATTAACAGTAAATAGAGGCGATTAAAATGTGTTGAACATCAACTGTTAAGTTTTAGTAGCGTTGAAAAAATGCTACAGAAAATAAAAAATGAAAGGTGTAACTATCATTTTGGTTGCATTTACGCTACCATAAAACCTTTTGTACGGTTTCAAAAATGCTACAATATATTAATTTTTGTAGCATTTACTAAAACGCAACAAAAACTTTCAGGCTTTTAGTTGCATGTCGCATACCAGCGTTAATCGAAACGCTACTACAAGCTTTAGTAGCGTTTTTACAACGCTACTAAAGGCATTTTCTGGTGTAGTGGCTTCGACCGGTGAAAAGTACAGGCAACGCCTTAATGCTTTGCGGGCGATTCCTGAAGAGTTTCGCAAAACAGATACTATGACAAGCCAAGAGCTCTTCGTCATGGTGGACTGCTCCCAGATGATCGGGCTATAATTAGGCCCGCAGTGGCAAGCAGTGTGCTGAAAAAGGTGGTGGCGACCGACGACGACCTCAGAGTGCTTTTCTCAGTGCCTTTAGGAGAGGGGCCATTTTGTATGGTGATGCTCCCCCTCCACAGGATCGTAGCAGTGAGAGTTGTCGATCCGACAGACACTAATTGCCTTCATCTCCTCCTCCCCTTCTCCCATCATAACGTCCGTAGGAGATTCCCGACTCGACTTGGGGGGATGAGGCGCTTGTCATAAAAAACTCCTCCTTTTACAACACCCTTGGCTACTGCTCAGACTACTACGAGGAAGGAGCCACCTTTGATCAACCAAGGTTGGATGATGCGACCGTGATATAGATGCAAGATCTGACGGAGCCTTAGATAATAGAGCTTTCAATAAAGGAGCGGAGGTCATTCTTGAAACATCATTTCCCTCGCCATTATTTTGATGAGATGATGTTTCTCCCTGATCTCCGCCCCGCCCCAGCTAGGGAGTCCGGGTAAATATAGATGCATGTGAAGGCTGCGTATCACCAAACCAAAGAACTTACCAAGTATTCTTATTATCTTTCAGAGCTGATCAAGAAGAAGAAACTGGAGCCTATGAATCGACAATTGACCATTGACTGTGAGAAGACCACCGCTAGTAATTTGGAAAAAGAGATAGGTAAGTCTATCTATTGCGCGTTGGTTGTTTAATTGTTAGTCATTATGTTCCCAAATTCTAACTTGTAACCATGTTTCTGCAGTGGAGATGAAGCAGGCTGAAACATCCCACCTCCGTTAAGGTCACTCACAAAGGGAATGCCTTAATTTTGGTGGAGGTTTATAGGTAAATGTCAAAGATAAAAACATAAGACAGATATAAACACATATGTATAAGCAACGGAAAACAACAGACTTTTATTTCATAAAACAAATGTTTACACAAACATCTCCATAATTGTCTCAAAACACTCTTCTGATTATTACAACCATAACTGTCTTGATTTCATAACTTAAAGAAGCATAAAAACATAAGTAAACTGCATAAGTCCCCATAATTGCTATCCAAAGCCATAGTTCAAAATGAAAGAGATCCAAGCAATACATTCTCTATCTTCAAGTTGGATGTGAAACTGGTCAACCTGCGGTATTCCCTCCCTGCGGACCGGGGGGGGGGGGGGGGACGAAAGAAAAGTAGAGTCAGACATAAAGCCTGAGTAAGTCTAGGACTATTTAGTCTATGAATAAGAAAAAGAGCATGATAAGTACAAACTGGAAATGGGAAAGCACCATAAACTAAGTTTAAGTTGTCTAGAGTCGAATACGCTATCGTACCCCATATTAATCTCTACACCCCCTATAAACTAGTTCCCAACTGGCGCCCCACAATCAGGGTGAAGTGATCCTTTTTAATGATCGGCTCCTACTCGCATAGTTACATGTGTCTTACGGCCCCCGATGTTATAGCTACCTATACTGGTCCCACCATGGAGTGTATCAAGTCCCATGGTGGTGGCCCGACACAGTTCTAGAATGCACAGGTATACTACTGGTGCCCAGTGCCTAATTTTTCTGCGCCGGAGTGTGTGCACGCCCGCACCCCGTTAGAACCTACACTGCTGCACCACCGCCATCGATTTGACCTCTTACAGTCAGCCCAGTAATCGTGCCCCACCATGCCTAGTTCAGGGTATCCTGATACACCTTGTAGGGTTACTGCTGAAAAGGGTCCCCCGCTACTAGGTTTTCTATTTCTAGCCAACATGTTAAGTTGGTTAAGTGTTCTATATAAACCTAACCCCCAATCAGTCTGTATAGTTTAGCATGTTGTATTTGATTAAGTATTAATTCAATTTACTTAATCCTATCAATCCTGACTTAGCCTTAATTGTCTTATTAAAGCCCTAACCACTCACATTAGACAGGTATTGTTGTGACTGCCTGTTGCCGGTTGGGTCCGGGCAGTCTTACGTCACAACTCAGTCTAACCTCGGGTCTTTATTGGGCTCAATGCTTAACCACCCACATTGATAGGTATTGTTGTGACTACTGGACAGCCGGGTGGGTCCGGGCAGGTTTATGTCACAACGCAATCCAACCTCGGGTTAAGCATGTCGTATTTTCTAAGTTTACATATTTTGTCTCTTTTTCTTTTATATGTAAATATTTGCGGCCCATTATTCAAATTCATTATTCTTGGGTATAATAATTTATACCATTTAAAATGTCATGAATCGTTGGCATGTGCCAAACATGCCAACACATATACTTTAATTAAGCCCAATGAATTTCCCCGTTTGTACGTAATAATATAACATATGTTGGGCTTCAACATTTTAGCCCAACTTAGCCACATAAAAAGGGGAGGCTTAGAACATGATATATATATATATATATATATATATATATATATATATTCTAAGTAACATCAAAAAGGGGTGTGTAAACGCATGAACTTGCAATATAGCGATCTAATTAACATAAATTAGGCACTTGTGAACTTGCATTGTAATAGCATATAATCTTGACATAAAACATACCTAAACATGAATCATGGTTTTAATCTAATCATGTAAACTTTTATTTAAAGTATGAATCTAACTTAATTATGTGCCACATATATTATCATATGTTTTTAAACAACAACCTAAGCCTAAAACATATTTTGTTTAGGCATAAAGTTAAACATAAACTAGTCATGTTCATAAAGTCAACACAAATTCACAAAGATGCTTACTTTTGTCACTAATACAAAAGTATGGTTTTCACTTGAATCATGATGCCTATTCCAACATAAATTCATATGAATCATAATACCCAATTGGATCCAACTACACTAAAATTGATCATAAAAATATACATAGAAGGATCTAATTCATGTTGGCATAATAGTGAATCATGTACTTGCATAAGTCTTAACTTGGTTGCAACAAAATATATATAACTTCTCATTAACCACAACGTATCAAATTTCCAACATGAGTTATATACTTGTATCGCAACTATTCAATAGATCCAATTTCATGTTAATTACACTACCACATCCCAAATCCATTCATAGCAAATCATAGCAACATACAATTATGAATTAACATTATTATAATTAAAGTACAATCCCATTTCTCATTCTACACAGATCAAGTCTCAATTATTCATTCACATCAGAATAGCACTCTACTTACAACGTATGACGAATCTTGTATTCAGGACTCTGAATTCTGAATTTGGTGACGCTACCCTTTGTTGTAGGCGTTGGTTTGATTTAATTGTCGTGGCTTTAAGCTTTTGAATCAACTCCTAATCGTCTCTCGATTTGACGGCTACTCCTAGTCTTTCTTCAGCAACATGACGGCTCCATACTCATTTTATTTGTGTGAATTAGGAGGAGTCTTAGGTCCTTTTTATAGAGTTTGTGAATTGATTAGAGCCGTCGATGGAGCCAAGATTAATATAAGCCGTTCATTTTAAAGAGAAACCAATCAAGAGTTGACACATAAGCCCTAGTGACAAGACCAAGCCCAGAAATTCGGCCAAGCACAGACCAGGCCAGCCAGGAGGGGCTGGGTTCGACCTGGCTCAGGGGCCAGGTCGACTACCCAGTCGACACCCAGGTCGACTACCCAGTCGACCTGCGTACCCCAGGTCGACTACCCAGTCTACCTGGGTCTTGGGCGGGAAAATTCCTGAAAAGGTCGGTTGTGCACGACTTATGCAGGATCTATAATATGGCTATGCGGAATATGATAACAAACTTTAAATGCAGTAAAGTAAAGTAAAGTAGAGTAACGACACCAGGATTTTTATACTGGTTCGGACCTCCAGTCCTACGTCCAGTCCCGAACTTCTCTTCGGCTTTTCACTAAACAACACCCTCGCTTCACCCGGAGGAACAGGTTCACAACTACTTGATTTACGGGCTACAAGTTTACCCACTTGATTTCATGGGCTACAAGCTTACCCACTTGATTTACGGGCCACAAGCTTACCCACTTGATTTCACGGGCTACAAGCTTACCCACACAGGACAATTACAAGAGTTTGACTTCTGATTGTGTTCTTCTTTCAACACTGATTTGCCAACGATTGAGTACACCCTTCCTATAATCTTATCCTCAAGTATATGATTTGAATGCAAAGATTTAAGGAAGAAAGATTGCTTGTTGAATCAAATGATATAAAACTGATTCAAGGATTCAGCAAGTATTGACTATTTGAGAGAGCTTTTAGAATGCAAGAGAGTATAGAGTTAAGATCAGAAAATAGAAGAAGATTCGGTGATTTGAAAGTATGATTTCAAGTCTATTTATAGTGTAGAATAGTTGCATTCCTTCATGAAGAGTTTCTATAAAGAGTTGTGTCCATTTCTCTTGAAATTGAATAGAAATCTCTTCACAAAAAGAAGCATCCTTTCAGAAAAATTACAGCAAGAAAAAAGGTCGACAGGTCAAAATTAACAGGTCGACAGGAATTTGAAAAAATAGCCGTTATGCACCAAAGACAACAGGACCGGTCGACAGGTCCTTTTTGGGCGGTCGACCGTTTTCTGGCTGTGGACCAGAGGACCTCGGTCCACAGTCTATATCACTCTGCACTCTTTCCCGGTCGAAGCCTGGACCGTTTGGGCTTTTTCTGTGACTTTTCAATTCCTCAAATATACAGATTTCAGCCCCAGCTAATTTCAGTTTCTAAATTGTTTTGTGCATTCGTGTTATACTTTGAGGATAGATTTTAACATAAATCTAACACGACTCCATACCTACATATATATAATCTTAGCTCCATGTCAAGATTTCCATTGTTCTTCACTCTGATCTTTATTGATTTCCACTTTGATAAATGTGAATTCAGCTCGTCAATGATCTCTATTTCTATGTTGTCATTAATCAAAATCTTGTGTATCAACATTCTCCCCCTTTTTGATTGAATACAACATCTTGCATATATTTTTGAGATACTGAGTAGCTCCCCCTGAATATATGCTTATATATTTCTATCTCCCCCTGTCCAAAAGCTTTCTGCATATTTTGTTAGTATATATAATAAAAACTTACTGTTTCCTGTAACAAAATGTTAGTGCATATAAAATGAATATTTATATGATACATGAATATATATATATATATATATATGCATATTTCTCCCCCTTTGTCATCGATTAAAAAGAATAAACATCATGATAGAACAGTAATCGAACATAAGACATAAATTAAAGTACCTTCGGGAGATATTGGATCATGTGCAATTTGATAAATTGAATTTTGTTTTCGGATACATTTGGAGAAATCAAAATCGCCTTCCTTTTATTGTGGTGTACCTGCAAAAAAGTAGAATATATATACTTTGGTACCCACTTGCTTTGTTTGGGTCCATGGGTTAGATGGAAGGTAGCCATACCCAAGAGGGTTTAATGGAACCTTTAAAGATAAAATTTTCATTATTAACTACTGAATCAAAATAATCATCAATATATTTTTCTCTGTTTTTCCAACTTACAGGAACCCAAATACTTAAGTAATCTCTATTGATATTCCTTTTCATACTTCTAGATCTATTATACAGATCTCTAGTCATAGAAGTATTCGAATTTCTATAATAATTGGATCTAGGATGAGCATTAGTACTAGCAGTAATATTTTTATTGTACATGAAAGCATATCTAGTACTATTTCTAAGATTAGTTTTATTATATCCTAAACCACTTTTGTCATGTAAAGGTCGAGATCTAGATAAAATCATATTTAAATCATTTTGACCTTTATTAAATTTTGCGAACTTATTTGCACATTTATCAAATTTATTTCCAAAGTCGCTATTGACATTTTCAAAAGAAATTTTGTTATTCTTTAAATCATCAATTTCCTTATTTAATTCAGAATTTTTCCTTTTTAAAGTACCATTCTCAGTTTTGAGACTTAAAATTTGAGATTCTGAATTATCTAAAGAAGATTGTAACTTTTCAAAATTTTCTTTTGAGTCAGAAATTTCATTTTGCAAAATATTATTATTCACCTTTAAAAACTCACATTCTTTAGATAGTTCTAAATTCTTTTCAGTTAAAGCTCCATTCTCTTTTTCAAGAGACGAAATTAAAGAACTAGAATTATTTAAAGAATCTTCTAATGATATATTTCTATTTTGCAAAAGATCGATTTCCTTTAAAAGAACATTGTTTTTATCTTCTAGTTGCTCATTTTCTTTTTGAAGGAAATCTTTTTGAGAAACAAGCTCTTCTAAGGTATCTTCAAAACATTTGGCTTGTTTTACCAAACGATTGTTTTCTTCTTTTAATTTGGAATTTTCTTCCTTGTACTTTTTTGACATAGCTAAAACGACTGTATGGAGTTTCAATAATTTTTCATGGTCTAACAAAAGATCTTTAAATAATGAATCTACACATACCGATTGTGATCTGACTTTAGCCATGAGACATTTTCTTCCTTGCTCTCTTGATTCGGCTTTGTTGCCCTTCCACTTTCTAATCCCTTGACTAGACTTCTTTATTGCCATTTGTTCTAAGATGTTGTTACGATCTCTAGAACGCCAGGCTCTGATACCAATTGAAAAGGTCGGTTGTGCACGACTTATGCAGGATCTATAATATGGCTATGCGGAATATGATAACAAACTTTAAATGCAGTAAAGTAAAGTAAAGTAGAGTAACGACACCAGGATTTTTATACTGGTTCGGACCTCCAGTCCTACGTCCAGTCCCGAAGCTTCTCTTCGGCTTTTCACTAAACAACACCCTCGCTTCACCCGGAGGAACAGGTTCACAACTACTTGATTTACGGGCTACAAGTTTACCCACTTGATTTCACGGGCTACAAGCTTACCCACTTGATTTACGGGCCACAAGCTTACCCACTTGATTTACGGGCCACAAGCTTACCCACTTGATTTCACGGGCTACAAGCTTACCCACACAGGACAATTACAAGAGTTTGACTTCTGATTGTGTTCTTCTTTCAACACTGATTTGACAACGATTGAGTACACCCTTCCTATAATCTTATCCTCAAGTATATGATTTGAATGCAAAGATTTAAGGAAGAAAGATTGCTTGTTGAATCAAATGATATAAAACTGATTCAAGGATTCAACAAGTGTTGACTATTTGAGAGAGCTTTTAGAATGCAAGAGAGTATAGAGTTAAGATCAGAAAATAGAAGAAGATTCGGTGATTTGAAAGTATGATTTCAAGTCTATTTATAGTGTAGAATAGTTGCATTCCTTCATGAAGAGTTTCTATAAAGAGTTGTGTCCATTTCTCTTGAAATTGAATAGAAATCTCTTCACAAAAAGAAGCATCCTTTCAGAAAAATTACAGCAAGAAAAAAGGTCGACAGGAATTTGAAAAAATAGTCGTTATGCACCAAAGACAACAGGACCGGTCGACAGGTCCTTTTTGGGCGGTCGACCGTTTTCTGGCTGTGGACCAGAGGACCTCGGTCCACAGTCTATATCACTCTGCACTCTTTCCCGGTCGAAGCCTGGACCGTTTGGGCTTTTTCTGTGACTTTTCAATTCCTCAAATATACAGATTTCAGCCCCAGCTAATTCCAGTTTCTAAATTGTTTTGTGCATTCGTGTTATACTTTGAGGATAGATTTTAACATAAATCTAACACGACTCCATACCTACATATATATAATCTTAGCTCCATGTCAAGATTTCCATTGATCTTCACTATGATCTTTATTGATTTCCACTTTGATAAATGTGAATTCAGCTCGTCAATGATCTCTATTTATATGTTGTCATTAATCAAAATCTTGTGTATCAACAATTCCCGCCTAGCCCAATCTGGGTCCGATTTTGAATTTGAATTCGTTTTTCTGAACTGTTTCTGCCTGTTTGAATTTTAAACTGAATTCTGAAACTTCCGGAGGTCATATCTCCCTCATACGGAGTCCGTTTTACGCAAACTCAGACTCTATCTCAAGTAGAATTCCAAGACGAACGAAATGGCGTATCCCGTTTCCCTTAATTCTTTGATTTGAAATTAATTATACTTTAATTTGTTCATCTTACGGTTACCGAAAAATTTGGGGTGTTCCACAGGCTTATGAGACATTGTAGAGGGAGTCAGAGCATGCCCACTCAAACTTCAAAGATACCATAGCTGACTTGACCACTGAGAACGCAGCTTTAAAAAAGGACAAGGCTGAGATGGTGCAAGCATGTGCTGACTTGGAGAAAGATAATGAGAGAGTCAGTCAGCTCCAAGATGATAACAATGCTTTAAGAGCGGAGAATGACAGCTTGAAGAAGCAGCTTGAGGAGATGAGGAAGGCCAAGGAGGACGCAGAGGCCAGCAAATGGGATGTGTTGGGCACGATGGATGGATTGAGAGAGGCATATCTGAGAGAGGTGGAACAGTTGAGAGAGCAGCTGGAGGATACAGAATTCCGGGTGCAATCGTCCATGGAGGAAGATATTCGAAATATATATGCCAAAGTTATAAGAATTCATGGGCTTTCGTGGGTCGAAGATTACCCCCGCGAACTAGCTTGAACCTAGGAGAGGTTGGTTCCATATGAGACCTATTTGCGCTAAGTGGATGTCGGGTCCTTGGACGAGCGACAACTCATGATTGATCTCTTGACCACTGAAGAGCGCGAGAAGCTGGAGGAGGGCAAGAGGTTGTTTCTCGAGGATGCCGAGAAAGAGAGGCTGCAGAGGCTCAATGCCGAGAAAGGAAAGTCCGTCGTAACTGAGAGTGTGGTAGTAGCAGATACATTTGGAGTAGGGAGCTTTTATCGGCCACTGGGCCCCGAATCTGCCATGGTGAGTGATCCTGCTACTTTGGTTGGGTTTTCAACTGAGTATGACCCTTAATATCCAGGGCTATGTGAGACCGGGTTTACCCCATCTACCACAATGAGCATGCCTTCTACCTTTCCTACACCATCCCTAACCGGAGGTAAACTCCCATTGCCTTGTATCGCTGAGGATGTCATTTTTACCGAATTCGCAGGCTAAAAGGTTGTGTTTTTACTATTCAACTCTTCTTGGTTTGACCATGACATCAGGATCTGCCCCCGTGGTCCCACAAGTGACTGAATTTGGGCCAGGTCCTGCAGGGATGCGGTTTGGAGAAGGTGGCGACCAGCTGGACACCTTTTCGGATATATGGATAACTCCCATCCTTTTTGAAAGCCTTATGGAGGAAGGAGAGGTGGTTGATGGGCAAAGTGCCACTGCCAAGGGGCTCGTTAAGGCTGACTTGCCTTCGATGGCGGCCATGGTGGAATCCCAGAAAGCCAAGATGGTGGCTAAAAGCGAGGAAGTGGAGGAGAAGCGTAACCAAGATGAGGCTGCTAGGCAGGAGGTCCTAATGAAGACCAAACGGGATGCTGAGGCGAGGGCCACTGAAACGGTCACGCGGAGGAAGGCCGATGAGGAGGCAGAGAAGAAGAGGGCTGTTGATGAGGCCCGGAAGAAAAAGCAGGATGAGGAAGCCCAACAGAGGGCCACCGAGTCCCTTAAGAAAACCAAGGCTGGTGTTGTCACACCACATAAGTCCCAGAAGCTTGCTGAGCGACGAGCCGCCAAAGAGGCCAAGGAATGGGCTAAGCGAGATGGCAAGGAGATACCGGAGAAGAGTGACGCTGTAGTAGGCCTTGCTGCTGGAAGTGCCCCCATGCCTACGCCGCATACTGTCCTTGTTGATATCACCGAGTTCTCTAGCGGTGATGGTGCAGACAAGAAGCGTCTCTCAGTTTCTCATGAATCGACCACTTCCCAGAAAGGCCGAAGTGGAAGGAGCGGATCTGGTAAGAAGAGGCCCAGGGCGAAGCATGAATCGTCAAGTGCCGAATCTGCAAAGAAGAAACACAAGGACAAATATAAGAGACATGGTTAGTGTTAGCAACTTAGGTAGAAGTTACCATTTATTTTGGTCGTGTAGGCCGACAGTTTACGTGAGTACAGCCCTCGCTTTGGTTATTCAAGGCACGGTGCGGTTCTCATGTTCACCCTGTCATTAGAAAGAAAGATGTTAGGCATGTAGCTTGTTTAATGTGTGTGTGGAAATTGAATATGAATTAGTAAAGATCGCGATTCGTGTCGAGTGCTCGGATGTTCTTCTTATGTTTTCCAGCGTCTTGTACCTGCATAAGCGTACTTATCATTACACTTAACAAAAAAGCGATCGGGGGGTCGCGCTCTGGGTTGATTATTCCAGAGGGGCGTGATTAAGCGCAGGCTTCTAGTAAGTTTCCCTCAGCTTAGGAAACCCGTAGTTTGCGAAGCCAGGCTGAGTGCCTGCTGTTTTGGGTTGCCCAGAGTTAATCCCAAGTGTAGCGAAGGCGTATAACGTCGCGTTATGCGGTCCGTCCGGTGTGTGGCCCTCCCGTCATTCATCGGGTTGAGGCGAGCCGCAGACGACGTTTATTCACCTAAGAGGAGAAGCCCGGATCATCAGCCCATAGGTTCCAATCGTGGCTATGGGATACCCCTTAGCCTTGAGAGCTTCAGGGAAGAAACGATTTAAGGTCGGTCTCGGTGCTGCTGCGCCAAGATTCGACCGACACCCGTAGCCAGGGGAGAAATTTACATTATTCCTGGTTGGTTGTTGGGTGGCTCCAAGTCACTTGGGACTTGGGTGCGGAACAATTTATCCTCGGCCTCGGCACGGGACCGAGGTTCGAGTTCGTAGTTATTTATACTCGGTCGCACCACTGGCCGGCAATTCGAGTAGCGTTGCCCGCTCCCATGCTCGGGGTGCCGGTCGTAGCCAGTGTAGTTTGACCTCGAGGTTGGCTAGAGGTTTGGATGGTGGTTTCGGCTCCCGCAATCGATTGTTCACACACAAGCTGATCGTCAGGATTAATCAAACATGTCATGCATGGAGTAAACATGGGAAAGAGATAGAAAGTTGAACATCATTTCTACTAATAACTTTGGTAGTAAGAGCCTTTACAATGCTTTGAATTGCTAGGAAACAAAACATTGTTGGAAAGCATAAACAACTGTGCATTAAGTTACGTAAAGTAGCGGCGGAGATGTTCACTGTTCCATGCCCTTGGGAGTTCGGCTCCATCCACGGTTGCGAGTTTGAAAGTTCCATCGTTGAGCCTTCGTTGTTTGGAGTACGGACCTTCCCAACGAGGGGCAAGGCCTGTCGGTGGAGGAAAAACTTGTTTTAAGACGAGGTCGCCGACGTTGAGGTCCTTATGACAGACTCAAGAATTGAAGTATCGGGCTACTCATTGGCGTTGGGCGGCGGCTCTGAGGTCAGCTTCGTTCCTTCTTTCTTCTAACAGGTCGAGTGATCCCAGAAGTAAATCTTGGTTTGTCTTTGGGTCGAAATAAGTGACTCAGTGAGATAGAAGCTTGAGCTCAATAGAAATGATGGCTTCGGATCCGTAGGCAAGGGCGAAAGGAGTATGTCCAGTCGCTATCTTGCGGATGGTTTGGTAGGCCCATATGGCTAGAGTGAGTTTGTCCGCCTACATTCCCCCAGTCTTCTCCAGGTGTTTCTTGATGATGGATTTAATGACCTTATTAACCGCCTCGACTTGCCTGTTGGCTTGGAGATGAGACACTACCGAGAATCTTTTTTCGATGTTGTGTCGCTGACAGAAAGCTTTGAATTCGATGCTCTCGAACGAAGTGTCGTTGTCGGAAATGATAGCTTGACGGATCCCATATCGAGTGATGATGTTGCCTATAACGAAGTTGATCATTTTCTTGGTGGTGATTGTGGCGAGGGATTCAGCCTCTACCCATTTGGTATAATAATCAACTGCAACGACAACATATTGTGCCCCACCTCTGGCCATTGAATGATGTCGATTCCCCACATGGAGAATGGCCATGTGCTGATCATTTGTGTCAATTAGATAGGCGGGGCTCTCGGGATCTTTGAGAAGCGTTGGCACTTGTCGCATTTGCGAGCATAGTCTGCGACGTCTTGATCGAGCGTGGGCCAATAATAACCATGTCTAAGTATTTTTCTGGCTAGGGTTTGTCCTCCAGTATGGTCACCGCACTCACCCTCATGTACATTAATGAGCACTCGGTTGGCATCCTGATTTGCTACGCAACTGAGCAATGGGAGAGAAAAATCTCTACGGTAGAGCACTCCATCCATAAGAGGATAGCGAGCCAATTGGCGGGTGAGTGATCGCCTTTCCTTGTAGCTTCCCGGAAGCATCCCATGCTGTAGGTAATTCTTAATTGGTGTCATCCAAGATTTAGGTTTGGATTTGGCGTTTGTGGCCGCCTCGGTTTGTGTTTGCTTGATACTATGGAAGTTGAGCACTTTAACAGGGGCGAATCCCAAGAGTTGCGGATCCTCGGAGCTTACTAGTTTGGCTAGTGAATCTGCTTTTTCATTTTGTTCTCAGGGGATGTGTGTGATGACGAAGTGGTCGAAGTAGGTGAGTAACTCCTGAACCTGAGTTAAGTACAGGGCGAGTCGTTCTCCCTTAGCTTGATATTCCCCTTGCACTTGATGCACGATGAGTTATGAATCGAAGAAAATTTGGTCTTTAGTTTGAGCTCGATCGTGATTCTAAGCCCGGCTATCAAGGCCTCATATTCTGTGTTGTTGTTGGTAGCAGGAAAAATTTAATTTTAGCACGTAGAATATCAGGCGTTCCTCGGGGGTGATGAACACGACTCCGGCCCCGGAGCATTTGCTGTTGAAGGAGCCTCCCACGAACAATTTCCATTGATTGTTGGGAGCCTCAGCGTTCTCTGCCGAAGCCTCCCCAAGGGTTGTGAATTCTATTATAAAATCAACGAGAGCTTGGGCGAGAATGGCTCGGCGGGGGATGAATGTTATCTCGAATTGGTATAGCTCCACACTCCACTTTTAATAGCCACCCTGATGCTTTGGGTCGCTGTAGGACTGGGCGTAGTGGCTGGTTGGTGAAAATCTTTATGGGATGGGACTGGAAGTATGGTCGAAGCTTCCGAGAAGAAATCAATAGGCAGAATGCAAGCTTTTCCAGCTTCAGGTAGTTCTTTTCCGCTTCCGTCAATCATTTGCTTATGTAGTAGATGGGTTATTGGACGCGGTTTTCAATGCGTACGAGTGCTGCACTGATTGCCTGCACAGAAACAGCCAAATAAACATATCAGTCCTCGTGATCCATAGGCTTAGATAAGATAGGTGGTCTCTCTAAATGATTCAGGAGGTCCTCGAATGCGGAAACGCATTCTTGGGTCCACTCAAAGTTGCGTTTTTCTTTCTGAAGTAAATCGAAAAAGGAATGCACTTGTCGGTGGCTTTAGAGATGAACCGACTTAAAGCGGTGACATTTCCCTTTAGACTTTGGACATCCTTGATGTTCTTGGGGATTTGGATGTCCCGAATAGCTTGGATTATTTCTGGATTGGCTTCGATTCCTCGGGAATTGACGATGAAACCCAAGAATTTCCCTGAAGCGACTCTGAAGGAGCACTTCTGGGGATTCAGTTTCATGTCGTACTGGCGAAGGATATCGAACATTTCAGAGAGGTCATGGACGTGGTTGCTAGACTCTTTTGATTTGACCAACATGTCGTCCGCGTACACCTCCATGGACTTCCCAATTTGGTTTTTAAAGAGCCGATTAACCATTCATTGATAAGTGGCACCGACATTCTTGAGGCCGAAGGGCATGACGCGATAGCAGTAAAGTCCAAGGTCTGTTATGAAAGAGGTATGATACTGGTTGCGAAGATTCATCAGGATTTGATTGTAGCCTGAGTACACGTCCATGAAAGATAGTAGCTGGTATCCAGCGGTTAAATCGACTAGTCGATCGATCTTTGGGAGCGGGAAGCTGTCCTTGGGACATGCCTTGTTTAAATCAGAGAAGTCGACGCACGTTCGCCATTTACCGTTGGCTTTTTTGACCAGGACTGGACTGGAGACCAATTCGGGGTAGTCGGCTTCGCGGATGAAGTTATTGTGGAGTAGACGGTCTACCTCTTCCTCCAGTGCTTTGGACCTCTCGGGTCCCAGGAAGCGGCGCTTCTGCTTGATTGGAGGCGTTGTGGGATTAATACTTAAACAATGGCAACCGACCGCGGGATTGATGGCTTTCATATCGGAGTGAGCCCATGCGAGCACGTCCAAGTTTGCTTTCAAGAAATTTACAAGGTCTTCTTTGATTGTGGGGGTGAAGTTGTGATCCTATCTTTAGCACCCTTGATGGATCGTCGGGATTAACTGGAATATCCACACTAGGCTCGACCGGAGTGGCTCTTTCGTATTCGGGCTCTTCGTTCGTCTGCGGGTCAAGGTCATCGGAAAGACGACAGTGGCGCCTGAGCCATGGCCCAGACGCCGCTGATTGCTATGAAGAGATAGTCTTGCGCAAGGAGGTGTGGGCACTACTTTTCCCTTGTCCCTATTGCGCACATTCTTCCATTCTGTTGCATAACATTCCCTAGTGTTTTCTTGGTTGCTTCTAATTGCTCCAATCCCGTTTTCTGTCGGGAATTTCATCAGGAGAGACCATGGCGACATGAAGACCCAAAACTCGGTGAGGAAAGGGCGTCCAAGGAAAGCGTTGTAGGGGGGCTCAATGTCTATAACCACAAAAGTGAGGATTCGAACACGGCTCCGAGTCCCCCTCGCCCAGTTCTACGGGCAAATCGATTATTCCCATCGGGCAACTAGAAGCCCCATTTAAGCCGTGGATTGTGGCATGACATGACTTTAGGTCCTTTGTTTCCAATTTCATCTGATCATAAGTAGCCTTGAAAATAATATTGGTCGAGCTTCCCGAGTCAATCAATACTTTCCGGACAGAAGCAACATCGATTTGAGCGGTGATAACTAGTGGATTGGTGGTTGGGATCTCAACCCCCGTAGAATCTCTTTCACGGAAAAAGATGTTGTCCCGCATAGTTTTTTGGAACAAGGATGGACGGATTCGTCGAGAGTGGAGAAAGCTTCATAGATAGCATGCTTTATGGAACTCACATACTCTTCCATTTTCCGAAAGTTGTCATTTGTGGGGTATGGTCCGCCACATATAGTGTTGGTCACAATCCCTCGCCTTGGGTTAGATGGACCTGTAGCCGTCTTGGCGGACGCTTGAGGTGCTGGCATCAGAGGCTTTGGATTTGTCTTGGGAGGAAAGGGCTCTTGGACATATTGCTTGAGTCATTTCTCATGGATAAGCTTCTCGTTGCGTCCCTAAGCTGATGGCACTCATTAGTATCGTGCCAGTACACATCGCGGTATCGACAGTAGCTCCCGGTATTTTTCTCGCGGTCATTTGATTCTCTGGTGCGCGGCTTCTTGTATGGCAACGTGTTGCATGTCTCCAAGTAGATTGCTTCTAAGTCTTTGTTCAGCAGGGTGTACGCTTCGTAGGTCCGGTAAGGACTGGTTTCCTTGTCTCGGTCGAGGCCTGACCATTGTTCCGGCCATTTTGCCTACCATTGTTCGGCCTTTGCCTTTTGGTACCTGCCCCCTTGTTCTGATCAAAGGGCTGTAACAACCTGTATTTCGATAACATGAGTAAGACGAGAATCAAGGCAGAATTTAATTTTAAATTATGAATCAAGTGAAACGGGCTATGCCATTGCGTTCGTCTCGGAAAAATACGCGAAATAGAGTCCGAGTTTTTGAAAATCGGAGTCCGTATGACCCGGTTAAGGCCCAACGAAGTTTTCAGAAAATTTCTAAGTAAAAACAGATTTCAAATTCAAACTTGAATTTGGAAAATTGGGCCAGTTGGGCCAGGCGGGAAAAATTCCTGCTACGGTACACAAGTCGACAGCCCTGTCGACTTGGGAGTCGACTTGGTCTGACCAAGTCGACAGCCCTGTCGACTTGGCTCAGACGAGCATTCCTGGCTTGGTGCACCTGCACTGGTCTCTGGTCTTGTTCTGGAAGCTTCTGACGTGGTTTGATGGTTCAGATCTATCCTAGGGTTAATCTAAGGGCCTAAAACTATCCTAATCTCAATTAAAAGACCCTAAACCTAACCTAAATCCCTAAAAATCAAACCTAGCAACTAAGTGCTGCCAAAATCAATCTTGATTATGGCCTCCATCTCAAATCCCTAGAGCCTATGCATTCAAATCGGGTTCAAATCAAAAGGTGCAAGCTTGCTACACCAAATAGAGGCCAAATCAACATTGCTATGCGAGTTTCATGATTGTTCTTCATCAAAGGAGCCACCTTTCTTCGTCAAGATGATGCATGACCCCTTTTCTAAGCCTTGCCTATGTAAGTTCTAGCTACTTTTGGATCAAAACGGTAGTTTTAATGTTGGCATGGGATAAAATGAGATAAAACATAAGTATGCATGTATGTGAACCTAACTTTGTCTCTTTTCTATGATCTATGACCTTAGACTAAGATGTAGCAACTTAATCATGTCACTCATGTTAAGTTTAGCCTAGTTTATCTTGCAAGTTTGGATCTTTGTCTATGGAAGATTTGCATGAACCTTTGGGAACCATTTGACTTGTGAAACATAGGCAAATACTTGACCTTGGGGCTTATGCATGCATATGAACACAAACCCCTTATGTTTTATGCATGTTGGTGGCAAAACCTCCTTATGATATTATGCAAGTTTGTGGCCAAATCCTATATGATAGTATGCATGCTTATGGTCAATCCCTATATGACTCTATCATGCATGTTTTAAGGCCAAACCCCCTTATGACGCCATGCATGTTTGGAACCAATCCCTTTTGTGGCATCGTGCATGTTTTGGGGTCTACATGTAGCCATAGTATACCTACTATGTTGACTCACTTTTACTTAAGAGAAAATACGATTTTGGGTAGTTAGATAAACATGAACATGTCGCGAAATCTTAACTTGAATATGACATGTGTTTATACTTGAAAATATGACTTGAAAGATAACATGGAAGTTGACATGTAAGTATGCATAAAAACATAAGCTTGGGAATTTACCTATTAAGTTAGGTCTACCCTTTGGGAATTTACCTATTAAGTTAGGTCAACCCAAATGCTTGAAAAACTTGTAACATGTTTTGGAAACATGATGAACTTAGATAATATAAGTGTGGCCAACTCGAGGTTGGGTTGAGTTTGCAACGTAAAACTACCCGGAACCGACCGGCCTAACTAGTAGTTGCAAATAATAGGACCCAATGTGAGAAGTTGGTCATGTCGCGCTTAAGACCCGAGGTTGGACTAGGTTGTGGTGTAAATCTACCCGGACCCGCCCGGCTTAACTAGTAACCACAACAAGGTCTAATGTGAGAGGTTGAGAGTGCATTAATTAAATTAATGCCACATGATAAGGTTAAGTAAATTTGACTAATGACACTTAACCGATATGATACGAATGGGTAGGTTAAGTGGGACCGGGCTTGATTTCCTAATGACACTTAACCATGCAAGATGATTAGAGGATAGGGTTAAGTAATTTACACTTAACTAATCCGACTTGGTAATTAGATGGGGTTAAGCAATTAAGACTTAACTAATCTAAACACGGTAATTCGATGGGGGTTAAGTAATTGACACTTAACTAATCTAACCACGGTAATTAGATGGGGTTAAGTAATCCACACTTAACTAATCTAAACACGGTAATCCGATGGGGTTAAGTTAAACACTTAACCAATTTAAACTTGGTAATTCAATGAGGTTAAGTAACCAATACTTAACCAACTTAACGTGATAATTTAATGGGGTTAAGCAACTTATACTTAACCAATTATACATGATGATTCGATGGGGTTAAGTAACCTACACTTAACTAATCTAATATGCGGACCTGATAAGGTTAAGTCACAAGACCTTTTTAGAATATACTTAACCATTGTAGTACGATTAGAGGATGGGGTTAAGCCAACCTGTACTTAACCAATCCGACTCGATAATTTGATGGGATTAAGATAATCTATGCTTAATCGATCTAGCAAGATAATCCGATAGGATTAAGGTAAGCTAGTACTTGACCAAGTTGACTTGATAGGGTTAAGTCATGAGCCTCTGGGTACACTTAACCAACTTGTAGGGCTAAGTCTTGAACTTAAATACTTAGCCAATCTTGACGTGATTCGTGGGCGGGTTAAGGCATGGACTTGAATGATAACACTTAACCCAATAAGACAAACCCTAGTTAGAGGAACTAGGTATAGAATTGTGGTTAATCAAGGGCAACGGGAAAGGAAGCTAAGTGGTAAACCTTAGTTAAGGTTAACTAAGTAATAATTCTTAGCTAAGGACATAGGATTAATTCACAAAGCGATGAGTAACCTGATACGGTAGGTCATCGCTTAGTATACGAGGAGGAGCAAGTTATCTGACTTGGATAAAAGCTCCAGCGCACTGGGTGCCGAAGTGGAAGCTTCGGGGGACGTGAGGATATTCTTGGGATCCCTCTGTGGGCTGCCAAGTAATTATACTAGGCCCATGAGAGGTTAAGGTCTGCGTTAGAAGGACCAAGAGTATGCCTTGGTTGCTATGCGAGTGACCTAAAGACTGGGATGGATTAGCGTGGAGTCGACGATTCTTGGTTTTTGCCCTGGATAGCACGTCGTCGACTACCTACCATCTTTAGTCAATCGTGTACGAACGGAAAGGCAGGGAACCCCCAACAGACCATGTTCTTGCTATCAAGTCATGGGTGAGGTAGGCCCGTAGGAAAGTGGGGCTATAGTGGGGCCGGGATGTGGTTCTCATACATGATTTTTCTTGGGTTGCCTTTCAGTAGTTGAGGGAGGGGTCACGTGGGACCATAGCCACGGGTACAAAAACAGACCTTGATATCTGCATCAGCAGACGACTTAAAGCTCCCGACCGAGTTCCGTATTTCTTGGTTTGCCCTGGCACGGAACTCGGGTGGCACATTGAGGAACATGTGCGTCTAGACATGGAAAACGATTCACGATACATACGTGGGATAAAGGGCGCGGTTGATGGGTGGCATAATTCCTAGTGGCCCTAGGTGGCAAAACCCAAACCGAGACACGGAAACGTTCATTAGGTAGCATAATCCCTAGCGGTCCTAGGTGGCATAAATCCTAAGTGGACGCGCAATAGTTCACGGTAAGGAAACATAACTAGATTAAGGGTGGAAGTCCAAAATAACTTCAAGGATAAAACGTTTACATGGGAAAGCCCGTATGGCCTACGGCAAAGGACTGAACTTATACTTGGGAAGAAACAGACGAGTGGGGAAAACCTACATATGCTATATATTAGGTTGACGTGGACCATTACATGACATTGGGCAAGGGACATTCATGGCCAACACATGACGCGGGTTGGGATACTAGTACGAGAGGTGCAGAGCAAATATACATGTTAGAACCTGGAAAAATATACATAATAGACACCGGGGGATGTTAGACAGGGTAGATGCCTTGGGATAGTATACTTGATAGAAACCTGACGATGTGATACCTTGATTTATCATGACACCGTAGTTTATCACGATATCTTAGTTTACCTTGCTACAGTAGTTCAGCCTGTTACCCTGGTTTAGTTTATCTATCTTGTAGTCATTCTTATGTTTACTTTCAGTTTATGCATGTCATGTTACCTTTACCTGTTTTTATACTGGAAGTAGATAGGACTTACCAGTCTTTATGACTGACCCCGTTTCCTTTCGCCTCTTTGTCTTCCGTTTCCCCCCAGGTTCCAGGGAGGAAATGATGTTGTTTAGTTCGGACCTCTTATGCTTGAAGGTCATCATGTATAGCTTGATGTATAGCTTGGTCTTCTCTTGGCTATGGCTGCTTCACCGCATTATTTTGGGGAATAATTTTATAAAAGGTTTTTATGCTTCTTTATTATTGCAAGACAGGTTTTGATGTACTCTGATGTAAAAGGCTTTAGACCTTATGTATTCATGTTTATGAAAGTTCGATTTTACTTCCGCTATTTTATATGTTCTGTCTTGTGATATTTCTGTGCATGTTTACCAATAATGCCCCTCTAAAGCTAGTGCATTCCTTTGCGAGTGACCCTAGCGGAGGCGGGGTGTTACATTTGGTATCAGAGCAGAAGGTTACCAGACTAGGCAAAAGTTTTTAAAGACCTTCTGAAAACTATTTGAAAAACCGTTTATAAAGAAGCATTTTTCAAGAAAAGTTTGTTTTAAAGGCTATTCCCCAAAAGCCATTAGCACCATCCTTTGATTCCTTGATTAAATCTCGTTTCCTTTCTTTTCTCCATCCATGGTCACAGTGGTTCTCACTGTGACTAATCTTGGTCTAGCCACGTAGGTGTTTTCCGTACGATGGAGGGGGTTCTCGAGAGACCCACTGCCGTGTTACAAGAAAGGATAATAAGAGTAAGGATAAAGGATACCAGCTTAAGGATAAGCAACTGTTGTTAGGGCTTGGTCCATCAAGGAGGACAAGGACAAGATCAGCGGAGAGGGAAATAGTACGCTCCCACTTCTGGGGTGCCTAAAAGAAATGGTACCGTTTCTATTAGAGGTTCAGCCTTCCTTTTCTATCATCCCGTCCAGATTTTGTTTTGATCATCGTATCACTTAAGTCTGCTTAGATAGTTGAGTCTCTGCACCTTAGTACTAGCATGGTAGAGGATCCCAGTTTTGTCCCAAAAATCTGGTTGGAGAGTTGGTCCATTCCTTCATGACTTGTTGGATTTGAGAATGACATGTCTCAACTACGGATAGATTCTAAGGATAAAGTGGTCACCCAATAAGGGGTGCCATTCTCGGTTTTGGAAAGAGGGTAGTTAGACTCTCGACTCATCTTGGTGATACCCTCAAAGTCTCGGTTAACCTTTTTGGGTTCTGTCATGGTTAGTTACCTAGAATCCCGGGATGCAGTTGTTGGTAATCCGTTCAAATAGGATTCGCCGCTAAGGCGGATGGTTCGTTTCGATTATGCATGGGTTATGGCAGTCATCCTAGTAAGAACCCTTGGCAACATGGATCAGCATCGGAAAACGAGATCCAGAATTCACTAGTGAATTTTGGAGAGCTTGCATGAGTACGCAGACATATTTGAGCCGAGCATACTAGGGAAAGAATAAGTGAAAGTGAAACGGGAGGCGACAGTGAGATGAGTTCCACTCACACCTTGGAAATAGGAATCAAGGAGCTACGAAATCATGAAGTCAAAGGCGGTCAAGGCACGATGGAATTAAGCTCATGGAAATGCGGCTTGGACGCGCGCATCACGTCTTTTTTTTAGAGTATATCGTTGATCCTTGGTTCACCTGTAAAGCTTACTTGCATGCTATCGCTTTGTGGATATCCTCTCGGTCGTATTTCCTGTTACAAACCCCATAAGGAGTTTTGTCTTGTTTATCTTCTCGACCCTGTTTCAGGGAATCCTAGGTAGAACCCTATGGATGTAAACATGTATTTGAAACATGTTATGATTGATATGGTTGCAAGTGGTTGCAAGTGGTTGCTTGTGGATGCGCGTATACACATTAGATGCTAGCTCGACTCGGTTACATTTCATATTGCATATGCACGAGTATTTATACTTGTTTATGGATGAAATTGGATGTGTCATCATGCGGTTGTTGCATATGAATGAATGATTGTGCACGCATATAGTATCTATATGATTAGGACTATTTGCATACATGTTGGATTCATGGCACTATACATATTTTTGCATTAGAAAGATTTTTCAGGCCTGATCATTGGCATTAGCTAAGGAGCATATACACACACGTTTTGCATATGTTCATACAGCATTAGAAATCATCTAAGGACAATGGTCGCTTGTGGATGATGTTTTGAGTAGATGGATGATGGATGGTAGGATAGGTTCTCCCTAACTTGGAGATTTCGGGGACGAAATCCTAAAAGGTGGGGAGAATGTAACAACCTGTATTTCGATAACATGAGTAAGACGAGAATCAAGGCAGAATTTAATTTTAAATTCTGAATCAAGTGAAACAGGCTATGCCATTGCGTTCGTCTCGGAAAAATACGCGAAATAGAGTCCGAGTTTTCAAAAATCGGAGTCCGTATGACCCGGTTAAGGCCCAACGAAGTTTTCAGAAAATTTCTAAGTAAAAACAGATTTCAAATTCAAACTTGAATTTGGAAAATTGGGCCAGTTGGGCCAGGCGGGAAAAATTCCCGCCATAGTACCCAAGTCGACAGCCCTATCGACTTGGGAGTCGACTTGGTCTGACCAAGTCGACTTGGCTGTCGACTTGGCTCAGACGAGCATTCCTGGCTTGGTGCACCTGCACTGGTCTCTGGTCTTGTTCTGGAAGCTTCTGACGTGGTTTGATGGTTCAGATCTATCCTAGGGTTAATCTAAGGGCCTAAAACTATCCTAATCTCTATAAAAAGACCCTAAACCTAACCTAAATCCCTAAAAATCAAACCTAGCAACTAAGTGCTGCCAAAAATCAATCTTGATTATGGCCTCCATCTCAAATCCCTAGAGCCTATGCATTCAAATCGGGTTCAAATCAAAAGGTGCAAGCTTGCTACACCAAATAGAGGCCAAATCAACATTGCTATGCGAGTTTCATGATGGTTCTTCATCAAAGGAGCCACCTTTCTTCGTCAAGATGATGCATGACCCCTTTTCTAAGCCTTGCCTATGTAAGTTCTAGCTACTTTTGGATCAAAACGGTAGTTTTAATGTTGGCATGGGATAAAATGAGATAAAACATAAGTATGCATGTATGTGAACCTAACTTTGTCTCTTTTCTATGATCTATGACCTTAGACTAAGATGTAGCAACTTAATCATGTCACTCATGTTAAGTTTAGCCTAGTTTATCTTGCAAGTTTGGATCTTTGTCTATGGAAGATTTGCATGAACCTTTGGGAACCATTTGACTTGTGAAACATAGGCAAATACTTGACCTTGGGGCTTATGCATGCATATGAACACAAACCCCTTATGTTTCATGCATGTTGGTGGCAAAACCTCCTTATGATATTATGCAAGTTTGTGGCCAAATCCTATATGATAGTATGCATGCTTATGGTCAATCCCTATATGACTCTATCATGCATGTTTTAAGGCCAAACCCCCTTATGACGCCATTCATGTTTGGAACCAATCCCTTTTGTGGCATCGTGCATGTTTTGGGGTCTACATCTAGCCATAGTATACCTACTATGTTGACTCACTTTTACTTAAGAGAAAATACGATTTTGGTAGTTAGATAAACATGAACATGTCGCGAAATCTTAACTTGAATATGACATGTGTTTATACTTGAAAATATGACTTGAAAGATAACATGGAAGTTGACATGTAAGTATGCATAAAAACATAAGCTTGGGAATTTACCTATTAAGTTAGGTCTACCCTTTGGGAATTTACCTATTAAGTTAGGTCTACCCAAATGCTTGAAAAACTTGTAACATGTTTTGGAAACATGATGAACTTAGATAATATAAGTGTGGCCAACTCGAGGTTGGGTTGAGTTTGCAACGTAAAACTACCCGGAACCGACCGGCCTAACTAGTAGTTGCAAATAATAGGACCCAATGTGAGAAGTTGGTCATGTCGCGCTTAAGACCCGAGGTTGGACTAGGTTATGGTGTAAATCTACCCGGACCCGCCCGGCTTAACTAGTAACCACAACAAGGTCTAATGTGAGAGGTTGAGAGTGCATTAATTAAATTAATGCCACATGATAAGGTTAAGTAAATTTGACTAATGACACTTAACCGATATGATACGAATGGGTAGGTTAAGTGGGACCGGGCTTGATTTCCTAATGACACTTAACCATGCAAGATGATTAGAGGATAGGGTTAAGTAATTTACACTTAACTAATCCGACTTGGTAATTAGATGGGGTTAAGCAATTAAGACTTAACTAATCTAAACACGGTAATTCGATGGGGGTTAAGTAATTGACACTTAACTAATCTAACCACGGTAATTAGATGGGGTTAAGTAATCCACACTTAACTAATCTAAACACGGTAATCCGATGGGGTTAAGTTAAACACTTAACCAATTTAAACTTGGTAATTCAATGAGGTTAAGTAACCAATACTTAACCAACTTAACGTGATAATTTAATGGGGTTAAGCAACTTATACTTAACCAATTATACATGATGATTCGATGGGGTTAAGTAACCTACACTTAACTAATCTAATATGCGGACCTGATAAGGTTAAGTCACAAGACCTTTTTAGAATATACTTAACCATTGTAGTACGATTAGAGGATGGGGTTAAGCCAACCTGTACTTAACCAATCCGACTCGATAATTTGATGGGATTAAGATAATCTATGCTTAATCGATCTAGCAAGATAATCCGATAGGATTAAGGTAAGCTAGTACTTGACCAAGTTGACTTGATAGGGTTAAGTCATGAGCCTCTGGGTACACTTAACCAACTTGTAGGGCTAAGTCTTGAACTTAAATACTTAGCCAATCTTGACGTGATTCGTGGGCGGGTTAAGGCATGGACTTGAATGATAACACTTAACCCAATAAGACAAACTCTAGTTAGAGGAACTAGGTATAGAATTGTGGTTAATCAAGGGCAACGGGAAAGGAAGCTAAGTGGTAAACCTTAGTTAAGGGTAACTAAGTAATAATTCTTAGCTAAGGACATAGGATTAATTCACAAAGCGATGAGTAACCTGATACGGTAGGTCATCGCTTAGTATACGAGGAAGAGCAAGTTATCTGACTTGGATAAAAGCTCCAGCGCACTGGGTGCCGAAGTGGAAGCTTCGGGGGACGTGAGGATATTCTTGGGATCCCTCTGTGGGCTGCCAAGTAATTATACTAGGCCCATGAGAGGTTAAGGTCTGCGTTAGAAGGACCAAGAGTATGCCTTGGTTGCTATGCGAGTGACCTAAAGACTGGGATGGATTAGCGTGGAGTCGACGATTCTTGGTTTTTGCCCTGGATAGCACGTCGTCGACTACCTACCATCTTTAGTCAATCGTGTACGAACGGAAAGGCAGGGAACCCCCAACAGACCATGTTCTTGCTATCAAGTCATGGGTGAGGTAGGCCCGTAGGAAAGTGGGGCTATAGTGGGGCCGGGATGTGGTTCTCATACATGATTTTTCTTGGGTTGCCTTTCAGTAGTTGAGGGAGGGGTCACGTGGGACCATAGCCACGGGTACAAAAACAGACCTTGATATCTGCATCAGCAGACGACTTAAAGCTCCCGACCGAGTTCCGTATTTCTTGGTTTGCCCTGGCACGGAACTCGGGTGGCACATTGAGGAACATGTGCGTCTAGACATGGAAAACGATTCACGATACATACGTGGGATAAAGGGCGCGGTTGACGGGTGGCATAATTCCTAGTGGCCCTAGGTGGCAAAACCCAAACCGAGACACGGAAACGTTCATTAGGTAGCATAATCCCTAGCGGTCCTAGGTGGCATAAATCCTAAGTGGACGCGCGATAGTTCACGGTAAGGAAACATAACTAGATTAAGGGTGGCAGTCCAAAATAACTTCAAGGATAAAACGTTTACATGGGAAAGCCCGTATGGCCTACGGCAAAGGACTGAACTTATACTTGGGAAGAAACAGACGAGTGGGGAAAACCTACATATGCTATATATTAGGTTGACGTGGACCATTACATGACATTGGGCAAGGGACATTCATGGCCAACACATGACGCGGGTTGGGATACTAGTACGAGAGGTGCAGAGCAAATATATATGTTAGAACCTGGAAAAATATACATAATAGACACCGGGGGATGTTAGACAGGGTAGATGCCTTGGGATAGTATACTTGATAGAAACCTGACGATGTGATACCTTGATTTATCATGACACCGTAGTTTATCACGATATCTTAGTTTACCTTGCTACAGTAGTTCAGCCTGTTACCCTGGTTTAGTTTATCTATCTTGTAGTCATTCTTATGTTTACTTTCAGTTTATGCATGTCATGTTACCTTTACCTGTTTTTATACTGGAAGTAGATAGGACTTACCAGTCTTTATGACTGACCCCGTTTCCTTTCGCCTCTTTGTCTTCCGTCCCCCCCCCCCCCCCCCCAGGTTCCAGGGAGGAAATGATGTTGTTTAGTTCGGACCTCTTATGCTTGAAGGTCATCATGTATAGCTTGATGTATAGCTTGGTATTCTCTTGGCTATGGCTGCTTCACCGCATTATTTTGGGGAATAATTTTATAAAAGGTTTTTATGCTTCTTTATTATTGCAAGACAGGTTTTGATGTACTCTGATGTAAAAGGCTTTAGACCTTATGTATTCATGTTTATGAAAGTTCGATTTTACTTCCGCTATTTTATATGTTCTGTCTTGTGATATTTTTGTGCATGTTTACCAATAATGCCCCTCTAAAGCTAGTGCATTCCTTTGCGAGTGACCCTAGCGGAGGCGGGGTGTTACAAGGGCTCTCCGACTTGTTTTCCTCAAAGGTTGTTATTTGCAGTGTCTACTTAGGGGTCGTTGGGGCAATTTGTGGCGGAGAGTCGATTCTGTCTTGCCTCCTCTTGGCATAAGTACTGATCTGCCTTCTCATATAAGGCGTCTAGACTTTTTGGCTGCTTCCAATCGATCCTTGCCCCGAATTCGGAAGTAGAAAGGACACCTTTGGCTAACTGAAAGAGTATGGTGCGAGGGTTCGGATCCTAGACTTCGGCAAGGGTAATGTTGAACCGGGAGAGGTAGCTTTTGAGCGACTCGGCGGGTCCTTGGTATAGGTTGGACAAAGTAAGGATATTTTTCGGAGTCGGGATATGCATCCTGAATTGCTTGACTAGTTCTGTAGCTAGCTAGCCGAAGTTGTTGATGGAATCAAGTGGGAGGCGAGAGAACCAAAGTAAAGAAATCCTTGATAGGAAGACTGGGAAGCACTTGCCTTGACTGGATCGTTGCCCTGGCTTGAATCCATTTTCCATTCATACCGGTTCATGAAAGCACAAGGATCAGTGGAGTCATCGTAGAGTGGCATTTGTGGCATGCTGAAGCGTCGCAGCGACTCAGCTTCGTTTACTCTTCTTGTGAAGGGGTTGTGCCTAATGTGCATCTCCCATGAATCATGCGCATTTCCTCGCATTTCCCTCATGATTCTTCGGACCATGTCGGGAAGATAAGTTGGATGAGGATCCACCATTGGGACCCATGGATTTTGGCGAGGTTCTGAAGTTCTGTTGCGAGGACGTCTTCTATGATGGATGTACGGGTCTTCTTCTTCCATGTCCTCGACGTCTATAATCGGATCATGTTCTGGAAAAGCGTGGGCCGCTGGCATAGTAGGTCCATTGTCTCGATGGGCGACCATTGGGTTTTGTAGAGGAAGGGGTTGGTTGGTCGGACCCGGTCCGTCATTGATGATCAAGCGTGAGTGATCTTGGTATTGTGCTCCCTCGTTATATGCGACTGCAGTTCGGTTGTCGTTCCCATTGCCGTTGGTATGGCCATTGTTGTTGCCGTTTCCGTTGTCAAAAGCGTTGGTGCGGATAGCGACGTTGTTGATGAGGCTAAACCTTCTTATTTGATGTAGGCCCCTTGACTTGGAGGAAGACGTTTCCGAGATAGTTGGTCAAGGTCGAGCACTATTCCGGGTTAGTTGTAGTCGAGCGACGAAGCACTGACTTTCTTGAAGTTGTCGCATAAGGTCGATGTTGTTCCTTAATGCTTGATTGAGCTCGACCGTCATGTTCTCATATTTCTCACTAAGCGCGTGAATCTAAGCTTGTGTTATGGGCGCGTCCGGGTCCACGGTAGGAGGGATATTTTCGTTAGTGGCTGGGATATCCGCCGGTTGAGACTGTTGAGAAGTTCCGGCTTTGGCTGCGGCTAAAGAGCCGATCATTGCGTTCTTTGGTCACTTTGCCATCATAAGCGGACTCGACAGCAGGTTAAGCTGAAGAACCTAGAGCTCATCGGAGGTCGAGATGTGCGATAAAGGCGCAAAATCCGAGTTTTCTCAGTGAAAGCACCAAATGTTAACGGAAAAAAATATCGTAAACACCAAAGGTTCCAATTACTAGGAATAATTAACTTGGTCATGTAGACAAGAACGGAAAGCAGTAAATAACACAAAAGATTTATAGTGATTAGGCCTAGTGAGGGGCCTACATCCATTTTGAAGCGCTGTTGGAATATTATTGATCACAAAAGGTTACAAGGTTAAGACCATTTCATGACATATCATTACATTAGCTTCTAAGCTATATGATGTCACCATTCTCATATATGATGTCATAATTGACATATATTGCAAAATATAGGTAAAAGACACTTTTGCCCTTCTTCTTCCTCAAAGTGGAGATGTCATTAATGGAGCTCTCATGAAGTCTCAAGGTTTCAAATTCCAACCCCTTTGAAGTATGATGTTGCGGGGTATTTATAGGAAAGGGATTAGGTAGGAGTAGGTAAAAATAGGGGCCACACCCAGAAATTCGCGCCTGGCACCTACACATGCCAAAAATTCGCAACCAGCCCTAGGGCGTGAATTTCGCACCTCTCGGGGTGCGAAATTCGTACCTCTCGGGGTGCAAAATTCGCACCCTAGAGTACGAATTTCACCCTCTACTGGGTGCGAATTTCGTATCCGGTTGGGTGCGAGTTTCACACCCTGTCGGGTACGGATTTCGCACCCTGTTGGGTGCGAAATTCGCACCCCGAGGGGTATGAAGGTTGCCTCTTGGGGGATGCGACGACCATGGGTATAGGTGACTTGACGGCCCATGGTTAGGGTTCCCGGCTTGGACTGCGAGGTCTTTGTTGGTGTGATCCCTCTTCGACCTATTTCCTTCGCTCTTAGATGTCCTCCTTGGCCTTGACTCCATGTGATGGGTTGAGTTGAGCATGTCATGCGTACATTTGGGAACCAGACCAAAAGGTCAGTTAACACAGTCATACCGGTACTTAAGGATGATGGTGTTGACTTAAGGCTGATGTGTCTCATGTCCACTCCAATTGATAATGACTTAGGGGTACATAATGAGTGGAGTTGATTTCTTCTTTCTCACTTCTTATAATTGCACTTTGTAACCCTAAATGGAATTAGGAAATTTGCATATATTGTAATTCCTTGACTTTGTTAGGATAAGAACTTGTGATGGTGCTTTATCATAGCATATTTTGAACAAATAAGGCATAGTTGATTTGGCCTTACATACGACGCTATGGCTCAAAATTTTCTTATGGTTTTTCACACTTGTAACTTATTGACTTGGACATGGGCTTTTTATTGAACTTGCATATATCATTCAATTAGGCATAAGACCTCATCAATCAAGTAATAGCCTCTCTTGAACACTACTGGGGTTAACAAAGTAATTTGTTAACATATTAGACTAAAGTATTTGTCATCCTTTTAAAGATAAAAGTTACTTTATACTTCTTCCAATGACGACTGCAAATTATCCACAAAAATTGCAAAAAATAATAATTTTGAAGCGATTCTTTTCATAATAGGCTTCTGACGGTTTAAAAAAATTGCAAATTATCCACAAAAATTATTCATGTTTTAACTATGTCAAACAAGGTAAATAAAATATTCAAATCGATTTAATTACAATAAAGCATTCTTAATGTACAGTTTTACAAATTCACAACTTGTAATCATGATTAATAAAAGATTGGTTTATCATGGTTGCAGCTATATATGCCCAAGGATGGACTGACTACATTTTTCTAAAGAATATATGGGTTGGTATTGATAATAAGAATAAATTTTACATCTAAAAGGAATTTGTTAAGGGTGAGAAATATTCGGTTCAAACCGAATAAACCGACCAAACTGACTCATTTCGGTCGGTTCGATTTTATTTTAAAACTAAGTCGGTTTGAATTCGGTTTGAAAAATAGTTTTGTTTGGTTATCGGTTTAACCGAATTTTAATTTATTGTCCAATTTTACAATGTCATAGTACTTTAAATAATTAGTTTGGTGATAAAATACAAAGACATGTGTTGGAAATATGTCAAATTTTATTATAAACATAAAATTTTCTATATAAAATTTATGTTTTAATTTGAGTTAACATATCATTTAAATAATAGCACATCCATAAAGTTTGGTTAGATTGGTTACCAACAAAATAAACCAAAACTATTTTGGTTTGGTTCGGTTTGAAAAAAATTCGCTTCGAATTCGGTTTGATTTTTTTTACCTTGAAACCAACCGAACCGGCTGAACGCTCACCCCTATTGTTAAGGATAAGCAAAAAAGTGAAACAAAGAGAGTTGATTATTATTTATATTTCCACTTAGAGAAGGATATTAATAGGGAAGAATGTACTTGGATTAAGGACAAGACATGCTAATGTTGATATTTTAAAATGATATTATTAATAATGGACAAAAGTATTTTTCAACTATATAATGTTAAATCA